>CM028135.1:1059782500-1061070000 GCA_016271365.2 Neoceratodus forsteri
ATGTTACCTGGTAACGTACTGCACCTGTTGTCTGTTAACATGCTGTACCTGTTACCTGTTAACGTACAGTACTTGTTATCTTTTAACATACTGTACCTGTTGCCTGTTAACATGATGTATCTGTTACCTATTAACATATTGTACCTGTTACCTGTTAACATACTGTTCATATTATCTGTTAAGGTGCTGTACCTGTTACCTATTAATGTGCTGTATCTTTTACCTGTTAACATACTATTCCTGTTACCCGTTAACATGCTGTACATGTTACCAGTTATATGTTGTGCCTGTTACCTATTAACATACTCTATATGTTACCTGTTAACATGCTGTACTACATGTTACCTGTTAACATACTGTACCTGTTACCTGTTAACATGATGTATCTGTTACCATGTGGCATCTGTTACTTGTTAACATGATGTACCAGTTACCTATTAACATGCTGTACCTGTTACCTGTTCATATGTTGTACCAGTTATCTATTAACATGCTGTACCTGTTACCTATTAACAGTGCACCTGTTACCTATTAACATGTTGTACCTGCTACCTGTTAACATGCTGTACCAGTCACCTGTTAACACAGTGTACTTGTTACCAATTAATATGCTGTACCTGTTAAGATGCTGTACCTGTTACCTGTTAACATGCTTTACCTGTTACTTGTTAACATACTGTACCTGTTACCTGTTAACATGCTGTACATGTTACCTGTTAACATGCTGTACCTGTCACCTGTTATCATTCTGTACCTGTTACCTATTAACATGCTGTACCTTTTAACATACTGTACTTGTTACATTTTAACATACTGTACCTGTTACCTATTAACATGCTGTACCTGTTAACTGTTATTGTGCTGTATATGTTACCTGTTAACATATTGTACCTGTTACCTGTTAACATGCTGTATATGTTACCTGTTAACATGCTGTAACTGTTACCTGTTAACATACTGTACCTGTTACCTGCTAACATGTTGTACCTGTTACCAGTTAACATACTGTACCTGTTACCTGTTAACATACTGTAACTGTTACCTGTTAACACAGTGTACCTGTTACCAGTTAATATGCTGTACCTGTTAAGATGCTGTACCTGTTACCTGTTAACATGCTATACATGTTACTTGTTACCATACTGTACCTGTTACCTGTTAACATGCTGTACGTTACCTATTAACATGCTGTACCTGTCACCTGTTAAAATGATGTACCTGTTACCTGTTAACATACTGTACCTTTTAACATACTGTACTTGTTACATTTTAACATAATGTACCCATTACCTGTTAACATGCTGTACCTGTTACCTGTTCACATGCTGTACCTGTTACCTGTTAATGTGCCGTACATGTTGCTTGTTAAAATACTGTACCTGTTACCTGTTAACATGCTGTATATGTTACCAGTTAACATACTGCACTTGTTACCAATTAACATGATGTACCTGTTACCTACTAACATGCTGTACCTGTTACCAGTTAACATGCTGTACCTGTTAACTGTTAACATACTGTACCTGTTACCAGTTAACATGCTGTACCTGTTACCTGTTAACATACTGTACCTGTTACCTGTTAACATGCAGTACCTGTTACCTGTTAACATACTGTGCCTGTTACCTGTTAACATGTGATACCTGTTAAATTTGCTTTCTAGGTTCTTTTGTTTTTTTTATTAATTGAAATTGTTTTACCAAGTAAACATACTGTGATAAAGGGAATCTCATTTACAGATGTGATCTGGGTGGGGGGGACAAGGGAAATACTGTAAATAGTTTACAAGGAGCCCGGCCTGGTGGCGCTGAGGGTTGAGGCACTGGACGCCACACCTCGTGCTATGCCGGCGACCCAAGTTCAGGAGCGAGTTCGGGTGCTGGGGGGTTGGCAGGGAAGGGATCAGATCGAGCCCAGCTGGCTGCCTCCTATCCCGGGGGCTTGTTCGTCCGGAGCTCTGGCGACACCTGGTAGAATCAGGGTGTAGCAGAAGCATGGGCAAGCATGTCACAGTGTACCTGACGCAGGCAGGGTTGCCAGTGCCAAGCATCGGGAGGTGCACATGCATGGGAAGGTGGGGAAGAAAACAGAAAAACCCGGCAAGCGGGGATAGGCAACGGCACATTTCCTCCATTCCCAATGCCAGATCTGACTGGGGCCGGCCCTCATCGCTCCTCAGCCCTCTCCCTCCCATGCCAGAGTCTGTCTTTCAAGGAGCCCAAGTAAGTGGTCAGGCTAGCCTCTCTGGACGGTTTAAACCAGGGGTGCTGGCAGCGGGAGGGGTGGAGAGAGAAGGGGCTTAGTCCTGCAGCGGAGCTCAGGTGGGCAGTTACAGTGAGAGGATGCCTGAGAGAGGTCCTCCTTGCCGTGATAGGAGGAAAATAAAGTTGAAAAAAAAAATAGTATACAAGGATATAAAATAAACAAATTGTTTTCTTCCTGTAATGTGTACTATATATGTTTTTCTGGATCCAATTCCTTTTCATGTCCACAATACTATTTTGAAGTTAAAAGAAGTGACCAGACATTTTTCTTGAGGAAAACACTAATTTAAAACATGTAAAAATTATTATATTCCAGTACAGATGGAAAAGTTTACCAGGAAATGAAAGTGGAAGAAAACTGAATCTTTTACTGTTACAAAAGGGTCAGAGTTTTTGCCTAGGTCTGCTGCAGTGCTGTTTTAGGATAACCAGATAGGGACCCTAAAAAACAGATTATCAGGTAAAAAAAAACCTGACATGAGGCAACCCTAGATCATGCCTGTACTACTGGACTTCCCACTAAGTGTGAGCACTGATGCCAGTGGTCACGGCTGTATCTAAGGGACTCTGCAGTGAACAGGAGTCCCAATACCTATTTTGCTGCTGGCTTCAAGTGTACTAGGGGACTCCTCAGGGAGGGACCAGCCCCAATTCTGTTATGCCACACTGTGAATTGCATGAAAAACTCCCCAGTGGCAGGAGCCTCAATTCCTGAATGCTGCCTCATGTGACAATATGGGGGACTCCCCAGTAGCGGGTGCCATAGTCTTGCAATGCTGCCCTGTGTGACAGTACACGGGGCTTCCTGGTAGCTGAAGCCCTGATCTACCAGCTTCCATCTCACATAGCTTTAAACAGGGGACTCCCTGATAGTAGAATCCCAATTTTCCAGATGCCACTTTGCATGGATTAAATGGGAGGCCCCTGAGGAGCCAGAACCCCCTATTGTGCAGCTTCCACCTCACGCAGTTCAAATGAGGGGCTTGTGAGAAGCGGGAACCCCAATCAGAACTTCTGTGCAATTCTACAGGGGCACCTGGTAAGTAAGCTCCCCAATCATTAATCAGCTGCTTGGACTGGCGCAGCAGATAATGCTGGCCAGTACGGCACTATGGGTGGGTCCCCATAATGTGGGACCACAATCCTCCTGCTTTCAGGGATTGTGAGACACCATATTGGGCAGTGAATACACAATGATCCCTGCAGGGCTGGGAGCCACTGCAACAGGCAGAAAAAACAAAGTGAGCCCTCTAGGGCTGGGAGTCTGCACACTGGGTGGTGAAAACAAAGTTAGTCACCAGAACCGGGACTGAGGTCCTACACAGTGCAACCTCAGCTGGGACTGGGAGAGCAAGCCATCAAACTGGGCAATGAGTGCCAGAAAATGGGAGTACTTAGCCTTGACTGACCACAGGTGAGTGAGGGAGAGACTGAAGGACCTAAGTTGTAATCCTGACACAGCACTAGTGAGGAACTGCCCCCAAGTGACAGAGGGGCAGGTAGGGGGAGACAAAAGGGAAGCAAGTGTGAGAGAGAGAGAGAGAGAGACAGACAGACAGGACTGCAGGTGTTAAACAGAGTCACCTGATTTGAGCCCAGATGTCCCTACCCAGTGACAGAGAGAGAAGCTTCCTACACCAGAACAGCACATGAAAGAGAGACGCATATGTACACCCTGCCGAGAGAGGTGAGTTGTCAAGTACCAGCACAAGGACAAACAGTTGGTTACACTGATGTTAAGGGGGTGGTGGGGTGGGGCTTATTTTATAGACTGTGCTCTGCCCCAGCTCTGACATTTGTCCCATTGCCTCATAAAACATTAACTCATGGCAATAATTCCACAGGAGGTTCTAACCCTGAAGTGCTGACTCTAATTAGTTCAGATTTGCACACTCTATGTTGGATTTGTGCAACTTAGGACAGCCTCATTTAGGTAGTGCCTCTAGTCTCCAAGAGAGTCTGTGGGGGCCATTGCAGCAGCAGAGTTGAACAGTTTCAATATGCACACATTTAAAGGGTCTATGCATTAGATTACTTCCACAAAAAATACAAAGTTACAATATAGACAACAGTTTACAGTTTGGGCCTGCTTGCTCATAGAAGATCTGGAAACAGAATGACATTCCTACCAAACTGAACAGCCTAGTCTGATTTCATTTGTGCATACTACTACTGCTGCTGTTTATAAAGTCACCTCCCCCTTTTCTTCCCTTCACTGACCCCAGCTTCAGCCAGCAAGAGAAGACAGTTGGGCAAGAAGAGGTCCTTTTCATACCCCCCCATGTCTTCCCCATTGCAGGTTCCTGGCTTCTAACCATTATTGGAAATTACAGTCGCGCTCCAGGCTCTTCATTTAACCCCCCCTTCTCTGCGTCTGTTCCACTATACAGTCCTTGCTCCTGATAATGAGGGGAGAAGACAGACACCCTTGGTGGCACCATGAGGACTCCAAATGTGCAGCCACCTGACACAGCTCTATGGGGGGGGGGGGCTCTTCAGTAGTGGGAGCCCCATTTCTGCCATTCATTCCCATCTGGTGTGGCTATATTGGGGTCTCTCCAAGCATTTCAGCAGGAACCCCTAAGCAGCAAGAGTTATGACTGGTGAAACTGCCCTTAAAGACCAATTCTCTATTATAATAAAAAGCTTAAAAACACTATATTTACGTCAACTGGAAGGCTAGGCCTGTATTTCAATGGACAAGCAGCCAGCCACTCCCACTTCCTGACCTATATAAGCAGTTCCTCTCAGCTTCCTTCTGAAGCACTTTTTCTTTGCCAGCTGGAGGCTGTGTCCATCTGTCCTCTGCAGCTGGCTGGGGTCTGCCCCACCCCCACCCCACTTGCTGCTTCTTTCTGCTGAACTTCTGTGTTTTGTACTTCTGCTTCTGGTTTGTATTTTGCCTCTGGGTGTGTGCTTCCTTTTGTCACTTTCCTGTTTTTCTGTGTTTGTGTGTCTTGGTTTTGTTTTGTTTTGGGGGCATTTGGTTTCTAAGCTCCTACTGTTTTGCTCATTTAGAGCTCAAGCTACTTGCTTTCAGTTACTTACATTGCTACACACCTAATTGTTTTCACCTGATTCAGGCTCCCTCTGAACCCTTGCTATGCAGCTCAATCATGCTTTCTCAGCTTAATCTACCTCCCACATGGTCATAGCTGCTTTCAGGGCATTGTGCTTCCCTCCATTCCATACTTGTAGGATACTACCACTCATAGTTACTCAATGCTGATGCAGTTCCATGTTTGTACACTGCTGTTATACTCTGAGGTCAGCTAAGCTACTGCTGATGCTGTAAACTAGTTTTAATGTCTGCATGTGGTTCTCAACCCCTTCCATCACTTTCTTGTTTTTCCTATGTCGGGTACTTGGAAGTGTTTGGGGAGTCATGGCCCCATGTGGCTAATTACTTATGTTCTAAATCCTGCCTCCGAAAATCCTCAGAGTATTTGTCACCTTCATTGACTTTTTGAATGCCTGACTGGCTTGCCCCACTATCACAGTGTTGCTTCTCCCATTTACGTTCATGTCCCACCATTGCTGCTATGTTTTGCAGACCTACGTGCAGGTCTGACTATTCCTACTGCTTACTGACCTTCGTACAGGTCCGACTATTATTACCCTGCTCTACTGAACTACCCTGCCATACTGAACTACATCCAGAGCCACCCTTGCTTATGTCATCATTGCTCAATGCTCCCTGCTATCTGCCCTCTGCAAGGCCTCAGCACTCAATGCTCATTCAGCTCCTCATCAGTCTGGGGCATGCCAGCCATACCATTCCGGTGCAGGGTTCCCCTGTAGCCGACGGTCTCGCTCTGCACCTAGAGTCCACAGCCCGAGCATTCAAAGCTTGTGGCTGGGTCCTTCTCACCTGGCCCATAGCTGGGAATGTCCTCGCTCCAGGTGGACCTTCAGTTGTCAACCATACCGACAGCACCTCAAGTTTTAGAATTTATGACTAAGCTGTGAAGGGAAGTTACAGTGATTTCCTTTAACTCTAGGGGTTTCCACTATAACAGTTGTTCATTGGCTTTAGTGGTTCCCTAGCAAGGCACCTTCACCGCATTCTCCCTATAGCCACCTCTGGTTCACCTAGTTTTTTTTTTTTTACACCAGTAGGCTGGGCTAGTGCCTCGGTGGTTGTTACTCTCCTTCTCCAGCCTTGGAGCAGCAGTTGCAGAGCTACCATCCCGCAACCCTCCACGTCATTCCTGTTAGAAGGATAGAGTGAGAGTTTCCCTCCAAATTGGAATATTTTCCATCTCTTATTAATTGGGCTTCCAAATTACTATAGCAGAGCCATCACTAAAGAAATTATCCCACGCCTGGAGGGAAGACGACCTATGCCTTGGATCCCCAGAGATTTCCTCCTCAAAGGTTTTTTTTTCTCTCCTCCATTCCGAAGGTCATAATACCTAGCTAGTTTTAGTATTTCCTAGTTCCATTAGATAGGATCCGCTGTTGGATGGAGGTGGATGGTGCCCCTACTTGCCATTCCCTCTCTCCTTAGGAGGCCCCCCCTTCTACTATCAATGTATCCAAACCACTTATCGACCTGTCTTTTTGACCTATCTTCTCGTCTTAAGCTACATTTGTCATTCTACTACTGTGCCCTTTGGCAATGATTGCTTTATCTTTGGTGCTACTACATCTTTTGGGGGATCTTCCTAAGGTACCTTTAGCCAAGGGACTGTCCCGTGGCACCTCTAGGGGTGGAACCCTCTCTGAGGGTTCTTTGCCTTTGGTATCCCTACAGGGTGGTAATTCCTTTGGAATAGAGAGTGCGAACGGCCAAAACCTAAGTAACACAATTGCGCAAGCATAACACTTGCTGGCCGCATATGCCATTAAATTGGAAGGCTAGGCCTGTATTTCAATGGACAAGCAGCCAGCCACTCCCACTTCCTGACCTATATAAGCAGTCCCTCTCAGCCTCCTTCTGAAGCACTTTTTCTTTGCCCCACCATCCTCCCCCTCCTCCTCCTCCAGCGGCGATGCCGCTCCATCATCCTAAGGTACCTTTAGCCAAGGGAATCATCCCGCAGCACCTCAAGGGTTGATACCCTTTCTGAGGGTTCCTTGCCTTTGGTACCCCTACAGGGTGGTAATTCCTTTGGAACAGAGAGTGTGAACTGCCAAAACCTAAGTAACACAGTTGCACAAGCATAACACTTAACTGGCCACGAAGGCCATTGAACTATGTTTTAACGTTCTTGTTTTCTAGGTTTGTTTTTTTTCCCCAACTGTTGGTTTAATAGATATAGTAGATAATACAGCAGTTACTTCACAGAGTCTTTCAAAATGTATCTGACTAGCCCCCATTAATCACACAATTGCTGTTTGTGACATCACAGTCTGTCGTTTTGGTGAGCACTATGATCTATGATGACATAAACAAAGGTACTGTGAGGCTAACAGGGAAGAGGCAAATGTTTTCTATACAAGCTTTTTAGATGGACTACTAGAGAGAAACATTGAAAATGAAAGAAATGTATCCTCCGCTACAGCTAAACCATCTTATTTATAAAAGCACATGCTGAAGTGCAGAGTTGCTCGTTAAGCTTTTGTTGCTGAAATGTGGGACACTTATACTCCAAATGTGAGAAAATGTATCAGACTGACCTTCATGGCATGTGACACCTCACCATATGAGGAGATACAGAGAAACATAGAATTTGTCAGCAGAAAAGGACTGCTTGGCCCACCCAGTCTGCCCAGATCGTCCCTGTCTAGTCTGCCTCCACAAACCCTAACTGGTCTTCAGCAACCCTCCCTCCTCCCTGCCTATTTACTAATATCCCCCTTGGTCTATCCCATGCATGCCTGAAGATCCCCTACTGTTTATGCCTCCACCACTTCCACTGGCAGTCTGTTCCAGGTGTCCACCACTCTCAGTGGTGTAGTACTTCCTCACATACCTCTTAAACTCCGCCCCCCCAAGCTTTAGTGCACCCCTGCTGGTCCTGATGCTCCTTCTCATGTTCAGGAGACTGTTAGTGTTGCTCAGATAGTGATTTTGTGGATCCTACCACTATCTGTCAGATAGTGCTAGTATCCTGACTTGGATCCTACCAGATATCCTACCAAAGACAGATACAGGATCCAGGATCAGATAGTGATGGATCTTAGGGAAGATAGTTAGGATCTGGGGCCAGAAAATGATGGATTCTGGTCAGGATCCAGGTATCCTAGTTGGTAGGATCCATGGTCAGATAGCATTACTACCCTACCACAGCAATTATCTGGCCAAATTGGAGGTATCTGTTGGTATCCTGATTGTTAAAGACTAAGAAAATTAGTACCTTTAACTCATTATCTCCTGGACAGACATTTTGTGTCAGGTTGAGCAATGGGTAGTTCGGACTTCATATGAAGGCTATTGGAAGTAATGTGTTTGTGCAAAGTTTAGTTTTTATTTGGCATCATAAAGTATTTATTCTGCTTTGAAGTCTGAGATTGCAGCACCTTCTCTGTCTGGACAAATACTTTTCCACGTGGGATGGCTGGGGAAAGCAGTTCTGAGGGGCGCAGTGAGTGATGCTCCGCATAATGTGGGACTGTCGAGAGGAATGTGCTGCACTCTGCTGCTATCAATAAATGGATGCTACACTGAAGAAGTGCATTCCAGTGACTGGAAAGCAGGAGACCCAAGTTCAAATCCCACCACATCTGTTTGCATAGCATATGAAATTTATTAAAATCCCCAAATGCTTCAGACCACCCTGTTGTATAAATGGGAAATCTGCAACCTACAGTACTGAAAATGAAAATGTTATACCTCAGCTGGGCTATCCTGTGTAAATAGTTGTTAAAACTATTTTGGCAGGCTGGCCCGTTGGTGCAGCAGTAATGCTACTGCTCATGACGCCAGCAACTCAGGTTTGGGAATGAGCCTGGATTGTTGCAGGGTTGACCCGAGGAGGATGGTTAAGTGTCACAGCAGATGTTTGCCTTCTCAGGGTGGGAGGGTACCTTGTCTCCACTACATCACTGTCACCTGGGTGACCAGAGATGGCAGTGTAAGTTGAAGCCAGTACTCGGGGAGGGAGACGTTGCATGCTCAAATCAGTGCATGGGCCTCCTAACAACTGAGGGATTGGGACAGTAAAGTGGAAAATCCCCCAATCATGCACAATACCACCACCAGCCATTGTAGGCCCCGCACCACTGACAGGGCCTGAACTCCAGATACCAACATTTAATCTCTGCTGGGTGAATTGGCCTGACCTCTAGGAGCCCTTCCCAAAAGGAGTAAGTCCCAGAGACGGTGGGTGACGGGGATGGGCATAGTGGCTGTCTGATGTAGAAGCTGGTACGATGTGAAGGGGACAAAGTGTCCTAAATTTTTTAAAAAATACTTCAGCACCTTTTAGTACCATTGGTATTTGTGATTATATTATTTTTGTGGTCTTTACCATGTAACTTCTGGTTGGGCATGTTCTGTACACTGAAGGATTGTGTTGCCCCCAAAACTACTGCTGCCATAGGAAGACATGATTATGATCACCACAGCTCTTATTTAATACATTTTATTAATTATAATTAGTGTTAGCATAAGGGAAGCATGCCAGTTTAAGTTCTACATTAACACATTTAGTAAATGCAGACTAATTACGTACTCAGTATACACTACTATGCTGCATTAGCGACATCATCGTAAAAAATGGCAATTAATTTGTTGACTGCATTTACTAATGTTTAATTACATGGTAATTAACACAAATTAAAATACAGTGCTGCTCGTCTGCTGTGCCACTAAAGCAGTAGAGACTGGCTAGGAAAATTTAAAATAATAAAATGCTTCAGATACTTGTGTTGCTACGAAAGATATTTCAACAAGTAGGTCCCTCGGAGTGATCAGAGGCCAGCAATGCTAGAATGTACATTTCCAATGGATTACTGTTTACTGTACAAGTGGTTGTAGCCTATGGCATATTTAGAAAATAATAAATTGTCATTCAGTTTTCTAACCGATATGTTATTAAAGTTTTGCTGGAGAGCAGATATAAGATACATGTATTTTTTATTGCAGCAGTGTTAGCAAAAAAATCCTTACAGTTTTTTTTTTTAGCAAAAATGTATCTCTGATATCCACAGATCGATTGAATATTTAATTTCCTCTGATATTTTCAAAACAGCTTTATGACTGATGGTGTAATTAAGGACGCAAGCCAATCAAGATGGCTGCCTTTAGCAATTTTAAAAACTCTCTTCCCTTGAGGTTAGTGTTTTGACTGCAAACACTAGACTCATGCTGCTAATTGTTTTATTTAATTTCTGTATACAAGGCAAGTGCACTACGTGGTGATAGGAGGTGCTGGACACCCTGCACAAAGTAATTTCCAATTTTCAAGCACGACCTGGGAGGTTACAATAAATTAAAAAAAAAATCAGAAACAGTTGTGCAGTACAAACAAATCAAAAGTACAAATCAGAAAAGTACAGGCAATACAAATTCCATGTAAAATCAAAGTATACATCAGACCATCTCAAGCTCTGAGCTGCAAATCTGGAGACCTGGGTTTGAATCCAACAGTCCCCACTTGCATACTGTGTGACTCTGAGCAAGTCACTTAACTTCCCTGTGCTCCCAGGTCGCACCTGTAAACAAGCTTTCAGCTTAGTGTGCCTCTCATGGTTAAACAATTGAAAAAAAAAATACCGTGATTTGATAAATGATCTAGATACATCAAATTAGAATCATACTACCCATACTTCTCAGCATTAAAATGCATAGCACAGGCTTTCAGAGTTTAGAACTAATTGCCAGAATGTGTAGCATTTTATTTTAGAGGAGTATATGTCATGGAATAGTGAGCCCCATCTATTCAGTGTTAAGAAATGTTTCTATCAAGTTAGATTTAATAGGTTGTGTGTCCAGAAAGAATTCTAACATTATGAGGAGCATCAGTAAACCTTCACAAAGCAAGGGACCATTTGGGTGCAAAGATCATTGCACTATATGAAATTCATACCAGTTGAGAGGTGGTAGTAGTAGTAGTAGTTGTAGCTTTACTTATAGGGCACCCTTCCCCAGAGACTCAAGGCGCCCTACAAAATGACAGGAAATAAATAGGTAAAAACAAATATAAATAACTTAAAGAATGCTCTAAGGAAGAAAATATATATGTACAGCAGCCACAAGATGGGATTGTGGTGCTATCAGACGTTTCTGACGGCAAACAACACAGCACCACGCCAAGATGTTTTTATTTTGGTATGGGAGGCATGGCAAGAATGCAGGAGCTTTTCGAAGCTTTAAAACCACATATCTCAGTCCAGACATAACAGGAAAAGAAAAATGGATGTACTGATGTGGTTGCCAAAAAATACATTTTAGTTCTTAAAAAAATATGTAATTTTTTTTTTCAGCTAACAAATGTTACACTGCTGCGTTCAGCTTCCCAGCTCGTTCATACTCCTAGCCTATTTAGTATGTGGACAAACAGCTGGGATTAGCCATGTTCGTGGGGATTAGGGTGGATTCTGCGGATACTCAACAGCCATTGTAACTGACACCAAGATCACACAAAACAGCATGCCGTGTCAGGTTCCCCCTACACGGCAAATCCTACTCGTTTAACAAAATTAGCAGCTCAGCCCTTGCCCTTTCATAAACTTTTGATGGCTTTTGCATTAGGGAGGGATGTTGCTGCTTTATGGCATACATCAGTTAGATCAAAGAATTCAGTGCCCCCGCCCACCCCCTGGCAAATCTTACAACTATAACATTCTTTTCTGCCTGAATTGGCCACTCACTTATTTTATCTCCAGTAGGATTGTGTGTGTTTGTGTGGGTGGGGGGGGGGAGTGTCTCTTGGTGCTCACATCAAGGCCCTGCTGTGAAGTTGGCCAGATATTAAATGTTACGGTAGACCACCCAATCAGCTGGGTCCCTGTTCTAAAATGTAACTGCCTGAACTGACTACATTTATGTAAGATACACTGCCTAACTTGGCTACCTTTAATTGAGGTGCAATCTCCAACCAGTGGGTAGGTAACTGGTGAGGAGCTTAGCTAATCAGAGAGCTATGCATCTCCCAAGCATCAAACAAACACAAAATTAGCGTCTCAGTCCTTGCACATTTCATAGAAACATAGCAAATGGAACATTTTACAGGCAGAAAAAGACCAAAGTCTATCATATCTGCTCTGTCCGTGCCTAACCAGCCTAATGCTGTGTGTGTGCATGGGGTGGGCCCCTTGTGGTAGCTCAGTCCCTCTTCCCTTCGTGCCCCCCCTCCTACCACAGTCTTTCTTGGCACCTTATGTCTGTCCCACTCTTTCTTGAATTTCAATATAGTTTCTATTGCCACCACCTCCATGGTCAACCCATACAATTTATTCACCATTCTTTCCCCGAAGAACTGCTACCTCGCACCCTTTCTGAACATCCTCCCCCATCAGCTTGTACCCATGTCCTCTCGTGGTTAGAGATGGCAGCAAACTGAAACTCTGTGGGTGAAGTTGCCGTAAAAGTGTGAAACTTTCACTTTGCAATGCTTGGCGAACTTCCTACTGGCATAACCATCTTTGACCATTGTCATTTCTTTGACCTTTGTCATTTTACCTAAGTGTTCCATGCAAATGTACATTTTTGCCACGAACTGGCCACTTTGCAAGTGACATTTGGTCATTTTGCAGGAAAAGTGACACTGTACCTGCCAGAAACTTTGCACAGCTGGCACCTCAGACTTTGCAAAGTTTGTGAACATCAGAAAGTTCTGATGAAGCAAAGTTTTTTCAACTTTGCACATCTCTACTTCTGGAGGATCCTTCCAAACACTTGAAGAGCTGCACTAGATCAACAATGTTTTTTTTTAATTTAGTGTAATTTGTGTACTTGATCTGCTGTCATTGGCTGTCCTGTCTTCTGCAGCCCTGCCACCCACTGTCCCTGGGATTTACCTTTGACCTCTACAGTGCCCTATGATGTAGCTCTCCCCCCATGCTGGAGCCTCCTGGGTTCCCCAGGCCAAGGAGAAGTTTAGTCCGGTTGTGGTCGGCAGCCCAGTGAGCGGTGTGGGGCCTGCAAGGAGAGAGGCGGTGTCATTCTGCCAAGATCAAGGGATTTTCTTCCCCTTGCTCCCCTCCCCTGAATGCCATGAAGGTGAGGACTAAGCAGCCATCTGCACGCTAGCATGAAAATGTCCTAGTCGGGAGGCACTCTACCCACCCTTTATGGCTCCTCTTGCACTTCCCCCTGTGGATACCCAGGTGGCAGCACTAACTCACAGACCTCCATCCCTCCGTGAAGGAGGAGTGTATCCTCAGGGATGTTCAATCCTCCTTCCCCAGCCAGCCCTTAACAACCTAAGCTGAATTCTAAACCCAGGCCACTGACATTGTGAATGGTAGTGCTACCGCTGAGGTGACAGACTGGCTTAATCAACCCTGTTTATCATCTTCCTATCATATCACTCCTCTCCTTCCTGGTCTCCAGTGAATACATTTATAAAATGGCAAGAAAAAAATCTAGAAATTCCATTGGTCAACAGAAGTCACTTGACCATGCATATCTCTCAGGTGCTGAATCTCATTTTCCTCCAAAGAAACCTACTTTGAGCCATTTTATAAGTGTAATAAGCCACATGCTTCATAGGATTTTAATGCACTTCCCAGGGATGTGAGGACTCTCGGCTTTCGGCCTCGTGCCTTACTACATTCATGAGGCATGCATTAAAATCCTCTAATGCACATAATGCGCAGCCTGTCATGGCTTATTACCTACATAAAGGCTGCTTCCTTTCTTGCCCCTGAATCATTTTTGTCACCCTTCCCAGTACCGATTCAAGCCTGCCCGTGTCTTTCTTTATGTAGGGCTCCAGAACTGTGCACAGTACTCCAGGTGCAGCTTCACCAGTGATCTATATAGGGCAAAATCACCCTCCTGTTCCTACTGGATAACCCTCTTCCTATGCAACCAAGCATTCTGTATCCCCTCCTATATATAATTGCATGGAATTGCGACCTTTATCTGCTAAGATCCCTCCCAGGTCATGTTCCTTTGTGGTCTAGACTAATCTGACACCCTGAGCCAATACTCAGTTTAGAGATTGTTCCTACCAGTATGCAGAACTTTTCATTTTATAGCACTGAGTCTAAGCTACTAGACCCCTCACGATAGTTCTAACCTATATAGATCCCTTTTTATGTCTCAGAAACCCTCCTCAAATAACTCTTCCACACAATTTTGTATCATCCGCAAACAGGCTGTTCTTACTCTGAATACCTTTGCCTCTGCAGCAGATGAACAAGGACCGGCCTCATTTCAGGAGTTTCTCATAAAGTGGAGTCATGTCATGAATCTTGATTCTGCCAGATATTCCCAAGATAGCCAATTTTGTTGCAGTTCGTTTGTCAAATGAACGCTTAGCATATGGTAACAAACTGTAGTGAGAAGGAAATAATGTGGCTTACAGGGAATTGTGTCTGGGAAGAAGTCAGGCCAACCATGTGAGCCTATAACCCAGTGGTTAAAAGCACCAGGATGGAATTCCAGGGGGCGAGGCGGGGGCCAGGTTCAATTCCCAGTAGCTCACATTATTTCTTTCTCACTACAATTTGTGATCTAAATTGCTTAGCAATGGTAAACACTACACCGAGACATCTAATTGTCTCAGCATGTGGTAATAAACTCTTTTGTCAGTTGCACTAGAATAAGATGTTCTTTTCCAGGTATTCCTTAATTGTAGTTTTGCAGATATTTTAAAGAATGGGTTAACTTTGAAGTTTTATATAACTGAGACACTTTTTTTTTTTGCCAGTACATTTGACAGGTAAGAGTCTTTGGTTTACATGGCCCAGAAACTGACTGGTGTAATTTGCAAAGCTCATAATTTGCAGCATCAGTCATGTGATTTCTGAGTAATGCCGGGTGGAAGCTCAATGCAATTTTTGACATTTTCCTTGTAGCCTCTGTATATTAAGACTGGTCCAGTTCTGCCTCTACATATGTCCTCACTGACTGTGCTAGAATTTGAATTCAGATTGTGTGCCGTGTACACACTCAAAGTGCTTTACAAAGCAGTTAGGGTTACACTTGTGGCACAGCGACTGCAAACAGATAAATGGAGCTGCCTCCAGTATACGTACTCTGCAACATAGCCAGAGGCCAGTTCTTTAAAATCTTTTCTTTTGGGAGATGGAATGCTGGCTAGGACACTGGAGTAATCACTTTGTAAGGCTTTAATTAAGCTGTAATAACTGGGCAATGTTTCTGATCATTGTAAAAACCGTGTGTAATTTCCCATTATAACCAGCTGGTTATAACAGCTGTCTTATGCCACACAGTGATAGCCATGTCTCGAGACTTTACATTGCCTAACGCACACACATGCTTTGTGAATCACCTAAACAATCCATCCTTGTCAAGTGTGCCAACCCAGTAAACAAACGCTAATAAATAAATAAATACTTTCATCAGCAGTTCAATGCCAGAACATATTCCTTAAAGGGGGCCAGTCAGCACCACGATCCCCACATCCAGGTGAGGGACTGGTCCCAGTTTACACTTTGTGTGTAAAAACGCTCTCGTTACTTGCTGTTTACAGCAGTATAATAGACTGTATCAGGCTGATTCTGCTGACTTTGAAGCTGGCATTTTCTGTGAGGGTCACCTGTAAAGCTTTCATGCAAAATATAGACTACCTCACCTGGCACACTGGTGACCTGGGTTTGCGTGCGTGCCTGGGACGACAGGAGCAGAGGCTGGCAGGGAGGGTTCAGAGTGTCCTCTGAATGCGCGCCTCCCTGGGGGGGGCTAGACATGAGCTGGTATTGCTGTACAGTGGCTCCTGACAACCAATTGGGGTGACGCATATTGTGGCGTGGGTGACCACATGCCGCTGTGTATACAGACAGGATACCGCATGCATACCACTGCATTGTGGCCAGAAGGTGGACAAAATGGGAGAAAAAGGGAAAATACCACAGCTGCCAGTCACTCCACATGCCACAGTAGCCCAGAGAGTGTCCGAGCTGACCATTGTCATGCCCGGGATATGTGAAAGCCCTGCGGGGTGAATGTCTTCCCCTGGTTGCTGCCACAGGGGGTAGGGCCAGGGGCCTTCCTAACAAAGGATTGCGTTGGGCTACCCGGGAGACACACGATGCAAGAAGGAGGTGGTGGATGGCGTGTAGGGATCGATGATGGTGGTAGGGTCCTTGGCAGCCTGAAGGAGTGGCCGGCCGAGGGGGTCAGAGGAGGAGGAACATAAAAAATATATATAGACTGCCTGCCACCACCATCTTAGTCCCTTCTGTCTCCCCACCATGCTTCGAATCCTCCTGCCTTACAAATTAGGAACGGAGCTTAAAAAATAGAGACAAAAGACCAGACCAAGGCACAAGTCTTAGAAAATGGCAATATTTGCTCAAGAAGCCTCCAACAATATGAAAAACATTTTCATATGAAGAACTAATTAGTAACACTAATGCCTGGAATTATTTTGTTTCAGATCCCTACTTTTCAGAAACACAAAGTTACAGAAACATCAATTTTCGGAGGGAGGGAGAAAGGACATTTTTAGAAACATAGAAACATAGACTTTGACGGCAGATAAGGACCGCTAGGTCCATTCAGTCTGCCCATTTCCCTACCTACAGGATAGGCTGCAGATCCTAGTTAACCAACAGCCTATTTCTTCCTACCCCCCACAAGAATTGCCTTATGTCTGTCCCATGCATTCTTGAATTCTCCCACAGTTTTAGACCCTGACATCTCAGGAAGGCTGTTCCATGCATCCACTACCCTCTCTGTGAAATAATACTTCTCACATTGCCCCTGAACCGCCCTCCTTCTATCTTTTAAATTGTGTCCCTTGTTCTTGCAAGTCTCTTTTCTGAAAGATGCTACCCTCTTGGACTTTGTTGATTCCACTAAGGTGCTTAAAAGTTTCTATCATGTCCCCCTCTCCTTCTTTCCTCAAGGGTATACATATTAAGCTCCTTAGTCTCTCTCATACGGCTTCTCTTGCAGACCCTGCACCATTTTAGTTGCCCTCCTCTGGACTGCCTCTATCCTGTCTATGTCCTTGCAGAGATGGGATCTCCAGAACTGGACACAGTACTCCAGGTGGGGTCTCACCAACTGTCTGTACAGAGGGATAACAACTTCCTGTTTTCTGATGATGATGCCTCTCCCTATACATCCCAGTATACCCCCAACCCTCCCTACTGCCTTCTCACATTGCTTGCTAACCTTAAGGTCATCTGATATGATTACCTCCAGGTCCCTTTCCTTGTTTGTTGTTGTTACTACCTCCCCACCCATTGTGTATTCTTCCCCTGGGTTCTTGTTTTCCAGGTGCATTATTTTGCACTTCTTTGCATTGAATCCTAGCTGCCATACTTCTAACCATTCCTCCAACCTTGCCAAGTCTCTTTTCATCCTTTCCACGCCTCCTTGTGTATCAACCCTGTTGCAGATCTTTGTGTCATCTGCAAAAAGGCATACTTTTCCTTCCAGTCCCTCTGCAATGTCACTGATGAAGACATTAAAAAGGACTTGTCCCAATACTGAACCCTACGGTACCCCACTAGTAACCCCCCTTTCTTCAGAGTGGACTCCATTTACAATTACCTTCTGTGTCCGTTGTCCAGCCAATGTTTTACCCAGGCTACCACCCTGGGTCCCACTCCCAGGCTGGTTAATTTGACTATTAATCTTTTGTGTGGGACTGTGTCAAATGCCTTGCTAAAGTCTAGGTAGGCCATGTCCACAGCCCCTCCCTGGTCTACTACTTTGGTCACCCAGTCAAAGAAATCTATTAGATTCGTCTGACATGACCTTCCCGCTGTGAACCCATTCTGCCTTGGGTCCTGTGCTCCACTGACCTCTAGGTACTCGACTATTCTTTCCTTCAGAAGTGACTCCATCACCTTCCCTACCACAGAGGTCAGACTGACAGGTCTGTAGTTTCCTGCCTCTGTCTTGGATCCACTTTTGTGAAGGGGAATCACATCCGCCTTCCTCCAGTCCTCGGGTACCACACCATCCTCCCATGATTTATTAAAAAGAGTAGCCAGTGGTTTCACTAGTTCCTCCCTTAATTCTTTTAGAATTCTGGGTGAATTCCATCAGGACCCATTGCTTTGTCCACCTTCAGTTTTAGGAGTTCTTGCAGAACCCTTTCTTCTGTGAAAGGACTGGGATCAAGCCCCCTATTAAGAGTGCTTCTGTTAATTGGATTAGGCACTTCCCCCTCCTCCTCCTTTTTGTGAATACTGAGCAGAAATATTCGTTCAGTATTCCTGCTTTTTCACTGTCCCCCTCTGCCCACCAACCGTTCATTCTATTCAGCCTCACTTTTGAGGCAAAATCAAGAATATCCCTGAAAAGCAGTGACATCTGAGAGGTTTGCTTTTTACCCTGACCCCCTACATTACAACTGTTTTTTCTACTGCTTCTGATGAAGCACTTTATCTGACTCCCTATAATTTCTGTCATCTTCCCCACCCTTTTCTCTTGACCCTACTTCCCTCTCTCTCTCTCTAGCCACTGGAATAACGCACTGTAATGTAATCACATCTGACCAATCACGTTTTGATTTCTCGTACCCATGTTATAATATGTTGACAACATCCTTAACCCCTTCCAGTCTGGTTTCTGCCCTGGGCAAAGTACTGAGATGGCCTCCTCAGAGTTGCTGATAGCATTTTCCAGTGTTCAGACAATAAGCCTCTCTCCTCACATCCTTCTGGATCTTACTGCTGTGTTTGACACTGTTGACTTACCCACCACATGCTCCACTGCTTTGAACACTTGGTGTTACTGCTCTTCTCCTCTCTTGCTTTTGTTCCTACCTATCCAGTCATTCCTTCTTTGGCTCTGCTTGGGGTTTCTCCTGTTTACCCCCATCTTCTAATCTATGGTGTGCCACAGGGCTCTTTGCTTGGTCTCTTCTCATTCACGCTATCATCCTTCCCTTTGGACACCTCGTCTCAGCTTGTCATTTCTACGCTGGTGATGACAGCCAGCTATGTATCTCGTTGGACTCCTCTAGCAGTTTCTTCCTTTCCACCCTCTCTTCCTGTCTTACACACATTGGCCCACTACCAGTTTTCTCCAACTAAATGTGCCCAAGACTGAAGGGCTCCTTTTGGGAAAGACAAACACTCTGTTGAAATTCCTCAACCTCCTTTTTCTTTTTCAGATCCCACTTTTTTTTTTAACTTGCCGTATATGCCCCTTATCCCTGCAGCCAGCCCTGATCTGCCAGGCCTACTCCAGATCCAGTACCCATCTTCTCTGGGACTTACATTTTCCTCAGATGCCCCTGTGACTTACTCTCCCCTACCTGCAGAGGGACTTTTTTATCAGGGTGGAACAGGAGGGCCCCCCGAGTCATGCAAGCCAACATTGAGAGGAAAAGTGCTACAGTTGACAGTGTGGAGCCTGCATGGAAAGCCAGGAATCATCCTGCTTTGGCTGGAGTGTTTTTTCCTGTGTTACTCCCAGACCCTGACACATCCTGTATACCAGGAGCTCAGAGTGCATGTGCGCCCAATGGTACACTGTTCTCAAGCTCTGCAGGCCTCGTCCTCCCAGTGTGCCTCTGCTGAGCTTCTACCTTTGGTCGTCCAGGTGACAGAAGTGCAGCAGAGACAGGGACCCTTCCTCCCTGGAGAAGGGCATACTATGGGATGTGTAATCTGCCTCCCCTGGTCATCCCTTGATGTGAGTCTAATACAACACCAGAGGCAAAGGGGCTATATTTCAGTACATATGGGCCCCCTGAGTCAGGTTCATGACAGACCACCAGGGAAAAAGTAGAAATTAACTCAGAGCGCGTAATACCTGAGGGAGATAAGAGTGGGTATAGCTAAACTAGCCCCAGGGACTAGTGAACAACTTGGGGTGGTGGTGAGAGTAGAGTAGTAGAGCAGATGCGGATCCCTACGATACAGGGTTGGAATATATAGCAGGCAACTACAGGAAAACTTAAGACACAGGAATATTAGGATATCAGGATCAGGACCTAGATAGAGTAGTGTTAGAGATAGCAAAGGGTATCAGACTGCAGGAAACATGGTTTTCCAACAAACAGAAGATTATGCAAAACAGGATTTGGTACTTGTACTCTAAATATTAACATTAATGAGAACAGTAGCATGCATAAGTTGGTCTGTCAATCAAGGTACAATATATGCTTACTGACTTTGGAACATATGACAATGCATGTGGCCAATGCCAAGGCAGCTATATTGTTAGGAGCCTGACTCCCTGTTTTTTCCTTTTTTTGATATACTGTGATGTAGGGTAAATTATCTATATTGAAATGTAGTTGCATATCTTCTAAATATGGAACATATAAGTTTGACAACTTGTCTCGCATGTTGATTTTTCATGGTTTACATGATTAATGTACCATTATGGCTTTAAATCAAACTTTAATAAAATATATACAAAAAAAAAAAAACTTGCAGAATCAGAACTCCTTTGGGTGTCCAAAGTCAAGCTGGATGGCTAGGATTCTCTGGTTTCAAAGATCCGAGACTGCAGCAGGAGGAGGCATAGTCCTAAAAAACAGCATCATGGGTCCCGCAGGCTGGATGATGACAGGGTGTCATAGCTTGGGGCTCGTGCCTCTCTCTCCCCCGCCCTCCCTGCTCTCCACGTAATCACACACTGGCACTCCAACAGCAACAACAGCAGCCACTTTCCTATCAGAACTGAGGAGTCTGCAGCTGCCAAGAACATTCTGGACAGACTCCTCTATAAACTTCCAGCGAACCAGAGCGCACGTCCCCACAGACCTGCTGCAAACTTCAGACCAATCAGAACATGTGCCCTGCAGCGTGCTGTTGAAACTTTTAACTCTTTGCTACCTCCTCCTCCTCCCCACCAGAAACAACTGCAGCTTCAGCGTGTACACCCGCTCATGGACAGTCTGTCCCATGCGTCTTTGCAAACTGAGAAATAGAGAAACATAGAAATTGATGGCAGATAAGGACTGCTAGACCCACCCAGCCTGTCCATTTTCCCTATCTGCTTCAAAAAACCACAGACCCTACTTAAGTATCACTAGGGCTCCCCTATGCCTATCCCATGCATTTTTGAATTCCTCTACTGAGCTAGCCCACACCACCTCTGCTTGGAGGCTGTTCCATGCATTCACCACCTTTTCCATGAAGAAATACTTCCTCAGCGGGCTTATAGGTGCAGCGGTTGGAATTCTGCTTGCAACACTGATGACCTGGGTTCAGGAATGGACTCAGGAGTCGGAGGGCTGGACGGGGAAAAAGGATTGAGCATCCTCGGGACTGCTCTCCTTCTCCAAGGGGGAGGGGGAGTGTGTCTGGTTCTTTGTTGACCTCTGGCAGAGGCTGGGGGTGCTGCATGGCTGGCACCAGAACATGGGGGGGGTGGAGAGGATACTGATCATCATTGCATGTCCCCGCCCCCAGGGTATCAGCATGTATGCAAAAACTGCTGGTCCCTGGCATGACCCCCCTGCCCTGCTGCTGTCCTCACTGCCTTAGATGTCCACCGTGGGGGTCCCTCTCCCATGGCCCTGACCCAGGAGGGTAAGCCAAGGCCAGCCTACAATGACCGTGGGGGGGAGCCCCACCTGGGGGGGTAAGCCTGGGCATGGGGGTGTGGACGGGTATGGGCCGACCTCTGGTGGGAGGATTAAGGGGGTCAGGCACATAAAGATGCAAAAAAAGAAATACTTCCTCACGTTACCCCTTAGTCTACCCCCTTTCAGCCTCATGTCATGACCCCTTGTTCTAGAACATCTTTTTCTGAACGATGCTACCCTCCTGTACCTTATTTACGCCCTTGAGATATTTGAAGGTCCCTATCATATCCCCAAGGTATACATATTGAGGTCCTCCAGTCTCTCTTCATATGATCTTTGGTGGCAGCACTGCACCGTTTTTATTTATTTTATTTATTCCACATAAAACCCTTTAGGCAGGGCCTATTTACAAAGGGTTTAGAGTCATCTTAAACAGGAATAGAAACAGGATGCAGTACAAATCATTGAAAAACTGAGGCATGGCAATGCTTACAGCACTTCAGACACAACCAATACATTATGATTCACTGCCTTGTTGTTGCCCTTCTCTGAACTGCTTAGAAACATAGAAAAATATTTTGAAGGCAGATAAGGACTGCCTGGCCCAACTAGTCTGCCCATTTCCCTACCTGCTAAAACTCCAGATCCTAAATGATCAGTAGCTTGCCCTCTCTTTCCTATCACTAGGGTTGCCTTCTGTCTATCCCATGCATTCTTGAACTCATGTCATTTTAGCGTCTACAACCTCTGCTGGGAGGCTGTTCCATGTATCCACTACCCTTTCTGTCAAAAAACACTTCCTCACATTACCCGTGAGTCCCCCCCCAGCCTCATATTTGTGACCCCTTGTTCGTGCACATCTCTTTTTTTGAAAGATGCTGCCCTCCTGGGCCTTGTAGATTTCTCTGAGGTACTTGAATGTCTCTATCATATCCCCCCCGTCCCTCCTTTCCTCCAGGGTATACATACTGAGGTCTTTCAGTCTTTCCTCATATGTTTTCTGGTGCATTCCTTTCACCATTTTTGTTGTCCTTCTCTGGACCGCCTCCATTCTTTCAATGTCCTTCCAGAGATGCAGTCTCCAGAACTGAACACAGTATATCAGATATGGCCTGACCAATTGTCTGTACAGTAGCATCACCACCTCCTGTTTCCTACTGGTGATCCCCTTCCCTATGCAACCCAGTATCCCTCAGTCCCTCCCCACCGGCTTTTCACATTGCTTGGCCACCTTCAGGTCATCCATTATGTTTACCCCCAGGTCCCTTTCCAGTTTTGTTGTTGTTAGTATCTCCCCCCCCCCCCAATTTGCATTCCTCTCCAGGATTCCTGTGGCCCAAGGCACGAGCCTCAGGAAAGGTTTATGACTGGCAACAATACAGAAAGTCAAGAAACCTGTATGAGGCCACTTTAAGGGACACTAAAAATAAGTATTTTAAGGCCAAAACCCTGGAATCGATTGGGAAACCCGGGAACTTTTGAGGACTTATATGGGATTTAATGGGAGAGTCTAAAGCGAAGACACCTATTAATTTGTCTGAAGAGGAAACCTATAGGCGAGAGCTTCCACTTGCTGATAGGTTTAACGAATATTTTGTAGAGTCGGGTAACTTTTTGATAGCCCTAATGAACCCCAATATAACCCCTTGAATTGTACTAATGGGGTTTCTAAATTTGCACTTAATGTTGTATCTAGTGGTGAGGTGTTACAAATGTTGTTGCAATTGAATGTCTCTGGGAGTTGTGGTCCAGATGGTTTGTCATCAAGGATGCTGAAATATGCTGCAACTCATATCTCGGATCCTTTGTCCTACCTGTTCAATCGTTCAGTAGAGGAGGGTTGTATTCCAGAAGGTTGGAAGTCAGCCAGGATCGTCCCCATTTTTAAAGGGGGTGATTAGGACCAGCTGTCCAACTATAGACCTATATCTATATTACCTTTGATTAGTAAAGTGATGGAGAAATTATTGGCGAGACAGATAATGGAGTACCTGGAAAGAGAAAAACTATTAGAGCCGTATCAGTGAGGTTTTTGGAAATCTCATGGCACTGTTATGGCTGTGTCGGAAGTCCTGGATGAGATCGGCAAGTCAGTTGAAGCTCAAGGCTACACTGGTGCAATCTTGGTGGATCTCTTCAGGGCTTTTGACACAGTGGACCATCAGCAGTTGCTCATGAGATTATCCGAAGTAGGGATGAGTTGTTCAATTCTGGATTGGTTCATCTCTTACCTTTCTGAGAGATGGCAGGTAACAGTTGTAAATGGTGTTGTATCGGCCACACAGGTGGTGCGGAGAGGTGTACCCCAAGGATCGTTTTGGGTCCTCTCTTATTTCTAGTGTATCTAAAAGATCTTGGTTATCATGTGGGGGCCTCTCGCTACCACCTGTACGCCGACGACACCATTTTATACTATTCGGGTGAATCATTTTCAGCAATACAACGTATATTGCAGAAAAGTTTTGACAGTATGGAAATGTAATTTGTCAATTCTCAGTTAAAACTTAATTCATCAAAAACTAAATGCATGCTGTTTTGGTCATCTATTAAACGTAAAGATGACTTGACCTTGGAAATGGTTGATAACAAAGGGGAGGGGTTGGAGTTAGTTAACCAATATAAATATCTAGGATTTTGGCTTGATAACCATGGGTCTGGTAACTTGCATGTTGACAATTTAATTTCCCAAGTTAATAAACGGGTGGGATTTCTTTTCGGGAATAACAATTGTTTAGATTCTGTGACATTGGATTTGATTGTAAAGGTGCAGATTTTTCCCTTAATCGATTATGGGGATGTTCTCTATGATGGAGCTACTAGGGATCAGCTAACAAAGTTAGACATTCTAGTTAACCGCCCTGCTAGATTGATTTTTAACTGTCCCAGATTTACTCACCATTGTGAATTATATGAGAGACAAGGGTGGTTACCATTAAGTAGGAGAAGAATGATACACAAACAGTTATTTGCTTATAAGTGTGGACTGGGCTTTGTCCCTATATGTCTAAAGAATAGAATTTCCTTCAGAAATGTTGAATTAACCTTGAGAAACTCGGCTGTTACTGATATGGTTGTCCCCCTTGCAAAATCAAAGCCTCCCAATATCTTTTTAGTAATTATATTCCGACATGTTGGAATGGCCTTCCTCATGAATACAGACAAAAGATTGGTAGGCCCTTGTCTACATCTCAACTAAAAAACACTTGATTTCCATACAGGAACCTTATAACTGTTATTGATGTTATCAATGCTCATGAAGTTGATGTTTGATGTTTGATTGTATTTATTGAGTTGAGTTCTGAATATGGTTTGTATTTTTGTAAAGGTTACTATTGTGAATGAGTTTATACTCAATGGTTTTTACCTTAAATAAATAAACAAAAAAAACAAACAAACAATTTCATGACTCTGCACTTTTTGTATTGAATTTAAGCTGCAATACTGTTGACCATTTCTACAATTTGCCTAGGTCTCTTCTCATTCCCCCCCCCCCGATCTGGAGTGTCTACTCTGTTGCAGATCTTCCACAAAGAGGCTTCCCTTCCCGACCCTCCACAATTTCACTAAAGAAAACATTGAAGAGGACTGGCCCCATAACCGAGCTCTGTGGCACCCCACTTGTCACCCCCTTTCCTGGGATTGAACATTTACTACCATCCTCTGTGCCCTATTGCTCAGCCAATTTCGGACCCAGAGTACCACCTTGGGATCTACTCCCAGACTGTGCAACTTGTTTACTAGCTTCCTGTGTTGGATGGTGTCAAATGCCTTGCTAAAATCTAGGTAGGCCATGTCCACCACCCCTCCCTGATCCACCACCCTGGTTACCCAGTCAAAGAAATCTATCAGATTTGTTTGACAAGATCTCCCTGCTGTGAATCCATGTTGCCTCAGGCCTTGTGCCCCACTAGCCTCCAGGTATGCCACAATCCTTTCCATTAACATGGATTCCAAGATTTTCCCACCACGGAGGTCAAGCTGACCGCCCTGTAATTTCAAGCCTCCACCTTGCTCCCACTTTTGTGGAGTGGTACCACATTCACCTTCCTCCAGTCCTTTGGTACCACTCCCTCCTCTAAAGATTTGTTAAATAGGGCTGTCAGTGGTGCTCATAGTACCTCCCTGAGTTCTTTCAGTATTCTGGGATGCATTCCATTCAGTCCAATTGCCTTGTCCCCTTTTAGTTTCAAGAGTTCCTTTGAGACTCTCTCTTCCATGAATGGACTGGTGTCCACCTCCCCTGGTTTGTGTTTCTAACCCTAATGTTGGTCCCTCCCCTTCCTCTTTCTTTGTAAATATTGAGCAGAAGTATTCGTTTAGAATTTCTGCTTTTTCTAGATCCCCCTGTGCACACCCCCCCCCCCCCATTCAGCCTCACAATCCCTCCATTGGTCTTTTATCTATTTCAAAAGTTTCACCATGAAAGACATACTGAGCCGTAAACAACTCATTTCCAGCAGCATCCTGGGGGAGAGGGTAGAAGAAGAAATACATACCCATACAGCGTAAAAATATTTACAGAGAATGTACACTCATATTAATGTACACTTTTATACAATATATCATAAATTAACAATGAGTAATATACATTGAATGTACAAAAGCATAGACATAGGGATTATCTTACAGAAAATGCAGCAACAGCAGTAAGTAACATTTGCCTACAGGAACGGGATGAACCGTTAATGAAAATGGCTAAGGGTAGTCTAGTAAAGGGAGAAGAGTAGAGAGGGGGAGAAAGGAGAAGGAGAAGGTAGATCATAGGAAGGAGACAAGGAAACCAGAATTGGGTGGGTAGGTAGAGGAGGTAAAGGAATGGGAGGAGGAGGTAGAGGGGAGATATGTAGTACAAAAAGTCAGGATGGGGAAGAGAAGAGGGGTGGAAAGCCAGGAAGAGGAAGGTATGGGGCAATAACGGGGGGTGGAATCAAGGACAGTTACAGGAGCGGACGGAGTAATCGCGTATAAGACTGGAGAAGGAGAGGATGGAGGTAGCAGAATGAATAGGGCCAGGGAGGAAGTTCCAGAGTTCAGGAAAGCGAAAAGAGAAAGCAGCTTACCCAGCCTATGTCCTTCTGGATGGCAGAGTTACAGAGCGGAGGATAGAGCTACGGAGACAGTAGAAGGGGTTTGATGGGGGAGGAGAGAAGAGACACAAGGTAAGATGGGAGGGAGCCCAGCCAGTACTTAGCAATAAGGAGAGCAATAAACAAGCCATCTGGCTTCAAGGAGGAAAGGAGAGGTGTAGAGGTGGCAGTGGTGGGTCCGGGTGGGGGGCAATCCAGGGCAAACCTACAGAAGGACTGGAAGAGTGGTTCCAGTCTGGCCAGGGTAGACTTGGAAGCACTAGCATAGTTAATGTCACCATAGTCTTTTTGGGCTGGCAGTATAGCCTAGAGGTTAGAGTAATGAGCTGTGAATGAGCTTGGTACATCCAGCAGACCAGAACTGGGTTTGATTCTCACAACCTCCAATTGCATACTGTGTAATTCTGAACAAGTCACTTAACCAACCAGTGCTCCCAGGTCACCCCTGAAAATAGGCTCTTGTGCTTAGTGGGCCTTACCCGGTTACCAAAGACTGAAAAAAAAACAGTCAAAGAGGGGATGAATCATTCTGTGCACAATGGCTCTGCAGGCCGGCAGAGGGATGCACCCCCGGTTCCTATACAGTGCACCAAGTTTAGGATGAAGCTTTTTGTGTAAGTAGTCCACATGAGCGGAGAAGTCTAGGTGACTATAGAGCCAAACTCCTAGGTACTTAAAAGTTGTGACTTTTTAAGGCTAGTCCCATCCAGAGTGTGAAAGGGGGCAGGGCTGGCAGTTTAGAGAGTTTTTGTTTAGTACCAAAAGTCATAGAGACAGTTTTTTTTGGCATTTAAGGAAAGCTGATTTGACTGGAACCAGTGCTGGATATTGGTGAAAGACAGTTAGAGTCTGCTTATCAGGTCTGGTACAGAGGAGCCTGAGGCAAATATGACAGTGTCATCGGCATACATGTGTGTGGATGCAGATGTACATGC
The DNA here is from genome assembly GCA_016271365.2 of Neoceratodus forsteri. Classification (NCBI taxonomy): domain Eukaryota; kingdom Metazoa; phylum Chordata; order Ceratodontiformes; family Ceratodontidae; genus Neoceratodus; species Neoceratodus forsteri. Next base: position 1,059,810,313 of record CM028135.1, read on the forward strand.
AGAGTGGAAGGAATTTATAAAGATGGAGAAGAGGATGGGTCCAAGCACTGATCCTTGGGGATGCTGTTGTGCATGGGGGGGTGACGGAGTTGGAGTTTTTCCTTTCCTTGATATACCTGAAGGTTTTGTCACCTTCTTTTACTGATTTTGCTATCCTTTCTTCAGTTTTTACCTTTGCGCACCTGACTGCCTTCCCCACCTCCTTCTACTTTGCCTGGTACATTTCCTTGTCTCCCTCCCTCTGTGTTTCCTTGTACTTTGTGGATGCCTGTTTTTTTTCCCTAACCTTCCCTGCCACTTCTTTTGAAAACCATAGTGTTTTTTTCCTTTCTTTTTGCTTTGTTTACTAGCTTTACACAGAGGCCCGTTGTCTCTAATATGGCTCCTTTAAGTTTCTCCCACTGTTCCTCCACTACCCTCTCCCTCCCCCTTCATCAGGACTCTTCAGAGGTGTTCCCCAATTTTTTGAAAAGTCTGCCTTCTTGAAGTCTGGGACCTTTACTTTTGAGTGGCTTAAGCCTACTGCTGTCTTCATCTTAAAGCACACTGTATGGTGATCACTGGACCCTAGATGGCTGACCCCTGACAGATCCGTTATTCTGTCACCATTTGTGAGAATCAGGTCTAGTATTGTTGCTTCCCGTGTGAGCTCCTTCACCAACTGTTTGAGGCACGCTCCTTCCAGGGCATCCAAGATGTCTCTGCTCCTGGTAGTGACTCCTGCATATGTGTTCCAGTTAACATTTGGCAAGTTTAGGTCCCCCCCCCCCCCCCAGCAACACCTCCCCTTTCTCTACATTTTGTATATAGTTTCCACTAAAACCCTATCTATTTCTTCCCCCTGTGCTGAAGGTCTATAGACAACTCCAGTGTGGATGGTGGTGCCATTTCCCATCTCTAATGTGTCCCATAGAGCCTCTTCCCCTTCCTGTCTTCCCCCTAACTCCCTTGCCTTGATCCCCTCTCTGATGTACATAGCTACCCCTCCCCCCTTTTTGCCGTTCCTGTCTCTCCTGAAGATTGTGTACCCCTGGTATGGTAACATCCCAGTCATATTTTCCTGTGTACCATATTTCAGTGACTGTGACAATGTCTAGGTCTTCCTTCACCATCAAGGCCGCTAGATCTGGGATCTTGTTTCCCAGGCTCTGGGCATTTGTACACATGGCTTTCCATGTTTTAACGCCCACATCTGCACCAGCTCCCCCTCCATCCCAGGGGTGGAGAGGCCCTTTATGTCAATGAAAATATCAAAGCTACAGAAATTCAGAATACACACAAGGAGCCAGAAGAACTGTGGGTCACCCTGGAAACAGGAAATGGGACAGCCATATAATCTGGGGTTGTCTACAGGCCTCCAGACGAGGGGGAGGACACAGACATGTTACTGTCAGAAGATATACAAAACATGACAGCTAAAGGGGAGGTTCTGATAATGGGAGACTTCAACATGCCAGATACAGATTGGTCATTACCAGCAGGGACATCGGCCAGAACTAGATACATGGTGGATTCCCTGCAGGAGGAGGGCCTCAAACAACTGGTACAACAACCCACTAGAGACAGGGCTATCCTAGATCTAGTACTGACTAACATGGAAAGGATCACAGATCTCCAGGTAGAAGGTCACCTGGGGGCCAGTGACCATCACATGGTATGGTTCAGTTTGGCCACTAGAACTAAATATTTCCATTCCAAGGCAAAAATATGGGACTTCAGAGGAGCTGACTTTGATAAGATGGCCAACAGAGTTTAACTAGCCCTGGCAAAAAGAAATACAGGTGATGCAGTACAGGCAAAGTGGGCAAGCATTAAAGATGCAACACTTGAAGCAACATCCCATTGTGTTAGAGAGAAAAGGAAGTGCAAAAGAAGAAGGAAACCACTTTGGTTCTCAAACACAGTAGCAGAAAAGGTCAGAGCCAAAAGGCTGGCCTTCAGGAAATATAAGGGAACGCAGCAGAATGAAGATAGAGAGGCATACCAAACTTCCCTAAGGGAAGCAGGGAAGGCAGTAAGGCAGGCAAAGGCCCAAACTGAGGAAACACTAGCACGAACAGTAAAAGAAGGTGGCAAGACTTTCTATAGATACATTAGTGAAAGGAGAAAGTCCAGAGTGGGTATAGCTAAGATCAAAGGGGATAAGGGTGTGTGTGAGGAGGAGGACCATGTAAAAGCATCTATCCTAAATAGATACTTCTGCTCAGTATTTACTGAAGAGAAGGCAGGGCAGGGCCCACAGCTCTGCACCATGGACACATGGAGGAGGGAGGTGTGCACTAGTTCCTTCACAAAAGCAAGGGTCCTACACGAGTTCGATAAGCTCAGGGTGGACAAGGCAATGGGACCTGATGGCATACATCCCAGGGTACTAAAGGAGCTAAGGGTGGAACTAGCAGAGCCATTATCAGAACTGTTTAGTGAGTCTCTGAGCACAGGAGAGGTCCCAGAAGACTGGAGAAGGGCTCATGTGATCCCGCTCCACCAGAGTGATAGCAAGGAGGAGACAGGGAACTACAGACCAGTCAGTCTTACCTCAGTAGTGGGCAAGATTATGGAGACACTCCTTAAGGAAAGGATAGTGCAACACCTGGAATCCATAGGAGCACAGGATCCAAGACAGCATGGGTCGACAAAAGGAAGGTCCTGTCAAACTAATCTCATAGATTTCTTTGACTGGGTAACCAGAGTGGTGGACCAAGGGGGAGCAGTTGATGTTGCCTACCTTGACTTCAGCAAAGCTTTTGATACTGTTCCACATACAAAATGGATTAATAAGCTGGGTAGGCTCGGGGTGGGTCAAACGTTGGTCAACTGGGTGGTAAACTGGTTGACAGGCAGAAAACAGAGAGTGGTGGTAAATGGTATACAGTCAGAAGAGATGCAAGTCACAAGTGGGGTACCTCAGGGATCAATCCTGGGGCTAGTCCTCTTCAATATCTTCATCAGTGACATTGCAGATGGACTGGAGGGTAAGGTTTCTCTGTTTGCAGATGACACCAAGATCTGCAACAAAGTAGATGATCCAGATGGGGTGGGCAGAATGAGAAGAGATCTGGATAAACTAGCAAAATGGTCGGAAGAGAGGCAACTGGAGTTTAATGCAAAGTGCAAGATCATGCACTTAGGGAAGAGAATCCCTGAAGCCACCTATAGGCTGGGAAGGGAGTTGCTGGCAGTCTCAAAGGAAGAAAGAGACTTGGGTGTCATCATCACCGATGACCTGAAATCATCCAAGCAGACCTCTAAAGCAGTAGCTAAGGTTAGAGGGATGTTAGGGTGTATTAGTAGAGGTATCACAAGTCAGAAGAGGGAGGTAATAATCCCTCTTTACAAGACACTGGTTAGGCCCCATCTGGAGTACTGCATGCAGTACTGGAGGCCACACCTTCACAAGGGCATTAACCAAATGGAGGCAGTCCAGAGAACGGCAACCAAAATGGTGCAGGGACTGCATCAGAAAACATATGAGGACAGATTAACTGAACTCAATATGTATACCCTAGAGCAAAGGAGGGAGAGAGGTGATATGATTGAAACATTCAAACATCTTAAGGGCATCAACAAAGTGAAAGAGTCTAACATGTTTCAATACAAGAAAAATAGCAGGACAAGAGGACACAGCAAGAGGTTAGAGGGAGGCCGATTAAGGGGTAATGTGAGGAAGTTCTTTTTCACAGAAAGGGTGGTGGATGCATGGAATGGCCTACCTCAGGAAGTGGTGGATATGAATACAGTGCAGGGCTTCAAACAGGCATGGGATAGGCATAAGGGAGCAATACAGATGAGTATGAATAGATAGGCCATTGACAGAGCAAAGGCCTATGGCACATTCATAAGGTAGAAAAAGAAATGGGCAGACTGGATGGGCCTTGCGGTCCTCTTCTGCCGTAAACTTCTATGTTTCTATCCCTATGCTTTCTCTCCATGCCTCCCCCCGCTATTACCTCCCTTTGTGCTTCCTTTTGTTGCTTCCACGGCCACAGTATCAGCATGTTAGTCTATCTTTATCTGGGGCAGCTGGTTTTCCTACTTAATTCTGCCATCCCCTTGGCTAGTTTGAATGTTCCTTCCTCACCTCTAGTATCTGTCTGTCTACCTTAACCTATGTGTGTGTGTGTGTGTGGGGGGCCCAGCTGATTCTTTCTTGCTTAATTCCATCACCCTCCTTGGCTAGTGCAAATGTTTGCCAATTACACATTTAAACCTCTCACAAGGATCTCGTTCCCCCCAGATGGATGCAGGCTGCTCTCCTGTACAAGCCTGCATCTTTCCAGGTGGTCCCCCAGTCCCCAGTGAAGCCAAATCCCTTGACTCTGCACCAGCTCTTCAGCCATTCATTGAATCTCATGGTGCGGAGTACACTGCCGTACCATGCCGTAGACAGGTAGCATTTCTGAGAAAGTTGCCATGCATGCCACCTGTCTAAGACCCCTCCCCAACTCTGCAACCTCCTTCTGCACTGCCCTCACCTCGCCCCCAGCCAGGTCATTTGTCCCCATGTCGACAATAACATCTAGTTCACCTTCCTGCCTTGTTGCCCCAGCAATCCTTTGGATTCGCTTCTGATCCCTCCAAGCGGTGGCACCTGGTAGGCACCTGACCTCCCTGTTTCCCGCCCCCTGTCTATGTCCTTCCGGAGATGCAGCCTCCAGAACTGAACACAGCACTCCAGATAGGGTCTCACCAATGATTTGTACAGTGGCATCACCACCTCCTTTTTTCTGCTGGTGATACCTCTCCCTATGCACCCCAGTACCCCACTGGCTCTCCCTAAAGCTTTGGCACATTGTTTGACCACCTTTAGGTCATCTGATATGATTACCCCCACATCCCTTTCCTGTTCAGTGGCCATCAGTAACTCTCCCCCATTGTGTAAGCCTCCCCTGGGTTCCTGTGCCCCAAATGCATGATTTTGCACTTATTTGCATTAAATCTTAGCTGCCACACTCTTGACCATTCATCTAGTTTACCTAAGTCCCTCCTCATTTTTTCCACCCCTTCTGGAGTGTCTACCCTGTTGCAGATCTTAGTGTCATCTGCAAAGAGGCATACCCTTCCTTCCAGCCCCCCAACAATGTCACTTATGAAGACATTAAATAGGACTGGCCCCAGAACTGATCCCTGTGGCACCCTGCTGGTCACCCTCCTTTCCTCAGACTGAGCTCCATTTACCACCACCCTCTGTGTTCTATCCCTCGACCAATTTCTAACCAACTTTACCACCTTGGGACCAATTCCTAGGCTGGCTATCTTGTTTACAAGCCTCTTATGTGGAACAGTGTCAAAGACCTTGCTGAAGTCCAGGCAGGCCACATCAACTGCTCCCCCTGATCCACTTCCCTGGTCTCCCAGTCAAAGAAATCAATCAGATTTGTTTGACATGACCTTCCTGCTGTGAATCCATACTACCTCAGATGTGTGCTACTGGATTCAAGATGTTCTACAATCTTTTCTTTTAGTAGTTATTCCATTATTTTACCAACCACCGAGGTCAGGCTGACTGGTCTATAGTTTCCAGCCTCCTCCCTGCTCCCACTTTTGTGTAGAGGGACTACATCTGCTCTCCTCCAGTTCTCTGGAACCACTCCCATTTCCAGCAATTCATTGAACAGGGCTGCCAGTGGTGCTGCCAGCACATTTCTAAGCTCCTTTAAAATTCTAGGATGCATCCCGTCTGGTCCCATTGCCTTGTCCACTTTAAGTTTTGCGAGTTCCTCTAGAACACTCTCCTCTGTAACTGGGCTGGTGTCCATCTCCCTCCCCTTATTGCTCTTGCCACTTAATTGTGGTCCCTCACCTTCCCCCTCTTCTGTGAATACTGAACAAAAATATTTGCTTAGGATTGTTACTTTTCCCAAGTCCCCTTCTGTGCACTTCCCTTTTTCCCCTTAAGTCTTACAATCCCACCCCTTGTCTTTTTCGTTTCACTAACGTTCCCTATAGAAAAGTCTTGTTCCCCTTCTTTACTGCCTGGGCTATATTTTCCTCTGATTGTGCCTTTGCACTCCTGACTGCCTTCCCTGCCTCCCTCTGCTTATTCAGATACACTACCCTGTCCTCCTCCTCCTCCTCCTGTGCTGCCTTGTACTTCCTGAAAGCCAGCCTTTTCACTCTTACCTTCCTGGCCACTTCCTTTGAGTACCATGGTGGTTTTCTTTTTCTCTTGCCTTTGTTGATTTGCCTAATACAAAGGTTTCTTGCTTCCACTATGGCTCCTCTTAGATGGGCCCACTGTTCCTTAACCCCCCTGGCCCTTGCTCCTTGCTAGGGCTTTCCTGAGGCATACCCCAAACTTTGCAAAGTCTGCCCTCCTGAAGTCCGGGACCCTTGCTTTCTGTGTGACTTGACTGTGCCACTGTACTCATATTGAAATACAGCGTGCGATGATCACTGGACCCCAGGTGTCCACCAATCATGACATCTGCAGTTCTATCCCTGTTGGTAAGTACCAGGTCCAAATTTGCACTCTGGGCTATAGCACTAACTGCCTAAAGCATGCCCCCTGCAGGGAGTCCAGTATACACCTACTCCTGACAGAGACTGAGACTGGGATGCTCCAATGAACATCGGGCAGATTGAAGTTACCTACCAGCAACACTTCCCCTTTAGTTGCCATCTTATGGATGGCTTCCACTAGAACCTTGTCCAACTCTTCCCCTTGTACTGGATGTCTGTAGATCATGACCATGTGAACAGTGGTGCCACTGCCCATCTCCAAGGTGACCCACAGGGCCTCTGCCCTCCCCCACCAATCCCTGTACCTCAGTTGCTTTTATGCCTTCTCTGATATAAAGAGATACCCCTCCTCCCTTTTTACCCTCCCTGTCTTTCCTGAATAGAGTATATCCTGGTATAGCTACATCCCAGTCATGGTTCCCATTATACCAGGTTTCGGTAATAGCTACAATGTCCAGGTCAACCTCTGCCATCAAGGCCACTAGATCTGGGATTTTGTTACCCAGGCAGTGAGCATTCGCAGATATGGCCTTCCATATGTTTCCACTTCCTTCCTGTCATCCCCCCTGTTATCCTCATGCCTTCCCTCACTACCACCTGCCTTTAATACACTTTCTCTTTTTTCCCGCCATCCTACCTTTTCCTAGTTTAGTTGCCACTGGTTATTTCCCAACCTTAGGGTCCTCCCTGTAGACTACATTGACCTGTGTGGTTGGGCAGTTTGATTCTTCCTGCTTCCTTCCGCCACCACCCTTGGCTAGTTTAAATGCTTGCCAATGAAACATTTAAACTGCTCACTAAGGACAACGGTCCCCTCCCTGGATGGATGCAGACCGTCGCTCTTGTAAAGGCCCACATCTCTCCAGGTGGGTCCCCAGTCCCCAATGAAGCCAGAACCCTTCCCTCTGTACCAGTTCCTCAACCATGTGTTGAAGTCCCTGGTGCGGAGATCCCTAGCCTCCCTCTTACCGTGGACAGGCAGCACCTTTTAGAAGGTCACAGAGCTTGCTACCTGTCCAAGGCCCCTCCCCAACTCCCTGAACTCCTACTGCACTCTTCCTATCCCTGCCTTGTCCCTAGCCAAGTCATTTGTCCCCAGATGGATAATGACATCCAGCCCCCCCCACTGCTGCCCTAGCGATCCTCTGGATCTGCTCTCCATCCCTCTGAGCTGTTCCTCCCAGCAGGCAGTTAACCTCCCTCTCCACCCTGCTACCTGTCCCCAACTCCACTCCCCAGACTATGGAGTCCCCCACCAGGAGTTGCCTCCTCCTCCTCCTCTGGGGCCCTCTGCTGTCCCCCTTGAGGTCTCTGCCCTGGAGGACCTCCACATCCGTCCCTGCCACTACTTCAGATGCCTCTGTGGGACTGTCCCACACTGCCAGTGCAATGTAGGAGTTCCGTAATGGTATGGGATTTGGGATGTGCCTATGTTCCACCACCCTAACCCTCGCCAAGCCCATCGTTGTCCACCCACTCCTCCTCCCAGGCATCCTCTGAGGAAGTGGAGGTGGACTTGGTGGTCCCTGAGTGGGGCAGTCGGTCCTCTTAACCCAAACCAGCTTGGCCTTGAGTCTGGCAACCTCTTCCCTCAGCCCAGAGAGATGCCTACAGATGAGGCAGCACCACAGTCTCCAGAAAGTCTCCCTGAAGACTGCCACCCCACAGTCACTGCACTGCACCACTTCCATTATAGTTACACCCTGTATGTTGACCTTACCTGCTCCCCCTGCCAATTCCCACAATACAATAATGAACCTAAAAGTTAACAACTCCCCCTCCTTATTTTTTTTTGCCTCTCTCCCCTCTCACCTCTTCCCTTTAACTACCTGCATATACTAGCTAATCTTGCCTCACCAACTCAGTTTCTAAACCCCCGATGCAGTGTTCAAACCACGCATGGGCTTCCAAAGAGTGAGTGGTGGAGCCACAGGACTTGTGGACAGTGAGTGGGTCACCCAGTGGCTCACAGATTTGGGGCCCTGTTTTCAAACGGGTTCTCCAAGAGATTTTGTTCACAAAAAACTGCTTGTGATAAAATTGGTCTGCATCTGAGCATCTCTTTTAACACACGCTATTGTTTTTATTACCTGTTCTAGTACCAGCAGAACTGACAACTACTTATGGGTGCCTTTTTGCACCTCCACTGCACTTTGCTTAACCTTTAAATAACAATATTGTCCAGTTCTCCTGTGGTCCCTCTTTTTAATTTAAATCCTGAAAAGCTGAAAACCATCCATCAATGACTTTTGTGGCTTCAGTCACCCACTGTGACACTGGGATGCCTAATCCCCAGTTTCACCTTTGGCCCCGCAGTCTTGTTTTTTTTTTTATTATTTTAATCCTGAAACGCTGAAAACCATCCATCTAAATCTTTTGCAGCTTTCACAAACGTCCCACTGTGGGGGACTCAGCACCCATCACCTTTCACTTACCTAAAAAAACAAACAGTCCAGGACCAAAAATCCACTCTGCAATGAAAATATGTCCTCCTTCTTCAGCGCTACCAGGAACTGAAGAAACAAGGTAAATGCGGCCATTGTATTTTCAGTGCGTTTTGAACTTTTTACACGTAACATTCTCATATATTATTTTTTTTTCAATAAATTTTCGACATGGCCCTTTTTGGATCCCTCCTCGTGAACAAGGTGAAATTTTTCAGCAGCTACTCAGGTTTCCCTGGTGTCCTGGCCATCATTCCCCTTCCCATAAACTGGTTCATGCAATTGTCCAGGTTGTGTGTGGGTGTTGATGTGCGATATGGCCACCACTACACGTTCAGTCACTTCACTACCAGTCTAGCACTGCTTGTAAAGTGCTTTGGGATACAGTGTATATGAAAAGTGCTATATAAACGCTAATTCTTCTTCTTTATATATCTGGTGTGGGACTTTCAACTTTGACCTTACAGCTCAGTGGTGAGAGTGCTACCACAGAGCCACTGTGACAAACAGTTGAGTGGAATGCAATCAGATTATTCCAGATCTAATTGATTCCCCTCTGCAGAAGGTTTGCAAGCCAACTGGGAGAACTCCAGGTGGGATTCAGACCTTCTGGTGTGCACAGAATATTCTCAGACTTGAACTTACTGACTAAACTGTTTCTTTAATTCCAAACTTTCAACTCATAAAAAAAAAAAAAAACAGAACAGAGCCTAGATTTTGTTTTTCAAAAGCCAAAGGCGTACTGCAGGGGAAGTGTAAAATCTACACTTGGCAGGAGAGATTCTGAATACCCTTCAGGCTCAGGAGCCAATTAACAATTAACACTGCAGATCGCATATCACCATATTGACAGTTTTATTATGCAAATGCTGTGCATGCAGAGGCTAAAAATGCTAAATGCTTTGAGACTGCAAAGCAAGGATAAGTTATTAAGTTTACTTTGTCTTTGTTCCATGGGATATATTGAAGAAAAATACGGTCATGGCTGCTTTAACCCATCCGCTGTGGCAGGGAGTGATGGGACTGGGAGTTGGGTCAGGGCAGCTTGATGGCCAAATTGGCCACAGAGGACATAAAGAGAAAATGAAAACAAAAATCCCACCTGCCCATCATGCAGTCCTGGGCTTGGGACAAAACAAGATCCTTTGCTCAGCAACTGAAAGTGCTGCCACTGGGTAGGTGAGCTGGCCGCTCATTGAGCTCTTTAGTGCAAAGCAGCGCCATTTAGTGGTGAAAGCTGTGAATGGCAGTCAAAGAAGTGCTGAGTAACCGTAACAGATAGAGACCTCTAGTGGTGGTCCATGGAACAGCGAGCATGACAGTCAAAGGAGCTCTCTAATTGCTCAGCTAAGGTAGAATTTCTCTTTAGCTAAATGGTTAAAGATGCTACCTTCATGGCTCAGCATCCCCAGTATGATTTCCAGTTGGGTCTGAGGTTGCATCTGCCCACATGGAGGGGGCAGACATAATAATTACTATAGGTGTTTAACCTAAAATACTGTAGCCAGCGATGTTGGGTAGTAACATCTTACAAGTAATGCGTTACTGTAATATGTTTTATGACTAAGGCTATTCATTCATGTTGAGGAAGCCTTTTCTGTGGTTGCAATTCATAGTTAAATCTTGTAATTTACTGCTATTACACTTTCATATCAACTAATGCATTACTTTTGTTGCTTTCCTTTTGTTTTTAGTGACAGCTGTGCTCTGACTGCCTGCATGCATGCAATGTGGTGGCACAAGTGCGGGACCAGGAGTGAAGAGGGGTTCACTGCCTGCCGCTGTAGCTTGAATTGCACAGGCGAGAATCGGCCACTCTGATTCCCAACACTAAGAGAGACTGGTACAATTAAGCCTGTTCTATGGCTGTGTCCACATTCTGACTGATGGTCTCATGGTGGCCTGATCCTTATTCCCCTCCCACCCACACTACGAGGTCCATACCACGCATGCATGAGGAGTACAGAACAGACACTAATTGCCTTTTTGCAGGAAGATGGTCTACTAGAATACATGCCTAGCAATGCCTGACTCCATTCTCCTAACTAGTAGGCAGTGGTTAACATCCATCCAGCCCAACCAAACCAAAGCTTCCAAACCCGATCTAGGAGGAGCATTGCTGCTAATTGCCTCTGACCTCGGGGTCCATGAGAGTCAGATGACCGAGAACCTGAAGGAGACCCTTTTGGGGCTACTGCCCACCTGAGACCATCTGTTAAGCCACAAGGGGATGCAGCAGCAATACAAAGCAGCAGTTAGGGCTAGTAGCAGTGACAGACAGGGAAGGACAGACAATTATTTGAATTTTTCCAGCTGCAAGCATCAGCGGCACAAGGACCACTAGTAGTGTAGCACCTGCCAACTCAGTGAATCAAGTTTGGGGGGGTTGGTCAAGGAGGGGTTGTGTGACCATGGAGGGCAGTCTGTGTTCAGGCCATCACCTATGAGACATGACTGAACTGCGCTACAGGGGTGCCCCAAGTACCGGTGAGGCAAAGGTATCAGAGCAAGCAACATAACAGCCTGTAGAGTGATGAAGCAGCCAGTAAAATTGTGTGGTGCATCTAGGGTATCACAGATGTATAAAAAGCAAAAATTAAAGTGTAAGTTATTAAGAGAAAAATTAAAAGTGCTCCTAAATAGGAAAATCGGAAAGTAAAGGACCCATGGCCAAACGTAGAAGGCTAAAGGTGCACGTTCCCTTTAACCCTTCCCACTACGCCAGTCTCTGTGTGCAAGTGGACTGTAAGCAAGATTAGAATTTAGTTTTTTCTTAGAATTAGGTCTTCAGACATAAAGACCCTCAGTACAGAAGCAAGTGTTACGCTGAAAAGGCATTAGCAATAAAGCCAAGTTTCAAAGCAATGAAGTATTACACATACCTCAATAATGTGAAGACATCATGGGAAGTATATGCAAATCCCCATGAAAGAATTTTGACTGATTTGGCTTTCAGCAGGAGTGTGTATGGTGGCAAATGGCCTCCCACACACACTGCAAAGGCTGAAAACAGAAGACACAGACACGTGTTTTGTCTTTACCAGTTCCAAGACAGGGAGCACTCCAAAGGAATCACAGAAACAAGTGTTCCAATATCAAAATTTATTAAGGCAAGTGCCAAATAGCTGCTAGCCGATCACCACAATAAACAGAAGTTGTCCTCCACCCCAGCGCTTCGCCTCCAAATTAGACTTCATCAGCTCTTCTTTCTGCAATCCCTTTCGCGTGCTCCCTCTCTTAGAACTGCTTTTAGTAAGCTTTTGGAATTGGCCATCCTGCTGGGTGCATCCCCTGGTATCACTGGAGCACATGAGACATTGTTGGGACTGACATGTTTTGCAGATGACACAAAGATCTGCAACAGAGTTGATGCACAAGGTGGGGTGGAAAGGATGAGAAGGGACTTGGCAAGGTTAGAGGAATGGTCAAATGTATGGCAGCTTAGATTCAATGCTAAGAAGTGCAAGGTAATGCACCTGGGAAACAAAAACCCAGGGGAAGAGTACACAATGGGGGGTGAGATACTAACAACAACAAAAATGGAATGGGACCTGGGGGTAGTCATATCAGATGACCTAAAGGTGGGTAAGCAATATGAAAGGGCAGCAAGGAGGGCTGGGGGGATACTGGGATGCATAGGAGGGGCATCACCAGTAGAAAACAGGAAGTTATTATCCCTCTGTACAGACAGCTGGTCAGACCCCATCTGGAGTACTGTGTGCAGTTCTGGAGACCCAATCTCCACAAAGACATAGACAGGATGGAAACTGTCCATAGGAGGGAAACTAAAATGGTGCAGGGTCTGCACCAGAAGACATATGAAGAGAGACTAAAGGAGCTTAATATGTATAGCCTCAAGGAAAGGAGGGAGAGAGGGACATGATGGGAACATTCAAGTACCCCAAGGGAATCAACAAAGTCCAAGAGGGTAGCATCTTTAAAAAAAAGAAGTGTGTAAGAACAAGGGGGCACAATTTGAAGATAGAGGGGGGGTGGCTCAAAGGTAATGTAAGGAAGTATTTTTTCACAGAGAGAGTTGTGGATGCATGGAACGGCCTTCCGGAGGAGGTTGTGGAGTCAAAAACAATGGTGGAATTCAAGCATGCATGGGACAGTCATAAGGCAACTCTAGGGGGTGGGGGTAGGAAGAAGTAGGCTGCTGGTTAACTAGGATCTGCAGCTTATCCAGTAGGTAGGGAAATGGGCAGACTGGGTGGGCCAAGCGGTCCTTATCTGCCATCAAATTCTATGTTTTATAGTTCTATGTCTTTGTTGGGGCACATCAGTGTGCCTTATCTGTACTGTAGCCCAGGGGAAGGGGGACCAGCCATATGATGGTGTTAATATTTTTGTCAGTCCCAGGTCACACAATGTTTAGACAGGATAGAGGGAAAGGCAAGATGGGGTGCATATCCCTATATGTCGAAGGATATAGAGGCTGTTGAGGGTGGACACATCAGGGGAAGCAAAGGGGAGAAAAGAATTACTGTGGGTTCACCTCACAGTGCCCTCAGGCAAAAAAATATGGAGGGGGGAGTGATCTATAGACCACCAAGACAAGGGGAAAAGAGAGTTAGGGAGCTGTGTAAAGAACTGGCAAGGGAAGCAAAGAAGACGGAAGTGGTGCTGGTGGGTGATGTGAACCTGCTGGATATCGACTGGGACATTCCAGTGGCCAGGAGCACCAAAAGTCGGGCCCTGTTGGATACACAGACAAGTGACCAGTCTCGCTTTGGTGCTCACCAACACATAGATGGTGAGGGGAATGAGGGTAGGGGAGCCACTGGGGTTCCGCAACAATAGCTTCATTTTATTTAGGCTGGCCCTCGGGACCAGAAAGTCCCTATCAAAAAACTGAAGTCCTAGATTTCAGAAGAGCAGACTTGAACCGGATGAGGGAGCTGATCCGCGACAAACTGACCAAGGTGGACAGCAGTGGAGATGTAGAGGAAAGATGGGGGAGCAATGAAGAGGACCGTTCTCAAGGTAACAAAATCCTGCATTCAAATTGTTACAAAATGAAATCGGTACAAGACCCATTCTGAGAACCTTACTGGTCTCTTGTGCCTGTTCCCTGCAGCATACTGCAGCATTTTGTGATACTGCAGCATCACTGCACTGCATCCTGGCTGGTGCTGCTCTAGGTCACTGGTGAGGCTGCACCTGGAAAACCGTGCTCAGTTCTGGAGTCCCCACCTAAGGAAGGACAGGGACAGACTGGAGACAGAGCAAAGCAGCATGACCAAGATGATTCAGGGCCAACTGGGCAGATTTTATGAAGATTGTCTCAAGGCACTGAACATGTACTCACTGGAGACCAGATGATGGGGGAATATGATAGAAATCTTCAAGTTCCTGAAGGGAATAAACAACATGGGATGTGGGGACACATTTAGCAAGAGTAAAAAGTTAAGAACCCAAGGTCATGAGTGGAACGTGGTGGTGGGAAGTTACCATATTGCCCCAACCTATGTACTTTTGTCCTGTGCCTTTTTGTCCTGCATCTTCATGTGTTCTGTGTCTCCTGTTGCTTATATCTGCATATTACTGTGTGCTAAATTTCCCCCTGTATTGCTGCTATATGTCAGGTAATTATTATATGCTTCATACAATATCCAATGTACTCCATGTGTTGTTGCTTGTCGTTTAATGCAATTGCGTCCCTATGCTGCTACTTGCCTCTGTTGTTTGCTCAGTTGATAACCTGCATGTTATCCAACCCCCTTGTACCCCCTCCCCCCAAGTTCGCACCGGGAGACAAGCATCTTGTTACTCAGTGTGCCTTTCCTGGTAAAAATATTTAAATAAATAAATAAGTAGAGTTTTTATGTTTGCTTGCACGCATGTGCAAGAAACATAGTGCCTTCATCGGAGATTTCGGAGGTGTGTCACCTCCTCCTCCAATTCAGTCAGTGGGCTGGCAGGCACAGCCCCTGTAAGTCAATGCATTTTGAGCTGTCATGACACGCTCCAAAATGCAGTAGCATCCAGTTGAAAGGGGAGCCTACGTCGAGTGAGCACCGATAAGATATCGGCTGCTCACGGGCAGCCTCCCCACGCACAGAACAGACGAAGCGCTTCTCAGATTGTGGCAGTTTGACGGGTGCCCAATCCCTGCCGGCTGAGTCATGCCCCCAGTTGCTGAGTTGCTGCCCCCACCCCCCAGTTGTAGGTGCCATGCTAGGAGCACACCCCAGCTGGCAAGCACTGTAGTCCTTGGGCGGGGTGCCTAATCCTCGTTGGCTGAACGCCCTCTGTCCTTGTGCCATGCTGGGAGCCCACCCCAGCCTGGCAAACGTCCCACTGATTGTCTTTTTTTAAAACCTGTAAGATAAAAACTGTCCCGGCGCATTTTCAACCCTCCCACAACCCGCACTCCACCCACTGCGCACTCAGCTTCTCACACCCCCTCACCCCATACTTACCTCTCTGACTCTGGCGCGACGATCTTCGTGGACCAGAACACGCCTGCACTCATCAAAGCCGACCGCGAACTGAGGAAATGCCGGTAAGCTGTATAATGGGTTACATTGGGGGGTTTCAACTTTATTGCATATCTCGTGCATTTTTGGGAATTTTTGCACCAAATTTTCAGCATGGGGTTTTTGGGACCACTTCTCATGAATTATGTCACTGTCATGACGTTATTCGGGCCCGAAGGGTGATTTCGCGCAGTGACTGTGAAATCACCCTTCAGGCCTGAATACTGCCATGACAGTGACATCATTCATGAGAAGGGGTCCCAAACACCATGTTGAAAATTTGTGCCAAAATTCCAAAAAATGACTGTTTTACAAGGGTGCTAGTGTTCCTACGCAGGCTCGTAAGTTCGCGAAATTTCAATATTTTCACTCCAGATTTTCAACATTGCCATTTTACCACACCTTCTTATGAGCAGTACAGCTGTCATTTTTCACGTCACCCAAAACGTGTTTCTGCCCATGTAGCACACAATGGCGCAGTCGGTGTGCAAGATCAATGTATGGGACAAATTAAGAAAATCACAGTGACACTGTTCATGAGCTCAGGTGTTAAAATGACTATGTTGAAAATTTGGTGAAAAAATTCCTAAAATTACTGTTTTATGAGCGTGCGTTGCAGTTCCTATGCACGCTCGTAAGTTCGCGAATTTTCAATATTTTCACTCCAGATTTTCAACATTGCCATTTTACCACACCTTCTTATGAGTAGTATAGCTGTCATTTTTCACATCTCACCCAAAACGTGTTTCCGCCCAGGTAGCTCACAATGGCACAGTTGGTGTGCGAAATCAATGTACGGGACAAATTAAGAAAGTCACAGTGACACTGTTCATGAGCAAAGGTCTTAAAATGGCTATGTTGAAAATTTGGTGAAAAAATTCCTAAAAATGTCTGTTTTACGAGGGTGCATTGCGCAGTTCTTACGCACACTCGTAAGTTCGCGAATGTTCAATATTTTCACTCCAGATTTTCAACATTGCCATTTTACCACACCACCTTATGAGCAGTATAGCTGTCATTCTTCACATCTTGCCCAAAATGTGTTTTCACCCATGTAGTGCACAATGTCGCAGTATGTGCAAAATCAATGTATGGGACACATTAAGAAAATCACAGTGACACTGTTCATGAGCAGAGGTCTTAAAATGGCTATGTTGAAAATTTGATGAAAAAATTCCTAAAAATGACTGTTTTACGAGCGTGCGTTGCGCAGTTCCTATGCATGCTCGTAAGTTTGCAAATTTAATATTTTCACTCCAGATTTTCAACATTGCCATTTTATTACACTTCCTTATGAACAGTACAGCTGCCATTTTTCATATGTCGCCCAAAATGTGTTTTCGCACATGTAGCGCACAATGGTGCTGTTGGTGTGCGAAAGCAATGTTTAGGACAGATTAAGAAAATCACAGTTACACTGTTCATGAGCAGAGGTCTTAAAATGGCTATGTTGAAAATTTGGTGACAAAAGTCCATAAAATGACTGTGTTACGAGTGAGCAATGCGCAGTTTCCACGCACCCTCGTAAGTTCATGACTTTGTAATATTTTCAGTCCAGATTTTCACCAGTGGCATTTTTTCACACTTCCTTATGAACAGTACAGCTGTCATTTTCACAACATGGCTGAAGTGTGTTTTCACACTTTCAGCGCTGAGATGCATGGTCGCTGTGGGAAATCATTGTTCGGCACAGATAAAGAAAATCACAGTGACACTGTTCATGATCGAGGCACCAAATGCCTGAGTTGACAATCTGCTGTAAAATATCCCCAACCTAATTATATTACGGGTGTGCATTGCACAGTTTCTATGTACACTCATGACTTCACCATTTTTTAAAATATTTTTACTGCAGATTTGCAATATTGCCATTTTTTATACCTCCCCATAAACAGTACAGCTGTCATTTTTTACATCCTGTTCGGAATGTTTTTGCACCTGTGGTGCTAAATGCCGTAGTCGCTGTGCATAAGCAGCTTTCGGCTAACAAACTGATATTCCCCCTGTTCATGAGGTGGGATCACAAAAAAAACATGTTGAAAATTTGGAGTGAAAATACCAACGAATGCCTGAGGTATTAGGGTTTCCAACCATAATGCCCAACCCTGTAGAGAATGACAGGCATCAGGGGTGTGACTTGGGATTCTTGCCTGTAATGCTCATACCATTCCACACCCTGCAGCCAGTGAGAGGCATCGAGGTATGCCTTGGACTCTTCAGCCCCAAAGTTCACCCCATTCTCCTATATCGCACCCATCTCACCGTAGTTCCTGATGGAATGGGGTGTGCATAAGGGCCAAAGACCCCAAGGAACACCGTGACACTTGTCAGTGTCTGCAGGGTGGGGTGTGGTGAAATGGCGAGGCCATTATGCCTGACGACCCAAATGCACACCCCAATGCTTGTCACTCTCTGCAGGGTGGTGGTGGGGTTGGCTTCAGTTCAGTACTTCACTGCCATTCCTATTACGCAGCTCTGTAACTTCTACATTACCACTGCCAATGTCAGCAAGCAAACATTCGGCATTGACAAATGCTTGTTTATTCAGCAGTACTGTTCATCTGGCAAAAATATCAAGACACACATTTTTCTTTTTGTTTTCTTTCATTACTGAATTACGATATGGGATTTAGAATTTTTTAAATGTTCCTTCTCCTGTCCCATGCCCGCTGTGAAAAAAAAATGAAATGCCTCAGTACAGTGTTGTGCTGTTTACCATCAGAAACATGTGGTAACACCATCCTAATACATCCACAGTATGACTCTAGAAGGTACATTCAGCAGGCAACATCGGTGGGACTGATTTTTAAAAACAGTGAGCGATGGCCATCTTTAATGGCATCAGTCATTAATTAGAAAATTAGCTATAAATGCTATTTTAACAATATCTGAGAAAACCAAAAATACACTAAGCAAATCTTAGGATGTTGGAAATGTATTTTTGTGAAAAAAAAAACTGATTACATATTTTGCCAATTAACAAATGCTGCTGCATTAAGTGGGATGTGAGGAAGCTCTATTTTATGGAAAGGGTGGTGGAGCCATGGTATAGTCAGTCAGAAGAGGTGGTAGGCACCAAGATTTTAAGTGGTTTCAAGCATGGCTGGAACAAGAGGGAAGGATCTGATGTTTGCTCAAGTTGGTAGTAGTAGAGAGGGGAGGGTAGTGGGGGGGGGCAGGGAAGGATAAATCCCCATATGGACAACAGGTCCCGGGGAGGATAGGGAACTCCAAACTGTCTAGATGGACCTTTGGCCTTTTTCTGCTGCCATTGTCTATGCTATGCTTCTATGTTTGGGTCATGATGAGCTCAAACTATGAAATTAATGCAACATACAAAAGAACCTTAATTCCTAAACACAGAGGCAAGTTTAACCCTGAAAGGGCTTTGGCTATTAAGTCAAGTTTCATAGAAACACTAAATCCTTTTTTTAAAATCTTCAAATAGATATAATTTTTAATATTTTCACTACTAGCCTGGTCAATAACCCAACCAACTTACTCTGTCCTCAGTATGTATCTTAGGTGATACACCACAAATGTGTGGTACAAATCGATACAGCGGCACTTATCTGCCAAGTAATAAATAACGAAAAAACACAATAAGGATATGGTTTGCATTGCCCTAATCTGCATATCAATTGTCTGGTAGCAACACGTCTTGCTGATCACCCTTGATTAACTGCCTAAAGGACTCTTTAGACTTAAACAGGCGTAAAAACACACTGAGCTGGTGGCCTGATGAATTCTCGCTCCAGGTCCCGTGACGTCCTCTGTCCAAAGGCCAGAACTGATAGATTAGATTGGATACTCGATGTGGCAGAGTAGCAGGGTTAACTGTGACATATAAACACCGCTCCTGTCATCAGCTGCCTGGAAAAAATGAAATTATCTATAATCCGCTGTTGAAACAAAGAGTCTGATCATGGATGCCAGGAACTGCATGCAGAAAGCAGATTTGATCAGTTCCAGAAACTGTGCTACACCTTTCAACTGGCCATCATTCAAATGTGCGCCACTGACCTTTAAAATGCAAAACAAACGCCCAGAATATGCAGCACAGTTAGTAATTTAAAGAATAATATGACAATAAAATGAAGTATTATCTGTCTAGTTTTAAATTATGCATGCTTGTATACCTTAATACCCCGTGCAACTATTCCCTCCCTCCTACTTCTGATCCTCCAGTCATCTCGCTTTTTTATCCTTGGCCTCAACTTACTCTGCCTTGTCTTTTAAAGCAGCAGTGCAGCAAAAATATTTTTCCAAAAAGCCAGTTTCAGCTGCAGTTATTAAAAATATTAGCACCCCCCTCAAATCTGCTTTTCTAGATACCTCCTGTGCCGCACACCATGAGTTTTTCTTTATTTTCTCGATCCTAATCCTTGTCAGGTCAACAATGCTTTTTCTAAGCCAAAAGGGGCTGCCATCATTTTTTTTCTTGAGAAAAAATAAATTAAAAAATGTTAAAAAAAATGGCTGTGACTAGAAACTTTTACCCCCATAAAAAACTGGAAGACTCCTGGAATCTTTTCTTTATACTTGCTGCTGTGTCCCCCTGTGACCCTCTTTTAACTGTCAGGACTGCCTGCTGCTGTATCTCTCCCCCGAGACCCTCCTGTAATCCTTAGGAATGTCTGCTGCTGTATCTGTCCCTCTGGGGCCCTCTTGTAACTGTTAGGAGTGCTTGCTGCTGTATCTCACCCCTGGGACCCTCTTGTAACTGATGGGAATGCCAGCTGCTGTATCTCCCCCAAGCCGGACCATCTTGTAACTATTAGGAATGCCTGGTGCTATATCTCTCCCCTCGGGACCCTCTTGTAACTGTTAGGAATCCCTGCTGTATCTCACCCCCCAGGACCATCTTGTAACTGTTAGGAAGGCCTGCTGCTGTATCTCCCAGACACCTTGTCTCTTAGGAATGCCTAGTGCTGTATCTCTCCCGGGACCCTCTTGTAACTGTTAGGAATGCCTAGTGCTGTATCTCTGCCCCTGCAACCCTCTTGTAACTGTTAGGAATGCCTGGCGCTGTATCTCTCCTCCTGGACCCTCTTGCAACTCTTAGGAATCCCAGCTGTATCTCAACCCTGGGACCTTCTTGTAACTGTTAGGAATGCCTACTGCTGTATCTCTTTTCCTGGGACCCTCTTGTAACTGTCAGGACTGCCTGCTACTGTATCCATCCCCCTGTGACCCTCTTGTAACTGTTTGCAATGCCTGCTGTTGTATCTCTCCCCCTGGGACCCTCTTGTAACTTTTAGGAATGCCTGTTGCTGTATCTCTCCCCTGAACCCTCTTGTAACTGTTAGGAATTCCTGTTGCTGCATCTGTCCCCCAGGGTCTCTCTTGTAACTGGCAGGACTGCCTGCTGCTGTATCTCTCCCACTGGGACCCTCTTGTAACTGATAGGTATGTCTGCTGGTGTATCTGTCACCATGGGACCCTCTTGTAACTGTTAGAAATGCCTGCTGCTGTATCTCTCTCTTGGATCCTCTTGTAGCTGTTAGGAATGCCTGCTGCTGTATCTGTTCCCCTGGGGTCCTCTTGTAATTGCCAGGACTGCTTGCGTATCTCTCCCCCGGGACCCTCTTGTAACCATTAGGAATGCCTGCTGCTGTATCTCTCCCCAGGGACCCTCTTGTAACTGCTAGGAATGCCTGTTGCTGTATCTGTCCCCCAGGGACCCTCTTGTAACTGGCAGGACTTCCTGCTGCTGTATCTCTCACCCAGGACCCTCTTGTAACCATTAGGAATGTCTGTTGCTCATCATGGGACCCTCTTGTAACTGTTAGGAATGCCTGCTGTTATATCTGTTCCCTGGCACTCTCTTGTAATTGTCAGGATTGCCTGCTGCTGTATCTCTCTCTCTTGGACCCTCTTGTAACTGTCAGGACTGCTTACTGCTGTATCTGTCCCCCTGTGGCCCTCTTATAACTATTAGGAATGTCTGCTACTGTATCTGTCCCCATGGGGCCCTTCTGTAACTGTTAGGAATGCCTGCTGCTGTATCTGTTCCCCTTGGACCCTCTTGTAATTGTCAGGACTGCTTGCTGCTGTATCTCTCCCTTGGACCCTCTTGTAACTGTCAGGATGGTTTGCTGCTGTATCTGTCCCCCTGTGACCCTCTTGTAACTATCAGGAATGTCTGCTACTGTATCTGTCCCCCAGGGACCCTCTTGTAATTGTCAGGACTGCCTGGTGCTGTACTCCTCCCCCAGGGCACTCTTGTAACTGTTAGGAATGCCTGCTGCTGTATCTCTTCTCCTGGGACCCTCTTGTAACTGCCAGGACTGCCTGCTACTGTATCCATCCCCCTGTGACCCTCTTGTAACTGTTTGGAATGCCTGCTGCTGTATCTCTCCCCCTGTGACCCTCTTGTAACAATTAGGAATGCCTGCTGCTGTATCTACCCCAACCCCCCGGACCCTCTTGTAACTGTTAGGAATGCCTGGTGATGTATCTCTCCCCCTCAGATCCTCTTGTAACTGTTAGGAATGCCTGCAGCTGTATCTGCCCCGAGGGACCTTCTTGTAACTGTTAGGAATGCCTGGTGCTGTATCTCTCCCCCGGGACCCTCTTGTAACTGTTAGAAATGCCTGCTGATGTATCTGTCCCCCAGTGACCCTCTTGTAACTGTTAGGAATGCCTGCAGCTGTATGTCTCCCCACGGGACCTTCCTGTAACAGTTACGAATACCTGCTACTATATCTGTCCCCCTGGGACCCTCTTGTGAATGTTAGGAATGCCTGCTGCTGTTTCTGTCTCCCCAGGACCCTACTGTCACTGTTACGAATACCTGCTACTGTATCTGTCCCCCCTGGACCCTCTTGTTACTGTCAGGAATGCCTGCTGCTGTATCTCTCCAGAACAGAGGATGGCGGTAATACTCTGGACAAAAAAGTATAAAAATACCCATGAAAATTGCAGACGTATAGCAAACCTGCACCAGAGAACCAAATTGCGGCACTGGAGCGAGGCACATGCCATGTTCCACAGCCTTCCTTGCCTGGAGTAAGAGAGCTGTTCCACAGATGCTCTATTCTCCTCCCCAGCCAACCCTCCCTTGCCGTGACTTTGCTCCCAAACCTGGGTCATTGGCACTGGAAGCGGTACCACTACTGCAGCGTCAGTGGGCCACCCTCTGTGACCCTCTGGAAAATTAGGCCTGACTTACAAGAGCCTAAATGGGAATATCCCGGTGCACAAAATTCTAATAAAGCAAATAAGTAAAAATTATGTTTCAATTAAATTAGTTTAATTGCTCTTATTGTCCAGCAGTGGCTCCAACATTACCCAAAATGTAGTTTTCAAATAATAACTTTTAATAGGCTTACCAAATGACTAATCTAGTTCTGATTTGCTGTATAAAATGAATTACTGGAAAAAAGATATTAAGAATTTGACCCTAACACAGCACTACAGAACTACAGTACTCCAGCATTATGCAGAACATCAGTAAATCTTGTGGAGCCTATAGGAAAATTTGGTGTAAGATGTACAGTATGTCCCCATATACATTATGTATAACACATGAGAGATATAGATTGTGCTAATAAGAAGTTGCAGCCCCCTTCCCCCCATGAGCCAGAGAGTGTGACGGATCATGAAAACTATCCCATGAGTGACATTCAGTAATTCCCATAGCACATTCCTTGGGAAGAATTAGTTAGGAAGTAAAAACAAATACCACAGCTGGCCTGTCGGCGCAGCGGTTAGATTTCCACCTGCAACACAGCGACCCGGGTTTTCGGGAATGGACTCAGGTTGCTGGAGGGCCGGCCGGGGGAGAAGGAGGGAGTGTTCTCTGACAGATCATCTTATCAAGGGGGAGGGATGGGATTTGGCTCGGCATCTGCTGACCCCTGGCGGAGGCTGGGGGTTCAGTACGACGTCCGACCTACAATGTCTGGGGAGAGACAGACATCGGTGCAAGCCTAGACGTTATCGTACATCTCTCCTCAGAGGAAAACACTGAAAATGGCACTCTGGCCGATCAGATGATGGCCTTCCCTGGATCCTCATTCCTGGGCTCCTGGACCTCCATCAACCGCCTCAGCAGCACCCAGGGTCATTGGACACACGGCCGGAAGTCTCATCCCCTACATAGGTAAGTGACCCCCCCAATAAACGGATATGCAAAAAAATAAATTAAAATACCATGGAGTTCTATACAGCAGTGTGGATTATTTTCATTGGAACACTAGTAAATCTCTGAGAATAAGGCACACTGACTTGGTGCTGTCGAGACAGACTTGTTTATGTTGCTTGCATGCATGTGCAAGAAACATAGTGCCATCATCCGAGTTTTCGGAGGTGTGACACCCGTCTTCCAATGCAGTCAGTGTGTTTGCAGGCCCGGCCCCAGTTCCCCAATCACTGCTGCAGCTGTCTATGACAGCATTGAAAATGCAGTGACATACAGTTGAAAGGGAGAGCTCCGCTTCAGTGAGCAGAGCTCTCCCTCCACACACACAGGCGCCACGGACGCATACTGTGTGCTCATGCACCTTCCCTCCCCCACACTGTACCGGCGGGGTGCATAATCCCCGTCGGCTGCACGCCCCAAAGCATTCAGGTGTCACGCTGGGAGCCCACCAGCGGCAATGATGTTATGCCAACGGGGTGCCCAATCCCCGTCGGCTGCACGCCTCTCAAGCATCAAAGTGCTACGCTGGGAGCCCACCCCAGCGTGACAAAATGATGTTATGGCCGACGGGGGTGCCCAATTCCCCGTTGGCTCCTTCCCCCCACCAACATCCTTCCAGCTGCCACGCTGGGAGCCCACCCAGCGTGGCAAACATCCCTCGTCATCTTAGGAAATAAAAAAAACCTGTAAATACAAAAACTGTCCCTCGGCGCTTCTCCCTGCCCCCCTTCCACAACCCGAGCCAACTCACTACGCATCCTGCCTCCCCACACCCCCCTCACCCCATACTTACCTCCGGAGCTCGTCGCGACGATCTTCGGTGGACTGGGAACACATCTGCACTCTTCAAAGCCGACCACGAACTGAGGAAATGCCGGTAAGCTGTATAATGGGATAGATAGGGTTTTTTCAACTTTATTGCATATCTCAGGCATTTTGGGGAATTTTGGGTCCAAATTTTCAACATGGGTTTTTGGGACCCTCCTCATGAATTCTTGCACTGTCATGGCATTAATTGGGCCGAAGGGTGATTTTGCGGTCACTGTGTGAAATCACCTTCGGGACGATCAAGAACAACACTGTCAGTGTTCATAAGGTGGGCTCTCAAAAGTCTATATTGAAAATTCGTGAGAAAAATTCTACAAATGACTGTTTTAATGCTGCAGGTTGCAGTTCCCACGACGCTCGTAAGTTCACAAATTTTTAATATTTGCACTCCAGATTTTAAACATTGCTATTTTACCACACCTCCTTATGAGCAGTACAGCTGTCATTTTTCACATCTCATCCAAAACGTGTTTCCGTGCATGTAGTGCACAATGGCGCATTCAGTGTGTGCAATCAATGTTTGGGACAAATTAAGAAAATCACAGTGACACTGTTCATGAGCAGAGATCTTAAAATGGCTATGTTGAAAATTTGGTGAAACAATTCCCTTCAGACATTCTGCAATATTACTAATGAAGACATTGAACAGACCTGCCCCAGGACCGATTCCTGCAGCACCCCACTGATCGCCCCCTCTCCCTAGACTGCAAACCATTTACCACTACTGTCTGCCTTCTGTCTGTTAGCCAGTTTCTAACCCAGTTTACCACCCTTTCCCCATGCCCAGCTTACCCAGCTAGTTTATCAGCCTCCTATATGGGATGGTGTCAAAGGCTTTG
The DNA here is from genome assembly GCA_016271365.2 of Neoceratodus forsteri. Lineage (NCBI taxonomy): Eukaryota > Metazoa > Chordata > Ceratodontiformes > Ceratodontidae > Neoceratodus > Neoceratodus forsteri. The sequence goes on from CM028135.1 coordinate 1,059,835,511, forward strand.
CTGAAATCAAGGTAAGCGTTGTCCACTGCCCCACCCTGATTCACTTCCTTTGTCACCCAGTCAAAGAAATCAACCAGATTTATCTGACATGATGTCCCCACTGTGAATCCATGTTGTTTATGGTCCTGGAGTCTGATGGCATCTAGCTGCCCCACTATCCTTTCTTTAAGCAATGTCTCCATGAGCTTCCCCACTACTGAGGTGAGGCTGAACGGCCTATTGTTCCCTGCCTCCTCCCTGCTGCCGGACTTGTGTAGAGGGACCACATGTGCCATCCTGCAGTTCACTCATATTGAATGACTCAGAGAACATGGCTGCCAGAGGTACTGCTATCTCCCTTCGCAGTTCTGTTAATATCCTTGGGCGTATGCCATCTGGTTTCATCGCTTTGTCCGCCTTCAATTTAGTGAGCTCCTGCAGGACTCTCTTGCCTTTGAATGGACTATTGTCCACCTCCTCACCCCCTTGGCAACTGCTGTACTGCTGTGGCCCTTACCCCTCCCACTCTTCTCTGAATACTGAGCGGAAAGACACAGTGGATGACTTGGGAGGAAGGCATGGAACTATCACTTCCAAATACCTAAACAGCACATACAAGCAAGCAACATTCGGTATTGACAAATGCTTGTTTGTTTTTGATTTATTGATATATTTATTTAAAATTCGGTGACCAGGATAGGTACATTAAGCCAGAGCTCATTTCCAGATGATACCTGGGGGATGGGTTATAAGTGGGACCAGACAGTAACAAATACAGTGACAAAAGCAGCACATTGTACAGGAACAATAAACAAAAACATCAGATACAAATAAACAATTCTTGCAAAAGTATAAAAAAAGACAAACATTTTGCAAATGCACAAGTCACAGAGTGGAACAGTAGTAACAATAATACGGTGACAACAACTGGTGCATGAAAATGAACAAAACAAGGAAAGGTACAAACAACGAATTAGAATGATAAATTATGCAACAGTGCCAGGATAACGGGACAACTTTGTGAACAGGGCTTCTAGCCCTAACAGTTATATCCTGTATAAAAGCAAAATACTACCACTTATAAAAAAAGACACAAAGTGCAAAACACTTGAATTTAAACAATGTGTGGAAATTACAGAATTTGTTAATAGTGGTGCTGGGGAGGTAAGAATACTGACTATGGGCTAGACACTTGATGATAGTAATAACTTGCTAAAAGTGTAACAGATGCCCTGTCAGCTTTGGTACTGATTTCCTTCAGCAGACAGTAAAAATACGAAGCCATTAATATTTTATCTAAATTACCCAGACCATGCATCCACTTGCTTATTCAATGCATGTCTTTTGGGGATTTTTTTTTGTAATGATTCGGTGCTGAACAGGGTGCATTTTTTAATACGAATGCCAGGCTGTGCAGACAAGGACAGTGGGTTAAATTGACCTGCCTGGGTCTGGCACATGATATGTATTCAGTCTTCAATTCGACTTGAGTTGAGTTTTTTTCCCCTTAAGGGCCCCCCCACCCGAGTACTTTCTTTCTTGTGTACCAGTACGTGGGCAAGTGTGAGAGCCCAGATTGTAGGTGGTGTGAGAAAAGAGCACAGAACAGCAAGAGAGAGAGAGAGAGAGAGAGATGTAAAGGCAGAGCCAGGATAGGATTATTTTAATTGTTTAATACTGGAAGATAAGATTTGCAGCAGGGGAGGCTGTTAGAGACATCAGGGACATTATCTGAAAGGAGCAACTGATGACACAGATACCTGAACTAACAAAAAGATAGCAGAGACCAAAAAAAGCAGCCCCATAAAGGCAGCAGGATAAATGTTAAAGCTGGAACATAACTGGTTGCCCTTTTTAATATAATTGGAAATGTGGGTATGTCTTGAGCCTCAGTAATCTCTCTCTCACTCCCTCTACTGTACGTATCCTTTTGTTAGCATTGAAATATTCTCATGTTCTTCCCCCTTGTAGGGTCCCTTGTTGACAGTGGTGGCTCGAGCACCTTTTGGTTACAAGGGCACTGTGGGTGGGCCACAACAGAGGGTGTGGGTGGGGCACAATAGCTGGTAGCCATGATACCTATATTGCTGTGGGGAGGATAGCTCTGCACCACAGGAGGCACCAACTGGGGTACAGCATTTTCTTTTTTCGAGGGCACATGCATTGGCCTGCCCTTGTGTGGATCCACCACTGCTTAGAGATGCTGCCTTTTCCCAGTCTGATATTCATATGATAACTGGCAATCCCCTATAATGACTGGATATGCACTCCTTATAAACGCAATAATAACCTGCTGAATTCTGTAATAACTGGATAACGGGTTATTATGGCATTTTCCCTCCTTGGGCTCTCATTTCACTAAAGCGTGAGACTGAAAGCACAGTGACTCAAGACCGATCTCTCACTTTGTCCCCACAACATTTTCATTTATTCATTTCATTAATTTTTATTGGTTTTACTGGAAAGGCATGTGAGCATTGCTGCTCGTTTGCACAAGCATATAGTTACATACAACATTCATGGGACATGACATTGGCTAAAACATTTGACTTACAGTGAGGGTTAATACAGTGGTACATAAAATTAGGATAACATAGACTAAAGGGCAAACCATGAACTAGCCTTGGTGAAATAACAAATGCAAGGTGACATAAAGTATTCAGTGAGGATTTAACAATTATATAACAGTGGGAAACAAAAAATGTACGTGCAATCTAAAACTAGCCTAGGTGGATTAACAACACTGCAAGTAGTAGAAAGAGAGGGCAAGTGCCAGAGGTGGATAACCAGAGGGTGAGGGGAAAAGAGTGCAGAAAGGGAGCCAGATTAGGGCTGTGAGCAGGAGCAGGTGAGGGAGAAATGTCTCCTAATATTGTGTTTGAAGGCAGTTGTGGAAGGACAGAGTTTTAGTTCCAGAGGGAGAGAATTGAAGAGCTTGAGTCCCATAAAGGAGAGTGTTTTCTGACCTTGAGTGGTTCGGCAGAAAGGAACAGAGAAAGAGAGAGTGGAAGACAGTTTAGTGGTCCTGGTGGTGGTGGCTGTCTGGAAGAGAGAGGTAAGGCAATCAGGGAGCAGTCCACGGGAGAGTTTGAAGAAGAAGGTGGCCATTTTGCAGTTGAGGTGGGCCTCAAGGGAGGGCCGACTGGTGAGCTTATAAGGGTCACAATGGTGTGTGAGTTTAGGGAGACCAGAGGCAAAGTGAATAGTGTTGTGGTAGGAGCTTCAAAGTCTGGAGAAATTTTTGATGGAGAAACAGGAGAGGGAGACAAGTGAACCATAGTCTAAGACAGGATGGAGGAAGCTGTAGACTGAGGGATTTGGATTCCCTGTTAAGGTAATGCTTGATTCTGTGGAGGATATTGAGGTGTTGGTGGGCTTTTTTCACTGTGTGGCTAGTGTGAGCATCAAAATTGAGGTGGCTATCCAGGAGTAAGCCAAGATACTTGAATTCACTGACTCTTTCAATGGAGTTACCACGGTTGTCATAGAGGGAGAGGTCAAAGCCAAGGGGTTTACAGGGGCTGGAGAAAACCATGAACTTAGTTTTTTTGGAGTTGAGTACAAGACCTTTGGACGTAAACCAGGTGTGAAGTCTGCTGAATTTGAATTGGAGTTTGTTAATGAGAGCATTGGGTTTTTGTCACGACAGAAAAGGGTTACATCATCAGCATAGAGAATGAGTTCGGAGGAAGTGCTGATGTCAGGCAGGGAGTTAACGACCAGAGAAAAGAGAAGAGGGCCCAGGATGGACCCTTGGGGATGCCGTATTTGATGGGGCAGGATTCAGAGAGGACACCACCAATAATCGTGCTATGGGATTTCCCTGTTAGGTAATCCTTGAACCAGATGCAGACCTCAGGTGAGAAATGGAGGCCAGCCAGGGTACTAACATACTAAAATGCCAGCAGAATAGGCCTAACGGTCTTTCGTGTCTGCTCGTTTGGTCAGCCCCCACCTGGGTGCTGACCTTGCTATCCCTCGCCTTCTCTGGCTTCTCCTTCCCAGTTCGGATATTCTTGCTGCATTGGATTTTGCTTCCAGAACCCTTCCCTGTACCTGTCCCACCCCTCTTGAACCCCTCCACTGTCTCTGCCTCCACCAGCCCCCTAGGTAGTGCATTCCATGGCTCCACCACCCTCTCAGTGAAGTAGCACCTCCTCCTTTCTCCCTGAATCTTCCCCTCCAGCTTCCACCCATGTCCTCTAGTGGCCCTTCCTCCTTCCTTAAAGCACCTGACTGTTCCTCCCCCATTTACCCTCTTCATGTACCTGAAGACCTCTATCATGTCCCCGGTCCTCTCTCTCTTCAATGTGTACATATTTAGCTCTTGAGCCTCTCTTCATAGGTCCTGTCCCCAAGCCCCAAATCATTTTGGTTTGCCTCCTCTGGATCCTCTCCAGGAGGTTAATGTCCCTCTTTAAGTGTGGCCTCCAAAACTGCATGCAGTACTCCAGGTGCGGCCTCACCAAGCAGTTATACAGAGGAGTATCACTTCCCTCCTTCTGGAGGTGATCCCCCTAGCGATGCATCCCAGCATCCTGTTGGCCTTGGCTGCTGCCCTCCTACAAGTCTCAGAGTTGTTCATCTTGACATCCACCACCACCCCCAGGTCCCTCTCAGCCATTGAGACTTGTAGTATTCCCCAGGGTGTACACTTGGCCTGGGTTTCTGGCCCCCAGGTGGAGTACCTTGCATTTCCCTGCATTGAACCTCAGCTTCCACTTTCTAGACCATCTTTCCAGAGCCTCCAGGTCCCCCTGCAGGGCCACCCTCCCCTCCTCCCCATCCACCACCGCCCCCAGTTTCGAGTCATCTGCAAGGACTCATCTCCTCCTGATTCCTGTCCTTATGTGTCAGATAGGTAGGCAGTTGAACAGAGGGCCCAGGACTGATCCCTGGGACCTACTAATGTCAGCCTCCTTGGGGATGAGACTATCCCACCAACTTCGACCCTCTGGGTCCGGTCCTGGAGCCAATTGCCTATCCATCTGGTCATCTGGTTTCCCACCCCATTCCTCTAGCTTATCCAACAGGCCACGTGAGGAACAGAGTCAAATGCCTTGCTGAAGTCTAGAAAGAGGACATCCACTGGTCTACCCAGGTCCAAGGCACTTGTCACCGTCATAGAACTCCACCAGGTTTGTCTGACACGATTTCCCGGGATGAATCCATGCTGTCTATCGTCCAGGCACCCTGACTTATCCAGGTCCCCAGCCTCTCCTTGACAATGCCCTCCATCACCTTGCCACCACTGATGTCAGGCTGAGCAGGCCTGTAGTTCCCTACCACCTCCCTTGATCCCCCTTGTGGATAGGCACTACATCGCCACCTTCCAGTCTTAGGGCACCCACCCTGTCCTCAGAGATGGTGAAAAGCTCTGCCAGGGTTTCCATGGGACATCTGCAAGTTCCTTCAGCACTCTAGGATGTAATTTATCCGGCCCGGTGCTTTCTCCGTCTTAAGGGGAGCTGAGGCTTCCCTCACTCTCTGCTGTGATTTCCACTTCTGTTCCTGTTCTCCCTGCTTAGCCTCCCCCACCTGCCAGTGATGCCTCCCCCTCTCCCCAGACCTGCCGATCGGTAAGGGTCCCCCCCTCCTCATTATCTCTGTCTCCTCCCATGTATGATGCAGCATCCCCATTTTCCCTTATGAAAACTGAGGTGAAGTACTCATTTAGTACCTCAGCCTGCTCCCCCAGGTCTTGTGCCCATCTCTCCCCTGATTTAATCCTGCTAATCTGCCCCTTCACCCTTCGTCTTTCCCCAATGTATCTAAAGAACCCCTTTTTCCCTCTCCTAATTTCCCTGGCCAGGTTCTGCTCCTTCCTTGCCTTAGCTGCCCTCACCACTCTAGTGGTCCTTCCAACCATCAGCTCATTGCTCCCTGGAGTCCCTTTCACTGCTTGGGCACTTGAGATTTCCCATAGGCTGCTTTCTTTCCCATTGCACCTCCTGGACATCCCTGGTCCACCAACAGGGTTTTGGCCCTACCGCATTTTCGTCTTACTCTTGCACAGGTGCTGGTAGCATCCTGCACCCCTCTCCTGATGATTTCCCACCTACTATCCAAGTCCATGTCTGACCCAATCCCATCCAAATGCTCCTTAAGGATCCTTCCATTTCCTTAAATCCACCCCCTGAAGTCAGTTACTTCCGTCTTTGTGCAGCCTTCTACCCCTCCTAGGTCCAGGCAGAACCAGACCGTGGCATAGTCACTCCCGCCAATGGGTCCCTTACCTCCAGGCCCCCAATCTGGTCACTGTCTGCCAGGACCACATCCAGTACCCGTGCCTCCCTGGTGGTTCCCTCACCTGCTGGAGTTAGGAATGCGTCTTGAAAGACATCCAACAACCTCTGTTCCCTGGTCACAGAGGATGTCATAGTCTCCCAGTCTGTTCCTGGCATGTTTAAGTCCCTAACACCACCACCGTTCCTCTGCCCAGTCTGCAGTGTCTCCTAACATCTGCCACCAGACTGTCCTCCAGCTCCTCCACCAGGGCAGGGGGTCTACACACCACTCCTATTTTTACTCTCTTGCCCCCCCTTGTTATCAAGGTGACCCGAATCGCCTCCACGGTTCCCTCCGCCTCCTCTACTCCCCCTATGCCAATGCAGTTTTTGACTATCATTGCTACCCCTCCTCCCCTTCCCTCCCCCCTGTCCTTCCTGAACATAGTGCACAGCCTCCAGGTTCAGGTCCCAGTCATGTCTTGCAGTGGCCCAAGTCTCAGTGACCGCTGCCCATCCACTGCTCCCTCAGTTAACATCGCCTGGAGCTCAGGCATTTTATTGCCAAGCTCCTGGCATTTATGAGACTCTACCTTCCACCCTTCCCTATGGTTCCATTTCCCTGCTCACGTTCCCATGAGTTCTGTTTTCTCTCCTGGTCTGCACTTTGCCAGTTGGCCTTTTCCTGCAAACCTCCTGGTCCCCAGGGGGGTGGAGACAGAGTCCCTCCTTTATCGGCACCCCCTTGACAGCCTTTTCTCTCATCCCACCCCCCTTCACAAGTTTAAACCCACTTTTCACCAATGAACTCCTCTATTTTCAACTTAAGGATTCCCCTCCCCTCCAAATTGAGATGTAGTCTATCTCTAGCATACAGCTCCTTATCCTCCCAGGTCTCCCCCCAATCCCCCATCAGCCCATACCCTCTGGCCTCCACCACTCCCTGAGCCACTGGTTTATCTCCCTAATTTTCCTTTTGTGTTCCCCACTAGCCCTTGGCACTCAACAGGATTTCTGAGAGGAAACTGTGCATCCTATGTCATGACAGACCTGGCGGAGCTCCTGAATCTTGCCTGTATCTCTAGCTCAGCTAATTCCTCAATGTCATTTGTACCCAGGTGGACCAGTATGTCTGGGAACCCCACAGTCCTTTGCCAGCTGATATACCTCGTGCTTAGCCCTGTGCACCGTTAGTCCAGGAAGCATCTTGTTCTAACTGGCCAGGTTTCTCCTCCCTATCCCATTTGATACCCCTGATCATAGAATCCCCCAGCAGGAGCACTCTGACCACTCCTTTCCTCCATTCCCCCCTTCCATGTCCCTCATCCTTTCTACCGGCCCCTCCACCCAGCTGGCTCCTTGTTCCTCCCCCTATCTGGGTGCCACATGCCACCCCTCCTTATTTACCATGGCCACCCCTTCCCCTCCAATCCTATGCCTCTCCTCCTCCTGAGTATCCTTCTGTACCTTGCTAATTCCCCCCTCACTGCTTGCAACTGGTCCTTCTCCCCCATCTGCTAAACTAGCCTGGCTCATCCTCCTTTCCTTCCTGTCTCCATTTAGTAACTCCTTGCTTGTTGTGCTCCCCTGGCCTAAACCCTCAGCTCCCTTTACTGAATCCTCATTGTACTTCTGGTCCTTCTCCTTTACCTTTCCTCCCAACTGGTCCTTCTCCTTGCGCTTTCCTCCCTCTTCCCCCTGCCCATCCTGCTCTGATTCACTGCTCCCCCCATTCTCCTGCATTCCAGGTCCCCCCCTGTTCTTCCTGCTATCTGGCCCCTGCCTCCTGCCTCCCACTCCCACTCCCTTTCCGTCTCTAACCACCTCTGTCGTGGCTACATCACCACCCTCATCCTTGAGCAGAGAGAATTAAGCGGTTACTGAGTGTAAGGTCTGATCCACCTCCCTGCCTTGCTTCCTTCTGTCCAGCACTGGCCATCTGCCTACTTCCTGAGAATGTTGTCCTCCAGTCCCCCTTTGTGAGGGTCCCAGTTACCTGCCTGCTTCCTTGGTAGTGTCCTTTTGGACCCCCTCTGCCAGGGTCCTATGTGACCCTAGGTATTCTCCTGCACTCCTTTCCCTATACCCCCACCCCCAGTGCTTGGTGCAACCCTGTGGGAGATTTCCAGCCCCTTCCCCAACCATACCACCCCTTCCCCAGCTTTCTCTCCTCATCCCTGCAACCTCCTCCCTAAGCTGTGCTAGCTGGTAGCACACTGGGCAACCACCACAACCTAAGCCCAGTCCAGTATCATGGCTGCTCCACACCCTGTGCACCCCACCACCCTCCCAAAGATGCCGGCCCTAATGATGTGTGGTTCCATCCCTTCCAAATAGGTTTCCTTGGGTGAGCCACCAGGTTTCCCCTAGTCCAAGATACCTACTGCCTAATCAGGTCACCCACTAATCTTAGAGACAGTCCCACTGTACACCAGTAACTCTGTTACTAGGTGCAGTACAACACATTAAACTTATAAGGAAAATGAACTCCTAAGCGCCTCTCTCCAGCCTTAATCCAACCCCCAGTGGCTAGAACTACATGAGCTGCACCAGCAGCCTTTTCCTCAATTGCAGGGCAGGTGTTCCCCTATAAATTTGCAGACTTCTGGGGAGGGAGGGTGGGGAGAGGCGAGTCTTGAGGCAGACACCTGACAAGAGAGAGTGTATCAGCCCTGTGTCTCCCCTCCAAGCCCTGCAGCTAAAGAACCAGGCCCAAGCAAATCCCACCAAATAGGTTTTAAATCAGCAGAAATAGGCCTCTACCAGCGCAGCCTGTTACACAGTGAAACATCCACAAAAAGAGCCCCACTTACAGCCACCAAATCAGTTTACAAACATCCAGCATCCCCAAAACAATACCCTGCTAGCCCCTTAGAAGAAAGAAAGAAAAGAACTAACCTACCAAGTAAAATCCACAAGAACCCTGTGAAAACAACAGCAGCAGCTACTGTCCTGGAACACAACGAGGAGGACTTGGTACGAGGAGGACTTCATGATCAACTAGGTTGAACGCTTTGGTGAGGTCTATGAATGCAGCACCGGTGTAGGGCCATCATTGTTAGCTTTGTCTATGGAGTGAATGAACTTAATGAGGGCAGTTTCGGTATTGTGTCGAGCATGGAACACATCCTGGGCCTCTGTGAGCAGGTTATCTTTGACAAGGAATTTCGTAGTTTACCTGTGGACCACTTTCTCTAAAATGTTGGAGAGAGGGGCAAGGAGGGAGATGGGATGGTAGTTGGATACTGGATCCTTGGAACTGGATTTGTGAAGAGGTTTAACAATGGTACACTTCCATGCTTTTGGGAAGGACCCCGTGCAGAGGGAGTGGTTGAGAATGTTAGTGAGAGGGATGGCCAGAGAGTCACAGACAAGACGGAGAACTCTGAAGTCAATGTTGTCAGTGTCCTTGGATGGTCTTGGGTCATTTGTTCTGATTAACTTGACCACTTCACCAGGGGTTAGGTACCTGAAATGGAACTTGGGGTGGGAGACTGGGAAGGGTGCAGGGGTAAATGGGGGTAGGAGTGGAGTTGGGCTTGCACTGGTTGAGGTCACTGAAGTAATTATTGAAAAGGGAGGCTATTTCACTTGGCTCAGGGGTTGTTGTCCCTTTGGAGGTGAGACAAATATTTTCTTTGGAAATTGCCCTACCAATAAGGTTGTTAAGAGTGTTCCAGGTCTTCCAGGATTCCCTTGGGCAGCATGTTGTTTTTCCAGGATGAAGAAGGATTTAGCAGATCTTGTGGAAGATTTGTACCTGTTCCTGGGGGTTTTAAAGTCTTGGAGAAATTTGGGGGTTTTGTGTTTTCCGTACAACTTCCAGGCTCGGTCTCTATCCCTCATTAGTTTGCAAAGCTCGGGGGTGACCCAGTCTTGGCTAGAAGCCCTTAACCCGGATTTTTTTAAGCAGGATGAAATGGTCACAGATGGCAAGGAACTTATTGCTAAAGGCTTCAAGTGCTTTGCAGATGTCAGAAATGTTTTCAGTGAAGGATCAGTCTTGGGCTAGGGCAGCTTTGGAAAACTCGGAGGCATCCAGCTTCTTCAATTGCTTGGTTTGGATGAATTTGTGTGGGCGGGGGTTGTGGACCATTGGCAGAAAACAGCACAGTGTTCACTGACTGAGTCAGGAAGAACTCCGTAGGTGGTGACATGGGTGGGGTGTGAGACCAGGACCCAATCAATGAGGAACTGCGATCCAGTTTTGCAGTTAGCTCTGGTAGGTTTCGTGAAGAGCTGGTGTAGGCCAAGACCAAGTATGGATTCCTTGGTGGAGTCACAGTGAGGGGACTGCCAGTTTAGGCTGAAATCCCCTAGGATGAATCAGTCTCTTCCTTGGAGGAGAGAGGTCTTGATATTGAGGAAGTGGTCGAGATCATGGGGTGAGGAGGAGGGTGGCTGGTACGCCACACTGACTGTGACCATTTTATCCACTCCAAGAATAGAGAGGAGGTTAATTGAGATGGTCTCGAGGGAGAAGGTGGGAAGTGGGGGGGTTGAAGTAGGTGGCAAGGAGGTGATCAGCAACCCAGATGAGGCAGCCTCACCACGCTTCCCGACCATGTCTTTTCTAAAGACTGAGTAACCGTCAGTGAGGGTTTCATTGGTGGAGATGTCCTCCCTCAGCCAGGTTTCGGTGAGGGCAATGACATCAAAAGCGTTAGCCATCACCCAGGACTTGATTAAGGTTTTTTTTGCCAAAAGGCTTTGCATATTAAGGTGACCATAAGTGAGCTGTTTAGTGGGTTTGGGGGAGGAATGAGGGGTGAAATCAGTAGAGGGTGTGGGGATGGGGTTGGGGTGAATGGAGCCTGAGATAAGGAGTAGCAGTAGGAGGAGCCTTAAGTGCCTGCAGTTTGCAAGTGAAGACAGCATGGTGGAGTATAGCCTGGTGTAGTGGTGGGTGAAACAAAGCCCTTCTATCACACTAACATTTCTGCCTTCAGTGAAAGAGTATCTGTTGATCAGAATAGTAGCCACCTAAATCGTATTTCTTAATAAAAAGAAAAAAGGGATGCGAAAGCTGCTCACTGTGGCGGCTGCTTGAGGATACCCTTGTTTATGTTTTTTGTCTCCATCCAAACTTTACGCCAATTATTATAAAAAATAATCGCTGTATCTCTGAAGCTGTGGTTAAAAACCACCATTTGGGGTATTTTCTAATCGTTTCACCGCAACTTGCAATACTGTCACTCTACTAATCCCGTTTTGCTGTTGCAGATTCTGTTTTGTTTATGCCTTGAAGCATGATAAAAAAATATATTTCTCCTAATAAATTCAAATTATTAACTTACTACTAGCCTCTTTTTTAATCTACGGACACTATTCTTAGACTCAGAAGCAACAGTTCTGTTTGTGGAAAATCTGGTGAGAAAGAAACTGCTCACCAGAAATGATAAAAAATAGTCAAATGGTAGAGTGCAACAGTAAACTTTATTATAAGTCTAATTAATTATTCATGACCTCATAGAAGTGACCAGTGCAACAGCCGCTCAGCTCTTCCCACTACCCACAGTGTTTACATTTTCGATGTTGTCAGCCTGTGAAACCTCTATAAAATCTGACAGAAAACTTTAGTTGTAAAATCGTGAGGCACAAACAACAATCATTAAAATAAGAAATGTCACTACTTGTACGCCAAATTAATATTTATTAATCTCTCAAGCTGGTACTGCACAGAACAAGCGCCGCACGTGCCAGCACAAAAACTCACCAAAAAAAGCATTTTTAAAATAAAAAGCTCATTATTGCGATTAGACTTATAATCGCAATAATGACCTCAGAGCCAGTCATTTCTTCTCAATTAATGACCAGCTGAATGGGGGTGCCTGAGGCACTGGGCCACCCTTCCCCCCAGCTGGTTATTAATCTCTAGGAAATGACTGGCTCGTCGGTCATTATTGCTTAAATAGGCATTCTTGGTGTGTAAGGTTTGATAAACCCCTTGCACTTCACTCTCAGGGGGTTTATATAGCATCACATACCTCACGTGTATATTAAATTCTCGTAATACACTCCACTCCATGCATGTCTGTCTGTCTGTCTGTCTGTCTATCTGTCTGTCTGTCTATCTATCTATCTATCATCGATCGATCTGTCAGTCTGTCTGTCTGCCTATCTAGCTATCTATCTATCTACAATCTCTATCTACTGAGCAATAAGTCCTGACCAGGGGTTAGATTAACAGTCTGTTAGTCACCCCTAGAGGTGTAATGTGGCACAAGGCCCAGACAAGTGTCATGTTGCCCCTAGGGGGTGATTAACTGACTGTTAATCTAACTTCTGGGAGTGCCTTATTGCTATTATAAAAATGTATTCCAACAGAAAAGGGTTAAAAGCACACGTTTTGAATTTTTTTCTCATTTAGAGGAATATTTTTAATAAAATAGTTCTTCCACCCACAGTTTAAGAATTCTGGTTCAAAAACAGAATGCATCATTCCAGCCATTCAGCAGTGCTAGAGGATGAAATGCTGACGGGAAGAATCCATGTGCCATGGTGATCAGACTGTACATGATGTGTAACAGGGATTAATGTAAGGCTGTTGGAATCCTAACAGTCTGCAGCAGAAACCATATGAAGAGAGGCTGACAGCTTAATATGTATACTCTTGATGAAAGGAGGGACGGGGGACATGATAGAAACGTTCAAGTACCTCAAGGGAATCAAAAAAGTCCAGGAGTGTAGCATCTTCTCAGAAAAGAGATGTGTAAGAACAAAGGGCACAATTTAAAGATAGAGGGGGACGCATTGGGGTAATGTGAGGAAATTTTTTTTCACGGAGAGAGTGGTGGATACATGGACCACCTTCCTGAGGAGGTCGTTGGGTCTAAAACAGTGGGGAATTCAAACATGCATGGAACAGACACAAGGCAATTATAATGGGGGTGGCAGGAAGTAGGCTGTTGGTTAACTAGAATCTGCAGCTTACCCAGTAGGTAGGGAAATGGGCAGACTGGGTGGGCCAAGTGGTCCTTATCTGCCATCAAAATCTGTGTTTCTGTGTTTCAGTCAGATTGCAGCATTTCTGAGACCCTTTTTGTAACTGACATTGTCTATCTATGTATCTATCTATCTATCTATCTACAGACAGTATCTATCTATCTATCTATCTATCTATCTATCTATCTATCTATCTACTGTATCTATCATCTATCACATAATTTGTTTATTTGTTTATTTGTTGAAGATCAGTTTTACAACCTTTGAGTCAAAGACTCGTTTACAAAGGTACTTCGTCAAAAAAGGTGGGGGAGACGACACATAGAGTGGTGTTAGGACAGGGATGACAGACAGGTTAGATACATAAAATATACATTTGGAGAGTGCAGACAGCGAGCTGTACTGGAGCAACTCGTGTAAGGTGCTAACATTGGTAAAACAACAGGAGATACGTTATTCAATTAACAACATGTCGCAATAATATGTAGAGTAAAAGAGGACCGGCAGGCCAGGTGCTTGGAAAGTGGTAGGGAAAAGTATTAAGAGAATCGCACAGTAGCTGTACAGACATTTACAGCATCGGTTGTTAATAATATGCTGGCGGAGGGCAATTTTGAAACGGCCAATGCCTGGGATCTTGGAGATGGTTTCAGGAAGGGCGTTGAACCAGGACGGGGCAAGGTGGTGGAAAGATCTTTGGCAGCGGGAGGTCCTTGCTCTGGGAATGACGAAAGTGGCTGCTGCGGCGTACCGGGTTGGCAGGGATTTAGCAGCCCGCTGCAGAGGTCCAGAGACCCCAGGAGGGCAGAGACCTGCCATGGATTTTTTGGCCAGTAGGCAGGTTTGATATTTCAGTCTTTCCTCAAGGGTGAGTATTTTTGTGGCGGAGTAAAGCAGACAGGTGTGGGTTCTGCTGTGGGCACCGGTAAGGAGTCTACAGGCTTTGTTGATGGAGGTCTGGATTTTAGATAAGGCAGAAGCATCGGCAGCTGCGTAAACCGGGAGTCCGTAGTCAGCCAGTGATAATACCAAAGAGGTGATGTGCATTTTAAGGCGGGTTCGGGAGACAGTCTTTGTGGCGGTACAGAAGACCGATCCTGGAGTTCATTGCAGATGCCAAAGCTTTAAGGTGGGTGTGGAAAGTTAGGCGGTGTCAAGGTGATGCCCAGGTACTGAAGCGAGACTTGCTCAAGAGGGAGGGCAGGCTGGTGGAGATGTGGAGGAAGTCCCTGGCATTGTTTTGCCGATGAGAGAATAGCATGGACTTAGTTTTTTGGTTCAGGACTAGGCGGTGCTTATTGAACCAGTTTTCGGTTTGGAAGAAGGCGCTTTGAAGCATGTCTTGGAGTGAAGTGGGTCAGGAGGTGTGATGCAAGGATAACAGCATCATCAGCATAGAGTAAAATTTTACTGGAACAGGAGCTGGGGAGGTGTTCAGGAATAGGCTGAAAGGGTCGGGCCAAGGATGGAGCCTTGGGGACCAGAGTGTACGGAAGGTAGGGAGAGGGTCCCATTTAGCTTGACTCTTTGGGACCTGTTGTGTAGGTGGCTTGTGAACCACATCAGGGGTCGGCTCACGAGACCCAGTATGCTAAGGGAGTTTAGTAGTAGGGGTGGCACACCGTGTCGAAGGCCTTGGACAGGTCTATAAAGACTGCCCCCACGAGCTGACCTTTGTCAAGTGCTGAGTGAATGTGGTGGGAGAATTCCAGAAGGGCAGTGGACGTGCTATGGCCAGGGCGGAAACCATGTTGCTCTGGACAAAGGAGGTTGTAGTTAGTAAGATATTCAGAGAGCTGTGTGTTCACTATTTTTTCTAAGGCTTTGGATAGGGGAAGGCTGGAGATGGGTCTGTAGTTATTAGGCAGAGTCACGGTCCCCAGATTTATGGATGGGGGTTACTTCAGCTTGCTTCAGGCCTTGAGAATTGGCGAGGCAGAGGATTTGTTAATGATAAGCGTCAGCGGGTAAGCATGACATCCAGCACGAGGCAAAGTATCCTGGAGTCAAGAGGGTCATTGATAGGGTTCTGAGAGGCGAGGATTTTATTAAGAAAGGTTTGGCATCGTGGGTGAGATCATCTGAAGTGAATTGTGGCCTGGAAATAGGGGCGTGGGTGGGTTGTGCAACGGGTCAGAAAAGTGGGCGGGAGGACAGCATAAGTCAGTGAAGGTTTTGTTAAGGCAGTCAGCGATGCAGGTGGGGTCAGTCGAGACAGTCCCATTTATGTCAATCTGGGATGGAGGGGGCAGGGTCTTACCATTTAAATCTTTAATGTTGTCCCAGAAGGCTCTGGACGAGCCCCAGGAAGATGTCAATGCAGCCTGATAGAATTTAGCTTTAGCCTGCTTGATTGACCAGGTGCATTGATTACGGGAAGTCCTGTAGGCTAGTCTGTCAGCAGGCCTACCAGAATCGTTGGCTAAGTGCCAGAGGTTATCTCTCTTTTTTAGTTGTTGGATCAGTGCAGGGGTTATCCAAGCAGCAGTCCGTTTTTTTGTCCAATGAGAGCTGAGGGGTGCATACAGGTCACAGGCGAGGTTGAAGGCAGTGGAGAGGTAGGTTAGGGCAGAGTTAACGTCAGGAGCGCTGTCCAATGGGGACCAGTCGGTATGGGCGAGGTGACGTTTGAGTTTGGCGAGACCTCCGGGGAGAAAACGGCGGCGAGGGATCCTACTGTACCCAGGGCAGAGGGTGGGGGAGGACCAGAAGCAGATGACTGGGGAGTGGTCACTGAGTGAGTCCTCAAGGACTTCAACGGAGACTATTTTATGGGGCCGGTTGATTGATTTGTTATTGAAGACAAAAAGGAAGTCTAGGCAACTGTGCCTATTTTCAGTCTTCTCCTGGTGGAGGGTATCCTGTTATATGGACGACTCAAACTGAGCAATTCAGTTTTGAGTGACTCAGTCTGAGCACCCATGATGTGAGCTACTCTGAAAAGGTAGCGAGGCGTGGTGATAGTAAGGATGCAGGACATGAAGAGCGAGTGTACAAGAGAAAAAACGGAAGAGAAAGGTCAAGGGAACAGGTATGTGGGAGGTAGTTTGTCATGGCACTGCCAAGCTGGCTGTGTGGTCTGGAGGTAAGGGTGGATGGCTGCAGTGTGAGAGGTTCAGGGTTCGGGGCTGGGTGGGGACAGTATTCCTTTTTGGGTGTTTGCTATGCTTTTTTGGGAGGGATTTGCCCTGATCTCCCGGTTTTGTCATCAATGGAGTCTCCCTCCCTCCAAATAGCCCCCTTCCCAGCTGTCTCAAGTACTGCAGCATCAGCCCCCCTCAGAGCTGACTATAATTAGAAATGGGGGGGTGAAGCCACCCGCATGGGGTGTGTGGTGGGTGTAGTCCCCCTGCATAAAAAGTGCAATATATTGTTACAGCTCCCACCGTGTTGTGGATCCTCTCTGACTGTGGGTCCGCTGTTGTACACAGTCACCGCTTCTGTTTTTGGCGCTGTGCACTCGCTGATATGTAAGTCGCGGAACAATTTTCACCATTATGACATGGAACCCTGGCAGAGGATGGCTACAGATGCAAACTGCTGTAGTGAATCAGTTTTAAGCTGTTGGAGGTATTTTTTAGTGAATGGGAAAATTTGGCCAGCACACCAGGGAAATTCCTCTAGTGTTTTTAAGCAGTGCCATAGGATACAATGGGCAGCCAGCGCCTCAGTGTATTGTGTCACGAAAACACAAGGGATACTCTTAGAATCTCTGATGAGATTTGGTCCCAGACTGGTCATAATTGTTCAAAATTCCTATGCATCTCACAATAAATCCCATGAAAAAACAGTATTGTGACTTGTTTTCATAGTAGATATAGTTGAACTCTTAACAGAATCAGATACCAAACCTGCCTCCTAGGGAGGAAGACCATGCTCAGACAGACCCCACCTTGCATCTCTGAGCTGTTAACGGTAGCCATTTCCAAGTACAATACCAGGAGTATGGAGCGTAACCCACTAAGTGTCTCATTTCATAGGACTGCTCTGGGACAATGCTCTTTCTCCTACCGAGAACCACTTTGGCCTAATGAGATCCTATCAGCTGCACTTTATTAAATACTGTAAACCTCTGAACCTTTAAATCTGAACCGAAGCAGCTTCTATTAAGCAGGAGCATGTGTGAATGCCAGAACTGATCTACTCTTCAAATACACCTGTTAATTGTACTCTGGAATATCCCCACGGCCTTCAACTCAGTCCACTCCCCCTGACTCTTTGACCCTTGCTCCTGGTGCTACCTCTCCAGCTCCCATCCACTTCCATTACATTACATTTACTACTTTCACTCTCTCTGTCTCTACTGCACTCCCCCTCTCTCTTTCCCTCTCTCTCTCTCTCTCTCTCTCTCGCTCTCTCTCTCTCCCCTCCCCTCTCATCTCTCTCTCTCTCCCTCTCTCTCTCTCTCTCTCTCTCTCTCTCATGGCCTTTTCCACACATGTTATACCTCTCTTTCTTCTCTCTCTACCTCTCTGCTCTTCTTTCTCCCTCATCTCTCTCTCCCCCCTCCTGCCCCTCCCTCCCCTCTCTCTCTCTCCCCCTCACTCCTCTCCTTTCCCCTCTCTCTCCCCCACCTCTCTCCTTCTTACTCTCCTCCCTCCCCTCCTTCCTGTGCCCTCCGCCTCCCATAACTGTCTCTGCCCCTCGCCCAATCCCCCTCCCTCCGGACACTTCTATATCCTTGGCTGAGGTATTTCAGCATCTCCACCCACTCGAACAACAGTTTATTTCCACCACACCCCTTCTGTTACCCACGCCTGTTACCCTCTTCTATTTAAGATTTGTCCATTCCTCTCTCTCAATGCTATTATGTGACAAGGCCCTCCCAGGTCTGCACTACTTGAACTCTACATTGTAGTCTTCTCATGTTCTTGTCTGATTCTTCTGGAAGCACCAAGTTATCTCGTCGGCAAGAATGCCGACCTCCCCCACAGCGACGGCACAATACCGATGCAGGTATTGTGCCGCTCCCATGGGTGTTTTCTGTGGGGGGCTGTGCCCCCATCCGCCATGCAGGGGGGCTCTTCCCCCACACCCTGGACTCTAGGATTCCAACTTCAGGTTGGAGTTGGTCCAGGGAGGGGGCGGAACACTGGGGGAAGGCAAAACACGGAAAAAGGACCATTACCGTGAATGTCGCTGTAATGGTCTTTTTCTGTGTTTCGCCGTCGGGGTGTCGACAACAAGGGGTGATAAATTCTGTTCTACATTTTGAACTCAATGCTATAATCAGACAAGGTACTCCCAGGACTGCACCACATGAATTCCATGCTATAGCCTTTTAATGTTGTTGCTTGAATCTTCTACATTTTTATGTTTGATTGCACGCATGTGCAAGAAACATATTGCGGCAGCTTGCTGCAGTAGTGAGTCGTGGAGTACGGCAGTGTTGTTGCCAATGCCAGCAGCCCATTTTGGGGCTGGTCTGTGTGGCATCAATAGAGGATCATGCTGTCCATGACAGCACTAGTGTAGCTTGCCACCAACTTGAAAGAAACTCTCCGCTTCTGATTGCAGCAGAAAATGACAGCTGCATTGTCTGATGTCCCATTTCAAAAAACATGGTGGCAGCTTCTCCATCAGCCTCTCATAGTCCCCATGGAAGCCAACAGACAGCCACCGCCTCCAGAAGGCAAAAGTTGACATTCACAGTGAGTTAAAGAATAGAAACGAATAATGCTAAGCAGTTTCATGCACAGGAATGCATACAGTAAACTGAAAATCAGCCAAAACAAGCTTTGTCAGTTACTGGTAAAGTCATAAGGTAAGTTGAACTCAGCCAACAGGCCTTGTCAGGACAGACGGGGGGGGGGCATTAGATAGAGGGGAGGAAAGGTGAAGGGGGTAGTGTAGCAGGGGACGGGGATGTCAGAGATGGTGCTAAGGAGATTTAACAGCAATCAAGTGCTAGGGTTTTAGATTGTCAAAAAGGGTTTAGCGGAAACAGTCACTGGAATGAGTGGCACAGAGTAGTCACTGTAGCTGGGATTTGAAGGGGCCCAATTTGGATTCGTCGGAGATGTCACAGTTGAGGGCATTCATCCAAAGATGAATTGGTTAAACAACTAAAAAAAAAAAAAAAAAAGAGGGGTTCTGTAGGTGAACGATCTTTGTCTCTGGGAGGTACGGCTGCAAGGGACCAGAAAGAGCTGGGATTCAGAGCCATGGGTATATTGGGTATTAAGAGAGGGTCTGAGAAGACCTTGAATTCCATGTGGTAGGAGGCCTAAGGTTATTTTCTTGGCCATCAGGTATGTTTGATATTTGATGCGATCTTTGAGCTGGAGCCAACCAATTTGAGCATAGAGGTCGCAAGAGTGGGTGAGATGGTGGGCTCCTGAGATGAGGTGACACACCTTGTTTAGAGCAGTGAAAATGCACCGGAAGGCAGTTTCAGTGGCAGATCCATAGATTATCAATCCATTGTCAATAATGGAGGTAACACAGCTCTGTATGGCCAACCTTAAGGCTTCTGGTGTAAGGGAGTTCCTGTGTCTGTAGAGGAGGCCGATGCGAGTATTGACTGCTTTGGCAATGTTGTCAATATGCACCCCATAGGATACGTTGCTGTCGATCGTGACACCGAGATACTTAAAATATTGTACCTGCTCAAGAGCGGTCCCAAGGTGGTTAGAGATAGTCTGGGGAAGATGCCTGTGTTTATTGTGGGAGCTGCTGAAGAGCATGTGTTATGAGCATGTGTTGCGGAGTTTCCACATACTCTCGGATGTTCGAGCACATTTAGTATTTTCACTACAGATTTTCAACATTGCCATCTCTTCACACCTCCCTATAAATGGTAAAGCTGTCACTCTTTACATCCTGCCCGATCTGTGTTTTCACACATCTGGCACAGAATGGCACAGTTGCTGTGGGAAATCAAAGTTCAGGACAGATTAACAAAATCACAGTGCCACTGTTCATGAGCAGCGGTCCCAAATGCTTTCATGAGGTGGGGATCACAAAAAGGCCATGCTGAAAATTTATAGTGCAAATACCAACAAACACTCGGGGCGTTAGGGTTTCTAACTATAACGTCCCACCCTGTACAGCCTGACAGGCATCAGGAGTGTGCCTTTGGATTGCCGGCTGTAATGCTTATGCCATTCCAACCCCCCCACCCTGAAGCCAGTGACAGGCATCGAGGTGTGTCTTTGACTTTTCGGCCCCAGACTTTGCCCCATTCTCATATACTGAACCTGTTTCAGTGTATGTCCTTATGCAATGGATGACTGTGAAGCTGAACACCCCAAGGCACACCTCAACACTTGTCGGTGTCTACAGGATAGGGTGAGCTGAAATGCCATGAGCATTATGGGCGATGACCCAAAGGCACACCCCAATGCCTGTCCATCTCTGCAGGGTGGAAGTGAGGTTGGTGTGAGTTTAATACTTCACTGCCATTCCTATTCTGCATCTGTCTAACTCCTGCACGTCTAATGATAATATCAGCAAGCAAACATTCAGCATTGACAAATGCTTGTTGAACTTTGGCCTCCCACCATATGACTCATGTACCTGAAGAAACTGCATGCTTGTAATCTTATTTATTGTAAAAAATCATGTCTGTGTTGCATGTTTTATGTTTTTGATGTGGAACCTTTGTAAAAGAATTCTTACTCAAAGGTTGTTTCTGAATATTCAAATAAATAAATAAATAAATAGAACTCTTCTCTTTTTCTTGTTGTAGTGAGTAAAAAGCGGTGACGTGGTTTAAATACTGATGTGAAAGTGGAAAAGCAGTATATAAAATGCATAAATGATAAGGTAGATAATTTTCAGTTTGTGTGGTTCTGTAAACACATATACAAGCAAAAACCACAAACCCAGCACAAAACATCATGGGTATGCAAATCCCTGTGTTGGGTAGGTAAGTGGACTAGAAAATGATTTGAGTGGTGTTACATTCTGTTTGACATGTCACTACTGAGACCTTCCCATAGTCAAGGCACACACACACACACACACACACACAACACACACACACCACGCACACTAAACACAACGATAACCTTTACATTTCTGGGCATCATCACTGCTATGCTGATGATACCCAGCTCTACCTATCTTTTGTACCCGACCAGGATAGAGCTCTCTCGATATTTAACAACTGCCTCACTGAAGTCCAGAACTGGATGAATTCGAGTTGGCTTAGGTTGAACTCGGAGAAGACTGAGGTGTTGGTTGAGGACCTGGGTGGCCGGATAGAGGTGATGGGAGCTGGTTTGCCTTCAGGACTTTTTCTAGGTGGCTAGCAGCTCCCTGCCTCTGAACGGGTGCGAAATCTGGGGGTGATTTTTGACAACGGGCTGAGACTGCGATCGCAGGTGTCAGCAGTCATCAAATCACCCTTTTACCATCTGAGGAACATCTCCAGGATTAAGCATCTAGTTCTGTCCAGTGATCTGCCTACATTGGTCCACACCTTTGTGACCTCATGCCTTGATTATTGCAACTCCCTTTATCTAGGGCTACCAGGGATTGATATCCACCGCCTGCAGCTAGTGCAGAACGCTGCGGCCCAGTTGTTAACGGGTACTTCCCATACCTGTCATATTTCTCATGTGCTGCGCAAACTGCACTGGCTGCCAGTACAGTGGTGGATCACCTTTAAAGTCGGACTTCTGACTTACAAAGCCCTATACGGACTTGGCCTGGACTACCTGATAGAGCTTCTAGTACCTTACTGCCCTAGGCGATCGCTCCGCTGGGCAGATGAGGGGTTGCTAGAGATTCCAAGGTTTTTTTTTAATCTTTGGGGGCCCATGCATTCATGTATGTGGCACCAGCCCTTTGGAATTCTCTACCCCATCCGCTGTGGGAGTGTGCATTCATGGAGGAATTTAAACAGGCCCTAATGACCCATCTGTGGTATCAGGCGTACTCGATTTGATGCTATTTTATTGTATTTTATGAACCCAGTATTTATTGTATCTGTGTTTTATTGTATTGTTTTTATTTGAAGTTTGTTGTTAAGGCGCCTTGGTTTTAGAAAGGCACGGTAAAAATAAAGAGTATTATTATTATAAATTATGCAAGTACACATGGCCACAATAGGTGGAAGCTATCACTTGCACCTAAAAATGGGTATCAGGCAGGGGAAGGCAGCCTCATCATGGGACCCTTGAGGAGGGAAAATCATGATTAATCATAATCCAACACAAGAAAAAGTGCAGCAGGGAGATTAAGGCGTGAGACACACACCCTAATTTCCTGTTATAGTAACAAAAGAGTGAAAAATGGTTCGTGTTTATGTGAAGTCCTCCGTCTGGCCAAAAAAAAAAGTTGAAGGGGAGCTGTCATCAGCAGGGTTTCTTAGTGTCTGAAAGCCCATAAAAAGCTAATTTACATGAGCAATTGTGTTTATCTGTGAGTCTTTGCAGTCCAGAATTATTCATATGTAAATCAGCCTGTAATTAAGGGCTGGGGGCAGCCACATGTTTTAGGCTCCTGTTAGGAAATGATGTCACCAAGCATCTTGGCACTCCATTGACTGTAGGTTAAATAGGAAATCAAGTATGTTTTAAGGTGTCTTAACACTGTCTACATTTATAATAATTGTTTGGTATGTTCATTGAAACTAGTGCATTATCACTTTTACATTTCAAACTGTTAGCAAAAATAATCCATGTTTAGGAGTGCTTTAACCTCTAGGCTATACTGCCTGCTGATCATTAAAAACTACACACATCTCAAGGCTGGCTCTGTGGTGCCAACAGGTATTGGGTCCCCATATCAGGATTTCTAAATGATGACTGTGTTCATGTCAATACAGATTTCTGGTGCTGCCACAACACCAACTTCTGTCTCGTTCCGTTATCTCTCTCACAGCCTTTTCTCTTACAATTTTGGGTGTGAACTCAGGTGTACAAGATGCAAATGTGGCTATGTACCTACTGATCTGGCATCATGGGCCAGCCTTGAAACGTGTAGTGTTTGATTATCATCTGGCAGTACAGCCTAGAGGTTAAAGCAAAGATCTGTGAACAAGCTTCGTTCATCCAGCAGAATGGGTTTTGATTCCAACATACTCTACTTGTATATTGTGTGACCAGAGCAAGCCACTGAACCTCCCCGTGCTCCCAAAACACCCTGGAACAAACTATAACTGTGTGCCTTTCCTCTACAGACAGTAAAAACAATCTGAGCACGTGTTATGATTCTGAAAATATTGTGCTCTTTCTATCAAGATTTGACTTGAAAAGAAAAAAAATAGGACACCATTAATTGTTTATTAATTGCAAAAACACATAGATGGACAACTTTGATAAAACATGTATAATCTGAACTGCATTATTAAAGTATAAAATAATATATAGGTGTCTGTAACCAGAATTTTACACACACCCAAGGTGTGGTATGCTACGTTAACCCAGAGGGTAAAGTCCAAAGGGTTTATAAAGGCATCCCACACCAAGAGTGTGTGTAAAACTCTGTTTTTTACACCAACTCACACATATATTATTTTACTTAATGGTAAAAATTTTTTCTTTCAGCACAGTTCAGTTAGTGCATCACTTATGTCAGAGACAGTGACACACACACACAATCACACACATACATGCACTCTTCACACACACACACACACACACACACACACACTCACACTCACACCCAGTCTGTTCTTTTTTCACATTACAGTGGGAATGGCATTCTGGAAAATTGCGATCCGTCAGTATAGTGCGGCTTGTAAGACACGCTTGAAGGGTATGAGAGGCAGGATCAACCAGATTTATTTTTTTTCCTTTATGGTCGAAAATCCCATTCTATCCAGAGTATTTCAGTAAGAAACTGATATACTTTTAACTTCATCAAAAGAAGTAAAATACACTTTTAATAATGCATTTCAGGTTATGCATGTTTTAACTGTGTTGTCCATCTATGTGTTTTCGCAATTAATAAACAATTAATGGTGTCCTATTTTTTTTAAGTCAAATCTGGATGGAAAGAGCATAATATTTTCAGAATCATAACACATGCTCATATTGTTTTTATTGTCTTTGTCCAGGAAAAGCACACATCTACAGCTTGTTACAGGGTGTGTTTTGGGAGCACGGGGAGGTTCAGTGACCTGCTCTGGTCACACAATATACAAGTAGAGTATGTTGGAATCAAAACCCATTCTGCTGGATGAATGAAGCTTGTTCACAGATCTTTGCTTTAACCTCTAGGCTGTGCTGCCAGATGATAATCAAATACTACACATTTCAAGGCTGGCCCCATGATGCCAGATCAGTAGGTATGTAGCCACATTTGCATCTTGTAGACATGAGTTCACACTCAAAATTGTAAGAGAAAAGGCTGTAAGAGAGTGAACGGAAGAAGACAGAAGTTGGTGCTGTGGCAGCCCCAGAAATCTGTACTGACATAAACACAGGCAAGGTTTAGCAATCCTGATGTGGGGCCGCAATACCTGTTGGCACCGCAGAGCCAGCCTTGAGATATGTGATTTTTGATGATCAGCTGGCAGTATAGCTTATAGGTTAAAGCAATCCTAAAGATGGATTATTTTTACTAACGGTTTGAAATGTAAAGGTGATAACTCATTAGTTCCAGTGCACATACAAAACAATTATTATAAATGTAGAAAGTGTTGCAATAACACCTTAAAACACACTTAATAAAATGGACAATTTCCTATTTAACCTGCAGTAAATGGAGGTCCAAGACCCTCGGTGACATCATTTCCTGTCAGGAGCCTAAAACATATGGCTGCCCCCAGCCCTTAATTACAGACTGATTTACATATGAATAACTCTGGACTGCAAAGACTCACTGATGAACACAATGGCTCACTTAAAATACCTTTTTATGGGTTTTCAGAAATTAAGAAACCCTATAGATGACAGTTCCCCCTTTAAGTAAGACTGTCCCTGTTGGAAAAGCTACAGAGCAGTAAAGCTCAGAAAAATGAGAAACAAATGAGTCATTCTTGGTCAAACTGCACTATATGGAGATTATAAAATGGCTTGGATCAATCAAAAAATCTGATTGGTCAAAACTGGTCACAAGACTGTGTATTAATTTCAAGTACTGCACGGTTAATATTTTTCTTTCTTTTTTCCTGTTGTTGCTTAACTGTTAAAACTATTTCATAACTGCAATAGTGTAGTCCCGGCTGTGCAATAATGCCCTAAATTACTGCACTTCCCAAATGGTTGGAGGTACTCTGCTGCACCTCCTGCCTCACAACCCACATGGGTTGTGTGGCTAATTTAACTTTACTGCACACCCTGTCATGTGTTGTTTCTAACTTCACAGCCAGCAGGGTCCATGATATTTCTGTATAGATCACCTTAAGGCTGACATTGTTTGATGGACAAACCGCTTATGCTTAAAATAACAGTGACGTTGTCCCTACATGTGGTCTATGACTGCATTGGCCAGATCTTCAGATCTAGAGCTCTTCAGCCTTAGGCTGATGCAGTGCACAGTCTAACTGTACCTGCCTGGAGTTCAGTTTCCCATAATGTTCTTTCTTCTTATTCCTGGCGCCCAGATATAATAAATTACAACACATTTATTTATTTTGTTATTTGAAAATTGGTAACCAGGACATGCACACTGAGCCGAGGCTCGTTTCCAGGTTCCACTTCATGCCAGTTACATTGCCTCTTCCAAAAAGAGGTAGCAGCTAAATCCCAAATGCACTGCAAGTGTGCACAAAGAGACAGTTTTCTGGCAAATGGTGGAGAATTAATAAATGTGCATTATGCAAATCATTACAAACAGTACATAGTTACCAGTCAAGAAAATAATTCTGCTTTGAAATAGCAGAGAAAAAAATAACAACTCTAGGCAAACAATGTTTATCATTATGTGCCTTTCTCTTCTACTCTTTCTTCTCTCTGTTTCTCCCTCTCTTTCTCGCTCTCTCACCTTCCCTCTCACTCTCTCCCTTTTCTTACTTCACACACTCACTTTTCTTATGTACGTTGTTGTGCTGCTTGGTTAACCATGCCGAAATACTCAACGGGTAAATGATTTTATTACTGTCCAGCTCCATATCTCCCAGAATGCCCACTACATAAATACCAAGGAAAACTAAAGCTGCGCTTTTCTTTACAAACACACCACATTGTAACCTCTTTTTCCAACCAAGCCCATTTAGCATCTCAGAAGCTGGCAGACATTCAAACACCACATAGTCTGGCTGGGTGCTGGACATTCCAAGCAATGCATATACCATATCCATAACTGCAGACACCAAATACTAGTTCTGCTATACAAGTGCACCCTGACTGCTTCAGTAGCAACACCCAACAACCCTGTGTGTTCCAGTTCACTCTCCCTTCCACTAAATCTGCAGATGTAGTTTATGCAGTAGGATGGCCAACACCATCTAATTTAAGAAACTCAAAGAAGAAGAAGAATTAGCATTTATAAAGCATATTTCATATGGGGGATCTCAACATGTGCACCCTAGAAGAGAGAAGGGAGGGGGAGACATGCTAGAGACCTACACATACCTCATTGGGGCAAACAGGGCACAGGAGGGGAGTCTATTTCAAATGAGAAAGTGAACTAGGACAACAGTGAGTGCTAAAATCAAGCTAAAAGGGGGGGAGTTTAAGAGAGATGAGAGGAAGTACTACTTCACTGAAAGAGCGGTGGATGCCTAGAACAGTTTGCCAGCAGAGGTGGTAGGAGCAGAAGCAGTGGTGGGCTTCTAGCATGTATGGGATAGGCATTGGGGAATACTGGTAAACAAGACCAGAATTCCCTCAAGGTGTCTGCGTGCATCCTCAGTCCCCCCCCCCCCCCATGGATATCTCAAAAGTCTCCTTGGCTATGGGTAGCAGAGCGTTATCTGTATTTGCTCCCACTCTGTGGAACAGAATTCCCATGCCCATCCGCTCTCTGGACTCCCTTGCCACTTTCAAGACACATCTCAAATCCGGGCTTCTTGATGAGACCACATGCCGTTACTAGCTAGGATAACCCTCCCCCCTACATTTCTGACTTTTCCCTCTTGGGCTGCTTTGGCCTCCCCTGCCCTCTTTCATTTCTTTGGACTCCTGTCTTACATCCCTCACTGCCTGCTTCTTGGGCTTTCCCACTTAGCTATTGTCTTGTATGTTTTTTTGTTTGTTTGTTTGTTTTACATCATGCATTAATTTGCACTGGCCACTTATTCTTAGTAAATAATTGTATAATAATTGTTGCTTATCATGATGTATTGTTTGTTTTTTCAGCCTCTCAACCATTTTACTTTATCAATTTCTTTGTTCACCAATGATATCTGTATATCCAGATGGCTTGTACTCATTGTATAACCTGTCACTACCTCTGTAACCGCCACCTGAGTGTTCCGTATCGTGCCTGAATACAGTCCCTTTGATCAGTAACCTTTCCCGGTTACCAAAGACTTGTATAAATACATAAATAAGTGTGCAGGGGTGTATGTGGGGGAAGGTCACTGAAAATCAAGCAGTGTCTGCAAAGACAGAATAAGCAGGAAACATCTGGGCAGGCTAGGTGGGCCAAGCGGTCCTGTTGTGCTGACAAATTCTATGTTTCCATGTTTCTCCAAGTGCTTTACAAGCACTGAGAAAGAGAGGGGTAGTGCTGTGACTGTAAATGTGTATTATCGATCGAGGAAGCAATCCCAAACAATTGGAGTGCTCCTTTCCCCTGCACAAGAGACACCCTGATTCTATAAATTGTCTCATGCACTACTGATCAGCCTTGATCAATAATACACATAGATACATAAACATTAATGGCAGAAAAAGACCCTTGGTCCATCCAGTCTTCCATCAGTATATATTTATACATCCCCTGACAGCAGGAGTGTAAGAGTGGTCTCACATTTGTAGGGTGCCAGAACCCCTTACCCACCTTGGTTCACAGCTCTCACACCCTAAGAAAGCTCATGAGATCACTCTTATGCTCCTGTTGTCGGGGACTGTAGAAATATAAAATGGCAGCCATTCTGCTTATCTACACCAGCAGACTGCCGTGGTCATCTGCCTGAATAAACTTCATTGGAAGGGGTAATGTTGGCCATCAGAGCACTGTGTCTGACTTCTCTTCTCTTCATTCACATTGAGATTCATGAGTTACCGATAGGGTATGATTGCTCTGCTATATTGGAGATTTTATCCTTTATCAAAATGCTGTTTGGCAGGTCCACTGTAAATATACTCTGCAATAAATGTATCTTGACCAGGCAGCTCTCTTACCTATGGTAGTAACTTCAGTTAAGTGGGTTTGTAAATCTGATCCCAAGAACTCGGCACCCTCCTTATGGCATAACAGATGAAACCCATTTCCATGGAGACTACAGTAGAAGGCTATGACTGCTGCTTTTGCACTCCAGTTACTCTGCTTCCACATGTGTACTTTGTAATTCGGTTTAGTATAATTCTGATCCTCGTTTCTCTCCTTTTCTTGTTTCTGTCCACTGCTGTACACTCTTGGTTTGTTCTGTTAAATCTTATTCTCTTTCTGTATCATAATTTTTATTTCTATACAAATAAAGAATTCCCTCTGCACTTTGTGAAAATTGAAATGGGTTCTTTGACTTCCACTTGGACAGTGACAGAGACACGTAGAAGGGACTTCAGTTTAATGCCCTGTCCAACGGATGGCGCAGTCAGCACAGTTGTTTGGCATCCC
The DNA here is from genome assembly GCA_016271365.2 of Neoceratodus forsteri. Classification (NCBI taxonomy): domain Eukaryota; kingdom Metazoa; phylum Chordata; order Ceratodontiformes; family Ceratodontidae; genus Neoceratodus; species Neoceratodus forsteri. The sequence goes on from CM028135.1 coordinate 1,059,864,283, forward strand.
ACTTGAAACTGCACTGGAGTGCAAGTGTTTGTGATATAGAAGCACAGAAACAGAGAACTTGTCAGCAGATTGCTGGCTCAATGGAACAGAGGGTGAAGGTGCTTACACATTACTTGCTACCATGCCGACGACCCAGGTTTGGGAATGAGCCTGGGTCACTTGGGGGGGCAGTCAGGGGGAGAAGGCTTGAGCATCCCAAAGGATGCTCTCCTCCTCCTCCAGGGATGGGAGGGTAGCTTGCTCCGCCATGCTACCACCACCTAGGTGACCCTAGGTGGTGGGGTATGCTAGAAGCAGAAGTCCGGGAGGGTGACGCTCCCAGTGGTAGACATCAGCACGTCATGTGTACACCATGACTCCACACCCCCGTAGTGTCATAGGGATGGGGACCTGGAACAGTGGAAAATAACCCAACCTACAGGATGAAGCTTCCTCTCCTCGCAGGCCCCACACCTGCCTATGGGGCACGTCATCCCGCAACCCAAGCTAGACTCCTCTTGGGAACAGGGGCCCCCCTCCAGAGGCTCTGCCATGGAGGGTAATCTGTGGGGCATGGCAAGGATCAACATAGTAAGTTCCAGGAACGGTGGGCTGACGGGGTGTGGGAGAGGGAGAGGAGGCTGATAGGGGCAGGTTGGGCTATTGGGAGATAAAACTGAATAATTAAAAAAAAAGAAGAATTTGTCGGCAGATAAGGACCACTTAGCCCACCTAGTCTGCTCCACTTTTCCCTGCCTTTTCTGCCACCACAGACTCTACCTGGTCTCTGGCCATCACCCCCCACCCCATTTGATACCAGTTTTCCTTTATACCTATCCCATTCATGCTTACAGACCACCACTGTTTCTGCCTCCACTACTTCCACTGGAAGATTGTTCCAGGCATCCACCATCCTCTCAGTGAAGAAATACTTCCTCACATGTGAGATTCATAGGAACCTGTCTCAGCGAGGACTAGAATCCATGACCTTCTGGCCCAGAGGCAGATGGGGTACCAAGTGAGTCACGCTGGCACTTTTAAACAGTGGTGGTTTGTTCTTTGCTGTGATCATCTAACCCATGAGTGCACCCCCTATACAAAATTGCATCCAGCTCCTCTCCTTAGAGAATAAGCATGAACAGCATAGGGACAGAACCATGACATACATAAATACATAGATGCTGTCAGCAGATATGGGCCTTGTGGCCCATCCGGTCTGCCCTATCCCTCTTTCTGATGCTTAAGGTATCCTAAATGCTACAAGTCCCCCGCCCTAGCTTGATAATTCCTCATGTGCCTATCCCATACATTCTTGAATCCCTGAACCATGGCTGCCACCACCACTTCCTGGGGGAGACTGTTCCATCTCTCCACCACTGTTTCAGTGAAGTAGAATTTCCTCAAGTTCCCCCCAAGTTTTCTCCCTTTTAGTCTGATGCTGTGCCCTCTTGTACTGCTAGTTCCCTTCATGTGAAAGATGCTCCCCTCTGGTACCCTGTTGATCCCCTTCAGATACTTGAAGGTCTCTATCATGTTCCCTCTCTCTCACCTTTCCTCCAGGGGATACATATTGAGAGCTCTGAGTCTCTCCTCATACGACTTATGCTGCATACCGGACACCATTTTTGTCGCCCTCCTCTGTACCATCTCCATGCTGTCTATGTCTTTCTGGAGATGGGGCCTCCAGAACTGAACACAGTACTCCAGATGTGGCCTTACTAGGGAGTTGTATAATGGTACCATCACTTCTCTCCTTCTACTTGCTATACCCCTCCCTATGCACCCTAGTATTCTGTTAGTCTTTCTGACTGCTTTGTCACACTGTTTAGCCACTTTGAGGCTGTCTTCTATGACTACCCCTAGATCCCTTTCCTCTTTGGTGGCCTCCAGTGTTACCCCATCTAGTTCATACTCGACCTTAGGATTTCCTCTCCCCAGATGCATAATCCTGCACTTTTTTGCACTGAACCCCAACTGCCATTCCTTGGACCAGTTTTCTAGCCTCTTCAGATCTCTCCTCATTTTTTCTATACCTTCCTGTGTATCTGCCTTGTTACATAGATTTGTATCGTCCACAAACAGGATAACCCTCCCTTCTAGGCCCTCTGCAATATCGCTTATGAAGGCATTGAAGAGCACTGGTCCCAGCACTGATCCCTGGGGTACGCTACTTGTTACCCATCCCTCCTGTGAACTAACCCCATGTACCACCACTCTCTGTGTTCTGTTACTCAACCAGTTTCTAACCCATGTGTCTACCTCTGTCCCCACCCTCAAATTTACCAGCTTGTAGATTAGTCTCCTGTGTGAGACTGTGTCGATGGCCTTCCTGAAGACTAGATAGTCCACATCTACTGCTCTGCCCTGGTCTATTTTCCTCATCACCCACTCAAAGAAATCAATCAAGTTGGTCTGGCATGACCTCCCTTCCGTGAATCCATGTTGCCTTGGCTCCTGCAGCCACCATGTTTCTAGGTAGTCCACCAGCCTTTCTTTAAGCAAGATTTCCATCATTTTACCTACTATCTTTATTTTATTTATTTAGCTTTTGTTGACCGGGTAAGTGCACTAGACAAATCCTGCCTATTTTCAGGCACGACCCGGGGGAGGGGGATACAGATGAATGCCAACTGATCTTGAACCAGATTAAGCTGTTGGTGGTATTTTTAGTGAATGAGGGAAATTTGGCCAGGACACCGGGGAAATTCCCCTACTCTTTTCGATAAGTGCCATGGGATCTTTAACATCCACCTGAACTACCACCAAACCAGGCAGATGGGACCTCGGTTTAACGTCTCATCCGAAAGACGGCACCTCAGAAATGCAGCGCCCCTCTCATGCTGCATTACAGTGTCAGTACTGGGACATTAACCCAAGTGCCAGATGTGGGAACTGAACCCACAGCCTTCTGATCTCCCGGCCTCAGAGGCGAGTGTGCTACCTACTGAGCCACTGACACTGATAACTGATGACACTATCGAGGTCAAACTGACAGGGCGGTAGTTTCAAGTGAAATATGTACTTGTGTTACCTGTGCAGTTTTCAACCTCAGGTACCACTGTACCTGCCAGTGGAGTTTACAAATACAGGACATCTTTCAGACCTCTGAATATCAATATCAAGCAGGCTGGTGGCAAAAAGGCATCTATGATGTGGCCCCTTTTGTTTTAGCTCGTTAACAGAAAATGTGAAATCTGCCTTTAACCACACAAAGTTCAAACTGTCAAACTTGTCTAATTATGTACCTTAACAAACCACGTGGCTGCTTCAGTTTTCTCACAAAATAACTAGATATGCAGCCAAGATTGCAGACATAAAATATCTGCCATCTGAGAGCCCCACAAATGCCATTAAAATATATATTTTTTTGAATATAATGAAATGACATGAAAAGTGTGCGAAGGGGTCATGATCGCAGTGTTCTGAATACTAACAGGGACAGAGAGGGTGGCGTATACACAGATGTTTGAGTTGGAGAGCACAAGTAGAACCTGAGGGTGTGCACTTAAACTGAGATGTCAGGCAGGATAAGGCCAACAATTGGAAAGTATTACTTCACACAGCGGGTAGGCAACACGTGGAACAGCCTACCGGGTGAAGTTATGGAATCAAGCACTGTTCAGGTTTTCAAAGCAGGATTAATCAGATTGCTAATGGTGAGTATCATTGATGATTACACAGCACAAGTAAAGGTAACATTGCATTCGATAAGTTTGGCTGCAAGCAATAGTCAAATCGGTTAAGTCATTAGCTTGTGGTAGGAGGGTCGGACAAGACTGACCTTTAAGAGATTTCCCGGTTTTTCAGTGAAAAAAATTCACAGTTTTCATCAGCAGAACTTAATTCCAGTAAATTCTTGTAAAATTTTAATTTCAGGATTCCATTTTTTGGTTGGGGGTGTCCTGCCCTGAGATGGTATGTGGCGGCGGTGGTGGGGGGAGGGTGCACCACTATGTGCATCTGGTTCTCACCCAGCTTAACTAATGCATCCCCTTCCACTCCCAGCCAAACATAGATGGCATCATGCAGCCCACCCATACATACATACATACATACAGTGGGTCAGTGGGGTGCGATAATCTAGCAAAGTCAGACTTGAGGAGCTTCCATACCCTTCTGGCATCAAATTCTATGTTTCTGTGTTCCTGCTTCATTGAACAGGATCTTTTCACCTTAGACTTCAACAGTTCACTGCTTATTTTTGCCGTGAAATCACACCCTCTGCTTGTAGCATTTCAACTTTCTGTCAAGGAAACTGTTCTGGTGTACCAAGCAGAGAATTATGGTTTCAAGGCTAGAAATGCATAGAGAAATAGAAACATAGAATCTGTTAGGTGAAAAGGACTGCTTGGCCCACCCAGTCTGCCCAGATGGTCCCTGCTTAGTCTGTCTCCACAGACCCTGACTGGTCTCCAATGACCCTCTTTCCTCCCTGCCTATTTACTATTATAAAATGGTTTGGAAAAATCCTTGTTTCTCATTGGCTGAGCACCCCATGTGGGGTGCATTTATGTGCTAACATAGACCAAGTTAAAATAATACCCAGTGCCAGCTTACAGTACCCCACAGAAAACCCATGCCCGACTGAGACACGCTGGTCCTTCCCTGACTCAGCCTGTTCTCCCCAGTGGCAGAAATACAGTTATTGTCAGTTATAAATTGGTTAGCTGTACCCCAAAGGATTTAGTCACAGAAGCATGAAATACATAAAAATATTTTTAGACAATTATACAGATACTACAAAATATTACAACACATTATAGAGAACAGTAATTCTACAGAAAAGAAAATAAACTGATTTTAAACAATACGTTATAAAAGAATAACTCTAACTTCTGTCTCTCCAAAAGATAAATTAGCATACTGCAAGACACGTTGAGCCAGGGCAGATATCAAATTTTTAGATGGTAGTTAGTCCGTAGTCACAATCCTGACTAACTCTGTGAGGCTCTGTTGGGCCTAAAACCCACTAGTTACCCCCCATGACATATCATCCAGCATGTCACTCTGATATCACATGTACCCCCCCCACAGGTGGGGGCTTACCTGTTGTCCCGGGAGCCCTTGCAGCTGCCCATTTCCTCCTGTGCCCTCCGCTGCCATTCCAGGTCCTGAGGATCTCATTGGTTCCCATCCAGCACCCCCCCCCCCGTGGTGTTATCTGATCCTTTGGGAGCCCTAGTAGTCAATTACAAGACCACTGCAGGCTGCTGGAACTTTAAGAAGTGCCTATGGGGTCCTCGCATGCTCTAGCAATCAGTAAATCACCTCCCTGGAGGTCTTCCCCAAAATAAATTGGTCAGGGGTCAGACCCCTGGAGGAGGTGGCCCAAAAGAGGTTGCAGTGTCCAGTTAAGCAGCGCCTATAATAACAAACTGCCTGGCTGTCTAGGGGGACCTTGTGAATCGGCAGCCACAACAGGCTAAAGAAAGACTTTGGGAACATGATTCTGCAGCTGGACAATAGTAGGCAAAGGCTGCTATTAGATGATGGGGCAACTGTGTTTAGGAACTGAATATTTTGGCTGCAGGAGCACTTAGAAGTTAGAACTGCTGTAAAACTGAACAAAACAGTGCACTAAGCAGCTATCTTTGTCACTTTGACCCCTGTGCCAGCCAGTCACTAGCTTAGGTGCCCAAAGACTGGTGAGCTGCTTTATGGAAGAGGTGTGAAATTTATTCCAGGCGCCAAAACCCATTTACCAATCAATAATCGAATCAGGCTGATGTTTATTAATTTTTGTGAATGGCAAAAGGATCTAACCAATCAGAAGCTGGGATTTTGTGTGTGAAACCCAAAGAACTTCTGGCAGTTTTGGCAGTCTGGTCTGGGCTTTAATCGAGTCAACAGGGGCTCATACTGTCTGTTGGCAAAGGTAGGAGACCTTTTCCAGGACTTTACTGGGCAAACGGTCAATTATCTGAGAATTCGGAAAAGGGATTTACTCTGACTGAAAGAACTGTAGTGCTGTAGTTGAACATGCAAGGCATTTTGGTGAAATTTCCTGGTTGTCTCGAAATCCAGTGCTTGCAGAGAGCCTGCATCAGTGTGGTAAACCCTGAGCCTGTAAGAAGGGATATTTGGAACTGAGTGTGACAGAGCTCAAGTTGGCACTTGCCTGAGCCAGAGGACATTTGAGGAAAAAGGTTTGCAGGCATCTAGAGCTCAAGAACCTGTTGGTGTGCCGAAATCCATCTGTGGAAAGGTGGAGGTCCACTCTAGAAGCCGTATGTTACAGGCAAAAAGCTACTGGCAAGGTGGAAGTTGGAGAACTGGTTGCTGCACACCAAATCTATTTGCTTCTGTTCGAGCAAGAGGTGAAAACTTGAATCTTCACAGTTGCAATGGGAAGCCAGGTAGGGAAACTGCAAACCCCTAGCAAATGAGGCAGACTAGGCTGCAGGGTGCCATGGGTGTGCACCTGAGTGCTAGGGCACTCTGGACCCATTTGAGGAGCCAAACCATGGGGTCACTCCTGGGTCTTGGTTTCTCTGTGGCCTAGTAGGCCTTTCGTTTGTGCTCTGTAATCTGGCCTGCTTGGTGGGCTGAAGGTGACAAATTGCTAGACTCTTCAAGCAAGTCGGAAGGTGACAAGCTGCAAGACTCTTCAAGCAAGTCCAAGGTCGACCAGCTGCTAGCCATTACTTCATCTTCCAGACCAGTAGTCACTGCCCATTTTTCTTCCTGCCCCATGGAGTGATTGTTCCTTGTTTGTTTGTACCCACTGTGCCAACACCCAAATCTCAGTTTCTGCAGAACTGTGAGTAACCCAGGGCTTGCCCTTTAAAAACGGGATTAATTTTAACCAGCTAGCATTTTGCTAAAGTCTACTCCAAGGATCCCAACACCGGCCAACCCACGGCAACTAGCAGGCCTGCGTTAGAACCTAGGTACCCAGTCAGGACAGACAAAAAAGGGGGTTTGCACTGGCACCAGTGGGGGTGGAAACTGTTAGTGTTTTGGTCTACGAGCTTTTTTTAATTCAACCAAAATCTCTTTTATTCTCCACAACAATCTCATGTCCAGGTAGCTCTTCCCCAGCCCTACCCCTCAAAATAAAACTGTGTTTTGTTTTTGGCAAACTCTGTGTTGTGAGCATATTATTAGGTATAGCCATTAAGTGCATGTATTTTACTGTATCAGTAAACAACATGGTATTCAGTGTGTGGGGTGACTGGAAGGGGAGGTGGGTAGGTGCATCCCAGGGGGTTGTACTGTTCAAACACCTGGAACACTGTTATCTTACTCTGGGCACCATGCTACTTTATTTGTATTCTGGGAAAGAACCCCCAATCACCACTGAAACAGAACCCAGGCCCCTTAGCCTGTGCGGCAGTCAACAGGTAGGGGTAGTAGCCCACTGGCACGTGGCGTCTGGGCTACACACAGATTCAAAATCTTTTGTCTGGAGTGGCTGTTGTAAAGCAGCTCATACCAGTCTACTGGACAATCACATGAGCCCCTCCAGGAATGTTTCTGTTAGCTAGGGGCTTACTGAAGTCAAAGACACTGCTAGTTCTTGTCCATATTCCATATTCCAGCAGTCCAAACCAATACTACATGTGCTTGAAGTAATAAATTTACAACCAGACCTCAGTTGGTTTGAGACACTGATAAGAACCCTGCCTTTTTCCAGCATGCAGAATTACATATGTAACAAAAACAACAACAACAACAAAAAGAGAAAAAACATAAACAAAGAAAAAGGAAATACGGTACAGGTAGTCAGGTACCTAGCAAATTGTTACAGTACCTTACATCTATTCCATTACAATCTATTTGATTGCACCCATATACAGTTTTACAAATGTAGCAATGTCCACCATTTTTATGTTTGTTTGCACACATGTGCAAGAAATATAGCGCCACCATACGAGTTTTTATAGGTGTGGCACCCCCGCTTCCAATGCTCTGAGGGTTTTTGCAGGTGCAGCCCCACCGCGCTAATGAATGTCCCAGCTGCCTATGACAGCAGTTCAGATGCAGTGGAGTACAGTTGAAAGCAAACGACCGCTACAATCAGTGGTGGTAACATGTAGGCAATTAGCATACTGCTGTGCCGTCAGCAGTATGCAAATTGACCCATACGTCACCACCGCTGATTGTATCGGTGGTTGTATGCACTACATACCCCCATTTGTTGTGTGCCAAGGGGGTGCCCAATCTACCTCGGCTCATGCACACTCCCCCCACCAAGCACACTGTATGTCCTACGGGGGTGCCCAATCCCCGTCGGCTCCAGTGCCCCCAAAGAAACACAAATTCCAGGTGCCAGAATGTGAGCCCACCCCTGTGTGGCATAAGTCCAGCATCCTCATGCTTCCTCCCCAACACTGTATGACCAACGGGGGTGCCCAATCCCCCGTTGGCTCCACTGCCCCCCCAAAACTTCCAGGTGCCATGTTGGGAGCCCACCCCAGTGTGGCAAAAGTCCCACGTCGTCTATGTAAAATTAAAAACATCCTGTAACAAGAGAAAACAGTCCCTCATTGAATCTCTTGCCTCCACCACCCGCGCCCACCCTCTGCGTACCCCACCTCCCCACACACACCCCTCACCCCATACTCCCTACGGAGGCCGGCGCGACAATCTTCGGTGGACCGGGAATACGTCTGCACTCTTCAAAGCCGACCACGAACTGAAGAAATGCCGGTAATCTGTATAATGGCATAAATAGTTTTTTTTCAACTTTGGTGCATATCTCGGTCATTTTTTTGAATTTTTGCACCACATTTTCAACATGGGGTTCTTGGGACCCCACCTCATGAATTCAGTGACTGTCATTTGGTCATTCGGTCCCGAAAGGTGATTTTGCAGTCACTGCGAGGAATCACCTTTTGGGACCGATTAATGAAATGATAGTGTCACTGTTCATGAGGTGGGCTCTCAAAATGCCTATGTTGCAAATTTGGTGAAAAAATTCCCAAAAATGACTGTGTTACGATCATGTGTTGCGCAGTTTCCACGCAAACTTGTAAATTAGTGAATTTGCAATATTTTCACTCCAGATTTTCAACACTGGCAATTTTTCATACCTCCTTGTGAACAGTACAGCTGTCATTTTTCACATCCTGGCCAAAATGTGTGTTCGCACTTCTGGCGCAGAATAACGCGGTCACTGTGGGAAATCAGTATTCAGGACAGATTAAGAAAATCACAGTGACACTGTTCATGAGCAGAGGTCATAAAATGCCTGTGTTGAAAATTTGGTCACAAATGTCCATAAAATGACTGTGTTACGAGTGTGCATTGCGCAGTTTCTACGCACTCTCGTAACTTCACAGATTTGTAATATTTTCACTCCAGATTTTCAACGTTGGCATTTTTCCACACATCCTTATGAAGAGTACAGCTGTCATTTTTCACATCTCGGCCAAAATTTGTTTTCGCTGTTCCAGCGCAGAATAGCGCAGTCACTGTGGGAAATCAGTGCTCAGGACAGATTAAGAAAATCACAATAACACTGTTCATGAGCAGAGATCCCAAAATGCCTATATTGAAAATCTGGTGCAAAAAATCCCCCAAATAATTGTATTATTGGTGTGTTTGTGCAGTTTCTATGTACACTCGTGATTTCACCAGTTTTTTTTATATTTTCGCTCCAGATTTTCAACATTATCATTTTCTAACACCTCCTCATGAACAGTACAGCTGTCATTTTTCACATCATGTTGGAAATGTGTTTTCGCCCCTGTGGCACTAAATGGCTCAGTCATTTTGCAAAATCAACTTTCGGCTACCAAACTGATAGTGACTCTGTTCATGCAGTGGGGTCACAAAAAGCCTATGTTGAAAACTTAGAGTAAAAAGACCAAGACATGCCCAGGGTCTTAGGGTTTCCAACCATAATGCCCTACCCTGTAGGGTCTGACAGGCGTCTGCCCTGCCCTGTAGGGACTGACAGGCGTCAGGGGTGTGACTTGGGATTGTCGACAGTAATGCTCACGCCATTCCACCCCCACCCCCACCCTGCAGCCAGTTACAGGCATCGAGGTACACCTTAGACTCTTTGGCCCCAGAGTTCACACCATTCTTCTATACTTCGCCCATTTCAGTATATTTCTTTATGGAATGAAGTAAGTGTAAAGCCCGAACACCCCAAGGCACATCTCAACACTTGTCAGTGTCTGCAGGGTAGGATGAGGTGAAATGTCATGACCATTATGGGTGACGACCAAAAGGCATACCCCAATGCCTGTCCATCTCTGCAGGGTGGGGGTGGAATTGGTGTCAGTTCAATACATCACTGCCATTCCTATACTGCATCTATCTAACTCCTGCACTTCCACTGCTAACGACAGCAAGCAAACATCTGGTGTAGACAAATGCTTGTTTCTCTTGCTTAGCAAGAGCTATAGGGCAGACTGGATGGGTCATAAGGCCCTTATCTGCTGACAAGATTTATGTTATCTATATATCTATGAGAGGAAAGCGACCTACTCAGTAAGCCAGCCTCCACAGAACTCCAGTGTAATCTATTCATATAGTATGTTTAAAAAAAAAAAAACTACCTCACTTGGATGGGTCATAAGGCCTTTATCTGCTGACGACATCTATGTTATCTATGTATCTATGAGAGGAAAGCGACATACTCAGTAAGCCAGCCTCCACACAACTCCAGTGTAATCTATTCATATAGTATGTTTAAAAAAAAAAAACTACCTCGCAATATCACTTATGAAGGCATTGAAGAGGACCAGTCCCATGAGCCCTGTGGCACCCCACTGGTCAGTCTCCCCTCATTAGAGAGACTGCCATTAACCACCACCCTCTGTTGCCTATCCATTAACCATGTCCATGTCCTTACCCAATTCACCACTCTGGATCCCACCCCCTAGGCTACTCAATTTTGTTTTTCAATCTTCTGCGTGGCACAGTGTCGAAGGCCTTGCTAAAATCCAGATAGGCTATGTCCACTGACCTCCTTCTAGTTCCCTGGTCACCCAGTCAAAAAAATCATTCAGACTCATCTAACATGACCTCCCGCCTCCCCCCTCCATAAATCCATGCTGCTTTTGGTTTTGTAGCCCATTGGATTTAAGATACTCTACCAACCATTCCTTTAACAGGGGTTCCATTAACTTCTCCACCACTGATGTGAGACTGACCTGCCTGTAGTTGCTAGCCTCCTCATGGTGCGGCTTATAAATTATGGACAGGGACTGTGTTTCCTCTCCTCCAGTCCTCTGGAACCACACCTGTTTCCAGTAAGCTGTTGAATAAGGCTGTCAGTAGGGCAGCTAGCACCTCCCTAGATTCCTTTAGTACCCTTGGATGTATCCCATCCGGCCCCATAGCTTTGTTCACTTTCAGAGCTGCAAGTCCCTTCAGGACTCTTTCCTCTGGAGATGGACTTATGTTCATCCCACCCTATGCTCCTACTGTTCCTGGTGGTCTGCCCGCCCCTCCTTCCACTGTGAAGACTAAGCAGAAGTACCTGTTCAGGATGTCTGTTTTTTTCTCTTGATCCTGTACTGTGCAGACTCATCCTGCTGCCTTCCACATCCTCTCTATCCCTCCCCTTGCTTTCCTCTTCTCTCTTATATGCTTGAAGAAAGTCATCCCCTTTAGCAACCACTTTGGCTATCCTGCCATCTGTTTGCACCTTTGCTTCTCTCACTGCCTTTCCTGCTTCCCATTGTTTTACTTGGTATCACGCCCTGTGTTCCTCCCTCTGGATTTCCTTATCCCTCTGGAATGCCACCTTTTTTCCCTCACCACCATGGCTGGTTCACTAGAGAACCATAGTGGTTCCTTTTTCCTTCTGCTTTAACTCATGTCCTTCATGCAAAGGTTGGTTACCTTAATTGTACCCTCCCTTATTTTCCCGCTGTGCCTCTACCCCACCTTGGCAATGCCCCCTACAAAGCAGTTTCTGAGGAAATCTCCTATTTGTTTAAAATCTGCCCTTCCTAAAGTCCAGAACCCTCATCCTCATATTGTTTGCCTCTGTTCCCTTCTTAATATTAAACTTCGCTGTATGGTGATTGCTGGTATCTAGGGGACTACCCACTGTGATGTCTTCAACACTGTCCCAGTTTGTAAGCACCAGGTCTAGCACTGCCCTGTCCCTAGTGGATTCCTTGCCTAGCTATCTGAGAAAAGCCCTTTGTAGGGAGTCAAGGATGGCCCTGCTGCTTGCTAAAGCTGCAGTTGCAAGTCTCTAGTCCACATTTGGCAGCTAAGTCCCCAACTAGTAGCTCCTCTCCCTTACTTGCCATCCTGATCATGGCTTACCCAAGTACCTTATCCAGCTCCTCTCCCTGTGCTGAAGGTCTGTATACCACCCCTGTACAAATAGTGACCCCAGTACGTGTCTCCAGGATGACACACTGCACCTCCAGCCCTTTCTTTTTCCCCTGGGTGCCTCTATACTCCTGTGGCCTTGATTCCATCCCTCACATATAGTACAACCTCTCCTCTCCTCCTCCCTTCCCCGTCTATCCTGAACAAGAGTAGCCTGTATGGCCATTTCACAGGCATGGCTGTCAGTGTGCCATGACTCCATTATGGCCACTGAATCCAGGCTAGCCTCTGCCATGATGGCCTCCAGATCTGGAAATGTTACTCCCAGACTCCTTGCACTGGCGTACATAGCTCCCCATCTCCATACCTTACTTCTTCCCTGCTTCCCCCTCCTGCTTGTGTTGTTCCCTGAAGCTCCCCATGACCCCGCTCTTCCCTTGCTATTTTCTCCATTACCTGTCTCCTCTACTGCTTTCTTCTTGGTTTTCTGATTTATACTCCCCTTGTCCTCTGTCTTGTCGCCAACCCTGTCTTCTTGCACCCCTGCTTTGGGGCAATTTACTCCCCTCAGGCTCTTCCTTCCTGCTGCTTCATCATCTGGGGGGAACAATTGTTGCCTCCCTTGGTTTTACAGTGCGCGCGCACACACACACACACACACACACACACACACTCCCCAACTAGTTTAAGTGCTCATCCAAGTAGCATTTAAACCTCTCACTGAGGACTGTGGTCCCCCTCCTAGAAAGATGCAGGCCATCTCTCCCACAGAGGCCCATATCCTGCCAGGTTGGCCCCAGACCCTGAAGCAGCTGATACTCTCCTCTATGCACCATGCACCATGCCTTCAATCAATTGTTAAAAGTCCTGGTGCTGAGTGCCCTATCCTCTTCCCAGCTGTGCACAGGTAATACTTCAGCACAAGCCACCTGCTTGAGGCTCTTCCCCAGCTCCCAGCAACAGATGAAGTTCATAAGATAAAGAGCCTACAGTAGTTTAATGTAAATATATATATACTATATATATATATATATATATATATGCTTTAAATAATGGAAATTAAAAGATTTCTTGAATGTTGTGAGATTCACGTCCATGTTTTGACTATAAACTTTTGTATAATCAATAAATCAGATTTCTTCAACAAAGTGAAATGCAACAGCAGCAGCAAGTTACAATGGGGGGGGTGCGGTCAGACCCTTGCCTTAGATCTGCCAGTGCCCTCAGAACTTTGATGATGATTAGGTTCTTTTTGGATCAAAAATGGCAGGGTTTCCACCCAGGAAGCCCCTGATTTCACTAATCGTGAGTAGATAGACACTCCCCCCAGAAATAATCACTCACCCTCTCCACAGTACCCCCAGTGTCAAAAAAAAACAAATACCCAAAACATAATCTGCAACACAATGGCAAACTATGGCTCCTGTTCACTATAGGGCCGGTATACACTCCGTACGAGCATTGCCAGCCTGCGGCAGTTTGCACTGGCCACCATTGTTCACACTTGTGTGTCAGCAGAAGTCGCAAAGCCTGGCCATATCCACGTGTGGATTCAGAGCTCAATGCACTGGATGGGGGTGGTAATGGTGGAGGTACTTGGCCGGACACCATGTTTCCAATTGAAAGCCCGGCCTGGCCTCTTAGTGATTTAAAAAAAAAAGCCTCAACACTGAGAGGCAAAGCGTTGGCGTAATTTTGCCATACTCTCTTGTTGTCTTCAAAAACCTGTTTGTTTAAATAAATGCTTTTTGTCTATATGCTGTAGTTTACCCAGTCCACATGCCCTGCTTCTGTGTGTTGCCACCTAGTGGACCTATTGCTGTGCACACCCAAGGGATCCTGGGATATGTCAGCTCATGGTGGGGTCCACCATATTCTCATGACATGGTCTAAACTATACTCACCTCCACGTACATATTGGCCCGTGCCCTGGACCCCATGGTAAAGCCGATGGTTGCATATGGGCCAGTATCCTCCTGTTGGGGCTGTCCAGCTCTGAGATGGTATGTGATGTTGGGAGTGCAGCAATACTTATGGCTGTTTTTCACCAAGCTTTAGTAATGCATCCGCCCCACACTCCCAGCCGTGCGCAGTTGACATCGTACGTGCCACTTTGGGCTGTAACTCCCACCGCATGGCCTCACACTTTCAGCCATGCGCAGGTGACATCGTAAATGCCACTTTGTGCTGCAACTCCCACAGCATGCCCTCACCCTGGCCACACACATGCCTCTGGTACAGGTCAAGCTGAGTGGGTTGCATAAGTTGCTCTGCAATGATAGGAACCATGTGGGACCCTTACCACATGACATATACATGTGTAGTGGACTATGTGACACATTTTACCAGTGCATAGGGCCCACAGTGAACTGGCAAAATAGGAAATAGTATTTGTTATGGGAAAGGCCGGAACAGGATTCCTGGGAAAAATAGGTGGATTAGGCAATAATTAGGTAATAAAATGCAAATAATATGCTCACCAGTAACCTCCCACCAAAATGCAGTCTCACACACAAGGTCACTTACAGCAAAGCCTACAATACTGTAAAATGCCTCGCTATTGTGACCAGTTCTATACACAGACTGCCATCATGGGAAAATTTAATAATAAGGGACTGGTGAACAGACTTGGATTCTTGTCATAACAGCCACCTGGTGCCTTTTATTGCAGTTTTTTTTGCCAGGAAAGGTACACTGAGCAGAAGCTTGTTTCCAAGTGTGACTCTGAAGCACAGGGAAGTTAACTGACTTGTTCAAGGTCATAACACATGCAAATGGCTGTTGTGGGTTTCTCACCCCAGTCTACTGAGTCTCCCAGACTCACAGCAAGGTGCTCGAACCTTTACACTATACTGCATGCTTATTTGGCTTAGCAAGGATCTTCTGAGTCAAGATCACAGAAGTTATAGGTTTTCCGGACCTGAGTCAGAGGTGGACTACTGAGAGATTGCTGAATGCTGATACCCTAAAATGTGGCCTGGCACAAACTCAGATGTAAACCACTTCAAAGGTGGGCTGACTATGACTAGTCTGGATCATCTGGGTCCAATTCTGGGAGATACAGGCTAGAATCCGGACCAGGCCACTGCTGCCTCTCCCATTGGTTGTAAACATAAGCATGCTCCAGTGGAATATGGAAATAAACCACTAGGGAATGTACTATGCACACCTCAGAAGCAAAGGCAGGTGCTGATAACCATGTGAGAGGTAGACATTTGTATAGTTAGACTCTGTTCACTCTGCTCCGTGTATTTATTTATTTATTTAAAGGTTTTACCAGGAAGGCATGCTCATGTGACATTAACTCATGTGTTATCTAGGTATAGGAGAACTGCTTCAAATAAGTTCAGAACCTCCCAGAACCTCTGTCATTTTCTGTAAAAGAACCTTATTAGAACTAGTGGTTCTCATACAGTGCTTTAGTGGATCCAACTACCCTCCATTGGAGTGTGCTGGTATCTGACCTAGGATCAGGCAAATATCCACTCAAACTCAGAGCTAGGATCCCAGGTTGGATATTTATGTGTCCGATGTCGGATCCAGACATCCAAGGCTGGATCCAGGTATCTTAGATCAGATCCATCAGATCCAACTATCCTGATCTATCAGCTCCAGCTGATCCATCAGACCCATGCAAGGGATCCTAGCAAAGCAAAGCCATTCTAGGAGGTTAACACTACTTACTGACATCCAAAACCTGAGTTCTGGGGTGTTGTCTGGCACTACCCAACTTATTAGGGTTAGCACCACTAATCAGAATCTTTTTTTTTAAAGTTATGAGAAGGTTGCGAAAATCTTTAAAACATTTGTTTCGGAGCTTAATGCACTCCCGTGAAAGAAGGCTGCGGGTGATGATAAGAGCCCAAAATAACGTTGGAGTGTGGGGTGGGGGAAAGGTTCAGTGATCAAGCTCTTTTCTAAGTGCTCATGGTCACAGTGGTGTTGGAGAAGGGGCACCAATTAGCTATATGACACTGATTAATTTGGTACAACTCTAACGTGAGTCTGCACTGCAGTACTATCATTTGATTTCCCTGAGAATACTTTTTAAGTATAAAATTCAGCTAAAATCTTATTGTACTTTAAAACAATTAAAAAAAAACTAAAAGGTTCTGAAAGTCCTGATGAGGTTCAAATAACTGTCAGAACTTCTCTTAGCTTATCAGAACCTTTCAGAACCTCAGAAATGTTACGGTTTCCCACTACCTGGTTCCATCCATATGAGAAGACACCTTTATGCAAAAACGTCTTTCACTTTACCCAGCAACCAACTGCACAGCTAAAAACACATTGCAGTATGTAATTTGCCATCCCACAGACATGACCATACGCAGATTATAGTTCTAGGCTGGATCTTGAAACTTCTATCCTGTCGCCATTCAATGTCTTTTAAATTAAAAGAGGGATGGACTGTCAAGTGCACATCTGAAGCAAACTATGAATATGAGAGTTTTGCAAAAATGGCAGATGGCAAAGTGCTTACTTAAAAATGCTATCATTACTGCAAGAAATAGTTAAGTGGCTTGTCAAAAACATCAACTTAAGATGTGGGGGACAGCTGTGTACCAGAGAAACTGACTGATTATGCAGCCGGCTCGATATTTTCAAATCAATAGAATGGGCAGATAGTATCAATAACATTCATCCACATCTCCACGGCTGTCATCTTCAGCACCCAATAAGGGCAGGTTTGAATTTTGTACGGTGCTGTTTGAATGGCACATAAAGCACCAGTTCATGTCACTTACAATAAAACCATAAATAAATTACTGCTTCATTTTCAATTCTGTAAAACAGCAGCTATGTCACATTACTGAATCATATTAATGTAAGGTAGAAATGACTATGGTATAATAGTTTAGATTTCCCTTAATCGTTTTCTGAGGATCCAAAGAAAGATGGCAATGGCTGCCCTTGCCGACTCTCAGACAATCACTGTACATGTCCTTTACAGACAGTTGTTGCTCCCTTACAGAATATAAAATGCCTTCCTTTTTATTTTTATTTTCAAACTACTGTTTTTACATTCTATATTTCTTGAAATCAGTTCAAATGCTTAAGAAATGAAATGGAATGGCTATGGAAGAGTTATTTGCTGTCGGACAACAATCCGGTGAGGACGGGTTATTTATAGAAATGTGCGGGCACTAGCTGAAGCGCTCTGTAAGAAGCACTTTCCACAGTAGGTGTGAGACACTGCAGGAGAAGAGTCCTCTTGTGTTACAACAGAAGTGCCATCTGGCAGAGAGAGGCTGAAGTCGCGAGAAGGTTTAAAGCAGCAGTATGTGTTAGTCAGCAAAGAAAGGTCATAGTGTTTTTTTAGCAGAAATGTATTTCTGATATCCTTAGATTTTTATCACCAGTGTGTTTTTGATTTTTCCCTTGTACATTTTTAAAACAGCCTTTATGACTAATTTTGTAAGTAATAACTTAAAGGACAACACCTCTCCCCCCACTACTCCCCCAACCAGAACCCCCAATTATCTTTTAAGCCTCAGAAATAATTTTGCAATTGCATCTGTGGCTTTATATGTAATCCAGTGTAACAGCTGTAATGTAAATGGTGCCAGAGCGGCACAGCACCATTTTACATTTTCAGTGTGGTGCGGCTCACTGAATAAAATGATACAGTGAGCGAAGTGGCACAACACTGAGAATGTGAAAATAGTGCCACGCTACTCCAGCACAGGTCACATGTTACATCCAATCACATATAAAACCACAGAGGTCATTAAAAAATGATTTCAAAGTTATTTCAGTGGCTTAACAGCCTAATCAGGAGGTTCTGGTCAGGAAGGTGCAGTGGTTGGGGGGACAGGTGTTGTCCTTGAAGCCATTTAAGATAGACGCCGCTCATCATTTTTAAAAATCTCTTTTGTTGAGATTACCTTTTGAATATGCATGCTAAATTCATTATGTGAATATATTATTTAAATTTTATTTATTTATTTAATTTTAGTCTTTGGTAACATAGACTTTGACGGCAGATAAGGACCGTTTGGCCCACCCAGTCTGCCCATTTTCCTACCTACAGGATAAGCTGCAGATCCTAGTTAACCAACAGTCTTCTTCTTTCTAACCCCCACCAGAATTACCTTATGTCTGTCCCATGCATTCTTGAATTCCCCCACCATTTTTGACCCCACAGCCTCCTCAGGAAGGCCATTCCATGCGTCCACCACCTTCTCCCATTGCCCTTGAACCACCCCCCCATCTTCAAATTGCGCCCCTTTGTTCTTGCACATCTCTTTTTCTGAATGATGCTACCCACTTGGCCTTTGTTGATTCCCTTGAGGTACTTGAAAGTTTCTATCATGCCCCCCCTTTCCTCGAGGGTATACATATTAAGCTCCTTTAGTCTCTCTTTGTATGACTTCTGCTGCAGACCCTGCATCATTTTAGTTGCCCTCCTCTGGATTGCCTCCATCCTGTCTATGTCCTTGTGGAGATGGGGTCTACAGAACTGCATGCATTACTCCAGATAGGGCCTCCTCAACTCTCTGTACAGAGGGATAACAACTTCCTGTTTCCTACTGGTGATGCCTCTTCCTATACATCCCAGTATTCCGCCAGACCTCCTTACTGCCTCCTCACATTGCTTGCTTAACTTTAGGTCATCTGATATGACTACCCCCCAGGTCCGTTTCCATTTCTGTTGTACGAACATACGAACATACGAAATTTGCCAGCAAATAAAGGCCTAGAGGTCTATCAAGTCTGCTCGAATGTGCAGCTAGCACCCCTTATTCTGCAGCTGCCCCTCCCTTCCACCCTGTTGTAGTTAGTACCTCACCCGCCCTTCCCCCACATTGTGTAATCTTCCCCTGGGTTTTTATTTCCCAGGTACATTACTTTGCACTTTTTGCATTGAATCTGAGCTGCCATGTATTTGACCATTCCTTCAACCTTGCCAAGTCCCTTCTCATCCTTTCCACCCCCCTTGTATATCAACCCTGTTGCAGATCAGAAGAGGCATACTTTTACTTCCAGTCCAGTCCCTCTGCAATGTCCCTTATAAAGACATTAAAAAAGACCGGACCCAGTAATGAACCCTGTGGTACCCTGATAGTAACCCCCATTTCTTCGAGTAAGGCCCACTAGGCACAAGTGCCTGTTTTCAGGAGCAACCTGGGAGCACTGGGGAGGTTAAGTGACTTACTCAGAGTCACACAGTATGCAAGTGGAGGCTGTGGAAATCAAACCATGGTCTCCTGGATGTACCAAGCTCATTCACAGCTCATTACTCTAACCTCTAGGCTATACTGCCAGTACGCATTAGCATGGTGCGATCATATTTTTTCAGATTATGAACAGTGTAGCTATGTCAAGATATTACATTTTTTTAGAAACACAGAAAGGTGACAGCAGAAGGAGACCAAAGGTCTATCTAGTCTGCCCATTTGTTTGCATGGACCCCTGCTGCTCCATGCCTGCTAACATTGAACTTTTACTCAAGATGAATCCCCACCCTCGACCCTGTGTTACAGGTATGTTCTATCCCAAACAGCTTTGAAGGAGGTGATTGTTTTAGCCTCCACCACCTCAGCGGGTAAACTATTCCAAGGTGCCACCACCCTTTTGGAGAAAAAGAACTTCCTGACATCATGTCTGCACCACACCTCTGAATTTTCAGTTGTGCCTCTAGTATTAGAGTTGTGGGACCTAGTAAACAGTTTTGAGTATGGCACCTTGTTGATGCCTTTCAGGTACTTAACTGTCTCGATTATGTCCCCACTCTCTTGTCTGGCCTCCAGCGAGAATAACTTCAGCTCTTTCAGGCATTCCTCGTATGGCAGGTCATGTAGTCCTGTTATCATCTTTGTTGCCCTTCTCTGGACCATCTTCAGTCTGTTGATCAGCTTCTTTAGGTGTGGGGTCCAAAACTGGACGCAGTACTCCAGTTGAGGTCTCACCAGCGATCTCATGGAGAGGGTATGGCAAGAGAGCAGGAACATTTAAAAACATCAAAATCTTGTATCTTAGATACTGCAGCTATATAATGCAGATACTGCAGATAGTGTACGGCATCCATCTATCCATCCATCTATCTATCTATCTATCTATCTATCTATCTATCTGTCTATCTATCTATCTGTCTATCTTCATCCATCTATTCATCCAGCTATCTATCTCTGTCTACAACATCAGCTATTTATTTTATTTCAAAAGTTGCACAAGAAAAAACATGTCAAGCTGATAACTGCTCATTTCCAGATGTGTCGGGGGGAGGGGATGGGGAAGACAATGAGGCACTCTAAGATCAATAATACTGCCGAACCTCCCAAGGACAATGATCCTCGAATACAGGGCCTCATTACGGCTAAACTCCCTTAGCATGGACCTCCTGTCCAGTACTAAAACTGGATAATTTAAAATGAACCTGAGGGCTTACCTGGCATCCAACAACCCCAAGTGTGACTGTGGGTAGTAGTGCTTATTTCCCCCTTCCACCCACTAACCATCTCCCCTCTACCCCCCCCCATCTCCTATCCTTTCCTTGACAAGGTTTCTGTGAGCTGCTTTTCTGCCCTCCCCAGCCTCCACCAGCACTCAGAATTCTTTACCCACTACCTCTCTTACTCCCTCCCCCGCCTCCCTCCCTATTCTACCCAGTACTTTCCTTCTCCCCATTCCTTCACCTTAACCAGGATAAAGTTTATTGTTGAATATGTTTACTGTTCCTCATTTGCTTTTACCATGCTCTCTGATTATGTAACCTTCTTTTCATGAATGTATCATTGGTTTTGTAAATCCTTTTTTGTTTCACTCTGACACGGAACCTTATGTAAATGAGCTCTTAGCTCAAAGGTGTTAATTCCTAGTATCAATAAATAAAATAAATATGGCAACAGGTGAATAAGCATCATAAATAATGTGAGTGCAAAGACGGGAACTCCGAGACATAAAATACAAAATAACACAATAAAGTGCGGGGACGAGGGGGGGTATTTGCATTTGCACTGTACAGTGGCAATACTGAAGTAAGGAAGGAAGCAGAGGTCATTGATTGGGGAGGGTACACTAGTGTAAGTGCAGGGTGGAGGGAGGGCACAGGAAGGAGGGGTTGGGCGGCAGGCCAGGGCCCAATATTAAGGGCAACTGCAGGAGTGAATAATGAATTCACTGAGAAGGTAGGAGAGTGAGTGGTGGGAAATGACAGAGCAGATGGTAAGGGGCAGAGAACCCCATAGTTTAAGGAAACGGAAGGAGAGGGAAGCTTGACCAGAACTGGAGTTCCTTGAGTGGAGTATAACAGAACGCTAGCCAGCATTGTGAAGGGGGTAAGAAGTGGTTGGGGAAGGGTTTAAGAAAGGGTTGGTCATCTGTCTATCTGACTGTTTGTCTAGACAGCGTCTATCTGTCTTTTTTGCCTGCTTGCCTGCCTGTCAGTCTGTCTATATAGCAATAAAGTCCACTAAACATAGCTTAACGAGGAGCTGATCAGCTGAAAATGATCATTTAAAAGTTTCTCTTTGAGATTAATGTAACCAGATTATGTACAGAAAAAATTGTTAAAGGGTAGCAAAGTTAGACAACCACTGCGGTAGTTATCATCAGGTGGGATATGCTTTAGCTGTTCTTGCTCTGTGGTTAAATGAACTAAACTCCATGGTTAAATAATAATGTTCAGCCTCATGAGTTTAATCTTATCTTGTTGAGATCTGAGATGAGAAAAGGTGTTTCAGGTCAAATTAATTATTCCAGCTGCACCAGAGAGAATGTGTTTTTTATGGGACAAATGTCATTCCTACGGCTAATTAATCATCCAACAGGATAATTGCATCTTGACTAGGTTGAGTCGAGAGACATGAGCGTGTCTGCTGAGCTCAGAGGAATTTTTGGGCTCAGCTGTGCTCGAAACACTTCTTTTCCCCAGTGATGGAGAAGACTGCTTTACTGATGGGGGACTGCACCTGCAATCCCGTCCTGTTATGCACAGCACCACTGTGATAGATTGCAGTAGGCAAGAAGGACAGAGCAAGGAATATGCACAGACACCAGTCAGTCGTGCCTCTGATACCAAAGCAGACTTGAATACCAGCTAGCAGTGCCAGACTCATCTCTGTTTTGTAGAAAGGGGTAGGCCTTGTTTTAAAAAATACCTAATACTAACGTTTAAACATCTGTATTTGTTAGTCAGCAAAAAATGCATCAAACAGTTTTTTTAGCAAAGATGCATTTCTGACATCCTGAGATTCATTCATGCTCAGTTGATTTTCAGTTTTCTCAGATACTGTTAAAACAGCTTTTACAGCTAATGTTTCATTAATGACTCAAGTCATTAAAGATGGCTGCCACTCAACAGTTAAAAAAAATCTCCACTGCTAGATTCATGCCAGATCTAGTACATGCTAGATTCATACTGTGTTAGGATGGTACTACCACATATTTCTGATGGCAGCAGCACAACACTGTACCAAGACATTTAATTCCTTCATGGTGGGCATGGCAAGGGAGTGGGGAACTTCCAAAAACTTCCAGGATCCCTTTTCTTGGTTCAGAAATGAAAGAAAAATGTGTATCTTGATTTTTTTTTCCAGATGAACCTCATTGCTGAAAAAAAAACCACACAAAAAAGGATGTGGTTACTTACAAATACTGCTGCAATGCATGTTAGAGTGACAGCCTTGTTCCTATAACCTTTTGTTCTATTTTAGACTGCTCTTTATCTCTGGCTGTATACCTTTTCCCCCATTTTGAGTCTCTTTTAGCATTTATTGGAGGGGCTTAAAATGAAGGAGCACTCTGTTCTAATATGGCTGCTCCCTAGGTTTTCATCCAGATTCTCAGCTGTTTATATTTTTTACTGTGTTTTTGCCCCTCCATCCAGCATGCAGACATACCACCTTCTGACCATGTTGGTGTCATGGTGTTCAGACGGAGAGGCTTTACTCATTAGTTTCTCCTGCTGCTTTTCCCATCTCCTTTGGGATATCAGCACAAGCACAGCTCTCCAGGCGAAAGTGAGTGCTTATGCGCACCTTGCCATGTGCTTCGCAAAAGCCCACCCTTCAGCTACCCTCTTTATGCTGCACTTCCACCTGCACTCCTACAGGTGGCGGTGACAGAGTGGGGAGATGCAGCCCTACCTCCCTCCCTGGAGGAGGAGAGTGTCAACTTAGATGCTCAGTCCTCATCGCCCTGGTCAGCCTCCAACATGCTGGGCTTGCCTCTCAACCCAGTTCGACGGCATCGCAAGCTGTAGCTTCTGGGCCAACCCTCCACTGTTTTTGAACACCCAGGGTACAACTCACAGCCACAGTGAGGAGTGGTGCAACTTCAATGTGCAAAGAAGTGCCCTGTACTGCCACTCTTGAAAATTGCCACACACAAAATTCAGACTTAGCTGTGACTACGTCACAGTGCAGATATGTTTCCCAGAAACTATACTGGTGGGCAAAAAAGGGGGTTTCACCCACTACCATGCTAGCCTGTGCTGCCCACAGAGGTCTGGGCATGGTAGATTGGCAGCCTGCTGTACTCTGCTATGCCTAGAAACTGTAGGAGAAATGTTACAGCCTCAGTGATTCCCACACACCAGTACTGCTTGTGTGGCCATGTCTTTTCTTGTTTTTATATGCCTCAGCTGTCATCCCCAGTGAGAGACGTAGCCCTCCCTGAACTGCTCAAAACTTCATCACTGGTGTCCAGTGGAATGGGCAGTTCCATTTTACAAAATCATAAAATTCATTTTTTTCCACACACACCCCTACCAGTACAAATGAGCAACCTGCTTTCAGAATTTTGAAATTCTGCTTCCAATGGAATTTCATGGGATTCTGATGGAAACAGAATTAGAAAATCCCACACAGCTTTAGGACATGCACTTTCTTTGAAATAAAAAATAATAAAATACAAAAAAAGACCTTCTGTGGTACACACCTTAACTAGATTTTAAAAATATTTGCAATTTGTTAAGAGGCTTGCATGCAAAAATGCACATTAAACTGGCACTGTTTACATTTTTCATATGAATTCTACTTCCTGTGCTCTGAAATCCCTCTCCTGAAACACCAGGAAGGACCAGTAACATCTTCATTTATATTATCTAATCTGTTTTACCAGGTACCATCTAGAGCTCTGCCTATCAAAGCCAAAAAAGTAAAAACAAATACAGATTTCAATGTGAAATGTTATACGTGAAAGGGGAGAAAAAAAACAGAGCCCCCTCAACCCCTGACTTTCCCCTTGCATTCCATGATCCCATACTGTATCTGTGTGGTCTTTATGCCCCCTGAATTCGGCATTCCCTGTCACTGCCTTTTTTACATAGAATTTGAATTTAAAAATTTACGGCAGATAAGGACCACTTTGCCCACCCAGTCTGCCCATTTCCCTACCTAATGGATAAGCTGCAGATCCTAGTTAACCAACAGCCTACTTCCTCCTACCTCACTCCCTAGAATTGCCTTATGTCTGTCCCATGCATTCTTGAATTTCCCCACTGTTTTTGACTCCACAACCTCCTCAGAAAGGCCGTTCCATGCATCCACCACCCTCTCCAAGAAAAATACTTCCTCACATTACCTCTAAGCCATCCCCTCTATCTTTAAATTGTGCCCTTGTTTTTGCACACTCTTTTTTCTGAAAGATGCTACCTCTTGGACTTTGTTGATTCCCTTGAGGTACTTGAAAGTTTCTATCATGTCCCCTCTCCCTCCTTTCCTCGAGGGTATACATATTAAGCTCCTTAAATCTCTCTTCATATGTCTTCTGGTGCAGACCCTGCACCATTTTAGTTGCCTTCCTCTGGACTGCCTCCATCCTGTCTATGTCCTTGCAGAGATGGGGTCTCCAGAACTGCATGCAGTACTCCAGATGTGGTCTCACCAGCTGTCTGTACAGAGGGATAACAATTTCTTGTTTTCTACTGGTGATGCCTCTCTCTAAACATCCCAGTATCCCCCCCAGCCATCCTTACTGCCCTCTCACATTGCTTGCCCACCTTTAGGTCATCTGATATGACTACCCCCAGGTCCCTGAGTTTCCTTCCCCTGGGTTTTTGTTTCCCAGGTGCATTACTTTGCACTTCTTAGCATTGAATCTAAGCTACCATACATTTGACCATTCTTCCAACCTTGCCAAGTCCCTTCTCATCCTGTCATGACAAAGTCAGGAGGGGGTTCTATTCCAGCTTCATACCCAATCCCAGTCCCTCCTCGGTGCCCTTCCACTGCTAGTGTTACATTGGAGTTAACTCCAGGTCACAAAATGTAACTGCTAATATAGTGAGCATAAAATTAAAATGCCACCATAGAAATGAATTCAGAGGGCCTCTAGGCCAAAGAAGTCTGTAGGGCACAGCAGAGCCAGCACCCATGGACTCTGAGGAATGGAGTCTAAATCTCTGCTGCTTGAGCATTTTCTGTGGTCGGTACAGAGTAGCCTTGGATATTGTGGGTGACAGCATGATGTCGGGACCACCCTCTAGGACGGACATGACTTCAGGCATCAGTGGAGAGTAGGTGGTGTAAAACAAGGGCCCTCCCCCAAAAATGCAGATTGATGGATGACACCACCCTCCTCATGCGTCACCAGCACCAATGTACCTGGCCCACCTCCTCCCTGGTGTCTCCTTGAAGGAATGAGCCTCAAAATCCAAAGCACATTGGGATGTTCATGGTCTGTCATAGGGGAAGGGCTTTCCCATATGGTGGGTAGATCGCTCTACAGCTCTGCATTGGAGATGGTGCAAAGGATCTAAGAGGCTGATGGGAAGACAATTCATGGCAGCCAAGGCAGATGAGGTAGCAGATTTGGGGCCGGGGATAAAAACTGAGTAGCATTGATAAAGACTGGGGGTTGCAAATGAATGTATAATGGACTACAGTGTACATAATAATGAAGTATAGAGTGCATAATGAAGTACAGAGTGCATAATACAGTGCATAGTAAAGTTTACAGTGCATAATGAAATTTGGAGTCCATAATAATGCAGTGCATAATGACCTATAGAGTGTATAATGAAATATACAGAGTTGCATAATAACACAGCGCATAATGAAATACTGGGTGAATCATGAAGTATATAAAAACATATTAACATGAACGGCTGTGTTAGTCATTATAGTGGCCAAGTTTTGACTGTTGTACACATAATTTGCATTTTAAGAATCAGCTTTGGCTATCAGATTTTCTAGTCGGCTGCTAAGCCTGCTGTGTATCGATAGTCCACTGGTAACTGGCATCTAGGGGAAAATATATACCTCAGGGTGAGGGGTTGTTTTGTGAGGAAAGAGAAATATTACTCCAGTTGCAGTCATTTAAAGACTGTGTTATATTATCTCAGCTCCTCGGAGGAGTTGTGCCCAGCACTTGGCGAAGCTAGGCAGGAGCTGCTTAGGTATTCACCTGAATGGAGTTGACTGTGCTCCTCAGATAATACATCTGAGGGAATATGATCTACAGTCCCTGGCGTTATCTGCCGACCACTAGTAATAGGATTAATGCACGGTTCAGAGGTGCTAAATGGAGCATGACCGGAATACAGCCAAGGAACAGATAGGAATCATTCGGCATTAGAACTGACTTCCTGACTGTTCTCTGCTGCAGCCGCAGGAGTGTGACTCAGAGCTCTGATAATTATAGCCTAACCCAGTAGATGATTAGAAAGAATAAACTTGGCCTTTTCAAGCATCAAATCTGAAATTCAGAGATATGACAAAAAAGGATCTTGTTTTTCACATGCAAGCTTCAGAGAAAATTTTTTTGTTTTGTTTTTGTACTGAAGGGTAACAAGTTAAAATGTGTTCCTGCTGTTCCTATGGGGATGGATGTGCTGCACTGAGTATGCCTCTTCAATAGTTTTGCATGTTTTATATTTCTTCTTGGACAGTTCCTGAAGAAGGCACAAGGTCGAAGTGTAATATTGGGCAGAATTTTTAAATTCTTACAGAACCGAATGCTCTAGAATTTTGAAAAATTTGTCCTACTTCATAGAATTCTATTTTGAAAGTGGACCCCCCCCAAACATTTGAACTTGTTTCACTGTATACGTAATTGGGGAAGTTATTATACGGATTACAGTAAATAGAAATGTCTTTCGGAGTGCTAGTGCTACTAATTCAAAAATAAATTCTGGAAAGTATTTTGGATATGGAATTGTCATTCAGCACAAATTCTGCTGGCGGCAGTCAGCTTCTGCACAGACGATCAAAATCTCAGGTCTAACTCTTATTTTCAGTGTTCATTTAATTGAACTCTTGTATTGTATTTAAGCAATAAGGCATGACAGGGTGCGTGTTATATATAGAATAAAGTATGGGTCGGAGTGTTTAACGAGATTTTACACACACCCAAGTTGTGGGATGCTACAGGGGTTTGTGAAAAGCATCCCACAACGAAGGTATGTGTAAAATCGAGTTTGATATTCCGACCCATTTTTTATTTTATATAATTGCTGGGTTGGCCTTTTTTTGCCTCAGGAATTATATAAAATAAAGAGGTCTGTGTCTCCTGCCAGTGTATGCCAAGGTCGGTCCTTTTACTCCGGTGCCGAGATTTTTGTATTTTAAATTTTTTTTCCCCCCGATTTCTTCAGGTCTTTCTGTGCAGGGTATAACGGGGGAGAAAAGAAGAGGACTTACAGCCGAGTTGTTGTGGCGGTTCGGTTTCAGTAACACGGAAGCGAGGAGTGCTCATGGCTGGTAACGCTGCTGCGTGAGCATGCGCAGAGGAAGGGAAATCGTGCACGTGTTTGTCGTTATAAATGCTCCTTTATAACGGCAAATTATGCCACGGTTTTCCTACGGGAAAAAGTCAGAGCTGGTAATTATTGTGGGATAATGGCATGCCTTGGTAGGTGAAGCCAAGGGCTTTACACACCCAAGAACTGCCGTTATCCCTCAGTTATGTACACCCTGGAATGCATTATTGCAAGTATAAAATGGCTTCCCTGATTTTTATGTTGTCTTGCGTGCACAGCGCAGAGAACACATTGTGGTTGCTTCAGTAGAGAAGCAGGTTTCGGAGGTGCAGTCCTGCTGCAGTCAATGGTGCCACTGCTTTTTGTGGCTGGGCTCTGTGGCACCAATGGCATAGCACGCTGTCTATGACAGCAGTTGAGAAATGTGCCACCACTTTGAAAGAAATTAGCCGCTGCAGTCAGGGAGTGCCAGGGGGCGGTCTCTGATTGCAGCAGCAAATTACTGCTTGCCTCATCTGGTGTCCCCGTCAAGCAACATGGTGGTGGTTTCCCCCTTAGCTTCTCATAGTCCCCACAGAAGCGAGGATAGATGGCATATACACAGTCCCTCTGGCTTGACAGGGTGCCCAATCCACCTGTCGGTATGCCCCCTCCCTAGTTAAATTGCCGATGGGGTGCCAACCCCGCCGGCATAATGTACCCCATTTCTTGTGTGCCGAGGGGATGCCCAATCCCTCAGCTCATGTGACTTCCAACTCATAGGGCCGGGTGGGGTGCCTAATCCCCGTCAGCTACAGCCCCCATAAAAGACTCAGGTGGCATGCTGGGAGCTCACCCCAGCGTGCCAAATGTCTCAGAAGAAAAAAACATCCCAAGATGTTTTTTTTTTTTTTTAACCTGTAAACAGAAAACGGCCTCGTTGAGTCCGGTGGCCCTCCCCAAACCCCCCGCCACCCTCTGCACACCCTGCCTCCCCACACCTCCCTTCACCCCATACCTACCTTCAGAGCCTAGCGCGATGATCTTCAGTGGACCAGGAACACGTCTGCACTCTTCAAAGCCGACCACGTACTGAAGAAATGCCAGTAAGCTGTATAATGGCATAAATGGAGGGGTTTCAACTTACAGTATGTGGCTATCTCGGCCATTTTTTTGACTTTTGCCACCAAATTTTCAACCTGGGTTTTTGGGCCCCCTCCTCATGACTCAGTCACTGTCATGATGCTATTCGTCCCAAAAGGTGATTTTGTGGTCACTGTACGAATCACCTTTGGGACCAAGTAACGAAAATGAGTGTCATTGTGCATGAGGCCTCGCAAAAAGCCTATATTGCAAATTTGGTGAAAAATTCCAAAAAATGACTGTGTTACGTAACTTCGTAAATTTGTAATATTTTCACTCCAGATTTTCAACATTGGCATTTTTTCATACTTCCTTATGAACAGTGCAGCTGTCATTTTTCACATCCTGGCCGAAATGTGTTTTTGCACTACTGGCACAGAATAGCGCGGTCGCTGTGGGAAATCAGTGTTCGGGACGGGTTATGAAAATCACAGTGACACTGTTCATGAGCAGAGTTCCTAAAATGCCTATGTTGAAAATTTGGTGACAAAAGTCCATAAAATGACTATGTTACAAGCGAGCGTTTTGCAGTTTCCACATGCACTCGTAACTTCGACAATTTGTAATATTTTCACTCAACATTTTCAACATTGCCAATTTTGTACACGTCCTTATGAACAGTACAGCTGTCATTTTTCAGATTTTGCCCAAAATGTGTTTTCGCACAAGTGGTGCACTATTTTATTTTTTTTTTTCCACTTGTTTAACCAGGAGTGGCACACTAAGCTGAAAGTTTGTTTACAGGTGCAAACTGGGAGCACAGGGAAGTTAAATGACTTGCTCAGGGTCATACAGTATGCAAATGGGGGCTGTGGGATTCAAACCCAGGTCTCCAGATTTGCAGCTCAGAGCCTTAAACCACTGCGCTATACTGCCTCCTATGCACCTATGGTGTGGTTGCTGTGGGAAAGCAACAATCAGGACAGATGAAAATCATAGTGACAGTGTTCATGAGCAAAGGTCCCAAAATGCCTGTGTTGAAAATTTGGTGAAATAATTCCATTAAATGACTGTTACGAGTGTGCATTGCGCAGTTTCTACGTATGCTCGTAAATTCAAGCATTTTTAATGTTTTCACTCAAAATTTTCAACACTGCCATCTCTTCACACCTACCTATGAATGGTACAGCTGTCATTTTTCACATCCTGCCCGAATGGTGTTTTCCCACATCTGGCACAGAATGGCGTGGTCGCTGTGAGACATCAGCGTTTGGGACAGATTAACAAAATCACAGTGCCACTATTCATAAGCAGAGGTCCCAAACACTTTCATGAGATGGGGGTCACAAAAATGCCGTGTTGCAAATCTGTAGTGCAAATACCAACAAACAGCCAGGGCATTAGGGTTTCTAACCATAACGTCCCACCCTGTACAGACTGACAGGTGTCAGGGGTGTGTCTTTGCATTGCCGGCTGTCATGCTCACGCCATATCATCCCCCCCACCCTCAAGCCACTGACAGGCATCAAGGTGTGCCTTGGACTCTTCGGCCCCACAGTTTACCCCATTCTCCTATGCTGCACCCATTTCAGCGTATGTCCTTATGAAATAGGGTGACTGTAAAGCCGAGCACCCCAAGGCACACCTCAGCATTTGTTAGTGCCTGCAGGATAGGGTGAGGTAAAATGTCATGAGTGTTATGACCGAATGGGGTAAGCGCAAGGCCCAGGGACCCCAAGGCACAACCTGATATTTGTCGCACTACAGGGTAAGGTGAGCTGAATGGCCGATGCCCAAAGGCACATCTCAGTGCCTGTCAGTCTCTGTAGGGTGATGTGGGGTTTGGCGTCAATTTCATACTTCACTGCCATTCCTATTATGCATCTGTTCAACTCCTGCGCTACAGATGCCAATGTCAACAAGACAACATTCGGCATTGACAAATGCTTGTTTATTTTAGGACCTAGTAATGAGGTTCAGGAAGTTCTGCATTTCTGACATGTGCTGTTGTGCCGGTATGGTCATGTTACTGGATTCCACCAAAAATGGGTAGAAGAAAACCAAGGCCTGTAATTGGGCAGAGGTGATCACATGGCTGTGCATTAGTACAACAGCACGTCAGATACTTAACTTTCTGAATCTCATTGCTCAGTTTCTAAAATAAAACCTGAGGAGACATTTCATAATCACAATTCTTTTCAGAATGTGCAGAATTGTGGGATAATGGCACTTCTTGGGATGCGCAAAGATCCTGGTGTTGTCTCATGCTTTTTGTGTTATATTTTGTTAAGCAGAACCCATGTTATAAGTGCAATAAGGCACAGCAGGGATGGTAATTGTGGTCAAAAGTCGCACTTTCCTTGTGTTTGTTAAAAGCCACTCGGCGCAAGCACCTCCTGCCTAACAACACACTGGAGGCATTGATTATTGCCCAATAACTACATACCCTGGCGTGTCCTGTTGCATACTTATAGTACTGCTCCAACTTAAAATGGGGAAGATGCCTGGTCTTAGAGTGTTGTAATTCATAGTTTGTGTCCGGATAGCAGAGAACATCTACATCTATTATATAGCATTACTGCCACCTTTAAGGATGACGGATTCCTATTTAGTGCCCTTCCCCCACTACTTGGGAGGCAGCAGTCCTTGTATGTAGCTGTTTTTGTCTGCCCAGTGATGAATTGTGATGCATGTGAAAGGTGAGGGATTGATTGACCAGGGTGACTGGTTCGTTTAATCTGCCACAGGAGGACACAAAGCAGATGGCTACTCCATAATATTCTTTCAGTCCCGGGCCTGCTGGGAGCCAGAAGAGTAGTAAGTGGCTGGGCAGAAAATGATGTGAACAGCTCACCTAATCTGTTCCAAGAGTCCCTACTTGGATGGAGATGCTGACATACCATTTTGTGTGAAATGACCGTGTGGCAGTGGGAATGAGGCAGAAGTTAGAGCTGTATGGATTTACATAATTCCCAGAGTTGGACTGGCCCACCAGGATGCCTGGAAATATCCACGGGGACTCCCTCTGTTTGGTACCTAGCCATCTTCTAAACTCTGAGAATATTTGGTTTTATCATCTATGGCCCTGTAAGTAAATGTAAGATGCAAACACAGAGCTACTGTATCATATTAAAGTGGGATATTGATATGAGTATGTTACCCTGAGCCTGCCCCTATTGATTTTCCATGTGGGCCTCTGTGTCCGCTTTCCAGGTGGGCCCCTGTACCCCAGTCCGACCCTAATAAATTCAGCCCGGGGAAGTTTTGCAGTACAACAGACGTTGTATGCGTGTATGTATATATGTAACATATTTTACCAGTTTAGTAAGCAGAGCCCTGGAAGGCTGGTTTTGAGTTGCAAATGCTGGTGGTGGGGAGGGTTCAGAGGAACTTGCAGGGTAAGTGCAGCAAAGGTTATCAAAGTATAGGAAACAGGTAGCAATAATAAAACAAAACAAGAAGTACAAACAAGAATCAGAGTAATGGAATTTACAGGATCTGCAAGGTGCAGTAATATCCTCAGACATGAAAAGCAGCATAAGGAATGGCAAAATCCAGACGCTAACCTAACAGCGTGAGGAATCAGCATGACATAGCTGAGACAATCAGAGCAGAGCCGAGAGTAATTGTCCTCGGAAATGGCAAATTTTATGAAACAGAATGGCCCATTAACGTCAGTAAATAATTTCAAAAATGTACTCTTTTCAGCTATTACAATTCACCAAACTCACTAAAGCTGGCAGGGGGAGATTGAAGAAGCATTTGTTAATGCCAGACATTCACTTGCAGGTATTTGCATTGGTGTTTGGCATTTATGCAGGCCCCCCCAGTTGTATCCACGTCCCTTTAGCATCCATATCCCAACAGAGTACCTCTCTGCAACTTGTCTTGCAGCTGATCAACATTTCACCCTCATACTTCTTAAGTGTCTGTCTTAGGAACCCTAACGCCCTGGACGTGTTAAAGGGTACGAGCCTATGTGGAAACTGCACAACCCACGCTTGTGTAATCCCCAGGGGGCGCTACCCTTAGGACTACTAGCCCTGCCTGCCTCCACTGAGACAGGGTGAAGGGCCTCGATTCGTTGACGGGTGCCTCCACCCAGAGGTCGGGGGTAGTACTGTCGAGATTGCCTCGGTCACAGCCCTCTGGGTTACTGCAACCCCCCTTAAGTCACGTTAGTGGCTCATACAGTGTAGCAACAATACTTTCCCCCCATACACGTTCCCCCGGCCGGTATCTCTCGACTCACTCCGGGGACCCCCTGTAAAGTAAGGCACAGTTATATCACAGTCCCTATGCAGCAGTTCACCAGTAAAGTACACAGTAGCCAGGGTGCAGTT
Source organism: Neoceratodus forsteri (assembly GCA_016271365.2). Classification (NCBI taxonomy): domain Eukaryota; kingdom Metazoa; phylum Chordata; order Ceratodontiformes; family Ceratodontidae; genus Neoceratodus; species Neoceratodus forsteri. The sequence goes on from CM028135.1 coordinate 1,059,897,559, forward strand.
GCAAAAAGAAGCAATCTGATTTATTCAAGGGAGAAAAACAGCAGGGGCAGGGGGAAATCAAAATGATTAGCTTATCACTATACCTATCTACCTATGGCTCTGTGCACAGGCCTAACCCTAAGATTTGCGGTCCCTGGGTACCCAAGCCCTAATGGCTAGTCCATCGTGGCAGCTGGTTGGGGCCCTTACACAGATAACCTTTAAAATCCTGAGCAGGTCAGCAGGGGAAAAAGGTTCAGTTAGGCAGTCAGCACTGTAACGAGACAACTTGAAGCCACTGTGTATAGACTTGGCAGGGAGCTACCCTGATTCAGTACTCATGGCTCCATCAAATACCATCTCTGTCACCACCAGCAGGCTGAGCCTGATTTTCACCTGCCTCCTCACACATCTATATGGCAAACAACAGAGGGGTACCATACCAGGCAGCTGCTCTCAGGCCCCACACGAACTTGCAGCAGAACTCGGGCAGCAAACGGCAGCTTCAACATCATGGGTGGACCGAACGCGATTCAGCAGATTCTCCAGTCCTCTCAGGTCAAACCTGGTAGGTAGCTGGACTGGCACCAGCCTCCTCCGACCGCCCGCCGGCGGATTTAGTCCGACTCGCTCGAAAGGGCAAAATGGCCGGCCAGGCCTTCACGCACTCTGCCAACACCACACAGCGCAGAAGCACAGAGCCCTTTCTTCTCCTCAGCCACAACGCATCTACCCCCAGGAGCATGGGGCACTCCTTTCAGTTCGGGCGCTACCCGATCCAATTGGCTGGCGTCACCTGACAGTCATTCACTCCTGTTCTCAGTGGTGCGAAAAAGTGCCATAGCTCATAATGCCTTTCTCAAAGGGCAAGCAGTTCCCCCATTGGTCAGCCGGCTCAAAAGAGCCCCGAGATACTGATTGGTCCAATTCATCAGTTCAGGACCAAAATGGAGAGGATAATCAGAACAGTCTCTGGCTGCAAAGAAAACAGGTTAGAACAACTTACATTATCATTACTATTCAAAGGATCACTGGCAAGTAATTTCCTCTTTCAACAGGGCTTCCTCTGCACCAGTAGCGATGGCAGAATGGAGCGCTTACTCGGCAGCCCAGGCGGGACTCAAGCTTACAACCACACAGCCCCCCTTTCAGTTCAACTAATTATGACTGCAACAGGCAGCCCTTAAAGGGACAGTATATGGAGGCCTTAAAAGCGCTCACTGGCTACCCATTTGAAACAGCTTAAACGCCGAACACCAGCCAGGCATGGAGCATTTAAACGAGCTCCGGGGGAGCTTTTAGGAACCCCCATTTGTAGGGGGTTTACATTTGTAACACAGCCATTCGGTGGAATTATTTCACCAAATTTTCAGCATAGGCATTTTGTCACCTCAGGTCATGAACACTGTCACTATGATTTTCTTACTGTGTACCGAACACTAATTTCCCACAACGACCGTGCTATTCTGCGCCAGAAGTGTGAAAACACATTTCAGCCAGGATGTGAAAAATGACAGCTGTACTGTTCATAAAAAGGTGTGGGAAAATAAAATGTTGAAAATCTGAAGTGAAAATATGACAAATTCACAAAATTATGAGTGCGCTTGGAAACTGCGCAACACACGCTCGTAAAACAGTAATTTTTTGGAATTTTTGCACTGAATTTCCAACATAAGCATTTTAGGATATCTGCTCATGAACAGTGTCAATGTGATTTTCTTACTCTGTACCAAACATGATTTCCCACAGCTGCCATGCTATTGTACGCCGGAAGTGTGAAAACACATTTCGGCCAGGATGTGAAAAATGACAGCTGTACTAGTCATAAGGAGATGTGGGAAAATGGCAATGTTGACAATCTGGAGTGGAAATATTACAAATTCACGAACTTACACGTATGCATAGAAACAGCGCAACGCACGCTCGTAACACAGCCATTTTATGGACTTTTGCCACCAAATTTTCAACATAGGCATTTTAGGACATCTCTGCTCATGAACAGTGTCACTGTGAGTGTCTTACTCTGTAGTGAACACTGATTTCCAACAGCGACCGCTCTATTTTGCACCGGAAGCGCGAAAACACATTTCAGCCAGGATGTGAAAAATGACAGCTGCACTGTTCGTAAGGAGGTGAAAATCTGGAGTGAAAATATTACAAATTCACAGACTTATGAGTGTGCGTGGAAACTACGCAATGCACTCTTGTAAAACGGTAATTTTTAGGAATGTTTTCACCAAATTTGCAACATAGGCGTTTTGAGAGCCCACCTAATGAACACCGACACTGTCATTTCATTACTCGGTCCTGAAAGGTGATTCCATACAGTGACCGTGAAATCACCTTTTGGGACCGAATAATGCCATGACAGTGACTTAATTCATGAGAAGGGATGCAAAGAACCCCATGTTGAAAATTTGGTGCCAAAAGTCGAAAAAATGGCCAAGATATCAACCTAAATTGGAAAAACCCTATTTATGCCATTATACAGCTTACCGGCATCTCCTCAGTTCATGGTTGGCTTTGAAGAGTGCAGACATGTTCCCGGTCCACCAAAGATCATCATGCCAGGCTCCGGAGGTAAGTATGGGGTGAGGGTGGTGTGGAAAGGTGGGTGGGCACGGGTTGGTGGGGGCCCAGGGACTCTAGAGGGACCGCTTCTTGTTTACATGAATTAAAAAAAAAAAAAAGGATGCTTTTGGTACACTGGGGTGGGATCCCAGTGTGCCACCTAGGTGAAGGGGTGGGGAGGTGGGAGCTAGAGGGTGGGCATGGGTTGGGGGGGGGCAAGGGACCATTTTCGTTTCACAGGAATTGGGAAGGAAAAAAAGGAGGTTGTTGGTACGCTTGGGGTGGGCTTCCAGCATGCCATACTTATGCGCTTGTTGGGGGACTTGAGCTAGTGGATTGAGCACCCTCACCGCCACAGTGTGTGTGTGTGTGGGGGGGAGTATAAGCTTGCTGGGTGGGCTCCTCAGCTGCACAACTGGTTGTTTTTTGGGGGCTGCAGCCGACGGTGGACTAGGCACCTTCGCCACACAGTGTGCCAGGGGGCACATGAGCCAAGGGGACTGAGCACCCCTTCGGCACATAAGGCGGGGCTGGGGAGAACAGTAAGGAGTGAGGGGAGGACATTAGCAGAGGGAGGAAGGTTATTGACTCGGCATGCTAATTGCATACACGCTACCACCACTGATTGCAGTGGACCTTTTCTTAGAAATGAAGACCAACACAGCCGAACTGCTGTCATACACAGCTCGGCATGTATTGGTCCTGTAGGGTTGCGCCTGCTACGCTGAGCGCTGCATTGGGGAGGAGGGTCACACACCTCGGAAAGTCATACTGTTGCAAGACGTTCCTTGCGCATGCACGCAAGCAAACGTAAAGAGGACGTCTGGATGCACTTCTCCATGTAAAGGGTAGTGAGTAAGTAGAATAAGACACCAGGGGCCCAATATTCAAAGCTTTGCCCATGGGCAAATTTTGCACTGCCCGGCAGGCAAAATTAGCCCACGGCCAATAAAATGCAATATTCAAAGGAACAGCCAAAGGGCAAACACTGCTGAATATAGCGAGCAAACAAAGGTGGTCAAACATGACTGTGAGTGCAGTGCAAAGACAGCCCAGCAAAGAAGACATCTCTGAATCTAGCACCTGGGCACTGCATAAAGCAACAGCAGCCCAGTGCACACAGAGGTGGAGTCAGGCACAGGTGAACCTTGTGGCCACTGTGGGCGCCATCAAAGAAGTAGTGCATAACAACTGTAAACAACAGTGCAGACCAAGTACTGAAGAGCAGCGCTAAGTCTTAGACATGTTTGCCCAGAGCAGACACATTCGCCTGTGGCAAACTTTTGCCATATTCAAAATGGATATGCAAATGAGCACACTTAGGCATTCTGAGGGCAAACATCAACATTAGTATGTCATTATGGCCTGATTTGCATGAATTACCATGTGTAGATTGCCTGGGCTAATTCAGAGTACACACAGCACTACCTGCATAGCACACTGGAACTACAAGTCAGTCGCTGCAAGTTGGGTTTGTACACAGTAGCACAGACTATTGTGTCCCAGGAGATGAGTGCCACAGGCACAGGAGGTTGTTCTGCATGCCACAGACATACTGTTGTTTCTGCTTCAGTGTATATATTACGCTACAATACCATGGATAACCAGTATTGTGAGGGACACATCAATGCATTATGTCTGTGTCAGGTGACATTGAATGCTGCTGTCCACACATGGACAGACCCAGCTGGCAGGTGTGTACTAACAGTAGACAATACTGTCCTGTGACCCACATATGCTGTGCCAGTGGCATGGGATTCTCACAGTAACACACACATGGCTGGTCGTGTGTGACAGAAGGCATGTATAGGTGTGCAGAATGTATCCCGTTGGGGGGGGGGGAGCAGACACATACCACCATCTTAATCTGGTTCAGTTTCAGTTGATTACCATCTGTACCATCTCTCCCCGGTCACCCACAAAAAGGACTTTAGTCTCAGGGTCTACTGGTCAACAAAATTCAATAATAATAATAATAATAATCATACAGGCCCACGATGTCAGGCATTCTCAGCACTGGAACATCTGCACTGTGTTGATGACCCCAGCCGTGTGGTAGCACCTACTAAATGGTGCATCCTGGGGCACCTGTACACCCTTTCCTCACCACCCTCCCTCCCCTCAACACCCTTCACTCTCCACCCTCCATTCCCTCAACACCCTCCCTCCCCTAAATGCAGCATGTGTGTGCTGTACTGTGTTGTATACCCCCTATGGGGGAATTGGGGGGGTGCTGCATGTACTCACCAACAAGGTGTTCACTGGGTACTAGGACACCCTCAAATGCCAGGCAGAGTTGAGAATGGTGCCAGATGAAGACGTCATGGGCACTGCCAGGATACCATGCTAGGACTCGTGGCCAGTACCATCTGTTTGCAGCATATCTCTTCCTTGGCATACAGAGTGGCCCAGGGTAGCCTTTTGCCCTCTCTTCCGCATCAATGACTGCAGTCATCAGGTGCACCAAGATGCTGTTGTTGCATACAGCCTTGTTGCCTGTTGCTGCTGTCGCCCCCCGCCCCCGTCCTTGTTTTGCCCAGAGTTAAGACTCCTTTATGGGCATTAATTCTGTGTTGAGCATCGTAAGCACACATTGCACAGCACTAAGGTGCTGAATATACAGTTGCACTTCTATTCATGTCCCCGCCCCTCACTTTGCACTGTGCATACATTATCTTTTAATGCTGGCGCTACACTGGTTTTGTCTTTTGAATATTTCAGCCCCACACAAACAGGGCACAAAACCTGCATAAATAGCTTGCACTAAGTGCAAAGTTTTGAATATCTGGCCCAGAAGGAGTGGTACTGGCCAAGTCAATCGGCAGCTTCAAGAAGAAATGGGACAGGCAGTGGAGGGGTGGAGTGTGCAGAGGGGGGTCTAGAAAAAGCAGAAATTCTAAATGAATACTTCTGCTCAGTATTTACAAAGGAAGGGGAAGGGGTGACCAAAATTAGGGTGTAGAAACACACACCGGGGGCAGGTGGACACCAGTCCATTCACGGAGGACAAAAGTCCTAAAGGAACTCTCAAAACTAAAAGTGGACAAGGCAATGGGACTGGATGGGATGCATCCCACAATACTGAAAGGACTCAGGGAGGTACTAGGGGCACCACTGACAGCCCTATTTAACAAATCACTAGAGGAGGGAGTAGTACCAAAGGACTGGAGGGGGGTGATTGTAGTACCACTATACAAAAGTGGGCGCAAGGTGGAGGCTGGAAATTACAGGCTAGTCAGCTTGACCTCAGTGGTAGGGGAAATCAGGGAATCCATGTTAAAGGAAAGGACTGTGGCATACCTGGAGGCTAATGGGGTACATGACCCAAGGCAACATGGATTCACAGTAGGGAGATCTTGTCAAACAAATCTGATAGCTTTCTTTGACTGGCTAACCAGGGTGATGGATCAGGGAAGGGCAGTGAACAGTTCCACCAGGCCACTTCATCAGAAATCCCACCAACGTCCCCTACAGTGACACAATGCCCCCGACATCCCCGACACCACCACCTCCCGACAATGACCATGAAATACACTGAAAGTGATCGCCACACTTGAGAATATCAATGTGGGGGGCTGCACCCCCCATGCAGAGGGCTGTGCCCCCTGTACCCCTCTATTTAATATAACAAACTCCACAATCGCACTGACAGTGGAAAAACAGCCAGTCCTGCAGCCCACACACCAGTCGCCGCAACATACTGTCGGCAGCAAAAACAGCTCGTCGCAATCCGCAAGTGCGGTCACTGTAACTGTGTTGTCGTGTAGGTTTTGATGTTACAGCATTGCTGTAACAATGGTATACCGTGATGGACATGACCTACCTAGCTTTTAGCAAGGCATTTGACACCATCCCACACAGGAGGCTAGGAAACAAGTTGCTCAGTGTGGGAGTAGGTCCCAAGATGGCACACTGAGTCTGAAATTGGCTGAGCAGCAGGACACAGAGAGTTGTGGTAAATGGAGCTCAATCCCAGGAGAGGGAGGTGATAAGAGGGGTGCCACAGGGCTCGATTCTGTGGCCGGTCCTCTTCAATGTCTTTATAAGTGACATTGCAGGGGGCTGGAAGGGAAGGTAAGTCTCTTTGTGGATGACACCAAGATCTGCAATACGGTAGACACTCCAGATGGGGTGGAAAAAATGAGAAGAGACCTAGGCAAATTGGAGGAGTGGTCAAGAGCATGTCAGCTTAAATTCAGTGCAAAAAAGTGCAAACTTGTGCACTTGGGCCACAGGAATCCTGGGGAGGAATACAAAATGGGGGGGGGGATACTAACAGCAACAAAACTGGAAAGGGACCTGGGGGTAAACATAACAGATGACCTGCAGATGGCCAATCAACGTGAAATGGAAGTGGGGAGGGCCAGAGGGATGCTGGGGTGCATAGAGAGGGGCATCACCAGTAGAAAAGAGGAGGTGGTGATGCCACTGTACAGACAATTGGTCAGGCCACATCTGGAATGCTGTGTTCGGTTCAGTAGACCTCATCTCCAGAAGGACATTGACAGAACAGAGGCAGTCCGGAGAAGGGCAACAAAAATGGTGAAAGGATTGCACCAGAAAACATATGAGGAAAGACTGAAAGACCTCAATATGCATACCATGGAGGAAAGGTGGGAGAGGGGGGATATGATAGAGACATTCAAGTACCTCAGGGGAATCAACAAGGTCCAGGATGGCAGCATCTTTCAAAAAAGAGATGTGCAAGAACACGGGGTCCCTATATGAGACTGGGGGGAGGGGACTAAGGGGTAATGTGAGGAAGTATGTTTTCACATAAAGGGTGGTGGATGCATGGAACAGTCTTCCAGATGATGTCATAGAGGCTGAAATGATTGGTGAGTTCAAGAATGCATGGGAGAGACAGAAGGCAACCCTTGTGATAGGAAAGAGGGGGTAAGCTGCTGATCATTTAGGGTCTGGAGTTATAGTAGGTAGGGAAATGAGCAGATTAGGTGGGCCAGGCAGTCCTTATCTGCCGTCAAAATCTATGTTTCTATGTTTCTGGGCAGGTGGGTTTAGTTAGAAAAAGTGGGGAAGTTAAAAAGGGGAGGCTTGCCACTAGGGCAAGGCAGAATAGTTAGCTAGGGTGGGCAGCCTGAATGTGCAAGAGATTTTTTCTGCCATTAATGTCTGTATGTCTATGGAAGTGTTGCCATTCTCCAGCTTTACAATGCAACTTTGCCAACTTCAGCATCGATGACAGACTCTGAACCAAAACAGCGGGGGGGGGGGGCTTCTTAATAAAATGGTCATTATTGATCAAAAACATGAAAACATAGAATTTGACGGCAGAAGAAGACTGAAGGTCCATCAAGTCAGTGGGCTGAATTATTAAAAATAATTTATTTTAGGATTGGCTTCAGCTCCCCCATGAGCCCCCCAAAGCCTCCCCAAACCTGTATAAAAATGCTTTCAGCAGGATTATCCGTCCTCATCGTGCACATGTTATGACATCGTAGTGTGCAAGTTATGACATCACAGTACTTACTATGGCAACAGATTGCCATGTCATGAATTCAGCAACTGTGAGGTATGCTGAGGACAGTCAGCTGTTTTTGAAAAAGACAGTGTAATAATAAGTCTTTGCCAATGTCAAATTAAACATTACTGCATAGCCAGGGGTTGACTCATGGTCACTTTAACCTTAGGGGGTCATGAAGCACGAGGCATAGCTTAGTGCCTCGAGCTGCCAGGTTTACATTAACATAGGTAACTCAACCCCTGGAGCTCCTAAATGTTATTAGAACATTTCCATGTTTTAAATGAATGTTTTTATAGTTACCATTTTAACAGGACACAGTATAGCTTAGTGGTTAAGGGCACTGAGCTGCAAACTGGGAGACCTGGGTTTTAATCCCATCAGCCCCCACTTTCATATTGTGTGACCCTGAACAAGTCACTTAACGTCCTTGTGCTTCCCAGTCGCACCTGAAAACAAGCTCCAGCTTAGTGTGTCTTACCTGGTTAAACAGCTTCCTCTTTCCCGTTCCTTAACTCTTATGCTGTACGATGGTTTGCCGCCATTAACCTAACTTAACCTAGACTTCAGCAAGGCCATTGACACTGTTGAACACAGGAGACTGGTAAACAAGTTGGGTAGCATGGCAGTGAGCAATGAGGAGGCAACTTGGGCAAGAAACTGGTTAGGGGATAGGAGGAAGAAGGTGGAATTAAATGGAGTTCACTCTGAAGAGGGGAGAGTGACCAGCGGGAAACCTCAGGAGTCAGTACTAGGGCCGGTCCTCTTTAATGTCTTCCTTAGTGACATAGCGGAGGATCTGGAAGGGAAGATCTGCCTCTTTGCAAATGAAATCAAGATTTGCAACAGAGTGGACACTCCGGGGGGGGGGTGCAATGGATGGTAAGAGATTTAAAACTGCTGCAGGAACGGTCAAAAGTTTGGCAGCTAAGGTTTAATGCAAAAAAGTGCAAAATAATGCACTTGGGCCACAGAAATTGAGGGATGGAGTACAGATTGGGGGCAGAGATACTTGCAACAACCAAACAGGAAAGGGACTGGGGGGTGGTAATAATATCAGATGACCTAAAAGTGGCCAGAGAATGTGACAAGGCATTCAGGAGGGCTGGTGGGATGCTGGAGTGTAATACATAGGGGTATCACCAGAAGAAAGAGGGAAGTGGTGTTGCCCCTATATAGGTCACTGGTAAGACCCCACCTGGAGTACTGTGACAAGTGTTGGAGACCACATCTCAGGAAAGACATAGACAGAGTAGAGGTGGTCCAGAAGAGGGTTTTTTTATTTTTTTTTATTTGATGTATTGGATTTACAACCTTTGAGCTATCGGCTCATTTACAAAGGTACCTCGTCACATGGAGGACTGACAAAAACAGAGAGGGTACAGTTACAATGGAATACCAAGAAGGTGCAGGGTCTGCATCAAAAGCACTATGAGGAGAAGCTAAAGGAGCTCAATATGTACATGCTTGAGGGGAGGAGGGAGAGGGGGGACATGATTGAGACTTTTAAATGTCTCATGGGGGTGAATAAGGTACAGGTGGGAGGTACTTTTTAGAGAAACGAGTGCTCTAGAACAAGGGGACATGCTATGAAGCTGGAGGGGGATAGGTTCAGGACAGATGTGAGGAAATACTTCTTCACAGAAAGGGCTGATGCCTGGAACAGCCTGCCAGCAGAGGCAGTAGGGGCAAAAACAGTGGCATGATTCAAAAAACCCTAGGCTAGGCACAAGGAAATCAAAGAAAAGGAAGGGGGTGGAAGAGACAGTGCCGTAGACCAAGGAGGGTCCGCAGTAAAAGCAACCACAATGGAAATGGGCAGACTGGATGGGCCAAGCGGCCTCTATCTGCCATTAGTTTCTAGGTTTCTGTGTTTCTAATCCTTTTAAAATGGTGTCAGCCAATCAGAATAGTCTGTTTCCAATCATTCTTTTAGAATGTTTAGAAGAAAGATGACAGGGCAATGAAGCCAAAATACCTAAACATTCGAATAAACTGAAATGACTGTAAACACAATTGTTCTATTCATTTTGTTTAAGATGATAGCGGGGGGTGGGGTCAAACTGTGTCTAAATGAAACATTCTATTTTGTACAAATTTGGATATAAGAACAAACTGTGTCTATGTCCAGCTTCCAAAACTAGGACACAATTATGCAAAATTTTCAAAACTCATGTCCCATTTTCAAAGATCTAACATTGTTATTCCTGGAGAGGTTGAACCCGGGTCAAAATATTTGTGTCAACTTTTATCAGTTTGCTTACAAAACAGAGCTACCATAACACAGACTGAAATTTTTATTTTTAGTCTTTGGTAACCAGGTAAGGCCCACCAGGCACAAGTGCCTGTTTTCAGGGGCGACCCGGGAGCACTGGGGTGGTTAAGTGACTTGCTCAGAGCCACACAGTATGCAAGTGGAGGTTGTGGGAATTAAACCCAAGTCTGCTGGATGTATGAAGCTCATTAACAGCTCGTTACTCTAACCTCTAGGCTATATTGCCAGCCCCAAAAATGTTGCAGATATATCCAGCCTATGGAAAAATTTGAAATACTGTAGTTCCAGTAAGACAGAGCTCGGTTTAGACACCCAAAGGCAGCACCTAATTCAGACGTAATTATGAGATACATCCATGACAGGGTTTATGTGAAAAATAATGCCCCAGATGTTTTAAAATGTGAGTTCCCCCGTTATAATCCAGATCCTGACTCATTTTCACAGTAGAAATAATTTAGAATCAGAATCCCGCCAGCAAAAACTCAAGAGTTTCCAACAGAGTTTGCATTCTGTCTGGATTCCATCTACCGGGGAAAGGTGGAATTGCTGAGACACAGTCAGGCGATTTCATAGGCATGATTCCCAGGAAGGAAAGCAAGGCAGTCTGCACGGTTCCACCAGCAAAAATTTGATAATGTGCAATAGAGGCTATGTACAAAAAAATCAAATTGACTACACGTCGTGGATCCGCAGCACCTAGGCAACTGTACGTTAGGAAGCCATGTATCAGAGGTCTCACTGAAGGGGTGATCACACTTTCCACACTCGATCCCCCAGTCAGTCACATAGATACATAGATACATAGACAGTGTCGGCAGATAAGGGCCTATGGCCTACCCGGTCTGCCCATTTGAGCTTGTAAGTTCAGTTTATGTTTTCCTAGAAGTCTGTTGCCCCTTACCCCTGACCTCCAGAATTCCTTTATGTCTATCCCATGCATTCTTAAATCCTGTGATTGTTTCAGCCCCCACCATTTCCTCTGGCAGGGTGTTCCACTTGTCCACCACCCGTTCTGTGAAGAAATTCTTCCTCACGTTTCCTCTGAATCGTCCTCCCTCCAACTTCATCCCATGCCCGCTAGTCCTGGAACATCTTTTTCACTTAAAAATAGTGTATTCCTGCACCCTGTTCCTCCCTGTAAGATACTTGTATGTCTCTATCATATCCCCTCTCTCCCTCCTCTCATCCAAGGAGTACATATTCAGTTCCTTCAACCTGTCCTCATTGGACTTGTGATGCAATCCATGTACCATCTTTGTTGCCCTCCTCTGAACCTTCTCTACCCTGTCTATGTCCTTACGTAGGTAAGGTCTCCAGAACTGTACACTGTACACTGCATACATGCACAGACAGTCTGGGGGAGTGTCCAGGGGGTGTCTGCACTCTGAGCCATTCACAAATGTGTGAGGTGCTGGGTGAGGTGGACACAGGATAAGGCAGCAGGCACCATGCTGCATCCATTGCATGGCCCCCTCGTAGTACACCCGATGGCCATGGTGGGTCCTAAACCCACACCTGTCATGCTGCCTTAGCCCTCCGGGCAGGCAGGGAGGGCTGGTGTAGTCATTTGGGCACTCGCCTGACAGTGTTAAATTTATGCACTCACGCCATCCCTCAGTCCTCTGCTCCACACGTATCAGAGGATCCACTACTGGAGCAGGGTGGGGACCCGATTGGATGCCTGCCTGTGTCCACTGATTCTCCCCTGCACACCAGTATGCTGGGGGAGACAGGGTCCCAGACAGATACCCTGTGGTGGCTGGTGATTGTGCATCCCGCGGCCTAGGTGCCTGTCCGTGGGTGTGGAGCTATGTGGGCCAGGTACTTGCCTCTCATGCATACCCAGTGCCCTGCAGTGAATGGATCCATGACAGTTGGCTAACAAATTTATTGTCGACCAATGTTGCAGTAACACCTTTATGCCAACCTCATTTGTGGTCAGCATAAAGCCAGTCACTTTGGACTGTGTTTTCTTCAGAGGCTTCGCCACTGAACACCCCCCCCCATGTGTAAGACTCTACCTCCCCGCACCCCCTACAACTAAAGTAATCAACTCCAATCCAGAGTTGATTTGGGTAGGGGGTGCAAGACCCCCAGAAAGCAGTGTCGGGGTCCTGCGCTGACACTACAGCGACCTGTCGCTGTTGTTGCTGTAGTGTCGGTAGCGGTAAAATTGTCACTGTGGCGATGGCATACGGTAGTGAATAGCCCCCAATAAGCTTGTTTCCCCAGTACTTTCCAAACTTTGTAACTCTCAGTTTTGGACATTGAGAAAAAAATAATTCACAGTTTAGAATGTTAATCAGCTGCCCTAATCAGTGTTGCGCTCCAACCAGCCAAATGGAAGGATTGGAGTGCTAGCTGATTCACTCACATTTACACAGCTGCAGTAAATCCCAAGCGGTGAGCAGTTTCAAGACAGCCACTTAAAAAAAAAAAGAAAGGGCACACAAAGTATTTAAAAAGGTACTAACCTTAAACAAGGGATTCCTTAACTTCACAATTCCAGTTACTAGATAGATAATGAAATGTTAACTTTGGGACCTCCTCCTACTCTTCTCTATCCATTCTTATTTGGCCCAAAACCTACTGCTGCAATCTATGTCAGTCTTCCCACCTCCAATTAGAATGTCCTAACATAACTGCGAGGATGGGCCTAAGAGCCTTCTCCTCAGCTGGACCCTCACTATGGAACAACCTCCCCTCCTCCCTACATTCCCCAGACCATCCTCTAAATCTGAATTCCCTTTTAAGAATGCACCTTCTGTCCTCCTCGACCTGCGTCTGCCCGCAGGTTGCTAACACGGGTGTACCTCACTTGCAGCTCACCCTTACGCCCTCCCTCTTTAGTGCTCCACTCTCCTCTCCTGCCCTGAATACTGTCTCAAAGATCATTCTTTCTATCCTGTAATATGGCTTTGTTTTTATATGTAAGTGTTTCCTGTTAAACTCTGTGTACCTCCAGATTCTTTGCTGGCTCTGCTGATGTTTAGCATTCCTATCGTTGAATGATGGAGCAACTTTACCCTGTTTACCTAACTTTTATCTAACTTGGTATGCTCAACTGTTGATGTATCTGGTACTGTTTATCTTACATTATCTCTGTTTAGCTTGGACTACACTGATTCCTTGTTATGTTCCCTGTATGATTCACGCTGCTTTCTCACTGTATTTTTACGTAGTTATGTGCCAGTTTCTGGCCCGGGCCGTGGCTGAAAAAGGTCTTCAGATCAGTGCACCAACCCGGTTATCAAATGATTAAATAAATGAATAAATAAACATGATAATGGTTGTATTATATATAATAGCCAAAAAACAAACTGTGAAGAACTCTCTGGTAACTCCACACCTCGTGATATCATTAAGGCATTTGAATTTCACTGTCGGCGCATTAACTTGGTGTGGAGTTACCACCTTGTTCTTCACAGTCAGGGGTTAGTTATACTACCAGATTGTGAGCTCATATTGCATATGGAAAATGATACAGCCTCAACAGCTGTTGTAACATAGACACATAGAATCTGATGGCAGATAAGAAAAAATTACTCACCTTAGTAATGTTGTTTCTTCTAATGGAGTCTTGCTATATTATGACAATTGCAGTATGACTGCAGGTTAGAACTGCTCCGGAGGTGAAATAGTTAACTTTTCCATGCAGGCATGGAACCTAGAGCGTGAGCTCGGTTAGAAACTCTGTCTGTTGTGCTTCATAGGTAAACTGTCAGATCTTTATGAGCTAAAACTCACTAAGGTTCTGTGTGGAAGCTGTAAACCTACACTAGCCAACTGGCTACTAACATAAACACTCATTTTTTGGCCTAAAACAAAGACTCAAGTCAGGAGACCCAAAAAATGCAAAAACACAACACCAATTCACCAAAAAGGTAGGTGAAAACAACAAGGTGGGCATCAAAAAGTGCCAACCCTGTACTGCCCACCCACATCCCAAAAACAGAGGTTCTGAGAGGGGCAGGAGGAGGAGGTCATAATATAGCAAGACTCCATTAGAAGAAACAACATTACTAAGGTGAGTAATTTTTCTTCAAACAACATGAAGTCTTGCTATATTATGACAATTGCAGACTACACAGCAGTACCCCCATGGAGGAGGGACAGAACCTACTTAGGAAATAGGCTCTGAAGCACGGCTGTGTCAAACCGAGCATCACTCCTAGCCTGGCTGTCCAAGGAGTAATGCCTGGTAAAAGTGTGAACTGTTTTCCAGGTAGCTGCTTGACATATTTCTAGAATAGGAATGTCTCTGGCAGCAGCCAGAGAAGCAGCAGTACCTCTGGTAGAGTGAGCCCTCAGGCCTGAGGGAGGAACTTTACCCAACTTCTCGTAGCAGAATTGGATACAAGAGACAATCCACCTGGCAATGGATCTTTTAGTGGCTGACTTCCCTTTCCCAACTTCGTCATAGGTAAGGAGCAGTTGGAGGGAGTCAAACCTATGATCCTTGGTACGCTCTATGTAGTAACTAAGGGCTCTCTTCACATCTAGGCTGTGCAATCTCCTCTCCCAGAAGAGGAGTGGTCAGTGAAGTACACTGGAAGAGAAATAGATTGGTTAAGGTGGAAATCTGAAACCACCTTAGGCAGAAACTTTCTGTTAGTCCGAAGGACTACCTTATCTCTGTGAAAAGAGATAAACTCCTGCTCCACTGACAACGCTTGTAATTCACTTATGCGTCTGGCAGAGGTGATGGCTACCAGAAACACAGTTTTCCAAGTCAAGTACTTGAGCTCAGCTGACGACAAAGGCTCGAAAGGGGGTTGCATAAGCTGAGCAATGCAAACATTAAGATCCCAGGCAGGGGCAGGATCTCTGAATGGAGGGTTGGTGTGCAACAACCCCTTAAAAAACTTGGAAAATACGGGATGAGCTGAAAGAGAAGAGGATTTACCTGCTGAAATAAAAGCAGACACAGCTGCCAAGTGCACCTTGAGGGTAGCTGGTCTCAGCCCCAAAGAATTCAGGTGGACCATATAATCCAGGACCGTGGGAAGATCAGCAGAGCCTGGGGAAATATGCTTTTCCGAGCACCATATGGAAAACCTTTTCCATTTAGAATTGTAAGCAGCCCTGGTGGAAGGCTTCCTTGAGGCCTTCAATATATCCATTACACCCTGGGACTGGTGTAAATCAGCAAACTCTAACTCTTCATGAACCAAGCCTTGAGATTGAGAGATTTGAGATTCGGGTACCAGACCCTTCCCTGGGCACAGGTTAACAGATTGTGATTCTTGGGAAGGCACAGGGGAGGATGGACTGCTAGGAACAGCAAGAGTGGGTACCAGGGCTGCCTGGCCCAATCCGGAGCTATCAGAATGACTTTGCAGGATTGGGATCTGATTTTGACTAGCACTTTGAACAGGAGAGGAAAGGGGGGAAAGGCATAGAGAAACTTCCCCTCCCAATTGAGGGCTAAGGCATCCAGTGGGAGAGAGCCCAACACTGGGGGCCTGCAGCAAAAAAGAGGAAGTTGGTGATTGTCTGGGGCTGCAAAAAGATCTATCTGCGGGGTGCCCCATCTGGCAAGTACTACTACCAAGACCAGGGGATCCAGTGACCATTCGTAGTGGCCCTGGGAAATCCTGCTGAGAGCATCTGCCAGGACATTGTCCTTGCCTGGGAGGTGAACTGCCGTAAGGGAGGTGTTCAGGGAGTAAGCCAGAGACCACAACTTCATCGCTTCGGTGCACAAGGCTGTAGACCGAGTGCCCCCTTGCTTGTTGATGTACCACATTGTAGTGGTGTTGTCTGTTCTGACCTGAATACTCTTGTTCTGAACAGATGTGGAAAAAGCTTGAAGTGCTAGAAAAACTGCTCTGAGCTCCAACAGGTTGATGTGGAGCAGAGATTCCTGGGGAGACCACAGACCCTGAGTGGTGAGGTCGCCCATGTGAGCTCCCCAACCCAAGAGGGACGCATCTGTAGTAAGGATTAAAGAATGAGACTGAGTGACAAAAGGAACCCCTTGTCTCAGATTGCTCTGATCTGCCACCACTGTAGGCTTGGATCAGGGTTCGAGTTACTGGGATCAACTTGGTAAGATGATCCGCTCTTTGAGACCAAAAAGCTCTCAAATGGAACTGGATGTCCTCATCTGAAATCGTGCTCCTTGCACCACTGCTGTGGAAGCAGCCATGTGTCCTAGGAGCTGCAGAAAATGCCTTGCTGGCCGGGAGACCTGTAGGTAAATGAGGAGGCCAGGGAGACTAGGGTCTTTGCCCTGTCCAGGGGGAGGAAGGCCCTGGCTTCCTGTGTGTTCAGTTCTGCGCCTATGAAGGTAAGAAGCTGGACAGGCTCTAGAACTGACTTTGAGAGATTCAGAAGGGAAACCTAGAGAGGTAAGCAGTTGCTGCATTTTCTGAAGGTGTAAACTGACCTGGTCTGGGGACTGGCCTACTATGAGCCAATCGTCCAGGTAAGGAAAGATGGCAATCTTTTGCCTTCTTAGGTAGGCAACTGCTACCGCCAGGCCTTTGGTGAATACCCTTGGGGCAGAAGTGAGGCCGAAGGGCATTGCTCTGAACTGGTAGTGGCCTGAGGGCAGCTCGAACCTGAGGTACTTTCGATGGGAGCTTCTGATGGGAATATGGAAGTAGGCATCCTTGAGGTCCAGGGAAGCTAGCCAGTCCCCTGGCCTTAGAAAGGGTAGAATAATTCCCCGAGTCACCATTTTGAACTTTGGCTTTAAAAGGTGCTTGTTTAAATATCTGAGATCCAGGATGGGCGCCATTCTCCTGTCTTTTGGGGTAAGGAAGTACCTGGAGTACAAACCTTGCCCTGGTGTTGGGGAGGAACCCTTTCACAGCTCTTAGAGCCAGGAGGGAGAGACCTCTGCCTCTAGGGCAAGTGTCTCTGATGGAGTTGCATGGAAAAGATCTGGTTCTCAGCTTTGGAAATTTTTTGAAGCTGAGAACCAGTCCCTGGCTTACTACTTCCAGGACCCACTTGTCTGATGTTAGAGACTTCCAGTCCTGGACAAGTAAGCCAGCCTGCCCCCTACAGGTAGAGGAGAATCGGCCCTGGCAGTCCCATCAGGGTGCCTGCTTGCAGGGCTTTGGCTGAGGGGTGGAAGCAGACCTGCTTGTGCCCCGCCTGCCTCTCCCTATAAAACCCCTCTGAGCATAGGGCGGAGGAGGAAGCTTGGGTTTGGTAAAAGGCCTGCCCTGCCTCTAGGTAGCTGCTTCTGAGGAGTGGCCTGCTCTTCTTAGCCTGTGCACTCCTATAGTGGTCCTATATTCATCCATTTTCATGTAATTCTCCGTTTGCTCCCCAAATAGAGAATTTCCCACAACAGGAAAATCCATGGCCTTAGACTGGGTATCCTGAGACAGGGCAGTACATCTGAGCCAAGCCTATCCTAAATGCCACAGATGTAGCCATGACTCTTGATGAAACATCATTAGAGTCCACTGCAGCATGAAATTGCACCTGATGCCTCAATACCATCCATAGCCACCTGTTCCAGCTCCTGGCAAGATGGTCAGGGACTTGTTTTACTAGGGCTAGCACAGTATCCCATCTGGATTTCTGGTACCTAGCAGCATAAGCCATATAATTTGCTTGTCTGAGTCCCAAAGATGCTGCCATGTACTGTTTCTTTGCCATGGCATCAATCTTCCTGGAGTCCTTCTAAGGAGAGTGTGAAGCTAGGGGAATATTGGCCTTGTCACAGGCTGCAGCCTGCACTACCCCCACATGGCTGCATTGTTGAGAGAGGAATTCAATGTCGGAGCCTGACAAGGTATACCTCTTGTCCATCCTTTTATCCACAGGAGGTATAGTGTGAGGAGTTTTTAAAACTTTTACTGTCTGTTTCCTAAAAGATTTATGCAAGGGAATAGATAGTCCTAGACTCTGAATATCCATCGCTTCTACATAGTCTGGCTCCTCCTGGTCATCAACAGCTTCCTCAACAGGGAGCTGGAGAGTTTCAGCCACTTTTTATAAAACATGAAATGAGAAGGGGACTCAGAAAGTCTTGGAGGAGAGACCCTAGGGTCTATCTGGAGAGGTGTCCGGATCAATGGGCACATCCAGATCTTCAAACCAAATTCACTCTCCTCATATTCCTTTCTCCCCCGTTCATAAAAATCCTCAAAATCATAATCTTGAACGGTGGAATTAGCCAACCGAACGCTACCAAAAGGTGTCGGTTCGGTCGGAAACGAGAGAGAGTGAACAATTTTAATTGTTTTAGCTATTTCCTCAGCAGTTGGGGAGAGAACTTTTCTAAACTAGCTGACTTTCTAGCCCTTTTTGATGGAACTGGATCCTCAGAACCGGCTCTTCGCTTGCCGAGGAAGTATCGCCCTGGTCAGAGGGACTTCCTCCGGTTCAGGTTGGCACCAACCAGGCTGGCCATCCGGTCAGCGGACTTTTTGCTTCTCCTTTCCTGAGCCTACCAACTCTTTATCTATGGTGGCAGCAGGGAATTGTGACAAATCTGGCAGTCTGAATTGAGGTGGTCAAACCCAGACATAGACACATGTGTGTGTGGGTCAGCTTTAGCAAAAGCTTCCCCACAAACACCACAGTGTTGAAACCCAGTGGGTCCGGTTTTCTTTTGGGTTTCTGTGACATAATGCCAGCCTAACCAACTTGCCCGCTTATGGCAATCCGCCAAGATAGACACTCCTTATCGGTTCCCAAATCGTGTCACTGGGTCGTGGAAAAACGCACGAAATCATTTAGAACCTGCTAAGAACCGGAACCGCACTCTAAAAAGGGCTAGTAAATTTTAAATATAACCTGATCGGTTCAGACCGAACCTATAACAAATTACAAGTTCCACACAGAATAAAATAAAAGTAAGCCTATCTATTACTTACAATACCACAGACAGAGCTTGAACCGACCGGTTATGTGTTTAATTTTGGCTAAAACCAAAATAATACTTTAAACCGACAAATGAACCGAGCAGAAGGAGAAATCTCCGAGCGACTGTTCAGTGAGGCGGAGTAAAGAATCTGACAGTTTACCTTTGAAGCACAACAGACAGAGTTTCTAACAGTCATTTAGGTTCCATGCCTGCATGGAAAAGTTAACTATTTCACCTCCGGAGCAGTTCTAACCTGCGGTCATACTGCAATTGTCATAATATAGCAAGACTTCATGTTGTTTGAAGGACTGCTTCGCCGATCCGGTCTGCCTATTTCTCCCCACCTACACAATTACCGCAGTCCCTGCCGGATCTACAGCTTTTTCTCCCTCCCCTTCCGTCCATTGTGATTCCCTTGTACATATCCCATACTTACTTGAACCTCACCACTGTTTTCATCCCCACCACCTCCGCTGAAAGGCTGTTCCAGGAATCTACCACTCTCACGCTCTGTGAAGAAGTACTTCCTCAAATCTCTCCTGAATCTACCCTCCTCCAACTTCATAGCATGTCCCCTTGTTCTTCAGCACCTTTTCTTCTGGAAAATACTCCCCTGCTGTACCTCATTTACTCCTGTGAGATATTTAAAGGTCTCTGTCATATCCCCCTCTACCTCATCCCTTCCAGGGTGTACATGTTGAGGTCCTTTAGTCTCTCCTCGTAGGCTTTTGGCGCAGACCCTGCACTATTTTAGTTGCCCTCCTCTGGACCACCTCCATTCTGTATGTCCTTTCGGAGATGTGGTCTCCAGAACTGGACACAATACTCTAGGTGAGGTCTTACCAGCGATCTATACATGGGCAACACCACCTCGCTCTTTCTGCTGTTGATACCCCTCCCTATGCACCCCAGCATCCCACGTGCCTGCTAGTACCACAGTTCAAAGGTTATAAAAGCTGTTGTAGTATAGTAGCAATGTCACTACTATACTATTACAACTTTTTTATTGTTTGTCTCGAGCCACTGTACTACTCGTTCGCAAGAGCCAAGTGGTTTCAAATTCCTGTGCGGCTCTCACCGTGCTTGCTGCTGCCATTTTCCAACCCCATCCACTATATACTGTATCTATATCTGAAGCGATCATCACACGATTTACCTAGTTAGGAAAGTTATTTTTTTTGTTTTTATTTATTTTTTTTTTTATTTTTTTATTTAGTTTTTGTTGACCGGGTAAGTGCACTAGACAAATCCTGCCTATTTTCAGGCACGACCCGGAGGGGATACGCCCCAAGGCTCCTCCGAGACTTCTGGTAATGCATTCATACAAATCGCTAGACCTGACCCTGTCCATATCATGACCTAGTTCATAGAGTATCGGGGGTCCACAGACCCGCTGCTAAATGTTTAGAAACTGCATTTAGCACACTTATTCAGGATGCCATGAGGTAAGGGGAAATGAATCAAAGGGCTCAGGCAGGCTGCTAATGAGATGGAGGTGGGCGTCGGCTCATAAATATGCAGTACAAGTACCGCCTCCCATCAGGGACAGGACAGCTGTTGAGGAGCCTCCAAAAACATCATGGATTGTGATCAGATTATCTTTAGGAGCACAACCATGTGACCCTGCTCCTCCAAGCACGCAGACTCATGCAACACAGTTTAATCCTGCCAAGAGTCAGAGGAGAAGTGTGTCGCTGCATTTATCAGGGAAGGCACTGGCAATACATTTTGGACGACCCGATCTTAGCACTCTCCCTGGCTTGGTCTCGGTTGGTCACTGTGTTGAGAAAGCTTGGAATTTAGAGCATGTCTGAGCTAAACCAGCAAAACTTAGACAGTGTAGCCCGAGGACCACGGCAGCATTAAACGCAGCAGTTGTAAGTTAGTCAATGGCAAAACCATTCTGTGCTGACTGTAAAGTCAATGACCTGATTTAGTGTCTGGTTAAACATCCTGAAAGTAAAAGAAGGTAGTTTAAGCCACTGTAGTCGCAAGAACAAAGATGGAAAAGAAAAAAAAAAACTAAAACAGCAGTGTGGGCCTGCTGCTGCAAATGGATTCTCAGAATATATTGCTCCAATGTAGAAAATGTGTTGCATAAAAAGGCACTAGGCCGGCCTGCCTGTGCAGCAGCAAAGCATCCGCTTGCAGTGCCAACATCCTGGGTTCAGGGATGGACTCGGAAGTTGGAGGGCTGGACAGGGGCCGGGAGGAGGATTGAGCATCCTGGGGACGGCACTTCTTCTTCGGGTGGAGGGGAGGGGAGGGAGAGTGACCAGTGGACTGTGGACCCCTGGTGAAGGCTGGGGGTTCTGCCGCAGCCAGAGCCATCAGGTTGGGGGCAGGGCAGATGTAGCACATCATTGCACATCCTGCCCCCGGGTCTCAGCATCTGCGAAAATGTCTGGAGATCGTGCCATGATGCCCACCCCCCATCCCGTTGTCTCTGCTGCGGCTCTCGGTCCTTGCCAAGATAGTGTTCCACCAATCAGCTTGCCCCCACTGCCCCACCCACAGGGAGTAAGCCCAGGGAGCCCTGCCAGAGGCAGTGATGCCGCCGGTAACCTGGACGTGTTTCCGTGGGGGAGGGCCATCTCGGTGGCCCCGCCTTGTGGGGGCAAGCCAGAGTGGTCAATGGCCATGGAGGGTGCTTGGGGCACGGGACCCAGTGGGATCGGCTGGATGCTCTAGAGGGGCATGGGGTCAAAACTCTGCAAACAAAAACAGTGCAGCAAACAAAGCCACAAGCAAAATGCCGACTACGAAAATAAGGTCTGTGACAACACCAACCGATTGAAAATGCCACGCACATCAGACAACTTAATGGGACAACTACACACTTTTTGGTTTTTCAGGGGGTGGACACACCCTGGAATTAATATAAGCAACTCTGAGGGGGTGTGAACCTGGGGTTGAGGAGAAACTCGAGGGGGAACTTCGTTTCTGAGCATGTAACCCACCTACAAATGGGGGTTCACAAAAAGTCTTCCTTGAGCTTGCCTAAATGCTCACTGCCAGGCTGGTATCCTGCATTTTAGGAGTTTAAATGTGATTACCAGAGCTTGTATAGCCTCTGTGTACTGTCTCTTTAAGAGCTGCTTGATTGCAGCATAAGTAATCTGAGATGGAGCTCTGTTGAAAGATGTAACTATTTGCTGAAAATCATTTAGAGTGATAATGATAATGAAGTTTGTCTAACCTGCTTTCTTTGTAGCAAGGACTGTTTTGTTTGTCTCTACTATCTTGGTCCTGGACTGCAAATTGGACCAATCAGTTCTGGTGGGACCGAAAATGTACAGGACCTGTCTGAATTCAAAATCTATAGGAACTGTGGTTTGAGTTTTTGCACCTTTTTTTGCAACTGAAGGGGGAGCTCTTGCTTTGACTGACAGCCAAATCAGCCAACCAAATCTTTTGGATCTTGGGGAAGTCCCGGGCTGCTTGCAGTTTTCAGTTTAGTTCTGAGCTGGAAGCTCAAGAAGAAGGAGCTGCAGTAATTTTGGGCAGAAATCCTGAGTGGATTTGCATGGGAAAACTGTGAAAGGGCTGAGTTTGTGGCTGCATGTCTGCTGCTGCTCCATGAGTGGGAGAGAAGAGAAGAGAATTATTTTGGACTAAATCCAAGTTTGTGTGACTAAAGTAAGCTACTGAAGTGGGCCAGGCTCAACCTGAAGAAGACCGAATATTTTTGCTGAATGCGATCGGCCTGTCAGGAGTTCCAGCTACCCCTAAGCTCTCGGTGTGTGCAGAGACTTTGCGATTGTGGCCGGGGAACGCTTTGCCTGGTACAGTAGAATTCCCGTACATGTAAATGTACTATGAGCTGCTAGTGGGTTGTGAGTTAGTTCCCCACTGTGTGAACTGTGTTCTGCTTGTTGGAAACTGTATCCAGCCAAAAATGGACTGCATCCGAACTTGTCTCCATGCGGTCTGGGCTTTGCCAGACTGGCCCAGCCAGACTACCTACAGCACAGAGAAGCCATTGATGAGAGACCTGCCTGGGGATCAGCCCACCTTCTCCACGCTTGAACAGGAATGACGCCTTTGCGACTTGTGTGGGCCCTGCTTCTCCTGGCATTCCAGATCAACCACCTGCGGTCTCGATTTTCGTCCTGCCTGTGTCCAGTCTTGGGTATCGTGAGTAAATACCAGGGTAGCTCCCTGCACCAACATTTTAATGAGTGTGTCATCTGATTGTCTTGTTGCTTCGTTTCCTTTACGAACTGAGCCCTCTGGCTCCGGATTACAAATATTGTGTACTGTGCATGTTGTGTTTTCCATCACAGGGCTCCAACCAGCTGCAACCCCGGGCAACTGTCCTGGCTAGCCCATCTCTTCTCCACCTGGGTACCCAGAGGTGGACTGTGTGGGGGGACTCAAAGTGCATGCATAACTGCTTGATTGATATAACCTTTAAGCTAATTAACCTGATTTTGCCCTCCCTTGTTCAAGTCCCCTGAATAAATCAGATCTAACTTTTTCTGCATGTAATCTGACTGTGGTTCCAGTTTGTGCTCAGAGTACTGTACTGTTGCTATTTGCTGTGCTTAACCTTGTTTTACAGGGGGTCCCCAGGGTCGAGCCAGAGGAACCAGCCCTGGTGGTAAGTGCAAACAGTGTGGGTACTTGTGTGGTGTGCCAGGGGTATTGTGAAAGTGATTATTGTACAGTGTTCAGGCCACTAGAGGGGAAAGAGTGGGGTTACAGTATCCCAGAGAGCTGTGCCCAGATTAGCTTGACTACTACCAACCCTGACCTCTGGGTGGAGGCACCCATTTCAGAACTCAGGCCCCTTAACCTGCTACTAGCCAAGCAGACAGGGGTAGTAGCCCTTGGGATAGTGCCACCTCGGGGTTACAAGCAAAAAAAAAAAAATGCACAATATCAGGAGATGGGGAACCAAACCCTGGTCCCCAGGACTCCACTGCTCCAGGTGCTTGTGCCTAGCCACTCTACAACAGGAGCAGCTCAACCAGGCACCACACCTGAAGTTTCTTCAGCCCATCCTCCACTCTGTAGACAGCGATGGGGTAGCGGTAATTCACTAGTGCTATTATACCCCTGTCGCTGTCAGTGTTTTCGACATTTGTACGGCACGGTTTATTCCTCGCTCTTGTTGACATGACTGATTGACCTGGTACCCTCTAGGGGACTCCAGCCACCAAAAGAAAAAGAACTAAACTGCACCATTTTACCGCTAAATTTTCAAAATTTTCTGGGGAATTGTGCCCCAGGATCCCCCCTAGAAATATTTGGAACCCCCTCACACCAAATCCTGGCTACACCCCTGTAGTTCACGCCAACTGGGCACCCATATCCTCTGCACACTAAATAGATCAAGCTTTGGAGCACTTCAAAACCACACTCCTCAATATCTGGAACAAGCATGCCCCACTGAAAAAAACTCGAGTACGCGGCAACCACCACCCTGGGTTACGCCTGAGCTGTTGGCCTACCAACACACACGCAACCAAACCTGGAAGACCCACAAAGCCACAAATCACCCTAGGGACTACTCCATCTACTGTTCACTCCAGAACGCCTGTACAAAAGCCACCCGGCTAGCTAAAACTGAATACTTCAGGACCACCTTTACTGCAAAAATAAACAAGTCAAAGTTCTAGAAAGTGGTCTACTCACTATTCACCCCCCAATCTAACCCCATACCCCTCTAATTAAAATAAATAACAAACTGATAGCTAATCACTCTGCTGTAGTAGAGCAATTTAACTCTTATTTCACATCCTGCGCCTCGGCCCTGTTAACCCCTTCCCCTCACACCCCTCATCTCTACCCTCCAACTCATTACCACCTGGTGTGAACCCGCAACCTGCGAGTTTCTCCTTCTCTCCTGTCTCCCCCAACGACACACTAAATGCACCTCTCACTATAAACCCTTCAAAATGTAACTCGCCTGATGGCCTCAACCCCAAATTGTTATACTTATCAGCTCCTGCTATTTCCCTCCCTCTGTCTGTTCTCCGCAACCTTTCCTTTCTCACTGCATCTGTTCCGGCAGCCTGGAAACATGCCGTCGTTCTCCTTTTACCCAAAGGTGGGTCTCTCTTTTCCCCTGGGAACTACCACCCCATCTCGTTACTACCCACCTTTGCCAAGCTCCAGGAACACTTAGCGGTCTCCTAACTTTCCTCCTTCCTTGATGACTCCTCCTTCTTCACACCTTTCCAATCTGGATTTTGGAAGAACCACTCCACTGCCACCTCCCTCCTCAGGCTTATACGAACACACGAAAATTTCCAGCAGCAAAAGGCTATCATGGTCTATCTAGGCTGCTCAAGATTGCAGCTAGCTCCCTATTCAGCAGCCGCCCCACCCCCCTTACCTCCCTTTATGCTCCCCTTTGCCCTGTCCCACCCCATCTTGAAGCATTCCACTGAGTTACATGCCCCCGCCTTAGCTGGTAGTGTGTTCCATGTTGCCTCTACCCTCTCCGTAAAGCAATGCCTCCTCACCTCCCTCTTGAATCTACCTCCTCCAGTCTCATGTCATGGCCCCTAGTGTCTCTCCCTGTCCTCTTCCTGAACAGACCCTCTGTGTCTGTTTTGATTATTCCTTTCATGTATTTGAAGGTCTCAATCATGTCCCTCGTCTCTCCTCTCCTCCAGTGTGTGCATGTTTAACTCTCTTAGTCTGACCTCATATGGCAATTCCCCCAGGCCCTGAATCATCTTTATTGCCCTATGCTGCACCCCCTTCAGCTGCCTAATATCCTTTTGTAGGTATGGGCACCAGTACTACACGCAGTATTCCAGGTGCGGTCTAACCAACGATCTGTATAACGGTAGAATAACCTTCCTTCTTCTCAAGGTAATGCCCCTTGCAATGCACCCCAGCATTTTGTTAGCCATTGCTGCTGCCTTTCTGCACTGTGCAGAATTGTTCATTGCTCCTGTGATGAGCACCCCAAGATCCTTCTCCTCTTCTGTTACCTCCAGCTGTACCCCCACCCCCCAGATGGTAGCTTCTTCTCTTGGATTTTTTGTTCTGAAGTGCAGCACCTTGCATTTTTTTGCATTGAACCCCAGCTGCCATCTGTCAGACCATGCCTCCAGCCTTGCCAGATCCTCCTGTAGCCCCTGCCACCCCACGGACATCCACCACCACTCCCATCTTGGTGTCATCCACAAACAGGCTGATTTTGCTGCTGATGCCATCTGAGATGTCTGCAATAAATATGCCAAACAGCACCGGGCCCAACACCAACCCCTGTGGAACACCACTTGTCACAGGCTTAGGGGATGAGTATTCCCCACCTACCACCACCCTCTGCTGCCTATCTTTTAGCCAGTTCTCCACCCACCCAACCAGTTTTGCTCCCACCCCTATACCCTGTAGCTTGCTTCCAAGTCGCCCATGTGGTACTGAATCAAAGGTCTTGCTGAAGTCTAGGTACGGGACATCCACCACATGGCCCCTGTCAATTTGCCTAGTCACCCAGTCATAGTATTCCACCAGGTTGGTCTGGCATGACCTGCCCTTGACGAAGCCATGCTGCCTCCTGTCCTGCACCCCCTTCACCTCCAGTAGTGCCACTAGCCTCTCCTTTAGGATTGTCTCCATTAGCTTCCCCACTATGGACATTAGACTTACTGGCCTATAGTTTTCCGGTTCATCCTTGAGTCCACTCTTGTGGAGGGGAACCACGTGAGCTAGTCTCCAGTCTTGTGGTATGCATCCTGTGTCCAGAGAGGAATTAAATAAGTCTGCCAAGGGTCCTGCTAGGACCTCTGCCAGCTCCTACAGCACTCTCGGATGTACTCGATCTGGTCTCGGTGCCTTGTCTACTCTCAATGCCTTTAACCCCTCCAACACCCTCCCCACTGTGATTTCTCCATCTGTCACCTCTCCCCTATCTGTTTCTAATGGACACGATCCATACTGCCATGGATAGTGGTCACATTACCTTTGCCATCTTTGTCGACCTTGCAAAGGCTTTCGGCACTGTCTCCCACTCCTTCCTCATTGACACCCTTGCTTTAGCTAGCCTGACTTCTACTGCCTGCAACTGGCTTAGATCCTACCTGATTGGAAGGACTCAGTTGGTCAAGATAGCTGATGCCACATCCCCTCCCCTCACTATATCCACAGGGGTGCCTCAAGGCTTGGTACTTGACCCTCTCCTATTTTCTATTTTCCTAAATGACCTACCGTCAGTATGTTCCAAGACCTCCATCCATATGTATACTGATGATACGGTACTGCTCACCTCTGGCCAACTCTGATGTGGTTGCCAGCCTTCAGTATGACTTCAATAATGTTCAGCGCTGGTTATGCTCGCATCAGCTGTTCCTTAACACCAAGAAGACAGTCTTCATGACCTTCAGCACTAGGCAGAGACTCTCTTGGCTGCCCTCCCTGGCCTCCTTCTACACCCTTGATGGGACTCCACTAGAGGACACCTCCTCTTTCAGATACCTAGGCGTTTGACTCGACCAACACCTTAACTTTTCTGGACATGTCAATGCCATCCTTAAAAAACTGCACCCCAAGCTTGGCACCCTCTACGGGAACCTCAGTTGCCTACCTCTACCTGCTAGGCACGACCTAGTCCAGAAAATGTGTGTGCTTACCATTGGAATCATTGTATATTGCAAGTGCTTGGCTGTATAATGCAAGGAAATTAATGCTCAGTTTAGAATAATCTTGTCCAAATTAACCTGAAAAGAATATTTTGTTTTACCCTCTACCTTTTCTATCTCTTTCTCCTTATTTATTTATTTTTTTATGTCCATTTTCCCATTAGCAAGTTATACTATACAGCCACTAGAGGGATACAAGCTTTCTTTAAAGCGATCCCTGCCTGTTGTTCGTGTAGATACATTCCTAAACTACAGCTACCCCATCCATCTGACCAGCCCCACCTCCATGCTCCCTGCTTACAAATTCCTTCCTATTCCTAAATCAGTTATTCATTAATTTCTCTGTCTTTATGAACAATGCATCCCCTACTCTCCTCTCCCCCTTGTTCTGCTCATATCCCTCTCTTTACCACCTCCACTTGTTCACTACCCATCTATTCCTAATAACTCTCCCAACCCCATCAGTTACTATTGCCAATCCCCTACCCACACCCATGCTATCACTCTCTCCCCCCATTTGAAATATGGTCTCACTCTACCACTATTCCTCATGCAGATTCGATAACAGTGTCCATTTCCACTGCGGTTCTCCACCTTCTTCTTCCTCACTCATCCACTCCCTTCTCCTCAAAACTCCCAACCTCCTCGCCAGCCCCTTCAAAATCCCCTAAGCTCCACTTTCTCATACTTACTTTCCTCTTGCTCTCCGCTGGGGTTATCCACCCCAACCCAGGCCCTATTGCCCCTAGCTCCTCCGGTGCTTCCTCCTCTACTACTTCCCCTGCTCTCTTCTCTCAGCCCTCCTAATGGGCTTAAAGATCCTACATCTAAACACCTGCAGCTTGTTGCAAAAAATAGACCAGATTCAGACAACGGTGTGCACTCTAAAACCAGACATTCTAATCATCTCAGAAACTTGGCTAAAGAGCACTATGTCTGACCACTCAGTCTCCATTCCTGGCTACTTACTGCTAAGGCAAGACCATGGTGGCAGGGGTCATGGTGTGGCCATTTATGTCCTAGCCTCCATCCAATATTCCATCATCTACTCATCCTCCAATCCTGAGACCCATGATGCCCTAGCTATCCATGTGACCCTCCTCTTCACTCTCCCAATCTTTGTAGCTGGCATATACTGCTGTCCAAATGTCCATCCTTCGGTCGCGCTAGACCTCCTAGCCTCCATCATTTCCCTTGCTCGCTCTTGGGAATTATTCATCCTAGGCAACTTCAATATAAACTGGTTGTCTCCTAAAACTACCAAAACTTTAAATGAAATCAGAGCCCTAAACCTCTCCCAACTGATCTCCGAACCCACCCTCCCAAACCACAAGACACAACAACACTCCCTACTTGACTGGGCCCTTACCTCCCACCCCGATTGTGTCATCACCTCTGGCAGCCTCCCCAATGCTCTCAGTGACGATAACCCAATATACATAGTTAGGAAAGTCCACAGAACTAAATCACCACACAAAACCATACAGCAAAGCTCTTTCAAGTCTCTTGACCTTGAACCTCTCCTTAGTAACCTTGCCACTTCTGACTGTTCCCCCCCAACCTCCTTCCCCTCGGTTGATAAGGCCCTTGTCTACTTCAAAGAAATCTTTCTTGCAAACTAGAATGTCTTTGCCCCACTCAAACAAACCAGAGTCAGAGGTAACCATTTACGTTGGATAACCCCTGAATTTCTGGCCTGCCTCAGGGCTAGAGATTGAGCCTGGAAGTGTCATAAAGCTACCCAGCATCCTAGTGACCTTGTGAATTACCGCATGCTCGGAAATGCTTGCACCAGGGCTACAAGGTTAGCCAAGTCCGAATATTTCAAATCTGCCTTCATCACCAACATAAATTCTCCTTCAAAGTTCTGGAAGGTGATTCACACCTTATTTACCCCCTCATCGCACCCCCCGTACTTAAAGTAAACAGCTCACTAGTGTCTGACCCACCAGCTGTAGCTGCAGAATTGAACTCCTACTGTACCTCCTCTGCCACTAAGCTGCTGAAATCCCTCCTCTCCTACCCATCCCGCTCCCCACCCTCTACTGGTGTGCCCCCTTTATCACCCTCCCACCTCCCCTTCTCTTTCACTACTGTAACCCCAAATGATGCCCTAAGTGCCCTCCTCACCATCAATCCCTCTAAAGGTGCTTCCCCTGATGGCCTTGACCCAAACCTCCTCTCCCTCTCCACTTCAGCCATTGCCTACCCCCTCTCAGTAATCCTAAATCTCTCATTCTCTACTGCCTTGGTCCCCTCTCTTCATGGAAACATGCAGTGGTCCTCCCTCTACCCAAAGGGGGTGACCCCTCATCCCCTGGCAACTATTGCTCCATTTCTGTCCTCACTAGCCTTGCCAAGCTTCAAGAACACATTGTCCTCTCCCAACTCACCTGATTTCTATCTGACACCTCCTTTTTCACCCCTTTCCAGTCTGGTTTCAGGAAAAAACACTCAACCACCACTTCTCTCCTATGGCTCACAGACTCCATCCTAACCGAGATGGACAATGGCCAAATTACCTCTGCCATTTTTGTTGACCTGGCCAAGGCCTTTGACATCATCTCTCACTCCCTTCTCCTCGGCTCACTCCCAGCAGCTGGCCTATCTCCCTCTGCCACAAACTGGTTCAAGGCCTACCTTATTGGCAGAACCCAAGCAATTAAGATCTTGGACGCCACTACCCCTCCCTTCCCCTCCCCTCCTGATTAGCACTGGAGTCCCCCAGGACTCTGTATTAGGGCCCCTCCTGTTCTCATCTTCTACGCTATCCTTAAGGTTCCTGCTACACATACCCAAATGGGGGACAGGGATTTTGCATCATGTGCCCCTAGATTATTGAACTCCTTTCCTGTCCAGGTCCGGTCCTCCCCTTCCCAGGCGAGCCTACAAACCTCCCTGTGGAACCACTTGAAGCTCTCCTCAGTATGTGACTGTTTCAATCCTCCCTGATTTCCGTGGTTCCCTGCACTGTACTTGAGCATAACATCTCCTGTACCTTGGCTCCAATCCCACTGTCGCTGCCTGCCCACCTGGGTGTGGCCCTGTGAAAATGTGTATTTTCTGTATATATCTGTACATATTGCTTGGAACTTTGCTTTAGCAACTCTGTCTGTTTTTTATATTTGACTGTGCCACTGTTGTAACCTGAGTTATCTACTATGTATGTTATGCTTCTCCTGACCTCAGTGTATCTGCCTTACTTGCTTCAATTTGTACTCTGTATGTTCTATTAATTTCCTGTACTGTCCCAGGTCATACCTGAAAATAGGCATATGTTTTATCTAGTGTACTTACCTGGTCAACAAAAGCTAAATAAATAAATAAATGACCTTCCCTCTGTTTGCTCCCCATCCACCACTATACATATGTATGCTGATGATACAGTCCTGTATGCATCTGGCTCCTGTCCTGATGAGCTTACAACCAGCTTACAGCAAGACTTTGACAAGGTTCAGCTCTGGTTTGCTAGCCATCAACTTTTCCTCAACATCAAGAAGACTGTCTACATGATCTTTGGCACAAGGCAGAGACTCTCTAGGCTTCCCTCCCTACCCATTTTCCACATCCTTAATGGGACTTTACTCGAGGACACATCCTCCTTCAGATACTTAGAAACATAGAATTTGATAGCAGAAAAGGACTGCCTGGCCCACCTAGTCTGACCATTTCACTACCTAATGGATAAGATGCAGATCCTAGTTAACCAACAGCCTACTTCCTCCTACCCCACTAGAATTGCCTTATGTCTGTCCCATGCCTTCTTGAATTCTCCCACTGTTTTTGACTCCATGACCTCCTCAAGAAGGCTGGTCCATGCATCCACAACCCTCTCTGTGAAAACATACTTCCTCACATTACTTCTGAGCCGTCCCCCCTCTACCTTCAAATTGTGTCCCCTTGTTCTTGCACATCTCTTTTTCTGAAAGATGCTACCCTCTTGGGTTTCGTTGATTCCCTTGAGGTACTTGAAAGTTTCTATCATGTCGCCCCTCTCCCTCCTTTCCTCGAGGGTATACATATTAAGCTCATTTAGTCTCTCTTCATATGTCTTCTGGTGCAGACACTGCACAATTTTGGTTGTCCTCCTCTGACCCTGTCTATGTCTTTGCAGAGATGGGGTCTCCAGAACTGCACGCAGTATTCCAGATGGGGTCTCACCAATTGTCTTGGAGCAACACCTAAACTTCTCTGGACATATTCACGTCATCCAGAAAAAACTAATCCCCAAGCTTGGTGCCCTGTTCAGGAACTGTAGTTGCATCCCTCCTACGGCTAGGCATGAACTTGTTCAGAAGATGACACTGCCTATTTTTGACTACTGTGATGCAGTCTATGGTGCTGCCCCCTAAGGCCTTCCTGGCCAGACTGGGTACCCTCTTCAATTCCTTCTGCCACTTTGCCCTGGATGCCCCCCCCCTCGCACCCACCACTGCAATCTTTATTGTGCCCTATCCTTCCCCCCTCTCTTATAAATAGGCAACTCTTCCACTGTGTTAAATTCACCTCCAAGCACTGGTTGGGTGAGCTCCCTTCTTACCTCACTGCCTCCCTTATAACACCCCCACCACCCTCCCATTCCCTTAGATCAACTAACTCACGCACCCTGGTAGCCCCTGCAGATCCACCCAAATCGGCCAATCCGGTTACCCTCACCGCCTCCCAAAAATTTGAAATCCCCCCCCTCAAATCTGGCACTCATCCTCTGCCTACTCCATCAGCTCTGCCCTCAATAATTACCTTGCTCCTAGCTGCTCGTGTCATGTCCATCCCTAACTCCATCCTCTAAGCCCTGGACAAACCCTGCTCTCTACTGTCACCTTCATTTTACCCTGTGCACACCCACCTCCCCAAATTTCCAGCTCTCCTCCTCTTCCCCCAAATTGCTCCCCCTTACTGGCCTCCCTTGATCTCTCACAGAATGTAAGGGACCCCAAATGCTCTCCATGGGTCCCTCTCCTACCCACCCAAGGGGCTTGTATCTCTTATCTACTCCCTTCCCCCACAATCCTGAAGGGGTCCCTCGGGGACACTTCCTAATCCCATTCTCTCTGGTCCCACCAGTCCCCTTGCAGGGTTCCTCGCATCCTGAAGGGGTCTCCAGGGACACAACTCTTCCCCCTCCCCCCACCTCACCACGGCCTCTCTTTTCCCCCTTCTTATTCACGTCAGCACTTGTTTACTTATTAACCCAGCACTTATTATTGTCCACTCTTTCTACCTATCATGCACAACACTGTTATAACACTGTTTGTAACACCTGCCTTACAACTGTATGTTAATGTTGAACTTATAGCTTGAATGTTTAATGTCTCATTCCTATTGTACCCCTTCCCTCCAGTTTGCAACGGGAGATGAGCGATTTGTCGCTCAGTGTGCCTTCCTGGTGAAACATGTCAATAAATAAATAATGATTCTCCCTATTTTTGACTGTTGTGACTTAGTCTACAGTGCTGCTCCCAAGTCTTCCCTTACCAGACTGGATTCTCTTTTCAATGCCTTCTGTCACTTCGCTCTTGACTCCCCTGCCCTCACTCACCAATGCACCCTATATCAGTCTCTTGCTACTTCCTCCCTCAAGAACAGATGCCTCTCCCACTGTGCAAAATTTATTTAAAAATTCTGGTTTGGCACACTCCCTTCCTACCTCTCCTGTTCTCTATCTATTCCTCACTCCTCCTACCACTCCCTCAGATCTGCTAACTCTTGTACTTTAGTAATCCCTCATCACTCCACCACTATAGGCCAGAACGGTTTCTCCTACCACTTCCCTAAACTTTAGAACGCTCTACCCCATCCGGTCAGGTACTTCTCCTCCCCATCATCTATCGCCATGGCCCTGCATAATTTCTTCTCTCCCAACTGCACTTGTCCCTAATTTCTACTTCCACAAGTCCGTTC
This sequence comes from Neoceratodus forsteri, assembly GCA_016271365.2. Taxonomy (NCBI): domain Eukaryota; kingdom Metazoa; phylum Chordata; order Ceratodontiformes; family Ceratodontidae; genus Neoceratodus; species Neoceratodus forsteri. The sequence continues at coordinate 1,059,931,200 of CM028135.1, forward strand.
AACACTCATACTCCCTATTCCCAGCCACAATTCCCACCTTCCTTCCTCCCCCCTGCTTTAATCCCTATAACTTCCACCGCTCAATCCCTCTTGGTAACCCCTTCACCCCATCCCCCCTCTCACAGCTTGAACTACTACCTCAACATTTCTTTCCTCTTCTCAGGGTCAAAGCTATCCCTGTCCCTATAATCTCTTGCCTCTTAATCCCTTTTCATTACCCCTACAGCCCATCCACCCTCCCACTACCCCTCTCACTTCTGAATCTACTTACCTCTACATTGCTGTCCTCTTCTCAGGGTTTATGCTCCTGGCTCTGCCCCTGCAGCCCACCCCCCTTCCACCCCCTACCCCTACCCCTCTCTCTGCTTACCCCTATGGTTAGCTCCTCCTTTCAGGGCTTAAGTTGCATCTTTTCAGGGTTTAAGCTGTGTCTCTCCATGCTTCCTTTCTATCTCCTTGTTCCACATCCAATTCCTCTCCTGCAGCAATTAGTACAGTTATCCTTTCTTACACTTTATGTTAAGCACTTATCAAATCTCTGTACCGATAGTGTTTAACCATTGTTCTACTTCCTATTGTTGCAAAAATGATAGTTTTACCTATGTTTGCAAACTAGTGTAAACCATTGCTCTACTTTCTATGTCGTAAAGACGTTATTTTTATCTATGTTTGTAAAATGTTACTGATGGACTATGTACTCCACTTCCCTTCCCCCCAGGATGCACCGGGCGATTTGCAACATAGTTGTTCAGTGTGCTTTTCTGGTGAAACTCTTCAATAAATAAATAAATATATTGCCTTGCCCCAGCTCCTATGCTTTCCGCAGCACCCACGCCCTTGCACTCCCCCCCCAGATCCTCCACTGCTGGCCAGTCTGCCTTCTCTTACCACTTCCCTAGGCTTTGGAACTCCCTCCCTCTCCCAATCCATTCAGCCACCTTTCCCTACTCTCTAACCTGCCTCCGGTGTAGCCTCTCCTCCCACACCTGCAACTGTAACCTGTAACCTCACCTCATTTCTCCCTGATAGCCAATCTATCTCCTCCCCCATCTCTTACCCTCCTTCCTTTCTCTATATGACCCCCACCCTGTTCCTCATCCCCCTCATCTCACAACCCTATCCCATTCTCTCTACTATCTCACCCTACCCCCCAGCTCTCTGCCCACCTTTCCCTACTCCATCCCCTTCTCTCCTTTCCTCCTCCACCTCCTCTCACATCCCTTTCCTTACTCCTAATCCTCTGCTCATCTATCTCTCCTTCCCCACACCAAACCCACCTTTCTTAGTCCTTGACCGTAACTCTGTTTCTATGTTCCCCCTTAAGCCCGCTTTCTCCTCCCCCCCATTATAACATCTATTGTTTTACTACCAGCCGGTACTGGCACACATTCGGCTCAGCAGCTATAATTTTCAGTGCAGTGGTACATGGTTTATGAGTTCTCACACTGTTTGATTATTAGTTAAGTTAAATTTATTGTGCTATGATTCTATGTTATATTTTATTACTTGATTTTAATATTTGATGTGATTATGGTATGATTTTATTTATATGTTTTATTGATTTGTATCTGAAATTATGGTTTTAATATTTTCAGCACCTTGATACGTTGAAAGGCACTTTATAAATAAAATTATTATTATTAAATTATTATCTATTTATTCATTTACTTGGGTTAAATCCATGTACACAATTTACTGTACACAGTTATTTTTGTATTTATTTCTCTGCTGTTTACAGTTGTAACATGTTATTTTAGACTCTATGGCCTGGATATTCAAACTGTGCCATTCTGAGGCGCAAGCCCTTGCGCTGCTCAAAATAGTTGCGCGGGGGTGTGGCCGGGTGATATTCAAAGGAGTTGCGCTGTTCGCAACTCGCTGGCCTCACTCCCAGCACAACCTCGCAAGTAGGGTGTAGGCTGCAAGCCCATTGGCTGTAGCTCTGCACTACCGGGCATGCAGCCCTACCGGACAGTCAGTCGGCGGGCGGGCGGGCGGGAGGCGGTGGATGCTGTCGCTCACCGCCATGGGGGGAGCGTGGAGGGGCTTCGTGGGGGGGGACACTAGACACCAGGGAGATTTTGGTGGGGGTTTAGATGATTCTGCCCGCGATCGGGCTTTACGGTCCACTGGACCACCAGGGAGATATTTGGGTTGGGGGTGATTCCTGCCCGCGATCGGGCACTGGGGGTTCATATCGCTATGCCCGCTGACCGGGCTTCAGGATATGGGGGGTGTTACATGTACCTGTACTGCCCGCGATCGGGCTGTGGGAGATGTGGGCGGGGAGTTGTGCCACACTATGCCCGCTGACTGGCCAGTGGGGGCACAGGAAAGAGTTGGGGCCAGCCAGGGTGGCAGCTGCTGTTTGGCGCCTCGCAATGCAGCAGCTCACCTGTGGGTGGCCTCAACTTAGCTCTTTTTTGGGCCAAGGTTGTGCAGGCTAGGTTGGGTTACAAGATAGACAACTCTGCACAACCCGACTGAATATCGGGTTGCGAGGTTATGCATGGATCCTCCTCCTGTTGAGAGCATGCATTCATTTGCATTGCTCTCTTGTGCAACCTGATGCCAGTGGCGTACTGCCTCTGCTGAATATCGCAGAATGGCGATTTTGGACTTCCGTCGATGCTAACCCTTTCAATATCCAGGCCTATGTATTTTCAGGGGTACTCCCTTCCTTCCCCCAGGACGTATCTGAAACAAGTTCTTGTTAGTTCAATATGTCTTTCCTGGTGAAACTTTTAAATAAATAAAATATAACGCCTTTGGGGCACTTCAATTTTCAGCAAGCTGCAGCTCAGCTGTCTGGGGAGTCAGCCGCCTATCTGCCACCTGCGCTCAACCTGCACTATGTCCTACAGGAGGCTGTATCATTAGACAGAAGATGGCTTCACTTACTGACACCTTGCCACCTCCCGCCCCACCTGGGAGCTCTCTAGCCACAAGTCTCACTGCCTCTGCTGCTACATGCCCCTTATTGTCTACTCACGTAAAATAACAGAGTGAAGGAGCACAAACATATTGGGCAAGTCCTCAGATTTTAGACATCACAGACCTCTTAAGCTTCACTCCCGAGGTCTGTGATGTCATAGAATCACCTTTGATGAAATACAGCATTGTTGTGCACACTTACCTGTCTATTATTCTATATCTATATTCTATAATCATGGGTGAGACTCCCCAAAACTTGTATCATTCAACATTTGGGAAACTCACTCCGCCAACATACTTTTTGGGTGTTAACCAAAAATAAAGGTTTGCATAAGGACGCTGGTGCTTTCCATGCACTTTAAACAACTACACACTAAAAAACGTGACACTCACCACCTTCTTATAATTATGCTACCGGACCAAATCAAGTACTAAACATTAAAATTTAGATCCGAAAAGTGTCAGGTATAAGATGGGCATCAGACATCAGGTGGACTGATGGGGACTGATATGTTGGCACTAATTATATCTTTTGTATAAATAAAAGAAATTTTAATAATTAGTAACAAAACGGTTTGGTCCTATGGCATTATTTTAAGAAGGTGTTGTTTGGGAATGACTTTGCACTGCCTGCAGCTTAAGCAACTCTTGCAGTTAGACACAACACTGGTGTAGTCTGCATGACAGTTACTGTGAAAAGTATTTAGACATCACTGTTTATCTGTACAGCGGCACCTTACAAAATCAAGGATGTAATGCTGATTGCGGCGCAAGACTTATGGTTCCCCAGTCCACAAATTAAACAGTTTACTCAAACAGATGTCTCGCCAGCAAATTGTTGTGAGATCATGACATTTTGTGCTTGTTTTGTGCTCTGGGAATAGCACACTGTGAGCTAAGTAACATTACATCTGATGTACTGTACCGTTTCCTTTGCCAAGAAATCTTGCCTAAATGTTGTTGGCCCAAAAGGAGCTGCAGATACAGAACTCCGACAAGAGTTTGGAAGCAGCTGTTAGCAACTTGTATGGACAGCACTAATCACACAGGTTTATCTTAATATATAAAATGGCACTGGAAAATCCATTTACATGACTGGCTGAAACACATCACATGACTGTGCATTAAAACCCTGAGTGTTACTTATGTTTTAGACTTAAAAAAATGTTTTATAAAGCAAACCCATTTATACACGAGTAAAACACTCCAGGTTGTGCATTAATGCATTTTGATGCACTTCCCAGGGTGTAGGTACTGGCTACGCCTTGTGCCTCATACTGTTATGGCATGCATTTAAATGCTTTAATTCACATATTATTATGTGTTATTGCTTTACATAAAGTATTCTCAGTGTTTTCTTGACTGGATGAAATCAGAGGGGAGTACTGCATTTTAAAACCAATCCATAATGTGATTGTTAAAAGCAGGTAATTTTCTTAATGATTTCCACGCTCTGGTTAGGTTGCTAATGGTTCTCAATACATGGAAGCAGTGGTGACAACTGGTGCAGATCAGCCCGTCACAAGCAAGACAGATAGCCCTAATCCATTAACCCTCTTTCCCAGAAGGCTAACAAAACAAATCTTACCTCTTGAACCAGAGTCACTGTAGCCTTGAAACACGGAGTAGAATTTTAGGATTTGTAGCAAAATTGAGAACCCTCACATAGATGGTCTTGCTAATTCCTATGTCATCAGCTACTCATGCACTACAGGCTGCCCAAAAATCTTGCAAAAAGTTTGAAAATTAAAGATAGTATAGCTGTTACACTAGGAGTAAAGGTCTTTATGCCTTTCTACCTTAGGTTTTCATTTAAAGGGAGATTGTCACCTTTGGGAGAATTTTGAAAAAAAACTTTAATGTAATTCAGCTCATATTTGATAGACGTTCTGCACTGCTCTTGCAACCCTTATGGGACATTAAGAAGAAGAAGAAGGAGAATCAGCATTTAGACAGTGCTTTTCATACACTTTGTGTCCCAAAGCGCTTTACAAGCAATGCTAGCCTGGTAGTGAAGTGACTGAATGAATAGTGGCAGCCAATTTGCACAGCAACACCCACTCACAGCCTTGGACAATTGCATGAACCAGTTTTATGGGAAGGGAAGATTGGCCAGAGCACTGGGAAAGTCCATTACTCTTTGCAAAAGTGCCTTTGGTTCTTTTACTTCCACCTAAACACCCACCAGGACAGCACCAGGATGGGTAGAAGGAACCTTGTTTTAACACATCATCCAATGGACAACACACCGAACAATACAGCACCACCCAATACTGCATGTGAGTGCCAGCATTTTAGGTATAAGCCCAATCCCAGTGTGGGACTAGAACCCACGACTTTCTGACCCAGAGACAGATGTGTCACGCTGAGCCACGCTGACACCTTTACACTCCTACAACTGTCTCTGATGCTGTTGTGCTGTATTATTCAGCTCCGCTGCCACTACCTCTGGACATATGCCCGAAACATCCCCAAAAAGTGAAGACCCTCTCTGTGAGATCCTCCCTGAGTCATATGGCTGCCAGGGACTACCCTTTAGGGAAGACTGTCAGGCTTCCTCATCCTCCTGGTGTGTCCCTACATTTCATGTATTTATTTATTTGGATTTTGATAACCGGGTAGGCTCACAGAGACAAAGTTGTCCTTTTCAGGGGCGATCTGGGCAATGTAAGCATTCCATACACAGTCAATAAAATACATAGTATTACAGAGGTAGAAACGATTTACAATAAATTGCACAGAGATGAGGTTTAAGACAACGTTTGACATATGTTACAGAACAGGGAGCATACAATAAATTATTGATTTTTGGTAGCTGTTAGATATAGTTCAAATACTGGTGGAGAGATCCTCCCGGAATTAACAGGAATCTAAATTAAATGTCCCCAGACCCCTTCTCTGGGCTCTCCACTAATTTATTTATTTATTTTTTTATTTTACTGTATAATCGTAATTACAATCCTTTGAGTCATAGACTCTTTGCAAAACTCCACGTCGTTTACAGGGTGGAGGGAGAACCAAAGTACAAGGAAGACAGATGGAAGAGCAATAATTATATACAGGTTTCAGTACAGACAGTTTTTTATACAATGGCTCCATGGTGGTTACAGGGGTGGAGAGACACAAGACAATATAAAGCATTAAAGAAATGCAATTTTTTTTTTTTACACTTTTTGATTTTTCAGGTTACAGAATTGACATGGCACTGAGAGGCGTTTAAAAGCTTATGGGAGGCATACATGGGCCCAAGACAGAGCTAAATGCAGAGTCTTGGGCCTGTCCTGGAGGCTAACAGGTGATGGGGTGTCAATATAAGTTGGTTTCATTAGGCTGGATCCATTGACGGTTGCGAGCTGGGAGGTCCTTGCCACCTCAGGTAGTCTAGGAAATGACCAGAGTCAAGTGGCATCTTGGGCACCCTGGCACCCTTCTTACTGGCACTAAGCTCCACCCACTGGTCTCACTAAATCAGAGTCACTGCCGTAGTAGGCGCTGGGTCTAGCATTCTAAGTAACCATGCCCCCACACACTTCCTAGTGGCAGGATAAGGTTATTGCTCTTCACTACTGGGTTCATTATAATAATGGTGACAATACTGGTATGGCACACTGAATCTGGACACCATACTAGTAATGGTTAGGATTACCAGATGTCTTCTTTTACAAGGACATGTCCTCTTTTCCAGCTGCCAAATATTCTTCATGTACCTTCTCTATCCTGTTGTATTATTATTTTATAATTTTTACTCTCTCCTACCCAGGACCTCCTTGTAAATGAGCTGTGAAGGTGGTGGGGACTTTAAACCTATTTATTTGGGGTCTGGCACAAGGGCTCATTGGGGAGGGACTATGTCCCTTTTGGCATCCCAAAATCTGGTACCTCTAGTAATGGTGCCCACCCCAGATGGAGACTTGTGTACACTGGAGCAGCCTCATGTAAGTACACAGTTAACTGCAAGCTCTACATGTTACTCCCTGCTATCAGACCCATGGCTGTACTGTGCGCATTGTGTGCAGCAGACACCTACTGAGAATCTAGGCTTATAATGTAAAGCAGCACTGCGACAAAATTGGGCAAAACAATATTTTTATTTCACTATAAAAAGATTTCATTTGGTTGTAAAATGTTGCAGCTCCACCAGCATTTTAATTATTTAATTAATGGTTTAATTTAGTTTTAGCGTAAGAAAAGAAGTTTGTCACATTTTGCTTATAAATACTACCGTAGAAATGGTGAGGGTTAGGATTAAGAGAATAACAACAAGCATTTGTCAATGCTGAATGTTTGCTTGCTGGCATTGGCAGTGGTAGTGTAGAAGTTACAGAGCTGCATAATAGGAATGGCAGTGAAGTGAACTGAAGCCAACCCCACCACCACCCTGCAGAGAGTGACAGGCATTGGGTGTGTCTTTGGGTCATCAGGCATAACGCCCACGCCATTTCACCACACCCCACCCTGCAGACACTGACAAGTGTCATGGTGTGCCTTGGGGTCTTTGGCCCTTATGCGCACCCCATTCCATCAGGAAATACGGTGAGATGGATGTGGTATAGGAGAATGGGGTGAACTTTGGGTCAAGAGTCCAAGGCATACCTCGATGCCTCTCACTGGCTGCAGGGTGCAGAATGGTATGAGCATTACAGGCAAGAATCCCAAGTCACACCTGATGCCTGTCATTCTCTACAGGGTGGGGTGTTATGGTTGGAAACCCTAACACCTCAGGCATTCGTTGGTATTTTCACTCCAAATTTTCAACATGGTTTTGTGACCCACCTCGCGAACAGTGGCAATATCAGTTTGTTAGCTAAGCTGCTTATACTGGACTACGGCATTTAGCACCACAGGTGCAAAAACATTCGAACAGGATGTGAAAAATGACAGCTGTACTGTTCATGGGGAGGTGTAAAAATGGCAATGTTGCAAATCTGCAGTAAAAATATTAAAAAACTGGTGAAGTCACGGCGTGCATAGAAACTGCAACACACACCTGTAATGTAATTAGTTTGGGGATTTTTACAGCAGATTGTCAACACAGGCATTTTGGGACCTCCAATCATGAACAGTGTCACTGTGATTTTCTTTATCTGTCCCGAACAATAATTTCCCACAGCGACCAGGCATCTCACGCTGAAAGTGTGAAACACATTTCGGCCATGTTGTGAAAAATGACAGCTGTACTGTTCATAAGGAAGTGTGGAAAAATGCCACTGGTGAAAATCTGGACTGAAAATATTACAAAGTCATGAACTTACAAGGGTGCGTGGAAACTGCGCAATGCTCACTCGTAACACAGTCATTTTATGGACTTTTGTCACAAATTTTCAACATAGCCATTTTAAGACCTCTGCTCATGAACAGTGTAACTGTGATTTTCTTAATCTGTCCCAAACATTGCTTTCACACACGACTGCACCATTATGCTTCATGTGCAGAAACACATTTGGGTGACATGTGAAAAATGGCCAATGTACTGTTCATAAAGGAGTGTAATAAAATGGCAATGTTGAGAAATCTGGAGTGAAAATATTGAAATTACGAAACTTACGTAGGGTGCTGAGAGAACCATAAGAACGACGTCAGAAACAGTCATTTTTAGGAATTTTTTCACCAAATTTTCAACATAGCCATTTTAAGACCTCTGCTCATGAACAGTGTCACTGTGATTTTCTTTAATGTGTCCCATACATTGATTGCACACAGACTGTGCCATTGTAGCGCTACATGGGCGAAACACATTTTGGGCAAGATGTGACAAAATGACAGCTGTACTGCTCATAAGGAAGTGTAATAAAATGGCAATGTTGAAAATCTGGAGTGAAAATATTGAAAATTAACTTAATAGCTATATGAGGAACTGCACAACGACATCAGAAACAGTTTATTTTTAGAGATGCCACCAATTAAAATAGACTTTTGAGAGCCCACCTTATGAACAATGCTAGTGTCATTTTGTTACTTGGTCCCGAAGGTGACTTCATGCAGTGACTTCTAAATCACCCTTCGGGCCCGATTAATGCCATGACAGTAAGAGCATTCAAGAGAAGGGATCCCAAAACCCCATGTTGAAAATTTGGTGCAAAAATTCCAAACAATGGCTGAGATATGCAGCAAAGTTGAAAAAACCCTATCTATCCCATCATACAGCTTACCGGCATTTCCTCAGTTCCGGTCGGCTTTGAAGAGTACAGACGTGTTCCCGGTCCACAGAAGATCATCGCGCCAGAGTCTGGAGGTAAGTATGGGGTGAGGGGGTGTGAGGAGGCAGGGCGGTGGAGTGGGTGGGGCAGAGACACCGAGGACCATTTTCCAATTTCAGTTTTTTTTTAAACAAAGGACAGATGACATGGGACGTTTACCACGCTGGGGTGGGCTCCTAGCGTGGCACAAAGATGACTTTTGGGGGTTGCATGGAGCCAATGAGGGATTGGGCACCCCTCGGCGACAGCATCTTTGCCATGCTGGGGTGGGCTCCCAGCGTGACCAAGGAGGGCTGTTGGGGGGGCGGAGCTGATGGGGATAGGCACCCCGTCAGTGATAGCATCTGTTGCCACACTGGGGTGGGCTCCCAGCATGGCACCCTGTACTCTGGGAGGGAGAGACAGTGGAGCCAATGGGGATTGGGCACCCCGTCGGCTAGCATGTGTAGCCATGCTGGGGTGGGCACCCAGCGTGGCATGTGGGACGCTTTGGGGGAGCAGCACAGACGATGGGGGATTGGGCACCGTCGGCTATACAGTGTACGTAAGCAGCACGCATTATGCGCGTGTGTAGGGGAGCGCCATGAGCAGGGTGATATCTTATCGCTGCTCACTGAAGCGTAGCTCCCTTTTCAACTGTACGCCACTGCATTTTTGCACTGCTGGCATTGGAGAACTGCGCCGCCTGCAAACACACTAGACTGAATTGGAAGAGGTTGCCACACCTCCGAAAATTGAGGATGGTACTATGTTTCTTGCACATGCAAAGCAAACATAAAACGCATGGTGTGCAGCATAGAATTATCTAGAAAAGTAGATTAGACAGGTATGCTAACGTTTTTATTAACAGACGCTGAGGCTAGCTTTTTGGAAAAATATGTTTCACTGCAATGCTGCTTTAAGCAACAGTCTGAAATTTGAGGCAGATTTTGTTAATTTTTTATGTTAAACATAGAAACATAGACTTTGATGACGAATAGGACCGCTTGGCCCACCTAGTCTGCCCATTTCCCTACCTAGAGGATAAGCTGCAGATCCTATTTAACCAACAGCATATTTCTTCCTATCCCCACAAAAATTGCCGTATGTCTGTCCATGCATTCTTGAATTCTCCACAGTTTTAGACCCCACAACCTCCTCAGGAAGGCTGTTCCATGCATCACCGTTTCCCTCTCTGTGAAAAAATACTTCCTCACATTGCCCTGAGCCGTCCCTCTATCTTCAGATTGTGTCCCCTTGTTCTTGCACATCTCTTTTCTGAAAGATGCTACCCTCTCGGACTTTGTTGATTCCACTGAGGTACTTAAACGTTTCTATCATGTCCCCCCTCTCCCTCCTTTCCTCAAGGTATACATATTAAGCTCCTTTAGTCTCTCCTTGTATGGCTTCTCTTGCAGACCCTGCACCATTTTAGTTGCCCTCCTCTGAACTGCCTCCATCCTGTCTATGGCCTTAGTGGGAGATGGGTCTCCAGAACTGGACACAGTACTGCAGATGGGGTCTCACCAACTGTCTGTACAGGGATAATAACTTTCTGTTTTCTGCTGGTGATACCTCTCCTATACATCCCAGTATCCCCCAGCCCTCCCTACCGCCTTCTCACATTGTTTGCCAACCTTAAGGTCATCTGTTATGATTACCCCAGGTCCCTTTCCATTTTGTCATTGTTACTACCTCCCCCCATTGTGTAATTTTCTTCTGGGTTTTGTTTCCCAGGTGCATTACTTTGCACTTCTTTGCATTGAATCAAGCTGCCATACTTCTGACCATTCCTTTAACCTTGCCAAGTCCTTCTCATCCTTTCCATGCCTCCTTGTGTATCAGTCTAGAGGCCAGAGGGCAGGGACCCTAGGCAGCAGGATTCACAGCAGGAAGGTCATGCCAGATGAATCTGATAGATTTCTTTGACTGGGTGACCAAAGTAGTAGATCAGGGAGGGGCTGTGGACATGGCCTACCTAGACTTTAGCAAGGCATTTGACACAGTCCCACACAAAAGATTAATATATAAGTTAGCCAGCCTGGGAGTGGGTCCCAAGATGACAGCCTGGGTAAAGAATTGGCTGGAGAATAGGACACAGAGAGTAATAGTAAATGGAGTCCACTCAGAAGAAAGGAGGGTTACTAGCGGGTACCGAGGGTTCAGTATTAGGACCAGTCCTTTCAATGTCTTTATGTTTACATTGCAGAAGGACTGGAAGGAAAGTATGTCTCTTTGCAGATGACACTAAGATCTGCAACAGAGTTGATGCACAGGGTGGGGTGGAAAGGATGAGAAGGACTTGGCAAGGTTAGAGGAATGGTCAAATGTATGGCAGCTTAGTTTCAATGCTAAGAAGTGCAAGGTAATGCACCTGGAAACAAAAACCCAGGGAAGAGTACACAATGGGGGTGAGATACTAACAACAACAAAATGGAAAGGGACCTGGGGGTAGTCATATCAGATGACCTAAAGGTGGCAAGCAATGTGAGAAGGCAGCAAGGAGGGTTGGGGGATACTGGGATGCATAGGAGAGGCATCACTCAGTAGAAAACAGAAAGTTATCATCCCTCTGTACAGACAGCTGGTGGGACCCCATCTGAGTACTGTGGCAGTTCTGGAGACCCAATCTCCGAAAGACATAGACAGGATGGAAGCTGTCCAGAGGAGGGAGACTAAAATGGTGCAGGGTCTGCACCAGAAGACATATGAAGAGAGACTTAAGGAGCTTAATATGTATAGCCTTGAGGAAAGGAGGGAGGGGAGACATGATAGAAACTTTCAAGTACCTCAAGGGAATCAACAAAGTCCAAGAGGGTAGCATCTTTCAAAAAAGAGGTGTGCAAGAACAAGAGGGCACAATTTGAAGATAGAGGGGGGCGGCTCAGAGGTAATTTAAGGAAGTATTTTTTCACAGAGGGTTGTGGATGCATGGAATGGCCTTCGGAGGAGGTTGTGGAGTCAAAATCAGTGGTGGAATTCAAGCATGCATGGGATAGTCATAAGGCAATTCTGGGGGTGGGGTAGGAAGAAGTAGGCTGCTGGTTAACTAGGATCTGCAGCTTATCCAGTAGATAGGGAAATGGGCAGACTGGGTGGGCCAAGTCCTTATCTGCTGTCAAATTCTATGTTTCTATGTAACCCTGTTGCAGATCTTTGTGTCATCTGCAAAGAGGCATACTTTTCTTTCCAGTCCCTCTGCAATGTCACTTATAAAGACATTAAAAAGGACAGGACCCAATACTGAACCCTGTGTACCCCACTAGTAACCCCTTTCTTCAGAGTGGACTCCATTTACAATTACCTTCTGTGTCCTGTTGTTCAGACAATGTTTTACCTAGGCTACCACCCTGGGACCCACTCCCAGGCTGGTTAATTTGACTACTAATCTTTTGTGTGGGACTGTGGCAAATGCCTTGCTAAAGTCTAGGTAGGCCATGTCCACAGCCCCTCCCTGGTCTACTGCTTTGGTCACCCAGTCAAAGAAATCAATTAGATTCATCTGACATGACCTTTCTGCTGTGAACCCATGCTGCCTTGGGTCCTGTGCCCCACTGGCGTCTAGGTACTCAACAATTCTTTCCTTCAGAAGTGATTCCATCACTTTCCCTACCACAGAGGTCAAACTGACAGGTTTGTAGTTTCCTGCCTCTGTCTTGGTCCCACTTTTGTAAAGGGGAATCACATCCGCCTTCTTCCAGTCCTCGGGTACCACACCATCCTCCCATGATTTGTTAAAAGGGTAGTCAGTGGTGTCACTAGTTCTCTGCTTAATTCTTTTAGAATTCTGGGGTGAATTCCATCTGGCCCCATTGCTTTGTCCACCTTCAGTTTTAGGAGTTCTTTCAGAACCCTTTCTTCTGTGAAAGGACTGGGATCGACCCCCTCTCCAGAGTGCTTCTGTTAATTGGATTTGGCACCTCCCACTTCCTCTTTTGTGAATACTGAACAGAAGTATTCATTCAGTATCCCTGCCTTTTCACTGTCATTCTCTGCCCACCCACCATCCATTCTATTCAGCCTCACTATCCCTCCCTTTGTCTTTCTACTCCCTGATATACCTATACAAGGTTTGTCCCCTTCTTAACTGAGTTGGCTATCTTTTCCTCAGTTTGTGCCTTTGCTATTCTGACTACCCTTCTTGCTTCCTTCTGCTTTAATTGGTACAGTTCTCTGTCCTGCTCCTTCTGTGTTTTCTTATACTTCCTAAATGCTATCGTTTTCTCCTAACCTTCACGCCACCTCTTTTGAGAACCATAGTGGCTTTTTCTTTTGTTTGATTTGTTTATTTGCTTCGTAGAAAGGCTTGTTGCCTCTGTGATGGCAGTTTGATATTTTCCATTGTTGCTCCACCCTCCTTCTAGCCTGTTTGCTAGTGCTTTTCTAAGGCACTCTCCCATCTTGCCAAAGTCAGCCCTCCTGAAGTCCAGAACCCTCACTTTTATCTTAGAGGGACACTGTCGACTCATTTTGCATCATATTATTTCTACAGTAGCTGAAACCCCAAATTTTGTATTGCTTACTTTCTCTAAAATTCATAGAAGCTGCAGTTTTTATCTGCTTCCTTTCTTAGTATCACTGAAATGCATGGGGATGGGGCAATTATACCAAACTTTGTTTTGCTTCAAATCCTTGATCTACTCTCATTACATACTTCCTGAACATTAGGAACACCCCAGACAGTACATCCACTCATGATACAATAGTCTCCTCCCCCACATCATCATGAGTGGCTAAATTGTGGTAGGGCATTCCCAAGTCCAGGAAAGATGCAGTGGAAGTTGATCAAGGAAAGTAAACAAACTCTGTTTTTGTGTGGTAACACCAGTATGGTGAGCAGTGCGACTTTTACTTTTAAAATGAAGATAAGGATTCAGAATCAAACTACCAGCTACATCAGCCATCTCTACAGAAAGTGAGCAATCGTAACATGTGTTTTTAAAAGAGACACACTTTGAGGCCTAAGGGGTTGACCATGTCCTTTAATTATTATTTTAGTTCTTTTGCACCAGGATTACCACATGTAGGTGTAGAACATGATTTTCAAGAGGTCACGGATGGCGGAGAGCAGCAGCAGCCAGTGCACAGTAAGTTACACTAATAAATTATTGCTATTTTGATAGGGCAAAAGATATATTTAAAAAAATGGCACCTACAGTGCCTTTATAGAAGTAAGCAAAACAAGCAGTTCAGGAATATCCAGTGGCTGCCACTAGAAATGGTTGAATTTTGAGTCACAGAATGTAATTCATTTAAAATTTGGATATAAGGAATAGGAATAAGGATTCCAAATCTGACTCTGATTCCAAGATGCTTTTCCAAACAGGAATATGAATTGGAAATTCTAAACTCCTATAAAGTACTATTGGATCACAATCAGTCATTCCAATCATCCTTGTTGCTACAGTGCCCAAGTCTAACCTCTATGTGTATTAAGGGGTTAATGGTATGGTATGGTCTGCACTCCCACCCCAGCTGTGTGCCAGATGGATTTGCCTTTAGTAATATAGAGGAGGAGCCATTTTCTAGAGAGCTCAGTTCAGTGACATCAGTTCCGGGGAGGTGCCATTTGCTAGACATCTCAGTTCAGTAACATCATATGCAGGAGAGGGACCGGACGAGTGCGCATGTGCTCAGGTCTGCATTGTATTCCTGTGGTGAGCCATGGCACTTTCCTTTTCCTGAACTGAAGCTGAGCACAGTGAATTTGGAGAAGAAGTGGCAGAAGCTGCAAGCCAGCAGTCGCCTGGGGGCTTGAAATGGGTTATTTAGACAGGTGTACAGAAATCCCTTCTATGGGAAAACTATCAGAAAGCATCCAGCACTGTGCAGAGCTATGCTAAGAGACTCCATGGAAAATAATGTATAGAGTGTCCTGTGGGTACCCTCTCAGTGAATTATGGCCTTATCCTTGTGGTAGCAAGCAGCGGTGAGGTTTGGAAGCATCCTAGGGAGCCTCCTAAAGGGGAACAGTCAGCAGTAAGTGACCTAAACCCGAGTGTAGGCCAGGTCCCAATTTGCACATCTTTTACTAACACTTTTTTGGATGCAATAGATAGTATCTGGTTGAGCCTCCAACTGCCGCCCCAACATTTGCTTGCCACAGCTACTACAGAATCTTCATGGCTGGGCCAAATCAGGCTGAATCGAGTTTGACCTGGCCCAACTTGAAAACAGCACATTTGGCCAAATCACTTGACATGTAATGCTCTACAAAACAATTCCAGCAACAAAAATAAACTAAGGGTTGTAGCTTGGTCACTTCTCATGGAGTTCTGGGCTGGTGTGTGTCCATTTTGTAGGAGATTCATGGCACTTATGAAATGGCAGGATAGATCTCATTGGAAGACAGCCATCATATGATTGTGCATTAAAATACTAATGATGCACTGTCAGAAACCAGATCCGATTGCAAAGGCTTTGAAAACCTTTTGCCTATGGGTGTGCATTAAAGAATTAATAATGCACTTCCATGGGTGAAAAGACACTCTGCCTTCAGACACATGCTTTACTATGCACCTGGGGTGCATCATTAATCCTTTAATGCACCCCCATCGTGGCTTATTGCTTACTCTGTACAAAAATTAGCTGCCCTCAGGGCAGATGGTATGGTACCTGAGCAGTAACTCTGTGCAAGAACCTCTGGGATTTGCAAGCCCATTACCATGTCCACACAGGAGGATGCTGCATGGGTTGGGGGAGGAGGAATGGAAACAGCATGGGGGAGCCAGGAGTATTTAACCAGAATCAATTTGCGCCAGTAGCAGAACTGGTTCAGGAGAACTGCTCCACAACTGAAGAAGAAGTTGTTACCCCTGACGTTTGGCTGATCCATTCAGTAAGGATGTGCTAGAGTTAAGGGGCTCAGGCAGCGTCTGGAGAGAAAAGCACATTATAGTAATACATTCTCTGTAGTTTGAGGGACAGCAAGGCGGTGTGCTACCTGAGAATCCCTCCCACCCAGGAAAGTCATAAAGCAATCAAGAAAGTTGCAAAAGTAGACACACCACTGAATTTAACAGAAAAACATAGGAAATAAAAACAAAACAAATGAAAGCTGGAATAGCTACTTCCCAGTCCCTAAAACAGCTTTCTCCCTAACTTCCCTTACTGCTGCCTGAGCATGCTGACATCCAACATACACAGGAAGCGTTTAACAACTGAACATGAGAGAAATTAAGTTTCTAAAACAACAAACAAAACATGCTAACACAGTACTCCTTTTCTAAGACTACATTAAAACAGGAAGTGATGATGACATCACACATTACGTAAACTTTCTTGAATGCCTGGGTCTCTTAAAACTACAGTGCTATACAAAACCAATCTGCTCATTGAAACAGATCTTCACCCTCTTTGATTTATTTAATACTATTTTATAAGAGGAAAGAGACATTCTAGATAGAGATTATGTCTCTGGATTCAGGATGTAACACCCCCTCCCCAGTCTGGATGTTAAAGAGTCCTTTCACACAAACTCAGTCTCAAAAATAGTATTGTGAATGGTACTCCAATGGGGAGCCCAAACGTCAAAATTACGAACTCATACAAACAAAAGTTTCCGAGCACTCAACTGGAAGGTGGTAGGTGATTAAGAGGCCCTCGAATCTCAAGATATACCTGACTCAGCAAAGGTAGACTGACATAACAAAGCCAGTTAAATTAACATTTTAATGCAGGGCTTTACCCAATACACGCTGTAGCTGTGACCATCTTTTCCTGGTGCTTCAATCTCATGAGCTTCATGTGGTACACACAGAGGTTTCATTCCTTGCCTGTCGTGTTATTTCACTCATTGAAGTGTTATGACTGATTGTGCTGACATAATTATACGTGAGGGCTGAATCCTTCTGATTCCATGTCATCACATATTTGGCTATATCTAGAGAGCCACTTCTAAATGTGATCAAAACTTATGATAAGCATTTACTCTGGGTATTACAGGCTCAGCCACAGTTACCTAATTACACCGATTCCTGCCGTCCTTGAGATCTGCGTGTCGGCGATGTGTGTCTCTGTCTCCCTCTTTTCTCTTCCTGCCTGGTGCTATTTTCCACCTGGTACAGGACTGGATTGGGGCCTCTCTGCTCCGAGGTGACTTCTCTGTCCCAATACATTTTGCCGACACAGGACATGAAAGTGCCAGATGTATTGGTGGTGTTCGGGGCTGGACCATCAGGCTGTAGCCTCCAGGAGTTTTTACCTAAGGATTTCTCTCCTTGGCCTCCTTCCTCCCCTGTGGTGCAGTGCAATGGCACACTGTGGCCATGCCCACATGCAGTGTCCCCATGGGCAGAGATGAGCCTCTCCATCCTACCACAGGGTGGAGCTGGTACAGGGACGTAGCACCAGCCCTAGCTGATCTGTACAGATTTTCATTAGTATTCTATTCTGTTTTTGAACATCTACTGTTTAACATCACCTTTCTCATGACTAAAATGAATTATAAAACAAGCATTTGTCAATGCCTAAGTTCATCGCTTGGAATTGATGTTGGTACACAGATTGGCAGGACTACAGTTCCCAGCAGAAAGAACAAGTTATGCCAACAAGTTCACATTCCTGTTGCAATACAGTGAAGTGCAGACCTGTTTCCTGATTCTGTGATCTGGCTTTGAAGGGTGAAGATGTGTCTGTGGTTCAGAGAAGATGAGGGCACTGGAGCCCCACCATGGGTTGGGTTGGGGGATGTTATGGTTAGAAACCCTAATGCCTGGACGTTTGTTGGTATTTGCACTACAGATTTTCAACATGGTCTTTTGTGACCCCCACCTCATGAAAGCATTTGGGACCTTTGCTCATGAATAGTGGCACTGTGATTTTGTTAATCTGTCCCAACGTTGATTCCTCACAGCGACTGCACCATTCTGCACTAGATGTGAAAACACAGTTCGGGCAGGATGTGAAAATGACAGCTTACCATTCATTCATAGGGAGGTTTGAAGAGAAGGCAGCATTGAACATCTGGAGTGAAAATATTAAAAATGCTCGAACGTATGAGCATACGTGGAAACTGCACAACACATGCTCAGAACAGTCATTTAGTGGAATAATTTTACCAAAATTTCAACATAGGCATTTTGTGACGTCTACTCATGAACACTGTCACTATGATTTTCTTACTCTGTCCTGAATGTTGATTTCCCACAGCGACGCCATTGTGCAAAAAGACATTTTGGGCAGGATGTGAACAATGACAGCTGTGCTGTTCATAAGGAGGTGTAAAGCTGACAATGCTGAAACTCTTGAGTAAAAATATTACAAACTCGAATTGCGGTGTGCATGGAAACTGTACGCATGCTCATAAAATAGTCATTTATGAACTTTTGTCAACAAATTTTCAACATAGGTATTTTGAGACCTCCGCTCATGAACAGTGTCACTGTGATTTCGTAATCTGTCCTGAACACTAATTTTCCACAGCGACTCGCGACTATTCTGCGCCGGAAGTAAAAAACACATTTCGCCAGGATGTGAAAAATTACAGCTGTATTGTTGATAAGAAGGTGTAAAAAATGCCAATGTTTAAAATCTGGAGTGAAAATATTACAAATTCATAAAGTTGGGTAATGCGTGGAAACTGCTTAGCATACGCTATTAACAGTCATTATGGACTTTTGTCACCAAATTTTCAACATAGATATTTTGAGACCTCTGCTCATGAACAGTGTTCCTGTGATTTTGTAATCTGTTCTGAACAATGATTTCCCATGGCGACCGCACTATTCTGCGCCAGAAGTGCAAAACACATTTTGGCCAGGATGTGAAAATGACAGCTGTACTGTTCATACAGAGGTGTAAAAAATACCAATGTTGAAAATCTGGAATGAAAATATTACAAATTTATGGGTTATGAGCGTCTGGAAACTGCACAAGCACACTCGTAAAACAGTAATTTTTGGATTTTTTTCACCAAATTTTCAACATAGGCTATTTGAAAGCCCACCTCATGAACAGTGGCACTGTTGTTTTATTACTCGGTCCCGAAGGTGATTCCGCTCAGTGACCGCAAAATCACCTTTCAGGACCAATTAATGAAACAACAGTGCCACTGTTCATGAGGTGTGCTCAAAAGCCTATGTTGAAAATTTGTGAAAAACCCAAAATGCCAGAGATGTGCACCAAAGTTGAAAAACCTATTTATATCATTATACAGTTTACTGGCATTTCTTCAGTTCAAGGGTTGACTTTGAAGAGTGCAGACGTGTTCGGTCCACTGAAGATCGTTGTGCTGGAGCACTAGAGGTAAGCTATGGGTTGGGGTGTGGGGAGGTGGGTGTGCAGAGGGTAGGCACAGGTTGCAGGGGCCAACGGACTCAACGAGGGACCGCTTGTTTTACAGGTTTAAAAAAAACACAACATCGCTGGAAGGTTTCTTTTCACAGGGACATTTGGTATGCTGAGGTGGGCTCAGCAAGCTACCTGAGTGTTGGAGGGCTTTAGCCGACAGGACTGGACACCGCTGCCGGCACACAACAAATTGGGGGCAAGAGCCGAGGGGACTGGGCACCCTCTCGCACACAACTAATGGGGACATTATGCCGACTGGGAGTGGCCTCATTGGCAAATTAACTGTGAGGCAGCATGCCGACAGGGGATTGGGCACCCGATCGCTTTTTTTTTGTTTTTAACTATGCGGTGAAAGGCTTGGGCTCAGGGCACTTCCATTGCTGTAAGCTACAGCAGTGTGAACGCTAATGCAGGAACACAGTTCAAAGGACCGAGCCATGCCACTACTGGTGCAGCTCCAGTCCTGTGAAAAGTTGTTCTGCTCAGTCCTGAACAGTTGAGAGTGAGTCATTGGCAGCCTGCTGACTGATTCGCCTGCTGCTAGAAATGGAGATCCTAATTGGGCACACCCTATAGAGGCAACTTATAGCAATGAGTTTGTCTGTGCCTGCGCACCGACCCAAACTCAAAAGGGATCTCAGAATGCTGCAATCTGATTGGTTGTCAGCATTCCAAGACCCTTACAGTAATCTCTGTTATCACATACAGTCTGTTCACCATGGCACATGAATTTTTCTGTCAGCTTTCCATCCTCTAACAATATTTAATGACCGAATGATGAATTCTGATTCTGAACCAGCATTCTTAAACAGCTGGTGGATGTACTGTTTTATTAAAATCTCGCTTCAATAAGGAAAACATTCACTTTTCTTTGGAATATTTTATAGCAACAATAAGGCACTCTCGCAGGAGATATAGAGGATTATCTATGGGAGTCATTCACAACAAGGATATTCTCGATCGAGAGGTCTCCATGGCAACGCTTAGATCTCAAGAGCGAAGCTCGAGAGGTCGCCTGGCTGGACATGGGAGACCTCAAGATCAGAGAATATCCTTAGCCTGGTGAATGACTCACCATAGACAGTCTTTATAGTGTATGGTGAGTCCAGGCAAGTTTTTAGCGGTATGTGAAATACCTTCTTGGCACGGTTTATTCAAGCACCGCTTGTTTCCTCTGTCCCTTGTCCATTGTCACCGCGGCTCAACATTGCGTTATTAATGTATTCGATCTTGTTGTGCTGCACCGATGACGATTTAGCGTAGCACAACAAGATTGTGATGCACTGAGTGCAGACAACAATGCTGTTCCAGTCATGGATTTCCATATGGAACAGCGTTCTCATATACACTATAGAATAACTGTCGGTTAATCACCCCACAGGGGAAGCATGGCACTCAGTCATGACTCATGCCACATTCGCCCAGGGGCGATTAACAGACTGTTAATCTAACCCCTGGTCATAACTTATTGCTTAACAAGCATGCAGCAGACAGTGCTCCCTAACCCTATGGGACAGTAGGTGTACAAAAACAGCTGAGAACACTGATGAGAACCTGGCCAAGCCATATTAAAAGGCGTTCCTTTTATTATTCAAATAAAATAAAAGTGCTAGCAGGCCTGGTAGCACTGAGGCTGAGGTGCTGGATGCCTTACCTCGACTGGCGCCGGTGACCCGGTTCAGGAACAGCCTCGGCTGCTAAGGTGCCAGCATGGGGAGGGAGGTGGAGCAGGATCAAGTGGTGGCTCTCCTCGTGGGATGGGGGTCACCTGCCCACAGTCCCACCTCCACCTGATGAAGGTCCAGTGGCGGCGCAGGTGGTCAATGGTCTGACTGGAAGGGAGGCATACCGTAGGTGTGCACATGCCTGTCTCCACACACGCGGCCATGTCGGGGACACATGGGAATGGGCCAGGAGAAAACCCATAAAATAAAACCCCACAAAATGTATACAGAAAAAAAAATGAAAGTGTTAAAGCAGACCCAGAATGGAAAAAGGTATCGTATAAGATCACAGATAAGGGCCGATCAGAGCTAGAATTAAAAGTACAGGTCTAAATGTTTCTCCATAACCTGTACTGTTGCTTTAAGTCTATGTGAAAACCTAATTCTTTTAATTACGTTCTCCAACAATATATTTACACAGCCACTCCTACCATGCTATGCATGTTTTCAACTCTGTACCTGTGAAGCATATTGAATAAATGAAATCAGGCAGCAACCACCATGCCTCTTGCTCTGCAATCTTTCCATGTTATCAACTGAGTGCTGTTCCACTGAACCGGAAAAGTTAGTTACTGAAACTGAAGGCTACAGAGTAAACACCACGGTAGGTGACCAAAAGTAGTTCTGGTTTGAATATGCTGTGCAGTTATGAGTTTTATGGATATTAATATGTTTATTTGCTGACTGATTGTAAAGTCTCGCATTTTGTAAAGCACTCTGGGCCTCCGGGAAGGGTGCTGCTAGAAATGAAACCTACTACTACTTATAGAACTGCATGCCAAACACAAGGTGACAGCAATTTCAATGAAGCATTTTAAGATGCTGGAGAAAATAATTGAAAGATAAGGACTGCCTGTAGGCTTCCATTGATTGATCATGTGTGATTCTCCAGTGCAATATGTAAATAAAATATGCATTATAAAATGGCAAGAAAAATTCCTGGGCTCTGATTGGTCAGTGCTGACCTTCAGCAGTGATGTTATCCCAGCATAACATCACGCCTATTCAAAAGCATCTAAAAATGTATTTTATTTATTTTTTATTTTAATCAAGCCATTTTATAATTGCAATAATACACTCAGGGCATGTGTGGGGATAATGTCACTTCTCAACTGTTGGATGCACTAGGCCCTGCGCTCCAGCCCAACCACCCGAGCGTGATGTTATCCCAGTACCACACTGCTCTGTCAAGCATTATTGTTCAAGTATAATATCAGATTTATTGTTTCTATTTCCAGTCTTAGTGGTTATGAAACTAAAATCTTTGTGAATTCTCAATGTTAGAAATTGTTTGTGTGGAATATCTATAAACTTATATTTTGTTTAATGGTGGAAATTTTGTCTGTAAGTACCGCATTAGTGCTGGCATTTATTTCCAGAGATTTGGTGCCCGATTTTGAGTCACACTGCCACTGCCACTACATGGTTGCAAAGACCACTTTGTACTGCTCAGGACTTTGCCACCCTGTTGAGGCTGGATTGTAATTCTTTCCCAGGTATCCACAAAGGTCATTGAGGGAAGCCAGGAAAGGGGCATGTAGAGGCATCATTTAGTGGTAGCCAGGTGTTGTGACGAGACCCCATGATGTTCATCGCAACCCTAGGAACCCTCAAACAAGGTGTCGCTAGCATTTGTTTATATAAAACGAATGGGTGGAGGAGCTTTGCAACACCTATGAGTCTGCTGAGATGACATCACTGGGGTGTGGCCACTATGTAAATGACCCACAGGGTGATTCTGAAAAGAAGGTGGGTCTTGTAGGCCAGGGCACATGCAGCATCACCCAGCCTATTTACCACCTGGTGAAAGCAGATGATAACAGAGGAGCAACACTGCATATGGATGCAGTCAGGTCCTGATGGTCTGTAAAGCAGGCTGTGTTAGAGGAGGGTACCTGGACCACCAGGAAAGGAATGCTGACTTTGAAAGTCTGAACACTGCACCACCTGGGCAGTTAACAGCTGGGAGGATGGGCTGAATGTCCACTGAACCACTAGAAAACCATTGCATGTGGCCCACAAGGGAGGGCCCTGGGATCACCATGGCTTGCTAAAATTGGGTGAGTTTAGGGGAAGACACATCTGTCCTAGAGATCAGCTTGCACAGTGGTGCCACCATGGAGCAGCATTAGGAATGACAATATGTGCTCGGTACATGTTGCAGTGCCATGCTGAGCCAGGGTAGGGACATATGCCAGGGTCTTAGAGGATGTAACACTTCCATTTGCATCCATGAACATCCTGCCTGCCAATTTGCACTATGCTACTATGACAGGGTGACTCCCCACCCGTAATATGCACCCAGTTTTGTGCATGGTGCTTTTGGGTGACAGCATTTGGGAATCACACCACTGTTAATATGAAACTTTCAGCCATCCTTCCTTTTGAAAATTTAAAATTACATTTGGACCTGCCCCAACAAGGGCTTGAAGTGCAGACATTTAGAACATAATTAATCTGGATGGCTCTTCCTCCCTGTGGTAAACTCGGTCAGTACCTAGGGGTCACCTTAGACCCCAACTTGATATGGGAAGTCACATCGCAAAAGCCTGCAAAACAGTAAACTGCAAGTTGGGACTGGCCTACAGGGCCAAGTACAACCTACCCCTGCAGCCAGGCTTGTCCTAAGCGAGAGGTGTCAACTTCCCTCCCTTGGCTATGGACTGCATATCTTAACTTGCTCACAGCATCTCACCAAGTGGCATACTGCATACAATAATATCTGTCGGTTCGCCTCTAGCGGCTCCCCTATCTCACCCATCGCTGTGAGCTCTATAGTAATCTCAGGTGGCTTCTCCAGCCAGATACCTGACTTTAGGATAGGATGCCTCCACGGGCAAGGTGATCAGTACGGGTACCCCATCAGGACTGGCCCAGCTCCTTCCTCCAGCTGACTTTTCCCCTACTCACTTAGGTCTCAAGCCCAGGGGTTGCTAAAAGTCCCTGCCACGAGAACCCTCATGGAGCAAGGATTTACTGTGGCCCAAACTCTGGAACTCCCTTCCTGAGTCTGTTCGCCTGGCCTCCTCCCATCAGTGCCTCCGAAAATCCATGTGGGATTACTTGAAACAAGCCTCCGCCTGTGACTGTTCCAGCCTCCCTAGGGCCTCTTAGTCTCTTTCAGGGCTGCCTGGACTCTACTGCCGCCTGCCCCACTCCACTAACACCACCTGACCTGGATAGAACCGCTGGCCTGGTCTCCCTGGCCCTGTTTAACTTAAATCCCTATCATATGTTATTGACTCATTATGCTCTTAACCTAATGACTATAAGTCGTACCATTGCTTTCTACTTCTTTGTAATATGTGCCTATTATACCTTTGCTTCCTACTTCTCTGTAAAATTGTGCCAACTGTATTCCTCTCCTTGCCTTGTTGTTATTATGCAGTTGTGTCCTTAGTATTTTCCTCTTATATTGCCCATGATGTCAATCAGTACTTGATATGTTGTCTCTGTACCATTATGCCCATGCTGTCAACTTGTATTTGATGTGTTGTTTCTGTACCAATATGTTGTACTCTCCCGGTCGCTCCTGAAAATAGGATAATACTTGTCTAGTGTACTTACCGGTAAACAAAAGCTAAATAAATAAATAAAAAGCTGGTAAGTTCGCTGACAATTATATGTATTTAGGATGAAAGAATGTTAGTTGCTGTGCCAGTCCTTCAACAAATAATTCTATTCTAATATCAACTGTCTACAGAAAGTTTGGTACTTAAAATATACCAAACAAATTAACATCCAATCATAACTGAGAACTCATGCATAATTAAGGAAGCAGTGCTGGACTGATCCTCTGAAATCAACAAGAACTTAGAAGCATTTTAAGAATGCGGTTCCCAACAATAGTCAAAATGTTAGTCGCATGGCTGCTTCTCATAACACTTGGACCCAGGTTCAAGAATGAGCCCATGGGTATAGGGGTTGGGGGTGCCTGCCAGGGTGGAAGAGGATAGAGATTTCCACAGGAAGAGTTGCCGGCTCTGCTGCGACATGACCTGCATGTCCATATGTGGCAGTGCAGTCGAAGGGCAGATGGTAGGGCAGGCCACTGAATGCACTGGAGCACAGGTACTGTTAGCATGCAAGTGTGCTCCCAGGCGTCTTGAACACCAGCATCCAAGGGGAGATACAAGGAGGAAGGCCTCATGCATGCAGCATGACACTGGCACCCTCATGCCCTGCCAATCTGACTGACAGGTGGACTCCTACACTTGACAGGCTAGATGGGGGCTAATGCACAACTCCCAGATGGAGCCCAACATGAACGCAGGAGCTGCAAAGTGGTCTCATTAAGTACCTAAGATAAGGGACGGAGAAGTATGGACAAGACTGGGGTAGAGCTGTGTGAATTTCCAAATTCTCTTTGTCAAAACTCCAAGGCATTTCAGAAATTTCGCTAATTCTGTCAGAAGCAGGATTCCAAATTTCCAAAAGTGTACCATTTTGTTTAAAACTGCAGATTAGTGAGTGGCGTTTTACATAAATTGCGAATCGTGTTCAGCGGTTTAAGTAAACTGTGGATTTATTTTTTGCACCATGGATTATGGAAACTGCAGAATACATAAAAAGCTCTTCAGAATTCCACGTAATTAAAAAGAAATTCTGAAAAGCATTTCAGAAGTGGAGTGCCCATTTTGCACACATTCCATCTGCAGTTTCTACACTGTGTACTGTTTTTGCTGGGGGCTAGGCAGAGGAGGGCGCACTCAATGAACAGGAAATAAAACTATACATACAGAAAGAGAATAAATGATAGTTGATATGTATGTGTGGTATACTAGGAAATATACCCACCTGTGGGGGTGATTAGATAATAAGGTCTCAAGCCCAGTGGGTCAGCGGCTTTACAATCTAATTACCCCCCCCAAATTGGATATATGGCCTTGCATGTCTCACATGCCCATTGTTTGTTTTATATAATGCATGTCAGTTTTTGTTTTGTTTTACCTGCTGTGAGGGGCTGGGTTAGTTTTCTGGTGAGCTGTGGTAGGGGCCATTTTGGGGTTTGCATTGTCCCTGGACCCCATGTGTTTCCACAGTGTAGGGTTCCCCTACAAAGGGTGTGTCTGGGCTGGTCAATCTTTAGTTCATTGGTCGATTTGTGGATTGCTGCTGTGTATGGCAATTTGAAGGAAGCTGTTTTGGCAGTCAAGAGGGTGGTTTGTGGTCAGAGAGCAGCTGGTGTCACGGGGCCCATGGAACCAGTGGAGTATGTTGGCCTAGAGTCTTGGATAGCGGGAGCAACATAGCATTCAATGAGAGAGCCGGACCTTCAAGGAAAAGGCTGTTGGTAAATATTAGGGGGAATGGTTTTCTGTCATGTTCCTGCAACCAGCCTCCACCTGCTTTTTGGTTTGTTTGTTTGTTTGTTTAAGTTTGGGGAGCTCCAGTTTGGGGGTTGCCTACAAACTACTGTATTTTGTTGTATTTTTAGGATGTGAGTGTTCCTGGACTGGGGGATGGAGAGTGCTCCATGACTGGGTGGAGGTTTTTTTCTATGGTATATGGGTGTAGCCTTAATTGGTGAGACAGAGATGTATACATCTGGAGGAATACAGGTATCCTTCAGAGGTATACAGCTTTAATTAGGAGGCAATTGGTGAGGTGTAGTGGGAAATGCATGATAATGGTTCCTATGGGAGAAAAGAGTCAACCATGTATTACAGTGCAGCCCACTTAAGTGATTATCGGATAAGTGCACATTCCACTTATGCACATTGGATAAGTGCACATTCCACTTATGCACTTTGGGTAAGTGCACATTCCACTTAAGTGCACATTGGATAAGTGCACATTAGTCTTAAAAGCACATTGGATAAGTGTACATTCCATAGTGTGCACATCAAATAAGTGCACATTTACTGAGTGCGATTCGGTAAGTGCACATTCTACTTAACTGCACATCAGATAAGTGCACATCAGAGGCACAATGGATAAGTGCGCACTCCACATAAGTGCGCATCAGATAAGTTCACATTCTACTTAAGTGCACATCGGAAAATATTGGATAAGTGCACATCAGATAAGTGCACATTTCACTTAGGTGCACATCAGATAAGTGGACATTCCACTTAAGTGCACATTCAGATAAGTACACATTCTACTTAACTGCATATCATATAGCGCACATTCACTTAAGTGCACATTTCCATTAGTGCACATTGGAGGGTCATCAGATAAGTGCACATTCCACTTATGTGCACATCCAATAAGTGCACATTCTACTTACGTGCACATCGGATAAGTGCACATCAGATAACTGTACATTCCATTTAAGTGCACACTTTTGCAATATATGATTCTCCCCATACCCACCATGTTATGTTTCCTGTTACGTGCACTATTTCAGCTTAATGCACATTTTTGGTGCACTTCCATGCTAAAACAAGTTCTGTGGCTCTCTTAAGTACACATTTCAAAGTTTCTTTTATATTTTGTGTCATCTTCCTTTAACTGAAGACCTATGAGACTGAAATTATGGTTTTGAGAATTATTACAGGAAGGCAGGATTGGCATCATTAAAGAAGTCAGCAGCCACTACCGATGTGCCAGAAGTTGAGAGTACCGAGTAACAACTACCTATCTCCCCCACTGCCAGTGGGTACGTTGTCGCTTTTACTTTACAACTTATGCAGAAACTGACAAAAATGTTCCCACTGACCCATCTGAAATGTTGCATAGGAAAAAGAAACATGTATTATTTCTACAGAGCACGGTTGTGTATTGACCACTTTTGTGAAGCTTAACTAAAGATTTATTGACTTTATATTACCACCCGCCAAGGGATTAATGGAGACAGGCAACAGTATGTCTGGATTAACTAATGTGGTTTGTATGCATGTATACACTTTGCAGTTTAATGGCAGCATTTACTTGCATGTATTTTTTTTACATCTAATAAAAAAAGTGCTCCCACTGTCAGACCCACTTGGGTTAGTGTGATATAGTACTGTAGGTTGTGAAGTGTTACTTGCTACTGACAAACAGAGTTTTGAACATGCTGAAATCACTAAAATACTTTCTTTTTGTTTTGCAATGTTTATTTCTTTACTTTTATCTTATTTTTACTTGGTGAAGGCTTTCTAGTATCGAGTAGTAAAATAGCATTCACTGAATGAAGCTCTAATTGCAGCTTTAAGTGTCACGCCTTTATAAAACTCAAACTGCAAACAATGAAAGCAATGAACATTCGGACAAGTGCACTGCCTGCTTAAGCACACAAAATGTTCTTATCCCGAGGAATTGTGACAGGGAAATAGGAGATAGATAGATAGATAGATAGATAGATAGATAGATAGATAGATAGATAGATAGATAGATAGATAGATAGACAGACAGACAGACAGACAGAGATAGACAGATAGATAGACAGACAGACAGACATAGATAGATAGATAGATAGATAGACATACAGAGAGAGATAGATAGATAGACAAACAGAGATAGATAGATAGATAGATAGATAGATAGATAGATAGATAGATAGATAGATAGATAGACAGACAGACAGACAGACAGATAGACAGAGAGACAGAGATAGATAGACAGGCAGAGAGACAGAGATAGATAGACAGACAGACAGACAGCTAGTGTGAGCATGGCTCAGTTGGTAGCACATCCACCTTTAGGCCAGAAGTTTGTGGGTTCTTGTCCCACACCAGGATTGGGCTCAAACTTAAAACGCTGGCACCTGAGTGCAGTATTGGGGTGCTGTACTGTTGGGGTATGCCATTCTTCGGATGAGATGTTAAACTGAGGTCCCTTCTACCCATCTTGGTGTGTGGTCCAGGTGGAAGTAAAAGAACCCAAGGCACTCTTACTAAAAGAGTATTGGACTTTTCCGTGTCCTGGCCAATAGTCTCCTTCCCATAGAACTGGTTCACAATTGTCCAAGGCTGTGTGAGGGTGTTGATGAGCAATATGGCTGCTACCACGCATTCAGTCACTTCTCTACCAGTCTAGAACTGCTTGTAAAGTGCTTTTGGATGCAATGTGTATGAAAAGCACTATATAAATGCTGATTCTTCTTTTAGATAGCAAAACAAACATAACAGCTATTAACATGCCAGAAATGACACCTACAGTAATTAACTCAAGATGGATAATGTTATGATAATCTGGAGAACTCAATGTCAAATGTTTCGTGAGTTTATTTAATTTACTTGGAACTGGGATAGCCACAAGCAGTATCCCGGCAACTTGCCTGCCTGAGAAAGTAAATATGACCCAAGTCATCTAAAAACTGTGTTTCTAATCCTTCTAAAAAACTGAAAATATTGTGTCCAAATGAAATTTGAAGCCTTTCTTTTTGTTGTCTCTTTTAAATAAGTAATGTTTTGCTGAATTATTGAGAATTCTCTGCTTACCAAAATGTAATATGAATGTCAGGATTTCTACCAGTTACTCTTGAGTTGTTCATCAATGCAACCTTGAATTAATTTCTGGATCCAGCAAAAGAAGTAACTGAAAAAAATGTTAATTTGAAGCATAGCAAAGTCTTTTCTATTGTGTTTTTGTCTTTACTATCCTAATCTCATTTAATAAATGCAATAAGACATGATGGTGTTGTAGGGGCATAGTCAGATTTAAAAAGAAACAGAAACATGACTGATTTCATAGAACAATAAGACATGATAGGGTGTTGGTAGTAGTGCCTGAATTCACTTCCAGGGTGGAGGGCACTCGTCCTGCAGCTGCATGCCTTATAAGCCCTGGTATGAATTCAAGGCACTACTACTAACACCCCACCATGTCTGATTGCTTTCACAATATCAGTCATGCTTCTGTTTTAGTCTTTTTGTTTATCTGTTTATGCCTCCTGCTCTCCGACACCCCTTCTGCTCGACTCGGCCTCAACTCCGTCACCCTGGCATCCCTTAAGTCTTACTAGCATCTCCCCATGTTCCACAAGAGCATTCCCTCTGGTGGGGGCAGCAAGGCCCCCACCTCTCTGCACAAGGATCCCTAGGTATCCAGGTGTAGGGGCCTCATGAGCGAGCTGGTCGGGCTTCATCCTGTCGCCTCGGGTAGTTCGTTTTTTTTTCCTGAGTTCCCCAGGACATGGGTGTCAAGGTGTGCTAAGCACATACCCATGCAAGCATGCATCATGTGGTGCCTGTCGCACGTTTCTCCCACTCACACGAGTTGCTCTAGCTACACTGCCACCGGTGGTCATCCATGAGGCAGTATTGTGCTGGAGCTGGTTGCCCTCCCTTCCTCCCTCCCTCCCCAGAGTAGGAGAGCTTCCTTGGGATGCTCAGTCCTTCTCCTCTGGCTGGCCTGCAGCCTGAACCCATTACTGAACCTGGGTCCCCGCATGGAAAAGGAAAAGTGAGGCAGCGCAACAAGTCACAGAAAAACAACTGATTATATAACCGTGGTGAGCGGTGCCTGTTAAAATAAACTGAACAAACTGTCTTGTTCTTCAGGGATGGGATACTCTGGTACTGATGCACAGTCAGTCGGTTTCTTTTATGTTTGCACTTGGACTTGCGCAAGATGAACATGTTGGTATGATACTGGATCTTAAAGAAGTGTGTCAAGGGCAATCTGGGTCAGGGCAGTCTGCAGGGGTTTGACAGTGTCAGACCAATCATCAGCCAGGCTGATCATGACACTCTTCTGGGCTTGCTGGGAGGAAACTTCATGAAGTTCAATGAAAAGAGCCACATGAATCACAGGGCAGCTCTTTCCTTTGATCTGCATAACACCGCCCAGCAAGCAGAAATGATCTGTGTCATGATCAGCCAGCTGTAGTCCTCCTGCCCCCCAACATAAAAGCAATCCCTCCACCACCTGCCAAGAATCCTGCCCACCTCCCATTGCATCACCCTTCCTTCTTAATTTTTCCAACACGCGGGTGCTCAGTCTTCAGTACCAGCTAGTACCCCTATCTCACCTATTTTCTGTGCCACATCAAGGGCCCAATTCTCAATATTCTGACTAGATTTTCATCATAGTCATTTTCTTACACTGCCTCATGAGCGTGACTGGTATCATTTTTCAAATCCTGGCCAAAATGAGCTTTCATGCTTGTGGCACAAAATGACGTTCTGGGCAGTATTTTGTAAGAGCACCTATCATGTTCAGAAGGAGGGTCATAAAAAGCCTATGTTAGAATTTGGGGTCAAAATGAGAAAAAAACTAAGTTATGAAGAAATATTGAATTGTTCCAACATTTACTCATAACTTTTTACTCATAACAGTCACTGTCAGTGGCTCAGCAGGTAGCAATCGCCTCTGAGGCGGGAGATCAGAAGGCGGTGGGTTACATCCCACACCAAGCACATGGGTTAAATCCAATACTGATGCTGTGGTGCAGCATGAGGGGGTGCTGCACTCCTGAGGTGGCATCTTTCGGATGAGAAGTTAAACCGAGGTCCCATGTGCCTATTCTGGTGGTAGTTCAGGTGGATGTTAACGATCCCATGGCACTTCTCGAAAAGAGTAGTGGAATTTTATTGCAAAACAAAGAAGCACAAATTTATACAAATAGTATCAAACATATTGAAACATATAGAACTCATACCATATTACATCTAAAATAAAAGGAAAGGAAAAAAAATAAGCAGGAACTAAGGAATGGAAGTAGGGTTGGGAAGATCGGGTAAAAGAAAACAAATAATGAACACATCAGGGTAACACCAGATCTACACAATGGCTAGAACCAAATAATACAATACCACAACAAAACCATCACTTCCAATACCCACCACCCAATTCACCAAAATTTTTTAAGACTTCATCAATTATCCAGATATATACACCGAGTGTTACGTTATTCAACAGCCATTATGAACTGAGGATCATAAATAGAGGAATCTGATTAGCCCAGAGCTTTTGAAGCCATGATGATATCAGGCTACATCATCATGGCTTCAAAAAAGTTCCAGCGCCACCAGCCTCCTTGCTCTCTACTGTCTGAGAACTATTTTTTCAAAATGTACTCTACACCACCCGAAAACTCATTCATACAATGTTTTAAAACCTGCTTCTTTTATTTTTTATTTATAGAACTTGAAACTCAGTTCATAATAGCAATAAGTCACTCCAGCGTGTGGTATATCATGAGATATCATCACTTCTCGGGTGGTTGGGCCTTTTCGACGCCTCGGCCCACATGCCCAACCACCTGAATGTGGCGATATCCCATGATATACCATACCCTGTCATGCCTTATTGCTTAATTAGAGCATACGTGCAATGGAACCCCTTCCATCTCTTTTTTCGTTGTTCCCAGGTCCTTTGTTTCTTATCATACTGGGCTTGTTGATTCACTTCCTTGTCAATTAAGCCCAACCAAAATTATGGGTGTCACCTCCTTCTGTTGGATAATGTACTTACAGCGAACTTGCCACATGACAAATATAATACATGTGAACAAGAGCCGCACTGTACCCTCCTCCATACCATGTATGTGTGACAGTGTACCAGTTATAACATTTTCATAGGAGACCCTTGTCCAGCCTGGATTCCCCATTTCTGGCCCAATATTTTCCAAACATTCTGTGCATATATATACATATACAATGTATAAAACAATGAGATGCAGTCTCTATCTGTTTTACACAAATGACTCATGGGCAATATCATTCATCCATACTTTTATGTTTGGTGTTTCCCTTTACTCCCAGTCTACCATGTGCACTCAACCACATTACATACCACATTCGTGCTGGGGTTCTAGGAGCCATAAAATATTTTTCCAAAAGGGGTGGTCTGCTGGGTCTATGTCATTATACACTATAGGAATCTTGTACACTATGTCCTGTATTGAACCATACAAAACCTTCTAGTTCACCACCGATACCTGAGGCAAGGAAAGGTTCTATTTCCTGATTTTTTCTTATTGTGATCGCATATGGATGGCCAAGACCCTTGCATGCACACCTGTTGAGGCCTTTGTCTTCATTTCTGAAGTAATGGTGTGATCCAGCAGTTGGCCATCGATTTCCATGCTGCAAGACCTGGCATTAGGAAGGTCGAAATGGTGTGAAATAAAAATGGCTATGGAAATAATTAATGGATTTATGACATTCAATCCACCCATTTTATATGTTCTGTACAGGACTTCTCTCTTGATGGGGTTAAGTCTGCTCCTCCATACTAACTGGAACATCTGACTCAGAAGACAAACATCTAAGGTACCAGGAGGGGAAGACAGCACTTAGATAAGTGAACATAGCCAAAAAACCTCTTCTGCACCGCTACTGTTTCATTTTGCCTGTTGCCATTGTTTCCATCGTTGACCTGTCGTTACTTTGCACCAGTTTATTGTGCCAGTTTTCTGTGGCTATATCCAAATTTCCAAACACTACCCCAGAATTTTTATATGGGAGTCTGACATTTGAATGCCATGAATCTCTGACACCAACCTGTTCAGTCTGTTTGCTAAGTACATAACCACAGCATTTATGAACGTTAAGGCAGAACCTGTCAGTGTGAAATAGTGTTGAATCAATTTTAGTGCTGTCACAACTGATTCTTTATCCGTAACAGCAGTCACACATCATCTCATGACGATTATTTTTGTAGGTGCACCCCATCCTCAGTCTTATTCTTTATGCACATATCTTGTTGAATCAATTTCAAGAGAAGGTCTAGGCAGAAAACGATAAGATGGGGCTCATCGAGCACCCCTGTCTCACCCCTCAGAAGATATGCATTTCCCACCCACATGTCCATTAATCAGTGGCATCAAGAGGCTGTTTTATATAGTTTCATGAGCTATGCTATGAATACCTTTGATATACCATATTTAGTCAAAACCACTCTTAGGTAGACGTGGGACACTTTATCAAATACCTTCTCCTGATCCAAGCTTAAAATATACTCAAGTATCGAATCCTGTCTTCCCTGCTTCACCACATCTCGCAATAAAAGCACATTTTCCTGTATTTTCTTCTCTTAACTGTAGAAGTCTGGCTAGGGTCAATCACATGTGGCACTACCTGTCCTAATTGAGACGCCATGATTTTTTATGAGTATTTTCAAGTCTGTGTTCATGATGGCCAGAGGGCATCAGTTCTTTAGTCTGATTTGTCTCCTTTTTGTAAATGAAGAGTTGTGCCACCTGTCCTATTTGTGGGGCCACGTCATCCTGCATCAGTAGTGTACTGAACATTACACATAGTGTGTCCACCATTTCAGGTTCTAAAACTTTCAAAATTTCAGAAGTCAATCCATCTGGTCCCGTGTAACGTTATTATTTAA
Source organism: Neoceratodus forsteri (assembly GCA_016271365.2). Classification (NCBI taxonomy): domain Eukaryota; kingdom Metazoa; phylum Chordata; order Ceratodontiformes; family Ceratodontidae; genus Neoceratodus; species Neoceratodus forsteri. The sequence continues at coordinate 1,059,965,539 of CM028135.1, forward strand.
GGACCGTATGGCAATTCTAATCTCCTCCTCTGTTATAGGCACTGTCATTTGGTCCACCAAAGCGGGTGGTAGTTTTGGTACATTACAGTTTGTAATATCTCCATTACCATCTCCACTGTAATACGGGTCAGAGAGCAATGCTGTCATATGTCTAGTCACCTCTGTCAGAATATCTTGTGAGCGTAAGGGCCCCACCCCTGCCTTTTTACTAAAACGACAGGTGGCATGCTGTTGGCGTTAGCAGCAATACCTGGTGGGGACCTGGGTTCGGGAGGATGAGGTTACCTGGCACAAGGGACCTAGGTTTGGCTACTCTGCACAGGGGCACCCAAGTAAATCCAACTACAGGAAGCAATAACTGTAATGTCCAGAACCAGAATTGGATTTTTCAGTGTGGCTTTATTTATTAACTAACTGAACATAAACAAAGCATTGCATGGTCCCCAAAGGGCTACGTTACTGTATGTGCAGATTAGAGATTAACCAAAGCGGTCCATTTGAAGAATGAACACATTACTACAGTTGTCTGGCTTTGGACCCACCAGGCACTCAGCCCGGACTTTGCATGCACTTTGGATACATAGCCCGACTGGCCCGGCCCCTGCCGCCACTTGACTGACGGTCCACTTGAAGAATGAACCCAAACTTTACTTGGAAAGACGCTCCATCAAACAAGGAGACTCCCAAACTGTGGCTCCCACACCACTTAGAGTCTGTGACTCCTAGAGATTTGTTTTCTTACTTCCAAACGAACTCCCATCAAACAAGGAGACTCATCCAACAAGGAGTAATTTTTCCCATCCTGTGGCTCCCACACCACTTAGAGTCTGCGACTCCTAGAGAGATTTTCAAGTTGCAACCCACGCCTGGGTACCCACCCCATCACTGGCCAAGTGCATGAGGCAAGTAGCAAAACACAGAAGAAATCCATAGAGGTGGACCTGGTTACTAAAGATGAGGGGTTTTCCCACCTCCAGCTCCCCAGCCCATACCCGGCCATTTCTCTGGATACACACAGAAAACTTTAGAACTTTAAAATGCAGATTGAGCGGTGGATGACCTGAAGCACCCCTCTACAGCATTACTTGAAATCCAATAAAACTTTAGACTTTTTGACTGCTCTATTTGTTTGTCCTAGTTGACATAGTCCTCCCAAATAGCAGTCCACATTCATTTCCCAACTGAAGAAAACAATTTGTTTGCCCTTCAAATGGAGCCAAACACTCACCCATTCGTTGCAGGTGCCCCACAGGCGAAGTACTACTTTCTTTGCTGTTATACAAGAACAGACTAAATAAAACCAGGCAGCTTCCTTCCATAGTGGGAGAAGGGATTGCCCTGAACCCACAGAGAACTTCTCCTCCCCGGAGGGAGGGGGGCGCTGAGACCCGGGAGCGGTCTCCACCACTTTAAAAAGGTAAACACAGGAACACTTCCTTCTTGAAACAAACTGAGGACTGACTGACTTCTTCCTGTTTGCTTTAGTACAAACTGAAGAAGAATGCCTTTGACTTTCCCAAAGTTCTAAACTCACTCCCTGAGCTGTAGATTCCAATGTGGCTCATGCAGCCCGGAGTTCTATAGTGATGTCATCTCTCAAGTCTCAGCTGTGACTGAGGACAGAGTGAGACAGTGTGAAACCCATTTAACTGGAGTTTCACAAGCTGCCTTCCTGCCACCACTAGGTCTTACTGGGATTCTAGTAACCCGGTAAAAAAGGGGTTACATGAGAAAGACACTATAGTTCCCTCTTGGGAGCACAGGGTTCCATGGTCCATTGCTGCACTCTAGTTTTGCAGCTTTCAAAATGTCACCTGTGGTAGCCTTCCCAGGGTACGATCCGGTGTTCATAGAAGAGGGAGACTGCTCTTTCAGACAGTATTCTTCCATCTCATGTCTGATATTTTGGATTTGGGGTGCAAATTCCCGTATCCTTCATTAACTAAAGAAATTAGTCTTGAGTACTGTGATTTTAAAGTCAAATATTTAAAATACGTGTCAGTATGTGTTTTGTAGGAGTGGGTGGCATTGCTTGTCTAATGTCCCCTTCGTTTGGCCCACTATCTGCTAAGATTGTCATCTAAACAGATGACAGACTTCCTGGCATTCAGTATGTCCTCATTAGTTCTAATACCTCCTGGTCACTCAAGAGTGTGTTATTGAGTTTCCAAAGACCTTTCCTCGAAATACCTTGGCCTCTTGTCAGACATACTCTAACCATTAAATGATCTGTGTTTTCCACGAATAGTAAAATCTGTCAGGCAGTGGAGCGTGGGGAGATAAAAATAAAATCTATGCGGTAGCAAGCTTGGCCTTATAAACCGAGTATCCCCTGTTGGGTGTATGGCCCTATATATCCACCAAACCAGATTGATCAAGTATCCCATTTAACACACTGGCGACACAGAATTGTTTTTCCATTCGTGCTCCCCTAGCCTCCCTCATCTGGACTCAGTTGAAATCACCCTGCTAGATCACCTGCCTTGTAGTGAATAAGTATGGCTTAACTATCTTAAAAGATTTACTTCTTTTTGAATTGTGAGCATAGAGGTTAACCAATTCCATGTAATACCTGAAATTTGAAATCTATCAGTAGCACTCTCCTGGAACTTAGATCTAAAACTTTTGTGATCAAATATTTGAACCTTGTGAAAAGCACCCCCCACCTTTTTAATGTCGAGAGTAGAAGTATGGGCCCCAGCACTACAGTTTCTTAGCGGTCTCCATCTCATTAACCATATGCATTCTAGTATCTTGTGTGCAAGCAATATCTATTTTCTGGTCTTTTAAAACAGAAAATGTAACTAGTCGCCTCCTGAAATTTTTAATACTATTAGTATTTAAAAATGCTAATGTTAGTGCATGCATTGCAGTCATGTAAAGTGTGTCAATGGAGAAAATGAGGTCCGAACTTGTAGTATACCATCATAGGAATGAGTACAGTCTCAGGTGCCTGCCTGTTTGCCCAGCCTACTGCTTCTCCTGTGTGCAAGCCCTAAATGTTTGTGTTTTCCTTCCTTTTGTACTTTCACCACTAGGCTCTCATCATCTGAATCCGATGTTAAACCCTTTGTGAGGAAAAGTAGATGACGCCCGGTCTTCCTCTGGTTCTGACTCGTAGCAGAATGCTTTGTATGAGATGGACAGGGGGATAGGATCTGTACTTCTCCCATCTTTGCACTTTTGCCTTCAGAAGTACTTTTTTTATGGTCTTTTCTTTGAGGCGACTACTGTAATGTGAGGTGGGGCATCTCCTGCACTTCTTTAGGCAAGTCTGGATTTGCAGCCCTCCTGAGGTGGTTGCTTTGTCCTACCTCCGTGGTAGTCTCCATTTTATCCATTAAATTATCCTGGGTTGCACTCTGTACCGTATCCTGTGCTTCCACTTCCACTGTGTGTGGGGGGAGGGGGTCCTGTATTGCTAGATCAGTTTGTCCTGCAGAAACAGGAGGGTGTGCTCCTGGGTCTTCCGACTGAGCTCTCTGTTTCCTCATTACTCCTTCTTTCCATTGTGTCTCAATGCTTTTTTCTGTGCTAATTCCACCACAGATTCTTGATTTGAGCGATCCTGTCTATTGTTAGTTGTCCACTCACAGTTACGATAAACATGACCATTCTGCACATATAAGTTACATTTTGATCACTCTGACCGGTTCCACTTGTGTGCCCACATTCCATGCAATTTGTACATCTTGTTCTGTCACAGGCCCCACTGAGATGTAAATGAGAGCCGCATCGAAAACATGTCTTGGTCTGACCAGATAAAACAGTGGCCCCTTCGTCCCAAAAAAAAGAACCGGGAGGTGTTGTGGGCCTTGTGCACTATTCTGCAGCTGTACACGGAATGTCCAGCCACCAGTCCATATATGTTCTCCATCTAAGATTGGGGCAGACTCACCTAACAGCTCGCATTTTTGTTGCAGCCAGTATTGTACATCGTACATTGCCACCCCTCATTTCAAAAGAGAATGGTCACCTGTTTTATAGCTGGTTTTGTAAGCGGTGTCACTTGAAAGGGGCCCACAAGGCGTATGACTTTTTTCATATGCCACGAAACGATCTAGGCCCGCTTGATATTTTAAAGCTAATGTCATCGATGGTATCCCCTGAAGCATGTATAAGCATGTATATTTCGTTGTAAAAACCCCGAGGGATTCCTTTAATGAGAGTTTTGCCCACATAACCTATCTGGAGGGTGGGTTAGACCTTCTTGATATTGATACGCACTGCATTCTTTCACTGTGCAGGGTTGTTATAAGAAAAGATAGGGTCCCATTTCCTAAATTGTGACCATAAACTCGATGGGTTCACTGGTACTGGGCCTTGCTGGCCACTCATTTCCTCTAGCTCCACTCTGTCTCCCACTCAGTTGGCGCCTCGATCTGCCAGGTCCTGAGCTCCTGTAACTTGCTGAATACGCTTAGGAACAGCTCCTTATTTACACCATCTTGAACCCTGGGTCATGGAGCTGGATATACTGGTCTTAAACTATTTGTTTCAGTTGCAATGCAAAGTTCCTCCGTGATAACTCCCGGGTTACTATTTCCTCTGGGACTGGTATCCATCTCCCTTTCTTTTCTGACCCATCCAGCTCAGGTTAAAGTTGTCCCCACAGACCATTGTTCAGTTTTAGATTGTTCTGTAGCTTCATCGCGCTCTTCTCTCCTGCCACATCTCAAGCCTAAATCCACCATTTCTTGATTCATTAACCCTGGACTACACCCATAAGCTGTTTAGCAATTTCTTTCTTTTTTTTAAATATTTTCTATTCTTTATCCTGTTGAGTCCTCTGTCGGCTTCAGCCCTGGTCATAGCCCTGGGACTAACACCGCCATCCATTGCCGCTATCTCCCAATTACCCCGGCTTGCCCCCAGGCCCGGGGCCGTGGACGAACCCCAATATCCAAGCCGTGGGACAGTATCTGTCAGGAGTGCATGATGAAGGCTAATCAAAGTCCCCAGGAGGCTTTACAGAGACAGAGCGCCCAACCCTCCTATTCCTTTTTCCATTATTCTTGGAGGCAGGGACATGCAATGATGCCCGCCTGCCCCGCCTCCTCTGTGTATCGAAGCCAGTAGCGTGAGTGACTGCTGGCCTCCACCAGGGGTCCTCCTTGTGCTGGACACTACCCCACCCTCCCTGCAAAGGAGAACCATCCATGGGATGCTCCATCCTTCTCCCAGCTGGTCCTCCAATGACCCAGGTCCATTCCCAAACCCGGTCGCTAGAGCCGAAAGCAGAAATCCAGCCGCTGCACTGGTGGGCCGACCAGCAGTCTAGCAATTTCAGCATCATTACTGCTGCTCAGCAGGATAGTTTTGTCCACAATAGAACCTGTGTATTACTTCACTGTGGGTACTGCCTCAGGTACTGCTGCATTAGTTTCAGGCAGTACAGGCTGCATATCCACTGCTGTCTCCCTCTGGGGCATTCCCTGTTTGTTCTCTAGCATTGCAGTCACCACTGTGTCACATGTCTTGTCAGTTTCAGTAGTACTCACTCGACAGCTGCCACAGGGCTTTGCTCATGGGCTGGAGAATTCACTCGTGAGGAAACTCCATGTCCAGGGGTCGACAATACTTTTAATAAACGTTGCTTGTTGTTCATAACTTAGGGCCTGGGTGAAGTCTACCTCCTGTAGTAGAGCCTCTTCATTCAATTCAGGTATTGCTACCTCCAACTCTTCATCCAAAATGCCTCCATGATTTTCACTCCCATATCAGGTACTTTCATATCCGAAATAGTATCCACCGTCCCAATCGTCAGGGACAGAGCTCCATCCCCTTGCAGGGTCTCCTGACTTCTGAGAGTTCTCCATTCCATCCATCGCTCACCAGCGCCCCTGCTGAAGAGTAGGAGAATTTCCCTGGTGCCCTGGTCAAATTCCCCATTCACTAAAACTACTACCAACAGCTTAATCTGGTTCAAGGTCAGTTGGCATTCATGTGTACCCCCTCCCGGGTTGTGCCTGAAAAAGGCAGAATTTGTCTAGTGCACTTACGTGTTAACAAAACAAAATAAATAAACTTTATTTCTGTGATTTTAGCCCATAGTGCCAGATTTTCAAAGGGATGCACAGGGCTTGCATTAAGTCATGCATCAAATGCTTTCCACATGCCATACACCTTTGCTGCCGCTTATGCCTGATTTTCAAAGCTTGGGTACAGTTGCAACAATTTACCTGCTTTACGGCAGCCTGCTCCAAATCTAAGGTGCAAGCTCTGTGAAAGCAGTCCCTAGGACTGATGCAAGTTAGACCACAAACAGATGGTCTAGCTTGCGTCAGTTACTGCATGGGATAGAAACCCCTTAGACTGCCCCAAGCCCAGTCGCCCTATCTTTGACAAAGCTGGCGCTTGTGGCAGTTTCCGGGGTTTTGAAAATCCGATCCTTGTGTTACCCCACCTCCTGAACATGACAGGTGTCATTTTTCAAATCTTCTCTGAAACATGTTTCCGCAGTCGCACAGCAAAATCACCTTTTGGAAGGGATTTTAAAAATCCCACCTGTCCTAAATAAAACGTCATCTCACGAAAAGACTGCTGGAAATTTGGGGTCAAAATGGAGCCCACTGAAAATTAGATATTGCCTCTGCTGTCCTATCCTGGGTAAAGACAATCTAAAATGTGTAAAAGCAGGACACTCCTGAAAATGAGATGTTGCATCTCATCTGGGTTGTCCAGGGCAAATAGTTAGTAAAAGTGTGTAAAAGCAGCACCCCAGCACAGCAGAGCCCCTACTGAATTTTATGCCTATGGTACTTCTCTTGGGAAAAATACATTGTGGAAGTTGGACCCCACTGAAAATATAACTTGCTTTTCAGCTGGGCTATCCTGGGTAAATATATTATAAAAGTGGGTAAAAGCAGGACCCCATCGAAAATGAGATATTGCATCTAGGCTGTGCTCTCCTGGGAAATATATTCCAAAACTGTGTAACAACAGGACGCTACAGCAGAACCCACTGAAAAGGAGATGATACAGCTAAAATGATGATCTGTCCTAGAAAAATACATCATAAAAGCAGGACCACACTAAAAATGAGGTAGTGCATCTCCCTCTACTATCCTGGGTAAATGCAGTATAAAACAGTGTAAAATCAGGTCACCTTTGCAAATGACATATCACATCTTATCTGATTTATCCTATGTAAATGTATAGTAAAATGTGTACAAGCAAAACCTGCTACAACAGCAATTCAAACAGCGAACATTTGGCATTGATAAATGCTTGTTTATTTAGTTAGTTCTTCTCGTACGGGTGTCTGTGTGTATCTCCTTTCTAATTTGACCAAGGTAAATATGAAGGCTTTCACCTAAGTATTCATGACGTATTCTCATATGTGTGCATGGTATGTTTTCAGGACTTTGGACAGAAAATTACCCAGAATCCAAGGTGAAAGCTGTGAGCAAGAACCAAAACAAGTTATGGAGCCTCAACTCCCGGGGACCACTCCCACCAATATGGTCCCCCCATATGGTCTGCCTACCTGGTTTGGTTGCAGTGCACCTGACAAGGATGAGAAGCAGCAGGAGTTACTGCTAGCTCATTAATCATATCCTGCTCTACGTTTATTACGTGTAACCTAATTTTCTGCAGCTTGACTGAGATGAGTGTAGTTTCACTGGCAGCCAGAGCACTGCTTTATTAGCAATAAAATGACATGAGCGCAAAAGATTACTGATGCTGGTTGCGAAGAATGGGGCCCTTTTAAATATCAACAACCCCAACGTTCACTCCATTAGTCTTTTGGAGGCGCATTTGTCGATGCCATTTTTAATCTTTGGAGCAAAGGAAAGAGCTAAAACAGCTATGCAGTCAAGTTATTTTAGATAAAAACATCAGGATATCTATTAAATGTGCTTTTCTAGGTGTTTCCAATGCTGTGCATTATATATGGGGATATGCAATAGGCTGACTCAAAATATGCAATTTATCTTCAACTGTAAGGGACAGGACCATAACTCAGGGTGGCTGAGCCACGGTGAGTTATGAAAGTTCTGCCCACTCACAAGCTATGATTTGCATATTTGATAGATATCCAGCAGTAGTTTACAAGTTACAGCTTGACAATCTGCAGTTTGTCCGATGATTTTGCTGTTTTGTTTAACAGCTGGCTTCAGTGATGCACTGTTTAATTATTTTATTTATTAAGCATTGTAATGTCATCAGCATTGTGAAGCTGCTCTCTGATTGGTTCAGAATTCCACGGTGATCACAGTATCCTTAAAGATATCCATTGTGACTACTGTCACAACAATATTTTAATATATTGTTACTGATGTCCCTAGTCAATATATATTTCGTCTTGTCATTTTTACCCCACTCGTGTGTGTGTGTGTGTGTGTGTGTGTGTGTGTGTGTGTGTGTGTGTGTATAGATATATGTAAGTAATAAGTCACGACATGGTGTGCATTATAGGATTTAATGCACTCCCCGTGCATTGTAGCATGTGCACGAGGCCCAAGGCAAATGTCCTTATGCCCTGGGAAATGTATAAAAATCCTATGACACACACCCTGGAAGGGCTTAGTACACTTATCAAATGGCTCTAAGTAGGTTTTTGGGGTGAGGAAAATGAAATTTGGCACCTGATCGTACATTTTTAGAGATTTAATGCATGGTCAGGTGACATTTCTTGGGCAATGAAATTTCTAGATTTGTTTCTTGCTATTTTATAAATATATTTATACAACAGCAGTGTAAGTAAAAGTCAAACATATCACAATTATTTTTACTTTTATACTCTAACATGAGAATATCATGATATTTTCACTCTAGGTGGCTATCAAAGCAAATATTCTCACTGTAGGTCCCTTAAAACAGAAGACTGACATCATTCCATTCTGAGATTTGAGTGTACTCAGAAAGTTCCTTTTTAGATCTTTAACTGTAACTTCACTGAAACAGCAGCACATCCAACTGTTTTACCACACAAACCCATGCCAGTGTATAAACGAAATATGGCATGGGCCTATGAAATTTAAGCCTGATATTAACCAACTACAGGCCCATCTCTCTCTGCCCTCTCTTCACCAAATTGCAAGAATCTCCGATCTACTCCAGGCTCTCGATGACCTGACAGCCTCTGGCACTCTCTCCTCTTATCAATCAGGTTTCAGGTAACAGCACTCCACTGTCACTTCTCTACTTGATCACGGACCATATCCAGCTCATAATGGATCCAGACTATGTCACCTCAGTCTTCTTAATAGACCTGGCCAAGGCCTTTGATTCCGTCTCCACCACTTTCTGAACTGAAAACCTTCTCGACTGGGCTGTCTCACATGGCAGTAGGCAGGTTCAGCTCCTATTTACTCAATAGACAGCAATCGGTCCAATTCAGTAATGCCCCACCCCCATTCTAGCCAGTGTTCTGCAAGGTTCTGTACTCAGGCCCATTCTGCTTTCTATATTCATAAATGATCTTCCCTCCATCTGTTGATCCTCCCACATACAGATGTATGTGGATGACACCGTGATCTGTACCTGTGGCCCACCCTCATTGAGTACTCTCCCACTACAGCAAGACTTTTAAAAGTTCAGCTTTGGTTTCAGGATAACTAACTAAAACTCAACACAAAGAAAACTGTGTCTATGGTATTTGGCTCCAGACAAAGGCTGGCTTGCCTCAAGTCCTCCCCTTCATTCGTCACACTGGATTGCTCCCTTTTAGGTGGTTGACACCTTCAAATACTTTGGCATCTGGCTAGACAGCCATCTAGGTTTCTCCTTGTACAGAGGCGCCTTATGCTCTAAACTCTGACCTAAGCTTGGCATCCTGTACGGAACAGAGACTGCCTCCCTTTAACTAGTCACCGTGATCTGGTCACTAAACGATTCTACCTATATTTGACTATGCCGATGTTTTCTGCGCCTCTGCTCCTGCATCCTCCCTCTCTAGTCTTGATACACGCAAACTCATTCTGTCACTTTGCTACCTCCTCCGCTCTCCTCACTCACCACTGTCTCCTCTACTCATCCTTCTCCATCAACCCTCTGTCCTACAGACGGATGCTCCACAGTCTCTCCCTCATTGCCAAGTACCAGTTCAGGACTCTTCCCCTACCTCCTCTCCTGCTTATCTCCTGTCCACCCCTCTGCCTACTCCCTCCACTCCACAGACTCTCGCACTTTCTCCCTCCCCACCCTCACTCCAGGGCAGGGTTGTCTGCTTTCTCCTATCATCTCCCTCATCTCTGGAACCAACTCCCCTCACCACTCGCCATCCCCTTCCCTCTCCTCCTTAAAGTTCAACATTGGTCTCCTTCTCAGTACTAACTGCTGCTGCCTCCTCCTCCCACCCCTCCCATCTAGCCTACCTACCCCATCTCTATACAAGGAGCTTCCTCCTGCTGTTACCTTGCCACCTTTTGCACTTACCCACTTTTCTGACACTCTATTTTGTTTACCAAGTATGGTTCTTGTAAATTGTACTGTCCTGATATTACTCCGGCTGTATAAAACAGATTGTTAATTGCAGCCCTACATATCCTAAGGCGTTGTACCCAATATGTTGTAATGCAATTGCTATTTGTCCTGACTTTACTTTCATCGTATACTTATCCTGTATTGTTTATGCAACCTCATCTTCCAAGGCATTGTACTTGCCCTTTGATGTAATCAATACAATGTCCTGGGTTTCATTTTTGATTGTATATTTAACCCTGTAACCCTTACCTCAATTTTCCCCAGGTCGCACCGGAAAAAAAGCCTCGGCTTAGTGTGCCTTTCGATCTAAGCGTGTAAATAAATAAATAAGTAAAGTCTATATGTGCTCCATAACACCTTTGAAATAACTTTTGGCTTCATCACTTGTGATGTCATGGGAGTCATCTCATGCCATATCCAATATATATATGTAATAGATAATCCACTACAGGGCATGCAGTTGTGCTCTGATATCGCACACCTTGGGACCTTATGAGGCACAAGGCCACAGGCAGTGTGTTTCACGACCCATGGCGTGCATATATCAGAGCACAATCATATGCCCTGTAGTGGATTATCTGTCCTGTAAAATGTTCAGAAGGTTCTAAGAGATGAAAAGAAGGGCAGGCATGCGGTCATTGAGGATAATACCCAGTCATGTTTCATCCAATCAAGATACTGGATTTTCACAGCTTTTTCTTACTCATTTTATATATATATATATATACACACACACATATGTGTGTGTATATATATATATATCTATCTATATATATATATATATCTATATCTATATCTATATATACACACACACACACTCACACACACATATGTAACCGTGGGTTACCCCAGAGTTCGGGTTGATGGTATTTTTGTGTTATTAGCACTGTGCGGTGCCTCCATATGTAACCCCCTACCTGGGACCTGGGTTTGGGGAGAAAACTGTTACTTTCAGTATTTTGGCTAGGTTTGACTTCTAGTCAGGGGCACCCAAGTAACTCCGGAAACAAGAAGCAATAACCGTATTGTCCAAACCAGATTGGGATTCTAAAGTGTGGCCTTTATTCACAACCAACAGAATAACAAAGCATAGATGGACCCCACGGGCTACACTCCTGGTAATGCAGATTTATGGAGATCAGAACACATCCTCATTCACTTTAGCCCTCAGGCTTTGAAACATACTGGGCACACAGCCCGAAATTGTACTCTGCTCAGGGTTTCCCTGGCTCGGCTCCCTTGCCAGCCACTTGACTACCCGTCCTTCCATGGCTCAGCTATCATGCCAGCCCTTGGACTACTTTCCATATAGCATGGATCATTTCTCGGTGGCTCCTAAACCACCTCTGAGCACTTCTGGCTCCATCAGGGAATCTTCTTCAAGTCATCTGGTATCCCAGGCGATGAATCAGGATACAGCTGAGCTGGTGTCCTCTCTGGATTGGAAGTCATCTGGTGGGCCAGTTGATGGATTCTTGAAAGCCAGTACACTGTAAAACTGATGAATGTGGGCACCTGGTTCCTGGAACTCCAGTCTGGCAGAACAACATAGAATACGGCAACTGCTGGATGGCAGCATTGGCTACCACTGCTCTGCTTTCCACTTGGTAGGCATGGGCACATTAGGAAGGTCTTTGCATTGTGGCCATAGCACAATGGGTCAGGTGCTGGAATTATTACCCATCTGAGCTTTCATAATCTACACTGTGAAAGGTTTCATGTCCTCTCCATCCACAATTCAACAGTGTCAATAAACAGTGTCCTGCCCCTTTTCCCACTGGCTGTATTTTTCTTGAAACATTCTGTTCTTGACATACTTGTTTGCACCAGGATGTACACATTTCATTGCCTCTTCCCAAATCCAGGATTTCCTGCTTTTTCAATCTCCTCCCAGACTCTCCGAGGAAAGGTAGAAAAGTACATCCCAAAGATTTCATTCACTTTCCTCTGAACAGTCCTTTCCTCTTTACTAGCTTTGGTCAACTTGAGACCTCTGGCCTGTCTTGAGGGCAGCCAGTCCTGGTTCTGCCAGCTACGCATACTCAATGCGACATAGAATGAATCTTTAACTCTTCCTGGTGGGGACAGAGCTGCAGAGTCACCACTCTCTTCCATCGTTCCTCTAAGTCAGAAACTGGAGGCTGAGAACCCACGTCTTCTTCGTCAGGCCACATAGGTTCCCCTCTTCTTCTTCCTCACTGAGAATCTGCGCCCAGGAGTGAGCAGTCATCCTTACCCTGAGACTGTCCACTGTTCGCTAGTCATGGAGGTCAAAACTTCCCATTTAAAGGCCTCCCCATTTCGTCTTCCCTATGAGACTTGACTAGGCCCCTCTCTCCAAGGGTCTACTGATGCTCTTCCTGAAATGTCTGTCTGCGACTCAGACTCTGAAACATCAGCATGTTGTTCTGTCTGTAATTCTGCACCCTCTTGCTTTGTGCCACACTCTGAGGGCCTTCTCCAACAGGCTCCACCTGCTGCTGTATGCGCCAACTGCAGATTTTGTATTCTTGTCCATGAGGAGTCAAATGAATCTTGGGCTTTAAACAAACCATATCTCTCAGGCACCCAGAACAGTGAGGTGCCATGAAGACGCCCCCTTCCAGCATTTAAGCACATCACACATACTGCACTGGATATCCAGGAATTGTCATATGGGGCAGTCATCCTCTGTAGTAACATCTCTCAATGTCCCTTAGCTTGTTAACTTCTACTTTATCACAGCCCGGCATGATCCGGATGGTGGACTGGTCCTGAAGCCATAACTGCAGAGGAAAACAAACAACGCTCACTGTTACCGTGCAAGTCCCACATCACTGAAAAATCTTTTTTTTTCAAAATGTCTCCTCTACTGCTGTGTTACATACTACCCCACCCTATAATGGTGGCGGCAGCACTCCTGATGCATCAATGTTCTGTAAATGGGTCAAGCCACTGTGCATCCGATTTACATACTCTATTGATAAAATTGCTCAAACTACACAAACTTGCACTGTTCTTTTGGCTAGCACATTTATATGATTTACCACTGACTTTTTATTTGCTGAAGACACTGCTCTAGCTTACAGTTCCATAAAGCCTCAGTATTTCATAGCACAGGATTGCCTGTATTTCTTGCTGCATTTCTCATACAATTCACAGTCTCTCATATGGCTCTGAAAATTATATTGTTGCTGAACCTATAATTATGCTTACAGTCTATTGCTTAGAATTCTTGTTTTAGCTTCTTTCAAATTTGGCACAGTCCTTCTTTGCAGCGACTACACTGCTACACACAGATTCAGCTGGCTTTTTGGTGAAATCACGCAGTTTGAGGTGTTTCATTTGGATAGTACTCACTGTTATCAGTAGCTGTTTGCAGCGATGGAAAAAACGCCTGCAGCCAGTCTTGGAGGCCTCTGGAAGGAAAGCGGGTTGGCAGTCCTGCTGATTGTCCCTCTGGACACCACGCTTTGTTTCCAATCGATCGAGATGCAGGTTGAGCCAATTTAAACAGAAAAAGTCAGATTTGAACTTTTACAGGCGCTTTCAATCACCGCGATGCTCCTACTAACAAGCCAGTTTGCACCTCACTCACTCTTCCTCTCAAATGCTGTGCAGTCGCTCTATAGCTGACTTGGGGTGGGACTGATTGCAGTCTCACCAATCACTCAACGCCATGCAAATGAGCCTCTTTCCTCTCAAATGCTCTTCTCCTCATGGCGATCCTCGAGCAGGCAAAATTTAAACTGCAAACCACTTTTCTTTGTCAACTGCAGCTCTCGGTGGAGCACCATTTTGACCATTTCATGGCCATTAACACAACAAGTCTCTAGTCCACAGAAAGCATTTCCAATGTCTAGGGCACAATTTTCCTTTTGATACCCACAGTTTTCCACACTTTTCTTTGTCAAAACACTTTTAAAACTGGCAAATGCTGTAATTTGATGCAGGACAAGGGTAAACACATTCGGGCTTTACTGCTCCTTGGTAACAGTTGGCAATATCACAACAGCACATAGACAGCAGCACACAGTGGCACATTTAGTTTACATTGCTTCAGCTTTTGGGCTACCTACTGCCAGAAAGCCAAAATGCTAGCCACCATCGGACAACCTTTCTTTGCGTTTTCTCCCAAATTTCAACAGAATCAAGCGGTTAGCCTCCATTTTTGTAGCCAGTGGGTTACCCCAGGGTGGGGTTGATGGTATTTTTGCGTTATTAGCACTGTGCGGTGCCTCCATAAGTAACCCCTACCTGGGACCTGGGTTCAGGGAGAAAACTGTTGCTCGGTATTTTGACTAGGTTTGACTTCTAGTCAGGGGCACCCAAGTAACTCCGGACACAAGAAGCAATAACTGTAATGTCCACATCAGGATAGGATTCTAAAGTGTGGTCTTTATTCACAACCAACAGAATAACAAAGCGTAGATGGACCCACAGGCTACACTCCTGGTAATGCAGATTTATGGAGATCAGAACACATCCTCATTCACTTTAGCCCTCAGACTTTGAAACACACTGGGCACACAGCACAAACTTGTACTCTGCTCTGGGTTTCCCTGGCTTGGCTCCTTGCCAGCCACTTGGACTACCTTCCTGCCATGATTCGGCTATAATGCCAGCCCTTGGACTACTTTCCATATAGCATGGATCATTTCTCAGTGGCTCTCTAAACCACCTCTGAGCACTTCTGGCTCCATCAGGGAATCTTCTTCAACAATCCCACGTCTGGGTACTTTCCTCAGGCACTGGCCAAGTACCTGAGAGAAAGCAACAGGTGTCCCAAAGCGAACCTGTAGAGGTGACTCTGGTTGCACCAGATTGGGGGTGTCTCCCACCCTCTTGCTCCCATAACTCATACCTGGCCGCTCTCTGGACTTTTAACACCTCATCCTTGAAAACACCTTACTGGTAGATTATTTTTAAATGTATGTCACATTTAATCTACTGTTTCTTCCATGCCGCATGTGATGAACTTGAAACATACTTAATGACTGGCTGTGTTCATTTCTCTAGACCCTTACAGAGTTAAGCAGTCCAATCCCCACAACTTTCAAAACTGTACTTGGCTGTCCTTTCCTGACCCCACAGTAACAGTCACTCAACTTCATCTTGTCTCAGGTGAAAACACATTAGCCCTTTAGCAGAGCAAACTCACCCCTTGGTTGCAGGTGCCCCACAGGTGTTTTCTCTTCAAAGAAATCTCAACAACCTTCTGGTGCCTTTGCACAAACCTAGATTTAGGCAGTTTCTTCTTCCTCTAGCCGGACCAGGCATTGCCCCTGGAAGTAGGCGAATCTCTTCCCCATCCCTCGCAGGGATGGGGCCCTGAACCTTTGTAAGCAGTCTCTACCACTTCACTTGCTCTTCTTGTGTTCCTCTTCAGATGAGAACACACACCTCAAATTAAAAAATAGCTCTTTGTCAGAGCTGAGGGCTATGAGGGCCTGCAGCTGCAGCACACCTCCATTCTTCAAAATTCTACTACAGACTACTGCAGACTGACTTCAAAATCCCCAACATTCTATCCTAACTTCCCTAGCTGCAACATTCCAAAGTGGCTTATGCACTGCGACAGTTCTAAATGATGTCCTCCTCAGTCTCAGCTGAGACTGAGAACAGAGTGAGACAGTGTGAAATCCATTTAACTGAATTTCACAAGCTGCCTTCCGTGCTTGCCACTAGGTCTAACTGGGATTCTTGTAACCCGGGTAACGGGGGTTACACACACACACACACACACACACACACACACAACATATATATATATATATATATATATATATATATATGTATTTTGCAAAAACTTCATTAATGCTTAGTTAGGGTCAAAGCGACACAAGTTGGGAATGAGGTGTTAGGGTTTCCAACCCTAACATTCCACCCTCCCAAATCAGGCAGGAGAGCAGGTGTGGTGTGCCTTGGGCTTCTGAGCCTAACGCCACCCCATTCCATCTATAAATAAGGTCAGATGTGTAGACTTTATGAGAATGAGGTGAGCGTTAGGCTTGACAAACCCAAGGCACACCCCACACCTGCTCTCCTGCCTGGTTTGGGAGATTGGGATGTTAGGGTTGGAAACCCTAATGCCTCATTCCCAACTTTTGTCACTTTGACCTAACTGGAGCATTAACAAAGTGTTTTGCAGCTTATTTCCTTACTTTTGAGATAGTATAATAGTATCCTTATTTTACAGTGAGAGCGCAGGGTCCTTCAGACCCTGCCGTCCATAGGTGCATATATATAACTGTAGAAGCACAGGCCATCCGGTCATACACTTCCATTTATAGGACTACAGTGACCAAATTGTCAGCATAACCTTCTTATTATGTCACCTCATGTTCCTGGTACAGAAATATTTTGAATCCCCACCAAATGTAATTCTGCACAACTGCAACACCATTCTGTGCCACAGATGCAAAAACACATTTTAGGCAGGATTTGAAAAATGACAGCTGTGACATACATGAAGTGGGGTAATAAGAAGGCTAGGTAAAACCTGGGGTCAAAATATTTAAAACATCCAAGTCACGAGCGTTATAGTGAAATTTCAACAAATGGTCATACCTTTGGCATTTTTTTATATTTTGACCCCAAATTGTCAACATAGTCTTCTTATGACCCCCACCTCATAAACCCCATAGATGAAAATGTTCAAACGTGCCAAAATGACATTCCGTGCAACAGGTGTAAAACACGCTTCAGACAGGATGTGAAAATGACAGCTGTACTATTCCTGAGGTGGTAAAACTATGTTGAAAATTTGGAGTCAAAATATTGAAAATTACCAAAGTTATGCATGTGTGTGAAAAATGTCATGAAAGCAATAACACAGCCATTTTTTAGAATTTTTTCACCAGACTTTCAACATACCCTTTTTGGGACCCCACCTAATGAACACTGGGTGAAATTTCAGTTATTCAGTTCCGGAAGGTGAATTCAGCACAGCAACCATCGAGATCACCTTCTGGGCCTGAGCAATGAAATGACAGTTGCAGTGTTCATTAGGTAGGGTCCTAAAAGGCCACATTGAAAATGTGGTGAAAAATTCCAAAATGGCAAAGTTATGAACATAAGTTCAAAACGCCATTGAAATACATTAGGCACTTACCTTTATTACTCCCTCACGGTTCGTGTCTGAAGAGTGCAGATGTGTCTCAGTCCACAGAAGATGGCAGAATTAGACAGTGGCTGGCAAGTATAGGATAAGGGTGGGTGTGGGGAAGTGGGTACTCAGTGGGAGGGTCAGGATGGGGAGGGGGTCAGCGGCAATGATGAGGGACTGTTTTCTTTGTTTAGGTGAAAAACACATCGGGGATGGTTTTTCTATTGCAGGTACTAAGAAAACACTTTAGGACACACTAGGAGTGGGTTCTCATTGTCCCACACTGCTGAAGTGGGGGGTCCTCAAATGACAACATGGGATTGGGCCCCTAATGTCAGCTACAGTTTAATAAGATAATGGGCTACAGGGTGGCAATAAATGAGAATTATGGGGACAGCAATCTGAGGGTGGGGTGCCACTAGACACCAAGGATTATTATAAAAATCATGGGGATGGTGTTCGGGGTGGGGGGTTCTAGACACCAGGGCTTATTAAAAAAAAAAATAGGGATGGCGATCGGAGGTTGGGCCACTAGACACCACAGAAGATAATTTTTATGGTGACAGTGTGTGTGTGTGTATGTGTGTGTGGGGGGTTGCCCCACTAAACACCAGGGTATTGGCAGGGTGGCTTACAGATCACACTGCAGCTGGCAGCAGGAGTTCAGCTGCAGTTGCAGAAGTCAAGAAAATCCATTGTTCTCATACAGATAATGTGGGGAAGGCTCCTCTCGTTACGCTAGGCACCTTGGATTTTGGGTGCCCAGACAAAGTATTTCTGGCACTAAGTTTGAAAACAAACATCAGAATCTAGCTAAACAGGGCCCATTTAGCTAAGTTCTGACATTTGATTTTTAAATGACAACATTTTAATGTATTTTCTACACTTTTAGTTGCTAAAAGGATTTTTCCTTACAAAAAGGAACTAATCTTGGGAGAATGAATCCTTTTCGTGAGATCAAACTTTGTCAAACTTTTTACCTCTATCCTGAAAATGAACTTCCCATAGGAAATAATGTGAACCTAAAAACTGAATAACTTTGCAACAGGTTAATATTTCTTGCACCAAACAAACACTGGCAGTTCTGTTACCCAAGTTCCTTCCACCTTAAAAAAATCACACCAGAATTCCACACCATCTGGGTGCAAAGCGATGAGGAAAAACTGAAGACAGTGTGACTTTTTAACTTTTTACACTATCTGATCTCAGAATCCTCACATCCAACCAGAATGAAACTTGCCATAGTCAGGAGAGCTACCCACAGGGCAGCGATACCACATTTTGTGAAAATCCATTGAACGGTTGAAGAGTTATTAACGTGCAAAATTTGAGGTTTAACATTAAACAGGCTACTCAACCCCTAACTATAGGAGCACAACCATGCCCCTATAATATAAATCTAGAGGATATACCATGGGCTGACTTCTTTTGTTTTTATTCTTTGGTTACCGGGTGAGGCCCACTATGCACAAGGCCTGTTTTCAGGGGTGACCCGGAGCACTGGGAGGTTAAGTGACTTGTTCAGAGTCACATAGAATACAAGTGGAGGTTGAGGGAATCAAACCCAAGTCTGCTGGATATACCAAGCTCATTCATAGCTCATTAATCTCTAGGCTATACTGCCAGCCTTCACAAAGTTCCTTTTGAGATATCATTTTATCTTCATGAGAGGGTATTGGTCTGTTGAGGCGTATTGGCAAAGCCACTCATGAGATACCAATAGACTAATACCCCAAATTAAGATAAAAAAGATATCTTAAGTCAGTCCATTGCATATTTGATTTATACAACAGGTGTTTAAGTGGTTTGTGACAGAAGTGGTAAAAAGCTGCAGAAGTAAAAGGAGCAAAACGTAGACTACATAAACTACTGTGTATTCAATAAAATCCTACATTTTATGTATTTATTGAACATATTTTATCAAGAAAGGCCTACTGAGCCACAATAGCTCACTTTCATAGGTGTCCTGGGGAAATAAATAAGTTGGTCACTGAGCTGCTCAGAAATTTATCTTCAGATGTGAGAATAAATTACTCTTGAAGGTTGCCAGCAGTGCTGTCTGGCAACGAGTGCTGAAGATACGAGTGCCAACCTGCATAGTTGGCATCATGAAAGAGTGAGTAAAAGCCTATTGTTTTCAGCCCTTGGGATGTCCTATGTGTACCATGGGCAGGTGGGTTAAGTGGGTAGTCTTTTCACTACTCAGTACATTAAAAAGGCAAGGTGTTATTTTGCCTCCCTCTCCTGAGCACCAGAGATGCTAAATGTTCACCATATTAACCAGAATTAGTGTGCAAGCGCTATCCCTTTGATGGGTTGTGAAAGCAGCATGCTTTGGAGGCAGTATAGCGCCGTGGTTTAGGGCTCTGAGTTGCAAACCAGGAGATCTGGGTTTGAATCCCACAGACCCACTTGCATATACTGTGATCCTGAACAAGTCACTTAACTGTATGCTTCCAGGTGCACCTAAAACAAACTTCAACTGTGCCTTTCCTGGTTAAACAATTTCCTTTCCCTTTGTCCTGTAATAGCTAGGTTAGGCATTGTGTATTTTAATGGTCCTGATCAGCTGAGGAAAGCCACTGTGAGGGGGCTGTAGTGGAAATAACAGCTGTAGTGGAAATCCACAGCTGGATAGCAGGCCAAAATAATCAATTTTATTTACTGGTTTTATCCATCACTCCTATAACTCTGACAGGTCTGCAGTGCCTTTTCCAAGTCAAAAGAATGTCCTTTTTCTTGATAAAAACTAATTTGAAGCATTTAAAAACATTTGAATTCTAGTAGAACTGAAAATTTTACTAGCAAGTGAAAGTAGGAGACATTGAATCCCACATACATAGAAACATAGAAGCTGACGGCAGAAAAGGACCGCAAGGCCCATTCAGTCTGCCCATTTCTTTTTCTACCTTATAAATGTGCCATCAGCCTTTGCTCTGTCAGTGGCCTATCTATTCATGCTCATTTGTATTGCTCCCTTATGCCTATCCCATGCCTGTTTAAAGCCCTGCACTGTATTCATAGCCACCACTTCCTGAGGGAGACTGTTCCATGCATCCACTACCCTTTCTGTGAAAAAGAATTTCCTCACATTCCCCTTAATCGGCCTCCCTCTGATCTCATGCTGTGTCCTCTTGTCCTGCTATTTTCTTATATTTAAACATGTTAGACTCTTTCACCTTGTTAATGCCCTTAAGGTGTTTGACTGTTTGTGGTGGAATGGGGTAAATTCTGAGCAAGCCATTGCACCATTACTGCAAACTGCCATACACAAAGCTTGGACTGAGGGTGTGTGTGTGAGTGTGGTGGAGTCTGTCCTAGTCACTGTGTTGAAAATCAGTCTGCCAGATACTGCTTACTAGAAATGGGCTTTGCAGCCACTATCAAGCCAGCTTGCAACAACCACAGGTTAGGTCTGGCATGGCATATTCTCCTGACAATATTACATGTCATGGGTCCCAAGCAAGTGATGCTATATAACATTATAAAATGGGTGCTGAAAATCCTGCATTCTGATTTGTCAAAACAGGTCACCTGACCATGGATTAATCCCTGTAAATCCACAGTTGTCTTGCCGCTACGAAATCCTGAGTGGCAGCAATGTAAAGTGACCTTTCAGATCACTCCACCAGAAAAACATGTAACAAAAACTACAATTGTGGCATCCCAATTAGGACAAATCCACCTAGTGGTGAACTACAACTACGGCATCCTCAGAAGAATAAACCCATTAGGTGGAAGAACTATTTTATTACAGATGCATGTAAGCAGTGTTTTTTAATATTTATTTAGGTAAACCTCTAAAATAAAGTTGCCCATTTCATGAGAGGATTAACCACTCCAGAGCATAGGTTTACTGAGCATTCATCCATACCTGGGTGGTTGAAGTCACTCAGCCTGCAGCCTCGTGCTTCACAACCACCCCCCAGGTGAGAATTAATGCTCAGTAAACCCATTCTCTGTCATCAGTTAATTCCTCCATAGTCCACAGGAGGCAGTATAGTGCAGTGGTTTAAGGATCTGAGCTGCAAACCTAGAGACCTGGGTTTGAATCCCACAGCCCCTCTTGCATCCTGTGTACCCTGAGCAAGTCACTTAACTTCCTTGTGCTCCCAGGTTGCACCTGAAACAAGCTTTAGTTCAGTGTGCCTTTCCTGGTTAAACAATTTCTCTAGTCCCCCCACTCACCTTTAGGCCTCTTGTGGTTTGAGTAGGGATGCTCCAGGCTGGCCGATTTTGATAGGACAGTTAAAGAATTTAGGCATTTCTGACTCTGAATCTAGTTCTTGTTCCAAAAGGACCTTTGAATCAGAATCAAAATCAGACTTGAAATCTTGATTCCTAAATTCATAGTTCCTATGTGAAAACTTGTTTGAGCTTCTAATTTGTGGAATCAGGATTTTCAGACTGCAATTCCAAAACCCTAATTATGAAAATTATATCCGATTTGATTTCATTCTTCCACCTGCCCTAGTCTGTTATCTTTCCTTTGTAACTGTGGGAACCTTTCTGCCCTGCATCTTGTGTACAGTTGTCAGTTTCCAGCCCTAATATAACACTCTGCTTATAATCATATGATCTGCGGTCATACTGCTGTACAATATCTTGAACGTTGTACCGTCATTTTTATGTTTGCTTGCGCATGTGCAAGAAACATAGTGCCATCATCTGAGTTTTAGTGTGTCACCCCTCTTCCAATTCAGTCAGTGTATTTGGCAGGCCACGGCCCCAGTCCGTAATGATGCTGGAGCTGTCTATGACAGCGGCCTGAAAATGCAGTGGCGTGATAGTTGAAAGGGGAGCTCGCCCAGTGAGCAGCGATCAGATATCGCCTTGCCCGCGCAGCTCTCCCTACACACACACACACACACACACACACACACACAAACACACGTGAGACGCATACTGCATGCTGCCCCCACGCATTACACTATAGCCGACGGGGTGCCCAATCCCTCCGATCGTGCTGCCTCAAAGTTTCTACATGCCACGCTGGGCCTACCCCAGCGTGGCAACTCATAGTATAGCCGACAGGGGATGCCCAACTCTGCCTGCTCCACTGTCCCCCCCAGGTGTGCCACGCTGGGAGCCCACCCCAGCGTGGCAATAAACTGCTATAACCACGGGGTGTCCAATCTCTCGCTGGTTCCACAGCCCCCAACAACTGTCCTTTGTACACGCTAGAGCCCACCCAACGAAAGCAAACGTCCCGCTGCCGTCAGTTTAAAAACAAACAACCTGAAAATTAAGCGGTCCCACGCAGTCTCCCGCCCTCCCAACCCGCACCCACCGACTGTACCCTGCCTCCCACATCCCCCACCCCATACTTATCTCCGGAGTCCGGCGCGCGCTCTTCGTGGACCGGGAACACGCCTGCACTCTTCAAAGCCGATCTGAACTGAGGAAATGCCGGTAAACTATATAATGGGATAGATAGGGTTTTTCAACTTTATTGCATATCTCAGGCATTTTTTGGAATTTTGCACCAAATTTTCAACATGGGGTTTTGGGACCCTTCTCATGAATGCTGTCACTGTCATGGCGTTGTTCGGGCCGAAGGGTGATTTTGCAGTCACTGTGTTAAATCACCTTTCAGGACCAATTAATGAAACGACACTGCCAGTGTTCATAAGGTGGGCTCTCAAGAAGCCTATTTTGAAAATTTGGTGGAAAAATTCTAAAATGACTGTTTTATTTGTTATGCTATGAGTTCCTACACACGCCGTAAGTTCATAATTTTCAATATTTTCACTCCAGATTTTCAACATTTCCATTTTACCACACCTTCTTATGAGTAGTACAGCTGTCATTTTTCACATCTCACCCAAAATGTGTTTCACCCATGTAGCGCATAATGGCGCAGTCGGTGTGCTAAATCAATGTACAGGACAAATTAAGAAAATCACAGTGACACTGTTCATGAGCAGAGGTCTTAAAATGGCTATGTTGAAAATTTGGTGAAAAATCCTATAATGACTGTTTTACGAGTCGTAGCAGTTGCGTCTTACGACGTCAGAAGTTCACGAATTTTCAATATTTTCACCCCAGATTTTCAACACTGCCATTTTACCACACCTCCTTATGAGCAGTATAGCTGCGTCATTTTTCACATCTTGCCCAAAATGTGTTTCGCCCATGTAGTGCCAATAGCGCAGTCGAGCGCGAAATCAATGTATCGGACACATTAAGAAAATCACAGTGACACTGTTCATGAGCAGAGGTCGAAATGGCTATGTTGAAAATTTGGTGAAAAAATTCCTAAAAATGACTGTTATGAGCGCATGCTATGCAGTTCCTATGCATGCTCGTAGTTTACGGAATTTAATATTTTCACTCCAGATTTTCAACATTGCCATTTTATTACACTTCCTTATGAACAGTACAGCTGCCATTTTCATATGCCGCCCAAAATGTGTTTTTGCACATGTAGCGCTCAATGGTGCTGTTGGTGTCACAACAATGTTTGGGACAGATTAAGAAAATCACACTGACACTGTTCATGAGCGGAGGTATTAAATGGCTATGTTGAAAATTTGGTGACAAAGTCCATAAAATGACTGTGTTACTAGTGAGCATTGTGCAGTTTCCACGCACCTCGTAAGTCCATGACTTTGTAATATTTTAAGTCCAGATTTTCACCAGTGGCATTTTTCCACACTTCCTTATTTACAGTACAGCTGTCATTTTTCACAACATGGTCAAGTGTGTTTTCACACTTTCAGCGCGAGATGCGTGGTCGCTCTGGGAAATCATTGTTCGGGACAGATAAAGAAATCACAGTGACACTGTTCATGATTGAGGCACCAAAATGCCTGAGTTGACAATCTGCTGTAAAAATCCCCAACCTAATTATATTACGGTGTGCGTTGCACAGTTTCTATGTACGCGTGACTTCACCATTTTTTAAATATTTTACTGCAGATTTGCAACATTGCCATTTTTTACACCTCCCCATGAAGAGTACAGCTGTCATTTTTTTACATCCTGTTCGAATGTTTTTGCACCTGTGGATGCTAAATGCTGTAGTCGCTGTGCATAAGCAGCTTTCGCTAACAAACTGATATTCTCCCTGTTCATGAGGTGGGGTCACAAAAACCATGTTGAAAATTTGGAGTGAAAATACCAACAAATGCCTCGTGTATTAGGGTTTCCAACCATATCACTTAACCCTGTAGAGAATGACAGGCAACAGGTGTGACTTGGGATTCTTGCCTGTAATGCTCATACCATTCCACACCCTGCAGCCAGTGAGAGGCATCGAGGTATGCCTTGGACTCTTCGCCCCAAAGTTCACCCCATTCTCCTATATCGCACCCATCTCACTGTATTTCCTAATGGAATGGAGTGCGATAAGGGCTAAAGACCCCCAAGGAACACTGTGACACTTGTCAGTGTCTGCAGGGTGGGGTGTGGTGAAATGGCATGGCGTTATGCCTGTTCAAAGGCACACCCAATGCCTGTCACTCTCTGCAGGGTGGTGGTGGGGTTGGCTTCAGTTCAATACTTCACTGCCATTCCTATTACGCAGCTCTGTAACTTCTATACTACCACTGCCAATGCCAGCAAGCAAACATTCGCATTGACAAATGCTTGTTCTTATACTATTTTTGTAAAAATAATTAATTACACATTAGAAAAACAATTTGAAATTATTCTGTTATGTTGTAATACTAAAACTTAACTAAATAAAGCACAACAAAGATTTTTTATCTTTTAGGGGTTAAAAGTAAAAACATTTAAGCAACTACAAGAGCTTCATAAACTTAATTAATTAGTAACCTTGATTGTGCTCCAAGCTTTGATTTTCCCAACGATAAAGTAAAAAAATGCAAGTTTATTTGTGCTCAAGTGTACCTGAATTCATAACCCCCAGTGGCGGAGCCAGGTTTGGGAGTATTTGGGAGCCGGGGGCATTCAGTCAGTCACAGGCTCCACAATGGGCCCTTAACAGTGTATAAAGATGGTATGGGCACCACTACTCACACTGGGGCAGCCAGGAGGCGCACTGCCCCCAGCCCCTCCCCTGCCCGCCACTGTAACCCCACATAATTCCAATACTGAAGATGTAAGACAAAAGAAAAAACAAATTAATAAAAATAAAATTAAGGATTAAAGTCCAAATAAGGAAACAGCAGCCTTTAATCATAATTATTTTACATTTTGTACAGGATGATACTCAGTCACCTCCGCCTCTTCCTCTTCAAATCAAATCTGATGTCCCTTGGTATCCTTATATTTGCACTAAAAAGCTCTAGCTGCATCATGGTCATCAAAGTGTTAAATTTGTGGATGGCTACATGGGGAAACAGTATAGGGCCTTTGCAGACATCGCATTCCCAAATGCACAGGTGTTTACGAATGTCCAAAAGGCATGAGACACCCCACCTCATGTCAGGAGGCCTTGATCTCAGTAATTCCTAAACCTGGGAAAGAACCCACCAAGTGTGGGGCCTTATGGACCATTCCCCTGCTAAACCAATATGCTAAGATTTTACAGAAATTCTGGCAAATAGATTACAAGAAGTTATCATATCTATCGTCTCACGAGACCAAACAAGATTCATTCTTAACAGACATATTCAAGATAATGTTAGGAAATTGCTAAATGTTATGTCAGCACTAGGAGGAAGCCAGGACATCACAGCAGTCATCACGGTCGATGCAGAAAAAGCTTTTGACCACCTAGATTGGTGTTTCCTGAGTCAAACATTAGCAGCCTTTGGTATAGGACAGAAGTGTAGAAACTGGGTAGGGGCCTTGTATGACTCCCTATTGACTAGAGTAGGGGTTAATGGGGTGATGTCGAATCGGATTGCTGTAGGAAGGAACGAGGCAGGATGTACTCTCTCACCTCTCCTATTTTCACTCATCACTGGACCCTTGGTGGTATCTGATCAGAGACTTTAAAGTGGCTAAAAGTATTTAAGTAAATGTAGAGGGGGTCAGGATTGCCCTTTATGTGTATGGGATGGCACCCTCATCTTCCTTAGGGACCCCTCCTCGAGGATCTCCAAGTTGTTACAAATATTGGGAGATTATGGAAGGTGTCTGGGTTTAGAGCAAACTCAGACAAAATATAAATAATGTTAGTCAGCATCTGTAAACCCACAGAGCTCCAGGCAAATTGCTCCTTTGTGTGGGTGGAGCTATAGTTCCACTGTCTGGGAACACAGATCCCCAACCAGTGTGAAAAAGTGTTTGCTGTAAATTACTTCCCTTTTGTGAACTTTGGAGATGGACTTACAACATTGGGATGCCCTTCCTTTACCAATTACAGGTAGAGTTGAACTGTTGCATATGAACGATTGCCACGAACCTTTGCCTGTTCGCATCCCTCCCAGTTATTTTAAAAACACATATGGAGACAGATTAAAAACATTGATCAAGGTTTATATGGGTGTAACCGCTAGGTGGCGCTATCCCAAGGGCTACTACCCTTGCCTGCTTGGCTAGTAGCAGGTTAAGGGCCTGGGCAATGAAACGGTGCCTCCACCCGGAGGTCAGGGTTGCTAGTGGTCAAGCTAACCTGGAGACAGCCCTCTGGGACACTGTAACCCTCTCTTTCCTTCTAGTGGCCTGAACAATATACAATAATTATTTTTACAATGACCCTTATTCACCAGGCAATTACCCACACTGTTTGCACTTACCACCAGGGCTGCTTCCTCTAGCTTGACCCTGGGGACCCCTGTAAAACAAGGTTAAGCACAGCAAATAGCAACAGTACAATACTTTTGGCACAAACTGGAACCACAGTCAGGTTAAATGCAAACAAAGTTAAATCTGATTTATTCAGGGACTTGAACAAGGAGGGTGTAATCAGGTTGATTTGCTCAAAAGCAATATTAATCAGACAGTTATGCATGCAGTTCAGAGTCCCTACACAGTCACACACTCTGGGTACCACGTGAGGAAAATGGTTGGCTAGCCAGGAACGCTGCAGCTGGTTGGGGCCCTGTGATGGAAGAAAGCAACATGCACAACACACACTATTTGTAATCCAGAGCCAGACGGTTCATTTCGAAAGAAAAGGCAACAAGACAATCAGATGACAGCACTTTTACATTTAGCTGTTGTTGCAGGAGCTACCCTGATGTTTACTCATGATACCCAATACTGGACACAGGCAGGACGAAATCGAGACTGCAGGCTGTTGAGCTGGAGTGCCTGGAGAAGCAGGGCCCATACGTAATCACGAGGCATCATTCCTGTTCAAGGCATTGAGCAGGGGCTGATCCCCAGGCCGGTCTCACGTCGATGACTTTCTCTGAGTAGCAGGTATTCTGGCTGGGCCAGTGTAGCAGGGCCAAGGCAAACGGAAATGGATATGGATTCAGTCCGTGGAGCTGGATACAGCCTCCAGCAAGCAAAACACAGTTCAGACACACGGTGGGGACCAAATCACGACCCACTATAAGCACACAGCACACTCACATGTAAGGAAATTCCACTGTACCAGGCAATGGCTCTCCAGTCGCAATTACAGAGTCTCTGCACAATCCGGGAGTTCAGAGGTAGCTGGAAGTCCTGACAGGCCGATCGCATTCAGCAAATCAGGTTAAAGCCTGGTCACAATTCAGTGGCTTAATTCGCCTCCAAATTCGGATTCAGTCCTAAAAAGCACAAGTTCCCTCTCGGGACAGCAGGCAGGCATGCAGGCCAAACTCAGGCCTTTCCATTGTTCTCCCACGCGAATCCACTATGGATTGCTGCTTGAACTATCGTGAGCTGTTACTTCTTTACTTCCCAACTCAGACCTAACTGAAACTGCAAGCAGTGTGGGACTTTCCCAAGATCTAAAAGGTTCAGTTGGCTGATCTGTCTGTCAGTCACAACAAGGGCTCCCTCCAGGTTATTTTAGGCACCAAAAGCCCAAAACTACAATTCCTACAAGTTTTGGCACCACCAAGCCCTGTAGGCAGGCTCCATTTTAGAGTCCCAAATGTACTGATTGGCCCATTCTACAGTCCATGACCAAAATGATGGAAACAAACAGAACTGTCTATGCTGCAAAGAAGGCAGGTTAGAACAAATTGCAATATTATTACTACTGTAACAAATGATCAGCAAACAAGTACATCTTCTAACAGAGCTCCCTCTCCGATTAATTGTGACTGCAATCCAGGCAGCTCTTAAAGAGACAGTACACAGAGGCTATACAGGCACTCTCTGCAATACATTTTAACTGCATAAAACGCAGGACACCAGGCTGGCAGTGAGCATTTAAGCAAGCTCAAGGAAGACTTTTTACGAACCCCATTTGTAGGGGGTTACACCCTTCCTGCCTGGAGAAAACTTGGTATCTATCAAGTCTGTATCATCACAATATCAAAAATGCAATATAAATGAGACATATATATCATTAGCTCGTTACATCACTATACCTTTCGATATACTTCGCATTACTACGGCATATTGGCAATACTTATGCATATTTCATACAGGTAATACTGATTTACTATGATTAACACATTAGTAACATCACAATACTGCTTCAGGTAATAACTTCCTGTACATTAAACAATGTAGGAAGGGCCCTTCCCTATCAGCTAACTTGGGGCTGGATGGGGCAGGGCACCATGGTGAGAGGGAAGAACAATCAACCTGGAATTGGCCATTAAGCTCAGTTTGGGTAGTGAGCTCTGAGAAATATAAACACCTTTGTGAACCACATTGAGAGGCAAATCCACTGGCCTCCAAGGAGAATTATAACTGAAGCGCAATACTGGCTTGACAACTCAGCCAGTCTTTCTGGGGAACAGCCACAGTCTCTGTACTTTCAGCACTAACTTTGGAGCTTTTCTCATTCATGAGGGGTGCCTCTGCACAGATGGGAATGTCCAAACTGGGAGCATTGTCAGCTCCTTGCTCTGTAGGTCTGTTTCACAACACTCTGCTTATTTATAGAAGGTTCTGACACAATTAGGCTTTGTGGCACTGAAAGGGGCTGTCAGCACGCTCATATTGTTGTTCAAGTTCTGGTGTGTCACCAGAGAGACTCAGACCATCAGCCCCTTCTTCAGGCAAGTCACACAGTTCCACTAAACACAGGAAGTCCGGCAGCCTCAGACGTGATACTTTGCACTCCACTTTCAGGGAGCATTGGCTCCAAGGACGAAGCTGGGGTTAGGCAGTCCAGAAGGCCCAGCTTCATTCCCACGATTCTGCATAGGATTTCCAATGAAACAACTGACTCACTTCATAGGAGGGATAATAGGCATTACCATAGTCACTTTCATCAGAGGTGGACTGACAGTCACTATCATTCTGGGACTGCCGTGGAGGAAATCTTAAATCTGTAACTACTGGGGTAGGTTGACTCTGTCTCTTTTTGCTGGAGCACAAGTCACTGGCCCAGGGAGGCAATGTCTGCCGGCTCAGCTTCAATAATAACTTGTTGATAGGCAGCAAGGGTTACAGTGCATGGTCTTGACAGCTTTGGACTTATTCTCTGGTGCACCTTGTACACTGGTAGATCATACAACTTTCCAACTACTACATGAGGAAGATGGTGCCACCTATCAGCAATTTTGTGCTTGCCATGTAGTCCCAAATTGCGTGAATAACACACGGTCTCCAGGCCGTAGCTCTTGAGCCTTTACTTTCTTATCGTGCCTCTCTTGTTGGCTAGATTTCTTTTAGCTGCCATTGTCTGGGCCAGTTGATATGCATGGTTCAATTGAGCTTTCAGTTTC
Source organism: Neoceratodus forsteri (assembly GCA_016271365.2). Taxonomy (NCBI): domain Eukaryota; kingdom Metazoa; phylum Chordata; order Ceratodontiformes; family Ceratodontidae; genus Neoceratodus; species Neoceratodus forsteri. The sequence continues at coordinate 1,059,995,752 of CM028135.1, forward strand.
TGTACATACTGCAGGTAGTTTTCAGCTCAGACCTCATCTGGAGAGACCCCAAAGCAGACATCAACTGGCAGTCGGCCTCCTCCCGAATATGAGGCGGTAGGGGAGAACCCAGTAGCATCATTTTTGGTGCAATCGTATGTGTACCAAGGTGCTAATCTGCTGGCTCCACTTTGCTTGTCTTTTGGATGGAGGGTGCCCAGCATGTCTAGGAGGATGCGGTTAAAATGTTCTGGTTGACAGTCCCACTGCGGGTGATAAGGGGTGGTTCTTGACTTCCGCACCCCCACAGAGACAGCATTTCTTTGATTAGCCTACTTTCAAAGTCTCTGCCTTGGTCAGAGTGGATCTGCTGGGGGTACCATAGTAGAACGAAGAATTTTCCACTAGCACCTTGGCCATGGTAGAGGCTTTTTGATCTTTAGTTGGAAAAGCATGCGTACCGTGTGAAAGGATCCGTAACACTGACACATTGCCAATATTCCATTGGATCAGGTTCTAAACACAAAATCTATGCAGACCAGTTCCATGGGGGCACTGGTAGTGATATTGACAAGGGAAGCCCTCTGAGGCAGGGCTTTTCTTTGGAGGCAATGACTACAGGTCTTTACATGGTGCTCAACATCAGCCCCTTCTTGGGCCAGTAGAATCGAGATCGTACCAGATCGAGAGTCCTGTCAATACCAAAGTGTCCTATGTGATTGAGGAGGGACCTCAGTACCAAGTGTTTAAAGGCCATGGCAGGACCAATTGTTGCTTGTCTATTTGACCACTACAATCCACTGTCTCTCTGTATAACAACTGATTGAGTAACTTCAACCTGGGGCCTTCTTTAAACAATAGGACAGTTCGCAAGTCAGGGAAGGCAACTTAGTTACATCTTTCCCGTCGCGGGGCATCAAGTGTGGGTTGAATCATAGGATCTTGGGATTGAGCCCACTGAATACTGTCATTGTCAAGTTGAGGTAGTGCACTAATATCTAGAGCAGAGAAATGGCAATAGGCAGCGGTATGCAGGTATCAGGAGGGCCCAAGCAATTTACTAGACAGTCCATTGTGTCCACAGACATCTGTCCATCTCTGTCAAACTTTTGGCACAATGCTCGGATGCCAGGTTCAGACAGCCTGACCCAATCACTCTTGAGGGCCGTCGTGACAGGGCATCAGCATCAATATGGTTCAGTCCAGTCTGTATTTGACAGCATAATCATAGGTTGATGAGGTAGAGCCACTGGTGCCCAGTGGCGCCTAACTTAGCTGAAGTCTGTACATAGGTCAATGGGCCATTGTCGGTCTTCCCAATATCTTTGCCCCATAGAGGCACTCATGAAACTGATCAATGATGGCCCATTTTAGGGCAAGAAACTCCAGCTTGTGCACAGGATAGTTTCACGCTAATGGGGTCAGACTCCTGCTGGCAAAAGTGACCAGTCTCAAACCATCCTCATGGTCTTGATACAGCACAGCTCCTAGGCTCTGCAGACTAGCATCTGTATGCAGCACATAGGGCTTGCAGGGTCAGCATAGGTGAGGATGGGGGCATGGTGAGCTGGTATATGACTTCGTGGAAGGCTACTCACATTCGAGTGTCGGCATGGCCCAAAAGATTCACCTGTGCAGAAGTACACTTTCTCTGGTTCTTTGACAGCCTCTTTCTTGTATTTATGGTTGGTAGGGGTAACCCTGGGTAAGATTCAGGAGTGGGCAAATCACCTTTGAATAGTCTTTTATGAACCTATGGTAGTAGCACAGAACCGCAGGAAACATTGTAGTTCTTTCAAGTTATGGGCTGGGGCCAAGAAGTCAGTGACTCAACCTTACTGGATCGGTCTCTATTCCTTTGGCAGATACTATGTGCCCCGATACTCACGGAGGTTTGAAAAACTGGCAGTTGTCGATGGACAGCTTGAGGCGCAAGTCTTCCAATCGGTCCAGCACTTTAAACAGTTGGGTCTCATGCTCCTCTAATGTGTGTCTGAACACAATGACATCATCTAGGTACACTAGTCATTCCAGCAAGTTCATATCTCCCCATACGTTCCATCAGTCGCTGAAAGGTGGCGGGGCACCAAATCCCTGTGGCACTCTCAGGAATCGTAGAACCCCAAAGAACAGATGAAGGCTGTTTTCCACGGTCCTCTGGGGCCATTGGAATCTGGTAATATCCACTACGAAGATCCAATACTGAGAGCCATTTGCTCCCATTCAACAATCAGGGCATCTTGTATATGGGGCATGGTGTATTGATCTGGAACAATGCAGCGGTTCAGGGTTCGATAATCAACACACATCCTCACCGACCCATACTTCTTACACAAAACCACAATGGGAGAGGCATATTGGCTCCTTGATTCCTGTATCACACCAGCAGTGAGCATTTCCTGCAGGTGTCTCCTCCATCATCTATGTCTGCTGGGGCGAGGCATGGGATCTCTCTCGAAATGGCGCTTATCATGCAGGCGTATATGATGTTCTGCACCCTGGATGCACCCTTGTCCCATTCCTCTAACAAAACACTTGGTCTCTCTGGGCAAGTTTCTTGCTAATCCTAGCCTTCCATTCAGCTGGCAATGGGGAATCACCAAAGTCAAATAAGTCCAGGGTCACTCACTCCTTTTGGCCAGAGTGCTTGTTATTGGGTAATACTGCAGTATCTGTGCAGTGTACTGTAGCTAGAGTGCACCCTCTGTTCGCCCGACCTCCCGATCTGACACATTTGAATCTGGACCATCACTCATCGTGCATAGGCATGGGCACGGGCAGGCAAGATGCTGGGTTTAACCAATAATCCTTCTCACAACTTTCCATCACCTGGTGTATCCAACATTAATATTTTGTTCTTTATGTTTCTCTTTAGGCGGACTTCTCCATGGATTGTGCACTGGGCATTGGGGCCAGTACCAAGGAGTCAGGTTCCTTTTTCCACACTATCCCCACTGGCTCATCTGGGTCCTCTTCATTGGGTTTCTGTTGTAAGTCATATGCCCTTTTACTAAGGCTGGAATTCTTAGAGCCCGTCCAGTCAGTTGCCCTTGTTTCTCATGGCAGAGTTGTGCTAGTCTCCCAAACATGTAGGCGTTTGTTCCAATTAACAGGGGAACCCCATAATACAGTCTGGTGGGGGAACACGCTAGGGCCAGTGTCTCTACTTGCTCCTCTACACCAGTTACAGTTGCGGAAAAGACAACCAGAGGCGGACATATCCTAGGTGGGATAAGACTTGTAGCTCAGCCCCCACACATGTAGGCCTTCCAGGATTGTAATGGTGCATCAGATAAGTGTTTGTCATACCAGTCTTGAAATACAATGGTCACTTGCGACCCACTGTCAACTAGCCCAAGTGAGAATACCATTCACAGTCACAGTAGCCTTCATTGAAGGGCCCACTATTTTGGACCAGTCTGGAGGGACAACAGCAGGGGCCTGGACAGATGATTTAGCACAGAGGGTTTGAGTTAGGATGGCGAAGCCTTCACTGCAGTCATTTCATGCACCCTTGACCATTGACTTTTTCCAAAGCTCTCCTTGAACTCGGTTCACCACTTTCTCCAAGTCCTTCTGAGACCAGCATTCCCTCTTTATATGGCCATCCTTGCTAATTGTGACAAATGACAGCTCTCGGGGCATCCTTGGGGAAAACATAGCAGGGGGTGCTGGAGCATCGATGGGAGACTGTGGTCTGACTTCTGCTGGTAGTGTACCATGTCTCAAAAGTTCCTTTAGGGTAGCAGACAATTCCTTAAGCTCAGCCGAGAAGCCACCCTCAGTAGAGGATGCTTGAGGGTGCACCCCACCCCCATAACTGTCACGTCCTGACAGGGGCCAGGGTCTCTGTCAGCAGGAGATACCTCAGCGGATGCACCTGGTTGTACTTTTCTGACTTCCTTCAGCAACTCCTCCCCCACCGTTTAGCCGCGGTGGAACACTTATAGTGGTCTCCATTCTGGAAGGGCCTTCTGGTGCCATGATCACTTGGCCTGCACTCACCCAAAATTACAATCTTCCTCTTCACCATCTACCTCCCGCAGTTCTTTTATCAAGTCACAGTCAGGTGGGTTACCTCTCCTATCCTGGAGCCTTAACTGGATGATCTGCAGTTTAGAATGCTTGGCATGTTGCAGTATGTGCCCCAATCTCACACAGCTCAAATCACTGGCGGCTACCCCACCTTTCGGTAAGCTTTCTGCAGAGCTCTTTCTAGGCAAGTAACATACACAGACAAACTTTCCCTTTCCATTGTTTGGTACCTTGGAATTTCCACATCAAAGTTTCCCTGACTCAGTGCTCCCAAAATTGCCTTCAAGTACAGATAGGTACTTCTGAGCAGATGCATCAGGGATCGTGGACCTCAAATATAATGGCTTCAAGGCGGGGCCCTCAAACTTTCTATGATTCTTTTCCACTTCTCAGCCTCCACACACTGCCACTTAGGTACCAAGGGGCAACATAGTCGATCCAGCTGGTCTCCCAGTCATCCTCCCCTGGGGTGGGAGGTGCCCAGGAAGATTCTCGGCCTTTGTGTAGGAGTCGTGACTAATGGCGGAGGTACAGATGCAAGGGAGCCAACATTGGCACAAGCACAGAAGGCAGGGCAGTAACAGGTGCTGGAGTGGGGGGTGTTGGGGAAGAACACCCATTTGGCAGGAATAGATTCTTAAAGTCCCTTCACGGTTTTCCTCCTCCAGCAACAACTAGCAAATTTCTCCTCAAAAGTCTCAGATAATGGTGGAGCTCATCCTCCCCAGGGTCTTTACTGTCTTTTGTTATCACTCTCCAGGCAGCTAGAACCCCTTCTGGGGCAATAGTCTGTGGCACTTTAGAGCTGTCCATGAGGTCACTACACTCTACCAAGTCTATGAAAGTTTGGGTGATCAAATCAGCCTGTGACCACCACCACTGGGTTTTTAAACATTCAACTTTGGAGAGTGCTCCTCTACAGTGTCCTTACTGGTACCCAGGGAGTATCCAGTATAAGCAGAGCATTTTGAGGTCGATCTCCTGCCCAGTACACCACCCCACCAACTGATGCACAGCCATTTCTACTGGGGTAGCCATTAATCTTGAACAATAATTCATAATTTTGGCCACTAGAAGGCACAAAACTAGCAGTGAGCCTCCAAGATGTAATCCCTAGGTGGCACTATCCCAAGGGTTACTACCTCTGCCTGCTTGGCTAATAGCAGGTTAAGGGCATGGGTAATGAAGCGGTGCCTCCACCGAGATCAGAGTTGTTGGTGGTCAAGCTAACCTGGGCACAGCCCTCCGCGACACTGTAACCCCTTTTTCCTTCTAGTGGCCTGAACCATATACAATAATTACTTCACAATGACTCTTATTCACCAGGCAATTACCCACACTGTTTGCACCTACCACCAGGGCTGGTTCCTCTAGCTTGACCCAGGGAACCCCTGTAAAACAAGGTTAAGCACAGCAAATAGCAACAGTACAATACTTTTGGCATAAACTGGAACCACTGTCAAGTTAAATGCAAACAAAATTAAATCTGATTTATTCAGGGGACTTGAACAAGGAGGGCGTATTCAGGTTGATTTGCTTAAAGCTATATTAATCAGACAGTTATGCATGCAGTTCAGAGTCCCTACAGTCACACACTCTGGGTTCCCAGGTAGGAAAATGGTGGGCTAGCAGGAACGCTTGCAGCTGGTTGAGGCCCTGTGATGGAAGAAAGCAACATGCACAACACATACTATTTGTAATCTGGAGCCGAGGGCTCAGTTCAGAACAAAAGGCAACAAGACAATCAGATGACAACACTTTCAGATTTAGCTGTTGTTGCAGGGAGCTATCCTGATGTTTACTCACAATGCCCAATACTGGACACAGGCAAGATGAAATCGAGACTGCAGGCTGTTGAGCTGGAGTGCCCCGGAGAAGCAGGGCCCACGAATCACCAAGGCGTCATTCCTGTTCAAGATGTTAAGCAGGGGCTGATCCCCAGGCTGGTCTCGTCGATGACTTTCTTTACATAGCAGGTATTCTGGCTGGGTCAGTGTAGCAGGGCCCAGGCAAATGGAAATGGATACAGATTCAGTCCGTGGAACTGGATACAGCCTCCAGCAAGCAAAACACAATTCAGACACAGTGGGGAACCAAATCACAATCCACTATCAGCACACAGCACATTCACATGAGAAATTCCACTGTACCAGGCAAATGGCTCTCCAGTCGCAATTACAGAGTCTCTGCACAATCCGTGAGTTCAGAGGTAGCTGGAAGTCCTGACAGGCCAATCGCATTCAGAAAATCTTCAGTCTTCTTCAGGTTAAAGCCTAGTCACATTTCAGTGGCTTAATTCGTTCTCCAAATTTGGATTCAGTCCAAAAGCATAAGTTCCCTCTCAGGGACAGCAGGCAGGCATGCAGGCCAAACTCAGGCCTTTCCACAGTTCTCCGTGCAAATCCACTATGGATTGCTGCTTGAACTATTTTGAGCTGTTACTTCTTCACTTCCCAGCTCAGATCTAACTGAAACTGCAAGCAGTGTGGGACTTTTCCCAAGATCCAAAAGGTTTGGTTGGCCGATCTGTCTGTCAGTCACAACAAGGCTCCCTCCAGGTTATTTTAGGTGCCAAAAGCCCAAAACTACAATTCCTACAAGTTTTGGCCCCACTGAACCCCTGTAGGCAGGCTCCATTTAAGAGTCCCAAATGTACTGATTTGCCCATTCTGCAGTCCAGGACCAAGATGATGGAAACAAACAGAACTGTCCATGCTGCAAAGAAGGCAGGTTAGAACAAACTGCAATATTATTACTACTCTAATAAATGATCAGCAAACAAGTACATCTTCTAACAGAGCTCCTCTCAGATTAATTATGACTGCAATCCAGGCAGCTCTTAAAGAGACAGTACACAGAGGCTATACAGGCACTCTCTGGCAATACATATAAACTGCTAAAGCGCAGGACACCAGCCTGGCAGTGAGCATTAGGCAAGCTGAAGAAGACTTTGGGAACCTCCATTTGTAGGGGGTTATATGGGCAAGGAGGAATCCTGCCTTCCATGGAAACAGCTTCTCTTAGATAAAACAGCAGGGGTTTGGAGGTTCCTTACCCTCAACTATACTATTGGCAATGTCTAGTACAACACCTGCAGGCTTTTTGCAGCCAGATAATAGCCAGGGATGAGTGGCACTGGAAGGGTCAGAGACAGTCAGATAGCGGGTGATTAATAAACTGGACAACATGGTAATTGAGACAGGTACAAAATGCATGGACACAAACACACACCTTGCATAGTAGTGATTACTTTGATAAGAGGGGACAGGGTCTGGGGTAGTAGTTTGACCCCAATTAGAACAGCAGATGGATTCATGCCAGAGAGGTAGACCCACATATAAATGCTGGGAGCAAGAAGGGTTGTTCCATGTAGGACAACTGTTGAAGGATAGCAACTTTTTTATTTATTTAAAATGTGATTACTGGGAAAGGCACACTGAGCCAAAGTTCATTTCCAGGTTTGACCTGAGGGAAAAAGGGAACACAATATAGACAGAGGGAAGGTGACCAGGCAATTACATTACAACAATAAAAACACCAAACAAAATTTATATTACTAACACAAAGTTAATTAATTGAGAAAGGGCTAACTTGATTGTTGGGCTACAAGGTGTCACAGATTCACTCAGCAGGTCAGACCCTCTACTCCCAAAGTGCCAACCTCTGGCGCAGTCTTGTGAACAGTGTAACAGACAAGGTAACCCTCTTGTCTGTTTTGTGAGTTCGGATCAACCTTTGGTCTCAGTTCTGGAGGGATTCAAACTGTAACCTCTTGCTAGCATACCTAATGCATAGGCTCAGATATCTGTCTTCAGGGGGCCAGATAACTTTGCCTATGGACACCTATCCAGATATTCAGAGATGAACCCTTAAAACTTAATAAAGACCTCAGATTTAAAATGCTTCTATTTCCAGTTTAGTACCACCATACAAGCTATATGTCTGCTGAACATAAATATTTCTTAGCAAAGAAAGCAATTCAAAGACAGACCAGGTTTGCTCTAAAATTAGAGTTTTACTAAAATATATAATAATATGTCAAACTTACAATACAGAACTCATAACACAAGACATACATATCTTTAAACAAAGAAGGTTTAAAACAGTGCAATTCCTACAACTATATTTAGATTTTGTCTAGCTTTCTAAATACCTGTTTTCAGTGCTCAGATGTTTCCTTAGTCAGTGTTAGATACAAAAGCATCTCTATAGTGAAATAGAATAATCTTTTCAAGCAGTATAGCCAACCCTTTTGAATGAAGTCATCTAGCCCCTCCTCTGGTCAAATATCTAACAAAAATATATCTTTATACAACCACAGGATGTAATTTTATTAATCTATACTATACAGCTATACAGCATGTATTAATTCTGCAACCTTAGCATAACTCAAGTTTCAATGACACCTCTTTTGATCTCATGCTGTACCCTCTTCACACAGGCTTCATAGGGTCATTTACAACCTTACACCTCTATGTAACATCCTAGCTTCCCTTATTTTAACGTCATAAAACCTAGTTTATGATTTTCTCTTAACAAAATTAACTTAACAACTCTCAGAGAAACAGGATCCTTAATAAAAGTCTTCCAGTAACACCTTGTCTCTAAAAGACTGAGTGTGTGATACAATGCTGTCAGCAGTTCTCTTGGCCTGCATCTGTCAGATAAAATCTGGGGGATAGAGAGGTCATTCCTAGAGCATTTGAATTTTCAGCAGAGACATTAATACATTTTATATTAAAAAAATATAATACAGCACTCAGAACTGGCTGTCTACATCACACAAGCAAGCTAGGGAGGTTGAAGCAGGGATGCGATGGAGTTAGAGGGCAGGAGAAATGAAGAGTAGGAGTAAGATGGAGCAGGTGCTTGAGGATTGGGAGTTAAATCCTTGATAAACTTAAAACTGAACTCAATCTTGAAAACAGATTGTTACTGTTGTCTGCAAGTGAGGTGTTATATCAGTAATTGTGCAATGAAACAAGGACTTCAGGACCAATTAGGCCCACTTAGGCAGCTAGTTGGCACCTTCCAGTCCTCGTCACACACAAACACCTTGTCTCAACATTTCATAGAAACCGGCTCCATTGCAACAGATGCAAGTAGAAACACAGTCAGAGAAAATGAGAAAGAGGGGCAGGTTCAACATTGAGTTAGAAGGGGTGGCACATTTGCTGGCACCAGGCACTGAAATGCCCGACATCTAATGGTTGGAGGGAGCACCAATGGAAAGTGCTCTGTAGGTATTTCCACACTCTGTCCATATCAGCCCACTTTGGCTCTTCCTGTTTGGACAAGTGCTGCTGGGAATGTCATCAGAGGGTTCACCATACATACATGTTTAGGAATGCCCCAAATTAACCAGTTACTGGGAGGAGGTGATTAGTGCCATAGGTGAAATCCTTCAGATAGGGTCCACCTAAGAGAATGAAAGCATGTGGTCTGGGGGCCTCCCCCAACTCTCTGAGATAAAGCTACAAGTATCTTTACAAGGTGTTGATAGCAGCTGCCATGAAGGCCATCACACAAAAAGTGGCTTGTGATCTCCGCTAACACAAGGCTGTTGTAAATCCATTCTCATTATGGAACAGATGATGTTTAAAAGGTGACACACCACCAAAAACTTGAAGGGAGATTGCTCCCATATTGTAGCTACATGGAGACCATCACTAGTCAAACAACTCTGGATTAAATAGCTAACCTACTCTAATTAATCAATAATACACAGGAGACTTAGTGTGAGCCCAATACGGATTGTCATCAGGTGAGGATCCTCAGGTGTAGGTAATGATGTGAATGTAAAGGCTAAGCCGCAGTTAAAATTATTTTGTGAAATGAACTGAGCTGTGTTTTGTTATTTAATTTTGTACTGATGAAATGAACAAGATGCACCTTTGTTGACTGTGTTTTCTTTGTTTTCCTTTTCTTACTGGTTCTATACACTAATGTTATATTCTGTTCTTATCGGCTTGAATGTTTGTGTATGTATGTAATTGTAATGAAAGCTGAATAAACCGCATTTGACAAAATGTTGAATTTTACCTTGAAGGTGACCTTCAAGTGGGCAGGGAGCATCGGCAGCTGGTTCCCAGGCACCTGTAAACTCAGACAGAATGGTTAAAATCTTTGTGTTGGCACTGGGTTTACAGACTAAAGTCTGGGTATAAGTGGATTCTACTCCTTTCATAAAAGCATTTTTGCCATGCCTGTTGCAGCAGCTTATGTCTCTCAGGTAAGGTATGAAAAGTGATAATAGTGTACAGTACCTTGCTCCAAACTGCTGTGTAGTCAGCAGCCTCAAGCGCTTCTCTCTCTGCTTGATGTCATAGAGGTTGAAATACAAATTCAAAAGACAGAGAGGGTTCAATTCAAAAATAAACTAAAAATAACGCTGAACTGCTTCTTCAGTTCATTATTGGGCACATTCCAGGAAACCAAATAAACCTTAGATTCCTTCTTAGTGTATTATTCTCGAGATGTTCCAGTCTAGATGCTTGGGTCAGCTGCTCATGTAATTCTGCATTCACAGCCCTTCCAAAGCTAAACTCTTAGCAGAAACAGCAATAGTGATGTCAGAATGCTGTTGTACCACAGCTGAGATATCACAATGCTGTTGTACCACAGCAGTGATGTCAGAATGCTGTTGTACCACAGTAGTGATGTAAGAATGCTGTTGTACCACAGTAGTGATGTCAGAATGCTGTTGTACCACAGTAGGGATGTCAGAATGCTGTTGTACCACAGCAGTGATGTCAGAATGCTGTTGTACCACAGTAATTATGTCAAAATGCTGTTGTACCACAGTAGTGATGTAAGAATGCTGCTGTACCACAGTAGTGATGTCAAAATGCTGTTGTACCACAGTAGGGATGTCAGAATGCTGATGTACCATGGTAGTGATGTCAGAATGTTGTTATACCTCAGTAGTGATGTCAGAATGTTGTTGTATTACAGTAGTGATGTCAGAATTATGTTGTACCACAGTGGTGATATCAGAATGCTGGTGTACCACAGTGGTGATGTCAGAATGCTGATGTACCATGGTAGTGATGTCAGAATGTTGTTGTACCTCAACATTCTGCTGTACCACAGTAGTGATATCAGAATGCTGTAGTACCACAATAGTGATATTAGAATGCTGTTATACCACAGTAGTGATGTCAGAATGCTATTGTACCACAGTAGTGATGTCAGAATGCTGTTGCACCACAGTAGTGATGTCAGAATGCTGTTGTACCACAATAGAGATGTCAGAATGATGTTGTTCCACAATAGTGATGTCAGAATGCAGTTGTACCACAGTGGTGATGTCAGAATGCTGATGTACCATGGTAGTAATGTCAGAATGTTGTTGTACCTCAAAATTCTGCTGTACCACAATAGTGATATCAGAATGCTGTAGTACCACAATCGTGATATTAGAATGCTGTTATACCGCAGTAGTGATGTCAGAATGCTGTTGCATCACAATAGTGATGTCAGAATTCTGTTGCATCACATTAGTGATGTCAGAATGCTATTGTACCACAGTAGTGATGTCAGAATGCTGTTGTACCACAGTAGTGATGTCAGAATGCTGTTGTACCACAGTAGTGATGCCAGAATGCTGCTGTATCACAGTAGTGATGTCAGAAAGATGTTGTACTACAGTAGTGATGTCAGAATGCTGTAATACCACAGCAGTGATGTCAAACTGCTGTTGTACTACAATAGTGATTTCAGAATGCTGTGTACCACAATAGTGATGTCAGAACACTGCTGTACACAGTAGTGATGTTAGAATGCTGCTGTACCACACTAGTAATATCAGAATGCTGTTGTACCACAATAGTGATGTCAGAATGCTGTTGTACCACAGTAGTGATGTCAGAATGCTGCTGTACACAGTAGTGATGTCAGAATGCTGTTGTACCACAGCAATGATGTCAGAATTCTGTTGCATCACATTAGTGATGTCAGAATGCTATTGTGCCACAGTAGTGATGTCAGAACACTGTTGTACCACAATAGAAATGTCAGAATGCTGTTGTTCCACAATAGTGATGTCGAGAATGCTGTTGTACCACAGTAGTGATGCCAGAATGCTGCTGTACCACAGTAGTGATGTCAGAATGATGTAATACCACACTAGTGATGTCAGAATGCTGTTACATCACAGTAATGATGTCAGAATTCTGTTGCATCACATTAGTGATGTCAGAATGCTATTGTACCACAGTAGTGATGTCAGAACACTGTTGTACCACAATAGAAATGTCAGAATGCTGTTGTTCCACAATAGTGATGTCAGAATGCTGTTGTACCACAGTAGTGATGCCAGAATGCTGCTGTACCACAGTAGTGATGTCAGAATGATGTAATACCACACTAGTGATGTTAGAATGCTGTTATACCACAGCAGTGATGTCAAACAGCTGTTGTACCACAATAGTGATTTCAGAATGCTGTTGTACCACAGTAGTGATGTCAGAATGCTGCTGTACCACAGTAGTGATGTCAGAATGTTGTTGTACCACAATAGTTATATCAGAATGCTGCTGTACCACAGTAGTGATGTCAGAATGCTGATATACCACAGTAGTGATGTCAGAATGCTGTTGTACCACAGTAATGATGTCAGAATGCTGCTGTATACAGTAATGATGTCAAAATGCTGCTGTACACAGTAATGATATCAGAATGCTGCTGTACCACAGTAGTGATGTCAGAATGCTGTTGTACCAGAATAGTGATGTCAGGATGCTGTTGTACCACAGTAGTGATGTCAGAATGCTGCTGTACACAGTAGTGATGTCAGAATGCTGTAGTACTACAGTAATGTCAGAATGCTGTTGTACCACAATAGTGATGTCAGAATGCTGCTGTACACAGTAGCGATGTTAGAATGTTGTAGTACCACAATAGTGATATTAGAATGCTGTTGTACTACAGTAGTGCTGTCAGAATGCTATTGTACCACAGTACTGATATGAGAATGCTGCTATACCACAGTAGTGATGTCAGAATGTTGTAGTGCCACAATGGTGATGTTAGAATGCTGTTGTACTACACTAGTGCTGTTAGAATGCTGTTGTACTACTGAATGATGTCAGAATGCTGTTGTACCACAGTAGGGATGTCAGAATGCTGTTAAACATAGTAGTGATGTCACAATGCTGGTGTACAACCGCAGCAGCATTGTCAGAATGCTATTGCTACCACAGCAGTTATGTCATTACTATTGTACAATAAGCATAGAACTCATGTCTTTCAAGATTCCTCATACTCACCCACACTGCAGATTCCTCGTAATGAAGATATCAGCAATTCTGAAAACACCCCAAATGAATTGTTTTGTTTAAGATGAAGTACTAAAAATGTTGCCAACTCATGTAGCTATTACTTAAATCACATTAAAAGTTTTAAATCATGTAATTTTGCTGTTTTCTGTTTATTTGACTACATTTCATGATTAAGTTAGAAAGAAGGTAAATTAATTAAAACAAACATATACTATGAAAAACAGTGTATGAGCACTCATATCGGTAAGGCTATTTTCATCTCAGGTTAGATGACATCCTAGAGACCTCTTAAGCTTTGCTCTCAAGGTCTACGATGTCATCTCATTCCTCAAGAAAACACAGGCTTGTTGTGTATGGTTGCCCACACATTATTCTCTATGATTTCAGCCTCGCTCAATTTTGTGGCTTTTTGTGCTCTTCACCTGTGCTATAGCAGCACATCAAGAAGAAATTTCAGCAAGTGAATTTTCAGTCCTTGAATTTGACAACTTGACTTTGGCTTGGAATTCATTTACGAGGGCTTGTATGTACACAAGAGTAGGTTTAGCCGGTGCCGTGAGCTTCACCTGCCTTCTGAGCATGTTACTACTGCAGCAAAGCCTTCTGCTCTAGCCACTCTGGGGAGCCAGCAGGCTCCTGGCTGGAACTTCACTCCCTGCTGCTTTGGAGAGAAACAAATTTGTCCAAAGTACTTGCCAAAGGATCCGTCTATAAATGAGCAACCGTTTTAATATTTAAGTGAAACATAAAGGGTTTGAACTGTGTTTTAGATGGAAAATCAGTTTATAAACAGCGGAGCTCCAAACAAATGCTTGTGTTCAGAACACAGCTCAACAGCGCCTAACCATTATTTTTGTAACTGCATTTCTTTGTTGTCTTATTTATTTTTTGCATTATTGTACTGTTGTATTTGTTCATTACCTACTGCGCCCCTTGTTCCCCTCCTGGGGTTGCACCTAGAAATGAGCTTTGGCTCAGTGTACCTGTCCTGGTTACCAATTTTCAAATAAATACATCAATAAAAGTTAAAATTTGAGTTGTTCTATCATACGTGAGAACGTCCATCAGTTAATGCAATTCAGAATACTGTCTGCCAATCAGAATGATCCATTTCTGACCATTGTTTGTTGCATTTATTTAATTATCTTTATATTTAAAAAGTTTTAACTGGAAAAGCGTGCTGATCTGGTAGCAGCTCGTTTACAGATGACAGTGTGGGACTGAGCTGGTGGGGAATGCAGTGCGATAAAGTGCAATAAATTAACTAACGATCACAGTAGTGCAAAAGGCAAATACAAAATTCAGGACAGGTACAATTGCCATGGCTGGTAGAACCGTCCATAGAGTCCATACTAGTCAAGGAGACTAAATTAAACAAAGATGCAGTTGTACAGAAAGCAAATAGCCATGCAAAAAGCAGCACATGTTGAGTTGCCTTGGCTGGGGAGGAGGTTTAGGGATCCACACCAGACTTCAATATTAAGTGGCCAAGCAGTGATCATGATTTAGAAATAAGAGGAGGCGGCTGAACCACAGAGCTCAAATAACAGGATCAGGAGCAAGTGGAAAATAACAGAGGTGGGAGTAGAGGGATGCGCAGAGTGGATAGCAGCAGGAAGAAAGACCAGGGTTTGGGGAAGCAAAGAGAGCAACTTGACCTCCAGTGGATTCATTTGAAGAAGGAAAGTGAGTGAAAATCAGTGTTATGGAGTGAGTACAAGGGGCAGGGGTGGGACAAGAGTGAGGCAAGGTAATGGGGAGGGAGCCAAGCCAGAATTTGGAGATAAAGGAAGCCCAATGGGAGAGGAGTCTGGCATCAAGGGAGAGGAGAGGCAGGGAGAGGAGGAGCAAAGAGAATCGAGGTGGGTGCAGAAGGACAGTTCTGAGCAAAGTGGCAAAAAGAGTGAAGAGGGGTCCAGTCTGGCTAGGGTGGACTTGGAAGTGATGCTATATATGGTGCTACCATAACTGAAGATAGGGAGGATCACCATCAAGACAGTTTCTCTGCAGGAATGAAGCAGGATATTCACTTTATTCCTGTACAGGGTATCACATTTTTGGGGAACTACAGGTAGATGGGGTCCACATGCAAGGAGAAATGGAGATGAGATGATCTATTAAAAAGAAATATAAAATGTTTAGTTTACTTCAGTACTTGTGACCACTCACTGACAGTTTAAGGGGTTGGGACAGAGTGAAAGGCGAGTCATAATAGGTGGGAAGATGGGTAGGGAATGAAAGCGGAGAGGATGACTCCATGGTGAAAAGGGAGGGGGGCAGCTCCAGTAAATTTGTCTGAGAGCTGAACACTCAAGCAGGCTAGATAGACCAAAATGGCATGTTTCTGCTGGCATATGTATTTGTATCGTCACTGTATGTACATATGTTCATAGTCCGACGATGGTCGGCAGAGGTGAGTAAGCGGCGGACTGTGCCAGTCGCCTCACTATTACTGTAGTTCAAATTAGTTGACCAGGTGAGGGGTGCAGGGAGGAGCATCCTGAGCAGGCAGGTTGGATACCCTTTCAGGGAGTAGAGGGTCCAGCAGATCACCAGGAATAATGCAACCTTTGCTAGATGGGAGATCAAGGGAAACAATGAGACCACCAGGAATATTCATATCAGCTACTGTATGGGTGATTGGAGGGCAGGAGAAAACTTGGCAACCAGGAATATTCAAAGCAGCTTCAAGGCAGGTGTTTGGGGAGGGGACCATGCACACATGCTAATTACCTCATAATGGGCATGCAAATGGACCACAGTGCCTTTGCATGTCCAGTGAAACCTTAGCATGTTAGGGCTGAATATGGCCCCAGTGCCTGGTGCTGTCTCATTTGGGACACACTATCTCCATTGGGTTCCCCATGAGTCATATTCAGTCTGTAGCTTGCAGCACATAGCCACCATGTCCTGTGCTGACACAGATTCAGAAAGCCAAGCTGTGGTTGGAGTGCACTAATTGTCTGAATGTTGCCTCAAGCCGACCATATGCTAATTGTGATGTAGCGCTGCAGTCTGTTCCTGAATATGGGGGCCTAAATAAGCTAAACAAATATCTCACACATGTCCCAGAAATCCCAAATATGAATGAGTTCCTGTTGAAAATGGCCCAGGTGGCTCAGTTCAAATGGATGTCGCACTTAACGCCAGACACTATACTAAAATCTGGCAAGATCTGGTCTCCATTTCTTGACTATCTCAACCCAAGGGTCCAAGCACAGGATGTGCCCACCAGGACTACCCCAACCAGAACAAGGATAGGCTGACCTATTTGTTTCCCCATTGAGGGACTTTACCTCCTCCACCCCTTCACTCAGGTGCTCTGATAGTTATCTCTATCCCACTCCAATATTATCAGGCCCACACTTAGGAATGTAGATCTGTAGCCTCTCTGCACTTAGAAGGTTTCTGTAAATAGCTACTTATTCATTAGCATGAAGTAGAATAAAGCATATACAAGGCGAAGGCTGGGAACAACTGCACCATTGACTATGACCCATTTCTGAAATCTGGTGTCGACTTGTTCTCACGCTGGTAAGATATATGTGCTTCTATAATACATATGTAATACTGTACTAGCCTGTTGTCTATGACTATATTACTCCTGCCTTATAATATGTGTTGCTGTAAATTGAACACTTGAATAAAAGATGAACTACAAATAAATACTGCTTAGAAACATAGAAATAGAAAAAGTGATGGACAGAGAAAGACCTGGACTGCCCATACATCCCAAAAACCCTTATGCTAGATTATATAGCGTAATCGAAGGGTCATACCTTTATTTTAGAATGGTCATACTTTATTTTACAAATAATAATGAAATTTAGATTAATTTTTTGGCTACAGTCGAGGCTGACTTGCACTTTACAACCGACCTCTTGGCAACTGCACAGTAGCACTTTGCTTTTACGTGATGGCTTTGCTGTTGTCATGTGGACACAATTGACCTGCAGAATAAGAAATCCAAGGGCTACAGTTAGCCTTGACTGTGACCTTAGTATTTTCAACTGGTGTTACACCTTCTGCAACCACAAACAAGTCATTTGGTGTAAGAAACTGCTCTGAAAATACCCTGCTGGCCTGCAAGGGTTAATTATGCAAGGAAATTATATAGGCCAGCCATTTTGTTCAGCATTAATCCCCTGCTGCCAGAAAAATAACATTTGTGCAGAAAAAAATGTTGCGTTCAGATCCACAGACCTCTGGAAAGTCTCATTCTTGTTCTAAAACCCAAGTAATCCTACAATAATGGATCGATTAAGAAAGTTCATTTTACACCTGAGGTTTATAGCAACATGGAATTCCACACAGAAACAGAGAAATGTATTAGGCTGAAAAAAAGTTCATCTAGTATGCTGTGCTGCTACCTCCAAAGTTAAGTTGAAGACAAATTTAACGTTTAAATTAAATTACATTTCCTGCAATTCTGCTTGTCAGATTTTAGAGTTCCTTCAGAGGAGAGACAGAGCAAGCCACCTACATAGAGAGCTGTCCATTTCTCAGAAACAATCATTCTCCACATTTTCAAGTCACTTAGCGATAAATGGAATAAAAGAGCTGACATTTCCAAAGTTATGAGTGGAGTTTAACAGCCCTGCAGGACTGTTTTGTACAGCAGTTGCTACAGTAGACATGCTGGCGTTAGAGACTTCTCATATTTATGATTCTCACCTATTTCTCTAGAAATATCAAGGTTGAATAAGCAAAGAGGTTTCTACTAACAACAGCTGTTTAGAAACATTCATATTTACAGAAGTTCTTTCTAGTTTTAATATTTTCCATATTTAAAACATTTTATCATTTTGTTATTTTTTAGGTCTTTTACACAAAACCAGAGACTTATTATACTACGAGTCACAGGAAATCACATTGTCTGCATTTTCTATAAAACTAATGTGTCGGTGACATTGTAGTCTGTTGCCATGGAAAGGAACATGATGTCATAGTTACAAATGGCCTATAAAAAAAAAAAAAAGGATCTGACTTGCCACCCAGAGTTTCTAGACCAATTCCGACAGATTTCTGGAAAGGACATATGTCACAACTGGTCTAAAGACAGTAGAGGTGGCCAGAGACATCTTTTTCTGGTGATCTGAAATTAACTAAGGTAAATGCAAACTATTTTATCCAAGTTATTTATTTATTTTTTCCCTATTGTTTCTCGCTTTCCCAGTCAGCCCTTATTGAGAGGGCACCCCAGCCCCTTCCCTCGATGTCCAGCGGGACTTGCCAGCCTCCTTTCCCCAGGGCTTGCCCCTCCTGGTGGGGTCAGTGGGGGACCAAGGCACGGATCCAGTTGGACTGGCAGCCCAGCTGGTTGGGAGTGGGACCTGCGCTGGGCTCCAGATAAGATTTTAGGCCAAGAAGTGAAAACTTCTTCGTTTTCCAAGGTGGTAGTATTTCAGTATGCCAGGTAGTATTTTGCAGTGTGGTTTCTGTTCTGGTGGGCGTTTGAGTTTCCTAACTGGTTGGCCTTCACTACTAGCACGTGGCAGCCTGTGACTCTGCTGCTGTGCCTGCCCATGCCTGCCCCTCACCATCGCATCCACCACCAGTCTATAGCCATGACTAGAAGTTGGCACACTTTCAGGCTCTCACTGTGGGCTGACTAACCTGTCAGTCAAGGGATCAGAGCACTAAACCACCGAATGGATAACCCACGTTCCAATCCACAGCCACTGACATATTGTAAGATGGTAAGACCCTGTGCTAGTTACCACACGGTCAACTCCTCCCTGTGTTACAGTCCCTCCACCAGCTGTACAACCTGATAGAAGCAAGCACAACCCACTGAAAATGAGATGCTGGCCTGTAGCACATTTGGAATGTCGTGGTAAACTCAAATGTGAAAAAATCAAACAGCAACCACTCACAACTTGCTGAAAAGCTTCATCATGTGAATATATTGTACAATATTACTGGGAGGCAACAAATCCTGATGAAGCAAACCATCCTGAATTGCCCCTTAAGCACAGCAAAACAATGATCGCAATCCTTTTATTACCCAGTATAAGGGCAGAGTCAGACAGCTTCACATTCGCACCTAAAAATACAAGATATACTAAATCTCCATCCTACCCACACTCCAATAACTGGAGAAAGTGTTCAATAAAAGCATGAATCTTGGAGGAGGAATTACACAATGACTTCTTGTGGCACAGTCGGCAGTGTGCTTACGCAGTGACAGTGCTGTGTATGGGAAGAAGACATATGCAGCAGCCAGCGGGCCAGTCTTTTGTCCCCTTAAGCTTCTGTGGAAACAGTACAGAGAAAGGCGACAAAAATGATTCAGGTCTGCAGTACATGTCCTACAGGGAAAGACTTAGGGAACTGAATATGTACTCCCTAGAGCAGAGAAGAGAGAGGACTATGATTGAAACATTCAAGTACATAAAAGGCATTAACAAGGTACAGGCACAGGAACGTTTTCACTTCAAGAAGAGCTCCAGCACCAGGCACATGACCTCAGGCTGCAAGGAGGGAGGAGGTTCTCTACCAACACCAGGAAGTTTTCTTCACAAAGAGTGGTGGATGCCTGGAACAGCCAGCCCCAAGAGGTTGTGGGGTTAACACTGTGGGGATTTAAGAATGCATGGGATAAACACAAAGGAGCCCTGACTACAGAGAGCAACTAGAGTGCCAAAATAGATCTAAAACAAATGGGCAGACTAGATGGACTTAGCGGTCTCCTTCTGCTGTTAGCTTCTGTGTTTCTGTGTTTCTATGTTTCTATTTTATGTGAATGTACGGTTTGTCTTGAGTCATGACTTACCAACCTAATGTTCTCCTCCTGGTTTCCTCCAAGGTTCCTCCAGCTCCAGTCCTCACAGTCGCCTCCCTCACACCTGTGGCCCCTAAGCATTTCTCCTCTGTCTGACTGGGCAGCTTACTGGCAAATATGGAAGCAGGCTGCCCATGACTGCTGCTGTTGCTGAACCGACTCTGAGTGCACTGCCCGGTCAGTCAGACCCAGTCTACTGATGACTATGTCCTCCTCTGGGACCATGCACCAGCACCACACAATAGCAATATAAGTCAGAGACTCCAAACAGCCCCAGCGACTCAGACAAGAACCCACCCACCCATTCTCCCTTTCCGGTGACTCTGGCTGGCTGCAGACTCCCAGCCCATCACCCGGAAGACACACAGTCACACAAACCCATGATCGCAGTCCATGAGCAGCGACATGTCGCAGACTGAATTGAGCGTGCAAAAAGCTGTTAGGCTACTACAGGCAGTGATTGGTTGGTGCTCAGTTGTGGTGCTGCCAAATAATCAGTCAATCACTAACTATCTCTCCTGGCTGCTGCAGTACATCCAAAGGGGGGCTGTGCTATGTGGGGCCAAGTGCTTGATCAGCTTCATGTGACTACTGGCCTCCAGCTGACTAAAACAAGCAGCATCTAGTGGTCGGGACCTGGCAGTGTAACATTTTCAAGACAAAAAAAAAGCTGGGGCAAGCAGAGATAAGCAAACCTGCTTGTCCAGCTGTCAAGATCTGTAGCCTGGAACATCGAGCTATGGGGATTTGTCGAATCCTGCACCCAGTCATCATCAATGACCCAGAACTCTGAATAGGGCATATAAAGAACAAAAATGGGTGTAAAATACACCAATATGCCCCTTAACTGGACCACTGGACCTACAAATGCCCCATCATCCAGCCACCAGCACTTTTCTCCTCCATTTTCTTCCCTGCAGAGGAAGAGTGTGCAATGAAGCCAGTGGCAGTGCTGCGCATGCTCCTGTGTGTGGCATGCTAGGCATCTCTCTCACCACCACCCCCATTCTGCAGTGTTAGTGTGCCAGTCCCAGCCTCTGCTAGGGCCAGGCTAACACAGTTGCTGAGACCTTTCCCTCCCCAGAAGAGTAGAGCAGTCCCTTGGATGATCGATCCTCCTCTCCCTGGCCAACCCCTGGCAGCCCGAGGTCACTCCTGACCCTGGACGCTGGTGTGGCAGCAGGTGAGGCTGGTGCCTCAGCCCTCCGTGCCACCAGGCAGGACCATCCAAGTTATTTTAATTTATGGTACTACAATTACGTTATAGTCTAATGTTTTGCTGCAATTACCACAATTGCACTAAAAATATGATGCAAGTTGTCGGTGCAGGGGTATTTTTTATTTGAAAATTGATAACTGGAAAGTGGCACACTGAGCTGAAGCTCATTTCCAGATGTGACCCAGGAAAATCCTTTTGAAAACCCGTCTGTCCCACATTCTTTGGACTTGTCAAAAAATCATTACAGTGTGGAAGAAATTGCTAAGATTCTGTTTTGCCATAATGCATATAGGTATCAAGCCAGCTCTACTGCTGTAAAATTGACTGTAAACCAGCACTTGCCAACTCAATGGTCCCAGGTACATCACTGTCACATGAGACTGGAGGCATTGTAGGAAAAGAAGAGCAACAAAAGTGCAAACATGGAGATCCTCAGGGCCATAAAACTAGCAGGCAAATTTCAAAAAACTCCTAACAGCAAACAAATTGAAGGACACATTGGACTACACCCACAAATCAAAACTCTCTGCACAGCATATTTGTTTGTAAATATTGACTATAGTTTTCCTTTAATTTATCAGACTGGACTCTGATTTCAGATTAGATAGTCAGAAATCCAAAATCAAGTGAGGGATCAAAGTGCTCTGAATGATGGAGGACATTCTATAAAAGCATAATAATACTACTAAACCCAACCCAGGAGGAGCACATTCTTAACAAGTGCTCCTTCACTTTCCCTGCCAGCCTTCACTTCTGTAAGTCCAGGCCCAGGGCCTGAAACCGGATCACTGACATGCCAGTTATAAAGCCAGGTTATTCACGGGCCGTTTTGAGATGTTGCATCTCAGTTAGGCTAATTGGGGTTAATAAGCTGAAAATTAGAAATTGTAAAGATAGTTGGGGAATTCATCAAGCGGAAACAAACAGAACTGGCTCAAACTAGTCAAAGAGCAGTCCACAAATTCCAGGGGCTAGTGGAATATGTAGGATGGGATAGAAGCCCCTGTAGTTTGGGGGCACATATGCACACAGTCAATGACTCATATACTTGAATCTGAAACTTTCATCATGCAGACAATATTTAATTGGTAGATGGTCCCCTCATGTACTACTGCCTGCCTTCACAAATAGCATACTTCAAACAGAAAGGCAGAATTACTGAAGCTCTCAAAAACAGTGACATTGGTGTTTCCAGAATATTTACTGCAGTATTCTTCTGATCATTTGATCAAGAGAATTAATTTTTAATTACTGGCTTCGACTTGATTACACATGAATAACCATAGTGTAGTCTGTCCAGTTGTGATGGCGAATGTAACAGCTGAGAGCTGTCAATCCAACCCGGTAGCACAAGCACACTCTGTGAAAAAAGGTCAACCACCAAAACCACCGACATAGCAAAAGTTCTGCCAGCAACATTATTGTGTCCCAGACTCTTGGGCAGGCAGCAGAGCCAGGACCAGACTTTAAGTACCTTGAGGCAAGAATACATCTGCCCTGCTCCCAGACAGACAGCAGGGCTGGGATACAGGAAGTACTTGGTGTTCAGCATTGTGCCAGTGCAGAAAAATGAAGCAGAGATCAATAAAATCAGACATTATTAAAAAAAATAACAACAATATGGGTATGGGCTAAAACCAACATATGGGTAGGGGTTGTGTAATTTCTTTTACACATCAAAGGTGTGTGTGTGTGTGTGTGTATAAAAAGCATTATGCACTTTTACCTATACATAACTCTCTATATTGTATGAATGCCCTGTTATTATTATGGTTCTTCAGTAAGAAATATAAACAGCTGACAGTTTTTTAAAGTGTTATGTTAGTGTAGGTGATGAAAGCTTTTGATAGCAAGGAAACTTATTTTGCTATTTTAACCAAAGTTAGTTTCAGAATTTAAGTACCATATTTTAAATGCTTTTCCTAAACAAAATTTCAACAGCTGATGGACTTCAAAGCAGCAACAAAAATGTTTTCCTAGAAAGCTAGTCTGAAGTTTCAGCTACAAAGAATAAAAATGTTAGCGCACCTATGAAATCTACTTTTTATGTACCTCCTGTCCCTACGTGTCAAGAGTTTTTTTATTTTCTCAGCCCCAACCCTTATCAGGTCTACAATGCTATTTCTAAGCCAAATGTGGTAGGCCATCTTTTTTTCCTTGAGAGAAAAAAAACTGAATTAAACCATTTATAAAACCTCAAAATTTGATGGAATTAGAAAATTGTATAACTAGACAAAACTGGAAGATCCCTGTAATCTTTTATGGTGAAAAAAGGTAGAGTCAGATTTGTTTGCCCAATTTCATTGCACTGCTGCTTTAAATATAGACAATGGTGGCAGAAACTGACCAATGGTCCAACCAGTCTGCCCAAGTTCCCTATTTAGCCCTGAGACTTACTGTCCCTCCAGGGTTCTAGCCCTCCCCATCTCCCCCATTCTCCTCCCAGTTTTTACTGCCCCGAGCCCGCACTATATCCTTCGTTCTGTCTCAACTATGCTTTGAAACCACCAACTGTTTTTAGCACTCCACCACTTCAGTTGGAAGACTGTTCCAGTGCTTCACCACCCTTTCTGTAAAATAATACTTCATCATGTCCCCATGAATTAACCTCCTTCCTGTCAGTTTCACTCATGTCCACGTGACCGCAAACTAGTATTCGGACTAAATAGTTCTCCACAGTTCACCTTGTTAATTCCTTTTAGGAACATGAGGGTATCTATCATACCTTTACTCTCCTTCCTTGTCTCCAGTGAGTACATGTTCAGTACCTTGAGGCCTTTCTCATAGGACCTGCCCTGAATCATGTTTGTTATCCTGCACTGCACCATCTCCAGCCTGTCCCAGTCCTTCCTGAGGTGAGGGCTCCAAAACTGGGCACAGTACTCCAGGTGTGGCCTCACCAAGGATCTATACAGGGAAGTATTACCTCTTTCCTCTGCTAGCAGTACCCTCCCAATACATTCCAGCATCCTCCTTACTTTGCTATAGGACTTGTTGCACTGACTCAATTATTTTTTGCCATCATACATTTTATTAAAGTTTCTAAATACATACAAAACAGCAGAAAATATAACATCAAGTTTCCAGGTGGCAAACATAGAAAATAAAAAGTACATAAAAATACAATCAACAAATAAGCAGTTTCCTAAAGCTGTACATATAATTTCTGTACAAGATAAGAGGAGAAATACTTCATTTATCAACTGTTAATAAGACAATAACACCACAAAACCTTTTAAACCCCCTAGTGGAATGGATTCAAGGGTTGCACTTGTCACAAACCCACTCAGCAGGTCAGGCCCTCTACTCCCAAAGTGCCAACCTCCGAGTGCAGTCTTGTGAACAGTTTAACAGAACAAGGTAACCCTCTTGTCTGTTTTGTGAGTTTGGATCAACCTTTGGTCTCAAGTCTTGGAGGATTCAAACTGTGGACCTCTTGCTAGTGTACGAATGCACAGGCTCACATATTTCTGTCTTCAGGGGCCAGATATCTTCGCCACGGGCACCTAACCAGGTATACAGCGATGAACCCTTAAAACTTTAATAAAGACCTCAGATTTAAAATGCTTCTCTTTCCAGTTTGGTACCACCATTCAAGCTTATGCCTAGTGTCCCAGGTCGCATCTGGAATCGAGCATGTTGCTCAGTATGCTTTCCTGGTTAAACTCGTAAATAAATAAATAGTGTCTGCTATAACCATATATACTTTTCTTACAAATGGAAGAAAATTCAAAGACAGACCAAATATGCTCTAAAAAGAATTTTACTAAAATAGATAAAAATATGTAAAACACGAAATACAGAACTGTTATATCACAAGACATACAAATATTTTAAAAGAACAAGGTTTAAACAGTGCAATTCCTACAACAATATTTAGATTTGTCAAGCTTTCTAAATACCTGTTTAAAAGTGCTCACAGATGTGTCCTTGTCAGAGTCTAGATTAAAAGTGTCTGAAGTAAAAAGAATATTCCTTAAGCAAACTGTATTTGCCAACCCCTTTGTGTGAGGTCACTAGCTCCTCCTCTGTCAGAATATATAAAAAATATATATATCTTATACAAAAACAGGATGTTTTTCAAAGTATTCAATTCTGCAAATCTTCAGCATGACTCATGTCCTTCAAATTACACTTCTTTGATCTCATGATAAGCTTCCCTTCCAGGACAAAAAGCATCTTTATGATTTTGCACCCTGTAATAACCTGGGTTTCCCTCCAACGTCATAAAATGGATATGATCGTCCATCTTAGCAACTACACCTGTAATTAACTTAGACAAACAGGAGTTCCTTGATTAAGGCCTTCCATGTAACACATTGTCTCTAAAATCTGTGTGTGTGATCTCACATGCTGTATCAGTATTTTCTCATGGCTTTCATTTTTCATCTGAAACCGGGGGCATTTCAAGAGTACCAGATTTCTCAGCAGAGACAATCAGTAATACATTTTATATTAAAAAACAATACAGCACTCAGAACTGGCTGTCCACGTCATAGCACTTATAAAGGGTTCCCAGATTCTTTGAAATGAATCCAATTTATCTATAATACTATAACTGATCGTTCATTATTAGCTAAGAGTGCCATATAGTCATACCATTCCCTAGGTGAGGTATTTTTGGAGATTTACAATTTCTTAGCAGAATTCTTTTTAATGTCAGAGATGCCAGACAACCCCAAATGTGTTCACAAGGGTCTAGCTCACAATTTTCTGGGAAACTACCTAATAAGAAAAGGGCCAGAGATATTGTGATAGTGGCTTTGGATACATTGCTGCATATCCTGAGAACTTCTGGCCAGAGTCCTGAATGGCTGTACAGTACCAAAGGGTAAGAGAGAGACCTGCATTGAGTCGGTTACAGCCCAGCAATTAGAGTTTAAAGCTAGGCCCATATTATTGTGTCCGCCAGCGCCTAAGCAAACACGCTATATGAGAGCACAGCACCTCATGAATGTGATAGCTGTCATTTTTCAGATCCTGTCCAAAATGTTTTTTTGTTTTTTAATACTAAAAGGTGATTTTGCAGTCGCTGCACAAAATCAACTTTCTTGCAGGAGTTGACATTTTTCTCTGCACTTGTTCATGAGGTGAGGTCGCATTTAAGGGTATGTTGAAAATTTGGGGCACAAATATTAACAAACAAGACAATTACACTGCCCAACATCATCACTTCTACTTTGCATTCTTAACTGTTAATAAAATTATTCCTTCAGTGAAGCAATTTTTATTGTCACTTTCAGTGGTATCAGCACCACACACACCCCTATGACACCAGTGCAAGTGGCAACACTTGGCATTGACAAATGCTTGTATAGTTTGAGGCGAGTAGTTAAAGCCATGCAGTGTCTTGGACTGAATTAGCCTAGCTTGCAATTCCCTATGGCTTAGGCATGCCTGTTTCCAGGTGTCTTCCCAATCCTCCATGCTGATAGGGATGCCGCTCTTCTTCCCAAAGTCGCTCTGGATTTCCTTGATTCACTGATCACTATACACCTCCCACAGGGCTTAGTGTCATCTGTGAAAAGACACAACCTGCCCCGATTTTCCCTCACCAGTGTCACTGATGAACACATTGAAGAGGACCAGACCCAGGACCGATCCCTGTAGTATCCCATTCATGACCTCCATCTCTTCTGATTTGACTCCATTGACCACAACGCTGTGCTGCCTACCCTTTAGCCAGTTACCTACCCAGTTTACTATGACCTTAACTGCACCCAGATCCTCCACCTTCTCCAGCAAATGTCTGTGAGCCATTGAGGCAAAAGCCTTTCTGAAGGCAAAGTAAAAGCAAATCCACAGCATGGCCCCTATCCAGTTCTCTCATCACGAGTCAAAGAAAACTATCAGGTTGGTTTGACAAGACCTCCTACCACAAAGGCATGCTGTTTACTATCCTGGAGACCATCGCTCTCCAAGTAGTCCATGAGGTTCTCTTTGACCAGTGTCAGAGTGAAGACTGACAGGTCTGTAGTACCCCACTTGTTCCTGGCCCCTTTATGGAGTGGAACTACATCCACCACCATCCATTCCTCGGAACTACCCTGTCCTTAGTGACCTATTGAATAGACCTACCAGGAGTACAGTCAGTACCGCTGCCAGCTCCCTGAAAAGCCTCTATTAAAGTGCTTAAACATAGAAACATAGAATTTGGCAGATAAGGACCTTGACCCACCCAGTCTGCCCATTTCCCTACCTAATGGATAAGCTGCAGATCCTAGTTAACCAGCAGCCTACTTCTTCCTACCCCCACCCCCTAGAATTGCCTTATGACTGTCCCATGCATGCTTGAATTCCACTACTGTTTTGTCTCCACAACCTTCTCCGGAAGGCCATTCCATACATCCACAACCCTCTCTGAAAAAATACTTTGCAAATTACCTCTGAGCGCCCTCTATCTTCAAATTGTGCCCTTGTTCTTGCACACCTCTTTTTTGAAAGATGCTACCCTCTTGGACTTTGTTGATTCCTTGAGGTACTTGAAAGTTTCTATCATGTCCTCTGTAGTGCAGATACTGGTCTTAAATAGTAAAAGCATATATCTTGTATATTAATAATAAATCATTTATATAATGAATGGGAGGATATTGCAAGAAGTATTCTTGGAACACTAATGTCAATGCTTTTGAGGAGCTTCAGTAGTGCTGTCTTTGTGCTTCAACGGCACTGTTAGTGAAGGCAGTAGGTGAGGAGGCCATCCAGGGATGAATGTTGTTCTGCATGGTGAAGTTCGCCAGATTACCCCAATTCTTTAAAACTATCACTAACAGTGTAATCTGGTTCACTTTCAGTTGGTTTGCATCCTTACATAACCCCAGAGCGAGGTGTAAATATTGATTGTCTGGCCATCCTTACCCACAACATAAATGATATCAATAAATAAATAAACAATTTTATTTGGAGCCTAACAATCCTTTTTTATTATTAATACTTTGTGCATCTCAGCCCATTGGTCAGCAGTTTCCCCAGCCCCACCACTGACCCATCCAGTGGTGTTACTGAGTTATCCACCAGATGAATAGCCTGCCATCTGGGGTCATGCAGGGCCTAAGGGGACGTTGAGCAGCCATAGTCTTTTTCACCCAATTTCTCCCTGGGACCTTTTTTTATTTTTTATTTAGTTGTTTTATCAGGTATAGCACACTAAGCGAAAGCTTTTTACAGGAAGCGACCTGGTAGCACAAAGCGGTTAAGGCAAAGGAGGCAGTATAGCGCAGTGGTCTAAGGCTCTGAGCTGCAAATCTGGTGACATCCAGCAGACCAGACCTGGGTTTGAATCCCACAGCTTCCACTTGCATACTGTGTGACCCTGAGCAAGTCCCCTAACCTCCTTGTGCTCCCAGGTCGCTCCTGTAAAAAGCTTTCAGCTTAGTGTGCTATACCTGGTTAAACAACAACTAAAAAAAGTGACTTGCCCAGGGTCACACAGTATGCAAGTGGAAGCTGTGGGATTCAAACCCAGGTCTGGTCTGCTGGATGTCACCATATCTGCAGCTCAGAGCCTTAAACCACTGCACTATACTGCCTCCTAGAGAGGAAAACCTTAGCGTGCAATGACTTGACTTGTATGTGTTTGCCAACTGCCCCGTCCCATCTGCTCCCACCGTCGCTGCCACCTGGCCTCCATCAGGTGGCAGTCATGTAGTGGGACAAAGTCACCCCCGGTGGTGAGGAGTCCTTATGATGCTCAATCCTCCTTCACCTGGCCGACCCCAGTGACCTGAGGCGTCCTTGAACCCAGGTCACCACTGTGGTGGGAGGTAAGGCATCCAGTGAATCAACCCTACACACCACTGTCCAGGCCCCCAACAATCCTTTTTGATCAAAAAGATTAATTTTGGTTTGTAACCTCCCAACAAGCGTGGTTTAGCAAGTCTGAATTTCTCCCAAAGTGGTTTATTCATCCCTATAAGACAGAAGAAATGTGCAAAAACAACAAGCCAGCAGAGAGAGAGAGAGAAATAATTTTTACTGCAGAGTTTTTTTATCTCTGGATTTGTCTCCAAAGGTAAGTGTAACCTCCAGCTTTTATTCTGTTCTGGTGTGACTCACACTTTGCAGTGCACAGTGCTGAAATAACCAAATGGCAGACTCACACTTTCTTGTGAAACCAAGATCTCTATCTACAGAAACAGAAAATATTTATGTCCACAAACTGCTGTGTTTGCTGCAGGATACAATGTCCCCATCTTTGGTGTTGTGGGCCAGGAAGGGTGGATCCCCTCACTTGCAGGATCATGTTAGCTGTCACAGATGGAACATAATAAAATGTGTAATGTTTTAACTACAGTATAAGGGTTAAGCAATAATGCATGACAGGGTGTTGTATTGTAGGATAATGGCATGCCTCAGAAAGAGAGGCACAAGGCAATGCTGAGTGCCTTTTGCAGCTGAGATGTGCTGTCATCCCACATTTAAACTCACCTTAGACTTCTTAGTGTGATTATAAAATTGGTTCCCTGGATGTTTAATTTTAAAACTGAGTGATGAGAGTTTCAGAATGTTAGGCATTTCTGACCTGTGCCACTGTGCTTGAATAACTCATGGTCATGTGATCAGAGCCACCAGAGTACAGGATTATCCCAAACCATTTTATCATTAAGGAAGGAATAATACATCACGGGGTGTGGTATATCATGGGATATTGCCATGGCGTGGATGAACTGTGAGTCCACTCCGGTACTGTATTGTTCCTATTATACAACAAATGTTGACATTTATGTTTTACATTTTAACAGATTTTGTGACTTTGTTAAGGAAAAGTTAATTTTAAATAAATTTAGTTATAGCCAGCAGGTGGTACTGTAGTGAAGTGTGTGTCTGAAGAGGTGCTGTGGAGAAGTGTAGTTTGGGGAGGGACATCCAGTGTGGTGTGGGTCTGAGGTGAGACAAGCAAAGGGAAAGTAGGCGCGAGTCCCATAATGCTGTGAGGAGAGGCACCGTGGATAAGTATGGGCCGAGGAGAGATATCCGGAGGTGATATTTCAGTATTTTACAGTTGTGTGTCCAGTCTGAGTGAGCTGTGGTACAAATGGGTGTGTGGGGCTATATAATGTCACTGGAGCTGCTGTTTTGCTGAGGTCTTGATAAGACCAGGTATGTTAGGCTGTGTTTCATTAATGGGGTTGAGACTCAGTGGGGTTGTGAGTTTGTCAGCAGGTGTGAATAAGGCAGTGACACTGTGATGGCTAACAGAGCAAAGAGAAACAAACTGAGTTTATGGCAGCCATATTATTTGTGGGCACAGTCTGTGCAAATGGGTGGACTGATTTTATGTCTGTGCAAAATATTGTTGGCTGGGACTTTTCCCCTGGGTATGTGCTGGGATACCCCAGTACTCTTATCCAATCAGGTTACTGCATTTCATTTAGCTATTTTATCATGGTAATTAATATGAGACTTAATTATGTATCTCTGTATTTGCAAAAACAAATGGCAATTAAGCCATTGCATCCCATGATAAATCATATCCCAGGAATCTGCAGAAATGGTGCTGAATCCTGGTTGGTGGTATTATATGCACCATATGCAGCACAGTTTTTGAAAGGTTAAAGCAGCAGTGCAATGTAAAAAAAAATCTGCGCTTTTTCAATAGTTTATTCCCTGTGCACTGTTGAACATTTCCTGGTAATCTTTCTTGCCGGCATTGTACTATCACCCTGTAATTTGCTCCGTTGTCCCTTGTTTTTTGTTTACATTTCTGTCACCGACCATGTTGAAGCAGCAGTAAAACATAGGCAGCCAAGGCAGCCGCCATTTTTCTATAGCACAACAACTGGAAACTGATCACTTCCTGACTAGGTAGTACTTCTGCTTTAAATCCCAATTTGTACCACCACTGTACAAAGTCACATGACAAACCAAGAGTCGAAGAACTGTACCTGTCTCGTGCTGTTGATCCCCACTGGTATTAACTGACACTATACAGAAAATCTTGTTGCCGTATTGGTCCTTGTAACACAAGATCAACACAAGCAGATGATCTGATACCTTTTATTGATAAAGAGACTTGTTAATAAAGAAAATAGATGCTTTGAGCTTTCAGATTACACAGAATCCTTCATCAGAAATCAATGGCAGTTGGTTTGGTTGGTATTCTTTTAAACCAACTGTCATTGTTTTCTGATGAAAGAATTCTATGTCAAAACTCAAAGCATCTATTCTTTTGCATTATCTGTTTTTCACCCCATGCTTGCTGGCCTCCCTCCTTCAGGCTCTGCAAGGTTCCTCCCGACCTCTTTCTATCCTTGCCCGGTCCTCCTCTCGTGTCCCCAGATTGCAGCTGACCCCGGGATATCCCGGAGTATCCCTTCACGAGGCGGGTCCCTCTCCTCGAGGGAAAGCACCGGGGAGGACAGCCCAGCACATCTTTCTAGGGCCTGGGGATGCTGCTGGGAGCAGGAGGCACCGGGAAGGCACTGGAGGTCCCCAGGAATGGAGCAGCCGTCATCTGGAGGGCCAGCGGCGACCTTTTCCGGCTTTCTGTTGGGGGCAGCGTAGTGACGTCATGGCATCGCCCGGCGTCCGCTCCTCCCCAGTTAGTGTTAGGTCGTGCATCCTGTGATGCTCCCAGCCTCCGCTAGGAGCCAGCAGGTGCGGACCATTCCACTCCCTCCCCAGAAGAGAGCTGTTCCTGGGGCTCGATCCTTCTCCCGCAGTATTTTCTTTTCAACAACTCTGTTGGTCCAATAAAAGTATAAAATCATCTGTTTGTGTGGATCTTGTGACACTATGCAATAATTCATCCATTGGTTTCAAGGTAAAATATGCACAGTCCATTTGCAATGTCTGTAATTTACTTTTAAAATGTCAGCCTGTTCATTCCTTCTATGTGCATGTCCTAAATGGTATCCCGTGATGATAGAGACCGAATATGGGTGACCGTCAAAGCGCGACTCATATTCTGTGCTGTTGTCATAGGCAACCCATAAGGGTAGCGACTACTGCTACCGCGAGGGTAGGGAAGGCGACTTGAAAGGGAATGGCGAGGGAAGGGAGGGATAGGGAAGAGGGTTATGTGGATGAAGTGTGCCTGCTGTCACTGAGCAAGCCATGTGGTGTGATGGTGAGGAGGCTGACTCTGACACAGCAGGTACTGGGTTCAGGGCTGGGAATGGGAGGGTTTGAATTTTGCCACTGCCTGCGGCTCCTGGACTTAATTTTTTCAGAAGCGGATCGTGCCCCTCCCGACATGCACCCCCTGGAGTTAAGAATCCTAACTCAGGAGAGTGCAAAGAATTAAAACCCCATGGGGGTGAGGACAGTGCAGCCCCTCCCCATAGAAACACTTCATTTTGCCGGATGTTGGTTCACCGTTAAGTGTATATTGCCTATTTGCTTTTCAGTGATTTACATAGCCATAATAACGATTGCCATTTGGCGTTAGCTATTATGATATAGAACATTTTAAACAGTTGAGAACTGGAATTGCCTTTTAAGATCGGACGTTGTAATGTTGTATCTTTTAAGCAGTGTTTCTTAAAGGAACAGGTGGGTAGCCACTGAAGGATAATAAAGTGTGCATCTATTGTATTTATTAATTAATTTATCTGAAAATTGGTGACGGAAGGGCACACTGTGCCAAAGCTAATTTCCAGGTGAGTGACCCCTTTTACAGGAGTAGAGAACGAGCTGTACAGAACTTACATGAAGCAAATAAAAGTGCAGATGGCAGGAAGTAAGTAGCAGGTACAATCACAGAAACAGGATAAACTTTGTTTGTTGCCCTCTACCCTGTTTGTTGCCCCTGCCCTGTTTGTTTCCCTGTTTGTTGTCCCTGCCCTGTTTGTTGCCTTACTTTGTTTGCTGCCCCTGCCCTGCTCATTGTCCATATGCTGTTTGTTGCCACTACCCTTTTGTTGCCACTGCCCTGTTTGTTGCTAACTTTGTTTGCTGCCCCTGCCCTGTTTGTTGCCCATATGCTGTTTGTTGCCACTGCCCTGTTTGTTGCCACTACCCTTTTGTTTGCCCTGCCCTGTTTGTTGCCTTACTTTGTTTGCTGCCCCTGTCCTGTTTGTTGCCCAAATGCTGTTTGTTGTCACTGCCCTGTTTGTTGCCACTACCCTTTTTTGCCCCAGCCCTGTTTGTTGCCCTATTTTTGTCCCCCTTAGGCATATCTAGTTTGTTGCTCTGTAATTAAGTACCCTCAGTTGTGCAACACATGGGAGATAATGAAACAAGCACCCAGTTAGATGCTTTTGCATAGTGTCTGGCTTACATAGAGCAAGGCACAAAATGCCTCTCTGAGAGCTTGGTCCTGCCCTAATGTAACCTAGGTCTATGCTTAGTTGCTCTCTTTAATATCCTATTGCTGATTTTGTATGTCCTTTTCCCCACGATTTCTTGATTTACCTCGTATGTCATATATACTTTAGACTTGACAGTTCACACTGTTCATTTGTACAATATTGTATTTAAAGCAGCAGTGCAATGAAATTGGGCAAACAGTTTGACCCTCCCTCCCCACTGGCCATATAGTTCTGGGGGCAGGTATGCAGTTGATGAGTCAGGCCCTGAGAGGTCAACTAAGTGTCATCCCACATTACAGCAGGCATCTTTTTCCTCTGTTATTTTTGTCCCTACCCACTGGGAGATGCCAGGCAGGCTTAATGAGGGCATCTGCAAGCTCAGTAGGGCCATGCTCCAAGCCAGCCAGTCACGGTCACCCTCCCCACACCTGACAGTTGCATCAACCTGCACATCACCTGTGGTCACCCAGGTGGCAGCTGCATAGCAGCAGCAAGATCTTTCTTTCCCTGAGGAGGAGAAGAAGTGCCTTCTGGGGCTGGATCCTCCTCCCGGCTGGCCCTCTGATGACACAGGCTGGATTCCAAACTCAGGTTGCCGACATTGTAAGCAGTGGCACTACTGCTGCACAGTGAACATTTCTGACTTACACTCAAGTGGCAAGTACTGTTTTAGAAGTGTATGAGTAGTTTATGTCCTTCCAACCACCACCTTCTGTAGTAGAACATGGATGTATTGTGCCAGCAATGGAAGAGCTCAGCAAGGACATAAACTACATCATTCCATTCTAAATGGTCCTTACCAACTGTGTGTAAATTGGAGGCATTAGCTGGGATAACTAAGCCTGCATATCTGAAGCAATAACAGAATCTGAACCCATACCTCTCAACTGTCCCTGATCTTTAGGGGTGTCCCTGACTTTGCCTCAAAATTTTCCTCTGTCCCTTACAAAATTTGTGTTTTGTAACTGAACAGTGGGTATTGTAAGCACAAAATAATGTCACCCATTAGTTACAGACTTGTTCTTATTCAGAAAATGTGTCTTACACTTATCCACTTATTTAGGTTTTTGACTAAACATTATCAGTCATTAAGATGTGTCCCTGACTTGGGGTCTTTGCCCTGATTTTTTAACCCTTGTTCCTGATTTATGAGTCAAGAAAATGGTTGAGAGATATGTCTGGACCAGTGTTTGAAAATCAGCTTCCACTGGGCAAAATGACTTGCATATTCAGCACAGTTCACCTACAGTAAAAAAGATGTTGTACGCCATAGGCTTATGTGATGTGCTTATTCCTACACTCTTGAACAGGAATAGTATGGAAGAGAATATTGTTCCATCATTCTGTTCTTGCATGAAGAACAGACAGTAATTAAGCAAACAACGATGAGACAGCTGAGAGTGAGCCTGGTGCAGTGCTTAGCATTCGAGTGTCTTGACCTTTCAGGGCTTGTTAGCACTATCGAAGAATCCTTGGACATTTCTTATATTCCATTCTTCTGTGATTATTTTATAACACTGCATACAGAATAGCAAATTAACAGAGCCACTTAAGATCTAAGAGAGATGACAGTACTCCTTTAATTACACAGAGAAACGGAACCGAAAGGAGGCAGAGAGGCAGAAAATTTCCCTTCATACATGATTAGCTAAATGGCAGAACATTGCTAAAAGTGTAAAATCTAATTTGGTATCCATGTAGAGAGTGGCATATAAACAGTCTGGCTCATCAAGAGTGAAATGCAGCTGAGACGTGCAAATCTGACTTTTAGTTGTTACAAACGCACACAACAGTGCCTAATTTCCCTGTTTTAGGTGGTTCTTTTAATTTCACGTTGGCATTGGATTTTGGGCTTATGAAAAGGAAGCAACTGTCAGCTCTGAAGACAAATGCCGTCCTTTATATATTCAGGTGGGCATAGCGAGGTCTCTCCTGATCTGCATGCTTTGGAGGGAATGCTCCTCCCCAGTTACTGGATGAAGAGAGATCATTCATTCTATATAGGGCTATGCCCCCCTCCCCATGCACAAACCTTGTTTATTGTAAGCTGCTCACTGTTGGGTTTACACAGAGTCACTCGTTAGAGGACAAGTTGAGACCATCCTAAAACATTTCAGTTGTGACTGAAGTACAAATATGGTTATGAAATAACATGAAAATAAATCTAGAAACGTCATTGGCTGAGAGACATCCCTGGTCATGCATTAAATTCCTAGAACCACACAATCAAGTGCCATCTCTCATTACCAAGGCAAAACAGCCTCATTACCTCCAAGTCAGGGATTACTTCATTTATATGTATTTTTTATTTAAAATGAATTTAAACAAATGATTTATGTAAATAAAATATTAAACATATTTCACTTTATAAACAATATATAATAGCAGTGAGCCAGTTTGTGAGTACAATAAGCCACTACAGAGAGTGCATTAAAGAGCTGCTGACACGATTTTAGATATCGAGCAGGCAACTCATTCTGGGAAGTTAACTGCCGATTAGCTAAATGGACTGTTTTAAAGCTTTTTCTCATGTCAAACACTTAGAATTTTAACTTAGAATGCCTGACTCATACTTTCATGTATGAGCTG
This sequence comes from Neoceratodus forsteri, assembly GCA_016271365.2. Taxonomy (NCBI): domain Eukaryota; kingdom Metazoa; phylum Chordata; order Ceratodontiformes; family Ceratodontidae; genus Neoceratodus; species Neoceratodus forsteri. The sequence continues at coordinate 1,060,031,890 of CM028135.1, forward strand.
ATTGGCGTTCAGTACTGCGCTTCCCTTGAGTGGCGGAACCAGGCTGCAGGTGCTCTATGAGGGAGTAACAGGCTGTAAATAGGATTGGGGGAGTAGGGCTGTCTAACTGTATTAACATTGTTTGCTGGCAGTTCTCGTGTATGGGGCTAAAATGTAGAGCTGCCAGCAAAGCTAATGCTAGTACAGTTAGACAGCCCTGCTTCCCGATCCTCTTCATATCCTATTACTTCCTACATAGGCGCCTGATGCCTGGTTCCATACCTCGTCATCAAAAGCTGTTTTTCTGAGCAGGGCTGCAGTGCTCGGACAGCTACTCGCTCGTATACGGAAGGTACCACCCAGGCATTCTAAGTAAAAATTTAAGTGTTTGACATGAGAAAAAAGTTTTAAAAACAGTCCGCTTAGCTAATTGGGCAAGCAACTTCCTAGAATGAGTTGCCTGCCTGCCATCTAAAATCATTTCAGCAGCTCTTTAAAGAATTTTAATGCACTTTCCAGGGTGTAATGCTGCTCGACCTTCGGCTCTATACCATACTATCCTGGGGCATACATTAAAATCCTTTATAACATGGGCTGCAGAATGGAGGAAACCCAATTGGTGGAAGAGCATCACTGACTGTGGATTAAATCTTCTATTTAATCCACACCTCATGTAAATCAGACTGAGGCAAATATCCCTGGATAAAACAGCAATTACAAACTGAACAGTAGTCATGTTTTCCTGTCAGCGGGTCCATATGCTTCCAAGCGTGAGTGGGGCTAGGCACTTTAAAATGGCGACAGCGGGTGGGAGATATGCAGATGACTGTAGAGGCGATGTGCTCCAGAGTTGGCTCCCCAACACTGGAGAGAGTGAGGTGGTGAGAGATCAATGCCATGTTTAAACACCTTCTCAGAGCCCCAGTCTGTCTGCACCTGCTTTCCTCTGCCCCTCCCCACCGGACGATGAACTAGTGGCAATTATCCTTTTTGCCAAACCATATTTAGTGCTGTCCCAGTGGTGTGTTTTAAAGCCTGAAACCTACCTCTAGCAGCAGTGTAACATAAGCCTTGCTGAACCATGTGTGGAGAGAGAGAAAGAGGAGAGGGAGAGAGAGAGAGAGAGAGAGATATAAAGACAGTGAGCAGCTCACCATACAGTCAGGAGAGAGGGGAGAGAGAGAGAGAGAGAGAGAGAGAGACACACACACACACACACAGTGACTAGCCACGCTGCAAAGAGAGACTAAGAGCCAGCTACTCAAAAACTCATCAAGATGCTGTTATAGAGTAAAAATCTCATTGGGACACTTATTTTATAGACAACAAGAAAAAATTACTCACCATAGTAATTTTGTTTCTTCTAATGGAGTCTTGCTGTAGTCTGACATTGTGCAGTTAGCCCCAGCACTTGAACTGCTCGGAGAGGAAAGAGTTAACTCTGTGCAGAAGCACAGAACGTTGAGCTCAAGCTCGGTTTTCAAACCTCTGTCTGTGGTACTTCCCAGTGTAACTGTCAGATTCTTATGAGCAAACTAACTAACTGAGTACTATACTATGGAAATTGTTCACTATATCTATAGCCAAAGGCAACAATTTGGGTCCAAAAGACTCAAGTCGAGAACCAAGGAAAAGGTAGTGACAACATTTAAATATAAAACACTAGAGAGGTAACAATAAAACAACTACCCCACCCTTAAGAGGAGGGTACAAGGTACACTTCTGAGGTGCATCACTGTACCTGCCAGCCCACTCCCAAAAATTAGGTTCTGAGAGGGCAGGCAGGAGGAAGGTCAGAATACAGCAAGACTCCATTAGAAGAAACTACATTACTATGGTGAGTAATTTTTCTTCAAACAACATGATGTCTTGCTGTATTCTAACATTATGCAGACTACCAAGCAGTTCCCTATAGAGGATGGAATTCAGAACTTACTTTGGGAACAGGCTCTGCAGTACTGCTGTGCCAAACCTAGCATCACTTCTAGCCTGGATGTCCAGATAGTAATGCTTGCTGAATGTATGGACTGTTTTCCAGGTGGCTGCTTTGCAGATCTCTAACAAGAGTATATCTCTGGCCGCAGCGGAGTAGTAGCTGTACCCTAGTTGAGTGAGCCTCAGTCCTGAAGGGTGTTTTTACCCAGTTTGCCATAGCAGAATTGTATACAAGAGACAATCCACCTAGCAATAGTTCTTTTAGTAGCAGGCTTACCTTTCCCACTTCACCATAAGAGAAACAATTGAATGTGGTAATTTCTGTGTGCCTTAGTATGCTCTATATCGTAGCTAAGAGCTCTTTTAACATCCAAACTGTGTAATCTTCTTTCTCCTGAAGAAGAATGATCAGCCAAAAAACACCGGAAGAGAAAGAGACTGGTTAAGATGAAAGTCTGATGCCACTTTGGGCAAGAACTTTCTGTTGGTTCTTAGGACCACTTTATCCTTACGGAAGGAGATGAAGTCAGGCTCAACTGAGAGGGCCTGCAATTCACTAATCCACCTGGAAGAAGTAATAGCTACCAGGAACACAGTTTTCCAGGTCAAGTACTTCAGCTCGACCAAGGCCAGAGGTTCAAAGGGTGGCTACTACAAGCTGAGCAATGCAGATATTAAGATCCCAAGCTGGAGTAGGCTCTCTAAAGGAGGGTTAATATGAACCACACCTTTGAAAACGTACTGAAAACAGGATGTGATGCCGGGAAGAGCACTTCCTGCTGAAAGGAAAGCAGAGACAGCTGCTAGGTGAACCTTCAGAGTTGCAGGCCTGAGGCCTGGACCATTGAGATGAACCAGATAGTCTAAGGCTGTAGCAATATCTGCAGAATCGGGCACAATGCCTTTCTGGGAACACCAAATGCTGAACCTCTTCCATTTGGAATTATAAGTTTTTGGTGGATGGTTTCTGAAACCTTCAAAATATCCAGAACTCCTGAGAAAGATGCAGGCCTGCATATTCTAACTCTTCAAGAGTGAGGCCTTGAGGTTGAGAGAGACTGGAGATTGGGGTACCAGATCCTCCCTGGGAGGAGGACAGGAGATTGTATCTCTTGGGAAGAGACAGGGGACATGACACTGTCAGGGACAGCAGCAGAGGATACCAAGGCTGTCTGGCCCAATCTGGAGCCACTAGTATCACTGTGCAGGGTTGAGTTCTGATTTTGATCAGGACTCTGAACAGCAGAGGAAGGGAGGGAAGGTATAGAAACCTGTCCTCCCAATCCAAAATGAGAGCATCCAGAGGCACAGTCCCCAGGACTGGAGGTCTGCAACAAAACAGAGGAAGTTGATTATTGTCCGATGCTGCAAAGAGGTCTATCTCTGGAGTGCCACCTGGAGAAGATGACCTGCAGGATGTGAGGGTCCAGGGACCATTTGTGATGTCCCTGGGAGATTCTGCTCAGGGCATCTGCTAGTACATTGTCCTTCCCTGGAAGGTGAACTGCTACCAGGGAAGTCTGAAGAGAATAGGCTAGAGACCACAGCTTCATGGCTTCTGTGCACAAGGCCATGGACCGAGTGCCTCCCTGCTTATTGATGTACCACATTGTGGTGGTGTTGTCTGTTCTGACTTGGACCATCTTGCCCTTGACTGACTCTGAGAAGCACTGAAGGGCTAGGAAAACTACCCTGAGTTCCAGGAACTTGATGAAGGAGAGACTCCTGTAGAGACCAGACCCTTGAGCTGTAAGGGCTCCCAAGTGGGTTCCCCAACCTAGGAAAGAAGCATCCATAGTTAGGACTACTAAGGGACTTAAGGAAGAACTGGAACTCCTTGTCTGAAGTTGTCCTAGTCCAGCCACCACTGGAGAGCTTGGACCAGAGTCTGAGTCACTGGAATCAATTTGGTGAGAGAGTCCTTTCTCTGTGACCAAAAGGACCTTAGATGGAACTGAATGTACCTCATCTGAAGTCTGGCTCCTGTACCACGCAGTGGAAGCTGCCATGTGGCCCAGGAGTTGGAGGAACTGTCTTGCTGGACGAGACCTGAGGTCAAAAGAAGCACAAGATCTATTAAGGTCTCCACCTTGCCAGGGGAGGACAGCTTTCGCTTGCACAGTATCCAGTTCTATTCCTATCAACATGAGAGTTATACTGGTTCAAGTACAGATTTTGGGAGATTGAGAAGAAATCCCAAAGAAGTGAGCAAGTCTTGAGTGGTTTGCAGAGCTGACTTGACCTGGTCTGATGACTAACCACAATTAGCCAGTCATCCAGATATGGGAAAATGGTGATACCTTGTCTTCTGAGGTAAGCCACCACTACTGCAAGGCACTTTGTGAAAATCCTTGAGCTGATGTTAGCGAATGGCAAGACCCTGAACAGGTAACGGCCTGAAGGCAACTTGAACCTGAGGTACTTTCTGTGGGAGCACCTAATAGGAATATGGAAGTAGGTATCCTTGAGGTCCAGGGATGCTAGCCAATCCCTGGCCTTAAAGAGGGAAGGATTATTCCCAGAGTTACCATTTTGAATTTGGGTTTTGAGATGTGTTTGTTCAAATACCTTAGGTCTAGGATGGGTCAACGTTCCCTTATCTTTTTGGGGTAGAAGTACCTGGAGTACAGACCTTTGCCCCAGTGTTGAGTGGGACCTTTCTCTACAGCTCTGTGAGCTAGAGGGGAAACATCTGCCTCTAGAGCAAGGGTCTCTGAGATGGATGCAGACAGAAAAGACCTGGCCCTCATTTTTGGAAACTTTTTTGAAGCTGAAGGCTAGTCCCTGGCTTACTACTTCCAGAACCCACTTGTCTGAGGTCACAGACGTCCAGGCCTGAAAGTAGTAAGCCTGCCTGCCTCCTACTGGGATTGGGGAGTTGACCTGGGCTGACACATCAGGGTTTCTGCTTGGCAGAAGCCTTAGACTGGGAGGAGGGAGCAGCCTGCTCATCCCTCCTGCCCCTCCCTTGAAAGAACCCCTCTGTGAGAAGGGACAGAAGGTCTGGGCTTGGTAAAAAGCATGTGAAAAGGCCTGCCCCTGCCCCTAGACTGCTGCTTTGTGGAGTGTCTTGCCTTCCTTGGCCTTTGCACTCCTGTAAGTGGTCCTGTATTCATCCATTTTCTTCATGTAAGCCTCTGTCTGCTCCCCAAACAGAGAGTTACCCACTACTGGAAAATCCATAGCCTTGGTCAGGGTATCCTGTGAAAGGCTAGTACATCTGAGCCAAGCATGTCTTCTGAGAGATACAGATGTAGCCATGACTCTTGATGCCACATCATTGGAGTCCACAGCAGCACGAAACTGTACTTTAGATGCCTCAGTTCTAGTCACAGCCACCTCCTCCAGCTCCTTGGCTAGCTTGAGGAGGCCTGTTTGGCCAGATCCAGAACAGTATCCCATCTGGACTTCTGGTACCTGGCTGTGTAGGCCATGTAGTTTGCCTGCCTGAGTCCCAAAGAGGATGCCAAATATTGTTTTTTGGCCATGGCATCAACTTTCCTGGAGTCCTTGTCCGGGGTGTGTGAAGCCAAAGGAATGTTAGCCCTGTGACAGGCTGCAGCCTGCACTACCCTAACATGGCTGCTATGGAGTATAAAGGAACTCCGTACCTGAGCCTGATAACATATACCTCCTGTCCATTCTTTTATCCACAGGAGGTAAGGAGTTAGGAGTTAGTAAAAATTTTTGTGTCTGTTTCCCAAGGACTTGTGAAGAGGAGAGACAATCTTTTGGACTCTGGGATGTCCATAATTTCCACAAAATCAGGCTCTTCCTCCTCCTCAGCAGCTTCAACCATAGGGAGCTGGAGGGTTTCAACCACCTTCTTATAGAGCAAGAAGTAGGAAGGGACTTAGAAAGCCTGGGAGGAGACATTAGAAAACCTGTCTGGGAGCTGTCCGGTTCAATGGGCACATCTAGACACCCCAGGTGCGTCATCTTCATCTTTATCGTCAGGATAGTCTTCGTCTCCTTCCCACTCCTCACAGAAAGCATCTGGATCGTAATCCGAAGGAGGCGGATCAGACTGAACCGACCGCCTAACCGGTACCGGTTTAGATGGAACTGGGCAAGTGATTGAACAAAGCTAATCGCTTTGGCTATCTAGTCCATGGTTGAAGTATGAGGTACTGGATCCAAACGCAGACTTACGCCCACTTTGACAGAACTGGACCTCAGAGTCAGCTTTCCTTTAGTCCAAGGAGATATTGCCTAGGTCAGTAGGCACCTCCCCAGGTTTGGCCATAACCGAACTGGCTGGCCATCCGATCTACGGATTTCATATCCTCCCTTTCCTTCAGCCTACTCAATCTTTTTTCTAGAGTGGCTTTGGAAAAGTTTTTGCAAATTTGGCAGTCTGACTTGAGGTGGTCAAACCTCAGACAATAAACACAGATGAGGTGGGGTTCGGCCTTGGCAAAGGCCTCCCCACACTCAGTACAGTGTTGAAACAATGGGACCAGTTTTCTTCTTAGGTTTCTCAGACATGGCCAATGGAACGCTTTTCAAACTTTACGAACAAGCAGAGGAATCTCCAGAGCGACTTCACTGTTAGGCGGAGTAAAGAATCTGACGGTTACACTGGGAAGTACCACAGACAGAGGTTTGAAAACTGAGCTCGAGCTCAACATTGCTTCTGCATAGAGTTAACTTTTCCTCTGGGGCAGTTCAAGTGCTGGGGCTAACTGCATAATGTCAAAATACAACAAGACTTCATGTTGTTTGAAATGTCATTTTTTAAGTCAGCATCAGCAACATACAGTCACATTTGTCCTATTAAAACTGGAAAAAAACACCTTTGTGGATTTATTATGTTTTAAACATAATGTATGTTATAAAGCAATAACCCTCTCCAGGCTATGGGGTTGGTGGGATTCAATCCACACCCTGGGTGCTGTGAGAACATTCAGCCTGCAGCCCCATGCTCACAATGCACCTGGGGTGTGGATTAAACCCAATAACCCCATACCCTCTTGTGGCTTATTGTTTACTTATAACTTATAAAATGGTGTAGAAAACTGACCCAATCTGAATGATCAATGGAATTTCAAATGTCTGCAATTATCCTAGTACAATTATGCTATTTGCTGCCCCCATGACATTGACTTTTTAATCATCTTTTCTCCTAGCTGACTCTGAGGATATACCCAATCAGTCCCTTACTGAGCACCCTAGCCCTGTCACACCAGTCACATCGCCTTCCCCAGGGACTTACCTGCCACCCTAGGACTCCTTGGCTTGTCCCGTATGGTGGTCTCCCTGAGAATGGAGGGTAAGATCGAGGGGGCCCAGATGCTAATCAGGGTGGCTGCCCGTATTAACTAGTATAGGGCCTCTTCTGTGGGTTCCTAAGAACACTATGTTGTGCAGCCAAAAGGGTTTTGCCCCTTGGTTTCTCTTTTCAGCCAGTCTGATAGCACCGGTTGAGCTATCACTTAATTAGCCAATGATCTGAGTTTGGGAGCCAATTCAGAGCACGGAGGGCTAGCCAGGAGAGGAGGATGTGTGTCGAGAGCCTGCTTTCCTCTTTCTCTGAGGGAGGGATATGGAGAGCCTGGCAACATTCTGAACCCTAGTGATGGCTGGGGTAGGTGTACCAGGTGACCTGTGGTGATGCTGGGATTGATGAAGCAGCGGACGTCTGCATATCAGGAGTGTGGCGTGCTGATGTGCACTGATGTCCTTGCACATCTGCTCCACTACAGTTTGCAGCATCAAGGAAAACCCGTTTGAGTTCTAGTGGCATGGCGCCCCAGGTATCCTCTAATCTTCTGCCAGATTAACTTCTGGTCTAAGCTTGTCAGGGGAACTCAGGTGATCGTGGTCTCTCCCCCTCTTGCCTCTGGAGGAAGCCCTGCTGTGTGTAGGGTTAGGGTAAGCCATTGGCCTCCTCATTCAGGTGGGACGGGGATGCTGGGTGGGGGTGGGGATGTACTCTCAGGTGGTAGATATAAAGGTAAATCCTGCTGGTCACAAAGCAAATAAACTGAATTTGCAACAAAAAGTTTCTCCTTTTCCGAGGCTGATGCCATCATGGTCGTCCTGCAGCTACATACCACAGCATGCAAATGCACTGTAAAGACGGCTCCAGCCTCTCCCTCCTGCACTGATGGCTTCTCCGACTGCACAGTCACCTGTGGTCACCCAGGTGGTGGTAGTGTATTGGAGGTACCGGGATTATGCCAACCACCTTTGCCAGAGAAAGAGAGCATCCCCTAGGGACACCCAGTCTTCCTCTGAGCATTCCTTGGAATGCTCAATCCCCCTCCCCAACCAACCCCAATGGCCAAGACTTTTTACAAACATCAGCTGCTGGCATCACAAGCAATACTGGTGCATTGATGGGCCAGTATGACACTAGCTTTTCCCCGTAAATCATTTTGCCTTGCAGATTGTCGTAGATGGGCTCTCAACCCTGTCCCCACATCCCTTGCCCTGCATCCATCTCCCCAGATTCACTAGACACCATGACTCTCATGGGTGCCCCCCATACTGAGGCCTCAAAGAGAAAGGCCTTGCTCCCCACCTGGCGACTTTCATCCAGTACTGGGATTATAGTCTAGGTGGTGGTGTGGGATGGAGGGAGCAGGCAGGGTTTCATGAAGCCTGCAATGACTATTTTCTGCTTTCCTCCCAGATTCCCCTGCTGCCACATCACATGTGCATGTATCGTGGAGGTGCACTCACACTATAGAACCACGCTCCTCCCTTCTACATCGCTCAAGTGCTGGCGCTATCCCCAACCTCCACCTGGTGGCAGCCAAGGGCCAAGTCTGCATGCCTCTGCACCCCAGGAGAGAGAGGAGAGCTGTCTGGTGGACTCTCAGTCTCTCTCTAGCCCCATCCGCTCTCATGACTGGAGCTCACTCCTGAACCTGAATCACTGGCATGGTGCGAGGCAAGGTGCCCAGTGCCTTAGCCTTCCGTGCCACTGGGCGGCTGTGACTCTGGCTTTTCATAAATTTTTTTTTTCAAAATCCATTTCATAAGTGCAGTAAACACTTCGCATTGCACGTACTGAGCTTTGTGGCTGTCTCAGGCATTTGATGACTCTCAGCTTTGTCTCCTTCACAACACTCTGAGGCATCCATATTTTTATTTACCTAGAATTCTTTAACCAGGAAGGCACTGTGAGCTGAAGCTCATTTACAAGTGCGACCCTGGAGAACCGGAGGTTGAGTAACTTGTGTTGGGTCACAAGTATACAGTGGCAATGGTGGAATTTAAACACACATCAGCTGCATTTCCAGATTCACAGAATAGTATTTAAATACTACGTTATACTGCCTCATCCCACTGCCAATTGTACACCCTGCTGTGTGTTACTGCTTACATCAACCAAAGTTCTCCAGAGGTTGAACGAAGCCCTGCAGACCTCTGCAGCTTTTCTCTAATTTTGTATTTGACTGCTCTGTGAGTTTTAGTTCCAAAGTGACTCCTCTTGCTTCTAATTATGGAAAGAGGAGCTAATGTGTCTTAACACAGCACAAGTGAGCAAGTGAGTTGTAAAATGGGGAAATATGTGAGAAATGAGGCATCCAAGGAGACACCATTGATATTCATGGAGCGGCACTGTTTTGCTGTCTAACACACATTCCAAGCGTGCATAATTTCCCAGATTAAACCCAGCAGGCCTTCAAACACCCTGCATCTAATAAAAATGATCTGTGCATAATTGATTCTGCTCGGCCCCTTTCAAGTTGCAAATTTGTTTTCTTGTGTCTCAGGAATGCATCTGATTAGTCTCTGCATTATTGGGCATCCCAGTAGACACATGTAGGATGTCTGTTCATCCTCTTGAGCTGTGTTGTGTTCAGAAAGGAAAGAGCCCCAGGTAACACTCACGAACCACCGTCATATTCAAAGCAACTTGCAGAATGACATAACACACAAACTGAATGTCCTGTGCCCTGAATCTGGGCTGTGCGAGGGCTTATTGCATAGTGCAAATTCATTTGTGTGTCAATGCAAAGTTGGGATTGTTCACATGCAAATCAGTTGGGGGCCTGCATACTGTGCTCTAATGGATATTCAGAGTATTGTGATGGTGCTAAGGATGATTTTTATGCCACACAAACGATCACTTTTAGAAGGCATGTTAAACTTAGTGCACAGTATAGAGAACATAACCCATGCATGACATCTGAGGCTTGGAATATGAAAGTGTGAAGATATAATTGGTATATGATCGTCGTTACTGTAAGTAGGACATTTGTGTGACCAGGGTAGGACAAATTAGTGTACATGTTCTGACATGCATGTCATGGGGATATGGTAACAGAAAACCCTAGTTAAACTACATATACTGATAAGCAAAATGATTCACGGGCATGAACTGCAATCTAACCACAGCACAGAAGAACCAGTGATACAGTGCTGTTTAGTACTGTGTTGTACTGTAGCTCAATAGCCATTTGTTGACACTGGCCTTTGGCCAGCTTCCCCACACTCCGAGAGCAAAGTCGCATTAATGAGATTGAAATGACCACATAATGGGCTGGTACTGATGACACCTTAGTGCCTGGAATAGGGAATAGGAATGGACCCATTCATGGGAATGTTCACATGTGTACATTTGCGCCAAACAGCGCTAATACATTTGAGACGTTAACTGATACTTGTATATGAACTGCCTGGCCTTTTCCAGTGCCATTCCTTTCACTGGCCAGCAGGTGTTGGGCTTTGTGACTGTGCAAACCTATTAGTGCCTGGCTTTGTGCTGTACTCTCTATAGTATACATGCTTTGCTCACTCACAGCATGTTCTGCACTTTAAGAATATACTAAGTTTTGCACATCACATACAATAGTGCTAGCAAAGGGACACTGCACAGTGATAACCCCGACCTTTGAGTATGTGGCCACTGTCTTTATTAAACAGCAGTTTTTAATAGAAACTTTAACTGTTGCTGGCTCATCGGTGTAGCAGTAGTCATACCACTTACAGCGTCGGTGATCTGGATTAGGCGAGTCTTCAGGGGCCAGCAGGGGGTGAAATTCAAGTGCCTGAATGGGTGCTCTTTGCCTCTGGGAGGAGGGCTCTAGTCTCCCGTTACCACAATGCCCTGGGGATCACATTGGGGAGATGCAGCAGGGGATAGTAGAATGGGAGGAAGTCTCCAACATCAGTGGACGTGCATATGCACCCACCTGTCATAATATCCATGTCTGAGACATTCAGGGGACAAACATGAAGGAAACACCATCGACCGTGTAGCATGAGGGTCCAGTCGCACTCACAGATGCCAAACACGATGACTTGGACTCTACTCTATACATGGATGTAAGTCCAAAGGCACCATCACGGGGAGGCCATAAGAAACACAGGAGAGCATGCTAAGTCTTGGGAGAAGTCAGGGTGATGTGTTGGGGTACAACAAAGGTCCAGAGATGGAAGCCAAATGCCGGCTGACAGACAGATAAACAGATAATAACAAAAAGAAGAGCCACTGGCGCCTCGAGGAGACTTTGAAAAATGTATGATTAGAACACAAAACAGCTTATACTCCTCATTAGTTCTGTATTTATTACATTATATATATAGAATAATGCATGGGGAAGTGTGTATAATAAGATTTTATGCACACGGGTGTGCATTGCCCCATAAACCCAGAGGCGGCTCGGGGTTTATCATTGCCACACTGAGGGTGTGCATAAACCAGCGATACAACACCTCCCCATTTTTTTTTTTGTACAACGGCCTTCCCGGCCGCCTGGTGGTGCTGAGGGCTGAGGCAGAGGACACTACACCATGTTACGCTACCAGTGACCCAGTTGAAACGCATCCCGGCCACTGGGGTTGGCAGAAGAGAGGATTGAGGTCCGGAGGACTGCTGTCCTCTTCTGGGAAGGAGGAGGGGAGATCTATCCCGTGCAGATAGTGACACCGGTGGTGACCAGGTGTACTACAGGCGTCCGGGACTATGCAGGGGAAGGCGTTGGGCGGCTGCCTTCCGGACGTGGGTGGGAGCATCACGCCATGGGTTGGGCGGCATTGCATGACTCATGTGTCTGGGGGGCAATCAAGAAAATACCCGGCATGCTAGCGAGGTGATAGGGGCCTGGAGACCTCCCTCCATCCCCAACACCAGACAAGCCACGCCGATGATCCACAGGCAACTTCCAGAGAGGATGGACCCTAATCCCAGGAAAGATGCCCCTGGGGCAGGAGGAGGGCCCTGCCCCAGGGTGATCTGGGGCAGTGATCTCAATGGAAAGGAGAGTCAGTGGTGTGTCGGGGGGTAGCAGGGACAGAGCCGAGTAGGTACCTTGAGACATGCCTCAGTGTGGGAGAAGAAACAATGTTTGAAAAATAAAATAACTCGTTCCTTTGATTTTTTTACTTTATTTTAATTTAGAATTTTGCAAAAGGTGCTTAACCAAATTCTGTTATACGTGCGATTATGCACATATGATAAGTGTATAATCAAACTCCGTCATACACATATGTATAATCACTCGTGTATAATGGAGTTTGACAGCTTCTGCCCACAGTTGATAATCATCATCACTAACCAGTTATTGCATTATATTATTTATTACTTATATTATACATTATATTATTTATCACTGAGGTCATATGCACAAAGACAGGATAGTTGTTTCTTGAGGTTCATCAGCTCACTGTTGCTTCTTCCCAATCTGAGGCCGCTATTCAAAAGGGTGGCGTGCAAGTCGCAAAGTCTTGCTGCACTTTGCCTTTGCCCAGTAGTCCAAGACACTATCGAGGTGACTACAGGGCATGTCAACTAGCGCTAATCATGTAGCACTGCCCAACATGGATCCCTACTGTGCAAGAATGGCTACACCAGATCACGATAGCACTGGAGCCAAACGCGATATCAATGGGAAACACACAGATGAACCCACTGGGCATGCAGGGTGCCAATGGGCCATGTGCATGCCAATTATTGTTTACCCCCTCACAGCGACATTTCACCAGCAAGGACCCCCAGCGACTACAGTGCCTGGCAGCGGTGAGAGACCTGCTGGAACCCGGCGCTGCCTGTAAGGAGTCCTGCACCTCCCCAATCAGCTACAACTGGAGTTGAGAATCTTTAAGTGGGTGGGTGCGGGAAAACAAAAGAAATCAATAGCGAATGTGCAGCTGACTACAGAATGCGGTCGACCTTCTGGTGTCGCTGACAGGGCGTTCAACAGAATTTCTGTTGGACTTCTGTCATGTATCCACCTATTATGGGCTCATTTACATGGGTAGGCATGGCAGGTTTGCACAGATCGTCCCTCCCTGAATGCCCAGTCCTTATAATACAGGACAGTCCCTGGTGCCTAGTGGCCCCTCCTCTGATCACCTACCCATTTATTATATTGTGAATCCCATGTGCTATGGTCCCCCCTCCCGCCAATCACCTGCCCATTTATTATATTGTGAATCCCATGTGCCTAGCAGTCCCCCTCCTCTGATCACCTGCCCATTTATTATATTGTGAATCTTTGGTGTCTACAGTCCCCCCTCCGATCACCTGCCCATATACTAAATTGTGAATCCTTTGTGCCTAGTGGTGCTCCTCCCTCTGATCACCTGCCCATTTATTATATTGTGAATCTCATGCCTAGCAGTCCCCCCTCCCTCCGATCACCTGCCCGTATATTAAATTGTGACTCCTTGGTGCTTAGCATTCCCCTCCCTCTGATCACCTGCCCACATATTATATTGTGAATCTTGTACCTAGCAGTCCCCCTCCTCTGACCACCTTCCTATATATTATATTGTGACTCCTTGGTGCTTAGCATTCCCTCCTCGATCACCTGCCCATATAATATTGTGAATCCTTGTACCTAGCAGTCCCCTCCCTCCGATCACCTGCCTATATTATATTGTGAATCCCTTTGTATCTAGTGGTCCCTCCCTCTGATCACCTGCCTATATATTATATTGTGAATCCTTGTATCTAGTGGTCCCCTCCCTCTGATCACGTGCCCTATATTATATTGTGAATCCCTTGTGCCTAGCAGTCCCCCCTCCTCCAATTGCCAGCCTGTATAGTGAAGTGATACTTCCTGGTGCTGACTGCCCCCCAAGTATTCAATCCTCAGCCCATAAAATATACGTCCCTGGTGTCCAGTGCCCCGCCCCTGTCACTGATCCCTGGCCATGTAACAAGAGCAAGTGCACAGAACATCCCAAAATATTCCCTGGTGTCCAGTGGTACCCCTCCGATCAACATTCCCTCCATGTCACATATGTGAGCCCGTGACACCCTGACAAAGGCTAACCACTGAAGCGCTGGGGTAGCAGCACCTGCATTGTATAGAGAACTGGCAATAAATAAATATTAACATTATTATTTGACATTTGCCTTTATTCATTGGTGAGAGTTCAAGTTCTCTGGGACTTTGTCAATTTCAGGGTTGGCAGCCCTTTACTCACCACTTCCTGCGCTATATGCAAAGACAGAGCGCACATCCTATGTAATGCACAGGGCGCGTCCTCTACTGTCCTGCATTGAGTGATCAATCTCTTTTGATGTTAACATTTTATTGTTTTCAAGGAAAAGGATTACAGTGCAGTCAATCAGTATACAGAAGGGTAAACAACATTAGAGACAGGATATAATAGGAATATAGAAACACTTTGCAAACATGGGTATGCTTCATTTTTACATAGAGTTCAAAGCAGACAGTGTGCTCAAAGTAATGACCACAGTGCAAAGAAAACCATCGGAGCTGCTGGTCTCCACAGTCAAAGTGAGAAGCTTTGTGGGGATGGATATCCTACCTTGGGGGAGTGTTATGATAGTACTTGGAGTCTAGGAAGGATGCCAGAGTGAACTGAACTTGTCCATTGACCCACTGGCGAAGTAGGATAATCTTTCAAATGTGGCCACTTGAGCTAGGTTGCCCAGCAGTTCCCCTAGAGCAGGGCTCACCGATGTCTTCCATCTCCTTAATGACATTCTTTGGCCTCGGCTCACAACAGTGGTCCAAAGTGTCCCTGGGTCATATCTGGGGTACAATCTGTGGTACAGCCTAGCAGGAGAAGCTGGGCATCCACCTGAGCCAAGGAAATACCTCTTGGACCATTTCAGTGACCGAGTCCCAGAAGGGCCTGATCATGGAGCAGCTCCATAGGATGTGACAGAGGTGAGCCCTGGGAGGCCACATCTCAACAGTTATCCATAGAGGTGAGACCCTGTTTATAGAGTTTGGCAGGGTGTAGTACCATTGCAACATAGTCTTATTCATTATCAGACATGTTTCACCATCTCTACAGGCTTGGTGTATCCTAGTCCAGCAGTGGAACCATCGGGACTCTGTGATCTACACTCCCACCTCCTGTTCCCATACTGATTTGGCAGATAAAGTGGGATCAGCCTATGTGTCCCTCATTGCTTGATAAATTCTGCTAGCCTTTCCTGTACCACACTGGTTCATTACATAAAGGATAGGGGAACACCCTTGGTAGCTTTGGATCTGTCTTGTCGCTGACAGTTTAATGGCATCCCTTATTTGGAGATATCTTCAGAAATGATTGGCCAGCAGTAGGAATTTGCCTCTAAGTGCTTGAAACGTGTCTATAGTGTTCGTGCCGGGATTAACAGATCCGCACCTGGGTGATCCCATGAGCTTCCCAAAGTTTCTAGTGAATGGTAGTTCCCCCACCTTCATTGCTGAGTTGTGCCAGAGTGGTATAGGGGCCCATAGGGCCAGGGAAAGTTGAAACAATTTGTGTACCTTGCACCAGTACAATAAGGATAGCAGGATGGGGGGTCATGGGACCCAACACTTGCTGGCATAAAGTGCCATGGCCGGGAGGGAGAACTGACCAGGTTGGCTTCAAGGCCCACCCACATCGGGAGTGGGCTGTCTGGCATGAGAAACCATGTAGCAGTTTGGGCGAGAAATGCCATGTGGTAGTCCTGGAAACATGGGAGGCCACAGCCTCCCTGCTCCAGTGCTGTCTCAATTTAAGATTGCTGAGTCTTGAAGTCTACCTTACCATAAATAACTGCCAATGCTTTGATCCAATTTGTGAAACCATTTCTGGGGATCATCATAGGAGTATGAGTAAGGAGGTATAGAACCTTAGGCGTTAGCATTAATATGACAGAGTCAATTTTCCCTGCTAGAGAGGTGGAGTGGTTGCCACCAACCCAAGTCAGACTGCATGTCGTCTAACAGGGTTTTGAAGTTGGTATTGATCTGTTTTTGGGTCAGGGTGTATGACCACTCTTAAGTATTTGATGCCCTGAGGGGCCCATAGCAATCCCAGATCAGAAGCTGTTTGATGGACACAGATCTGATTTAGGGGCATGATCTCAGTCTTAGTTTGATTGATTTTGAGGCCCAAGATCTTGGAGAAGCTATCTAGGATATCTAGGGTCTTTGTAACGATCTGGGGAATATCTGGTAGTAATGAGTAGATCATCTGTGTATAAAAAGTCTTAAACATAGTGTTCCCCACCTGAATGCCCTCAATCTCAACGGCCTCCCTTATAGCAATGGCCAAGGGCTCAATTGACAGGATGAACAGCAAGGGTGATAGGGGGCACCCTTGCTCGTGCCTTTTGCAGATGGAATGGGGCAGAGACTATCCTATTAGTGAGAACTGAGGCCATTGGGGAGTGGTAAGGTAACTGCACCCAGCTTCTAAATTGGTCCCCACCCCATCCTTGCCAAAACACCCATCAAGTAGGCCCATTCAACACTGTTGAAAGTCTTCTCAAGTCCACGGCCAATGCCGCCTTAGGAGAGTTGAGTTTCCAAGCTATGTGCATGATAGAGACCAGGGTTCTGTGGTGGTCAGACCCAAGCCTGCCTTTAATGAACCTGGCTTGGACTGGATGAATTAGACCTGGCAGTAGGGACTCAAGTGGGTTGCCAAGACCTTTGCCAAGATCTTGGCATCTGCGTTTATAAGGAAGATTGGCTGAGTAACTGGCCAGATTGAGGTTTTTTCCCTTTCTTTGGCAGAATGATGATCGCCGCTCTCGGAGGGAAGGCGGAAGCTCCCCTGTCTCAAAGAGTCTGAGTTGGTGGGTTAACAGATATTTTGCAATTCCAAACCAGGTATCTGATGGAAGTCAATTGGTATGCCATCTTTCCTGGGAATTTTTGAGTTCATGGTGTGGATAGCCGTGTCTATCTCTGCCACAGAAAGCAGGGCCTCTGGTTGAACCGCCAGAGCTGTTGCCAGACCTGGGATTGGAAGGCTAGTTAAAACTCTGCTATCTTACCCTGACTCGGGGTTGGAGGAGTATACAGTTTCATAAAATTGCTCCATGACCCTGTTAATGTCTTTTTGAGCCGAGACTTGTTCACCTGTTTTGTTTGTGAGACATTGTATAGTCCTGGCAGCCTGTCTACTTTTTAAGTGGTAGGCCAAAAGTCGGCCAGACTTCTCCCCTTCCCATTAGGAATGTTTCAGTCTCCTGAAGTTGAACTCAGTCTGTCTAGTCAGATGGAAATTGAGGTTAAATCTGTGCTAGTAATTAGAGCTAGCAAGGGCTGTGAAGGGCCTAGGTGTGCCACTTTTTATATTTGTTTTTCTAAAATAGCCAGGCGGCATTCAAGCTTTGGATTGCTCTAGCTTTTTTTTGTTCTAGACAAGGCAAAGGCTATGATATGACCCCTAATGGAGGCCTCATATGCCTCCCATAGGGTCGAGTCTGAGACATCCCCAGTGTCATTTGTATCCCAGTAGGCTGCGGACTCTTTGGGGATCCATGCCAAAATTTGAGGGTCTTCTAATAATAGGACATCCAGCCTCCACGAAGAAGTGGGGCTTTTCCGACTCCACTCCAGTCTGATCTCTAGGGGCATGATCAGAGATCACTATAGGATGGGTCTGTATTTTAATCTTATGATAGATTGAGCTGAGAGTAAGCCAGAGGTCTATCCTGCTAGAGGACCCATGCACAGACGAGAAGCAGGTATAGTCCCGTGCTCCCTATTTTTTTGCTATGTGTCTAAAAGAGTATGCTCCTCCATTAGGCAGCCCACTACTATAGCTGCCTGCTTGTGGGGTTCTACCCTCAACTGCTCCTGTCCGTGGAAGGATCGAGGGTGAGTTGAAATTGCCTCCACCAAGACTTGGCAGTGATTGGCTGTTGAAGTCAGAAAGGGTCTGGTTAATCTGGTGGAAGAACTCCGGGGCATCCTGGTTAGGGGCATAGAGGTTAAGCAGGATAGAAAGCCTTGAGGAGTTATCATTTCCACCATTACCCATCAGCCCTCCCTGTCCTTTTGGGACCTACTGATCTTCCAAGTAAGATTTTTATGCCACAGTATGGACACCCCGTTATGGGACGGTGAGCACTATGTGCTTCTCCCCACCCACCTTGTTTCAGTTTTAATGCCTCTTTGGGGCCAGCTTGGTCTCCTGGAGGAACGCTATCTGGGGTCCCAATTTTTAAGATATGTTAAAACTTTTTCACTTAATAGGAGAGTTGAGGCCCCTAACATTCCAGGAGACCAGGCTAACTCCATCTGAGCCACCAGGATGTGTGAGACACAGTTCTACAGTGTGTGGATAAAATGCAGTGTTCTCCTGTGGCATGTTTTATTCCCTGTGGGAAATGATGGGTCACCCTTGTCTGTACCACCTGGTGGAATGCTGACACTCCTGTACTATGTACTTTGTATTAACCAGTAGTCAAATGCTAAAGATACTAAGACTCTGTAAAGAACAATCACGGTACAGAGTAACAGAGGATCTACGCTCAAAACAAAAACAACAACTCAAGGTGTAACAGTACTCCTGTCAGAACCATTTATAGACTGGCAAGCACCTGGGTACGCGGCTAATCAGTAGGCTAGACGCTGGTGCAGGTCGCCGGGGAATGAAGTACACTTTTATAACAGCTCACTGTCTCACCTACACCCATTGCAGTGAACCTTTACTTAACTTTATAGCTAACAAGGAGAGAAACCTCATCCCTTTTAAACACGTAAACCAACAGAATTGGCATATAAACATCACTCAACAGGCCCATAGGGGCCTTTGCAGTTTAAATCTTCAAGGGCTCAGTGCAGTGCTCACGGGCAATAAAGTAGTGTAGTTTCAGGTACCCCCAAGGTGTGCAGCTGAGTTTGGGACAGGTCAGTATTGTCCCAGGATACCACTGGCACTGCTGCCATAGGGAGGAGAGATACATTGAGGAGACCCAGCCAAGCCCCCCAGGTCCTGCCCGAGTGGCTCTTTAATCCCAATGGTAGCAAGCTCCTATTAAGGAAGTGAGCTGAGAGGAGGGAGTCTTTAGGGTTCACTAGCAAACTAAAGGAAATAGCCAGTGCAAGGGTCCTTTAAATGTAGTAACCCGTGCTAATCGCCTGGCCGTACTACAAAATGGCAGTGCCCGCTGATCAGGCCTAACTTGCAGTCGAAGGAAACATTATTAGCACACAAACCCTGATGTTGTGAGGCCAGGTATCGAGCTTATAGCCAGGGCTCCTCCACCCCCCCCACCGAGAGCTCAGGTACATGCAAACAACCCTCCATGGACAGAATCAAGAGGTTTGGAACAGTGTCAGCATAATACTGCACAAAGGAGTGCAAGTTTGGTTCCCTTTAGTCCCCTACAGCAGCGTCTGAGCCCCTGCAGCACCTTTCAGTGAGTTAACTTCTGAAAGCAAGGGATTTTCGTTCGTCAGCCAGGACTGGGACTCCAAGAGAATGGTCAGGGACAATTGCTTGGATCTATCCTCATGAAAGCCAAATCCCCGAGCCTCTGCATTGAGGAAAGTTAGGGGCCTGTATCAGTTAGAAGCCTGAGAGATGTCCTGGTTTCATCAGATTCCACTGAGTCTTGGCTTTTACTGCGGCTCCTAGAGCAGAGCCTAGGGGACTTATCCAGGTGGGCACCCTCGGTGCCTTCACTTTGCAGGTTATCCTGTTCCATTTCCCTTTGAAGGGTTGGGGCCACCGTGGTGCCAGAGACAGGAGCCTGGTGGAGCTGATTGAGGGCCTGTGTGCTTATCACAGGAGCTGAGCAGTCCATGCTTTCAGCTTGGTGAACCTGATTGTTGGGCCTTGAGTTATCTCTGAACTTGGGGCATGAGCATGGATGAAGGCTTCAGCTGCTTCTGGAGATTTAAAAACCTAGGCACTCCATTTACCAGAATGCTAAGGGTGGCTGAGTAGCGTAAGGAGTATTCCAGCCCCAGGACAGTGCATGCTCTTCGGGCGAGGGTGAAGGCTCGCCGATGGACCAAGAGCTCTTGGGAGAAATTGGCAAAGATCTGGATTCTTTCACCTCTCAGGTCATGGATCCTTTCGGCTCAGGCGCTGGACAGGATAGCCTCCTGTCCCTGAAGCACAAAGCGGGCCAGTGCTGGTCTGGTCTGCTCCTGGAGGTGGTTTGGGGCCAATGATCTGTGGGCACAATCAATCTCACGCGCCCCTACCCCTCTACCCCAGGATCTCCGGCAATTCTTTTGCAGGAAAAGTACCATGTTGGGTCCTTCCACCCTCGGGAACCGGACCAGTCACAGGCTGTTTCTCTGGCTGCGGTTCTCGAGGTCCCTCGACCCAGTTCCACAGCTGGTGTAAGGCCTTGTCCTGGTTACGGAGTTTAGCGCCATGTGGTGGATGATGTTGTCTTAATCCGCATATGCTGCTCCATGACACTGTGCACTGGGACAGGTCGATGATATCCGAGGAGTTATTTGTGGCTGCTGCTTCAAGTTTATCCATTTTGAGGATCATGGCCTCAAACATGTCCCTATTTCTTTCAGGACAGGCTCCCCTTTGTGCTGCCGCTACTGCCATGCCAGGGATGTGGGAAGATGCCAGGCAGCTCCTGTGAAAGTCTGCAGACTATCTATCTCCGATGTCCTGCACTCAGGCAGGTAAGAACCAAAACTGGAATACCTTATGTCATAACTGATATATTCCATTGATTTTGATCAGGTTTAACATGTACAGCAAGGTATAACAATTGGATTTATAACAGGGTGTAAGGAGCTCACAGATTTAAACTGCCTTCTTCTTTCAGCTCAGGCCACGCCCCCACGTGTGATCAATCTCTGATATATACCTCTGTAATGAACTTTATGTTCTATTTGCAACTGTTACTACTGAACTCTGTACCCTGTACTGTTAGTGTCAATGTGTTTTACCATACATGTAACTAATCCCAGGTCGCTCCTGAAAAGGGCCCTTGGTCTCAGCGGCCCACCCAGTCAACAAAATTCAATAAATAAATAAACTGTACAGGAATGCACTGTGGCTGTACAGTAGAGGACACATGCCTCTTACATTACATAGGACACATATTCTGAGACCCATTTTTGTGAATTGGACCCGGCCTGACCGTCTCTTAGTGGGATATGCCAAGACCATTAGTCCAGTGTCGCCAGGATAATCCGGTGCTTGCTTTCGAGAGAATCTTCCTGATGCCTTGAAGGAGGCACTGGTGAGGCCCTGCTGAAGAAACCATCACTCGACCTGATGTCCTGGTGAATTATTAACGTATCTCCAGCCTTCCATTTTTAGGAAGGTTGTTGAGAAAATAGTTGTGCTGCAGCCTGAGGCGCACTCTTTCATGGCCTATGACATCTATGAGCCATTGCAGTCTGGTTTCAGGCCTAGGCATAGCACTGAAATGGCATTGGTCGCGTGAAAAATGACCTCCCCAGGTGAGATAGAGAAGACTGGTCAATTCTCATTCTCTCAATCTCTCTCAGCATTTGACACTGTGGGCCACATTGTGGGACACTAACCAGAGGTGGGAGCCATAAAGCTGGGGATAGTGGAGGCAACCAAACTCTGCTGCAAAGCCCAGAGCAAGAAGACTAGGGCTAAGAAACTGATCTGGTTGAGCAAGGAGGTCATGGAAAAGGTAAGAAGGAAAAGAGCTGCCTTTAGGAAGTACAAGAAAACAGGGAGGGAGGACAGGGAGGAGTACTTGACAGAATCAAGGAGGCGATAAGGGCAGTAAGGGAGCCAAAGCATCTACAGAACTCAGGCTGGCACAAGGCATTAAGAAGGGGGAGAAGGACTTCTTAAGTACATCAGGAGAAAAGGAGCTGTAAGGACCACATAGTAAGGATTAGGAAGGAGGAGGGTTGGGTGGAAGCAGGGTGTGATAAGGCAGAAGCACTAAATGAGTACTTCTGCTCAGTATTTACTAAAGAGAAGAGGGGTGACACCCAAGGTGAGAGAAGTGGCAGAAGCAGGGGGAAGTGGTGACAGATGGGAAATCATGGAGGCAGAGTTCGAGAGGGTTTGAAGGCACTGAGGGTGGACAAGGCGCCAGGCCCAGATGGCATCCACCCCAGGGTACTGAAGGAGCTGGCAGAGGTCCTTGCAGGACCTTTGGCAGACCTACGTTAATGCCCTCACTACATCTGTGTGTACCCCAGGACTGAGGATGGTCGTGGTGCCCTCCACAAGAGTGGCCCAAGGATGAACCGGGAAACTACAGACCAGTGAGCCTCACATCCATCGTGGGTAAGCTAATGGAGACTATCCTGAAGGAGAGGCTGGTGGCCCTCCTAGAGGCCAAAGGACTACAGGACAGCAGACAGCATGGCTTCATACATGGCAGATCCTGCCAAACCAACCTGGTCGAGTTCTATGACTGGGTAACTAGGCAACTGGACAGGGGCCATGCAGTGGATGTCCTGTATTCTGACTTCAGTAAGGCATTCGACCCAGTGGCACATGGAAGGCTGGGAAGGAAGTTAGTAGGCACAGGGGCGGGTGCAAGCTGGTGAGATGGGTAGGAAACTGGCTGCAGGGAAGGCAACAGAGGGTGGTGGTGGGTGGGGAGCTCTCACACCCAAGGGCAGTGACGAGCGGTGTTCCACAGGGCTCAGTGTTGGGACCAGTGTTGTTTGGGATATTCATTGCAGACATATCATGGGACATCAAGAGCAAGATCAGTCTGTTTGCTGATGATACCAAGGTAGGCACGGTGGTGGATGACCTAGGGGATGGCAGGGGTTGCAGGATGATCTGGCAAAGCTTGAAACCTGGTCAGACACCTGGCAACTGGGCTTAATGCCAAAAGTGCAAGGGCAAGGTGCTGCATTTTGGGATGAAGAACCCAAGAAGGAGTTACCAGCTAAGGGGAGTGCAGCTAGCCCAGACAGAGGAGGAGAGGATCTGGGTGTGCTCGATTACAGGGTCAATGAACAACTCGGCACAATGTAGGAAGGCAGCTGCAAAGGCCAACAAAATGCTGGGTTGTATTGCGAAGGTATGTCCTCAAGAGGGAGGAGGTGATTCTGCCACTGTATAGGTCATTAGTTAGACCACACCTGGAGTACTACATGCAGTACTGGCGCCTGTATCTGAAGAGGGACATTAAGTTACTGGAGGGGTGCAGCTGGGCGACAAAGATGATCAAGCGGCTGGGGGACTTATCATATGAGAGGAGGTTGAAGGAGTTGAACATGTACTCACTGGAGGAAGGAGACAGGGGTGACATGATTGAAACCTTTAAATACATGAAAGGAATAAACAAGACGGTACAGAGGGCTGTTCATAGTAAGAGAGGGAGGGCCACCAGGGCCATGATATGAGACTGGAGCGAGGAAGGTTCAGGAGGGAGATGAGGAGACACTTTTACAGAGAGAGTGGTGGCTGGGTGGAATCGTTACCTGCTGAAGTGGTATGCAGTAGAACAGTGGACTGCTTCAAACGAGGATGGGACAGGACAAGGGGGTTAATGAAGGGGAAGGGTGGAAGGGAGGCAGCTGCAGAATAAGGGTGCTAGCTGCACATTCGAAGCAGACTTGATAGACCTCTAGGCCTTTATCTGCTGGAAAATTTTGTATGTTCAGATTGTGTTTTGGATCGCCTTAGAGAACACTGTGGACTCGCTGGTACTGTCATCAACTGGTTTGAGTCCCTCTCTCAAGCAGGAGGCAACAGGTAGTGATAGGAATTTCTCCTCCTCCCCGAAGCTCTTGCCATGTGAGTTCCTCAAGGTCGATCCTGTTGTTGATGTTGTTCGTGGTGTACAAGCCGCCGGTGAGCCCATTAGAAGTGCAGTCTGGTTTTCACAGCTGTGCAGATGATACCCAGCTGTAATGTCTTTTGCCCCTGGAACAAATGATGCCAAAGAAGTGCTAAATAACTGCCTGGCCAAAATTAATTACTGGATGGCCTCCAACTGGTTGAGACTGAACCCCGACAAGAAGGAGGTCCTGGTGACTAAGCCTGATTGCAGATGTGATGGAGTGCCTCTGGAGTGGTAACAGGATTAGTCCTGGGAACCACACCATTGATGGCTTCCTAGGGTGAGAACTCCAGGTGTCTTCCTGGATTACAGACTGACACTTTAGACTCAGGTGTCATCTGTTGTCCAAAGTGGTTTCTTCCACCTAAGGAATGTCACCCGATTAAACCCCAGTTCCGCTCAAGGACCTGCCATTACTAGTACACGCTTTTATTACTTCCAGACTTGACTACCGTAATGCTCTGTACTGGGGTCTGTGGAGTGTCCTTCACCAGTTGCAACTGGTGCAGAGCGCAGCAACCAGGTTGCTGACGGGCCTGTCCAAGTCATGTCACATGACCCCATCCTGTCCTGTGAGATATGCACTGGCTGCCTGTCAGGTGGCGAATCATCTTCAAGGTGGGCTTGATCACCTACAAGGCCCTGTATGGATCAGGCCCTGGCTACCTGACAGATCTCCTTACCCCTACCACTCTGGTCCACTCCCTCCGCTCCTCCACCAGGAGCCTCCTTGTAGTTCGAGGGCCAGGCTAAAAACCTCCAGTGACTGAGCATTCAAGGTGGCTGGCTCAGCCTCAGGAATTCACTTCCCAGCTCTGTAAGGGAGGCCCCGTCAGTGGAGGCATTCAAGAGGGGGGCCTAAAGATGCCTTTTCAAACAGCCCTTTCTGGACTAACCACAGTGTTTTTAAGTCTGTATTCATTATCTATTAATTAGTTATAATTGCTTATTTATGTCTGAATTTTAAGCTTCGTATAGCCCTTTAGAGCCTCAGTCTATTGCTGTTGTTTACCCTGCCTGTTTTATTTTGTAAGGTGCCCAGAGCCTCTGGGATTGGCCACCAAATAAATAAATTTTACTTTACTTACCTACCTATGGCTTTGCATAGGCTGCCAGCCAAGGGATGTGAGGAGGGCTATGCCAGTCACCATACAGGCTCTCACGTGCCGATGATTCAGGTAAGGGGGGTGGCAGGGTGGGTGATCAGTGCTTTGGGGAGACCACTAGTTGTCAGGGATTACATATGTGACAGGGGAGTATCAATCGGGGGTACCATGGGACACCAGGAAATATTTTTGGATGTACTGTGCACTGTAATTTGCATTCTAGGCACAGTTGTCAGATAGATCGGAGGGTGTTGTCCTTGTTACGGGCTGGGGATCAGTGACCGGGGGGCCACTGGCCACCAGGGAACTGATTTAGTTTACGGGCTGGAGATCAAGCATTGGGGAATGGTTGGCACCAGGGGAATATCACTTCACTATACAGGCTGGTGATCGGGGAGACCACTAGGTACCAGGGATTCACAATATAATATATGGGCTAGCAATCAGATGGAGGGGACCACTAGGCACCAGGGCTTACCTACATGAGTACAGGAATGGTGCTGGGCTGGGGAACCACGGACCACCAGTGGGAAGGTGTGCTCTTCCACCAGCCTACAGGGTTGTTGGCTGCAGTAACTCCTGCAGCCACTAAGGTTGCCCAGACTAAGTCAGAGTTTTGTTCAGCAGTATCTGCTCTGCACAAAAGGACTGCGCTAACCCTTTGTGCAGTGTAAATGCGCTGAATATGGGGTTGTGCGGATATTCCTGTCCTTGACCCTCCTTTGCCCACCGATACATTATGGTTTGCACCCTATTTGTCTGCACAGCCACCCTTTTGAATATCGTGCTCCAGGGCAAAACCCATTTTGCCTGGGCAAACATTCATTTGTGCCCACACCAACTTTTGAATATCGGGACCCTGATGTCATAATATTCTGCTTGTGACTCACAGTTATTCCCATGGCAACAGACTGTGATGACATGAGAGAATATAATTTGAAGCACGGATAAGCTATAGAGGTGACAAACTCTAAGGGATAAAGATCTTGTTTTGAGGGAATTTCTTTAGTAATAATGGAAAAGAGATCTGTAGAAGATATATGAAATACAAGCTGAATTGTGTCGAAATATTATGTATTCCAAAGTTTCCCAATGGCGCCAGCTGCTATTCGACTGAACAGAGACAGAAACTATCTTAGTGCTCACCCCACCCCAATGATTTCTTCATCCTTACAGAACTTGCGCCCATGAACCTAACCCCTTAGTAACAGTAACAGCAATCAATAATGAGCACACAAACTGCCTGCTAGTATTGCTAGAGCACACACTACACTTGTCCTGAAAGGTAAACAGGGACGCTGGAAGGTTTGATACCTTTTTTGACCAACAAGTGTCTTGTACAAAGATGGAATTTACACCAGCTTTCAGGGCCTCACAGGTCCCTTCTTCAGGTGAATAACAAAACTGAGTAACATAAGCAAGAGTGTAAGGAGGGATCTGTACACACTGGGACAAGGGGGAAAGGGGAGACATGATTGACACTTTTACTGTAAATATGTAAAGGGCTCAATGAAGTGAGAGAAGAGGGTTTACGTAAGAGGAAAGAAGGGGTCAAAACTAGAGGGTACAGCCTCAGACTGCAAGGAGAAAAGATACAGGGGCAATGTGAGAGGACTTTTTCTTTTTTTATTTTGCTCTTTGCCCCCAGCCGCCACTATGACATCAACCTGGTCTCAGGCCCCTGAAGCTTTCCACCTCCTCCGCCCTTGTGCTCTTTTCCCCAGTACCCTGGCTTGCCACCCCCCAGAGGGTGGGATGCGGCACCCAAGTGCCACATGACCAGTAACTGCCCGGGAGAGCAGGTCCGAGGCTAAACAAAGCCGGGGCAGGCTTCACAAGCATGGCCAGCTGTGAGGGAGTTTTCCTTGCTGTTGTCAGAGGCAGGAATGTGCAATGACGTCCAGCGTCTGCCCGCCCCTCAGACTGTTAGCGCCGGTAGCTGTGCGAACCCCCAGCTTCTGCCAGGGGTTTAAGCACCATGCACACCTGCACCTCCCCAGATAAGGAGAGTAATCCATGGAGCTCAATCCTACCCCTGGTCAGCCCTCCAGCGACCGGTCCGTCCTGAACCGGGTCACCAGCATCGCAAGCGAAATCCAACCGCTGCACCGACAGGCCGGCTGAGAGGAGTTTCATCATGGAGAGGGTGGTGGAGCCCTGGAACAGACTACCAGACAGAGTGGTGGGGCTAAATCAGTGGAAGAATTCAAGAGGGCATGGGACAAATGTATGGGCTGAGTATTGGGGAGAACGGGGCTGGCAGGGAGGGGAGGTGTAGGGGGAAGGGCAGACTAGATGGGCTGGTATGGTCCTTTTCTGCCATCAAGTGTCTATGATATGATTCTATGATATAAGCAGTATTTATATATGCTGTGAAGCAATGTATAAAAATAATTAAAGGGAATTACAGGAAAGGTAGAATGGTAGGCAATGTGAAGCTCAGAAGTGAAGAAAGGAATACAGAGCAATAAAGCCCTGAAATAAGAGTCTGTATAAGTTACAAAGCAATAAAAAATAGGATGTGTGAGAAAACTATGGGGTGGCAATTAATAGGAACAGATCATGTGAAGATGAAGAGATGCTAGAAGAGGTAATAAGAAGGTGACCAGACAGGAACACAGATAAGAAAACTTGAGATACAAGGTGTTTACAGTAGACAAGAAGGGTAGATAGGTAGGAAGTGTTAAGAAATGAATGGAGCTATGAAGAAATGAAGGAACAAAACAACAAAAGCCTAGATATAACCAGAGCATAAAAGTTTGTATGTGATGTGTGTGACGAACTAATCAAGGGGGTGGGAAGGGTGGGTAGGACTGAAGCTGAAAAGATATTTGTAAGAGAGGCAGGAAGGATGTTAGGAACAGGTCATTAGAAACGCAGCAGGCAGGAACACAGAAAATAAACAGAAACTTGGGTAACAAGTAACAAAAGAATTATAGTTTACCACAGTGTGTCATAAATCCAATGTCCCTATGCAGTCCACAAATATTAGATTTAAACTGTTTGATATATTTCAGTTCCATGTCCTTCTGTCCTGTGTATTTTTGAAGTTGCCTCTTAGTATCAGGACAGATAAGTCAGAGAGAGAATGATCTGTTTGTGAAACATAGTGTCCTACTGGTTTGTTGCTAATCTGTTTTACTGTTATGTATCAGTGGTGATTCGTCCTGGTTTGCAGTGGTTGCTAGTTTCCCAACATAGCATCCATTTGTGCACTTCTTGCATTGAGTTAGGTAAATCACATTGCTGGACTGGCGTGTAGGATCCATGGATTTTATTGTGCTGTTCTGGCTTGTCTAGATGGTGGTCTGTGTGCATATGTGGTTGCAGGTCTTACATCTTACCATCTTGCAGGTGTTGTCCCTCTTGTTTCAGTGCTATTATAATCTGCTGGGAGTTTATGAATTATTATGTTTGAGAGGTTGGTGGGCGCTTATAGGAATTACAGGAGGTTCAGGGAAGATGTCCTTAAGTATTTCAGCTTTACTCAGCAAGGATTGTAGTTCTTTAGTAATTTGCTGAAGGGTTTTAGCATGGGGCTGTAAGTGACAATACAGGGTGTGCGATCAGTTTGATCTTTTGCCTGTATTCCTGCAGATTTTCTTGTGGTATCTGTATGACCCATTCAGTTTGTCTTGGGATGGCCCTGCTGGATTAGGGAATTCAGAAGTGAGGAGAGCTGTCTGTCTTTGTTCTCTCACCAGAGAAGATTCGATGGTATTGAATTGCCTGACTGTAGCTTATATAATTTTTGTATGCCTAGGATGGAAGCTGGAATTATGCAGGTAGCAGTGTCTGTCAGTGGGTTTTCTGTAAAGGGCAATTTTATATGTTCATTATTAGTGATACTGACTGTGACGTCTTGAAAATGTATGGTGGTGGTGGAGTATTTGATAGAGTTTTATAGAGTGATGAAAGTTGTTAAAATCATGATGGAACTTTTGAGGGATTCTTCACCTTCTGTCCAAATCAAGAATATGTCATCTATATATCGGAGGTAGACTGATGGTTTATAGGGGTGGTGTTTAAAAAATCTTCTGCTAGACAGGCCACGAAAAGATTGCCATGTTGTGGTGCCATTTTTGTGCCCATGGCTGCCCTATTATTTGTAAAAGTGCTTGCCATTAAAAGTGAAGTTATTGTGCATCAGAATGAATTTTATTAGGGTGCTGATGGTGGTTCCTCGAATCTCTTGCCTAAAACAAACAATAGAAACACTCTGGATACAGAAGTTGATACCAGCCCATTTACAGAAGAAAGGGTTACTAACATACTAACATACTAAAATGCCAGCAGAATAGGCCTAACAGTCTTCGCGTCTGCTCGTTTGGTCAGCCCCCACCCTAGAGCTGACCTTGCTGCCCCTCACCTTCTCTGGCTTCTCCTTCCCAGTTCTGGATATTCTCGCTGCATTGATTTTGCTTCCAGAACCCTTCCCCTGTACCTGTCCCACCCTCTTGAACCCTCCACTGTCTCTGTCTTCACCAGCCCCTAGGCAGCACATTCCATGGCTCCACCACCCTCTCAGTGAAGTAGCACCTCCTCCTTTCTCCTGAATCTTCCCTCCAACTTCCACCCATGCCTCTAGTGGCCCCTCCTCCTTCCTTCAAAGCACCCTGACGGTTCCTTCCTATTTACCCCTTCATGTACCTGAAGACCTCTATCATGTCCCCCTGGTCCCTTCTCTTTTCCAATGTGTACATATTAGCTCTTGAGCCTCTCCTCATAGGTCCTGTCCCCAAGCCCCAAATAATTTTGGTTGCCCTCCTCTGGACCCTCTCCAGGAGTTTAATGTCCCTCTTTAAGTGTGGCCTCCAAAGCTGCACACAGTACTTGAGGTGCGGCCTCACCAAGCAGTTATACAGAAGGAGTATCACTTCCCTCTTTCTGGAGGTGATCCCCTAGTGATGCATCCCAGCATCCTGTTGGCCTTGGCTGCTGCCCTCCTACAAGTCTCGAGTTGTTCATCTTGACATCACCACCACCCCCAGGTCCCTCCCAGCCATGTGAGACTTGTATTCCCAGGGTGTACACTTGGCCTGGGTTCCTAGCCCCAGGTGCAGTACACTTGCATTTCCCTGCATTGAACCTCAGCTTCCACTTTCTAGACCATCTTCCAGAGCCTCCAGGTCCCCTGTAGGGCCACCCCCCCTTCTCCCCATCCACCACCGCCCCAGTTTTGAGTCATCTGCAAAGAGACTCATCTCACTCCTGATACCTGTCCTTATGTCAGAGATGTAGGCGTTGAACAGGAGGGACCCAGGACTGACCCCTGTGGGACCCACTAATGATCCTCCTGGGGATGAGACTATCCTGCCAACCACGACCATCTGGGTCCGGTCCTGAGCCAATCGCCTATCCATCTGATCATCTGGTTCCCCACCCCCATTTCTCCCAGCTTATCATCTGGTAGGTCTGAAAGAACTCTTAAAACTGAAGGTGGACAAAGCAATGGGGTCTGATGGATTCATACCAGAATTCTAAAAGAACTAAGGATAGAACTAGTGACACAGTGACTACCCTCTTTAACAAATCTTGGGAGGATGGGGTGGTACCTGAGGACTGGAGGAGGGCAGATGTGATTCCCCTTCACAAAGTGGGAGCAGGGCAGAAGCAGGAAACTACAGACCTGTTAGTTTAACCTCAGTGATAGGGAAAATGATGGAATCACTTCTGAAGGAAAAGAATTGTCGAGTACCTAGAGGCCAGAGGGCACAGGACCCAAGGCAGCATGGATTCACAGCAGGAAGGTCATGCCAGATGAATCTAATAGATTTCTTTGACTGGGTGACCAAAGTAGTAGATCAGGGAGGGCTGTGGACATGGCCTACCTAGACTTTAGCAAGGCATTTGACTCAGTTCCACACAAAGATTAATATACAAGTTAGCCAGCCTGGGAGTGGGTCACAAGATAATAGCCTGGGTAAGAATTGGCTGGAGAATAGGACACAGAGGGTAATAGTAAATGGAGTCACTCTGAAGAAAGGGAGTTACTAGTGGGGTGCTGCAGGGTTCAGTATTAGGACCGGTCCTCTTCAATGTCTTTATAAGTGACATTGCAGAGGGACTGGAAGGAAAAGTATGTATCTTTGCAGATGACACAAGATCTGCAACAAGTTGATGCTAAGGTGGGGTGGAAAGGATGAGAAGGACTTGGCAAGGTTAGAGGAATGGTCAAATGTATGGCAGCTTAGATTTAATGTTAATGCAAGTTAATGCATCTGGGAAACAAAACCCAGGGAAGAGTACACAATGGGGTGAGATGCTAACAACAGCAAAATGGAAAGGGACCTGGGGTAGTCATATCCGATGACTTAAAGGTGGGCAAGCAATGTGAGAGGGCCGTAAGGAGGGCTGGGGGATACTGGGATGCATAGGAGAGGCATCACCAGTAGAAAACAGGAAGTTGTTATCCCTCTGTACAGACAGCTGGTGAGACCCCATCTGGAGTACTGTGTGCAGTTCTGGAGACCCAATCTCCACAAGGACATAGGCGAGATGGAAGCTGTCCAGAGAGGGCAACTAAATGGTGCAGGGTCTGCCAGAAGACATATGAAGAGACTAAAGGAGCTTAATATGTATAGTCTCGATGAAAGGAGGAGAGGGGGACATGAGAGAAACTTTCAAGTACCTCAAGGGTATAAACAAAGTCCAGAGGGTAGCATCTTTCAAAAAGAGTGTGCAAGAACAAGGGGCACAATTTTGAAGATGGGGGTGTGGCTCAGAGGTAATGTAAGGAAGTATTTTTCACAGAGGGTTATGGATGCATGGAACGGCCTTCGGAGAAGGTTGTGGAGTCAAAAACAGTGGTTGAATTCAAGCATGCATGGGACAGCCATAGGCAATTCTAGAGGGTGGGGGTAGAAAGAAGTAGGCTGCTGGTTAACTAAGATCTGCAACTTATCCATTAGGTAGGGAAATGGGCAGACTGGATGGGCCAAGTGGTCCTTATCTGCCATCAAATTCTATGTTTCTATGTTTCTATGCATTGTCCTGTAAAAATGTCTGACACTGCAATGCCATCTTCATGTGGGATATTAGTGTAGAGGGCAGTGACATCCATTGCGGCTAGAATAGTGTTGGGTGGCAGTTGTCCAGTTTGCTTCAGTTGCTTTGCTCAGAACCTGGCATCTGATTGGCCAAAAATGGGCCACTGCTCCTGATTGGAGTGCCCTCTTGTCGGCTTCTTGGACAGGGGAAAAGTGCTTTTGCTGTAGTTGGGTACTATCTCCTCAATAATTTTCCCCACCGCCCCCACCCCTGCCACTCTTTAAACACGTTCTCCTCCACTTTACTGATCCTTGCTTACTGCACTCAGTCTCCACTTCTCTCTCACCATAGGACCTGCTCATATTATGTGGAGAGCTTTCCTCATTGGTCACTGTTTCTCCTACCCTCTCTCTGATTATTGGTTTTGCCTTGTCACCAAATTTACCAGGCTGTACCTCCATCTAATCCCTTAGGTATAAGACTTGTTTATTCTCCCTCCACCTGTCCTGTCCTGGGTAGGTTACAGCATAGAAATTTATGGCATTCCTACACTGTCCTCCACCCTATTACAAGTTAACTCTTCCTGATCTCCCAAATTACAGAACGTGTTAGCTCTAGCAGAGCCCCTAAAATTGACCGTTTTTTACTGCTGGATATTGTTCTTGTGAACAAACCTCACCTATGCTCACTCCGGAGTTTTCTTCAATGACCTCTGTGATCATTGCCTTATTGCTCATGCCAGGTCACTCCAATCCTCCTCGCACTCTGGGTTTATCTACAAAAGAAGTCGCAGGAATGCAAAACTTCTACTTGGCCTCTACAGTTGAAGAAGACCATGAGCTCTTTCACAGTATCCTGCTTGCAACATCAACAAGCATGCACCTATGAAGAAAATCTGTACAAAAAGAGATCTTGCCCTTGGTTCACCTCTGATTTAAAGGAAGTTTTACTAAATAGAGGTGCCTTGTGGAAAAAAAAGCAAGAAAATCTAAGACCCTGGGTGACTGTGCCGCCTTCAGAGCAGTGAGAAACCTCAGTACCAAACTAATCAGAACCAAAAGTCTAGCTACTACCAAAGTCAATTGAAGCCTCCTCTGAGTCCTCCTCTAAATTTTGGAGAACACTCAGGGACCTGGAAGGTCATAGCCCTACAAACTCTCTACCATCAAAATTGGCTCAGAGGGGCTTGAATTTACTTATAAGCATGAGATACTTAAACTACTTAACAATCACTTTGCTACAGCAGGGTTGGCCTTCGACTAATCACCAGCAAGCCCCTCTGGGATCAGTTACTGAATTAGACTTTTCCTTGCTCCATCCCTGCTTCAGCTCTATACCAGGATGCCTCTTCAGTAACTTTTTCATTCAGTCAGGTGTCTGCAAAGAATGTGGAAGACCTCATTCTACAATTGGATGTGAGGAAAAGTGCAGGAGCAGATCTTATAGAACCTTTCTTTTTAAAACTCGGTTATTTCACTACTATCTCCCCCAATCACTCACTCACCTATTCAACCTACCCTGTCACAGAGTGTCCTACCTACTATCTGGAAGATGGCGCACATCATACCATTGTTTAAATCTGTAGCAGGAGTGACCTTAACAATTACCACCCTATTTCACTGCTCCCTGTCCTATTCAAATTGTTGGAAAAGTGGTCAATGCACAGATTAGGAATTTCCTGGAAACCAATAATCTCCTCAATCCAATCCAGTCTGGGTTCAGGCCAAAACACAGTACTATCTCAGTGCTGCCAAAGTCTCAATGACTGGTTAACCTCCTGGATGTGAAAAAGCATGTCTAGCACTGTTCTTAGATCTGAGCAAAGCGTTAGACACAGTTGACCATGATCTGCTCCTTATTATTCTTGGAAACCTAGGATTTGATAATCCGGCATCGTCATGGTTCACAAGCTATCTACGGGTCAACAGCAGTGCATCAAGGCGTGGAGACTCCTCCCCCAAAACCCTGTTAAGGGTGTTCCACAAGGATCAATCTTAGGCCCCTTACTATTACTATATACATAAACAACATTGATGTTGGGATCAAATCAGCTAATATACCTCTTTGCCGATGATATGGTCTTGTACCTAGAAAGGCTTACCTCTGAATTAGCATGCGTGGACTTGAAGCTGACTTCAACACCCTTCAAGACAACCTCTTGTCCCTAAAGTTGCTACTGAATGCAAAGAAAACTAAAGCAATCCTATTTTGCCTCCAACAACTGCACTAAAAGCTCACACCCCTCAACAGTAGTGCAGATCCTTACTCTATTAGGGGAACCCTTGCAGTTTGTGACTAAATTTAAGTATCTGGGCGTGTGGTTTGACCAGAAACTTTCTTTTAGTAAGCACGTTGATGAGCTGGTTAGGAAGCTGAATATGAGACTCGGTTTATTCTACAGAATAAAGAATTTACTCACTCATGAAGCAAAGACTAAGCTAGTCCAGTCAACATTTTACCACTATTGGACTATGCCGACCTCATCACGGGCAGTCCTCTCCTCCACCTGATCCAAACTGGACACACTGTATCACGGGCGATCAGATTTATCATGAGCGCCATACTCGCACCATCACTGAACACTCTATACTATGATGGGGTGGCCTTCACTCAGCCTTAGACGTCGCATGAACACAGTGGTCTGGACATATAGAGCTATCACCAACAAACTCCCTCAGTATATTTCAAACTGCTTGCCTGTCTCTCCAGTGAGCTGCTATGCTTTGAGGAGTCTATCATACATTTCCTTGGTAAGGTCAGGATTCACCTTGGGGCCACAGCCGTCAGCCACATACTCTCTGTAATCTGGAATAATATCAAAAGTCACTAAAACTCGTATTGCCGGTAAGCATGATGCTATTCAAGGCTTTACTCCAACACAAAGCAGCTCTGTATCGTTGCAAATGCCAGACCTAAGTGCATCACCGTCCTAAACCCTGGAAGCACGGCACAGAGGTGACTTATCATTGCTTATCTTCTACCCACCCCTCCACTCCCTCCTTGTGTCTATTCCAGGGTTCCCCTTACTGTCCCTCCCTTTGACCTAGCATGCCCCTACCAGCCCTCATCCACCTTATTCTGTCTACCTAGGCCCCATCCCTAACACTCCTCCCACCTGATAGCACTCCCCACCTCCTTCCTTCTATTTACTTTTGCTTATGTACAAAATGTGCTTCTCTACTAATTACAGTCTTGTTAACTCCCTGTATCACCTAACATTGCCCCTTGCCTGCTCAGGAAAATGTCATTATCAATGACAATCGTTCTTATTTATTGTCACTCGATTTAGCGAGCTAATGATCGCTGTACATATATATATCGCTCTCTTTTCCAAAACGTGTTTTTAACTGTTACTCTTTATGTACTTTATCACATGTATTATATTGCTGACCGTCCCAGGTCCACCTTGTAAATGAGCTTGTCTCAACAGTGTCTCACCTGGTAAAATAAAGATGATTGATTGAGTTTCCTGAGGAAATATGTGGTGTCCTGAATAAAAGTGCTAGTAGAGCTCTTACTAGTGGTTTTAAATGGATTCAGTGAGCCTAAAATGTTCTCAGTGAGTGCGCCATCTGACAGCTGTCTGTGTGCCTCTTTAATGTAATCCTCTGTGTTCATCGCAACCACAGCGCTACCTTTGTTAACTTGTTTTGTTATGATGTTATGGCTGTTTTTCAGCGTTGTGTGGCCCTTTTCCTGTGGTGTGATATTATACAAGAGTTTCTGCTGTTTGCTTAGGATCTGCATGACACTTAAGCCTGTCTGTACTGCCAACTTTGCCATGCATCAACCCATGCGCATGGGTTGATGTGCTGCAAAATCAGCAGTGTAAACACTCTCTGAAGGACCTTAAGCCCCTTCAGATCCTTTTTTGATCCAACTCCATTGGGGGATCAGCAGCGGAGCAAGCACTTTATGCAGTGGTGTGAACACTTTGCTGCGCCGCTCTGCTGCAAAGGCTATCTTCCTTCATCCTCCAGTGAATTCACTGCCCCTCCTTGGAGCGACCTGCAGTGCTGCGAGGGCAGGCTGTGTAAATGGTGAATTACCAGAGGGCAGGGAGCACAGCGTGAAGGGAGTGGGCGCAGATGCCAGAGCTCTGCCGCCATGTAAACATGGCTTCAATGTCACCCTTACACCTCTGCTTCTGGGTGCTGCAAAAATGCTGAACTTCTATCCCCAGTTCCTCTGGCTCTGTGAATTCCCCAGGTCCACTCCACTGAAATATTGCCATGCCATGTGGTTCTGCTCAAGGTAACAGCCTGTGTGTGTTATTTAGACCCATCCAACAACCAGCATGAGGCCACCCCGACCTCAACCTACCTTGGCTTTGAAAATCTGGAACGCAGCTTGGGCTCCATGACATGGCATTTAATCTGTGCCTCCAACCTAAATGACCCTAGGAACTCTGGGCATGTCTGATGGTGTCCACGTATTGTTTGATCTACTGCTGATGATGATCCACCGTATTCGTTACAGCCACCACTTCACGTGGCTTCTCTGGTGGTCTCAGCACCTATACCATTACCATATTCCTCCCAGTCATCAGAAAGGCTACTGACTGCCCTGGAGTTGCATGGAGCATTGCTCTACTGTGTTGCAATGTATTCCACAGTGCTTCTTAAAACTGAGGGTCCCTGTTCAAATACATCTGCAAAACTTGCTTTAAGCACCTATTGAACCTTTCAATGACACGGGTTGCTTCTGGATTTTAGTAATATGTTAACACAAGGCCAGTTCCCTCTCCTGATGAAATATCTGAAAGGCATCTGATGTAACGGTGGATTGTTGACTGTAATAATTTGGCTGGGTGCCCCAGTGAGCAGACTCTGGCATCTTCATTTGGAAGAAGTGAGGTCTCTAGGAGCAGGCTGCCGCACTTCTTGTGGTCACTTCAAGTGCAGTTCATCAAATGCCAACCAAAAGCACTGGTGTGGTGCCACTAACAGTCTCTCTCTGAATATCCAACTTCAGTGAATTTCATGATCCTGGTGGCCATTAAATAGACTGGAATGGTACTAGTTGAGGCTGACAACTTTTGCCACTAATCACACATGTCACAGTCTTTCCCAAGGCCTCAACCTCATAATCTATAAATGGCCATTAAACTAACTCCGATACCTCTGCCCCAACTGGCATTCATGAGTCAGGGCCAGCACGTTATTCTGCAGACTGGTTGGGATGACTGGCCTCTGACCCCATGCTAGACAATGTTCTCCTCAACAAACAAGTTGATCTTGACTATTGAAATGAGGTTAAAGATGCTGCTGTACACCCGTAAGCCAACAATGACAAAGTCTCACACCTAGCTAAGCAGCAGATCTTCGAGAGAGAACTCTCCAGGATGGGCTACGGAGACCCTCCTGACTTGTTGGAGGTCACTTGCCCAGGTCCCTAATAGGGTGTACCACCACTCCTTTTGCTTACAATGACCAAAATGCCTTGTGTTGAATGAAATAAACTACAGTATGTACTAATCTTCTGTATAGACTGCACTCTATAAAATGTTATTGGGTATCACATTGTTTAATTTATTGGATGATTGCTTGAACCTGCTATAACTTACTTTGATGTATCCTATACCCAAGTTGTTCAGTAAACTTGAATTAAAAAAAAATCCAATCTTCCCACTAGGCTGCCTCAGGCTCTTCATGTCCACGTTCCTGTGTGTGGTAACTTGTGTGCCTCCCAGTTAGTGGGTACATCTCAGACGATCAGCTTCAACACTCCCACTTCAGCTGGGGCACAGAGTTGAGACTGAAACCAATTTGAAAAAATAGCAGAAAGGTTTACTATAATGCACATGAAAAGATGAATATAGCTAAGGGCTGGCATAGGCACATGTCCTTGAGATTCATTACTGCTTGCATTTCAGACATGAAGACAGGTATACAGCATACTTAGTCTGTGGTGGTCAAGCAACCACGACTTCATGTTGAAAATCACTTTGTCAGTGGCCAGAAGCTCTTCTGCTGAAATAGCTGCAGAAACTTGCACTGAGTTTCTGATTCACACACTGGTGATAAATACCACCAGACAGTATGAACTGGTTTGTCCTTGTTAGGTTCTTATATTGCTGTCATGATGCATCTGTGTTCTAATATAAAACTCTGTAGCTGAATGGAACACAAGCTACATTATCTGAACACCATTGTATAAATCAAAACTGCCCAGTGAGTTAACAAATGGTACATAAAGATGAAACAGAACCACACTTGTAACTAGTATTTAAGCAGCAATACAATGAAACCGTTTTTCCAAAAGCTAGTTTCAGCTACAGTTAACAAAAACATTAGCTTAATCTACAAGTCTAGTTTTCCTAAGTACCTCCTTTTTGCATACCATGATTTTTTTTCTCGGTCCTGACCCTTACCAGATCTACAGTGCTATTTCTAAGCCAAATACAGTGGCCATCTTTTTCTTGAGAAAAACTAAATTAAAACACTGATAAAATACTAAAATTTTGGTGGAGCTAAAATGTTACCACCAAACAAAATGGAAGATGCCTGAGTCTTTACAATGCAAAAAAATAGGGTCACATTTTTTGCCCAATTTCATCACACTGCTGCTTTTAAAGAAACTTCTACAGGTAAAAAATGACTTACAGGTTAAAAACAGTCATTCTTAAAATGATTTGACCTAGAAACATAGAAAGTGATGGCAGATGGGGACCAAAGATCCATCTAGTCTGTCCTGAGTGCTACCCCTTTATAATTTCTTAGAGGCAACTGCCTTGTACCTGTCCTAAGCAGATTTGAATTGCCCTACTGTTTGGAGTCAATGACTTCTGCAGGTAGGCTATTCCATGGAGCCACCATCCTTCCTCAAGGTCACACAGTGATGCTGGCGGATACAGTCTGGGTCTCCAGGTTCATAGCTCTCCAATCAAACCATTAATCTGCACACTAGTGCGCTGGGTTCAAAGGATAGTATGGACCTACAGCCAGATCCTCAGACTCTAAACTGGTACGGCCTTGCTGGGTCTGTGCTGTTACCCTTGTTACCTGGATGACCCGGTGGGGAATTGGACAAAACCTTTAGACCTTAAGCTGATACATGCTTGTAGATTGTGGGCTGTTACCTGGATGTGTCAGATGTGACAAATGACACAGACTCCTAGATCCTAAACTACTGGAGTCAGAGGGGCAGTGATGTTACTTGGATGTGCCAGGTGTTGGAGTAAACACAGCCTCTAGACCCTTAGTTGATAGAGGCTGGCAAGATATGCTTTATTCCTGAATAATCCAGGTGATGGAGTAAGCACAGTCTGTAGACCCTAAACTGATCAAGACCAGGAAGAGATGCACACTTGTTAGTTGAGTATTCCAAGTGTGGGAGCAGACACAGGCTCTAGACCCTAAACTAATTGAGGCTGGCAAAATAAGTGCTCTTACCTGAATATTCCAGGTGTTGGAGCAAACACAGACTCGGGACCCTAAACTAATAGACTCGGATGTCCTGTTACTTGAATAGGCCAAGTGTAGAAGCACTCTGATTCTACACCCTAAACAGACAGAGGCTGACTGGGAATGTTCTGTTACCTGGATGGACCAGGTGTCGAGCCCTCATACCTCTAGACCCTAAACTGATAAGAGTTGACTGAGGAAGTTCTGTTTCCTGGATATGCTAGATGTAGTGCTTGCTCTTTTGGATCCCAAACTGAAAGAGGCTGATTATGTTCTGTTACCTGGATGGGCCAAGTGTACAAGCACTCAGATTTATAGACCCTTAACTGATAGGGGCTGGCTTGGAATGTTCTGTTGCCAGGCTGGGCTAGGTGTAGGGGCGCTCAGGCGTTTAGACGCTAAGCTGGCATGGATTGACAAAGGGTGTTCTGTTACCTGGATGGGCTAGGTGTACAAGGCGCAGACATCTATAGGAGGGGTTGTTGCACTTACAAATCCATGATATCAATGTCATTAGTATCTTTAACGAACTTAAAACCATCTACTTCATTGTCTATGTATTTATTTATTTTGTTTTTGTTAACTGGCTGCGGCACTAGACAGAAGCTGTCTTTTTCAGACACGACCTGGGAGGTTACAGAGAGAGGCAAAGAGTACAACAACACAGGGTACATTAACATACAATAGGTATAAAGACTGAGGATGCAACAATAACAGTAAATACAAGGATTGAGAGTGCAAATGTATGAATCAATACGATAAACAGTTCTGGTACAACACTAGGAGGCAAAATTAGTTGTAGATTATTAAATGAAAGGGCTATAAGATAAGGCATGTATGCAAGTGTACAAGGACATACATCATTTCTTAGATGAGCAGTTACACTTGAAGGACGAGAGTGAATATTTACACAGGCATGTTGAAAACCCTCAGAGCTGAGCTGCTCAGAATCTCAGGAGGGATGTTGTTCCAGATCTTAAGTACAAAGCAGAGGCACCAAGGTTGGTCTTGAGTTTAGGCACAGTGAGCAGGTGAAGGTCCATGGATCTTAAAGGGTAAGGGTTGATCTGTGGCTGAAGCAACCTAGCAAGTAAATAAGGCTGTTGTATTTAAAATGACTGTACATTAATTTCAATTCTTCCTTTTAGCTGGCTTTATGTGAATGTGTTTTAATAGACCTAGGTGCGTGATTTTCAAAGGAGCTGCCGGGATTTGTGGCGGTGTTTTAGCAAGTTGCATAACGTGTGATATTAGGCCTTTTGTCACAACTGCCAGAATTCACACAAATAGAATGGCATTATGTCTCAAACAAATAACGTGTTGGTCATTTATTTGCGGCACACTGCTGTAAAGCATGAAAACTGTGCACAACACGTCTAAACATTTGAAAATTGCATTCAAATGTTTTGGTACATTTTGAGTGATGCAGCTAACCCAACAAATTGTCTCTGCGCCACCAATTGTGAAACCTCAGCACACAAAGTCTATTTTAATTGTATTATATGACTTTTTAGTTAGTATTTTTCTCCCTTTGCCTGGCCAGCCCTCCTTTCATCCCAGCCACACCAGTCCTGTCACCCCGCTTTCTGCCAGGACTTTTCGCACAGAAGCAGTATGGAGTTGGGGTTCATCAGGTGTGGGGTCTGCAGGTGACTGTAAGCCTTCTAGCTCCCCAGACCCTTTTCCTGATTTCTCCATTCCCGGAGGAGTGGGTGTGCAGTGCTGCCCCCGGACTGCCACGCATACCTCCATGCATAGGACATCAGCGTCTGCCACTCTTCCTCATCCCTGATGTGATGGTTCCTGGTTGCTGTGCCCCAGCCAATGCTAGGGGCCAGGCAAGCACTGGATACCGTAACCCACCCTTCCTGGGAAAGGAGGCTATCCTCCTGATGCTCTATCCTCTCTCTCTCTCTCCCAGCCAATCCCCAGCAACCTGGGTTCACTCCCAAACCTGGGTCATGCAGGCATGGCAGTAGGTGAGGTGTTCATCGCCTCTACCTTCTGCGCCACTTGGCTTGCTGCATTATATAACTTGTGAATTTTTTTTTTTTTTTTGTACTTTATGTTTATTGCTTTAAGTAGTAAAACAATACATACATTTCCTCATACAAGGCTATCATAAACTTCTGTAACAACATAGTTGATATACATATACATTTCCCTGTAATCTGGTACAATAGGAGCTGAGGGTTCTCAAATATATTGTCCATAAAAACAATCCCATAATGCCAGCCATCTCAGAAGCTTCTGGAGCTTCCATCTTAGGTAGTAACAGCAGGAATAAATTAATGCAATCTAAAATGATTGCTATTTATCCATGTATAGAAAAGAGATTTAAAGGTAAACTTATGCCTATAGATCAATTACTACAATTTCACAGTGGGAAACCCTACTCCATTACAACAGCCTATCCAAACAGTAAGCAAGAGAGAAACAAAACATTGCCTTAGTTATCCAAATTTATACTTTTAAGGAGCTACCATTTAAACAAGGCTTACAAGGCTGTTTTAATCCTTTAAAGTCTAAATAAAAAGTGTCTCTTCAAAAGAAAGGAGAATGGGTATTGCCCATACAGTCCCTGTATCCAGGACACAGCTCGGGAAACCAGGTCCCGTGTCTCACTGAATTAAATCAGTTATTGTCCGAATCCTCCTCGATTCTCCTTCCATCTGCTTTTGCTTGAAATTCCGTTTCTACTTTCTCCATCCAGCGCCCTGCATCTTTAGGCTCGTTGAACTGCCAACTCTTTCCACCATATATTATCCGTAATCGTGCGGTAAAAGAAATGAGTGCACTATTCCCAATGCCCAGAGCCTTTGCCTGACTCCATCGAACTGTTTGCGGTGAGCCCGTGTTTGCTAGGAAAGATCTGGGAATATCTTGACATCATGCCCCTCAATATCAATTGGGTACACTGACCTTGCTGCAGAGTAGGAGGTCTCAAATTTCTACTCCCACGTGCACACTAGAACAGTGCGTGGTTGCTCTGTGGCCGATGGCCTGGCCCTAGGGTTGACTCTATACACCCTTTTAAGGGCAGTCCATTCAAAGGTTTCTGAAACCGGAATGGTTTCAGACATCCACTTACCAGAAAGTTCAAGAGATCAGCACCCTCGGCACCCTCTGGTATACCGACCAGTCTTAGATTACCAGCGTGGTCTCATTCTCCAAAGCTTCTAATCGACCTCGTAGATGAGCATTTTCCTTAGTCAAGGAGGTAACAGTTGTCAACATAGTAATGGAGCATTTCTCTGTTTCAGCAACGACGCAGATAGATCTTTTATGGCCACTTCATGCATTTCTAGTTTGGCTAATGTCGCTCCATTTTACTGTCCATAGATTTGACTGTGGTTAATATTTGTTGCCAAGGTGGAACTTGCGATCCATTTGTCCCAGGGCCGTCCTCATGGGTTTCAGTTTCCTCTCGGGCCTGCCCCTGTTTGCCACCGATAGATTTAGGCTCCAGAACCTGTTGATTTCGGTTTCCCATGACGAGTCTAGATTCGTTGTGAAGCTAAGCACCTCCTAGAGATGATTCTTTGATTTTTATTTCACTTTTTACTATTTTTTAAGTTAAATAATAGGGTTTTCCCTGTTTGATGCAGAGCTGATCTAAAAGCGTCCTGCAAGGAGATTGGCTCTCTAGCGCCCTCCATAACTTGTGAATTTTATCAGGGTTGCCTGTCTTGCTATGGCAGAAGCTTTCAGGCAGTGAATGTGACTTCACTGGCCAGGCACTTAAGCTTTCTGACTGAACACCTAGTATTCAGGCTTTGCGGAGGGGTGAAATCCATGAGGGCAGGTGGATGGCAGTAAGAGGTCATGGCAGCTCAGTCACCAGAGCAAGGCCTAAAAATAAAATGGTCAAGGGGGTGCAGTTGCAGCATGAAGCCAGAGGAGAAAAAGATGATAAAAAGTCAGACACAAGTCCTCCAGGTGGAGGAAAGAAACAAAATGATACAAGCTATCAAGCTGCCCCAAAGCCACCATTTGGATGTGCCGGGTCCCTCTGTGATTCTGTTCCCAACACACGCTTTCTCTGCCCACCCTTTAAGCTCCAAGCTGTAAGTGAAGTTTCACATTTTCTCAGGTCTTGTTTCTAATTAATCACAGTTTCTGAGCGGCTGGAGCTGGCGGCTTCCTTAAGTGTGTGATTAATGGCAGCTGCTGATATGGAAAATGTGCTGCAGGGATGTTACCCGGATGTGCCAGGTGTTGGAATAAACACAGCCTCTGGACCCTTAGCTGACAGAGGCTGGCAAGATATATGCTACTCCTGAAAAATCTAGGTGATGGAGCAAGCACAGTCTGTAGACCCTGAACTGATCAATGCGGGAAGAGGTGCACAACTGTAACCTAAGTATTCAAGCCTGGAGCAGACACAAACTCTAGACCTTAAACTAATAGAGGCTGGCAAGATATGCGCTCTTACCAGTATAATCCACATGTTGGAGCAAACACAGACTCAGGACCCGATACTGATAGGCTGGGGATGTCCTGTTACTAGGATAGGCCAAGTGTAGGAGCACTCAGAATTCTAGACCCTAAACAGACAGAGGCTGATTGGAAATGTTCTGTCACCAGGATGGACCAGGTGTCGGAGCCCTCATACCTCTAGAGCCTAAACTGATAAGAGTTGACTGAGGAAGTTCTGTTTCCAGGATATGCTAGGTGTAGGAGCGCTCACTCTTCTGGATCCCAAACTGAAAGAGTCTGACTGCGGATGTTCTGTTACCGGATGGGCTAGGTGTCCCAGCATTCAGATTTATAGACCCTTAACTGATAGAAGCTGGCTTGGAATGTTCTGTTACCTAGATGGGCTAGTTGTAGAAGCTCAGACTTGACTCTAAACAGGTAAGGGTTGACTAGGAATGTTCTGTTACCTGGATGGATTAGGTGTGGGAAGGTCAGATGTCTAGAGGAGGTGGTTGTTACACTTACAAATCATGATATCAGTATCATTGGAATCTTGTAATGGCGTAAAACCATCTACCTCATTGTCTATTTAAAATGATTGTACATTATTGTCAGTGTTTTCTTTCAGCTGGGTTTACATGAAAGTGTTTTAACAGACCTTGGGGCTGGATATTCA
Source organism: Neoceratodus forsteri (assembly GCA_016271365.2). Taxonomy (NCBI): domain Eukaryota; kingdom Metazoa; phylum Chordata; order Ceratodontiformes; family Ceratodontidae; genus Neoceratodus; species Neoceratodus forsteri. The sequence continues at coordinate 1,060,076,329 of CM028135.1, forward strand.
AAGGGCTGTCCAGGATTTGCGGCACTGTTTTAGCACAATTGCACAACGTGCAACAAAAAAATTAGCCCACAGAAAATGTAGTCTTTTGTCACAATTGCCACAATTCATGCACATAGAATAACACGTATCAAACAAATGACACGTGGGTTATTTATTTGAGGCACACTGCTGTAAGACATGGAAACTATTGCAAATGTGTTAAAACATTTGAAAATAGTGTTCAAACGTTTTGGACATTTTGGATGATGAGGCGAGCTCAAAATTGGGAATTGCATCTGAATCATCAATTGTAAACCCTAGCCCCTGTTGTCTATTTCAATTTTATTAGATAACCTTTTTTTTTTCAGTATTTTTCTCCCTTCTGCCAAGCCAGCCCTCCTTTCATACCAGCCACCCCAGTCTTGTAACCCCGTCTTTCCACCAGGACTTACTTTCACACAGAAGGAGTGTGGCCTCAGGCTCGTCAGGCGTGGGGTCTGTGGGAGGCTATAAATCACCTAGCTCCCCAGGCCTTTTCCTGATTTCTCCATTCCCTGGGGAGCAGTGGATGCAGTGCTACCCCAGACAGTCTCACGCATGCTTCCATGCATGGGACGTCGGCATCCGCCACTCTTCCCCATCCCTGATGTGATGGTTCCTGGTTGCCATGCCATCAGTCAATGCTAGGGGCCAGGCTAACACTGGATACCGTAACCCACCTTCCTGGGAGAGGAGCGAAGTCCTCAGATGCTCTGTCCTCTCCTCTCAGGCCAGCCCCAGCCATCCAGGTTCACTCCCGAATCTGGGTCACAGGCGTGGCAGCAGGTGAGGTGTTTGGCGCCTCTACCCTCCATACCACTTGGCTGGCTACACTATATAACTTGTGAATGTTATGAGGGTTGCCTGTCTTGCTATGGCAGAAGCTTTTAGGCAATACAAGTGACTTGACTGGCCAGACACTTAATCTTTCTGGCTGAACCCCAGTGTTCAAGCTTTGCTGAGGGTGCAATCCATGAGGGCAGCCGGATGGCAGTAAGGGGCTCATTGCAGCTCAGTCACCAGAGCAAGGACTGAAAAATGGTTGGGGGCAGTCACAAGCATGAAGCCAGGGAGAAGAAAGATAATTAAAAAGTCAGACACGTGGCCGGTGGTGCTGAGGGCTGCGGCGCTGGACGCCCTAACTTCACGCCACACTGGCAACCCGTGTTTGGGAATGAGCACAGGCTGCCAGGGGTCGGCAGGGAGAAGAAGGATTGAGCATCCACAGGACTGCTCTCCTTCTCCGGGAGGGACATCCGCGCTTGGTGCACGCCTGGCCCCTAGCAGTGGCTGGGGCTGGGGCTGGTGCACCGATGCAGTGAGGAAGCAGAGTCAAGGTAGATGCCTGGAGGAGCACATACAGATGCATGTGCACTCCTCCTTGTGGCATCATTGCATGCCTTGGCTCGAGAACACCAGAAAAAGGAGGAAAATGTCGGTCAGGCATGCCTAATGACTGCCGAGCCTCAGAGCGCTGCCCCTCAATAGCAGTAACCCTCCAGCTCCGGATTCAGTATGTGAGGTGGGTTGAGGATCCCCACCACCCCACCATGGGGGCAAGCTGTGGGGTCTCTGGAGTGGAGGTAAGCTGCAAAGGGGACAGGGCTGGGGGCTTGGACATGATGAATGCCACCAGACCAGAGGAGAAAAAGGCTAGCTGTAAAGAAACAAAAGTCAGACACAAGTTCTCCAGGTGAAGGAAGGAAACAAAATGATACAAGCTATCAAGCTGCCCACAATCCACCCTTTGGATGTGCCTGGGTCCCTCTGTGTTCTGTTCCCAACACACGCTTCTCTGCCCACCTTTTAAGCTCCAAGCTGTAAGTGAAGTTAGACATTTTCTCAGGTCTTGTTTGCTAATTAATCACAGTTTCTGAGTGGCTGGGGCTGCGGCTTCCTTAAGTGTGTAATTAATGGCAGCTGCTGATATGGAGAACGTGTTGCAGGGCGTGCTCTACATTCAGCCTCTGAAAAAGAAATCACAGGTTTCTGGTAGCATTGTACAGCAGTACGTTACAAAAATAGAAGCAGTGTGGCAGAAACCTCTTTTAGAAATGTTTCAGCATAATTAGAGTATAGCAGGCATGCTGGCACTGGTTGTATCCTCAGCCAGAGTATATTATTTGCAAGAAAACCAAATTAATTGAATGTTTAACACCATAGAAACAAGCTGGCCCACTGGTGTGGTGGGCGCGAGGTTATGCACCTCTCCTGCCACACCAGTGACCCAGGTTCTGAGATGGACGTGGGTTGCTCGGGGCTGGGTGGGAAGGAGGAATGAGCATCCATTGGACAGCTGGTTGCTGTGTCTCACTGTCTGACTGCAGCCCAGTGGTAGTGCATGTGACATCACCAGAAGGGAAGGGAATCACGTTCAGGGTGCCGGGCAGTCTACAGGTAAGTGGAGCTCCCACATTGTGCCCGTGGCATGTGCTGTGGACTCAAACCACCTCAGCAGCAGGATGATTGCAGGTTTTACCATGCTGCAGCGACACCACCCACAGAGATATCCCCGACAGCGACAGCTGCAGTGCCAAGTGTCAGCAATGCGGTGTCAGGATGCCTCCAATGTTTCCATCAGGGCTGCGCCCTGAACCCTCCATGTGGGGGCTCTGCCCCCCACCCTACAGTCTCTAGGATTATAACCCCGAGTCAGAGTTGGACTGGGGGGCGATACACCACGATGCAATCTCGGGTGTCTGTCAGAGACCATCACAGCGGCGCGCGGATTTTGCCTAACTCCTGTCGCTGTGATGGTCTTCACAGTCAGGGCATCGCTGCGGCATCAGTACACCAATGGGCTGACCCCTGCAGGCTCTGCACTGGTAACCAGGCACCCCTAACAGTCTTGTGGCAGAGGGCGATGGCGGGAAGGCAAGTCCCAGAGGAACTGGGTGATGAAGTTAGGGGTTGGTAGGAAGGGGCAGCTGAGGCAGCTTAGAAGTTTAAAAAAATGAAAAAAAGAAACAAAGAAACAGAATTTATCAGCAGCTAAGGAGCACTTGGCCCACCTAGTCTGCCCCTCTTTTCCCTGCCTGTTCTACCACTGCAGACCTTGCCTGGTCTCTGGCCACCTCCTCTCTCCGCTTTGATACTAGTTTTAATTTATACCTATCTTATGCATGCTTGAAGTCCATCACAGTTTTCACCCCACCACCCCCACTGGAAGATTGTTCCAGGCATCCACCACCCTCTCAGTGAAGAAATACTTCCTCACATCCCTCCTAAGCTTCTCCCTCCTGTTTCATTGCATGCTTGCAGTTACCCTACACCTTCTTTTGGAAAATGTCCATTCCTATGCCTTATTCACCACTGTGAGGTATTTAATAGTCTCTATCATGTCCTCCCCTCTCCTCCTCTTTTCCAGGTTGTACATGCTTAAATCCCTCAGTCTCACCTCATAGGACATTTAGTGCAGCCCTTCACCAGTTTTGTTTCCTCTTCTTTAATGGGATGGCCTTACCCAGTCTATGTCCTTTCTGATGCATGGTCTCCAAAACTAGACGAGTGCTCCAGGTGTGGTTTCACCAATGGCTGATTCAGTGGCAACATCACCTCCCTCTTTCTGCTGGTGTTACCCTCCCTGTGCAACCCAGCATCCCACTGCTTTCCCCACTGCTTCGTCACATTGTCTTGCCATCTTAAGGTCATCTGTTCTGATTACCCTAGATTCCTATCCTATTTAGTGACTGTCAATACCTTCTTCACCGCTCTGTACTCTGCTCTAGGTTTATGTGCACAAGGTGCATGATTTTGCTCTGTTTTGCATTGAAACCCAGCTGCCATACCCTTGACCATTCCTCTAGCTTTTCAGGTCTCTATTCATTCTCTCCATCCCTCAGAGTCTCCACCCTATTGCAGATCTTAGTGTCGTCTGCAGTGAGGCACACGTCCTTCCAGTTCTTCTGTAATATCTTTATAGAGACATTAAACAAGACTGGATACAGTACTAAGCCCTGAGGAAACCCACTGGTTACTCTCCTTCCACTGACCTGGGTCCCATTAACCACTACCCTCTGTCACCTATCAGTCAGCCAATTGCACCCAATGTACCATCTTGATTCCACACCCAAACTTCCCAGTTTTTATGAGTCTCCTACGTGGCATGGTGTTGAAGGCCTTGCTGAAGTCTAAGTAGTCCAGTACCCTTGTCCTTGTGTGTTTCATCTCTGCTGCTGTCCTAATGTTAAACCGCACTGTCTGGTGATCCTTGGTCCCCAGGTGGCATCCGTCCCAGACATCTGTAATAATGTCACTGTCGGTAAGCACCAGGTCCAGTATTGCCCCACCAAGAGTGGGTTCCTTGACTAGTTGCCTCAGAAACAACCTCTGCAGGAGTCTAGGATGACCCTGCTTTTAGCTGAGGCCACGCCTTGAGGTTGCAATCAATATCTGGTAGACTGAAGTCCCCCATCAGCAGTACCTCCTCCTTATCTGCCATCTTGTTAATGGCTTCCTCCATGTTCTTGTCTAGATCCTCCCCTGTGCTGGGTCTGTAAATCACCGTGGTGCAAATGGGTTCACCCACTACGCTGTGATGTGAATTGCACCATCCACAATTAGAGCACCACAAAATGCCAACACTAGACAGGCTGCAGCGCATAAATTGACAGTGATGGGAGTGAAACTCAGCAGTGTGACCACAGGCAACGTGTACATTTCCAGTAATACCATGTTCTGTGGGTTGGGGGTGCACCGCCTTCTCCCCAGATCCTTGGGGCTGTCCCCCCACCCCTGCAATTACTATAATATAATCTGAGGTGCATATGCACTGGGAACCATTGCAATAATGGGACATGAGGCAGAATATTTTTATGCATCTGACACCATGCCAATTGCCATCCCAACCAGGTGTCCTTCAAATAATTGATCAAGCGAACCAATAGCTCATCATGGGTAACAAAAACTGCCAACTCGCATCTCCTTGAACACATTCACTATGTCTCCTGGGGACAAAAGCCAGAGCTGGTAACAGCCTTAGGTTATTTTCAAAGAATCGCACCCATCCTCCCATGAATCCTTAGTCGCTCATCTATCCTTCCTCATCCACCCCTCTTTACATAGGTGTTCTATACACCCTCCAAAGCCCTCACCGACTCCCTCATCTCAGCCATCTCCTCTATCTCTTCAACCACCTCAATGGTGAACTCATCCTATTAGGCAATTTCAACCTGAACTGGCTCTCCTCCACCACCAATCCAGTAGCCCTGAGGATCGAAGCCTTAAATCTCACCCAGCTAATCCAGGAACCCACCCATCTAAATCACCGATCACAAAAACACACCCTTCTTGACTGGATTCTAACCTCCCACCCCCACAGGATCACCGCCTCAGGTATACTTCCGATGCCCTTAGCGACCACTCGTAACCTACTGCATCTGTAAAATCCATTCACTCCACTCCAGCCCCAAATTCCATTAACCCGCCCCTACACCTCCTTGATGAATCCAACCTTCAATGTGACCTGTCAAACACAGACTGGCTTCCTGTCCTCGCCTCACTGCTCGGCGTCGACACGCACTCGCCCACTTCTGCCGTATCTTCTTAAGCATATGGGACCGCCACGCCCACCAGGAAAGCCAGAGTTAGGAAATATACCACCCCTGGATAACAGCTGACCTCATCTCCCAGGGTCGGCTAGGATAAGGCCTGGAGGCATTATAAAACCTCTCTAGCTTCCAGCGACCTCCTATCTTACAAAATTCTTAGAAACAACTGCACTAAAGCTATTTGACAATCTAAGGCCCAGTATTTCAAGGCCCAACTCACGCTCACCAAGCCTCCCGGTGTCCTTCTGGAAGATGATAAACTCTCTCATAAACCCACTCTCAAATCAAGCCAGCCTAGCTAAACATTGGCGGCAAAATAGCCTCGATCCTACCATAGTCTCCGAACTTTTCAACTCTTTCTTCATCTCCTGCCCCATGCCTGACTCCACCTCCCCTCAAACCTCCTCCACAAATCCCACACCCCACACCAAGGCTTCCACTTTCCCCTTTCGCTCCACTGGAAGTTTATACTTCTCTCACCTCTCTAAACTTGTCTTAATCCAGTCCAGGCGGCTTGCATCCCAGCCTGCTCCGTGTCTCAGCAGCTGCTATAGTGCACCCAGCACCCACATACTAAACCTCTCGATCAACACAGCCACTGTCCCTCCACCTGAAAACTTGCCAAAATCCTACCTCTCCAAAAGGTGGCACCCTCCCTCCCAGGAAACTATAGACCCATCTCTCTCCCCTCCCTGCCAAAATCCAAGAATCCTCATGCTATCAAAACTGTCCCCTTTCCTCTCTACAAACAGCTCCCTCTCCCTTTTCAATCAGGTTTCAGAAAATCTCATTCTACCACCACCGCCTTACTATGAGTAACTGACACCACTCTCTCCTCCATGGACAATGGGCAAACCACTACCGCCATTTTCATTGACCTAGCTAAAGCCTTTGATTCAGTCTCCCACCCTCTACTGCTAGGCAAATTGAGCTCCTTTGGCCTTGCCAAACAGGCCATAAACTGGTTCCATTCCTACCTCCAAAACAGGATGCAGCAAGTACAAATAGGAGACACCTCTCAAACCCTCGACCCATCCTCATGGGCGTCCCCAAGGCTCCATCCTTGGCCCCATCCTTTCTCTCTATTTATAAATGAACTCCCTCAGCCTGTCTCACCTCAAATGTGCACCTATACGCTGATGATACCATAATCTACACCTCAGGTCCCTCCCATGTCAGAGTTCACCCAAACCTCAAAGCGATTTCAACCGAGTACAAGCCTGGCTCCAGAAAAATCAGTTAAAATCAATTAAAAAACTGTCTCCATAGTTCGCACAAGACAAAAATCGCCTCCTGCCTGCCCCCACCGATCTCTACCCTGGAAGAAATACCCCTTGAGTCTGTACCCACCTTTAAGTACCTAGGAGTCTGGCTGGCCACAAACCTCAACTTCTCCACCCACTCGATGCGAGTATGCACAAACTCATTCAAACTTGCCATCCTCTACCGCCACAAAGACTGCCTCCCCCTTCCTACTCGGAGTGAACTCATCGAAAAACCATCCTACCAGTACTGGACTATGGACGTCATTTACTGCACAGCCCTTCCTCCTCCTTTGCAAAACTCGACATCTTGCTAAACTCCTTCATGCGCTTTGCCACTGCCTCCCCACTCACTCATCACTGACAACTATTCTCAACTCTATCTCTGATGCCACTCTCACACAGGCGGACCACCACAGCGCTTCACTCATTGCAAAATATTGGCTCAGTTTCTTTCCTCTACCTCTCCTCCCACCTGTCTCAAGCCAACACCACTGGCTACTCACTTCACCACAGACATGCACGTACTTTCCATCTCTCTGCCCCCTCTCAGCCTCAGGGCAAGCTGCCTTATTTTACTGGCTCCTACTCCTATGGAACAACCTCCACCCAACCTCCACCTGGCCCCTCCTATTAGCCTTTAAACAGCTCCTAAGGCTTCTCCCTCCCACTCCCTGCCACAGCTGTGCACCAACCCCCTCCTTACCCGGACCTAGTACTATCCTCAGTAGCCTCGCCAGGTAAAAATTAAACCCACACGCCAGCTCTTCCTGCTAAACCTCCCCCCACCATTGTACCCTCTCCCGAAAACTCAAATTTTTGGTAAATCCACTAATGCATATATTTAAAGACACGCACTTGGAATTTAAGGTAATAAATTGTCTAAAAAGAAATGAATCAATGTTTTTTCCACTCTGCTGTTCAAACAAAAGTGTAACTTCTTCACCAAACTCCACATAATGTACTATACTGTATTATAAGTCTGTTATGTTATATTTTGCTGTTTTTTCTGTCTCCCACCTTGTACTACTTGTACCGGGTCACACCTGGAAACGAGCCTCGGCTCAGTGTGCCTTCCGGTCACCAATTTTAAATAAATAAATAAATAAATAATAAATTATGTGCAAAGCGAACTCCTCATCTTTGGTGTACAGATGCTGTATCTCTGGCATGTGCTGCATCTTGCACCTCAGTGCCTGGCACAGATGAAAAAGCGGCCACATCGCTGGACCTCTGGGAACACATGCGGAATGCTGTAGGTTGCCATTTCAAAATCCAGCATTATATACCTGGGTTTTAATAGTCGTTGCAGTTCCACAACTTGAGAAATACAGCAGAGTATGCCACAGAATTTCCACTGGACATCAGGGCATAGACAGTGGGTATGACAGTGGAAACCTCAGTGCCATGTATGGTGTATAACTGCCAAAACAGTGGAGAGAACGCTTGAAAGTCCCATCCGCATACCACTCCCACACCTGTCCATGTACTGCAAGTTGGCTATTGTGCCAAACAGCAGATACCTCTCATTGCCAGCCCCAGAATAAAGAGCAAAAACAGCTCACCTCTGTCAGTGTGCCGATACTCCTCACGGAATAAGCAGCTTAGACCAGGAAATCAGCTGGGAGGTTGGCAGGGAAGCCTCCTTTCTTACATGCTTCATACTCCTCTTGAGGTAGTCCACAAAGGGAAGTAAACACCAGCCAATGTAGGCAAGGCACTACAGCAAGAGACCAGCACTTGCTGAGACAACTCCAATGTCGACAGGGCTCTCTTTTTAATGGCAAGCCACACTTTATGAACAGAAAGACCCGACAGATCAGGTACATGATTATGATTTCCAACCACAATAACAGCTCCTGCTGTGTCTGTGTGAGCTCGTCCCTATACAACTCGCAGGACAACACTCCCACATTTCCAATAGGTCTTCTCCCTCTAGAGTGCTCCTTGTGGTAAATCTTGGAATGCCAGTAGCAATTTCCTCTAGTGGCCTTGATGAACTCTGATGACATACCAGGAAGCAGATCTGCAACACAATACAAACCACAGTGCATAGAGTAATCCCACTACACAACCGGACCCTTTCAGAGAACATATCCTGGCTGCAAATTCACACCACCTTCCCACTGTGAAAGTGTCTAAAACCTGCATGCAGACAACAGCCTCCACCTGTAGAACAAGCTCTCCAAGCCTACTGAACCATCAGATGCAGCCCTATGATACAGCGCCCACCATCCCACTCCATAACGTCACAGGCACGCCAGTGCTGGTGCTCTATATGCCAGCAACTTCAATACCTCACCCCTATAATGGTATACTGTGCAAATGGAGACTCTGGCTGCTGTTCCAGGGTGACTCACAGTACCTCAGCCTCTCCTTACCCCTTTGTATTTCTGTTGCCTTGATAGCTTTCCAACATATAACACAGCCCCTCCTTTCTTTCCCTCCCTATCCTTCCTGAGCTACATGTATCCTGGTATAGCCATGTCCTAGTCATGGTTTCCTGTTCACCATGGCTCAGTGATGGCCACTATGTCTAAGTCTGCCTTTGCCATGAAATGGTGTGGTATATTATAAGATATTGTTACACCTTGGGTCCACTATGAGGCATGAGGCACAGTCATAGCCTCAAGATCTGGAATTTTATTTCCAAGACTTCTTGCATTTTGCACACATGGCTTTACATCTTTCTCCCACCTACTACACCCTTCCTTTGACCCTACCTCATTTCCCTCTCATATTGCTATGTTTGCTCCTTTGTCCCTTTGTCTCCAGTTCCCTTCTTTTGCTTTGAATCTGTTCCCAAGGGGAGTTTTGCCCTTCAGGTTCTCCTTCCTTACTGCTTCATTTTGTGTAAGAGGGCAGTATATGCCTCCTTCTGTCCTTCCGTCACCCCTCAGCTAGATTGAATGTTCATCAAAGTAACATTTAAAACATCCACTGAGGACTGCAGTTCCTCTCCTAGATGGATGCGAGCCATCACCCTGTACAGGCCACATCCTCCCAGGTTGGTCCTCAGTCCTCAGTGTAGCCAAACCACACCTGTCTGCACCAATCCTTCAACCACAAGCTGAAGCTAGTGATGCAGAGTTCCTGTCCTCTCTTGGCTGTATACAGGTAGCACCTGGTGAAGGCCACCTTGTGCGCAACCTGTTTTAGCCCTCCCAGATCCCTGAACTCTTCTGAACAAACCCAACTGCATCCCTAGCTAGATCATAGGTCCCCAAGTAGACAATGATATCCAGCTCCCCCACCGCTGTGTCAGCTCTACGATTCTTAGGGTCTGTTAACCATCCCTGTGAGCTGTGGCACCAGATAGGCACCTTACATCCTTTCCACCCCCCTCATTGTTCACAAACCTGTCCCCCTATGATAGAGTCCTCCACCAGAAGCTGATTCTGCTTCTTCTTCTAGGGTACTTAGTTACCTACCTTGGGTTCTTCCCTTGGGAGAACTCCAACATCCTTCCCTGCCACTACTACTTCTGCCACCTCCCGCAGTCCTGTCCTTCTAGAATGCAGAAGGAATTGCATAGTGGCACTGGTGGCAGAATGTGTTCTCGCCCTGCCAGCTTCCATGGTTTTACTGCCAACCAATGACAGGTGTAACTGGTAACAAACTTTGCTGTAATTTAATAAAACATTTCTGAATGGATCAAAAGACTGCTGAAATCTAATTGTTGATAGGATTTTACAACAGTGATTGCACTGAACCATATAATCACGGGTGAAAATAGAGCTACCATCAAGCTTTCCTTACCTTCATAATACTCTTCCCTTTGCCCGCTCTTACTTAAGTCTCATCTCTACAGCGCTGCCTGCTGACCACAATGCAAAGTAACTGAACTATTTTTCTACATATAGACATTCACTTTCAAAATACAATATGAAAATATTTTCATTCATGCAAACAAAAGGTTCCATTTTATAATCACAATAATTCATTCCTCCAGGGTATGCTATATCATGGATATTGCTACTTCTTGAGAGTTGAAGGCACTTGACTGTGCCTCATGCCTCATAATGAACCCAAGGTGTAACAATATCCTATAATATACCACACCATTTCAGTGTATCATTGCTTAAATCTTGGACATTTCAGACTAGTGTCGTCCCTCAAACAGGACACTAGTTTGAAGGTACACTATGACACTTTCTCCAAATCAGCACCTGTTATTAATCACTAGTCTGAGGCGTGACAATGTCCTATCATAATGCACGCACTTTTAGTGTATTATTGTAAAACTTGTAGGACATGTAACAGTTCCTCCACCCCCAAGTCAAGGGTATTGATATCACTTCTTGTCCCGGGAGGAGGTGTACACACTTGCAACTTGCACCTTATTTTATCACCCTGGTCTGAAAGAGGGAGACTCACTGAATGCTTAGTTGTGGCCAGGTCTTCTTTTCTGTGGCTCTTCTCCTCCACACGACTCCACCATTCCTGTCCGATGCAGCTGGGCTCCATACTCTCGGCCACTCTGAGGACCAGGCTCTGGACCTTGCTGTGGACGGTAAGCCCTGGGGCAACAGTTAGTTCAGTCTAAAATAATTTAACAGACTCACTTACTTGGCTGCATCAATGCTCCTTTACTGTCCCTGAGACTTTGATCTGTACACAGTGGTGCATACAGCATCTTTCTCAAGTTCACATGATTCTTCAGGTTGATAAGGCCACAACAGTTATTTTATTTATTCAGTTTTGGATTAACACCTATGAGCTAGAAGAAAGGCAAGGTAAAAAAAAATGCAAGTAATAGGCATACAAGGAGTTTACAATGGATAGACAATGCAGTAGCAGTCCGACAGATAATCATAGTTTCTAGAGTTAACAGTTCTACATTACAAAGGGGAAATAAAGCAGCCGGAGGCTTTAAAAGTATAAATGGAGGGGGGGGAGGAAGAGGTGAGGGAAGGAGGTGATTACAAAACGGGTAGAGAAGGCGGCACGGGCTTTGTCAATATAAATGGATGGGGTGGGAGAAGGTAGAGGTGAGGGAGAGAGGGTTGGTGGGAGAGAGTTACTGTGAACATGTGGGAGGCAAAGGATTCCAGAGCTAGAGTGATAGATGGGGTTGGGAGCAGGAGAGGGGAGGGATGGGGGGCAGGAACAATAAGTGGGTGAGGAGGAGAAAGGAGCGCATAGAGGTATCAGGAGAGAGCATGAGAGGTTAGGAGCAGGCGAGGAGTAGGGATGGGAGGCAGGAACAATAAGTCGGTGAGGAGGAGAAAGGAGTGGCATAGAGGTATCAGGAGAGAGCATGAGAGGTTAGAGCAGGAGAGGAGGAGAGGTAGGAAGGCAGGAACAATAGGAGGTTAAGAGAGAGAGAGAAAGGAGGGCATTAAGGTATCAGGGAGGGAGCAAGAGGGTGGGATGGGGAGGAGTGAGGAACAATTGAATGGGCAGGGTAGAGGCAGCATGGAGTAGACCCACAGCGATTTAACTGAAGCAATCACAGGAGGCACTTGTTGAAGAGGCCGAGTGGTAGTGTTGGCAATATCCCCAGGAAGAGAATTGAACCACTTGGGTGCCCTGACTGCAGGAGACCGCTGGCCAAGGGAAGTATGACAGCACAGCACCTGGAAGGGTAGGCTTTCAGAGTTTCTGGTATTCTGGGAGCTGCAGTAATGACTAAGATCAACTGAACCCCAGGTGGCGCAAGTCCAAGAGAGACTTTCTTAGCAAGTAGGCATGTTTGATAGGTAATTCTACCTTTAAGCTGGAGCCAGTCATCCTGCTCATAAATGTCACAGATGTGGGTGAGGCATGAAGACCCAGTAAGAAGATGGCAGGGCAGGCCTTGTTAAGAGAAGTGGCGATACAATGAAGGGCAGTGTCAGTGGCAGACCCATATATCACCAAGCCATAATCAATGACTGAGACTACTGAGCTTAGGATAGCTAGTCTAAGGGCCTCAGTGGTAAGACAGTGCCTGTGTTTGAACAAGAGCCCAGCGCAGACATTAGCAGCCTTAGCGACACTATCTATGTGGTTGGTGTGGGACAGAGTGCCGTCTAAGGTTACTCCTAGGTATTTGGTCAGGGCGGTCTGCTCAAGGGAGACACCCAAGCAGTTCTTGATTGTTAGTTGTTGAGTTTTCTGCTTTTGTGCTTAGTTAGTGCTCAAGTTTCTCCTCTAGAGTGTTACTGCAACCTCTGTGCCTGGCCCCAAGAGTTCTGCAAGAACTGGCCAATGAAATCGCTGGATGTCTTGCCTTGAGACCACCTTGAATTTAGGGAGGAGAGTGGATGATTGTAGAACAGCAACAGTGGTGCCTATTTTCAAAAATGGATCTGTAATTAATCATAAAAATTACAAATCATTGAGCCTAACTTCTGTGGCTGGTTAGATTCTGGAGGGTATCATTAGAGATGAGACAGAGAGCAGCGTAAAACTCTCTCAAGGATGCTTCACAGCATGGTTTCGGTCAAGACAGATCTTGTCAGACAAATTTGGTAAGATTTTTGAGCTGGTGAGTAGGACTCTAGGCATGGGACAACCAGTTGGCGTAATATTCTTGGGCTATAGCAAAGCATTTGATACGTATCCCATTTGGAATTAATTCAGGAAGTAGAGAGTACTCATCTTAATAAGCACCTGGTTAACTGGACTAAGTCATGGCTTAGTGATAGAAGACAGAGGGTGGGCCTAAGAGGATTTCTGTCTAAATGGGGAATGATAAGTAGCGGTGTACCGAGGAGGTAGTGTTGGGACCAACTGTAGGTGTTATCAATGACATGCAGCTGAGGGCTTGGACATGCAAGTTTTGGGCAGAAAAGGCAAAGCTGAGATTCAGCATTACTAAGTGTATGTCATACATCTGTGCCACAGCAATTCAGGGGCTGGTTACCAATTATATAGGTTAATCTAAAAGTTACAGCATGTGAAAAGATCTGGGAACATGAGTAACAAACAAATTCCCATTCAACATGCAGAGCATGGATGTGGTTAAGTGTGACAAGGTCCTTGAATGCATCATGAGGGATATTACAAGTAGAGACGGTGGTGTAGTTCTGCCACTGTACTGGGTGTTGGTAAGACCACATGCAGAGCATTGTGGGCATATTTGGGCACCACAACATAAAAAGGAGATAAAGAGGGTGGAGGGGTCCAGAGAAGGGTATCAAGGATGATCAGGGCTACGAGGAGTAAGTCCTATGAAGAAAGAAGATCAGAGATGGGCTTGTATACATTGGAACTGAGAAACCATAGAGGCGATATGTTCCCCATTTACAGGGCCACTAGCAATAAGGACCTCTGGGCATGCCTGGGACTAGGGAAAGGAGCATTGTTTAACCAAAGGCAACTAAGCCAGAGCTTGTTTCCAGGTGTGACCTGGAAGCACAAGGAACTTAAATGATTTGCTCAGGGTCACACAGTATGCAGAGTGGGGCTGATGGGTTCAAACCCAGATCTCCAGGTTTGCAGCTCATTGCCCTTAACCACTATGCTATATTGCCTCCTACAGAGTATAGCACTAGAGTACAAGGAGACTACATTTGATAGGAGGGGTCATAACAGATAAATGAAGGGAGAACTTTTAAAACAGCAAAAGAGGGACCTGGGTAAACCGAGAGTAATATCACAATGGAATACATTACCTGGCAGGTTTGTAAACAGCAGGACAGTAGGTGATTTTAAAAAGACAACTTGATGAGTATTAACTAGTAATGGAATTTCAGGCTATGGCCATTGAGTAATAGCAGGCATTCTCAATGAGTTACAGTACTAGCCTTCTATTGCCTGTTACACCTGTGTTAGCTGTGTTACCTAACTACATGGTTCTGTTCCTGATTCATGTATCAACTCTGGGTTCTGTGCTATAGAAACATAGCCTGGTGGGGACAAGTGCCACTCCTAAGTCACCATCCTAGCCTGTCAATCTGTCTACAGTTGGAGTGGGGACGGGGAGTAGACCCGTCCTGCTTACATGGAGTGCCTGCTTCATGCTGCCTTTACTAGTGCATCTCTTACACATCCTGCTGCTCCACGCTTCTGCACTCATTTATGCCTTCCCACAAGGGATGAGACCTATCTTGGTCACTGCTGGATAAAGCTACCAACAGTACCTATTTTCCCAGGACAGTCCCTATTTTAGGCAGCATGTCCTAGTGTCCCCACAAGTTTTGCAAAATGTCACTTTTGTCCTGGTTTTGCTTACTTGTCCCAGTTTTGTCCCTTTTTTTTTGCTGACTGACTGACGGAGTGACAGTTATTTCAGCACCACTGTGGCGCTGTTCGGGCTGGACAGCAGTTTGCAACTTCAACCCTGTGCCTGTGTTTGCACCACAAGCATGTCAGTGGGAGCACAGTAAAGCATGTTCCTTCCTGTTATATTAGACTGGGTAGTAGTGACAAGCGCATGTAGGCGTGTACCTGCAGCAGCTGAGAGGGACTCCAGACAGAAAAGAGACCGCAGTAGTGAACTAAGGTACCGGACCTGATCAACTGTAGGAAGTGTGTGAAAACAATCTGGTAAGGTGGTGAGAGTCACTGAAGTGAAGTTTGCTCAGAAAATTAGGTGAATATAAGCTGGTTGGATGGGACTGCCAGGAGGAGCATTACATGCAGCTGAATGTCTGATCTAAATTTAACGCAGGTTTGCTTCTAATGAACTTTCTGTACATCATGATTTGGAACTTGCTGCAGCAAAATGATGTATTGTTTTAATCTGGATGTTTGCTATTGATGTTACGGTGGGGCAGCATGGCCAGAGCAAGCAGCACAATTTGATTGTGTGCAGCATTGTCTGCGGTGGTGACCGTGGGAGTGACACAGTGGGAGAGTCCATGGTCATGATGGACTGTCCTAATTTAGGCCTCAAAAGTTGGTAGCTTTACTGCTGGATCTCCAGGGAACCCTCTCTCAATGAGCTCCCAGGGACCTGAACTACTGTAAAAGTCTGGTCCTAACCATTTAGACCCTTCAGCTCTTCCTACCAAGCTGCTTTAACTATGAACCCTTGCTATCCACCCTATTTTATTCACTACATACTTTTCCCCAGAGAACTCAAACATCCAGTTCCATCTAGTGGGAGGAAGTGAGATTTTAAAACATCTCAGAATAGTGTCTACCCTCAGCTAGGACACTAGCTCTTAGTACTGGCTGAATGATCTCTGTGACTCATTACTTAATAAACAAGCATTTGTCAATGCCGAATGTTTGCTTGCTGGCATTGGCAGTGGTAGTGTAGAAGTTACAGAGTTGCGTAATAGGAATGGCAGTGAAGTACTGAACTGAAGCCAACCCACCACCACCCTGCAGAGACTGACAGGCATTGGGGTGTGCCTTTGGGTGCGTCAGGCATAACGGCCATGCCATTTCACCACACCCTACCCTGCAGACACTGACAAGTGTCACGGTGTTCTTGGGGTCTTGGCCCTTGCGCGCACCCCATTCCATCAGGAAATACGTGAGATGGGTGTGTATAGGAGAATGGGGTGAACTTTGGGTCCAAGAGTCCAAGGCACACCTCCTCTCACTGGCTGCAGGGTGTGGAATGGTATGAGCATTACAGGCCAGAATCCCAAGTCACACTCCTGATGCCTGTCATTCTCTACAGGGCTGGGCATTATGGTTGGAAACCCTAATACCTCAGGCATCGTTAGTATTTTCCTCCCAATTTTCAACATGTTTTTTTGTGACCCCCGCCATGAACAGTGGCAATCTCAGTTTGTTAGCCAGAAGCTGCTTTTGCACAGTGACTATTGCATTTAGCACCACAGGTGCAAAACACATTCTGAACAGGATGTAAAAATGACAGCTGTACTGTTCATGGAAGGTGTGAAAATGGCAATGTTGAAAATCTGCAGTGAAAATATTCAAAAACTGGTGAAGTCCACGAGCATGCGTAGAAACTGTACAACGCACACCCGTAATATAATTAGTTTGGATTTTTACAGCAGATTGTCAACACAGGCATTTGGGACCTCCGATCATGAACAGTGTCACTGTGATTTTCTTTATCTGTCCCGAACAATGATTTCTACAGTGACCACGCATTTCTGCACTGAAAGTGTGAAAACACATTTCGCCATGTTGTGAAAATGACAGCTGTATTGTTCATAAGGAAGTGTGGAAAATGCCACTGGTGAAAATCTGGACTGAAAATATTACAAATTCATGAACTACGAGGGTGCATGGAAACTGTGCAATGCTCACTCGTAACACAGTCATTTATGGACGTTTGTCACCAAATTTTCAACATAGCCATTTAAGACCTCTGTTCATGAACAGTGTCACTGTGATTTTATTAATCTGTCCCAAACATTGCTTTTGCACACCGACTGCACAATTGTGTGTGCTATATGCGAGAAACACATTTTAGGCGAGATGTGAAAATGGCAGCTGTACTGCTCATAAGGAAGTGTAATAAAATGGCAATGTTGAAATTTAACATCTAATATTAAAAATTCCAAATTTGGCGAGCTTGTGTAGGAACTGCATAACGGCACTCTAAAACAGTCATTTTGGGAAATTTTTCACCAAATTTTCAACATAGCTATTTTAAGACCTCTGCTTATAAACAGTGTCATTGTGATTTTCTTAATCTGTCCCAAACATTGATTGCACACACCAACTGCGCCATTGTGCTCTACATGCAGGAAACACATTTTGGGTGGCGTGAAAAGTGACAGCTGTACTGCTCATAAGGAGGTGTGATAAAATGGCAATGTTGAAAATCTGGAGTGCAAATATTAAAAATTCTGCGAACTTACGAGCTGTGTAGGAACTACTTAGCGCACACTCATAAAACAGTCATTTTAGGAATTTTTCACCAAATTTGCAACATAGGCTTTTGAGAGCCACCTTATGAACATTGGCACTGTCATTTTGTTATTCGGTCCTGAAAGATGATTTGCGCAGTGACTGCAAAATCACCCTTCGGACCCCATTAACGCCATGACAGTTTCAGAATTCATGAGGAGGGGTCCCAAAACCTCATGTTGAAAATTTGGTGCCAAATTCCCAAAATGCCTGAGGATATGCATCAAAGTTGAAAAAACCCTATTTATTCCATTATACAGCGTACCGGCATTTCCTCAGTTCGCAGTCGGCTTTGAAGAGTGCAGGCGTGTTCCCAGGTCCACAAGATCATTGCTAGACTCTGGAGGTATGGGGTGAGGGGGGCATGGGGAGGTAGGGTGCGAGAGGGTGTAAGCACAGGAGGGCAGGGAGACCACCGAGGAACTTTTTGTTTACAGGTTTTGTTTTTAGGCAATGGCAGGGGGCGTTTGCCACGCTGGGGTGGACTCCCAGCATGGCAGCTGGAAGGAGCTGTTTGGGGGGCCTGGAGCCGGCAGAGGGATTGGGCACCCCACCGCCATACAGTGTGTGTGGGGCGCATGAGCACTCAATGTGCTGAGTGCATATGTGTGGAGGGGGAGCACTGCTCACTGAAGCATAGCTCTCCCTTTCAACTGTCTGACACTGCATTTTCAACTGCTGTCATTGACAGCTGCAGCATTCATTGGAGAGCTGCGGCGTGCCTGCAAACACACTGACTGAATTGGAAGACGGGTGCCACACCTCGAAAACTCAGATGAGTGGCACTATGTTTCTTGCACATGCGTGCAAGCAAACATAATGAAACAATTGCAGTTTACAACCTCTCTACATGCATTACTCTCTGAACAAGCTTCATGTAACTGCAGGTAATCTCATCTGTAATTTGTAACTGATTTATGTGTGATTCTGTGCTGCACTTTATGTAAATATTAGGTAAGTCCTAGTCTATGATTATGTACTGTACTTGATGTAATCCATCCTGACATGGAACATTTGAAAGAGGGCACTTGAGCTCATGGGTACTTTCAACAATAAATATTTAAAAGAAATAAAATAAAATAAAGAAATAACTAAATAAATGGATAGATAAATAGATAGATAACAGACAGACAGACATATGGGTGGGTTGATGTATAGATAGATAGATAGATAGATAGATAGATAGATAGATAGATAGATAGATAGATAGATAGATGGATGTCTGGGTGGGTGGGTGGATGGATGGATGGACGGACAGACAGATATATAGATACAAAGATAGATACAGAGATAGATAGACAGACAGACAGATATATAGATACTGTTAGATAGATAGATAGATAGATAGATAGATAGATAGGTAGGTAGATAGGTAGATAGATAGATGATGGATGGATAGGTGGGTGGGTGGGTGGGAGGACGGACGGACAGACAGATAGGTAAATAGGTGGGTGGCTGTAATTAATGGGACCCTCTCCAATACATGTCCTATCCACTCAGGTGTCCCCAGGGCTCCATCCTTGGTCCTCTTCTCTTCTCACTCTATCTCAACACCCTCCCCAAAGCCTGCACTGGTAAAATCCTGCTGTATGCAGATGATGCTGTTATCTTCGCCACCCACGAAACCCCAACCCCTACAAGACTCCTTGCAACAAGCCTTTGTTGATGCTGAAGCTTAGTTCAAAGAGCACAGACTTGTAATCAATCTAAAAAACCAAACCATGCTCCTTGCCCATCCCCAAAACAAATCCAGAAATGTCCCTCCGCATCCTTCCTGGTTCCCAGCATCCTCTCGATCTAGTCCGCTTGTACAAATACCTAGGGGTCTCCTTTGACTCAGCCCTCACATTCCACAACCACATAGATAATCTAACCTCAGCTGCAAACGCCGGGCTAGGAATCCTTTACCGCTACAAGCACTGCCTCCCCCAATGCCCTCCGACTAGCGGTCACCTCCTCAATACTGTCCTCAGGGACTACGGCTGCCAGTTCATGGCGCCATGGACATGACCGCCTCAATAAAATTCACCTCACCTTGAATAAGGCCTGTAGGTTAATTACGGGAGCCCCTAGGCTAACACATACCTGTGAGCTATATGACATGGCTAGGCTGCTTAACCTGGACAAATGGCTCAGATACCAAACCTGCCTCATACGAAAAAACCCTCCTTGGACTATCCCCACCGATCTGACAGCCTCTATCCACCTTGCACAACCCGTAGTCCAAACTCATAACTCCTCCAAGGCCACCCTACTAGTCCCTAGGTCCAGGACCACATGGGCAAAGGTCCTTCTGTTGCAGAGCTCCCTCCTGGTACAACACTCTCCCCACCTCCATCTCTGACACCCCTACAATCTCCGTTTCAAAATCTCACTTAGTCAGCTATTTAACATCGTAGCTGTTCTTGCCTCTAGGTGATCTAGTTCGATATGTCCCAACAAAACTCTCTGAGTGGCTCCTCACCTAAACTAACTGACAAAACCTCTGAGTGGCGCCTCACCAAACTAATCACAAACCATGTCCCTTAGCCCCTGAATTTATTCACCTCTAGCAGGCCCTGCTCAAGACTTCTTATCCGATTACCAATGTATGCTTATCGCCTCAATCTGATCCCATATAACTGTAATAACTCAGAATACCATACCTGTAACACATAAATTGTAACTAAGATATAACTGCCTGTATCTATCAAAACTGTAACTTCAATGATAAGCTGTAACCGCAATATTGTAACTAAATGTTGTACTGTATTTGTCCTCTTTGTGACGAGGTACCTTTGGAAAGCGAGCCTCTGGCTCAAAGGTTGTAAACCGATGTCAAATAAATAAACAAATAAATAGATAGATACTGTCGATATATAGACAGACAGCCAGACAGCCAGCCAGACAGACAGATAGATAGATAGATAGATACTGTATGTAGATAGATACTACAGAGATAAATGATAGATTGTTAGATATAGTAAAATAGATGCATGATAGGTAGAGATAGATAGATAGATAGATAGATAGATAGATAGATAGATAGATACTGTCTGTAGATAGATAGCTAGCTAGATAGAAGAGAGAGAGAGAGAGATACTGTAGATAGATAGAGCTAGATATACGGATAGATAGATACTGTCTGTAGATATATAGATAGATAGACAGATACATACATAGATCGATACTGTCTGTAGATAGATAGATAGATAGATACTGTCTGTAGATAGATAGATAGATGGATAGATAGATAGATAGATAGATAGATTGATTATGGATGGTTCCCCAAACCCTAGAACCACCAAAATGCTGGAAACTGAGCAAGATGTAAAATCCAGAATAGCTGGAACCGCCGAAGCGCATTCAAATTTTTGTGGGTTCCTGCATTCCGCAGTTCTGGATTTTACCACTTTGCATGCAGGCTCTGGCATTCTGGCTGTTCAAGTTTTATGACCACAACTCCTTATTGAGACTTGATCATTTCCAGAGCCACCAGAATAGTGGAACCTGTGCAAGGATAAAATCTGGCACCACCAGTATGCAGGAAATTGAAATCAAAGCATTTTAACAAAGGTACTGGGTGACGGCATAAAAGTTTTAAGCTCCGCTACTTTTTCAAAAAGTTTGTTTGTGGTGGGAATCAAATGCGTTTCTTATGGTTGGGGAATATGCATTTTTCCTGACTGTGGGAAAATGGTGGCATTTCAAAATGTCAAAATTCTATTCAGCTTATTGACATCTATTTGATGTAATAGGGCTGTAGATACCTGACATTGTTGTCAACCATGAATTATACACTTTTAATGCATGGCTAACAACCAATCAGAAATCAGTAATTTCCCTACCTATTTTATAATGCATTTTCTTCATGTGTGAAGGAGCAGGACAATAACGCCGCAGTGGCATAGCCACAGTGAGTTATGAGTCCTCCCCATCACAAGTGATAATACATGGCATATTCTGAGTCAGACAATTGCATGGCCAATTTATATAATATTTTTTAATTGTAAAGCTTTTAAAATAGTTCTTTATATGAAGATTTAACTGGTTCTGCTTGATTTTACTGCTTTGTTTAGTATTATGAGTGCAACAAGAGGCCATTTGTGATGTCATCAGGCATTGTTTAAGCTGCTATGGGTTCTTTTGTGGCCTGTCTAGAGATAAATGCCCAGAATGACGATACATAATTTATCTTCATTTAAAATGCTTCAGTGTCTAAAACATGTCATTTATCTGTATGGGCTGACTCTCACCTACATTGCATAAATGTAATTATTTATAAATTGGTGGCCAGAAAAGGCACACTGTGCCACAGCTAGTTTCAGGTACCGACTGGGGTAGAGTGGCAGGGAAGAAAAGACAAAAATCAAATAATCTGCATGAAACCCTCCTGGTATCCTAACAGCCAAGACATGGTTTACTGCATTAGGACGGCCCATCATCCAAAATGCCACCCCCAATTCATTCAGCTTCAGTCTTTAAGTGTCTCAGCCTACAATAAGTGCCTTGCAAGCTACCTCCATGCCACTGACTGGTCCTTCATCTCCTTATCCTCTGATGTTGACCTTGCCTTTCCAATTCCAGTCATTCTTTTCCTCTGCTTAGGATTCCCTCCCTCCCTCTGCAAATCTTATGTTAGTGGCTTCAACCTTCCTGAGTGACCGGTGAGCTTATCTCATCTTGCCTCTAGGTTAGAAAACTGCATAAGTCTACTGGTTTGCCAACTGACCTCCTCAGATACAAAAGTTCTTTAGTGCCAGTACCAAGGCCACCAGGATAGCCAGTGCTATGCTTAGACTTCTAGAATAATATTAATTCCCCTCCAAATTCTGGAAAATGGTTTCCTCCCTCTTTAAATCTCTCTCTCTCTCTCTCTCTCTCTCATTTGCTTAGCTACTGTCTACACTACCTTTAGTCACATCTTCTCCTCCTGTGCCCTCACTGCTGCCGTTTATCATCTACTGCCCCTCCTACCCACCTCCCCTATACTTTCCTTTAGCTTCTCCCCACTTCCACCTCTGCTACCCTCTCAGCTCTTTTCTCTCCTATTGCCTCCAAAGGCCATAGCCCTGAAGTGCTTGACCCCAAACTTCTGTATCCCTCTACCCCACCATCACCTCCCTTTAACTGACCTTCTCAACCTCCTCATTCCACACCAGCTCAGTTCCCATGGCCTGAAAAGTGGCAAAGTCATCCCTCTTCTCATGGGAGGTGCCACTTCTGTTCAGGGAACTATTACCCTATTTCCCTCCACCCTACCCTGCTAAACTCCAAGAACACCTTGTACTTTCGCAGCTCACCCTGTTTTTTTGACTCCTCAGCTTTTCTTAGTCTGCTTCAATCTGTTTTCCACAAGTCTCATACCACCACTACCTCCCTACAATATTGCACTCATTTCCTCCTCCAAGGGTTGGATTGAGGTTCGTCACCTCTACCATCTTTGTTGACCCTGCAAGGTTTTTGACATGATCACCCACTATCTTCTGCTGGACAAACTTTCTGGAGCTGGACTATCTACCCTGGCAATCAATTGGTTCAGTAGGTAATGCCCTTTCTCCCTCATCCCATCAAGTCCAGGTCTCACAAGGCTCTGTTCTTGGCCTCATCTTGTTCTTGACTTTCCTGAGCGACCTACCCAAGGTCTGTACTTCTTGTACACCCCATTTGTATGTGTAGGATATGGTTCTTCTCACATCTGGCCCCTGCCCTGAGTTGACCATGCAGCTCCTGCATGACTTCAAGTCAGCACTGGTTTTGCTTTCATTGACTTACCTTCAGTGCCAAAATGACAGTCCCCATGACTTTGGCTCCAGGCAATGCCTGACTGGCATCCAGTCCCTCCTGTTTTCACACTCTGGATGACTCCCAATTGGAGGTTGTAGCCTATTTTTTTTACTTACTGTTTACTGCAGTGCAGTAGATTTATCAAATTAGTGTTTTTATAAGTTCTGATGTTTTGTTTGCCAGCCCCACTGTCCTCCTGGGCTGAGTACAGTCACGGGGACTGTACTTCACCCTGGGGAGACTAGCCGTGCCAGCAAACATCTCATCTGAGCTATAAAATCTAACATGCACTATAGGCTGGGAGGCAGTATAGTGCAGTGGTTTAAGGCTCTGATCTGCAAATCTGGTGACATCCAGCAGACCAGACCTGAGTTTGAAACCCACAGCTTCCACTTGCATACTGTGTGACCCTGAGCAAGTCACTTAACTTCCCTGTGCTCCCAGGTCACTCCTGTAAAAAGCTTTCAGCATAGTGTGCTACTCCTGGTTAAACAACTGAAAAAAAAAAAGAATATCCCACTGCTGCATCCCTGTTCTGATGTCAGCTGAAACAGAAAATGTCAGCTTGGAAGTCAGCAGAACTGGCCTGATACAAGCTACTATGCTGCAGTAAGTAAAATATGTTTTGCACACAAAGCACAAATTGGGACCAGCCCAGACTTGGGTGTCGGGTTCTTAGTGCTGACTGTTCCCCTTTAAGTATCTGGAGGATTGGCTTGACAAGTATCTTGACTTCTTGGTCCATATTGATGCTCCCCACGCCTGTGTTCCTCCCTAAGCTAGGTGCACTGTACAGGAACAAAAGCCTGCACCACCCCCTTACCAGACAGAAAATTATAAAATAGATGATACTCCCTGGCCTTGACTTTGGGGATGTGGTCTATAGTAGTGCCCCTAAATCCACACTAGGCAGACTGGACCCTTTCTACTCTTTCTGTTGCTTTGCTCTGGACTGCCCTGTGCACCCATCATTGCTCCCGTAATCCTCTCTCCCTTCCCTCACTTGAGGTTGGCATCTCTCCTGCTGTGCTTCCCTTATATCTATTCTGGTTTGGTCCCTTCCTTGCAATCTCTCCTCCCTCCTGTCCTGTACCCAGCACACTTCCTACTCCCCTCACTCTGCTGACCCACACTCATTTTCATTCCTTGGTCCAAAACCTCAGCTGGCCAGTTCACTTTCTCTCATAGGTTTCTCTTACTTTGGTCCAACCTCCTTTCCACTATCCAATCAGCTTCCACCCTTACTCATTGAAAGTATTACTCCAGGCCCACCCTACCTCCATCTGCTCATGTGCCTAATTTCATCACTTCCCCATGCTTTGCTCTGTCTCCTTTCTTGGTGTGCTCAGTTTCACTTACAGTATTTATTGCACTGTTCCTTGGCAGAGTATTACAGTACATCAGTTACTCATTACACTGGATTACTACACCAGTTACTCTAGTACTTGTATGTATGTAATATGTTCTTATATTGCTCTTGTGGCATTATGCTTCCCAATGTGCCCCTCCTGCAGGACACCCCTTGTAGTGAGCTCTCATAGCTCAGTATGTCCTCCTGGTAAAACTCTTTCAATAGATGAATAAATGATCAGATCACTAACAGCTACATGGATTACAGTTACAAAGACATCACAGAAATAGAATTGCAGACTAGTAAATGAACACAAATACAGATAGTAATAAAACACAGCTACCACAGAATGCAGCCACATTGCATGATTACTGAGTAAAAGTGCAGCAGTAACACAAAACAGAAGCAACCCTGTGCAAACTATAGAGAATTAGGAGGGGACAGAGGGAGCAGAGAGGGAGAAAGCAGTTGGGTGGGTGGGGGCAGGAGAAAAGATGAAAGCAAAAGGCAGGAAAAAGATGGCAAAGAGAGTGTCATGTGTTGGGTGGGGATATGACAGGACAGGGTCAAGAAGAGTTGGGGAGCACAGGTACCAGAAGGGCAAAGTGGGACCCAAAGGGCAGTTTATCCTGTCATTCTGGGCTGTATTTTATCTTGTGCTGAATAAACCTTGCAGTAAGTTGTGGATACTGCAGGCTATATTAGCAGTGTCAGTGGCTCAGTAGGCTTACTGCCTCTGAGGCCAGGAGATCAGAGGGCTGTGGGTTCCAGTTCCCATATCTGGCACTTGGTTAATATACCAGTACTGACACTGTAGTACAACATGAGAGAGGTGCTGCTTCTGAGGTGCTGTCTTTCAGATGAGATGTTAAACCGAGGTCCCATCTGCCTGGATTGGTGGTAGTTCAGGTGGATGTTAAAGATCCCATGGCACTTATCGAAAAGAGTAGGGGTAACTTTATTAGAATATACACATTCAAACAATACACATTAACATATGAAAAACAAGTCAAAAAAAACAGCAAATTACAACAATCCTGAACAATTTATCACATATAAACATATTCCTATTCCACAGGTTAACAAATCAAGCACAAAAGGACAGGATTATTCAAAAGCAAAAAAAAAAGAATTAAAAACAAAACACAAACCATACTAGGCCTTAATACCTAATTATATACACTCTTCACCCTCTGAAAACTATATACAATTAGCAATATATATATCATTATTGTTATCCTCCTCATTTATATTTAATGAAGTGCAAAATCCCTCCACCAAAATCGTACTTTGTCAGAGTTATATAATTGACATTCTACAGTATAAATTCTGTTCAGTACATTGGTAATGTAAACTCTAAACCCTCTAAAGAGGGATGTTTCTGATATAACACCCATTGGCATCTAGTATGCCATAAGCAAAAACAGACTAGCCAAGAATAAGCGTAAGTATTTTCTCAAATCTACTCAGGTGAGGGGAAAGTCCCCAATCACCAAGATATCATAATTAATCTTAGCCAACCAAGGAAAGTCCCAAACCTGAGCCAAAAACACCATAATTTAGTGGGAAAGAGCATTGCAGAAAAAAGTGCTCCATCATCTCTTCCAGATTTATGCATTCTGGATAGGGGCAAAATCTTTCCTCAATAGCTTTATGTTTGGCCATACCCCTCACGTTTAATTTTCCATACATTATAAGCCATAAATTTTCCCACATATAAGGGAAGTCTCTTATTATTAAGTTGTTCTAACACATTTCTTGTGTTGTCACTCGAACAATTTTAAAGTTTGGCACTAAATGGAAAAATTGTGCCATAATTTCATCGATACAAACTTTTGGATGAGCATCTTAATATCAAATCTTTAGACACTTTCACTTATATAGTTTTGGGCTGCAGGTTTAAAATAACCTGGTACCCTCAATTTCAGAGACCATTTAGGTGCCTGAGAACCCCACCTACTAAGATATAACTTAAACAGATTCTTGAAAGCTAAACAATCTACCTCTGTAGAGGAACCCAAGCCCTTTTTAAAGAAAAAGAAAAGAAAAGAGTAAAACAAAACACCACTGGATCCACCATCCCTAAACCCCTTGTTTTCTATTTAAATAAGTACAACCTCTCTTTACCGGGTTCAATCTATTGCCCCATAGTAACTGAAAGCAAATGCTATATAGTTTTGTCTCGAATTGCAAAGGTAACGGAAAGAACCGCCATATACTGTATTCTTGGTAAAATAAATTGTTTTAGAATCTGGATTCGCTTCAGTTTGAAAACTTAAACCTTTTCCAAAGTAACACTTTCTGTGCTATAGAGTCGAGAACCCTAACCAATTATCCAATGGACAGTTCTGATTTGAAAACATCACACCCAGTATTTTTTAAAGGTTTTAGTGAAAACTCTACAGACTTAAAGAAAAATAATTCTCTCTGATAATTGCCTAACAATAACCCTTTGATTTGTGTATATTTAATTTTGCATTGGCAACACTTGCATAAGCAGAAAAGATTGAAAAAAGACTGGGAATTCCATATGGTTGGAAAAAAAAGGAAATATCATCTGCATATGCTTGAATGACACAGGGATTTGGTACCCCTGGCATGGGGGTGCAAACCCGCTTATCAGGGGTTCTAACAAAAGTTATACAAAGAGGGCTTAATGGACACCCCTGCGGACTCCACACTTAATGTAAAATCCTCCCCAAACCTCCCTTTAAGGCCGGGAAGACTTTTGCATTGTTATATAAACCTCGTAATAGAGTTATAATATTCTGGGGATACCAAACCAGTCTAAAGTAGCAAATAAAATCCCTGATCCACCCTATCAAATGCTTTCTCCAGATCTAAAGACACAATGGCCCTGATCGTCCCTCAATCTGAACTTGTTCAATAATATCCCTGATTAAACATAAAACTGAATGAATTCTTCTGTTCGAATCCCACAATGCTGAATAGGCATGAAAAGTTCCTCTGCCACCCTTTCAGTCTATTATTAATCAAAGTAGCCAAGATTTTGTAATCTGTGTTTAACAAAGTTAAAGGCTCCAATTTTGAAATCCTCTATCACCTGCTTTAAAATGTATATCTGACGTCCTTCTGAAAATGAGTTCAACAGTGCCCCTCCAGTAAGGAAAAATTAAACATCAAAACAAGACATTCCACTATTTCAGTCTGAAAACCTTATAAAAACGTTTGATAACCCATCCAGTCCGGAGCCACGTTCAATTTTAGGGATTTAATGACATCCTGGATTTCAGCTTCGAAAAGGCTGTTCTAATGTACCCCCACCTACCTTGTCTCTTTTATCTCCTAAAACTCTGCCTAGAAATTGACTGATCTGAAGAGGCGATGGAGTAACTTTAGGCTCTAAATCCTTAAAATGTTGCTTAATTATTTCTTCTAGTGCACTGGTGGAATACACTTTAGTGTCTCCTTTATATAAGAATTCCAACGCTCCTTGATCTTTAGTCGTTTTACACAACTCAAATGGGTCCCCAAAAACAGACTTTTTAAATGATTTTGGACTAGAGCTTGAAGTGTTTTTGCTCTGTCATACTGTAGATTCCTCATTTGACCTTTGATTTCAGCTATTTGATCAGAAAATTACCTCTAGAGGAATTAGCCCATGTCAAAACTTTCTGAAGCTGTTTTCTAAGTTTAAGGTATTCAAAAAGGCTGTGTTCCTCTGCGATCCCATGTTTTTGAAACCAACATATACAATCGCTTTTTAGTTTCTTGCCACCATATGCCTATATCCTGATACAAAAGACCACTGACAACCTAGCTTCCAAAATACAACGAATGGAATTAATTACCACAATCTCATGTAAAATCGAAGCATTTAATTTCCACATAGTTCTATGTTTTACAAAACTTTGATAAGCACCAACCTTAATAACTACCAAAGCGTGATCTGAGAATTCCATAGGAATAATCTGTGGACTATGTATCTGATTTCTTTAGAAGTAAATAAATAATCAATCAAAAACTTTTCCCTTTTGTAAAAAGGTACCTGTTAAACTACACTCCCTAATATTAATACAATTTACTAAATCCGCTGTTTTTATAATATTAGCTAGACACACAGAGTCACAATAAATTTTCTTTCCAGAAACCAGCCTATCTACACCATTGTTCCCCTTAAAGTACAATTAAAGCCCCCAGAAAACCGGATTGTTGTAATCAAAATGGCGAACATCAGTGAAGCACTTAACTCTACCGCTTTAGATTGAGGCCCATAAATATTAATCAATCTAATTCTGCTGTCATACCAGCATCCTTCTATAATTAATATTCGACCGGACATACCTCAATCAATTTGTGTAGTTTAAAATTAAAAGAGTTAAAAAGAATCCACCCCATCAGCCCTCTCCTCCCCAAAGGACCAAAAAGAAGGTCCCACGGCCAATCTTTAGCAAAAGTATAAACTTGATTGTTAGCAAACATCCATGTCTCCTGTAAAAACAAATAGAACTGTAAATCAAATATCAACTGAAAACCGCTTGTCTTTTCTGAGATTTCAGAAGATCTATGGGTATTGAAGGTAGCCCATGTAAAATCCATCCTATTAGCCTAACCAAACCCATTATTAAACATTCATTTTCCTTCTCTTCTTTTTCCCTTTATAATCCTCCTTCTGTACTCTCACCCTCCTGTACAGAAACTTGGGAATCAGTATTAGCCATATCCACTTCTGAATCACCCCATGACAGCTCCATAAAAGGATTTTTCGATTCAATACTATCTGATTCCAGGGCAAAATATTTTGGATGTTCTACTGGACCTCCTTAATGTTAAAGGCAACCGAGGATGTAATCCATTATCACTTGCCCACCCTTTACCTCTGGATTATCATCATAGCATACCGGTTGAAGTAAGTTTGGAACTCCCGTACCTATAGTCTGCTTATGAACCACAGTATCCACCTCACTACCTCTTCCTGCAACTTAATTACATTCTGGGGATAACCAGGTTTTTGACCTCCGGGGTCACCTCATGCTGAGACACACCAGCCTCTTGTGCTTGTCGAATCAATAAATCAGAATCTCCACAAGACAGTTTATTTTGGGCCACCAGGGACAATCTTTGAAAGCATGATTCAGCTCTTCACATAAATCACATTTAAAGCATTTGAACAAAACAAAGTGACATGGCCTACTTCACCACAATTGTCACACTTAGGTTGGTCACATGCACTAGATAAATGTGTTCTAGACCCACACCTGTAGCAGGCCGGGGCTGACCCCTATAGAAACAGACCCCTGTCTCTCCCCAACAAAAATGAGTTAGGAATGTGTTCCACACCTGCCCGATTGCCTCAGTTTAACCTTAAACTTCCAACCCCGTCCAAAATAATTCTGAATCTAATATTGGATCAGGTTCACTCAACACTTCACATTTCTGGGAAAGCCAAAACTTTATATCTTCACGTGAACCCCTCGCTCCTGAACATGACTGTCACAAATTTAATTAAAGGTTTAGATAACGGAATAACAAAAAAAGGGTCCACAAAGGGAAAATTTTACCTGGTTATATCTTTCCCAAAAGAGGTCCAGTAAGGCTGAGGGAGCAGTGGCTGATATCGTAAGTTATCCTCCCAGAAATGTTAATAAATGCAAAAACATCTCTGGGGGAAAACTTTAAGGAATCTTTAATCAAAGTTCTACCACCATAAAACCTGTTTGGTTTTCTTTTAAACCCTTTATATCTAATCCTGACAGCATTTCTCCTTGGGGCCGCTTCTCTTGCTTTGACTAAATAGGCTAGACAATAGGGGTTTTCGGCTTAGCTCCATACCCTCTACATGCTCAGAAATATCAAGATTAGGCCTCACTACATTAACACCAGGCACAGTATCATTTAAATGCACAGCCTTTTCTTTCTGCAAAGCGACCCTATTAATACAAGCATGAGCCCCATCTCCCCGTTTCCATTCTGGAGTAGCAGACTGCAAACCCCAGGAATCATTCCAAGCAGAGCCTGGAGACCAAACCCCATGATCCATCTGTTTCCACCCTGCTGCTGACAAGGCAGCCTGTGGGGACCAAGTTTTATCATGCGCCATTAAATCAGAAGTTTCAGAAACAGTAGTCTTAGGAAAATCCAAGTCCCTTGATTTAGGCCCTGCAATGATTTCTTTTCATGCTGGTATGGAAAACAAAACTCAGTCACTCCTTCTTGCACTCCAGCGTCTTTTTGATATATTACTGGCGACATCTTGGAGTCTTGGGCCACTTTAGGGTTATATACAAAGCCGAATCCTTAGATATAGGGATAGTGGGAAAGCAAAGTCTTATGCTGAGTACTTACAGGCCATAAGGGAATAGCAGAAGATCCATGCCCCTCGCTCCTGTCTCCTGCATCTCATTTGCTGCATATCCCGCTCTCTGTGTCTGACAAGCTCCTCCGATTGCCAGGCAATTTCTCAGACTCTCACTGCTCCTCCTGCAGTTTTCCTTAGCCATCACCGCTAGACTTATTATCTGCGCTCCGCGCACCTTCACTCGCGTTGACTTCTTGATCACCTCTGATGCGGTTTAAAGGAACCCGTCCTTTACCTTCTCTCTCTCGTAACTAAGGGATCCTCCACTACAGCAGCCTTCAAGGAACTCCCGGCAGTTGCAATCCGCTATCTCCACCACTACATTTTGCTGGAACTCTCAAAACCTCAGTAGCAATACTCAAAATTGTATTTGCGATTTTTTCCATCTTGCTCCAGCTCCTCCAGCGCCTCGAGCGCCCTTCCCGACTCCTCCACCCGACTGAGCCATGGCTAACTCAGTCACAGCACACCAACACCCATACTCCCCCACAGGCTACTGAGGCTCAGCAGCAGTAGGGAATTTCTCGGTGTCCTGGCCAAATTTCCTCATTCACTCAAAATACCACCAACAGCTTAATCTGGTTCAACGCCAGTTGGCATGCCTGTATCCCTCCCTGGGTGGTGCCTGAAAATAGGCAGAATTTGTCTAGTGCACTTACCTGGTCAACAAAAAACTAAAAAATATATATTTTAAATTGAAAACGACAGAGACAGTGCTGAAAAACTATTGCAGTACTGCATTTCTGGAAGAAATCTTCAGGCAAAGTAAGGAATAAGTTTTGTGTGTCTGAGTTCCTAGCCAGTAGGTAAAATATCTTAATTGCATGTCTCATGGAGCTAGCATAACCATAAGTAAGCTGCAGTTATTCTATTACTGTATATTGTCATGATAGTGGGACATCAATTTCAGATGCTGCAAACTCCTCTGCTGCAGGAGGCCATTATACACATGGTGCTGGGAGAAATAGTAAATGTGTGGGAAGCTGTCGTGGGAGGAGCAGACAAACCAGGAGAAACAGAGGCTAAAAGCTTCAAGGGATTCGGCGGGATCAAGAGTTCACAAACCACCATACACACAAGCCTCAGTTTTGAAGACCATTGGCAATCAGGAGGCAGATTCTCACTTATGCAGATACATTTGAGTCCAGGAGGGGTTTGCAATTGGGTCCTTTTCATGCCCAAATTGTGACACAGCAGATTTTTTCATTCAGCTCTCCCTGGAAATGTCCCACTTTTCTGGTGAATGGATCTTGGAGGAGGGACACTAACTGCACCCTAGATAGAGTCCTGGACTGCTCCTCAAAAACCTTTACAAACTAACAAAGAGTGCAGGTGCCCTGAAGGCCCTAACTTGGTGGTTGGGTGGTGGTCAAAGAACCCTACTGCATGGGATTAACACATTTTATTCACACACTCACAACGTGCATGCGAGGATTGACTTAGTGCTGAGTAGTCATTGGGTGCTTGAGGTGGGGGGCAGGTGAACTGCAGCAATACAATGATATCTTCCAAGAGTCAATATTCACCATTCATTCCGACTTATGTGTCTAAGTCAGAGGCACTAGGACCCTGTAGGAGCAAAGTCTTTTAGTTGGGAGAAGACTGACCTCAGCTGGTGGGGCCACCCACATGGCGATGTACTGATGTTGTACACAAGTTAGCCAGTAACTGACGTTTACCCCTCCCTACCTCAGTTCTGTTTTTCCTGCCCTAGAAGGCACACTATTGAAACAACACAGCCTGTTGTATCAACGTTCTATTGCACCTCAGTTAATCACCTCTCTTCGCTCCTTCAACATCAAAATGGCACTCTTGACACCAAACCAGCAACCTTTCACTGAATAGGCTCCGATAGTGTTTTTGGTGCTGACTTAGTTTTATTATTTTCCAGCCTAGTACTATGCCAAGTCCAATGAAAATGGTTAAAATGTCATGCTGCTTCCTTCCTTTGCATCTCTGCCCTGTGGGTCACACTGCAGTGTCAGACTGGCACAGTCAGTGTCACTCATGCCTGGCACAGATCACAATATGGACTGGTGGACATGTGCTCTCTATAGACTACTGTTGCTGTGTTCCTGAGTTACGCATGCTGAAGGGGGTCATTCATTCCCTGTCTTCGAAGGAGCCTCACACCTTGTGATCAAGGTTAAGAGTTTGAGCCTTCCCTGCCCTTCCCAGTACCTCTGGTACTGTGTAAGCACAGGATCCTCCTTAACCTTGCCTCACAGAGGCATGGAGGCCCAAAGGGAGGGTCTAATGGATAGCTGGCTCCTTCTGGGTGGCTCGCTCATCTGTTTTGAACAGTGGATGTCCACAGTGGTGAGGCTGGAGCTACACCTGGTCTGTATCAGAAGACACCTCAGTGTTGCAGGCTGGTGTTATCCTAGCTTCGACGCCATATCCAGTACCAGTGAGTGGAGTAGTGCCAATTGCAAGGCTAGGTCTCCTTCTGGCACCGTTTGTGGTGTTGTAAGAAGATTTGGCAATGGAGTTGCCCCCAGTCCTGTGACCAAGGTCCTCTCCAAGCCCTCATGACCTCGGAGAGAAGGGTAGCACTACCCTTGGCAACAGAGGTAGGGGGTGATGATGTTGCCAATGCTGGACCTGATTCTGAGAGCCACACCAGTGACAGTGTCACCCTAGAGCTGTACCTGGGCTCAGTGCAGTGGACGGTGGCAGGCTTATTCTGCTGCTGACCATGGTGCCAGCTAGGATCTTGGTGCCATTTGAGGTACTGGGTCCATTCTCAGTGCCGTTCACTGTTCTGGGGATGAGGATGAATCTGGAGGCAGCACTGAAGTCAGTGTAGTCCCTGGTTTTAAGGATGGTGCTGGCCATGGTGAGAGGTTGAGATCTGCCACTAGAACTGTGGCTGACCCTAAGATTGGTGCCGAGATGGCACTGGGGAGTTCTGGCAGTGGCCTGGAGGTGAGTTTCTCTATGGAACCAGTAGTTGATGTTGTCATGGAGAGGACCAGAGATGCCCATGGAATCTGTACAGCTCCAGTCTCCTCACCTGGGATATTCCACCCAGAACATGACTGGATCGCTCCATGGATGTTGGTCAACAGCTCTTGGGCTGACTTGCCTGGA
Organism: Neoceratodus forsteri; assembly: GCA_016271365.2. Taxonomy (NCBI): domain Eukaryota; kingdom Metazoa; phylum Chordata; order Ceratodontiformes; family Ceratodontidae; genus Neoceratodus; species Neoceratodus forsteri. The sequence goes on from CM028135.1 coordinate 1,060,110,454, forward strand.
CCTCCCCTCAGGCGGGATCCCTGCGCACTCCTGCAGCCTTGGCAGATAGTCTGGAGTCTCTGGCTCCTCCTTTCCTCCTGGGTCTCTGCCCTCCTCCTGAGCTCCTAAGTATCATGGGTCCTTTTGGTCCTGTTACCTGGTATGGGAGGGACTCTGGTGCCTTACACAGATACCACTTACATTCTGACTTGGCACAATTCAGGCCGCATGCACAGTCACCACCTCCTCCAGAGTCCAGCTCATCCTCTTCATTTCCTTCCCTATGAAATGGAATGCTCCCTCCATCTGTCCTTGGATTCTGAGTACCTGTGTACCAGAGATTCCTTTGGACATGCTGAGGGCACTGGACATCAGCTCTTTCATAGGTCCCAATCCTGTGTCCATGCCACTGAGACTCCTCAGAGATTTCAGTTATAACAACACTGTCCTCCTTCTTGCCATCAAGCCTTCAATGAGGCTTCTAGAACAGTTTGGATTCATCCCTCTTCTACTGCTTCAATCCCTAGGGTAATGCAACTCAGGTATTGTGCTCCCATGGAATCCGCAAGAGCCATTCTACTTCAGGGGTTGAGGTGCTGCAGACCCCAACAAGGACAGAACTCCTCCGTGACTGACTTCCTGAAGCTGACTCTGTGAAGGAAATGTCTTGGACAGGAAGGTTTTTGCCTCATCATGTGACATTATATGCATTACTGCACACCAGGTACATCAGGCAGCCTACAACAAGTGCCTGTAGTGCTAGCTAGATCAGATCGTAACTACACTGCCTTGCTGCAAATTAACCAGGCAAGCTTTCTTCCCATGACCTAAAACTGGTGTGCACCAGTCAAGGGCATCATACGATGCCAATGAGTTGTCTTCCAGCAGTCTACATTTGGCAGATGGCTCAGCTTCACCTTTCTAGGTTTGCACCTCTTGCCAGGTATAAGGTGCTTAATTTGCACTTCCAAGGGCTCATTTCTTTTACCTCAGGTCTGGCGTAAATTGTCAGGGCACCTCCTGCTCCTAGGCCCAGGACCCTCCACCTATCCCTGACCAGTCTCAGGTCCCACCAGACCCATAAGGAGTCTCTGCCCTGGCTGGCCTGGTGGTGTGAGGGCTGAGGCGCTGGGTGCCTTACATCCTGTCATGCTGGTGACCAAGGGTTGGGAATGGACTTGGGTTGCTCAGGGTCGGTGGGAGAGGAAGGATTGAGTGTCCCTAGGACAGCCTCCTTCCTCGGGGGTTAGTGTGGTGGCTGCTTGCCTGCTACCCAGTGGCAGCTGGATGGCAGCTCATGTGTATTACCACGCACAGGAAGGGATCCCAAGTTCAGGCGCTAGATATCTCTGCAGAAGTGAAGCTCAGACATCGCATCCATTGCATGTCCGTGGCCCCCAGGAGAGAAAATATAGGTGGAAAATACAAAGCTGGGCTAAATGAAGCCTCCTGAGAGCACCAACATCCTCCGGTTCCAGGAGGTAGAAGGGGATTGGGACAGCCGGTGAAGTACAGAACAGGCTAATACAGCCACCCACCCTGCCAGAGAGCAGAAAACCTCTGAGAAAAAAGGAGCCTTACCTTCAGGTGTTCCCCACACAGAGGGCTGAGGGATGTCTTCCCTTAGGTAGAGCCAGTTCCTCCTTAAATTCGAAGCTTGTACTCTGACCATAAGTGGGAATGAATGGTAAAGATTGATTCTTGTAAAATATGAAAATTACATACTCACATAATTGTTGCTCTTAGCAGAATATCTTCACCATTCATTCACACCTCCCCACCATGCTCTGCTCAGAGTAGGGCCAGGGCTTCTGGGCAGCTCACCCATTGTGCTGGAGCACACCTATACTATTCCTGGCCATTTCCAGTTAGGAGACTATTTGTTTTCCCCTCCCTTATATCTGGAGGGTGGATTCATTTTTTCCCTTTTCCTTACAAGATATTAAAAACCTGGGATGAGGGTCCTCGGGCCCTCTTACCAACCAAGAAAAATCCTTGAGACTGAACTTGTTCTCTACCCTGTCCTCCTTCTTCCTCCCTGTTTACTGCTGTGTGGCATTTTTCCATTCCTCCGGAATGGAATTACATTATAAATTTGAAAATTCTCAAATTCCACAAAATTCTGTCGGTAGAATACTGAAATTTCAAAAGTATGGTTTTCACTGATTAGTAATCCACGGTTTAAATACGACACAGATTTTCTCAATTCAGAAAATTATTCTGAAGTTTATGTGATCCAGGGAAAGTTATTCCACGAGATAGCAAAGGAATGCCCTCCACACGTGGTGCCTGTGCCGGCTAAAAATTAAACTGTAAAGCTACACAAGACAACTCATCCCAGGCAAGGGATTATAGCAGCGGACATTTACAAAGTTCTCTTTACGAAATAGTACATACAACAGTGGTGGTTGACCAGCAACAGCTCCTGACCAATTTCACCCTCCTGGCTTTGTCAAAGGTTAACATATGTACTATTTTGTAAAAGTGAACTTTGTATAGCATAGAGTCAAATGCTGTACCCCCTTGCCTGGTGCCAGCTGTCTTTGTTGCTTTAAAGTTATTCCACTGTCGACACAGAAATGCTTGACAGAATTCTGCACAATTCAAAAGAAATTCTGAAAAGCACTGAAGCGGAACTACCGCTTCTGCACAAAGTCCACCTGTAGGATTCCAAATCCTGCACGGCTCTAGTTAATGACTCAGTCAGAAGGAAGCCTCCATCCTGGCAGCAGTGTTGCATCCAGGATTTTAAAAAGGTCCTGCAGCAATAATGAATGGGGACTGACTGAAAGGGGATGGGCTGTCAGCAAGCAGGCAAAACACTTCTATAGTGTATGGTGGAATGGATTGTGTGGAGATCCATACACCACAAAAAGACATTCTGCTGCAGTAGTGACATCCATACTGACACAGAACGACTTTTCATTCTGTGTATTATTGCCATCACAATACAAGGACCGCATTAGCACTTTTGATTGTTAAGTGGCAGGTGAAGAGTTGTACATGTGAGCTGGCTGGCAGGCACTTGTTGGTGAAGTGCAGGTGGGGGAGCAGAGAGACAAAGTGCCAAAAACAAAAAGGTAAGTGATTCTGGGCTTCTGTCCACCTTACACTACATAGAATAATGTGTGGTAGCCCCAATACACAACTACACTCTTCTGATACCTTGCTGTTACTATGGCATCAAGGGACCTCTCAAGCTTCGCTCCGAGGTCCTTGACATCATAGTAATGACTTGATGTAGAACAGCATTGTGTATGGACTACAATACCTTATCCTATATGTTTCTATTATCTTGTACTGAACCCTGTAACTATTGGTGGTGGGCCATGATACAATTAATTTTTGTTGTGTTAAAATACATTGTATTACGTTGGATTGTTCTGTTCCATGCAAAGGTCAAAGAAAGCTCTGGATCTGCCACTACTGGGCAGAGCTGGAATGAAACTATATTTATTTATTAGCTTTTGTGACCAGATAAGTACACTAGACAAATAATTGCCTATTGTCAGGGCCTCTTCAAGTCCAAGCTGCGCCTCTCACTGCTAGTATCCTGTGATTGCCCATCTTAACATTTCCACCGTTCCACCTGCACATGCCCCAGCACCCAGCACCACAATCAGTCTTTGCACCCTATCACCTTACCTGTCATATTCCCTTGACAAGGCCCCCTGGCTGCACTGTCTCCGCCCGCCCACCTCCCCCTGCATCTCCACCCTTGCCCTGCCCCCCAATCACCTCCCATACTCCCCCTTACCCCTGCACCTCCTACCCTCCTCATCTCCTACCCTCACTTCTCCCCACCAACCCCCTTCCCTTGTCTTGCTCATAGCTCAAGTCTTTGTACTGGTTATTACATGTCTGTAAGTCAGTGACTATATGTTTGTAACTAAAATGATGACTGTTGACACGCTGATGTGGAACCTTTGTAAAAGAGCCTCAGCTCAAAGGTATTGTAATCCTAGATTGAAATAAATAGAGTACAATAACAGAGAGTACAGTAACAGACAAGTCCATACAGGAACAATAAGAATACAATACATACATTGCACAGCATCAAGTAGAGTCAAGTGGGCATTGAAACAAGCAGTCAAATAAGAGCTATTTATTTATTTATTTATGTTGTCTTTGATAACTGGGTAAGCAAGCTGATCCAGAGGATCGTTACCAGGTGTGACCGGGCCACAGAAAGTGGCAGGCAACAAAGATCAACAGAAATATAATACAGGGATACAGGATGAAATATCAAACCTCAACATGAGGTCAGTACATAGAGTAAGCTGTTCAAATCTGTACAAACAGCAGAAATCCAATACAGGGTCCAGTATTTAAGAGGTTGTAACACAGAGTGAGCAGTACTGTCTATACTTACAGTCAGAGAAAATCAAAATGAATAAATAGAATAATAGATAGATAAGTGTGTATTACAAGGCAGTAATACCATCAGGAGGTTTAGGGACTTGGAACCTCGAGAGCGAATCTTGAGAGGTTCCCAAAATCCCCCAAACCTCGAGATAGGATTATTGCCTTGTAACACAGTTATCTATTTGTTATTTTTGTAATATATGGAGCCAAGGTATTTTTCTTTTCTTACCTTGTATTACTGGGTGTGTCTGAGACAGTTCGGAGTACCTGAGAGCAGCAGCCGGCTTTCTGTCAGAAAACAGTTCGAGTGAAAAGCCGCTCGCACTTGGCATGCACTGGTAGCTGCTCTCCTGTGCTGAAGTTCATTGATATTACTACAGTTGGGAATGATCTTTGAACTGTAGTATTATCAACAAAACTATAGTACTGACACGTCTCAGGATAGTATTATTGAGAGAGCAGTAGTGTATTACTGGGAAATTTTTGTATGACCTAGTATACTATTAGTGAGGCATATCCATATATTGCAATACAATAACAGCAATATTATATATACTAACAGGAGTGGTAATGGTACAAAGGCATCAGTGGCAGCATGCCATAGCATACAGTAGTATAAGCTAACAGGGTATCAGCCAACAAGGCACTATAACTCAGTTAAGGCTGACATTCTTTGTAGAGTACTAGTTGAGGCCGATGAGGGTCCTATCTGTAAACTGACCCCCTTCCATTATAAGTCAGTAGCAGGGATGCGTGAGCTACTGAGGCTCACAGGAGACCTTGAAGGTTAAGCCCTGGCAAGCACCCCCCCATTATTCCAGAATCCCTGTGTACTTTTCAAAGGTTGTGTCTGTTTGGTTGGGTTTATTACATCTTCCAGGAGTGGAGATACTGGAAGACCACAAAACTGGTTATGTGACCAGAGCTGGGGCCACCCTCTTGACTCCACACACTATGCTCGTTGTTCTGTAAAATGAATATTTGCTTTGTAAATAAAGACTCTGCAATCTCATGATTCACAATGCCTGCCTTGAAGCTGAACTCTTCATTAAAATGCACTCTCTGTGTGATGATGAACCGGCATTACTCAAGTCAGCAGAAGTTCTGCCACTCAGCTTCACTCTCTCTCTACCTAAACGATAAAAGGCTTACTTAATGCTTTCAGGATCCTGTTCATCACCGCCATTATCTGCTTGTATAAACATGATTCATCAGTGGCGACAGGAGGCCTTTGGTCTGTAGTTCTCTAATACATCTTAGATTGCAGCAGAGGTGGCAACTGTATAATTATCGGCTTTTGTACAAAGCTACTGAACAATTGCTTCTGCACTTTCATCGTTTCTCCGCACCTGGTTTTTTTTCTAGCTGAAGCAATTAGCATGATTCACACTTGCCTACTGGCAAAAGAAGAAGTCATTTGTTCAACTCTTCCTTCATCCTCTAATGCAGTGGGATCCCCAGCAAATCAGTTCCATCATGGTTTGATCTAAAGACTCCCATGTGTTCCTCATCAGCAGATACAAAGAACATAACCCTCCAGCTCAGTGAGAGTGGACACCTGACAGGATCTTACTTACATTTAATTCCAGCTTTCATAGGGCTTCTGTTTTAAGACCTCTTTGTACACTGAATATTCCAGTTACAATAACCCCCCAACTCTGTATCAATGCTCATAGCAACTGCTCTGGGTTCAAATACTATAGAAACAGAGACAAGCACAGACACACATAGCACTTGAGCAAGCTCAGAAACAATTGTGTCCCAACCCTTGGAATAAATCATAAATTGCTATTCTGCCATTATCACCCATGAGTAATGAAGCTAGACGATACTCATGAAAATATGTATGGTTATCAAAATTTTGAATTATATACATGTATGTACAGTGTACTGCCAGAACCAGTGTAATACCTTGTTTATGCAACACAGCCATGAATTTTTACTGCTTTACCAGGTTGATGACATACATATATAAGATAGAGAATAATGAATGGCTGCCATCAGTAACAAGCTGGTTAATTCATTGAGAGGATGCCATGGCGACCACTTGAACCTCCGAGGTTCGCTCACCACTGGCAACTTGAGATGTAACTAACCAGTTTTTGTTACCGAGTGGTAGCCATTCATTGTTTTTTATAGTGTATGACACCAAAACCAAGTGGCACCAGCAGTAAAGTATTTAAAAAACATTCAGAGACAAATTAGGGCTGTCCTAGAAAAGGGGGGTCTTACTTACTTTATAGACATGTGACCGGCAGTGCTCACACAGCGAGAGAGTACAACTTTAACAGCAAACCCATCTAAACATTAAAAATAAAAAAAAAACTTTACGGGTACAACTTTTAACTTTAAACAAAGTCCGGTGCATTACATTGAGGATCTCCAGTGAGGTAAACAGTTGATCCGCGCTCTCCTTCACTCTTGTTTTCACCACCGTGGCCGCCTCTTGGTCATATAATGTGCATAGGCTAGTTCGTTTGATGTTGTTATGCTGTAGTAGCTATGTAGTAGTGCAGCATAACAGCTATGATGACATAGCTACTACAGCATAACAACATTTTGAAAGTGATGGATTTCTATGAATAACCACGTTTCATCATACACTATAAATAAATTATTTTACATCTGTATATCATCTGACACACATATAAATATCATATAGTGTATGGTAGAATGCAGTCATGCATGGACTTCCATGTTTGGAATATCTTTGTTATGTTGGCTGCAGTACTGATGCCTAAATGTTATATTGCAGTATGGACGTCACTAGTGCAGGACAACAACTTAAAATGCTACGATAGCTGCAATCCTTCAGTGAGTGTGATGGAAACTGCATTTTCAAACACTCCCCACCTCACACCACCATCTGTAAACAGTCCTGAAGACTGACCTTATTTCCCTTGTTTGTCCCAACTCAAAACACAAAGATTGATCAGCTGCCAACAGTACGATTGTTTTTCCTGAATCTGCACGGCTTATTTTGAATTGTTGAATCGCGCCAAGTTGTGTGCTCATTTACTTGTATATCTGGTGAGCAGCAAAACAGGTGGAAAAGTCCTGTGTAAAGAGTCAGACTCAGGCTTGTTGAATGGTTGTCCACACACGATAAAAGACCATGTATGGCAACCATGAACAACAAGCTTAAGTTGGCATCTCAGGATGTCATGGCAACCAAAACCTCTACAGCTTCACTGGTTTATCTGGTTGCCTTGGCAACTTCTAAGTGCCAAACAGGCTTGCTGTACATGGTTACCAATGCATTACCCTCTATGTTTATTTTTCATGTATGTATATATAAGCATGTATTTATGTGTGTATGTATGAGTATGTATGTCATCAAGCTTAGATAACAGGATTTATTTACCACTGTTCATTCCCATTCTAGCTACATAGATAGATAAATGGAGAGAGCGAGAGATGCCATCTGAAGATAGCTAGACAGACAGACAGACAGACATACTGTCAACTGATACTGTTAACACACTGTTGAATGACAGACAGGCAGACAGACACTGTCAAGAGACAGATACTGTAGATAGATAGATAGATAGATAGATAGATAGATAGATACAGAGACAGATATTGTCAATAGACAGATAGATAGAACTAGATAGATACAGAGATAGGTAAATACTGTCACTAGATACTGTTGATAGATAAATATATTTACACACAGATGGAGGCCATTTTATAGAATGTTTTTGTGAAAGCGAAAACTATGCAAAATGTAAAGTTTTATGGAAAATTATTTGCGAAGCATAATTTGTGAGCTTCACATGCCACTAATTTTGACCCTTTTATTTGTAAAGAAATGCTTGCTCAATGATGTGAGTGGCAGGTGTGGTTTCAGTAGTGTAATCTGTGGTAATAAGATGTTTAGATGTTACTAGGTTGTTAAAAAAATGTACGTGGGTGAATAAATACTTTTATGAAATTTATTTGGAGGGTTTCGAGAATGGTGTTGTCATTATTGATTAATTTTGATAACTGAATAATTAGTGATACCAATTGACTGACATTAGTGACAAGTAAATTGATACCTTTCCTATGGGGAAATGATCTACTCATGTAATACAAAATCACACCCCCACAATGCAAAGCATCATGGGCTGCATATGCAAATCACCACAATATATCCCAGGCACACTGCCTTAGGGGTAGCTGGTCCATTCCACTGGGGTGTCAAACAGACAAGGCATACTGATGAGTCCTGGTAGGACGAAACACGTGTCTATGACTTCTGTTAGCACCCTTTGCAAACTGTCCATGAGAGCCTTTCGCACCATGCAATTCTGCTTAAAGTTGGACCAGCATAACATTCTGTGGTGATTTGCATATGCAGCCCATGATGTTTTGCATTGTGGGGGCATGTGTGATTTTGTATTTTCTGAAACTTGGCTTCCCAGCCAAATGCCCTTTGGGTAACCCTTGCCTCAGTGTTTACAGAGGTTCTTTGTCTTACTCATGTAATATATGTATTCATTGCAAAACTTCGTTAATGCATTAGTTAGGTTTATTACTAGAGTGACAAAAGTAAGGAAATGTGGTGTCCGGTTTCCAGACCTAACACCCACCCCACCCTGCAGACACAGTCATCAGGTGTGTCCTTGGGGTCACGGCCCTAATGCATAAAGTTCATATTTTCCCACTTATAAATTATGGAGATATTTTGTATGACAGTGCAACTAGTGACAGGCTGTTCGGACTGAATGTATTATTAAATAAGTAAGCCAGATCGGTGCTAAAATGTCCAAAACTTATGCATCTTTGTGAGATGTACAGTTAGGATGGATACCTTACGTGAAAGAAGGAAATTCATAAATAGTTATTTGCTTATAAAAAGTGGGTTGTGTCATATCCCTACATATTTGAGCAACAGGTTAAGTTTTGGGAACATAGAACCTTCTTTTAGGAATTCTAGTGCTAGAGAAATGTTGGTTCCTTTTATAAAACAAAGTGTTCCCAATCCTGTTTCAGTTATTATGTTCCAGTTCTCTAGAACAGTCTCCCTCAAGAATTTAGGATACAGACCAGAAAACCTCCGTCAGTTTTGCACTGAAAAGGTTTTGTGGTCCTCAAAAAGTTATGCAATTGTTTTGATTAATTGCGCTTATTGTGTTGTTCCAATATATATTTATTGTATGTTTGTGTATTGTATGCATGGAAGGTCACTATTGTTTTATACTTAATGGTCTAAACCTTGAAAATAAAAACAAGCAAAAACAAACGCTCACCCCATTCCATCCCCACCCACACCCTGCAGACACTGACAGGCGTCGAGGGTGTGCCTTGGAAGTCGTTACTCTAACACTCACCCATTCCACAAGTAAATAACCTGAGATGGATACAGTATGAGAATGGGGTGAGCACAGGGACTGACATGTCAAGAGACCTTCCCCAAGCTGCAAAGCATGCAAAATGTCATGCAAATCCCTTCAACGGTTGCAAAGTTGTTAAAGTGCAAAGTTTGAGGTTTAAGATTAAACTGCCCTACCAACCTAACTATACTGGAGCTACACACCAGTATAATATATATATATATATATATATATGTGTGTATATGTAATAGATAACCCACTCTTAGGTGTGCGGTCACTCCCAGATATACCTACGCCTTGGTGTGCATTGTTATGCACAGGGCCACAGGCGAGTCGTCCAACCACCCAGGCGTGCATATATCAGAGCGACAGCACACCTAAGGAGAGTTATCTATCTCATAAAATGGTAAAATTGACTTGGAGGGGGTAAAAGTGCAGGTGTGTGGTTGCGCCTGATATATGCATGGTCTCCTGATGATGTTTTAATTGATGATGACCCTCCATTTTTCCTACCCATTTATAAATAAATATATATATATACATGAAACATAGAAACATAGAAGTTGACTGCAGATAAGGACCGTAAGGCCCATCCAGTCTGCCCATTTCTTTTCTACTCTTATAAATGTGCCATCGGCCTTTGCTCTGTCAGTGACCTATCTATTCATAGTCATTTGTATTGCTCCTTATGCCTATCCCATGCCTGTTTGAAGCCCTGCACTGTATTCATAGCCACCACTTCTTGTGGTAAGCCATTCCATGCATCTACCACCCTTTCTGTGAAAAGAATTTCCTCACATTCCCCTTAATCGGCCTCCCTCTAATCTCATGCTGTGTCCTCTTGTCCTGCTATTTCTTATATTTAAACATGTTAGACTCTTTCACCTTGTTTATGCCCTTAAGGTGTTTGAATGCCTCGATCATATCACCTCTCCTCCTTTGCTCAAGGGTATACATATTGAGCTCCGTTAATCTGTCCTCATATGTCTTCTGATGCAGTCCCTGCACCATTTTGGTGCCCTTCTCTGGACTGCCTCAATTTGGTTAATGTCCTTGTGAAGGTGTGGCCTCCAATACTGCATGCAGTACTCCAGATGGGGCCTAACCAATGTCTTGTACAGAGGGATTATTACCTCCTCTTACGACTTCAGATACCCTGCTAATACACCCTAACACCCCCTAGCCTTACCTACTGCTTTAGAGGTCTGCTTTGATGGTTTTAGGTCATCAGTGATGATGATGCCCAAGTCTCTTTCTTCCTTTGTGACTGCTAAACTCCCTCCCAGCCTATAAGTGGCTTCAGGGTTTCTCTTCCTGTGTGAATGATTTTGTACTTCTTGCATTAAATCCCAGTTGCCACTCTTCTGACTATTCTGTAGTTTATCCAGATCTCTTCTCATTTTGCCCACCCCATCTGGATCATCTACCCTGTTGCAGATCTTGGTGTCATCTGCAAACAGACAAACCTTACCCTCTAGTCCATCTGCAAGGTCACTAATGAAGATGTTGAATAGGACTGGCCCCAGGACTGATCCCTGAGGTACCCACTTGTGACTTGCATCTCTTCTGACTGTATACCATTTACCACCACTCTCTGTTTTCTGCCAGCCAACCAGTTTGCCACCCAGTTGACCAACTTCTGACCCACCCTGAGCCTACCCAGCTTATTTATCAATCTTCTATGTGGAACAGTGTCAAAAGCTTTGCTGAAGTCAAGGTAGGCGACATCAACTGCTCCCCTTGGTCCACCACTCTGGTTACCCAGTCAAAGAAATCTATGAGATTAGTTTGACAGGACCTTCCTTTGTAAACCCATGCTGTCTTGGATCCTGTGCCCCTATGGATTCCAGGTGTTGCACTATCCTTTCCTTAAGGAGTGCCTCCATAATCTTGCCCACTACTGAGGTAAGACTGACTGGTCTGTAGTTCCCCGCTCCTCCCTGCTACCACTCTTGTGGGCGGGATCACATGACCCTTCTCCAGTCTTCTGGGACCTCTCCTGTGCTCAGGACTCACTAAACAATTCTGCTAATGGCTCTGCTAGTTCCTCCTTTAGCTCCTTAAGTACCCTGGGATGTATGCCATCAGGTCCCATTGCCTTATCCACCCTGAGCTTAGCAAGCTCTTGTAGGACCCTTTCTTTGTGAAGGGAGTAGTGCTCACCTCCCTCCCCCTGTGTAATATATATAGTGGATTCCCTATGTATGCACATGCCCGGACAAGCTGAATTTGTGCATATTGAAATCAAGGAAGCCATTTACAGACATAACTCACATGCTCTCAGATACACCAAAGCCATCTTAAATGCTGTTAAATGTTATTTTAAGCAATATGAGGACACTGAACACTGCTGGATGCTGACCCAGTTCCGCTGCAGCAAGCGAGAGTGAATGCAGCTTTCAGTGGTGGATATACTACAGCATACTGAAATGCGAAGCCCAACACCTAGGAGACTGAAAATTATATCCTGTTGGTTGGTATCCGAAAGTCGGGATTTACCAATGATGGAGTTTTCTATGTTTTGGGGGCTTCACCCCACACCCACTTATTTTTGATTGCCAACTCTTTCGTGGGCAATTCCCGACTGTCGGGATACCAACTGTTGGATATAATTTTTCGGGCCCTGAGTGTCGGACTTCAGCATTTCAGGATGCCGTAATACTCCAGTGAGTAGCATGAATTTTGAAGCCAGATCTTTTGCCATTAGTCTGTCACCCTCTGTGAGTTAGCCAGAACTGAAAACTAACAGCAATCACTATCACTATGGTGCAGTGGGATGGGGGCAGGTTTAACTGTGCTCTGGCATTTGTCAAGGATTAGTGGATTAGTTATGGCTGGGGACAATCTAAAGGTTGCAGGGGAATGACAACTGAATGCAACTGTCAAAGAGGTGACAATGACCTTCTGGGGAGCATGTCAGGATGAAAAAATGTGCACATAACCGAAAAACTGTTAGCATGCAAACAAAATAACTAACATTGCTGGAATAGGGCAGGAATTGGGACTTCAGTTTTTGTGCATACATCTGGAATGTGTATACATCTGAATGGCACACAAGTGGAATCCACTATAAATATATATATATATATATATATGTAATAGATATACCACTCTGAGGTGCTGGTCGGCGCTCCTGATATACGCACGCTTGGTGTGCGTTTATGCAGACGCAGGCCGCAAAGGCCACTCGCCCAAGGCGCATGTGGATATCAGAGCGCGACCGCACACCTCAGAGTGGTATATCTATCTTATAAAATGTCAAAATTGTTTTGAGGGGGTAAAGTGCAGGTGCGGTCGCTTTGATATACATGACGGTCATGTGATGTGTTTTATACAATCAGAAGTCTGGATTTGGATATGGATGTGCATGCTCATTTTATAAATATATATATATATATATATATATATATATATATGCGAAAAAAACTCAGTTAATGCATCAGTTACGGTTGATTCCACACCAACAAAAATCTGGAAATTCAATGCTAGAGTTACCAACCTTACTACCACCCCACTCCCTTCACCCCAGCCTTTACACACCAACAGGCATTAGGGTATGCCTTAGGGTCATCGGTCCTTTCACCCCATTCCATTTGTAAGGAAGCTGATATGCTACAGTATAGGAGAATGGGTGAGAGTTAGGACCAAAGACCCCAAGGCATACCCTGAAGCCTGTTGTGTGTAGAAGTTGGGGTTGGTCAGGGTTGGTAACCTAGCACTGAATTACCAGACTTTTTGGTGTGGAATCAACCCTAACTGATGCATTAATGGAGTTTTTACAATGAATTTTCCTTCTTTTGAGAATGTGAAATGTTACTCATATGGTATCCATAGGAGAGGGTGCGGGTCTTCTGGGACCTGCACTCCCACCCACCCATCTCTGTAGAGACAGCAGGAGGGCCCTGTCCTCCCAGTTTTGCATAATGCGATGCATTTTTGGGAGTGTGGGCCCTCTTGGCCCTGGTCTCCCACCCAACCATAAGTGTAGAGACATAGCAGCTGAGGTCCCTGTCTCCAGTATTGCAAGATGGATCCATGGTGGGAGTGCAGGGCCCTCTGGGCCTTGTGCTCCCCACCCACCCATGACTGTAGAGACAGTAGGGAGGGCCAAGTAGTGCTAGTTTAGCATACATAGTATGCATAGATGGGAGCGTGGGCCTCTGGGCCCTGCAGTTCCACCTACACATAAGTACAGACACACAGCACAGGCCTAGAGGCCTTTCAAGTAACCTTGTAATGCATATTTGCCAATATCTCAGTAACCATAGCAACTGTGGAAATAATTATTTAGCAGTTGTATTCATAATCTTGCCACCTCACACATGCTTAGTACACCTTAAGATGCACTAAGCTGTGCCTAACAAAATATCTGCATCTCAAACCGTTTCAAGATATAGACACTGAAAGGTTGCGGCTGCCACAATGTTATCCTATGGGAAAATGTGCAACTGAGTGCTGTAAGTCTTGAAGCAGTAAAAATTTTGCACCAAACCAGAAAAAGGCACATATGTGTTGCAAGGGCTGCCACCCTGCAAATGTCAGCCCAAAAGTCCAAGCGGTGTAGTGGTAGTGAGGTGGCAAAGAAACTGTGGTTTTGGCAGATGCCACAATGTTATCCTATGGGAAAAATTCACAACTTGGAGCACTGTAACTATGGAACTGATGTAATTGTTTTCACCAAACTACCAAAAGGCACATCAGTGGTGCAAGGGCTTCCCATCCTGCAAATTTTAATGTTTGACACAGTACTGTTGCAAGTGCAACACTTTGCAAATTTGCAAAAGAATGGTGTGAAACTTTCGCAAATTTCATTAAAGAGTCACAACCGTTCTTCGCAATTTGTGAAAGTACAGTGGGGCAAATCAAAAATATATTTCCAGGGCATATTTAAAAAAATAATGGCAGCATTGTGTTCCTCTGTTTCAATTAGGTAAACACAAGTGTCAGTGTTTACAAGGAAGTAAAATTTGAATTACTATAGTTTTCTCCACTGCTAACTGAAAACAAGATGGTGGCAGCATGACAGTACAGAGGCATTTGCATGGAAGAAGGTGCTTTTGTAGATGAATCTGCCACTGTCGCATGGAACATATGTTTTTCCCCATAGGATATAATGGGAAACTTTAAGTTTGATAACTTTTGAATGGATTAATATTTTTCACCAAATCTTCAAAAGGCACATCCTAAACTTAGTCTCCATACACCCGAAAATGTCAGACCAGACGGACAAACCGCTCGAAAGCTATGGGGATGAGCAAAGAATCTACAAACGCTTGAGGATTTTTCTACAGACTTTTCACACTCCACAGCTCCACAACCGCAAATCTGACCAGAATGAACATTTCAATCCAGAGATCTATAGCACAACAATATGCATGCCAAATTTCAGGCAAATCAGACAAACGGTTGCAAAGTTATTAAAGTGTAAACTTTTAGGTTTAACATAGATGTGCGTTACAACCTAACTATATACTATATATATATTCATTGCAAAACAACTTTGTTAATGCATCAGTTATTGTTGATAATACATGACAAAAGTTTGAAGTCGTTGTTAGGGTTACCAACCCCTACTACCCCCATTCCTACCACCCCATTCTCCTCACACCAGCAGCGTTGGGTGGGCTGCGTCATCGGCCTCACCCCATTCCATGTGTCAACAAGCTGAGGTGTTGCAGTATAGAGAAAGGTGTAGGAGTTAGTTTGATGACTCTAACACACACCCTGACACCTGTTAGTGGAGGAGGGTGGGGTGGGATGGGTGCTAGGGTTTGTAATCACAATTGAATTTCCAAACTTTTGTCGTGTACTATCAACTCTAATGGATGCATTAATGACATTTTTGCAATTAATTTCCTTCTTTTGAGAAAGTGTAATGTAACTAGTAACTGCTATGCGGTTGTAGGAGTGCAGGCCCCTCACACTGCCCATTTTGCATAATAGTATGCGTGGGAGCACAGGCTCTCTGGGCCCTGTGCCTCCCTTACACACATAAATATAGACCATACTAGCAGCCCCATAGTACTCAAAAGGAACCCTTGTAACACGCATTGGCAATATCTCAGTAACCATAGCAACTATGAAAAATATTCCACTGCAATGATATTCATAACTTCAAAACCTCCAGGCATGCTTAGTTCATCTAAGCTGTGGAAAATGAAAAATCTGTATCTCACACCGTTTCGAGATCACGAGAATTCAAAATCTCCACCGGGCGCCACAATGTCAGCCTACGGAAATTTCTCAAATTCAAAGCACTTTAACTATGGGTTCATTGAATGTTTTGGGACCATACCACCAAAGGCACATCTGTGGGACCAGGGCTTGCCACCCTGCAAATTTCAGCTAAAATGCCCCAACCATTGTGATGCAGTGGGGTGGCAAAGAACTGCTGTTTTGGGAGAAATTTCTGTCGAAATTACGACAGTTAAAAAAATGGGCACGACACTTTCATGATTTGCAAAGAGTTGCATCCATTCTGTCACAAATTTGCAACACTATGGGAGGCCTGATTAAAAGGCATTCTGGGGGTTTACCCCCCAAAAGATAGTGCTGTGACTCAGGGTTCGACTAGGTAAACACAACAGTCAGTGTTTACCTAGGAGATCCCAAATTTAAATGACAAGCATAGAAACATAGAAACATAGACTTTGACGGCAGATAAGCACCGCTTGGCCCACCTAGTCTGCCCATTTCTACCTAGAGGATAAGCTGCAGATCCTATTTAACCAACAGCCTATTTCTTCCTATCCCCCACAAAATTGCCTTATGTCTGTCCCATGCAGTCTTGAATTCTCCACAGTTTAGACTCACAACTTCCTCAGGAAGGCTGTTCCGTGTGTCCACCACCCTCTCTGTGAAAAAATACTTCCCACATTGCCCTGAGCTTCCACCCCATCTTCAAATTGTGTCCCCTTGTTCTTGCACATCTCTTTTTCTGAAAGATGCTACCCTCTTGGACTTTGTTGATTCCACTGAGGTACTTAAACGTTTCTATCATGTCCCCCTCTCCTCCTTGCCTCAAGGGTATACTTATTAAGCTCCTTTAGTCTCTCCTCGTGTAGCTTCTCTTGCAGACCCTGCACCATTTTAGTTGCCCTCCTCTGAACTGCCTCCATCCTGTCTATGTCCTTGTGGAGATGGAGTTTCCAGAACTGGACGCAGTACTCAGATGGGGTCTCACCAACTGTCTGTACAGGGGATAACAACTTCCTGTTTTCTGCTGGTGATACCTCTCCCTATACATCCCAGTATCCCCCAGCCCTCCCTACTGCCTTCTCACATTGCTTGCTAACCTTAAGGTCATCTGACATGATTACCCTAGGTCTCTTTCCATTTTGTTGTTGTTACTACCTCCCACCCCATTGTGTAATCTTCCCTGGGTTCTTGTTTCCCAGGTGCATTACTTTGCACTTCTTTGCTTTGAATCAAGCTGCCATACTTTGACCATTCCTCCAACCTTGCCAAGTCCTTTCTCATCCTTTCCACGCCTCCTTGTGTATCAACCCTGTTGCAGATCTTTGTGTCATCTACAAAGAGGCATACTTTTCCTTCCAGTCCCTCTGCAATGTCACTTATAAAGACATTAAAAGGACTGGACCCAGTACTGAACCCTGTGGTACCCTACTAGTAACCCCTCTTTCTTCAGAGTGGACTCCATTTACAATTACCTTCTGTGTCCTGTTGTTCAGCCAATGTTTTACCCAGGCTGCCACCTTGGGACCCACTCCCAGGCTGGTTAATTTGACTACTAATCTTTTGTGGGACTGTGTCAAATGCCTTGCTAAAGTCTAGGTGGGCCATGTCCACAGGCCTCTCCCTGGTCTACTACTTGATCGCCCAGTCAAAGAAATCAATTAGATTTGTCTGACATGACCTTGCGCTGTGAACCCATGCTGCCTTGGGTCCTGTGCCCCACTGGCCTCTAGGTACTCAACAATTCTTTCCTTCAGAAGTGATTCCATCACTTTCCATACCACAGAGGTCAAACTGACAGGTCTGTAGTTTCCTGCCTCCATCTTGGTCCCACTTTGTGAAGGGGAATCACATCTGCTCTTCCAGTCCTCGGGTACCACACCATCCTCCCATGATTTGTTAAAAAGCATAGTTAGTGGTGTCACTAGTTCTCTGCTTAATTCTTTTAGAATTCTGGGGTGAATTCCATCTGGCCCCATTGCTTTGTCCACCTTCAGTTTTAGGAGTTCTTTCAGAACCCTTTCTTCTGTGAAAGGACTGGGATCAACCCCCTCTCCAGAGTGCTTCTGTTAATTGGATTAGGCACCTTCCACACTTCCTCTTTTGTGAATACTGAACAGAAGTATTCATTCAGTATCCCTGCTTTATCATTGTCACTCTCTGCCCACCCACCATCCATTCTATTCAGCCTCACTATCCCTCCTTTGTCTTTTACGCTCCCTGATATACCTATAAAGGTTTTATCCCCTTCTTAACCGAGTCAGCTATCTTTTCCTCAGTTTGTGCCTTTGCTATTCTGACTACCCTCCTGCTTCCTTCTGCCTTAACTGGTACAGTTCTCTGTCCTGCTCCTTCTTTGTTTCCTTATACTCCTAAATGCTATCTTTTTCTTTAACCTTCCCCACCACCTCTTTTGAGAACCATAGCGCTTTTTCTTTCGTTTGATTTGTTTATTTGCTTCACACAAAGGCTTGTTGCCTCTGTGATGGCAGTTTGATATTTGCCCATTGTTGAACCACATTTTTCTCTCTCGCTAACTGAAAACAAGATGGCCTCCACACGACAGTAAAAGGCCATTTGCGGCAGTAAAATGTAGTGGCAGCAGCTTCGAGAAGCATATATTTTTTCCCATTGACTATAATGGAAACTTGTTTTCTGAATAACTGTTGAACGGTTTAATATTTTTTCACCAAATCTTCAAAAGACACATCAGTGACCCAGACTGCATCTTCTCTGAAGATTTCAGACCAAACAGACAAATTGTGCAGGCAGTAGACATGAACAAAGAAACAATCAAAAACCCCAATTTTTGCATTTTCTGGCTCTCTGCAGCTCCACAACTGCTCATCCGACTGTGCAACGCAACTGACTAGATCCAGAGATCTATGGTGCCAGACTGTGCATGCAAAATTTCAGCAAATCTATCGTACAGTGGCAAAGTTATTAAAGTGCAAAATTTGGGGTTTAACATAGAAGTGGCGGACAACCCTGACTATACCACTACTGCAGTATATATATATATATATATATATATATATATATATTATACATATTTATATATGTTTGGGGTAATCAATTGTTCAATCAAGTAGCCATGCGCATGTGATTATCTCAGCACACACCATAGATCTAAACGAATTTCCCACTAGACCACACCTGTGAAACACAACAGGTTTTCCCACTCACAGAGGTGGTTTCACAACAAATGTGTATATCAAATTTGAAACGACGTTTTTGAATTTTTTCCTTCATAAAATTAGTCATTTTACAAGGTTAATAACACACTCAAGGTTTTGTGTCCTACTGTAATAACTCAGACCGGGGCAGTTGAAGGCACTCAGCTAACCCTATGCCTCCCAATGCACCTAGAGGCATCAGTTATTACAGCGGATCCCACACCCTGGTGGATGCTGGATGTTATTGCACAGCAGTAACACACAACAGGGTGTGTTTATTG
The DNA here is from genome assembly GCA_016271365.2 of Neoceratodus forsteri. Classification (NCBI taxonomy): domain Eukaryota; kingdom Metazoa; phylum Chordata; order Ceratodontiformes; family Ceratodontidae; genus Neoceratodus; species Neoceratodus forsteri. The sequence goes on from CM028135.1 coordinate 1,060,129,768, forward strand.
AGAGATATAGGCACTTTTCCTGTGTGTGCTGGGGCACGAGGCCCCAGGCTGAGTGCTCCTCTGCACACACTGAAGTAGTGTTCATGAGTCTCAATGAAAGAAGAACCCTGGAGTGTGCTCTTACATTTGTAATTGCTGAGTAAGTGATATTACGTTACAGATAACTGTGAGATAATCCGCTGTTACAACCAGCTGGTTGCAACGGTGAGAATGAGTCAGATGAGAGCTGTCAATCAAAGAACAGTTGCATATGCATGCTCTTTACAAAACCAATGACTGTTCAATCAATCAATTAATCAATCAATTAATCAAAGTCTTTATTTATCAAGCCGTCATCGTTGAGCAATGCTCATTTGCAAGATGGAACTAGTTAGAACATGTGCACAAGGTTGAACATACCACACAGTGATAATACATTCATGATATGGGCAGCGCCCCATGATAATATTACATACGAAAAAAAGCACACCAAGTACTATAAGCACAGATAATACAAAGCATAGGTTTGTATGGACGAAGATAGTACAGGCAAGGTACAAGGTACAATACACATATACATACAGAGCAGTGACTACAAAGACAGGCTATGAAGGTCATAAGATAACAGGGAGGGAAGGAGGAAGTGCAGAGGAGTATGAAGGGGAAAAGTGGAACGAGGGGTGCAAGGGTGGAGGGAAGCAGCTAAAGGGTTATCTGAAACCAGGGGTTGGGGAGCTCCAACCAAAGAAGGGAGACTGGGAGAGGGATTATGATGATGTATCAATAGAGCAGGGAAGAAGTAGAGGGAGGCAAGGCAGTGTGAAGGTGACTACAAGCAGGTCCGAGCCAGGAAGTGGTCCATGGTGGACTTAGCGCCGGTCCTGGGAGAGAAAAGCAGTTGCACACTTCTTTGAATGTGCGGAGTATATAACACATGAGGCAGGTAGTGAGTCAAGGGTGCTCAGTTTAAGGGTTCTTTGTAGGTTATTCCATAGGGTGGGCAGTGCAGAGCTTATTTGCCACTCTGCGGCCGAGATTTTGCTTTAGGTAATTTGAGCATGATGAATGAGTAGCTTCTAAGCACGTAGTTTCTGTTACGCTAAAGGAAGGCAGCCAGAGATGTAGGGGGGTCATTTTTGCGAGAGCATGAAAGGTCCAGAGTGCAGCATTTTGTGGCACCTAAGTTTAAGAGAGGTCCACCCCACAGCGCGTACAGTGCACAGTGGTGAATAGCCATGGGAAGACCTGTGATAAACCTCAGGGCTTGGTAGTACAAGCGTGTCCAGTTTTACCAAGTAAGAGCTGGGGCACTGGCTGTAGAGGAAATCTGCATAATCAACCTGCGAGAAAAGATGGATTGGACCAAGCTTGAAACCTGGTCAGACACCTGGCAACTGGGGTTTAATGCCAAAAGGGCAAGGTGCTGCATTTTGGGATGAAGAACCCAAGGAGGAGTTACCAGCTGGGGGAGTGCAGCTAGCCCAGACAGAGGAGGAGAAGGATCTGGGTGTGCTCATTACAGGGTCAATGAACAACTCGCACAATGTAGGAAGGCAGCTGCAAAGGCCAACAAAATGCTGGGTTGTATTTCAAGGGGTATATCCTCGAGGAGGGAGGAGGTGATTCTGCTGCTGTATAGGTCATTAGTTAGACCACACCTGGAGTACTGTGTGCAGTACTGACACCCGTATCTGAAGAGGGACATTAAGTTACTGGAGGGTGCAGCGAGGGTGACAAAAGATGATCAAGGGCTGGGGGACTTATCATACGAGAGGAGTTTGAAGGAGTTGAACATGTACTCACTGGAAGAGAGGAGGGACAGGGGTGACATGATTGAAACCTTTAAATACATGAAAGGAATAAACAAAGACGGTACAGAGGGGCTGTTCAGAGTAAGGGAGGAGAGGGCCACCAGGGCCATGATATGAAACTGGAGGGAGGAAGGTTTGGGAGGGAGATGAGGAGATACTTTTTTACAGAGAGGGTGGTGGCTGGGTGGAATGCGTTACCTACAGAAGTGGTATCCAGTAGAACAGTGGACTGCTTCAAAGCAGGATGGGACAGGACAAGGGAGGGTTAATGACGGGAAGGGTGGAAGGGAGGGCAGCTGCAGAATAGGGGTGCTAGCTGCACATTCAGCAGAACTTGATAGACCTCTAGGCCTTTATCTGCTGGCAAATTTCAGATGTTCGGATGTTCATAATCGTAGCTAGGCATCTCTGGTAAGAAATTGGTTAATTCTGAAGAAGAGTCCTAACCTTTGTCGGAGTTTTTTAGTAGGTCCTCCATATGTTCGATGAAGGAAAGTCTGTGGTAAATCCAGTATTCCCAGATACTTGAATTCTGTGACGAATTCCAGGTTTTCCTAGGATTGTGGTTATTTGAGGAACTGACATACATGCCGCGGTTGGCTACATAGGCGAAAGGAAGTGAAAGCGCCGCTTTGTCTTTTTAGTATTCAGGAGTAGCTTTTGTGGATTAGTTGGCTTTGCAGGAGGTTGAATTTGGCTTGGAGATCACTGCAGGCAGCTTCAGGCGTTGGTACTGCAGAGTCACTGAAAATGCCACCTGCTGTTTTAACTGAGTACTGCATGGCACTGCTGGAATCAAGGCCAGGACCAAACTTCAAAGAGCACCAACGGCCTCAAGATAAGGCCTTTCCCAGCCCCAGGACAGGCAGCAGGGCAGGGAAACAAGAAGAACTCAGTGTTCAGCACCAGGACAGCACCACACATGCTCTAGTGCAGGAAATTGGAGCCTTTTCTTTTATCTTTTACTGTACGGTCAGTAATTTTAAAATAAAGTATGGGTACTGTAGGAGATGGGTAATGAGATTTTACACACCCTCTGTGTGTGTTGCTTTAATAAACCCCTCAAGCTTTGCTGTCAGGTTTATGTAGGATCACACACCTCAGGTGTGTGTAAAATCTCATTATGAAATGGATGGTCAAAATCCTCAAATCTGATTGTCCAAGGCTACATTCTGCCAGGATGATATCTCAGTACATAATACCAGTCTGAAAGTAGAGCATGCCATCAGTCACAAAATCAAACTGGATCCATTTCATAATCACAGGAATCCATTCCAGGTGTGCATATCATGGGACTTCATCCCTTCTCAGGTGGTTGAAGTCACTCAGTTTATGGCCTTGTGCCTCACAATGCACTTGAGGTGGGACAGCTACCCCATGATATACAGTAGCACACCTTGTTTTGTATTATTGCTTGATTACACGCTCCTACCTATTCATTATTCTGTGTATAAAAATATGGTTTGGGCTTATAAAATGCAAAATGTGCATATGCAAACACATCTTCATATCCCTTTTACGCACCACTGTTTCCGTATCAGCTCCTTACCCTTCCTCCCTATCTTCGCCTCTTATCCCACTACTTGTTTCTTCTCTGTAAGTACTGGTTTGATCCTTTTCCACTCACACAGCTTCTCTTATTCCCTCTGCTCTTCTAACACTTGTTCCTTCAAAGGAAATGCCATTTTTTGTAAGAACCCACCTGCCCAAAGGGCACCTCCCCCAATTAGCCTTTTAAGCCCTTAAAATAATTTTTCATTACCTGACTGCTGAAAATTTAATCCAGTGTGTCAGCTCCAATGTAAACATTGCCGAGCAGTGTGGTGCCATTTCACATTTGCAGTGCGGTGGCATGCTGCTCCACTCTATAAAGTGATACTATGGAGTAGAGCAGCACTGCGCTGTGAATACAAACAATGGTGTTTTCATTGCTCTATCTCAGCTGTTCACTGTGCTTTCTCAGTATGGCTGCCTCTCTCTGGAACTCTCTCCTCCTCCCTTTGGCTTGTTTCCTCTACCTTAAGCCCCTGCTGAGTTCCATTGTGCTCCTTGTCTCTCAACCCTCGGACACCGATCCAGCATCTCCTCTGCTTTCCTCACCTCCAGTGATTCTCCAGGATTGTTTCGCACTTTGTAAGTTTCAGATTCATTGCACTCACCTGTTTTGGATTTGCTTCATTTTCATGTTGGCGCTTGTGCAGCCAACATCTTCTTGATAGTGCAGATTTTGAGGCATGGTCACTGTTGGGTGAATGCAGGCCATGCACCAGTAGGTGTGTCCCGCATTCCCCAATCAGCCAACAGCAGGAGCCGACACCCCTGCCTAGCTAATGAGGCGAAGACATCACAGAAATGGTCCGCTGCAATGACAGCGAAGCCTCATGCTGCGTGACCACAACACGCCTCCCCTATGTGCAGGCAACATGGCGGGTAGTGACTGCTGCTGCTGCTTGTCAACCCCTCCTTTATTGTGTGCCGACTGGGTGCCCAATCCCTGTCGGCATCATGTAACCCCTTTTTTAATACGAGGTGCCTAATCCCCCTCGGCATCATGCACCCCAACAGTTTTTGCTTATCGGGAGCCCACTCCCATCGGCATAATGTGTTCCCCCATTTTTGCTTGCTGAGGGGTGCCCAATCCCCTCGGCTCCTCTGAAACCCCTTTCTTTGTTTGCCAAGGGGTGCCCAATCCCCATCAAGCTTAAGCACCCACCCACACACACACTCAGGTGACATGCTGGGAGCCCACCCAGCGTGCCAAAGCACCTATTAAAATGAAAATGGTCCCCGATGTCTTTTATTTTTTTTAACCTATAAAACAAAGCGGTCCTCGTACTCTTCCAACCCCCTCCCACAACCCGCACCCACCCACTGTCCACCCTGCCTCCCACGCACACAAACCCTCACCCCATACTTACCTCCAGAGTCTGGCGCGCGATCTTCGTGGACCGGGAGCACGCCTGCACTCTTCAAAGCCGACCACGAACTGAGGAAATGCCGGTAAGCTGTATAATGGAATAAATAGGGTGTTTTCAACTTTAATGCATATCTCGGCATTTTGGGAATTTTACACCAAATTTTCAACATGAGGTTTTGGGACCCCTCCTCATGAATTCTGGCACTGTCATATCATTAATCGGTCACCAAAGGTGATTTCGCGATCACTTGCGGAATCACCTTTGGGACCAATTAACAAGATGACAGTGCCACTGTTCATGAGTGGGCTCTCAAAAGCCTATGTTGCAAATTTGGTGGAAAAATCCAAAATGGCTGTTTTACGACGAGCGGCGTAGTTGCTACGCAGGCTTGTAACTTCAATGAAATCGCAATATTTTCATGCCAGATTTTCAACATTGTCATTTTGTACACCTCCTTGTGAACAGTATAGCTGTCATTTTCACATCCTGGCCAAAATGTGTTGCCACACTTCCGCGCACAATACGCAGTCACTGTGGAAATCAGTGTTCAGGCCAGATTATGAAAATGACAGTGACACTGTTCATGAGCAGAGGTCCAAAATGCCTATGTTGAAATTTGTGATGATACTCCATAAATGATGTGTTACGAGCGTGCGTTGGCAGATTGCACGCACGCTCGTAACGCCGTGATTTGTAATATTTTCAGTCTGGATTTTCACCATTGGCATTTTTCCACCTCTTGATGAACAGTACAGCTGTCATTTCACATATCCTGGCCAAAATGTGTTTTCGCACGTCCAGCGGAATAGCACGGTTGCTGTGCAAATCACTTTTGGGACAGTTTGGGAAATAACAATGACACTGTACATGAGCAGAGGTGCTAAAATGCCTATGTTGAAAATCTGGTGCCGAATGTCCATAAAATGACTGTGTTACAAGCCTGCGTTATGCATTTCCCATGCACCCTTGTAACTTCAAGAATTTGCAACATTTACATGCCACATTTTCAACACTGGCATTTTTTACTCCTCCTTATGAACTGTACAGCTGTCATTTTTCACATCTTGCCCAAAATGTTTTCCGCTCTTCTCTACCAAAGTCAATGCCAGTAGCGACAACATTCAGCATTGACAAATGCTTGTTTTATTTAGGTTTGTTGACTGGGAAAGGAGGACTAGACATATCTGCCTATTTTCAGCCTCATCCCGGGGAAGGAGATACAGATGGCTACCAACTGACATATGTCTCTGCCCACTCTGATGAGGGATCACTTTTGTTGCAACTTATTTTACTGTGTGGGTTGTTGCCCAACTACTATTGATAGCAAGCTTCGGTTATGACTTCTGACTTCTGACTGACTGTAATATCCTGTTGCTTCCATGTGAACTGCTGTATTACTGCTCTTCCCTGTTCCTTTCCTCCAGGTCACACCTGGAAATGATTCTTGGCTCAGTGTGCCTTTCCCAGTCACCAATTTTCAAATAAATAACAATATCGGCATGTACATTTTGAGCTGTTACAACCACTTTCACTTTGTAGTTAACATGACAGTAATATATTCAAATGAAAATATAAAATCTGTATATTTGGCTTTGAATGAGGCACAATTCATATTTAATTTATGTCCATATAAACACTCTTGTGACTCTACAGATTCTAGTCTTTTTAACTTTTCCAAACACGTTACATATTTAAAACCACATTGAAATAAATATGAGACCAACTCATAAATATATTAATTGAAATAAACATGAAAATGCCAAACCACTACCTGTGTAAATTTGAAAGACAAGTTTCTTTTTCATCCACTGTTATCACATTGAGTTGTCTTTTAATTAAAATGTTTCCCTCAGTATGCCCTGAAAGATATATTATTGCTTTTTCAACAGTGTTCCGAGGCATGAGGGCAGTCAGTTCCGTAAGGCAAGATGACGGGAGGGAACCACAAATGAATCCGACCTCCTGTGTGTGGAATAATGTGAGCTGTGGGTGAGTGCAGTTTGCGCGGTGGAGAGATTACTGAATGGTAACCCACCCCTGGAGCACTGTACTACAAGTATAAAGGAGGCAGTGTAGTGTAGTGGTTTAGGATACTGAGCTGCAAACCTGGAGGCCTGGGTTTGAATCCCATCAGCCCCCACGTGCATGCTATTTGACCCTGAGCAAGTTACTTAACCCGTTGTGCTCCCCAAGTCGTACCTGGAATCAAGCTCCAGCTTAGTGTGCATTTCCTGGTTAAACAATTTCCCCTTTCTTATAAAATGTGGTTAGCCATCTAAGTTACACTTTTTAAACAAAAAATTAAAATAATAAGCCAGAAGAAAACATAATGATTGTCCCTGACCATGACTACGCACCCCTGCATCATAGCAATACAGGTGTGTGTGCAACATGTGGGATACCATGTGGTATTCACTCAGGTCTCAGCCAATCAACAGGCTGGATTTTCTAACTCGGTTTTATAATCAGGCAGTTACACATGTCGTTTGTATCAGAAAATGATACAGACATACAGCAGAGGCTGTTTACTCCATCAGCAGAGCTTGGCTAGTTAAGGCAGAGCTATAAAACAGGAGTGGGAAAGTGGGTTCTTAGTTTCTTTTTGGGGCCTGATGAGGGGCATTTGAGGAGTTCACACTAGGGGTTGCAGCCCGTTCTGGCACCAGTATGTCTTGCTGGCATGCGGTCCAGGTGCTTGAAGCCCTGCTCTTCAACCGTTATGCATTAACAAAGTACCAGCATGCCAGTGCTGTTAGGTTTCTGACACCTGGAGTGCCACGTCAACAAGACATACCGTGCCGGGCTCATGCTGCAAGTCAAGTCAATTAAGATATTGGTGAGTCTCTGAGCTTGTTTTGTCTGGTAAGACCACGGCCAAGGCAATCAACAAAACCTAAAGTCATAACCAAAAAGCCAATACAAGTGTAACTGCAAGTGCATTGGCCTTTTAATTTTAATTTAACTTTTTCTTGATTGCAATCCATTTCTCAAAGCCAGGGATTGTTTTTGCTTTCATCTGAATATCTCAAACATTGATCCTTTATCCCAGATATTAAAAAATAAAAGTCACACCACCATTTACTTGCTTGGTCTACATCACTAGCATCTCAGGATATCAATAAGTGGCGTGCCAAGGTGCCAGAGATGCCAGCATGCCCCATTTTCTGGCATGTCAGCAAAGTGGTGGGCGCGTGCGGATTAGGCTCAACTCCCTCTCAGAGTTCACATTTTGAACGGGATCCTCACTGCATGCACACCCATACACATACACAGCAGGTCTCTGGCTGGTATGAAAATCACCCCATCCTGCCCCCAAAATCCAGTTTGGACTCCTTCCATTTAGCCCTAAGTGAAAGTGGGCTTCAGGAAATATCTCCATCGTGGGCAGCCAGATATGTGTAAGGGTCTTGTCTGCTGAGATGCTGAATGGCAGAGCTGAGCCCCTCATGGCAAACTGGGGACCGCAATGAAGCGAAGCATCATGGGTGTCCTGAGGACCCATGGGATCTGGATAGGTGGAGCTCTGTGCACAGCAGTTGGCAACTGTGAATGGGCGAAGGCCATCCCAGTTGGCAGACAAAGGCAGAAAGTACAAAACAAACAACAAAAAAAACATGCATTTGTCAATGTCAAATGTTTGCTTAGTATAACAGGGCTTCAAACAGCTCTGGTGTTGTTGAGCCCATCTTAAAACATAATATTTAGATACAATGTAGTGATGTATCACCCTTTTTGTTTACTGCTCAATACATTTACATGGAAACAGGATCTCTGCCCTATTTGTTCTGTTTGCTTGTCTCTACTTCTGCAGCCACAATTCTGTTTATGATGTCCCAATCTGTTGCTGTGGAGATAATGATGATGTCATAAACAGGGTATTATGAGGTCACGTGTAGACAAGCAGCCAAATCTAATAAAGTCCAAGGGACGCTAATCTTGCTTACGCCACTTCCCTTAGTAATACAGAAAAAGGGGAAAGAACTGCAAAAATATCATTCTGACTGAATGGTGCAGAGGGTAAAAGCACTGAGCTGTAAAACAGAGGGCTGCAGGTTCAGCCCCTCTCAGGGCCACAAACAATGTTGTCTAAGGAAATCTGAGTTACAGTGAACTAGTAGCTGTGCCAGTGGTGAGGAAAACTGAGACCCTGGAATGCCTCACCTCCCATCACACTAGCAAACTGAGTTCAGGAATGGACCATACTCCCCTTGGGGCTGGAGAGGAGAAGGAGGATTTAGCCTCCATCGACAGATCTCCTCCTTGAAGTGGGGGAACCACTGCTTGGCTGCCACCTAGTGGAGTGTAGGTGGCACAGCAGTGGTCATCAGAATTGAAAGTTAAAGGAAAACTCCATGTTGAAATCAGAAATAGATATGTAGTAGTCTGTTTTATCGTTCTAACCAGTTCCCAGCATTTTCTTTTCCTCTGGCTGTGAGAGATGTTTTTCTAACTTTCCCTAACTGATTTATTGCCCTTGGAGGTTGCCATTCTGGTTTCTTTTATGGCCCCTAGTCTTCCCAGAGTGCCCTTTGGTGTGATGTCTAATTGCCCCTGCAGAAGTCAATTAGTGTCTTGTTACAGGGTCTGTCACAGCTCAGCCACAGAGAAAATACTTCTTCCAGAGAAGACAAACTGCTAGATTTTGGGTGAGTGTAATCATTATTATTTTTGATATCAGTACCTTGTCCTGCTATGCTCTGCTGTGTGTGTGTGTGTGTGTGTGTGTGTGTGTGTGTGTGTGTGTGTGAGTGTGTGTGAGTGTGTGAATCATGTCACTGTTTACTCTATTACTCTCAGTTTTGCGCCAGTACTAAGTAGCAAAATGAAACATCACCTTATAGGTTGTAACATAGCAGGACAAGGTACTAATATCAAAAATAAGAATGATTACACTCACCCAAAATACAGCAATGTGACTTCTTCTGAAAGAAGTATTATCTTTGTGGCTGAGCTGTGACAGACCCTGCTAAATCTAGGGGCATAGCTACATCACTGTCACATGAACCAGGGTGCATCATGGGAGAGAGAAGCCAATAAACCTATTTGTGATGGAGATCCCCAGGGTCGAAATACCATACAGCTAGCAGGCTAATTTAGGAAAAACTTCTGATAGCAGACAGAGGGAAGGACACACTAGGACTTAACATACATATCAGAAACACTCTACATATGTTTTGCATATTCTGGGTGGGCTTCTCCTTTAAGAGGTGGCGTTGAAAACATGTACTGACTTCATGGTCAGTGTGTGCACCATTGCATGCCACCGGCTCTGACTAAGGAAATAACGAGTGGAAAAGAACTCCAGTCTGCAGGATGATGCTGCAACCCGAAGGCACCCTCACCACCACCATCTATGGCACGCATTCACACAATAAGGTAAGAAGTAGATGGGGTAAGTCTTGAAGATGGGGTGAAGGGACTGGGGTTCAATAGCAGAAAGGGATTGACAAGGAGGGCAGGAGGATGAAGTCCTTATGGAAAAAAACAGGACTGCAAATATATTTGAACAATAAACTGAACTTTGTGTAACTTTCACATTTTCAAAGTTATCCAACTAGTATCGGGGTTCTTTAAAGAGAACATAAACAATATGTAATTTTATAACATGGGATAGAGAAACACAGGTACCTGATTGGTGCAGAGCCATCAGGTGACTGTTGATTAATCCACAATATACACACACAGCAAGTGGTGAAGCGTCTGCCCTGAGTGATCAGTGAGCCAACCAGATCTAGTTATTGTGCTCAAAATCCAGTCTGAACTGCAGCCAGTGCTGTCCTCACTAAGAGAGCGAGAGGTAAAGCCTGTCACGTAGTTCAGAGCAGTGTTGAATAGCACAGTGCAGTGAGACTGGCTGCACTGTTCGACCTGCGCTGCATTGTTCTCTCTCTCTCTCTCTCTCTCTGTCCCTGTGACTCTCTCCCATGTTGTGAAACACTGGAATTGTTTTCCTTGCTGCTCTCCACTTTCCCACCCACCCATCCGCCCGAGGACCAAGGATAAGTGCAGCCCCCAGTGAGAGACACAGTCCAGTTGCACAGTCAGCATGATCATGATGGGGTGAGTACCCTGCGAATGTGAAGTCAGACCATGTGTGAGACAGAGAGGAAGTGCAGTGAGAGGGGCCAACATGCTGCTGTACCCAAGTAAGATTTACGTAGTTGCACTCATCAAGTGTACCAGTGGCGTGAGAGGCATGTACTGTCAGTTGGCAGTAGTGACAGTGGGAGTGAATTGGCAATATGTAGTGTAGCCCCTGCAGAAGTACAAGTGCATCCCAGTATTGGCTGTCGGATCGCCAGGTAAGTGTTTGCAATTGTGGCCATGCACCAGAAATCACAGGATATGCCAAACTGTGATGGACAGAGGAGACAGAGAGAACAATATGTCAGTGACCATGACATCGGGAATGCCTCTCTCTGTTGCCTCTCTCTTTCACACTCGTGTCCATGTTACCAATTGTTTTGGCTCTTGATGTCATCACTGGATAATGGTCTCTTGGCTGTATGTCCGTGCACATTTGTTTTGGAATGTGTTACTTTAACAGTCACCTGGTTTCACTTGTTTTCTATATTGAGATCTCCATCAGCAAAAGGTAGCCAGTGTAGCCAACTGGGTGTGTGTATATCTGTGGTAGGGGTGAGTGAGAGATCGCTGGTCGCAGCAACAAACTGTGTGGTTTTTTTTTTTTTTGTCATTTTGCGGAACCCAGAGAGAGACAGAGAGAGGCACAGTGAGTAAATGAGATTGATCGAGAGAAACACACTGAGTGTGTCATTCAAATTTGCTGCACTACTATCTGTGTGCCTCTCTCTCCATCTTTCTATCTGCACATAGCGATCCTACCTGCTTGCACTGTTATCTTGCCCTCCCATTCCAGTGTGCTGCCCCACCCCTTCATGGGAGAGTGGAGAGAAGAGAGAGATGGAAAACTTGGGCACTGTCCTGTGCGAGGTAATGTGAATGGACATTTTCCACTCTCTCTCCCACATTTTCTACAGCTGAAGAATAGCCAGCAATAGCAGTGACCTCTCTCTCTCTCTAGTTCCGGTTTTGTGCTCTGCACAGTCTCCCTGTCATTTCTGCACACAGGCACCCTCTGCAGTGTGACAGCACACAACAGTGTCTGCACAGTGTTGCACGTTCATAACACAATCATTTGAACAGTGGAACTATTTTTATAAGGAAGGATACTTCCAAAAATGCCTAGTTTTGATCATTTTCTGTCACTTTGCCTTATTTTATCCACTGTTTTCTGACCCATGTTATAGGTGCAATAACCCACTCCAGAGTGTGCAGTTATTGAGGATTAATCAACACCCGGTGCTGTGAGGACACTCGGCCTGCAGCCTCATGCCTTACAATGCACCAGGGTGTTGATTAATCCCCAGTAGCTGTATACCCTGTGGTGGGCTATTGCTTACTAAATCAACTAGTGCTGTGTTTTCTGTTCATTACTGAGATGATGTTAACATATTTGAAGCTATTATATTTGCATTCTGCGCTGTTTTTTTTTTCCAGCTCTGTTTAGTGTTTTCTCATAGCGCTCCTGTCTGCAACTAGGGACAGACACACACACACACACACACACACACACGTACACATACACACAGTGAGAGGCATGTCAGGCCTGATGTTTGCAATATCTTCAAAGCCTGATCTTGTCTGCCAGCTAATGGGCAGAAAACCAGTGTGACTGGTGGGGCTTTATCCTTTGAACTACAAGACATTTACACGCATCAGCCAGCTGAACACTGTCATTGTCAACCTTCTCAGCATTGGCTTCTCTGAGAGGCAAGCCTGCTGCATTTCTACATCCATATTCTTATACAGTACACACCTACAGCGCCCCCACACTACAGCACTAATATGTTTGCTCTACACATGCATGCAAGCAAAAGTAAAAAGAATTAAGGAAGGCTTCATCCACTATAATGCCCAGGTGGCAGACTACATTTCCTTTCAGACTGCTTGCCAGTGTCAGCGTGCCCAGCTGGTAGCACATCTGCTTCTGGGTCACATGGTTGTGGGTTCGAATACCACAGCTGGATTGGGCTCATACCATAAACACTGAGCACCTCAGTGCAGTACTTGGGGTGTTGTATTGGATGGGTAACCGTCCTTTGGATGAGATATTAAACTGATGTGCCTTCTGCCCACGTCTGGTGCTGTCCTAGAGGGCGCCCAGACAGAAGTGAAAGAACCCAGGACACTTTTCATAAGAATAGGAGAATTATTTTCAATCAGATTGATACCAATAACAGGACATCATATAATTCACAAGTCAAAACAGTATAGCAGATTGCAATACATTAATTCTTTACAGCTGGGCAAGCGGTCATTTTCTGGCAGTCGCTAACTGGTTAAATGAACTGTTGATACTCTGCTGAATCTCTCCAAGATTAATCAGTTTAAAAGATTTTTGTGGTCTTTGTGGTTTGCCCTTGCACTCCAATGCAAATGTAACAACTAAACTGTTTTATTCAGTTTCTCTCTGTACATATCCTGTGACTTTTATACAACAATCTGTTTGGATTTTTAAATCTGTATGAAATTGATCTGTCTTAAGTGATTCGATCATGCTGCACTTGGTGCTGTCAAATGGGGAGGCAGTGAGGGAAATAAGTGTAGAAGACCCACTAGCTGATAGTGACCACCAAACAGTATGGTTCACTCTCAAGTTGGGCAGGCAGTCTGGAGGCACAGTAACAAAGGTGGTGGATTTTAGAGGGTAGACTTCTGGAGTATGAGAGAAATACTGCAAGAGAGACTTCAGGGTATTAGGCCAGAGATGGATGCACAGCAAAAGTGTGAAATTACTAAAACTGGGCTAACAGAGGCTACAGGAGCTTGCACCAGGACTAGGAGCAAGAAGTGCAGAGCCAGGAAACCATGCTGGTTGAACAGAGAAGTGTTGGAGGAGGTGAGGCGAAGAGAGCTGCATACCAGAAGTCCAGGAGGATGAGGAAGGAAGAGGACAGGAGGCCTATATGAGTTGGTCCAAGGAGATGACCAAGTGAGTGAGGGTAGCCAAGGCCTCCAGGGAGCTAAGGTTAGCGAGGGATCAAGGGAGGGGAGGGAGAAGAACTTTAGATATGTCAGGAAAGGAGGAAGTGCAGAGACCATATAGTGAAGATAAAGTGGGAGGGGAGTGGGTGGAAAAGGAGAGGAATAAGCGAAGTACTAAATGAATACTTTGGCTGCATTTTCATGAAGGAGAAGGATGGTCCACTAGCACCATGGACTGGGAGGGTGGGGGTGGGGTGGGGATGAGGAGATGACAGATGGAATGATCAAGGGGAGTAGAGTACTAGAGGGTCTGAGGGCATTAAGGGTGGACAAGGCACCAGGTCCTGATGGCATCCATCCCAGGGTGCTGAGGAGATGGCAGAGGTGTTGGCTGAGCTACTGGTGGACCTGACCAGCACCTCCCTGGACATGGGATGGGTGCCTCAGGACTGGAGGTGGCCCATGTGGTGCCCATACACAAGAGTGGGCCTAGGGAAGAGACAGGAAATTATCTGACCTGTCAGTCTCACTTCCATAGTGGGTAAACCTCTGAGATGATACTGAAGGAGAAGCTGGTGTTGTTCCTGAGAGTAATGACTTCCAGTATAGGTGGCAGCATGGGCTCATCTTGGGAGGTCTTGTCAGACCAATGAAATAGAATATTACGACTGGGTAACAAGACAGCTGGATATGGGTCATGCTGTAGATGTCCTGTACTTGGACTTCAGCAGGCCTTGATTCAATGCCTCATGGGAGACTGGGGAAGCTGACTGCTGCGGGGTGGGAATGAAGCTGATAAACTGGATAAGGAACAGGCTGCAGGGAGGCTGCAATGGCTTGTAGTGGGGGGAGCTCTTGACACTTAGACTGGTGGAGAGCAGTGTGCTGCAAGGCTCAGTGCTGGGCCCGTGCTATTTGGGCCCTTTATCGCAGGTATTGCACACAGAGTTGGGAGCAGGGTTAGTCTGTTCGCAGATGATACCAAAATGGGGCAGCGGTGGACAAAGAGGATGGATGAAAACAACTACAAGGGGACCTAACCAAACTGGAGGTATGGTCGGAGAAGTGGCAACTGGGATTCAATGTGAAAAAGTGCAAGGTTATGCACTCGGGGCAAAGAACCCAAGGAGGGACTATTGGTTGGGAGGGTGAGGCTGGGGATCATTGAGGAAGAGAAGGACCTAGGGGTGTTGGTAACAGGGAGCATGAACAACTCTGCCCAATGCAGGAAAGCAGTGGCTAAGGTGAACAGGATGCTGGGCTGTTTCACAAGGGTTTCTCATCCAGGCATATGGAGGTGATCCTGCCTCTACAGATCTTTAGTCAGGCCGCACTTGGAGTTTTGTGTGCAGTACTGGCAGCTGTATCTGAAGAGTGATATTAATTTACTGGAAGGTGTGCAACAGAGGGCAACAAAAATTTTACAGGGGATGGAGGGCAAGGCCTATGAGGAGAGGCTGCATGAGCTAAATATGTACACGCTTGAGGAGAGAAGGGATGGAGATATGATTGAAATGTTCAAGTGTTTGAGGGAGATAAACAAAGCTAGCACTGAAGGGGTGTTTAAACTGAGGAAGGGCAGGGACACAAGGGCATGGACTAAGATTGGAGGGTGGAAGATAGAGATGAGGAGGCACTACTCATGGAAAGGGTGGTGTCTAAATGGAATGCTCTACCAGAGGGGTGGTATCATGTAAGACAGTAGAAAGTTTTAAGAGGATTGGGACAGAGCATGACCAGAGAGGCGCTGGTACTGGATGTGGCCCTGGCAGACAGTGACCAGATTGGGGCCTGAGGTAAGGGACCCGTTGGCGGGAGTGACCACAGTCTGGTTCTGCCTGGACCTAGGAGGGTAGAAGGCTGCACAAAGACAGAGGTAACTGACTTCAGGGGGACGGATTTTAAGGAAATGGGAAGGATCCTTATGGAGCATTTGATGTGATTGGGCCAGACATGGACACTGACAGTAGGTGGGAAATCATCAGGAGAGGGGTGCAGGATGCCACCAGCACCTGTGCAAGAGTAAGACAAAATGCGGTATGCCCAAAACCCTGCTGGTGGACCACGGAGGTCCAGGAGGTGGTGCAGGGAAAGAAGGCAGCCTATAGGCAATTCAAATGCTCAACGAGTGAAAGGGATCGAGGAGTACAAGCTGATGGCTAGAAGGGCCACTAGGGTGGTGAGGGTGGCTAAGGCAAGGAAGAGAAGAAACTGGCCAGGGAAATTAAGAGAGGGAACAAGGGTTCTTCAGATACATTGGGGAAAAACGAAGGGTGAAGGGGCAGATTAGCAGGATTAAAATGGGAGAGATGGGCACAAGACCTGGGAGCAGGCTGAGGTACTAAATGAGTACTTCACCCCAGTTTTCACCAAGGAAAATGGGGATGCTGCATCATACATGGGAGGAGACAGTGATATTGAGGAGGGGACCCCACCGATCGGGTGGGTCTGGGGAGAGGGGGAGGCATCACTGGCAGAAAGGGGAAGACTAAGCAGAGAGAAGAGGTAGTGGAGGTAGAAATCACAGCAGAGAGAGTGAGGGAAGCCTCAGGTCCCTTAAGATGGAGAAAGCACCGGGCCAGATAAATTACATCCTATAGTGCTGAAGGAACTTGTGGATGTCCTGGCGAAACCCCTGGCGGAGCTTTTCACCATCTCTGAGGACAGGTGGGTGCCCCAGGACTCGAAGGTGGCACATATAGTGCTTATCCACAAGGGGGATCAAGGAAGGTGGCAGGGAACTACAGTCCCGTCAGCCTGACATCGGTGGTGGGCAAGGTGATGGAGGGCATTGTCAAGGAGAGGCTGGGGGCACCTGGAAAAGTCAGGGTGCCTGGACGATAGACAGCATGGATTCATCCTGGGAAAATCATGTCAGACAAACCTTGTGGAGTTCTATGACCGGTGACGGTGCCTTGGACCTGGTAGACCAGTGGACATCCTCTTCTAGACTTCAGCAAGGCATTTGACTCTGTTCCTCATGAGGGCCTGTTGGATAAGCTGGGAGAAATGGGGATGGGGAACCAGATGATCAGATGGATAGGCAATTGGCTCCAGGACCGGACCCAGAGGGTCGAGTTGGTGGATAGTCTCATCCCCAAGGAGGGTCATTGTGGGGTCCCACAGCGATCAGTCCTGGGCCCTCCTGTTCAACGCCCACGCCTCTGACTTAAGGACAGGTATCAGGAGGATGAGTCTCTTTGCAGATGACTCAAAACTGGGAGCGTGGTGGATGGGGAGATGGGGAGGGTGGCTCACAGGGGACCTGGAGGCTCTGGAAAGATGGTCTAGAAAGTGGAAGCTGAGGTTCAATGCAGGGAAATGCAAGGAACTGCACCTGGGGGCCAGAAACCCAGGCCAAGTGTACACTCTGGGGAGGAAATGCTACAAGTCTCAATGGCTGAGAGGGACCCGAGGGTGGTGGTGGATGTCAAGATGAACAACTCGGGACTTGTAGAAGGGCAGCAGCTAAGGCCAACAGGATGCTGGGATGCATCGCTAGGGGATCACCTCAGAAGGAGGGAAGTGATACTCCTCTGTATAACTGTTTGGTGAGGCCGCACTGAGTACTGCGTGCAGCTTTGGAGGCCACACTTGAAGAGGGACATTAAACTCCTGGAGAGGGTCTAGAGGAGGGCAACCAAAATGATTTGGGGCTTGGGGGACAGGACCTATGGGGAGAGGCTTGAAGAGCTAAATATGTACACATTGGAAGAGAGAAGGACTGGGGGACATGATAGAGGTCTTCAGGTACATGAAGGGGGTAAATAGGGAGGAGCAGTCAGGGTGCTTCAAGGAAGGAGGAGGGGCAACTAGAGGGCATGGGTGGAAGCTGGAGGGGGAAGATTCAGGGGAGAAAGGAGGAGGTGCTACTTCACTGAGAGGGTGGTGGAGCCATGGAATGAGCTGCCCAGGGGCTGGTGGAGGCAGAGACGGTGGAGGGGTTCAAGAGGGGTGGGACAGGTACAGGGAAGGGTTCTAGAAACAAAATCCAATGCAGCAAGAATATCCAGAACTGGTAAAGGAGAAGCCAGAGCAGGCGAGGGCAACAAGGTCAGCTCCCAGGGTGGGGCTGACCAAACGAAGCAGACACAAAAGACCGTTAGGCCTATTCTGCTGGCATTTTAGTATGTTAGTATGTTAGCACGAGGGAGGGTCTGGGTGAAGAGGGATGCAGCTGTCATGGGAATGACAGAAGGAGGGGGTTGGGACAGTTGCAACTATGGGGCTAGCTGCACACTTGGGTGGTCTGTTTCTGCTGGCAGATTCATATGTGCGTATGTATGTTCAGACGTAATCCTCACTCGACTGCATTTTTTAAATTTTACTTATTTATTCAAAAGTCTAACCAGGAAAAACATACTGAGATGAGAACAGCTCATTTCCAGATGCGTCCTGAGGGAAAGGGGTGAAAGAAATTGCTAAACAATAAATGGATGAAAATAAGAAGTCAATTGTAGTAATATAGTAATACATGAAGCATAAATATAAATAATTAGAGGCAAATTAGTAAATGAATGCATGTAGAAAATAAAACACACTCATATATGTCTGAGCTTGCTTATTGTAATGTTTTTGTGACTATATATTTGATGTGGAACCTTTGTAAATGAGCACCTGTCCTCAAAGGTAATTTCCAAAGTTTTCAATAAATAAATAAACAAGAAACATAATTTCATGTAAAAATAAAATACGTTAATTAGATGCAAACAAAAAGAAAACAAAACAGTAGGTCTACCACCTGGCAATTTCCCTTCATTATTTCAATAATTGTAGTAGTATGACCAGTCTTTTTGGTACACTTGAGTCAGAGCTTCCTGACAGAAGCCTGTATTTCCTGATAAGGTGCCAGTCTTTTCTGTAATGAAAAATACACCTTGCCTGTCAGATGTAAAACTTAAAAGTTGCAGGAGTAAGGGAATTGTTAATTAGTAAAAAGAAATCAAAATACAATACAATAATGTGAGATCAAAACAATGAGAAGAGAACAAATATAACGGAAATACAACATAAACAGACATAGTAATGATTCATTACATAACCCTAAAACTAAGAAAAGAAAAAAATGGGAGTACACCTGGCTTCCAAAGGTGCTACTGTCTGATCAGTGATTGAGATAGAAAATGAAATAACAGTGCACACACTGAAAACAGTTAAAATCCAATGGTATGGTTTAGAGGACTGATCAGTACACCTACATTTCACCTCCTAAATTAGTCTTCTTGGGGCACCAATAAATAATACATTTTATAACCATTTTCAGTGTATGCACTGTTACTTTCTTTCTTTTTTTCTGTTTTACCCTAAAATCAAAAAGGGAGAAAAAGTAATCAAGGGAAACTACAGTCAGCAGGAAAAAATGTATCGATCGCAAAGTATCACTGGTTATTACAGGTAGCCCATGGAAAGGATTTCCACCTCCCAAACCACAGGTCTTATGGGATTTCTTGATTCCAGGCAACAGACCTGCTGAATTGCCTTCTAGAATGGATAATAAAGCATCTAGTGAAGAAAATTTGTTGAAAACGATTTACAGTAGACCTGCCAAATCACATATTTAATGCATGACAGAACAATCAAAACAGTGGTTCAGCTCATACCTTTGTGGTAAATGACTAAGGTCTTCATACTACTACAGCATCGCTATTAATAATGGGCCAGACGGATCCTCGCAGAAGATTTAAAAACACAACAACAAAAAAAAAAACAGAGACTATAGAGGGCAGTCAAAAACAACTGGTGCATGGTTTCAAAGTTCCCTTTCTCATAAAACTGGTTAATGCAGCTGTCCAAAGCTGTGGGTGTGGATGTTCATGTGTGACATGGCTACCACTACATCCTTACAGTCACTGCACTATGTTTCCGCATTGTTTATAAAGCACTTTGGGATACAATGTGTTCAAAAATTGCTACATTAATTCTAATAATTCTTCTTCTCTCCTCCTCCTCTTCTGCTTCTTCTTCTTCTTCTTGGTGGAAATAAGCCCTGTGGGCTCCTGTCCATTTTAGCCACCACTGTCTGAGACTGCCAGAACTCCATCTCCAAGAAGTCCATCTTCTTCAAGTTGTGCACAGGGTGTGCTTTTGAAACAACTGAGAAGCTCGTGAGATATATTATTTTGGACTAAATATCTGTAACTAATCTCTCTCTCTTGCTTACATCTGAGAGAAGTTTTCCTCACTTTTAAAGTGGTATTGTTTTGTGTTTATTTTAGTTTTTAATTCAGGAAGGGTTTTTAAAACTGCTTATCTTGTCAGCATCCTCAGAAGGGCTGAAAACTGCATATTTGATTTTCCTTTGTGCTAACTGGACTGATTACTAGAATTCTGTGAGAATCTGCATCAATATATTTTGCAACTTTTGGTGGGGTTGTGGATTTTAAAATAGCAAAAGCTGCAGTTTGTAATTGGATGCCAGACATAGCCTGAGGTGGGGAAATTGTCTTCACAAGTCAGAGGTCTGCATCACAGGCAATTGTCTAGCTAGACCATTTCAGCATTGTTCAATTACTATAAAATAGTGGTGTGATCCTGTTTGAGACAGAAGTCCATCTTCTTCCAAGTTGTGTACAGGGTGTGCTTTTGAAACAACTGAGAAGCTGCGTGGATATACTATTTTGGACTAAATATCTGTAACTAATCGCTTCTCTTGCTTAAATCTGAGAGAAGTTTTCTCACTTTTAAAGCGGTATTGCTTTGTGTTTATTTTAGTTTTAATTCAGGAACGGTTTTTAAAACCGCTTATCTTGTCAGCATCCTCAGAAGGGCTGAAATAACTGCATATTTGATTTTCCTTTGTGGCTAACAAACCACCAGGCTGTTTTGGGGCTGGAGAGGTTTACCTGTGTCTGACTTGGATGTCTGGGTTTTTCTCTGTTTGATTGGCAGGGTAGTTTCTCTGTCAAATTGTTGTAGGGTATCTTGCTGACAGGAAGGCACTCATCGCAGCGGTGGGTGAGAGCTTTAGCTGATTGTTTTGTGAGGGCACAGTTTAGGCCCAACCCTTCCCACCCTCACCCCACCCACCCCTGGAAATAGTTCCTTTATACCTGAGGTTCTGACATCATTTCTCGAGTGCAAGGTGCATTTCACTGTCATATCCTCTCTAGCACACTGCACTGACAATATAAGCATACACATTGTATAATATATATTTCTATATAACAAACCACACGCACGCCATACACACAAATACAAACAAACAAACAAACAAAAAAAGGTAGATAAACATGTGGGAGTAGTGCAATGCAATGGCTGTGTGGCAGCAGTCTTCTGGGAGTCTTTCTGAGGCTGAGATGTTGCCCTATTTGCAGACAACTATCATCTGCCCTGAGGGAGGAAGCTGTCTGCCTTCAGGCCGCACTGGACAGTAGTAAGGAAACCTCCCCATCCAGGGAGCACTAGCGCCACCACCACTACCTCAGAGGTTGCGAAGAAAGCACATCAGTTGGACCACAGTGGGCTCAGGGAGGGTGAGAATGGTGGAACAGAGGCACACCCAGTCAATTGTTCCACTACACAATCCATATACCATTTTGGGGAGCATAGCTCCCCATGGATGCACCCGAGAGAAGACTGATGACAACTGTCGCAAGGGAGGCCCACAGGAAAGAGGCAGAGGACACCACAGGGAAAGGAAGCAGCTCCTGGTGGGGGCCCAATTATTAGGGGTATAGAACTGGGGAGCTGGGAAATGAAGTAAGGTGCCTGCCTGGTGCCATGGCTTGAGGACAGGAAGTGCATCTTCAGGATCACAGAACAGCTGCAAGGGATTCTGAGTTGGACGTGAATTGTCCACCTAGGGACAAATGACTTGGCTCATCATGAGATTAGAGCAGTGCAGGAGGACATTGCAGAGTTGGGGAGGGGCCTAAGACAAGTAGCACACAAGTATCCTTCTCAGAGGTGCTGCCTGTCAAAGGCATGGGGAGGCGAGGGTAATTGGCACCATGCAGTTTAATGAATGGTTGAAAAATGATGCGGAGCACAATGGTTTGGCTTCATTGGGGTCTGGGGTTCCACCTGGAGGAACACCAGCCTATACTGGCAGGATGGTCTGCATCTGTCCAGGAAGGAACAAGTCTTTTGAGCAATCAGTTTAAATGCTTCATTGGCAAGCTTTTAAACTAGTCAAAGGGGAGGCACTGACAAGCAGCAGGAAAATCCCAGCCTCCCTACAAAACAGGGTACTAAATGAGAAAAGACAGAGGTAGAACGGTCAGTGGGGATGCTGCAACAGAAGGTAAAGCCATCAAAAATGGAGAGCAATGAGTACCAATGCCCGTAGTCTAGGTAACAAGCTTCCTGAATTAGTGGCCTTGATGGAGGAGGAACATCTGGATATCGTGGCAGTCACAGAAACATGGTACACACAAAACCATGACTGGGACATAAACATACCAGGATACACTATCTACAGGAGGGACAGGGAGGGTAAAAGAGAGGAGGAGGAGGAGGAGTAGTTCTTACATAAGGGAAGGAATAAAAGCAACAGAACAAAAGGGTAAACAGAGAGGAGAAGAAGCACTGTGGGTAACTTGGAGACAGGCAATGGCACCACAATCCGCACAGGGTTATATACAGACCTCTTCCTCAGGGGAGGAAATGGACAATGAAATGATAGAAAGTATACTTAGAATGGCAGAAAAGGGAGATATTGCTGATGGGTGATCTGAATATGCCAGATGTTAACTGGAGCGCAGTTGCAGCTGCCACTCAAGAGTGCAGTTATTCTAGATGCCCTATAGGGGCATGCCTTAGACAACTAGTATTGGAGCCCACTCGAGGGAGCAATATTAGACTTGATTCTCTCAAATGGAGATGGAGAGGGATCACAGATGTAGAAGTGGTAGCCATCTGGGAACTAGTGACCATCGAACAGTATGGTTCACAATAAACACAGCAATAGAGTCAAGCCATACAAAGACAAAAGTACTGGACTTTAGGAGGGCTGACTTTGCCAAAATGGGTGAGAGCCTAAGGAATGCACTAGCAAATGGGCAGGAAGGAGGGTGGAAGAACAATGGGAATAATAAAACTGCCATCACAGAGGTAACGAGCCTTGTGTGAAGCAAATAAACAAAACAAGATGATGTAAGAAACCACTATGGCTCTCAAAGGAAGTGGCAGTGAAGGTTCAAGAGAAAAGAAAGCATTCAGGAAGTACAAGGAATCGCAGAAGGAGCAGGATAGAGAACTGTATCAGTTAAAGCAAAGGAGGCTGGGAAGGCAGTCAGAACAGCAAAGGCCCAAACCGATGAAAAGATAGCCAACTCAGTTAAGAAGGGGATAAAACCTTTATAGGTACATCAGGAGCAAAGGAAGACCAAGGAGGGATAGTGAGGCTTAATAAAGGGAGGGAGGGTGGGCAGAGGGAGACTGTGAAAAGGCAGAGATACTAAACAAATATTTTTGCTCAGTATTTACAAATGAAGAGGGAAGGTACATAAAACAAACAGTAGTAACACTCTGGATACAGAAGTTGATACCAGCCCATTTACAGAAGAAAGGGTCCTGAAAGAACTCTTAAAACTGAAGGTGGATAAAGCAATGGGGCCTGATGGGATTCATCCCAGAATTTAAAAGAGCTAAGGGTAGAACTAGTGACACCACTGACTACCCTTTTAACAAATCATGGGAGGATGGGGTGGTACCCGAGGACTGGAGGAGGGCAGATGTGATTCCCTTCACAAAAGTGGGAGCAAGGCAGAAGCAGGAAACTACAGACCTATTAGTTTAACCTCAGTGATAGGGAAATGATGGAATCACTCTGAAGGAAAGAATTGTCGAGTATCTAGAGGCCAGAGGGCACAGGACCCTAGGCAGCATGGATTCACAGCGGAAGATCATGCCAGACGAATCTGATAGATTTCTTTGACTGGGTGACCAAAGTAGTAGATCAGGGAGGCTGTGACATGGCCTACCTAGACTTTTAGCAAGGCATTTGACACAGTCCCACAAAAGATTAATATACAAGTTAGCCAGCCTGGAAGTGGGTCCCAAGATGACAGCCTGGGTAAAGAATTGGCTGGAGAACAGGACACAGAGAGTAATAGTAAATGGAGTCCACTCAAAAGAAAGGAGGGTTACTAGTGGGGTACCGCAGGGTTCAGTATTAGGACTGGTCCTCTTCAATGTCTTTATAAGACATTGCAGAAGGACTGGAAGGAAAGTATGTCTCTTTGCAGATGACACTAAGATCTGCAACAGAGTTGATGCACAGGGTGGGGTGGAAAGGATGAGAAGGGACTTGGCAAGCTTAGAGGAATGGTCAAATGTATGGCAGCTTAGATTCAATGCTAAGAAGTGCAAGGTAATGCACCTGGGAAATAAAACCCAGGGGAAGAGTACACAATGGGGGTGAGATACTAACAACAACAAAAATGGAAAGGGACCTGGGGGTAGTCATATCAGATGACCAAAGGTGGGCAAGCAATGTGAGAGGGCAGCAAGGAGGGTTGGGGGGATACTGGGATGCATAGGAGAGGCATCACCAGTAGAAAACAGGAAGTTATTATCCCTCTGTACAGACAGCTGGTGAGACCCCATCTGGAGTACTGTGTGCAGTTCTGGAGACCCAATCTCCGCAAAGACATAGACAGGATGGAAGCTGTTCAGAGGAGGGCACTAAAATGGTGCAGGGTCTGCACCAGAAGACATATGAAGAGAGACTCAAGGAGCTTAATATGTATAGCCTCAAGGAAAGGAGGGAGAGGGGGACATGATAGAAACTTTCAAGTACCTCAAGGGAATCAACAAAGTCAAAGAGGGTAGCATCTTTCAAAAAAGGGTGTGCAAGAACAAGAGGGCACAATTTGAAGATAGAGGGGGCAGCTCAGAGGTAATTTAAGGAAGTATTTTTTCTCGGAGAGGGTTGTGGATGCATGGAACGGCCTCCGGAGGAGGTTGTGGAGTCAAAATCAGTGGTGGAATTCAAGCATGCATGGGATAGTCATAAGGCAATTCTGGGGGTGGGGTTAGGAAGAAGTAGGCTGCTGGTTAACTAGGTCTGCAGCTTATCCAGTTGGTAGGGAAATGGGCAGACTGGGTGGGCCAGCGGTCCTTATCTGCCGTCATTCTATGTTTCTATGTAACTAAACTGGACCTGCACCTGTACATAAACATAAACATGCACGCCTCCCAATGAAACATGTTTAAGCTGGACGTATATCGGAATCCTGCAATATGCAATTTCACTGGCAGTCTCTCAAACAATTTACTCTACCATGCCAGGCCTGTTAAGCATTCCTTCCACACAAATCGGCACTCGTGTGGGAACCTGTTGAACATGTAACGCCTGTGGATCGCCCAGTGCTGTACTGTTTTCTTCCAGTACAGAGGTTCAAAGGAAGTCAAGCTCCACTGGGATGGCTTCAGAGAAGTGCCAGTCTACTCATGCCTTTCAGTTCTCACGTAGCAGGATCTCTGCTCTGCCATGTTCAGAAAATGAAAAAGATTATATTCACTGAGACACCGGATTAACTCTCTAGCCTCTAGCGAACCTCTCCAAAGTTCTGAAGTAGCACGGAGAAGCTGCAGGTTAATTTGCAGAGCATGCTCTAAGAATTTGTTTGAACATTGTAGTTTGATATCTCATAGGGACAGCAGCAGCGCACTCTCTCCTACAACACCCTCCTTGGGAATTACCTTTGCAGCTGAAGAAGGATTCTTTTCTGTAGTGTTCTGTGACTCATGTGCACTCTGCCCTGATTAGTGTGTACGCACTGCAGAAACTAACGGAACACTGTCAGCTCTGTTTAAAACTGCATAATGTCTTTGTTGCCTCAAGTCTTTGACAGCACTGAGATAGAGGTGCTTTCAAACAAGGTAAACATAATTCATGTGCAATTAAACACGGATCAAATAAATGCTTCCTGATGGGTCTCAATAAATGAAATTCATTTTGTTCTCCATTTTCTGGACTATGCTGAGACTGAAACTCAGTCTGACTGAATTCTGCACAAGTACGGAGACTAGATGCTAAAATCACCTGGATGCAGCTGCAGGGGTCTGGGTTCAAATCCAGCTCTGTCTCATGATTTATTTATTTCTGTAAAAGACGAAAAAAACAGCATTTAGCTGCAACAGCTGGTCAGGGCTGATGCCTTAAAAGTACAAAATTCCCTGTTACCGATAAATTTAATTGTAACTGATGGAACTGCCAGCTGGGTTAAAGGGAACCCAAATGTGACTACAGAACAAGGAAAGGTAATTTTGTCTGCCTAGTACAAGAAGGAAGCATAATTAAAAATGTATTTATTTATTTATTTATTTAAAATTTGATGACCAGGAAGGGTACCATGAAAGAAGCTCGTTTTCAGGTACGACCAGGGGAAGGGGATACAGATACAAACTGGGGGAGGGGCGGAGGGGTCACGGTACACAATAAAATGGAAAAGTGAAAGTACAGTCTTATTTTATGGGTCATATCTCATTCATGGATATTTGGACAATAACCCCACACCCAGTTTCTCGTATGCCAAGAGTAAATATAAAAAGCAGTATATGTTAGTTGGCAGAATATTTTATCATACAATTTCTTTTGCATTAATATATTTCTGTCCTATTAAGATTTATCATCAGTATATTTTATTTCTCAGATGTCTTTAAAACTGCTTTGATTACTTATGTTATAATTAATGACTCAAATCATTAAAGATGGCCCCCACCAGCAATTCGAAATCCCTCCTCAATATTTCTTTTGACTTTACATGCTGGATTCATGGTGTTGATGTATCAGGCGGATGATAGCCACATTTCTGACGATAAGCAGCACAGCACCATGCCAAAATGTAGAATTTAATCAAGTTGGCGTACAGAGAACAGTTGCTTTCAGAAAATTTCAGAATCCCCATCTCAGTTCAGGGTGAAATACAATGAAAAGAAAAATGAATATGTTGCCCCCTCAAATACATTGCTACTAAAAAATTTTTTCCCCAGAAATACATTACTAAAAAATGATTGTTTTCCCAGAAATACATTGTTACTAAAAAGATGTATATGATGACTTTTTTTCCTTCTAACAAATAGTGTTGCTTTAAAGAGTTCTACAGGGCTCCTCGCCTGTCCTGCCATAATTGTCCCCCCTCCAGCCTATACCTGCCATCTGATTAAGATGCAGACCAGTTTATTAACTTGATCATGCTGCATTTGTTGTTAAATTGATGTACATCCTCAGTTATGGTTGAAATACTCCTGTGTACATGTACGCCACCATTAACACGTGTTGGAGCGCACTACTATTGTGTATTACTACTGACTTATTACCTGTGTTTTCACTGTGCACCCCACTGTCTCAACTGGAAATGCTTGTTCACCTGGTAAAAATGTTGGATTCCTAATTAAAGGTAATGTCCATTTAGGTTGCCCCACACTTAATGTATGGTGCTGCCCCTTATTCGACCTTTTAAAGCAGTAGTCCATGGCACCAGTGACAATTCTGACGATACCTTTTATTCTGTATAAGATTGTCCCCTTCTCCTGACTTGTATGGTACCCTTGTTTCTCCATTTTGAGTCTGTTTAGTACTTTTTCTATCACATCTGAAGTAATAAAGATTGCCCTTTTTAATGGTCTTGGCCAGGTTTTCGTCAGTATTCTCTGTTGTTTTGAAACCCATTGTTTTAAGATCACTTTGCTTGTGACTGTAGTGAACTAGCATGCAGTAGACACTACTCTTTGACCTTATGGGACAACAAGTGTATAAAAACAGCTGAGAATAGTGATGAAAACCTGGCCTGAGCCATATTTAAAGGAGAACTCCTTTTATTATTTCAGATGTGATAAGAAGTGTGAAAGCAAACTCAAAATGGAAAAGAAGAGCATCACAGAAGTCAAGAGATAAGGGCAGTCTAAAATTGAATTAAAAAGTATAGACCAACATTTTCACCATTATCATGCCCTGCTGCTTTTAGTGTCACTTTAACAGTTCAAAGTGCTTTTGCCTTCTGAGTAAAGCTTTTTTCAGTTCAGTTCTGCTGTTCCACATCCTGACATTAAATTAACATTAAATTAACAAAAACAAGCATTTGTCAATGCCGAACGTTCGCTTACGCGGGTATTTGCAGTGGTGTTTGGCACGTATGGTGCTTTACCCTATAATGTCTGTCGATTGCTGGTATTTGCACAATAAATTTTCAGCGTGACCTTTTTGTTACCCCATTGTGCGCTACATAGGTGGAAACACGTTTTGGACAGGATGTGAAAATGACAGCTGTACTGCTCATAAGGAAGTGTGGTAAAATGGCAATGTTGAAAATCTGGAGTGGAAATATTGAAAATTCGCAAACCTACGTCATGCATGAGGAACTGTGCCAACGCTCGTAAAACAGTCATTGTTAGGAATTTTTCACCAAATTTTCAACATTGGCATTTTAAGCCCCTGCTAATGAACAGTGTCACTGTGATTGTCTTACTGTGTCCTACATTGATTTTGCACACCGACTGCGTATTTGTACTACATGGGCGGAAACATGTTTTGGGCAGGATGTGAAAAATTACAGCTGTACTGCTCATAAGAAGGTGTGGTAAAATGGCAATGTTGAAAATCTGGGTGAAAATATTGAAAATTCGCAAACTTACGAGCATGCGTAGGAACTGCACAACGCACGCTTGTAAAACAGTTATTTTAGGAATTTGTTCACCAAATTTTCAACATAGCCATTTTAAGATCTCTGCTCATGAACAGTGACACTGTGATTTTCTTAATGTGTCCCATACACTGAGTTCGACAACCGACTGTCCCATTAGCGCTACATGGGCAGAAACATCGCTGGGCAAGATGTGAAAAACACAGCTGCACTGCTCATAAGGAGGTGTGGTAAAATGGCAATGTTGAAAATCTGGAAGTAAATATTGAAAATTCGCAACTTATGAGCGTCGTAGGAACTGCAGCATACGCATGTAAAACAGTCATTTTTAGAATTTTGTCACCAAATTTTCAACACAGCCATTTTAAGACCTCTGCTCATGAACAGTGTCACTGTGATTTTCTTAATGTGTCCCATACATTGAGTTCGCACCAATCGCCATTGTGCGCTACATGAGCTGGAAACACATTTTGGGCAGGATGTGAAAATGACAGCTGTACTGCTCATGAGGAGGTGTGGTAAAATGGCAATGTTGAAAATCTGGAGTGAAAATATTGAAATTCGCCAAACTTATGGCGTGCGTAGAACTGCACAGCATGACGCTAAGTAAAACCGTTATTTTAGGAATTTTTCACCAAATTTTCAAAATAGCCATTTAAGATCTCTGCTAATGAACAGTGACACTGTGATTTTCTTAATGTGTCTCATACACTGAGTTCGCACACCGACTGTCCCATTATGCGCTACATATTTGGAAAACACGTTTTGGGCAAGATGTGAAAATGACAGCTGCACTGCTCATAAGGAGGTGTGGTAAAATGGCAATGTTGAAAATCTGAGTGGAATATTGAAAATTCACAAACGATCTGGCGTCGCGTAGGAACTGCAAAGCATGCCCTTCGATAAACAGATCATTTTTAGGAATTTTTCACCAAATTTTCAACATAGCCATTTAAGACCTCTGCTCATGAACAGTGTCACTGTGATTTCTTAACGTGTCCCATACATTGATTTAGCACCGACTGCGCCATTATGCTTCATGGGTGGAAACACGTTTTGGGTGAGATGTGAAAAATGACAGCTGTACTACTCATGAGGAGGTGTGGTAAAATGGCAATGTTGAAAATCTGGAGTGAAAATATTGAAAATTACAAAACTTACTACGGCGTGCATGGGAACTGCGCAATGAACATTACTTCAACAGTCATTTTAGAGATTTTTTCACCAAATTTTCAACATAGCCATTTAAGATCTCTGCTAATGACCGATGTCACTGTGATTTTCTTAATGTGTCCCATACATTGATTTCGCACACTGACTGTGCCATTATCGCTAAATGGAGCAGAAACACGTTTTGGGCAAGATGTGAAAAATGACAGCTGCACTGCTCATAGGAGGTGTGGTAAAATGGCAATGTTGAAAATCTGAGATGGAATATTGAAAATTCACAAAGCGTCACGTGCGCGTGGGAACTGCAAAAGCACCGCTCAGTAAAACAGTCATTTTAGGAATTTTTCACCAAATTTTCAACATAGCCATTTTAAGATCTCTGCTAATGAACAGTGTCACTGTGATATTCTTAATGTGTCCCATACATTGAGTTCACACACCAACTCGCTATTAGGAGCTACATGGCGAAACACATTTTGGGCAGGATGTGAAAATGACAGCTGTACTGCTCATGAGGAGGTGTGGTAAAATGGCAATGTTGAAAATCTGGAGTGAAAATATTGAAAAGTCGCAAACTTACGGGTGCATAGGAACTGCTAATGCACTGCGCTAAATAAAAGACATATTTAGGAATTTTGTCACCAAATTTTCAACACAGCCATTTAAGACCTCTGCTCATGACCAGTGTCACTGTGATATTCTTAATGTGTCCCTACATTGAGTTAGCACACCGACCTACGCCATTGATGCGCTACATGAGAGGGAAACACATTTGGGCAGGATGTGAAAATGACAGCTATACTGCTCATGAGGAGGTGTGTAAATGGCAATGTTGAAAATCTGGAGAAATATTGAAAATTACGCAAACTTACGGTGTGCGTGAGGACTGCGCAACGCACACTCGTAAAACAGTCATTTTAGGAATTTTTCACCAACTTTTCAACATTGCCATTTTAAACCTCTGCTAATGAACAGTGACACTGTGATTTTCTTGCTGTGTCCCATACATTGATTTCAGACACCGACTGCGCCCACTGTGCACTACATGGGCGAAACACGTTTTGGTCAGGATGAAAAATGACAGCCATACTGCTCATAAGGAGGTGTGGTAAAATGGCAATGTTGAAAATCTGGAGTGAAAATATTGGAAGTTCGCAAACTTACGGGTGCATAGGAACTGCACAAACGCTCGTCAAAACAGTTATTTGTAGAATTTTTCATCAAATTTTCAACATAGCCATTTAAGATCTCTGCTCATGAACAGTGACACTGTGATTTTCTTAATGTGCCCCATACACTGAGTTTGCACACCGACTCGCGCCATTGTGCGCCACATGGGCGGAAACACGTTTTGGGCAAGATGTGAAAATGACAGCTGCACCGCTCATAAGGAGGTGTGGTAAAATGGAAATGTTGAAAATGTGGAGTGAAAATATTGAAAATTACGCAAACTTACGGCGTGCATAGGAGCTGCGCAATGAACACTCATAAAACAGTCATTTTAGGAATGTTTCACCAATTATCCAGCACAGCCATTTTAAAGACCTCTGCTTCGTGAACAGTGTCACTGTGATTTTCTTAATGTGTCCCATACATTGAGTTACGCACACCGACTGCGCCACTATGCGCTACATGGGCGAAATATGTTTTGGGCAGGATGTGAAAATGACAGCTGTACTGCTCATGAGGTGTGGTAAAATGGCAATGTTGAAAATCTGGGTGGAAATATTGAAAATTCATGAACCTCTGGTATGCTTAGGAACTGCACAGCATGCAGCTCGTAAAACAGTCATTTTAGAAATTTTTTTTCCAAATTTTCAACATAGCCATTTTAAGACCTCTGCTAATGAACAGTGTCACCATGATTTTCTTTATGTGTCCCCATACATTGATTTCATGACACCGACTGTGCCATTGTGCGCTACATGGGTGGAAACATGTTTTGGGCAGGATGTGAAAATGACAGCTGTACTGCTCATAAGGAGGTGTGGTAAAATGGCAATGTTGAAAATCTGGAGGAAAAATATTGAAAATTCGCGAACTTATTTAGCCTGCGAGAACTGCAAGAACGCGACGCATCACAACGTTTGATAAGACTAAATGGTTTGGGACCCCTCTCATGAATGATAACACTGTCATGAGCAAGAGTTTGGGCCCGGCGTGAGTTCGCGAGTGACCGCGCACTGACTGCGTAAATCACCCTTCGGGCCCGGCTAACGCCGACAGTGACATCGCTCAAGAGAAGGGTCCCAAAACCCCATGTTGAAAATTTGGCAAAATTCCAAACAATGCCTGAGATATGCACAAAGTTGAAAAACCCTATCTAGCCCATTATACAGCTTACCGGCATTTCCTCAGTTCGCGATCGGCTTTGAAGAGTGCAGACGTGTTCCCGGTCCACTGAAGATCGCCGTGCGAGCCACGGAGGTAAGTATGGGGTATGGGGGGTGGGGAGACAGTGACAGTGGGTGGGTGCGGGTTGTGGAGGAGGGCAGGAGACTCGTGTGGGACGGTTTTTAATTTACAGTTTTTTTTTTTTTTACAATTGACGACGCTGGACATTTGCCATGCTGGGGTGGGCTCCAACATGGCAGAAGATGGATGGGGCCAGGAGCCGACAGAGGATTGGGCACCTGTCGGCAAACAGCGTCAGACGTTGCCACCCCGCTGGTGGGCTCCCAGCGTGGCACCAAAGCTTTGGGGTGGCGTGGCGGGAGGGGCAGTGTGATGCGGTGCTTGCGCATGACAGCGGTGGTTTTCTTTGAAGCGAAGACCACCGCTGTCATCACACAGCTCCCCGCACTCCATTGGTGCAGGATCGCCACGCCTGCTCAACTGAGCAGTGGATTGCAGAGAGGCACACCTCCAAAGTGTGCTACTCTCTCAAAATGTTCCTTGTGCATGCGCACGAGTAACGTAAAATGGTACAACATTCCAGAATTCCCCTTACTGATGCTACTGACAGGGGTCAGTCAAGGAGATTCTGTTTTATTACAAGAATGTTGGAGTGATTAAATGCTTTGCTATGACATCGCCAGTCCTGCACTACTCCCAAGGTTAACTGCAAGCCTGTTCTTAGGTTTGGAAGTAGTGCAGGACTGGTGAGTCAGGGTGTTTAGCAGCTCTCTCATGCACCGAATAATATTAACTCCCATCTGGTGATCCCCATCAGGAGTATCAGCAGCGTGATGATCTTGGGGTGCTGTATAGCAACATCTGTTTATTAATTATCTGGCAAGGGAGTCGATTAGGCAAGGGAGTAACAACCAGATCAACCAAGTGAAAAGTACTTAAATATATTAAAGTGTCACATTAAAGGGAACATTTATGAACAGAATCAAAACAGTGTGAAAGTCCATGAAACACTCCTTTAAAGAGAACCAGTCCTGGTAATTTTAACACCCCCCTACCTCTCAGGAACTCCTCTGCACAACAATTGCCCCAAAGCATGATCCCTTTCCACATCCCTGTTGCTGCCATGCCCCGCACTCCCACATTTTATGATGCCTCAATAGGCAGAGCGCAGGGGCACAATCCATTGAAGTGTATGGAGTGTGATTTTTAAAGTGCAGTTCACGTCTGTTTAGTGGCTATTTGATAAAATTGAGTTATGGTTCAACCAACAAGAGTCTTGTTAGTTGAACTTTGGCTCCAGTTTTACTAAATGGCCATTTAAATGGCAACAAAATGTATTTTAAAATCAAGCTCCATCATTTCAATGAAGCGCACTCTGTGCTCTCCCTGTATGGCATCATAAAATGGGGCTTACAGCAATAAGGAAGTGGAAAGGATTATGCTGTTAGCCCCTTGGGGCAATTTATGATCCCTTTCCTTCCCTTCCCTTGAGGGCAGAATTTCAAAAGCTGTTTGTTGTGCAGAGGAGCTCCTGTGGAGGTAAGGGAGTTTCCTCTTATTTCAGTGCAGCACTGAAAAGGTACTTTTAAATGAGGCATTAAGCTGACCTGTAGCTGGCAGCCGTCCAGAGATATTGATGAATAAGTCATAGAAACATAGAAACATAGACTTTGATGGCAGATAAGGACTGTTGGGCCCATCTAGTCTTCCCATTTCCCTATCTACAGGATAGGCAGTAGATCCTAGTTAACCAACAGCCTATTTCTTCCTACCCCCCAAGAATTGTCTTATGTCTGTCCCATGCATTCTTGAATCCTCCCACAGTTTTAGACCCCACAACCTCCTCAGGAAGGCTGTTCCATGCATTCACTACTCTCTGTGAAAAATACTCTCACATTGAGTCACACGATTGTGAGCAGAAGCCCACTGTTGCACTGACGGGCAGTCTGCCCTATAATGATACTTTATGACACCTGGCAGTCCTCGCCTGCCATCAATTACTATGCTACTATGTTACTTTTGTTAAAACTTTGTGATGTCACTGGGATTGAAGCTCTGCCTACCACACTGAAGTTTAGCAGAGCTTCATCCCTGTGACATCACTGGGTTCCAAAATGGCAGTAATGTAGTATCATTGTAGAGCAGACCCAGTCATGGTACCTCTGGACTGCCGCCAAGCTACGGTAAGCACAATACCTCATTTAAGAAGAGTGTGTCATGAGCTTATGAAACTATGATAGCCTGTTCATACATGTTACCCTTTAATGCGTAAACTGGGGAAGCCACATACATTAAGTGTGGCACTACCTAAACAGACATTCCTCTTTAATTAATTTACTTGTATTATGCAAAATGATAATTATGAAAAACCTAATAATTTATAATTAAGTACAGATTCAATACTTTCTTCTATGTTTCTATTTATTATAAATATTAAATATGTGAATGTTGTCAATTAATGATACTGTGTAATTAAAGAACACTGCCTTTGTATTTGATACGCACATTTTCGTATTTTGTAACTATGTAACAAATTTTCTTACAGGTCAACTTTGTAAACAGAGTGTAATGTCCTAACAGTTTTTATCCTGTATGAAAAGAGTTTCACTACTATTACTACTATAATTATAAGTTATAAAAGTTCTGTTGCCTGCAACCAGCAGTGCAGCAGTGGGCTTCTGCTCACAGTCGTGTGACTCAAGTTCAGAAATGAGCGTGAACCATCGGCACTGGTTGGAGGAAGTCTGAGTGTCCCAGAGGATGCTTCCATTCCCTGGAGAGGAGGATTGATGTTGATGCTGTTACACTGCCACCTGGGGATCACGGGTGGTACTATACTGGCTTCTTGCCCCATTATACTGGCTTCTGCTCCCCACTATACTGGCTTCTGCTCACAATATACAGGCTTCTGCTCACACGCCACACAAGTTCAGAAATGAGCGTGAACCATCGGCACTGGTTGGAGGAAGTCTGAGTGTCCCAGAGGATGCTTCCATTCCCTGGAGAGGGAGGATTGATGTTGATGCTGTTACACTGCCACCTGGGGATCACAGTGGTACTATACTGGCTTCTGCTCCCCACTATACTGGCTTCTGCTCCCACTATACTGGCTTCTGCTCCACTATACAGGCTTCTGCTCACAATGCACGTGACACAAGTTCAGAAATGAGCGTGAACCATCGGCACTGGTTGGAGGAAGTCTGAGTGTCCCAGAGGATGCTTCCATTCCCTGGAGATGGAGGATTGATGTTGATGCTGTTACACTGCCACCTGGGTGATCGGGTGGTACTATACTGGCTTCGCCCCATTATACTGGCTTCTGCTCCCACTATACTGGCTTCTGCTCCCCACTATACTGGCTTCTGCTCACAATATACAGGCTTCTGCTCACAATGCACGTGACACAAGTTCAGAAATGAGCGTGAACCATCGGCGCTGGCTGGAGGAAGACTGAGTGTCCCAGAGGATGCTTCCATTCCCTGAGAGGGAGGATTGATGTTGATGCTGTTACACTGCCACCTGGGGATCACGGCTGGTACTATACTGGCTTCTGCCCCATTATACTGGCTTCTGCTCCCACTATACTGGCTTCTGCTCACAATATACAGGCTTCTGCTCACAATGCACGTGACACAAGTTCAGAAATGAGCGTGAACCATCGGCACTGGTTGGAGGAAGTCTGAGTGTCCCAGAGGATGCTTCCATTCCTGGAGATGGAGGATTGATGTTGATGCTGTTACACTGCCACCTGAGGATCACGGGTGGTACTATACTGTTTCTGTCCCCATTATACTGGCTTCTGCTCCCATTATACTGGCTTCTGCTCCCCACTATACTGGCTTCTGCTCACAATATACAGGCTTCTGCTCACAATGCACGTGACACAAGCTCAGAAATGAGCGTGAACCATCGCGCTGGCTGGAGGAAGTCTGAGTGTCCCAGAGGATGCTTCCATTCCCTGGAGAGGAGGATTGATGTTGATGCTGTTACACTGCCACCTGGGGATCACGGGTGGTACTATACTGGCTTCTGCTCCCCATTATACTGGCTTCTGCTCCCCACTATACTGGCTTCACTCACAATATACAGGCTTCTGCTCACAATGCACGTGACACAAGTTCAGAAATGAGCGTGAACCATCGGCACTGGTTGGAGGAAGTCTGAGTGTCCCAGAGGATGCTTCCATTCCTGGAGAGGGAGGACTGATGTTGATGCTGTTACACTGCCACCTGGGGATCATGGGTGGTACTATACTGGCTTATGCTCCCATTATACTGGCTTCTGCCCCACTATACTGGCTTCTGCTCCCCATTATACTGGCTTCTGCTCCCACTATACTGGCTTCTGCTCACAATATACAGGCTTCTGCTCACAATGCACGTGACACAAGTTCAGACATGAGCGTGAACCATCGGTGCTGGCTGGAGGAAGACTGAGTGTCCCAGAGGATGCTTCCATTCCTGGAGAGGGAGGATTGATGTTGATGCTGTTACAATGCCACCTGGATGATCACGGTGGTACTATACTGGTTTCTGCTCCCCATTATACTGGCTTCTGCTCCCCACTATACTGGCTTCTGCTCACAATATACAGGCTTCTGCTCACAATGCACGTGACACAAGTTCAGAAATGAGCGTGAACCATCGGTGCTGGCTGGAGGAAGACTGAGTGTCCCAGAGGATGCTTCCATTCCCTGAGAGGAGGATTGATGTTGATGCTGTTACAATGCCACCTGGATGATCACGGGTGGTACTATACTGGTTTCTGCTCCACACTATACTGGTTTCTGCCCCACAATACTGGCTTCTGCTCACAATATACAGGCTTCTGCTCACAATGCACGTGACACAAGTTCAGAAATGAGCGTGAACCATCGGCGCTGGTTGGAGGAAGTCTGAGTGTCCCAGAGGATGCTTCCATTCCCTGGAGAGGGAGGATTGATGTTGATGCTGTTACACTGCCACCTGGGGATCACGGTGGTACTATACTGGCTTCTGCTCCCCATTATACTGGCTTCTGCTCCACTATACTGGCTTCTGCTCACAATATACAGGCTTCTGCTCACAATGCACGTGACACAAGTTCAGAAATGAGCGTGAACCATCGGCGCTGGCTGGAGGAAGTCTGAGTGTCCCAGAGGATGCTTCCATTCCTGGAGAGGAGGATTGATGTTGATGTTGTTACACTGCCACCTGGGGATCACGGTGGTACTATACTGGCTTCTCCCCATTATACTGGCTTCTGCCCCACTATACTGGCTTCTGCTCACAATATACAGGCTTCTGCTCACAATGCACGTGACACAAGTTCAGAAATGAGCGTGAACCATCGGTGCTGGCTGGAGGAAGTCTGAGTGTCCCAGAGGATGCTTCCATTCCTGGAGAGGGAGGATTGATGTTGATGCTGTTACACTGCCACCTGGGGATCACAGGTGGTACTATACTGGCTTCTGCTCCCCACTATACTGGCTTCTGCTCCCCACTATACTGGCTTCTGCTCACAATATACAGGCTTCTGCTCACAATGCACGTGACACAAGTTCAGAAATGAGCGTGAACCATCGGCACTGGTTGGAGGAAGTCTGAGTGTCCCAGAGGATGCTTCCATTCCCTGGAGATGGAGGATTGATGTTGATGCTGTTACACTGCCACCTGGGGATCACACGGTGGTACTATACTGGCTTCAGCTCCCATTATACTGGCTTCTGCTCCCCACTATACTGGCTTCTGCTCCCACTATACTGGCTTCTGCTCACAATATACAGGCTTCTGCCAATGCACGTGACAAGTTCAGAAATGAGCGTGAACCATCGGCGCTGGCTGGAGGAAGTCTGAGTGTCCCAGAGGATGCTTCCATTCCTGGAGAGGAGGATTGATGTTGATGCTGTTACACTGCCACCTGGGGATCACGGTGGTACTATACTGGTTTCTGCTCCCATTATACTGGCTTCTGCTCCCCACTATACTGGCTTCTGCTCACAATATACAGCTCTGTCATGCACGTACACATTCAGAAATGAGCGTGAACCATCGGCACTGGTTGGAGGAAGTCTGAGTGTCCCAGAGGATGCTTCCATTCCCTGGAGAGGGAGGATTGATGTTGATGCTGTTACACTCCACCTGGGGATCACGGTGGTACTATACTGGCTTCTGCTCCCATATACTGGCTTCTGCTCCCACTATACTGGCTTCTGCTCACAATATACAGGCTTCTGCTCACAATGCACGTGACACAATTCAGAAATGAGCGTGAACCATCGGCGCTGGCTGGAGGAAGTCTGAGTGTCCCAGAGGATGCTTCCATTCCCTGGAGAGGAGGATTGATGTTGATGCTGTTACACTGCCACCTGGGGATCACGGTGGTACTATACTGGCTTCTGCCCCATTATACTGGCTTCTGCTCCCACTATACTGGCTTCTGCTCACAATATACAGGCTTCTGCTCACAATGCACGTGACACAAGTTCAGAAATGAGCGTGAACCATCGGCCTGGTTGGAGGAAGTCTGAGTGTCCCAGAGGATGCTTCCATTCCCTGGAGAGGGAGGATTGATGTTGATGCTGTTACACTGCCACCTGGGGATCACGGGTGGTACTATACTGGCTTCTGCTCCCCATTATACTGGCTTCTGCCCCACTATACTGGCTTCTGCTCACAATATACAGGCTTCTGCTCACAATGCACGTGACACAAGTTCAGAAATGAGCGTGAACCATCGGC
The DNA here is from genome assembly GCA_016271365.2 of Neoceratodus forsteri. Classification (NCBI taxonomy): domain Eukaryota; kingdom Metazoa; phylum Chordata; order Ceratodontiformes; family Ceratodontidae; genus Neoceratodus; species Neoceratodus forsteri. Next base: position 1,060,168,317 of record CM028135.1, read on the forward strand.
GCTGGCTGGAGGAAGTCTGAGTGTCCCAGAGGATGCTTCCATTCCCTGGAGAGGAGGATTGATGTTGATGCTGTTACACTGCCACCTGGGGATCACGGTGGTACTATACTGGCTTCTGCTCCCATTATACTGGCTTCTGCTCCCCACTATACTGGCTTCTGCTCACAATATACAGGCTTCTGCTCACAATGCACGTGACACAAGTTCAGAAATGAGCGTGAACCATCGGCCTGGTTGGAGGAAGTCTGAGTGTCCCAGAGGATGCTTCCATTCCCTGGAGAGGGAGGATTGATGTTGATGCTGTTACACTGCCACCTGGGGATCACGGGTGGTACTATACTGGCTTCTGCTCCCATTATACTGGCTTCTGCTCCCCACTATACTGGCTTCTGCTCACAATATACAGGCTTCTGCTCACAATGCACGTGACACAAGTTCAGAAATGAGCGTGAACCATCGGGCCTGGCTGGAGGAAGTCTGAGTGTCCCAGAGGATGCTTCCATTCCCTGAGAGGAGGATTGATGTTGATGTTGTTACACTGCCACCTGGGGATCACGGTGGTACTATACTGGCTTCTGCTCCCATTATACTGGCTTCTGCTCCCACTATACTGGCTTCTGCTCACAATATACAGGCTTCTGCTCACAATGCACGTGACACAAGTTCAGAAATGAGCGTGAACCATCGGTGCTGGCTGGAGGAAGTCTGAGTGTCCCAGAGGATGCTTCCATTCCTGGAGAGGAGGATTGATGTTGATGCTGTTACACCCACCTGGGGATCACGTGGTACTATACTGGCTCTGCCCCATTATACTGGCTTCTGCTCCCCACTATACTGGCTTCTGCTCACAATATACAGGCTTCTGCTCACAATGCACGTGACACAAGTTCAGAAATGAGCGTGAACCATCGGCACTGGTTGGAGGAAGTCTGAGTGTCCCAGAGGATGCTTCCATTCCTGGAGATGGAGGATTGATGTTGATGCTGTTACACTGCCACCTGGGGATCACGGTGGTACTATACTGGCTTCTGCCCCCATTATACTGGCTTCTGCTCCCCACTATACTGGCTTCTGCCCCACTATACTGGCTTCTGCTCACAATATACAGGCTTCTGCTCACAATGCACGTGACACAAGTTCAGAAATGAGCGGAACCATCGGCGCTGGCTGGAGGAAGACTGAGTGTCCCAGAGGATGCTTCCATTCCCTGGAGAGGGAGGATTGATGTTGATGCTGTTACACTGCCACCTGGGGATCACGGTACTATACTGGCTTCTGCCCCCATTATACTGGCTTCTGCTCCCCACTATACTGGCTTCTGCTCACAATATACAGGCTTCTGCTCACAATGCACGTGACACAAGTTCAGAAATGAGCGTGAACCATCGGCACTGGTTGGAGGAAGTCTGAGTGTCCCAGAGGATGCTTCCATTCCCTGGAGAGGGAGGATTGATGTTGATGCTGTTACACTGCCACCTGGGGATCACGGTGGTACTATACTGGCTTCTGCTCCCCACTATACTGGCTTCTGCTCCCACTATACTGGCTTCTGCTCACAATATACAGGCTTCTGCTCACAATGCACGTGACACAAGTTCAGAATGAGCGGAACCATCGCTGGTTGGAGGAAGTCTGAGTGTCCCAGAGGATGCTTCCATTCCCTGGAGAGGGAGGATTGATGTTGATGCTGTTACACTGCCACCTGGGGATCACGGGTGGTACTATACTGGCTCGCCCCCATTATACTGGCTTCTGCCCCCACTATACTGGCTTCTGCCCCACTATACTGGCTTCACAATATACAGGCTTCTGCTACAATGCACGTGACACAAGTTCAGAAATGAGCGTGAACCATCGGCGCTGGCTGGAGGAAGTCTGAGTGTCCAGAGGATGCTTCCATTCCCTGGAGAGGGAGGATTGATGTTGATGCTGTTACACTGCCACCTGGGGATCACGGGTGGTACTATACTGGCTTCTGCTCCCCATTATACTGGCTTCTGCCCCACTATACTGGCTTCTGCTCACAATATACAGGCTTCTGCTCACAATGCACGTGACACAAGTTCAGAAATGAGCGTGAACCATCGGCACTGGTTGGAGGAAGTCTGAGTGTCCCAGAGGATGCTTCCATTCCTGGAGAGGGAGGATTGATGTTGATGCTGTTACACTGCCACCTGGGGATCACGGGTGGTACTATACTGGCTTCTGCTCCCATTATACTGGCTTCTGCCCCCACTATACTGGCTTCTACTCACAATATACAGGCTTCTCTCACAATGCACGTGACACAAGTTCAGAAATGAGCGTGAACCATCGGCACTGGTTGGAGGAAGTCTGAGTGTCCCAGAGGATGCTTCCATTCCCGGAGAGGGAGGATCTGATGTTGATGCTGTTACACTGCCACCTGGGGATCACGGGTGGTACTATACTGGCTTCGCTCCCATTATACTGGCTTCTCCCCACTATACTGGCTTCTGCCTCACTATACTGGCTTCTGCTCACAATATACAGGCTTCTGCTCACAATGCACGTGACACAAGTTCAGAAATGAGCGTGAACCATCGGCTGGCTGGAGGAAGACTGAGTGTCCCAGAGGATGCTTCCATTCCTGGAGAGGGAGGATTGATGTTGATGCTGTTACAATGCCACCTGGATGATCACGGTGGTACTATACTGGTTTCTGCTCCCATTATACTGGCTTCTGCCCCACTATACTGGCTTCTGCTCACAATATACAGGCTTCTGCTCACAATGCACGTGACACAAGTTCAGAAATGAGCTGAACCATCGGTGCTGGCTGGAGGAAGACTGAGTGTCCCAGAGGATGCTTCCATTCCCTGGAGAGGGAGGATTGATGTTGATGCTGTTACACTGCCACCTGGGTGATCACGGTGGTACTATACTGGTTTCTGCTCCCCATTATACTGGCTTCTGCTCCCCACTATACTGGCTTCTGCTCACAATATACAGGCTTCTGCTCACAATGCACGTGACACAAGTTCAGAAATGAGCGTGAACCATCGGCTGGTTGGAGGAAGTCTGAGTGTCCCAGAGGATGCTTCCATTCCCTGGAGAGGGAGGATTGATGTTGATGCTGTTACACTGCCACCTGGGGATCACGGGTGGTACTATACTGGCTTCTGCCCCCATTATACTGGCTTCTGCCCCACTATACTGGCTTCTGCTCACAATATACAGGCTTCTGCTCACAATGCACGTGACACAAGTTCAGAAATGAGCGTGAACCATCGGCACTGGTTGGAGGAAGTCTGAGTGTCCCAGAGGATGCTTCCATTCCCTGGAGATGGAGGATTGATGTTGATGCTACACTGCCACCTGGGGATCACGGGTGGTACTATACTGGCTTCTGCCCCCATTATACTGGCTTCTGCTCCCCACTATACTGGCTTCTGCTCCCATATACTGGCTTCTGCTCACAATATACAGGCTTCTGCTCACAATGCACGTGACACAAGTTCAGAAATGAGCGTGAACCATCGGGGCTGGCTGGAGGAAGACTGAGTGTCCCAGAGGATGCTTCCATTCCTGGAGAGGGAGGATTGATGTTGATGCTGTTACACTGCCACCTGGGGATCACGGGTGGTACTATACTGGCTTCTGCTCCCATTATACTGGCTTCTGCTCCCCACTATACTGGCTTCTGCTCACAATATACAGGCTTCTGCTCACAATGCACGTGACACAAGTTCAGAAATGAGCGTGAACCATCGGCACTGGTTGGAGGAAGTCTGAGTGTCCCAGAGGATGCTTCCATTCCTGGAGATGGAGGATTGATGTTGATGCTGTTACACTGCCACCTGGGGGATCACGGGTGGTACTATACTGGCTTCTGCTCCCATTATACTGGCTTCTGCTCCCACTATACTGGCTTCTGCTCCCATTATACTGGCTTCTGCCCCACTATACTGGCTTCTGCTCACAATATACAGGCTTCTGCTCACAATGCACGTGACACAAGTTCAGAAATGAGTGAACCATCGGTGCTGGCTGGAGGAAGACTGAGTGTCCCAGAGGATGCTTCCATTCCTGGAGAGGGAGGATTGATGTTGATGCTGTTACACTGCCACCTGGGGGATCACGGGTGGTACTATACTGGCTTCTGCCCCACTATACTGGCTTCTGCTCACAATATACAGGCTTCTGCTCACAATGCACGTGACACAAGTTCAGAAATGAGCTTGAACCATCGGTGCTGGCTGGAGGAAGACTGAGTGTCCCAGAGGATGCTTCCATTCCTGGAGAGGGAGGATTGATGTTGATGCTGTTACACTGCCACCTGGGGATCACGGGTGGTACTATACTGGCTTCTGCCCCATTATACTGGCTTCTGCTCCCACTATACTGGCTTCTGCTCACAATATACAGGCTTCTGCTCACAATGCACGTGACACAAGTTCAGAAATGAGCGTGAACCATCGGCACTGGTTGGAGGAAGTCTGAGTGTCCCAGAGGATGCTTCCATTCCTGGAGAGGGAGGATTGATGTTGATGCTGTTACACTGCCACCTGGGGATCATGGGTGGTACTATACTGGCTTCTGCTCCCATTATACTGGCTTCTGCTCCCACTATACTGGCTTCTGCTCCCCATTATACTGGCTTCTGCTCCCCACTATACTGGCTTCTGCTCACAATATACAGGCTTCTGCTCACAATGCACGTGACACAAGTTCAGAAATGAGCGTGAACCATCGGTGCTGGCTGGAGGAAGACTGAGTGTCCCAGAGGATGCTTCCATTCCTGGAGAGGGAGGATTGATGTTGATGCTGTTACAATGCCACCTGGATGATCAGGTGGTACTATACTGGTTTCTGCTCCCCATTATACTGGCTTCTGCTCCCCACTATACTGGCTTCTGCTCACAATATACAGGCTTCTGCTCACAATGCACGTGACACAAGTTCAGAAATGAGCGTGAACCATCGGTGCTGGCTGGAGGAAGACTGAGTGTCCCAGAGGATGCTTCCATTCCCTGGAGAGGAGGATTGATGTTGATGCTGTTACAATGCCACCTGGATGATCACGGGTGGTACTATACTGGCTTCTGCTCCCCACTATACTGGCTTCTGCTCCCACTATACTGGCTTCTGCTCACAATATACAGGCTTCTGCTCACAATGCACGTGAACAAGTTCAGAATGAGCGTGAACCATCGAGCTGGTTGGAGGAAGTCTGAGTGTCCGAGGATGCTTCCATTCCCTGGAGAGGAGGATTGATGTTGATGCTGTTACACTGCCACCTGGATCACGGGTGGTACTATACTGGCTTCTGCTCCCCATTATACTGGCTTCTGCTCCCCACTATACTGGCTTCTGCTCACAATATACAGGCTTCTGCTCACAATGCACGGACACAAGTTCAGAAATGAGCGTGAACCATCGGCACTGGTTGGAGGAAGTCTGAGTGTCCCAGAGGATGCTTCCATTCCTGGAGAGGGAGGATTGATGTTGATGTTTTTAGATGTGAGCTTGGCTTCACTGTGCACCAGGTGGGAAGACCAGGTTCCTTTGGAATGTGGCCGTCGGTGTGGGGTCTGGGCACGGCCTGTAGGATTCTCATGATTTACCACCCCCGCCCCCAGGGCGGCTGGGGAATTCCTGTAGGAGGTGGCCGACTTTGTCATCGGTGAGACGCTGGAGTCACCCAGATGTTTAGTTCTGGGGGACTTCAATGTCTGGGCCAAGGACGAATTCTCTGGGCTGGGTTATAACCTCCTCCAGACGATGTCATCTCTGGGTCTGTCACAGGAAGTTTCCGCTGTGACCCACCAGGGCGGCTACATGTTGGACCTGGTCTTATCACTTGAGCTTGAGGTTAGTAACCTCAAGACTGATTGGGTCGCTTGGTCTGATCATTGCACAGTGGAGTTTTTGTTCGGGGCCCCCCTGAGAGCCCTCCCCCCACTGGGATAGTAAGCCACTGCCCTTTGAGGGATTTGACCCCGGAGAGTTTTCTGGCGGTGGTGGATCTATCCAGTGTGAGTAGTACATGCATAGGGGGTATGGGCGAGGCTGTTACTGCCTAGAATAGGGCGTTGTCGGCTGCGCTTGACACTTTTGAACCGGTCCGTGTATGACCCAAATCTTTTCACTTGAGATCCCTGTGGTTTGATGGGGAGCTCAGGGTGATGAAGATAATGGGTCAGAGGTTAAAGCGCTGCTGGCAGAGGTCTGGGCAAGAGGCGGACAGACTGGCCCTGCGCTCTCATTAGGCAGAGTATCAGGGGGCAATCACCCGTAAGAAGGCAGAGTTCCTGTCCAGGGAGATTGCTGCTGGTAAGAATCAACCAACTGTGCTCTTTCGGACTGTGGACAGGCTGCTAAATCCAGTCTGTCTGCAGCTGAGAAGAGCCTTTCTGATGCTTTATGCGAAGAGTTTGCTCAGTTCTTCTCGGACAGGGTGTCCGCTATCCAGCAGGTCATTCCACCAGTGTGCCACATGGTGGCTGACAGTGATCACCTGTATGCTTGGAGAACACCTCCGCCTGGTTGGGGAGTTTAAACCAGTGGAGGTGTCTAAGGTCATGGAGGTTGTCCTTGGGCAGAAGCATGCATATTGTGAACTGAACCCGGTGCCGACACGTTTCTTGATGAGATGTGTCAACTCCATTGGCCCGGTGTTCGCTTGATTGTCCATTGTTCTGTCTCAGAGGGGTCTTCCTGGATGCCTTGAAGGAGGCTTTGGTTAGGCCGCTCTGAAGAAACCATCCTAGACCCTAACGTCATGGTGAATTACCGTCCAATCTCCAACCTCCTATTTTGGGGAAGGTTTTGAGAAAATTGTGACACAGCAGCTGGAGGAGCACCTCGTGACCTTTGACCTGAGTGAACCCTCCTCGGTCGGGTTTGGTGAGGAATAGACGGAAGAAAAATTACTCACCTTAGTAATTGTGTTTCTTCTAATAGCGTCTTGCTGTATTCTGACATATGCAGTTAGCCCCAGCACTTGAACTGCTCCGGAGAGGAAAGCATTAAATTCTGTGCAGAGCATAGAACATTGAGCTCGAGCTTGGTTCAAACCTCAGTCTGCTGCACTTTGAAGTGTAACTGTCAGATTCTTACGAGCTAATACTAACTAACTACCCCCACTATGTGGAAATTGTAAAGAAATTTTTACTAGTCAAAAAGGCAACCAAATATTTTGGATCCCCAAAAGACTCAAGTTGAGAAATCCAGAACAAAAAAACAGGTAGTGAACAAATAATTACCAAATTAAAACAACAACCCACTCTCCCTGATAAAAAGAGGGAGAGCCAAGTACACCCCTGAGGTGCAACACTGTGCCTGCTCACCCACTTCCCAAAAACCAGGTTCTGAGAGGCGAGGCAGGGAGGGAGGTCAAAATACAGCAAGACTCCATAAGAAGAAACACAATTACTAAGGTGAGTATTTTTTTCTTCAAACAACATAAAGTCTTGCTGTATTGTGACATATGCAGACTACCAAGCAGTACCTGCATGGAGGAGGGAATCGAACCTTTTTTTGGGAATAGGCTCTGCAGTACTGCTGTACCAAACTGAGCATCACTCCTAGCTTGGATATTCAGAGAGTAATACTTGGTGAATGTATGGACTGTTTTCCAGGTGACTGCTTTGCATATCGCTAGTAAAGGTATATCTCTGGCAGCAGCCAGAGAAGCAGCTGTACCTCTAGTAGAATGAGCCTTCAGGCTTGAGGGAGGTATTTTGCCTAGCTTTTCATAGCAGCATTGTATACAAGAGACAATCCACCTGGCAATAGTTTTCTTAGTGGCAGGTTTGCACTTCCCCACAAGTGAGGAACAACTAGAGGGAGTCAAACCTGAGTGCCTTAGTACGCTCAATGTAGTAGCTGAGAGCGCTTTTTAACATCCAAACTGTGTAATCTTCTCTCTCCTGAAGAAGAATGTTCAGTGAAGAACACAGGAAGAGATATAGATTGGTTCAGATGAAAATCTTAAACCACTTTGGGTAAGAACCTCCTGTTGGTTCTAAGGACCACCTTATCTGTATGGAATGAGATGAAATCAGGTTCCACTGACAGATCTTGCAATTCACTGATATGTCTGGCAGAGGTAATAGCTACCAGGAACACCGTTTGCCAAGTCAAGTACTTAAGCTCTGCTGAAGACAAAGGCTCAGAAGGGGTTGCATAAGCTGAGCAATGTAAACATTAAGGTCCAAGCAGGAGTAGGATCCCTAAAGGGAGGATTGGTATGGAAGTAGTCCCTGAAAATGTACAGAAAACAGGATGAGATGCCAGTGAGGAAGGCTTTCCCACTGACAGAAAAGAGAAACAGCTGACCAGTGTACTTTGAGGGTAGCTGGTCTGAGGTCTAGGCCATTAAGATGAACCATGTAATCCAGAACTGTAGACAAGTCAGCAGTATGTGGAAAATATGCTTCTTGGAACACCAAATATTGAATCTTTTCCATTTTGAGTTATAAGTTTTACTGGTGGCAGGTTTCAGAGGCTTTGAGAATGTCAGAACCCTTGAGACAGATGCAAATTTGCATACTTTAAGTCTTCAAGAGCCATGCCTTGAGATTGAGAGACCGAAGGTTGGGATACCAGATCCTCCCCTGAGAGGAGGTTAACAGGTTGTGATTCCTGGGAAGAGACAGGGGAAGATGGACTGCTAGGGACAGCAACAGGGGATACCAAGGCTGTGCCTGGCCCAGTCTGGAGCAATCAGAATCACTTTGCAAGATTGTGACCTTATCTTGACCGGGACCTTGAACAGTAGAGGAAAAGGAGGGAAGGCATACAGAAATTTCCCTTCCCAGTCCAGGACTAGAGCATCCAGAGGGACTGAGCCCAAGACTATGGGTCTGCAACAGAAAAGAGGAAGTTGGTGATTGTCTGGGGCTGCAAAGAGATCTATCTCTGGAGTGCCCCACCTTGAAAAAAATCACTTTTAACACTAGGGGATCCAGAGACCATTCGTGATGTCCCTGAGAAATCCTGCTCAATGCATCTGCTAGCACATTGTCCTTTCCTGGGAGGTGGACTGCTACCAGAGAGGTCTGTAGAGAATAAGTGTATAAGCCTAGTGTAAAAAAAAAAAAAAAATATATATATATACTCTGTTTGACAATGCTCACTGAGCTGCCCCCTTCCTTTCCCTACTAATTCCTCCTCCCTATCTCCCTCCCTTCACTCCCACCAGCTCTCCCACCATAAGTTTTGCACCTATTGTTATCTTTTGCTTCGTTGAGATTGTATTCTATTGTAACAAAATTGTAATTGAACTGTAACTTTTTTGTTTGTAAGTACTGTGTCCCTTGTACTACTGTTCTGATGTCCTCTTTGTGACGAGGTACCTTTGTAAATGAGCCTCTGGCTCAAAGGTTTCTAAACTGATGTTTAACTAAATAAAATAAAATAAATAAATAAATAAGCCAGGGACCACAATTTCATGGCTTCTGTGCACAAGGAAGTAGACCGAGTGCCTCCCTGCTTGTTGCTATACCACATGGTGGTGGTGGTGGTGGTGGTGTCTGTCCTGACCTGAACCACCTTGTTCTGTACTGACTCCGAGAAGGCCCAAAGGGCCAGGTAAACTGCCCTGAGCACCAGAAGATTAATGTGGAGAAGAGACTCCTGAGTGGACTACACTCCCTGGGCTGCAAGAGTCCCCAGGTGAGCTCCCCAGCCCAGGAGAGAAGCATCTGTGGTTAGAACCACTGAATGAGATTGAGTGGTGAATGGGACTCCTTGTCTGAGATTGTCCTGATCCTGCCACCATTGAAGAGCCTGGATCAGGGTCTGAGTCACTGGAATAAGTTTGGTTAGAGATCTTTTTTCTGAGACCAAAAGGCCCTCCGTGAAACTGGATGTCCCTCATCTGAAATCTGGCCTCTGTACCACTGCAGTGGAAGCTGCAGGAAGTCCTCAGCTGATCGAGAACCCAAAGGTGGAAGGAAGAAGCCAGTTCTATGATGGCCCTTACCCTTACCAGGGAAGAAAAGCTCCTGCTTTGACAGTATCCAGCTCTACCCCTATGAAGGTCAGAAGCTGTACTGGCCTCGAGAACTGACTTGGGAAGATTGAGAAGAAATCCAGAGAAGTGAGCACTTGCTGGGTCACTTGCAGATCTGACTTGACTTGGTTCTGAGACTGACCCACAGTGAGCCAGTCATCCAGGTACGGGAATATGGAGATATTTTTTCTCCTTAAGAATGCTACTACTACTGCTACGCATTTTGTGAACACCCTTGGAGCTGATGTTAGGCCAAAGGACATTGCCTTGAACTGGTAATGGCCTGAAGGCAATTCGAACCTGAGGTAATACCTGATGGGAATGTGAAAGTAGGCATCCTTTAGGTCCAGGGAGACTAGTCAGTCCCCTGGCCTTAGAGAGGGAAGGATTATTCCCAGAGTCACCATTTTGAACTTTGGCTTTAACAGATGTTTGTTCAGGTATCTTAAGTCTAGGATGGGCCCCCACTTCCCTGTTTTTTTCAGGGTAAGGAAGCATCTGGAGTACAGACCTTTGCCCCTGTGAATTGTAGGAACTCTCTCTATGGCCCTTAAGGCTAGTAGAGATGAAACCTCTGCCTCTAGGGCAGTGGTTTCAGAGATGTTTGCAGGTGGAAAAAATCCGGCTCTCAACTTTGGGAATTTTTTGAAGCTGAGAGCCAGTCCCTGGCTTACTACCTCCAGGACCCACTTATCTGAGGTAACAGACTTCCAGTCCTGGAAGTGGTGTAAGCCAGCCTGCCTCCACAGGAATTGGGGAGTTGACCCGGGCTGACACATCAGGGTGTCTGCTTGGCAGGAGACTTAGGCTGAGACGTGGATGCAGCCCTGCTCATCCCTCTTCTGCCTCTCCCTCTGAAGAACCCCCTCTGGGGAAAAAGGAGAGGAGGCCTGTGTTTGGTAGAAAGGCCTATGAAAAGGCCTGCCCCTGCCCCTAGCTTGCTGCCTCTGAGGAGTTGCCTGCCTATCCTTGGCCTGTGTACTCCTATAGGTGGTCCTGCATTCATCCATCTTATTCATATAATTCTCTGTCTGCTTCCCAAACAGAGAATTATTAACTACAGGGAAATCCATAACCTTAGCCTGGGTATCCTGAGATAGGCTAGTACATCTGAGCCAAGCTAGTCTCCGAAGAGCTACAGATGTAGCCATGACTCTAGATGACACATCATTGGAGTCTGCAGCAGAATGAAACTGGATCTTCGATGCCTCAATCCCATCAGCAGCCACCTCCTCCAGCTCCTTGGCAAGCTGGGGGGAGGCCTGCTTAGCCATTTCCAGTACAGTGTCCCACCTGGACTTCTGGTACCTGGCTGTATAGGCCATGTAATTAGCCTGCCTGAGTCCCAAAGAAGATGCCATGTACTGTTTCTTTTGCAATAGCATCCAACTTCCTGGAGTCTTTATCTGGGGTGAGCCAAGGGAATGTTAGCCTTATCACAGGCTGCAGCCTGTATGACCTCAACATGGCTGCATGGCTGGTACAAGAACTCTGTACCTGAGCCTGACAGCATGTACCTCTTGTCTATTCGTCTGTCCACAGGAGGTAAAGAATTTGGAGTTTTTAACAATTTTTATGTCTGTTTCCCAAAAGACTTATAAAGGGGAATAGACAACCTTTTGGGCTCTGGGATGTCCATCTCCACATAGTCAGGCTACTCTTGCTCCTCAACAGCCTCTTTTTTTTTTTTTTTGTTAGTTATTTAACCAGGACTAGCACACTAAGCTGAAAGCTTTTTTACAGGTGCAATCTGGGAGCACAGGGAAGTTAAGTGACTTGCTCAGGGTCACACAGAATGCAAGTGGAATCTGTGGGGTTTAAACCCAGGTCTGGTCTGCTGGATGTCACCAGATTTGCAGCTCAGAGCCTTAAACCAGTGCGCTATACTGCCTCTTTCATAGGGAGCTGGAGAGTTTCTGCCACTTTCCTGTAGAACATAAAGTGGGAAGGGGACTCAGAAAGCCTAGGAGGGGAAACACCAGAAGACCTGTCTGGGGAGATGTCCAGTTCTATGGGCTCATCCAGACCTTCTACTCCATCACCTTCATCATCATCATAATCATCATCCCCCTCCAAGTCCGGTTCATAAAAATCTTCTGGGGTATAATCTTGAACCGGAGGAACCGATCGAACTTAACACTGCTCAAAGGCATTGAATCAGTCAGAACCAAACAGAGCAATTCAACTATGCTAATTCGTCGGCATTTCTTCAGTGTCGGATGATGGATCTGGATCCAAACCGGCCAATTTTTCTTTCTTTTCTTTTGACAGAAATGATCCCTCAGAATCGGCTCTCGTTTTGCCCTAAGGAGTATCGCCCTGGTCAGAGGGCAGTCCTTCTGGTTCGGTCAGAACCAAACTGGGCTGGCCATCCGGGTCAGCGGACTTCTCGGCCTCCTTTTCCCTAAGCCTGCCCAATCTTTTATCCAGGGTGGCTTTAGGGAAATTCTTGCAAATTTGGCAGTCTGAATCAAGATGGTCAAACCCCAGACAATAAACACAAGTGGTGTGCGGATCAGCCTTAGCAAAGGCCTCCCCACACACACTGCAGTGTTGAAACCCAGTGAGCCCAGTTTTTCTTTTGGGTTTCTCAGATGTAGCCATACTTAACAGAAAACTTACCCTTTACTTGGCTTCAGCCAGGCAAGACCCCCTTATCGGTTTCTAACCATGTTACAGGTATTTGAAAAAAACGTAAAAAATTTTTTTTTTTTAAACCGATAAGGACCGGTACCACACACTAAATTCAAAGAAAAGAAGAAGAACACAACTTTACACAGCAACCAGTTCAGCCGAACTGGTTGAATATTTCAATTTTACAATTTCCACAAGTTTTTCCAAAGCTAGCCCATTACCTAAGTACTTACTGTACCACAGACAGGGATCTGAACCGAGAAAACAATGAAATAATTGGTAAAACTGACGACTTTAACTGACCGAGAACTGGAGCAGAGGAGAAATCCAGGAGCGACAGTTCAGCACACAAAAAATTAGCGGAGTAAAGAATCTAATGGTTACACTTCAGAGTGCAGCAGACAGAGGTTTGAACCAAGCTCAAGCTCAACGTTCTATGTTCTGCATAGAATTTAACACTTTCCTCTCCGGAGCAGTTCAAGTGCTGGGGCTTACTGCTTATGTCAGAATACAGCAAGACTTCATGTTGTTTGAAACTGCATTAGTTCGGGTGCATAATGACCTCCTTAGGGCACGAGATCAAGGAGAAGTGACAATTCTCATTCTCCTTGATCTCTCTTCAGCATTTGACACGGTAGACCATCGTATGTTGCCTGATCACCTAAGGGAATTCTGTGGACTCGCCGGCACTGTCATCTTCTGGTTTCAGTCCTATCTCACGAACAGGAGGCAACGGGTAGTGATGGGGAATTTCTCCTCCTCCCCTAACCTCGTGACGTGTGGAGTACCTCAGGGTTTGATTTTGTCACTGATGCTGTTTGCCGTGTACATGCTGCCCCTGGGAGAGCTCATTAGGAAAGAGTTTGGGTTTTCATTGTTATGCCGATGACACCCAGCTCTGTCTTTCCTTTGCCCTGGGACATCCAATGCAGTTGAAGTGCTAAATAGATGCCTAGCTGAGATTAATGACTGGACGGCCTCCACCTGGTTACAACTAAACCCTGATAAGACAGAGGTACTAGTGGTGGAGTCGAACAGAAGGCGTGATAGGAGGACCTCTGCCACAGATACTGGATTATTCCTGGGGTCTCTGCCATTGAAGGCCTCCTCTAGGGTGCGCAATCTTGGTGTAACCTTTGACAGTGGATTGACATTTGAAGCTTAGGTGTCATCCGTTGTCCGGATCAGCTTTTACCATCTTAGGTATATTGTCATGATCAAACCTCTAGTTCCGCCTATGGACCTCCTCACTCTGTTGCATGCCTTTGTAACGTCATGGCTGGATTACTGTTGTGCGCTCTACCTCGGGGTCTTGGGAGGTACCCCTCCGCAGGCAGCAGTTAGTGCAGAATGCAGCTGCCAGGTTGTTGACGGGGCAGTCTAGATACGGCCACATCACCCCGGTGCTGCATGAACTGCACTGGCTGCCGGTCAGGTGGAGGATCCTCTTCAAGGTGGACTTGCTCACCTTAAGGCCCCACATGGAATGGGCCCTGGGTACTTGTCTGACCTTCTAACACCTGCTGTCTCGACCCGCCTCCGTTCCTCCTCTGTGGGCCTCCTTGCGATTCCCAGGCCGAGGCTTAAGACCGCTGGCGACAGAGCTTTTAGTGTCACAGGCCCCATCCTGTGGAATTTGCTTCCACCATGTGTAAGAGGAAGCCCCTCAGTGGAGAGTATTTAAGGCCTGCCTCAAGGCTCTCCTGTTTAGCTGGAGCCTCCGAGACACTGTCTGGTAGTATTTATTTCTTGGGATTGCCTCTTATACTGTATTTTAACTACTTTATATTATATGGTTTAATTATCAGTATTTTAGATATGTATATGTCTGCGATTTTATGATTAGTTATTATTTGTTGTACAGCGCCCAGAGCCTCTGGATTGGGCACTTTGAAAAATAAACTTTGCCTTGCCGAAAGTGTAATCAGTAATTTAGACTGATATGCTCTCACCACTGTCTTTCACTGTTTATCTCTCCTTTTGGCCTTGCCATACCCAGATGCCGCCAAAGATACCATGTCTTGGGCTAGCCTCCCACCAGAGCCTGAGAGGACCATTTTACTTTATGGTTCCACCCTGTCCCTCAAGAAAGAATCTCCTCTCTCTTTTATACAGTGATCCAGATGGCAGAAGGAAGGAGCTCTTCATGACCAGGGTGACCTGAGCCATGGGGGTGCCTTTTTTGAGCACGGACCCAAATGATGTGGACTGGGCTTTCTCTTTTCAGCACTGTTCTCCATGATGCAGACATACGCAACACTAGTAGTTTCTGAGTGCTAGATGTCCTTCTGCATCACAACACCACATTCCATGACTGAAGTGTCTACGCGGACTGCCACCTGCCTAGTTGCATGAAGCAGTTTGATGAAGACTGTGTTCCTCCCAGGATGAGCCTTCCCCTGCTTGCCTCAGCTCTTGTTGCTCGAGTTACACAGCCAGGTCACCAGCGTTCTGAGGGTTTATCTTCTGCTCTTCACAACAGAAGTGCCATAATCTGTAATGTCAGACATTAAACTTCTGACGTCCTCTGAGCACTGCCAGCATTTAAGGTGACAGTCATCCTCCTGCAAGGGAGTCCTTTGAGGTTGTGGCATCCCATGTGGCTACAACATCCTGTGAGGCTGCGTTGTCCCATGAGGCTGTGGTGTCCCATGAGGCTGCAACATCCTGCGAGGCTGCACAGTACCATGAGGCTGTGACAACACATGAGGGTGCGATGTCCTGTGAGGCTGTGACATCCCATGAGGCTACAACATTCTGTGAGACTGTAATGTCCCAGGAGGCTGCAGTATCTCGTGAAGCTATGGTGTCCTGTGAGGCTGCAACATCCCTTAAGACTGACTGTGACGTTCCATGAGGCTACAACATCCTTCCTGTGAGGCTGTGACTTACCATGAGGCTGCGCTTATCGCATGAGGCTACATCTTCCCATGAAGCTGTAATGTCTAGTGAGGCTGTGAGATCCAATGAGGCTGTGATGTCACATGAGGCCCCTACCCCACCAGGCAACCTTCCTGTCCCATCCCACCCTCTCTGCCACTTTACCAGAGACTTGTCTCTCTGTAATGGGGTCTTTGGAGGCCCCAGCTTACCTCCACAGGACAGCCATTTTCAGGGTGGGGGGTGGGCTGTCGGCTTTGTGGAGCCCAGGAGCACTGGAGTCATGCTGCTGCATTTCAGGATTTACC
The DNA here is from genome assembly GCA_016271365.2 of Neoceratodus forsteri. NCBI lineage: Eukaryota > Metazoa > Chordata > Ceratodontiformes > Ceratodontidae > Neoceratodus > Neoceratodus forsteri. Next base: position 1,060,184,118 of record CM028135.1, read on the forward strand.
CAGCTGTTTTCTTCCCTCCCACGGAATGCCCAGCGAGCAGGTTTGCTGGAGTGCATGTGCACTGACCAAGCCCCGTGCGCCAGAGCTGACTGGACACCCCTAACATCTGTGGCTTGCACCACCACTACCAAGGAGCAGATGCTTGCACCTCCTCTTTGTAGGCGGACAAAGGCCATGTGGAATGCTTTATCTTCCTCACCCGAGTCACTCTAAACCTCCGCTGACTCCATTCTTCAGTCCAGGTGTGTCTGTGTCGCAAGCAGCAGCCCTTCTCCTGCACCGATGGACCAGCCCTTGGGAAAGGTGTCTTTATTGTCATCGAGTGCAGCATCACTTTGCTAATAATTTACAGTATTTCACCTATTTTATTCTGATGCTTAGAAAATATGAAAAAGTGTGCTCTCTGCACCCCCCATTAAAAAAAAAAAAAAATTATAAATATCCGTCAGAATTATATTAGTAAGTTTTGACTAGGAAAAGTGCACTGAGCTGTTGGACCTCTTCTCCAGGTATGCCTTTAGGAAGTGGGGTGCAGGACCAGTTTACGTATTTATTTATTTGCAATATTCGACCAGGAAAGGCACACAGAGCTGTGACACGTCGCTTCCATTTGTATCGGGGGTACATGTAGCCTGTTTTATTCATGTATTCATTTATTTATAATACTTTGATCAGGAAAGGCACGCTGAGCTGTGACAGCTTGTTTCCAAGTGCCTCCTAGATGGAGGTTTACATGGGATTGATTTTATTTATTTGTGTGTTTGTTTACATAGAAACATAGAAATTGACGACAGATAAGGACCGCTAGGCCCACTTGATATGCCAAATTTTTTTTTTCCCCTACCTGCTGCAGAAACCACAGCCCCTACCTGATCTCCAGCTTTGACCTCTTTCCCATCAGTAGGATTCCCCTATGCCTATCCCATGCATTTTGAATTCTCTGACCAAATTTTCTTCCACCACCTCTGCTGGGAGGCTGTTCCATGCATCCACCATCCTTTCTGTGAAGAAATACTTCTCACTATCCTTAGTCTACCCCTTCCAGCCTCTTGTCATGACCCATTGTTCTAGAACATCTCTTTCTGAAAACGCTACTCTCCTGTACCTTATTTATGCCCTTGAGATATTTCAAGGTCTCTATCATATCCCCTTTCCTCCCCTCCTCCAGGGTATACATATTGAGGTCCTCCAGTCTCTCCTGATATGACTTATGGTGCAGGCCCTGCACCATTTTTGTTGCCCTTCTCTGAACTGCCTCTATACCCTGTCTGTCATTATGAATATTTGGCCTCCAGAACTGGACACCGCACTCTAGATGAGGCCTCACTAATGATCTGTACAGTGGCACCACCACCTCCTTCCTTCTGCTGGTGATACCTCTTCCTGTGCACCCCAGTACCCTATTGGCTCTCCCCGCAGCCTTGGCACATTGTTTGGACACCTTTAGGTCATCTGATATGATTACCCCCAGATCTCTTTTCCTGTTTAGTGGCCATCAGTATCTCTCCCCCCATTATGTAAGCCTCCCCTGGGTTCCTGTGCCCCAAATGCATGATTTTGCACTTCTTTGCATTGAATCTTAGCTGCCACACTCTTGACCATTCCTCTAGTTTACCTAGGTCCCTCCTCATTTTTTCCACCCCTCCCGGAGTGTCTACCCTGTTGCAGCTCTTTGTGTCATCTGCAAAGAGGCATACCCTCCTTCCAGCCCTCTGCAGTGTCACTTGTGAAGGCATTGAATAGACTCGTCCCAGAATTGATCCCTGTGGCACCCCGATGGTCACCCTCCTTTCCTCAGATTGAGCTCCATTTATCCCTCAACCAGTTCCAAACCCTGTTTACCACCTTTGGACCCATTCCCAGGCTGCCTAGCTTGTTTACAAGCCTCTTATCTGGAACGGTGTCGAAGGCCTTGCTGAAATCCAGGTAGGCCACATCCACCGCTCCCCCTGATCTACTTCCCTGGTCACCAGTCAAAGAAATCTATCAGATTTGTTTGACATGAGCTTCTCGCTGTGAATCTGTGCTGCCTCGGATCCTGTGCTCTGCTGGATTCAAGATGTTCCACGATACTTTCTTTTAGCAGTGATTCCATTATTTTCCCAACATTTGTAATGTTTGACCAGGAATGGTACACTAATCTGTGACAGTTTGTTTCAGTGTGTCTCTGGAGAAGGTTACATGGGACCAGTTTTGTTTATTTATTGGTATATTTGACTAGGTAAGGTTCATTGAGCTTGGACAGCTTGTGTCCAAGTGTGTGCTTTTTTGGAGGGGGAGGGGTTGGGTTCCAAGGGACTGGTTTTGTTTGTTTGTTAGTAATGTTTGACCAGGAAAGGTATACTGGGCTGTGACAGCTTGCTTCTAGGTGTGTCCTGGCGGTGTGTTACATGGGATTGTTTTTATTTATTTGTAATGTTTGACCAGGAAAGGTACACGAGAAAAAACGGTCATTAAGTGGGAGTTCAGAGGGAGGTAAGAGGAGGAACCTTATGGGAGCAAGGAGATTATTTCAGATGGAGATGTACAGAGAATGCAGTTTGACTGGCAGAGGCCCTTCAGTGGGGGATGGAGAGGGCATGTGAGTTAGAGGAGTGGAGTGGAGTGAATCAGCAGGGGAGAGTAGATGAGAGCATGGAGGTAGGATGGGTAGGAAGAAAGCCAGTATGTGGATAAGACGGAGGCACAGGCAAGAGACACCGAGGGTCTGAGAGGGGTGAGTGAGGTACTGATAGGCGAGGCAGTGATGAGTAAATGGGGGGAGCTAGTGGCAACAAACACGAGGAGAATGCTGTAGTGGCAGAGCCAGTTCTGGAGCCCTGGATTCAGGATGACTGTCAAGCAGAAGGGAGGAAGTTAGTGATTCCACCGGCATTACGGGTGCAGAAAGGCCTTTTAAAAGGCACGCTAAGGTGTTTATGGCCGCAGCCGAAGAAGAGAGAGTCCAAAGGAGCATTTCTTGTACCGTGAACAGATGATTGCATTCGCCACAGTTAAGAACAATGGAGAACAGTGGAGAATAATTGTGCTGATTGAGTTGAGGAAGATTTGCGGCTAACATTGGGTCTGATTAGAAACTAGAGTGCCCTTGAACTCCCAGATTAAGAAAAAGAGGGAGATAAGTCAATCTGAGACCTGTAAATGGTGATTATACTAAGAAAATAAATATGTGGACACTGTATTAGCGATTGCTGGAGACTGGTAGGAGGCATTCTTTCTAACAGATCTGTATGCTTTTATATATAATGCTTTTTTCTTTTGGGATTCATGAGGACGCTGATTTAGTGAGTTCAGTGACTTAAGTGACCCTTGGAGTCTGGCTGGGGGTCAGATTTTACCCAGGAACATTCACTGTTAGTTTCCTCGGAGTCTGAATATCGGAAGAGTGTACTTTCTACTTCGTTAGGATTCACTGTTAACGGTTACTGTCTATTCTGATACAGTGTTAAAAATGTGCCTGTATGATTGTTTTTTATTTGTGTCATTATGAACCTTTTTTAATGTTATTGGGGTTAAGTAAGATTATTAGTCTTACCTCTGATATAGCAACTAATTAATATGTTTGACTTAACTGACTTTCGTACTAGGCTGCTTGAAATGCAGCCACTTCTGTTTTAATTATGACTTTAAATGCATGTTTCCCTCTCCGGAGGCACTAAGTATACTATTCCTGGAGTGTTGAAGGATAGAAGGGAGAGGGCAAAATGGGCTAATTGCCCTATAATATGGATGTATACTTTTTGATGAGACACATGCTTGATTATACAGCATGATTAATTAGTACGCTACCCTAAGACTGCACATAAGCCCATTAGGTTGCTAATTATGTGCTAGGACCAGTTAGGAGTAGCGCTGCACCTTGTTGGCAAATGAACCACTGGCTGACCCCCTTCCCCAATGTCTGGCAAACATAGGCTGAAATGGCCTTTGAAAGGCTTCCCAGGTCTTACAACTAGGTAGACTAGAATATTGGTCTAGGACAGCTTTGTTTTGCTGGGATGGGTGGAGGCAGCTTCGGGTAGTTCTGATCAACATATAGTGGTGCTGATCACCTGATAGAGTCCCGCCAAATCTACATCAGTATGTTCAGTGCGGCTTGAAATAGTCGGAAAAGTAATGTTCTTGGTTTCCGCCCTTTTTGTGCAGTCCTCAGGGAAGGGCCTTGATGCAGGACAGCAATTAAGTAAAGAGCTGCACCTGCAGAATACTATTCACTCCAATCATGTGTCTGCAATGGAAATTTTGTGGGGTGTGCACAGGTTCCTGGGAGCGGTCAAATGCGCACTGGGACAGACTCAGTCTTGTACCTATGCCTTGCTAGCATGCACACACAGATGGATGTTTTTGATTCCTAATGGGGTGGGTGAACATAGAAACATAGAATTTGATGGCAGATAAGGACCACTTGGCCCACCTAGTCTGCCCATTTCCCTACCTAACGGATAAGCTGCAGATCCTAGTTAACCAACAGCCTACTTCCTCCTACCCTTCACTAGAATTTCCTTATGTCTGCCCCATGCATTCTTTTTTTTTTTTTAAACTTTATGTTTTTGTGTTATATTATAAACATATAGTCATTACTTCAGAGTAAAGGATGTACAGATTACATACATATGTAGTCGCCACTCCTCTTAATACCTTTGCCTGATTATCCTTACTATTTTAGATACATCTTTGGAGGTAAGATTATAGTTATACAAAAGTTTCAATAATATGCTGTGTACTAGAGTCCATGAACAGCATGTAAATAAACCAAGTCCAAGTCACTATGCATTTTCAAATAATAGACTCCTTCCTCTAAAGGAAGAGAAGGTTAACATGCTAACCGTTGTTTAAGCTACAACTAAGTAACTATTCCTCAAAACAGCGTTAGGAGGAAACATCTTTTAAATTTCGTTTAAACTTTCAAAATGAAAAGGAAAATGCAGACACTTTAAGATAAAAGTAATGTTTTGTGTCAGAGGCTGAGTGGTCTTAACTCGAAGTCTGTAGGGAGCAAGTGGATAGCCGTCCAGGCAGAGATAAACTAAACTTTTAAGTCGGTAGACAATGCTCACCTACCTGGGATCAGACCAAATACCCTCCACTCCCTTATCGTGCAGGCCTAAAAATCTAGGCCCTGTCATTAATCAGACCCCTTGCTCAGGTGTCGTTTTCTTCAGAATCTGAATCCTCTTCTTCTTCCCTTTGTCCGAGCTGGAACATTTTTCTGGGTCCATTTAAGAGCATCTGTTGGATCGTTAAAGATATAGATTTTCCCTCTGTGGACAATCCGAAGCCTCGCTGGGAACAGAACGCCGTGTGGGATCCCTGCCTCCCTCAAAATCGCTTTAACTCCATCGAAACTCCTCTTCTTCTGACGCGTGGCAAAACTCAAATCTGGGTAGAGGCGGACCTCTTGACCATCTTGAAGCAACTTGCCCTTTTTCCTTGCTAGGGCGAGAAGGTAATCCCTGGTACCGACCCCATCCAGAACGACTGTAATAGTGCGAGGAGCCTCCTCATTGTCTCTTCGACCATGAGGCGTCACCCGGTAGGCTTTTTGTATGTGGATCGGTTTAAGCCTTCCTGCTTCGCCCAACTGTTGCTGGAACCATTCCGAGAGGAATAAGGGCAAATGGTCGCCTTCAGAGTTCTCTGGCATCCCCACTAGCCGTACATTAGATGCCCGGGCTTGGTTTTCCAGCATTTCTATGCGACCTAAGATGAGTGTTTTCCTTCTGCAGGTTTGCCGCCATACCCATTGCAGCATCCGACCTCTTAGTTGAGTCGGCAGTTGCTATTTTAATTGAGTCAATAGTTGTCTCTAAACAGACCACCCGATTAGTTAGGGTGTCAAATTTTTCTGATAGCCTGCAACTGATTGTATGAGTCGGGATATTTTGGCCCCTAAGCGACTGCAGCGTCTCTTCTCCTGAATCCTCAGGTGCTGGATTGCAAGATGTGGTCTCATGCTAGGCCCTCCCGATGTTCCTTTACTTCTTGCTCCATCTGTTAATGAGCGATCTTTGCGGGGTTCCCTATTTATATTCCTAAGGGTTCCGACACACTTTTAAGCCCTTTCAGACCACCTTTTATGCGTAATTGATTAAATCTGCCAATTTCGTGTCTCCTGTTTTTTCCTCCTCTAAGCTGACCTCCATCTTGTTCGGGCTCCAGCGCCCCCCCCACCCATGCATTCTTAGATTCCCCACTGTTTTAACTCCGACATCCTCAGGCAGGCTGTTCCATGCATCTACAACCCTCTTCATGAAGAAATACTTCCTCACGTTACCTCTGAACCGTCCCCCCTCTATCTTCAAATTGTGCCCCCTTGTTCTTGCACATCTCTTTTTTTGAAAGATGCTACCCTCTTGGACTTTGTTGATTCCTTTGAGGTACTTGAAAGTTTCTGTCATGTCCCCCCTCTCCCTCCTTTCCTTGAGGATGTATATACTAGCTCCTTTAGTCTTTTCTTCATATGTCTTCTGGTGCAGACCCTGCACCATTTTGGTTGCCTCTTCTGGACAGCCCCACCCTGTCTATGTCTTTGCAGAGATGGGGTTCCAGAACTGCACGCAGTACTCCAGATGTGGTCTTCAATCAAACTTTATTTAACCAGGCTATACACCTTTGAGCAGGCTTGTTTACAAGATGGTCCTGGAAGACATAGAGGACATTACCAATACAATGGGGAGTTATACAGATGATACATAAACACAATAATGCATCTAACAAGTAAGGAGGTTAAGGATTTTTATCCGTTTATGCGCCACTTTGCAACACCTGACAACACGCAAATGCCTTTTACAGAGTACATATAATTCGTCCCAGGATGGATACAAGGTTATTCATAATACAGCTGTATAAACATAGCAACTCGAAAAATACCTATGCAGTACCTTACGCTGGGAGGTGAGGGGAGTGCGGGGAGAGAGGGGGTAGGAGGTAGTAGAAAAAGGAGTGCGGGGGAGGTGGGGGAATATAGGAAGGGACGGAAAGAGGTAGAGGAGGGGTTGTAGGAGAAGTGTGGGAAACGGGATAACTGCTCAAGTGCAGGGAGTTGCCGACTGTAGGATTTGGGCAATTATTGATGGCATATGCGATTTTCTTACTAACTGTCTGTACAGAGGGATAACAATTTCCTGTTTTCTATTGGTGATGCCTCTCCCTGTACATCCTAGTATCCCCCCAGCCCTTCTTACTGCCCTCTCATATTGCTTGCCCACCTTTAGGTCATCTGATATGACTACCCCCAGGTCCCTTTCCATTTTTACTGTTGTCAGTATCTCACCTCCCATTATGTACTCTTCCCCTGGGTTTTTGTTTCCCAGGTGCATTACCTTGCACTTCTTTGCATTGAATCTTAGCTGCCATACATTTGACCATTCCTCCAACCTTGCCAAGTCCATTCTCGTCCTTTCCACCCCACCTTGTGTATCAACCTTGTTGCAGATCTTTGTGTCTTCTGCAAAGAGACATACTTTTATAAAGACACTAAAAAGGACCGGCCCCAGTACTGAACCTCCTGTACCTCACTAGTAACTCCTTTTCTTCACTGTGGACTCAGTTTACTATTACCCTGTGTCCTGTTGTCCAGCCAGTGTTTTACCAGGCTACCACCCTGGGACCCACTTCCAGGCTGGCTAATGTTTAATGATACTTGTGGGACTGTGTCAAATGCCTTTAAAGTCTAGGTAGGCTATGTCCACAGCCCCTCCTGGTCTACTACTTTGTCACCCAGTCAAAGAAATCAATTAGATTTGTTTGACAAGACCTTCCTGCTGTGAATCCATGCTGCCTTGGGTCGTGTGCCCCACTGGCCTCTAGGTACTCAACAATTCTTTCCTTCAGAAGTGACTCCATCATTTTCCCTACCACTGAGGTCAAACTGACAGGTCTGTAGTTTCCTGTCTCTGTCTTGCTCCCACTTTTGTGAAGGGGAATCGCATCCGCCCTTCTCCAATCCTCAGGTACCACACCATCCTCCCATGATTTATTAAAAAGGGTAGTCATTGGTGTTACTAGTTCTTCCCTTAGTTTTTTTTAGAATTCTGGGGAGAATCCCATCAGGGCCCCATTGCTTTATCCACCTTCAGTTCTAAGAGTTCTTTCAGAACCCTTTCTTCTGTGAAAGGACTAACATCAACTCCCCCCCCCCCCCCATCCAGAGTGCTTCTATTGACTGGATTAGGTCTGTCCCTCTCTTTTTCCATTGTGAATACTGAGCAGAAATATTCATTCAGTATCCCTGCTTTTTCACTGTTGCTCTCTGCCCAACCACCTTCCTCTTTATTCCAGCCTCATTATCCCTGCCTTTGTTTTCTTTGCTCCCTAATGTACCTATAAAGGTTTTATCCCCTTCTTAACCGAGTTGGCTGTCTTTTCCTCAGTTTGGGCCTCTGCTATTCTGACTGCCTTCCCGCTTCCTTCTGCTTTAACTGGTACAGTTCTCTGTCCTGCTTCTTCTGTGTTTCCTTATACTTCCAATGCTATCTTTCTCCTTACCTGCCACTTCTTTTGAGAACCATAGTGGTTTTTTCTTTCGCTTTGATTTATTTGCTCGCACAAAGGCTTGTTGCCTCTGTGATGGCAGTTTTGATGTTTCCCTGTTTCTCCACCCCACCTTCTTGCCTGTTTGCTAGTGCTTTTCTGAGGCACTCTCCAATTTTGATAATATCAGCCCTCCTGAAGTCCAGTACCTTCACTTTTGTGTGGCTTGACTCTACAGCTAAGTTTATCGTGAACCACACTGTTTGATGGTCGCTTGTTCCCAGATGGCTACCCACTTCAAGATCAGAGATCCTCTCTCCTACCCCATTTTAGAGTACCAGGTCTAAGATTGCTCCTTCCCGAGTGGGTTCCAAAACTAGCTGTCTGAGGCATGCCCCCTGTAGGGCATCGAGAATGACCCTGCTCTTGGATGTGGCTGCGGTAAAGGTGCTCCAGTTAACATCTGGCATATTCAGGTCCCCCATCAGCAATATCTCACCTTTCTCTGCCATCCCAAGGATGCCTTCTATCATTTTCTTGTCCATTTCCTCCCCCTGAGATGGGGGTCTGTATACAACCGCCGTGCGGATTATGGAGCCATTTCCAGTCTCCAGGGTGACCGACAGTGCCTCCTCTCCTCCCTGTTTACCTTTTAGTTCTGTTGCTTTGATCCCTTCCCTTACTTAGAGAGCTACTCCTCCTCCTCTTCTTCCCTCCCTGTCCCTACTGTAGATTGTGTACCCTGGTATGTTGACATCCCAGTCATGGTTCTCTGTGTACCATGTTTCTGTGACTGCCACCATGTCCAGGCATCCCTCTTCCATCAAGGCCACCATTTCGGGGAGCTTTTTACCTAAAATAAGGGCATTGGTACTCATTACCCTCCATTTTTGTCTGGCTTTATTTCTTTTTGCCCCAACCCCTGTCCTTACTGCCTTTGTCTTTTTCTCCATTTACCCCTGCCCTTCTCCCTATTGACTGCTCTATCTTAGTGTTTACCTCACTAACTACCCTGATTTTTGTGGGGGGGGGGGGCGCTAGGATTTCCCTTCTCCTTTTCAGTGCCTCCCCCTTGGCTAGTTTAAATGCTTGTCAATGAAGCATTTAAACCTATTGCCTAGGATCCTGGTTCCCTTCCAGGAGAGATGCAGACCATTGCGCCTGTATAGGCCTGCATCCCTCCAGGTAGAGCTCCAGTCCCCAGTGAAGCCAAATCCCTGAGCTCTGCACCAGTTTTTCAACCAGTCATTGAATCCCATGGTGCGGAGTACTCTAGCCTCATCCATGCCATAGACAGGTAGCACTTCCGAGAAAGTTACCATGTGTGCTACTTGTCTAAGGCCCCCCCCAACTCCACAAACTCCTGTTGCACTGCTCTGATCCCATTCTCAGCCAGGTCTTTCGTCCCTAGGTGGATAATGACATCCAGCTCACTCCCCCTTGCAGCTGCTCCCACGATCCTGAGGATTTGTTTCCTGTCCCTCCAAGCCATGGCGCCGGCAGGCACCTTACCTCCCATTCCCTTCCCTCCCCCAGTTCTACCTCCCTAACAATAGAGTCCCCCACCAGGCGTTGTTTCCTTCCCCTGTGGGGTCCTGTGCCACCCTCTTGTGGGTCTCCATTATGGAGGTTCCCAGCATCCTCCTTGGTCTCACTGTGGGTGCCTCCATAGAGAGAACCATACTCCACCAGAGTGGCGAATGAATTGTGGAGAGGCACAACTGAGAGATGCGCCCTGTCCCACCACCCTCACCTTCCCTGAGCCTACCGTGGTCCAACCACTCCTCTTTCTTGGCAACCTCTGAGGTAGTGGCGGTGGCCTGGGTGGTCCCTGGGTGGGGGAGCAGGTTTTCCAAATCATTGCCAGGTCAGCATGGAGAAGAGCAACCTCCTCCCTCAGACCAGAGAGGTGCCTACAAATAGGGCAGCAACGCAGTTTCCAGAATGTCTCCTGGAAGACTGCTGCTCCACAGCAAGTACATTACACCACTCCCCACATGTCTGTGTCCCTTCCTTTTACAGATGCTTTTGTTTTGTTTTGTTTTTTGCTCTTGTTTTAGTGTGTGCAAGCTTATGATAGCTTAAGTGGTATCCTGCTACCCAGTTGGAACTAGGAATGCTCTAGTGTTGCGAATTTGCCGGCATACTGTGAGTTATTAGGGCTGCTATTGCCCCAGTAGTGCACAAGTCACCTCTAAGTGAGTGTACCTGCGAAGTTATACAGAAAGTGAACAGTATTTTGGGGAAGGACTTGTGTTCTAATACTTGAACAATGGGTATCTTGCTTCATTTCCCTGGTTATTTCAGGAGTTCTGCAATTAGCAACTGATTAATGCTTTATTTTTTTTAATGTCTCAAGTAATTTAAATGAGTTTATATTATCAGAGAATATTTTGGGGTATGGAAACAAGAAACTACTGACTATGCATGTAAAAGCCTACAGATTCAGAAAGAGGGAACTATGTAAGCATTGACTGTTGTTGTCATTGCATATACAAAATCACATATGCCCACACAATGCATTGCATTGCATTGCAGTCATTGCATATGACTGATTGTATGTTTACATGTATTTTTTGTATTTTTATTCATGGCACGGTATACTACTTGTGAATAGCTTTTTTTACGCTCATCAGTAAAAGTTATTGATTGAACAACACGAGGATAGGAACCCCCTACTGTAGCCATGAATGTCATGTAATCTTTTACTTTCGCGTAAACGGCCACTAAAGATGGACAGAAGGGATCTCGGTTTAAGTCCTCATCTGATTGGTGGCACATCAGCAGTGCTCTCACCCCACACACACACACCATTCTGCACTGCCGCGTCAGTATAGGAGTTCCTGCTGTGGTCAGGGATGGATTTACATGGTCACAGGTGGGGAGACCTCTGCCATGCATTCAGTCCTGCTCCTAAAGGCAGCACGGTGGTGTGCACCCCTTCCCCAAATACTTAAGATGCCTTAATTTGCTAGAAAAAACATATATTATGGGGAAACCAACCATCTTAAATCCTCATAAGCAGATCAAGATGTTTAAATGTAATGTTTCTGCTTTGTACTGACGGGAGCTCTTTGCAAAGGAGTCCGTGGACTCAAAGGTTTGTAATTCGGAAAAATATTCAATAAATAAATTACAAAAGCAGACATTCTTTCTTTTTTTTTTTTTTGCATATTATTGAAGCGCAGGCAAAAAAAATACTTTTTTTGGGCCATAAAATTTAAAGTTTACTTAGTGCAGTATGCTGGTTTTAGTTTACATGCAATTAAACTATAGAAAACCATTGCCTGAAGCCCAGAATACTGTGGAATGAACAAACTTTACTAAGAACTGTGCAGCTGCAAATGATGACGTTATTTAGTACATGTATGTATTTATTAAAAAATTGGTAAGCGGGACAGGCACACTGAGCCAAGGCTTCTGCAGTACAAACAAAATGACAAAACTCTGCATAAGGAGGGCACGTGAATTAGCATACAAATCATCTGTGCATACTGCCAGAGTGAAGGAAGGCTGAGCTGGCGCAGAAAGTAGGAGTCAGAACAGGTTGAACAAACTTTAACGAGGTTGCTGGAACTGTGAGGTTAAGGGAGAGAGTGAGGTAAGGTAATGAATGACCTTACTTCTCTCACCGTGACACCCAAATAGGAACTTGGGTGAAAACTGGACCATCTGAACAGAACCAGATCAGTAAAAGCTAGACTGGCCAGGAGCAAGTTGCGCAAATTTGCTGGTCCAGCCAATGTGGATTTGCCAGTCTGGCCTTTACCAATTCTGTCCTGCCTGTTTGCAGCAGCCTGGTTTTCACCCGTGCCTGGGACTTGGTGAAAACTGGACCACTCGAACAAGACCGGACCAGATCAGATCAGATTGTCAGATGGGCCAACAGAAATCACGCAGCATACACCATGTCCATCTTTTAATGATCTGGTCGGGTCCTATTCAGTGGTCCAGTTTTTGCACATGCCCTACCAAATGCACCAGAAAAGAACAGCCCAGCTTAATAATATTAATACACCAAACTTTGGAAGGTGAAAAACAAAACAAAGAAGGGGGAAACTAGTTAGACACTTCTTAAAAGATTAGAAACTTGGTGTCAAAAGTAGAGATCTATTATTGTTAAAGGCTTCCACATTTTTGAGTTAAGGGGCACTGTCAGCCTTGTCCCTCGTTTTATTGCCACAAAACATCAGTGTGCCTCTGTGGACACAGTGATCACATATGGTCCACAGAATACACCTCTATATAGCATAATTGAGAATTCTTACCAATTTTTGTAGTTTTCACAATATTTTACTTTCCCTCGGGTTCCCCATAAGTACACTGTGCACTGGAAGCATAAGCAAGATGAGAGCACGCATTGGACACTGCGTGCCGGCCCAAACATCAATATTTCACATGGCCATAATGAAAACTTAAACGCAGCGTGTATTTTCAAATGCTGTACTAGAACTGCCATTTTTTAACTGAAAGAACTGGGAAAGACAACAAATGCATTTGAAAGGAGTCGCCAAAATCTCACGCATGCGCGAAAGCGGGACGACGCACAAATTCCACACTTGTGCAGTAGTATCCGATAGGAGGAGGATAGTGTAAGGGTGCTAGAGGGTGAGTAGGGAGTGGAGGAGTATACAGAATAGGTGGGGTAGAGGTGGCAAAGGTTGTGAGGTGGGGTGGTAACCTGAAGTGCTAAGGATAGGTCACGTCAGACGAGTAGGTTAGATGTGAGATAAGAGTGCTAGGGTGCCCTAAATTTGTAAATAGGAAATAATATGATGAAAAAAGGGTTGACACTGGCACTTTAACCAGCGTGCACTTAACCAGAAAAACGTAACATTTCAGAGATGGGGACAAAAATGGGAAACCAAAAAATCTGCATATATCCAGATTCTGCACTTATCTGACATGCACTTAATTGGACTCACTGTAACATTAACATTTTTAATGAAAAGTGGGATGGCGATCATTCATTTATTTATTGAAGGCTCTCTAATGGGTTGCAACCACATGAGATGCAGCAACTTGTTTCGGAGGGTCCAGGGATCCCTGCAGCAGACAGTACAGATGTATCTCTGAGAGAATTAAAGTTACAGCCTTAAAGGATAACTGCCCAAATTATCACTAACCCTGCCACCCCTACCCAAAAAGCCATCCTCACGATTAGTAGTTTTCAGAATATGTATATATTACCCAATTAACCCATATCCTTAAATAAATGGGGCTTGATAGGTTTTGAAGCCACTAGCCAGAAGGGCTAGTGACTGGGAAAATCTACTGACCCCACAGACTTTTCCAGCGGTCCAACTGGTATACTAATTGAAATGCTGCCTTCTCCAACACAGGACAGCAGGGCTAGTGCAGGTAAAAATTTGCTTGCCCCATACAAAACCTACCAGTATTTGGCTAATGGTCTGGTGCCAGTTTCGATCACTGGCTCTGTAATTTGCTAGAGATTATGCTCCCCTGCCACCATCTCAGGACTTTAAAGCATGAGTCCGCCACTTGCACTGTGGAAAACTTGTGCCCGCCGACACTGCCACCCCTGAGGGCTGCTGCAACAATGGACCACAGCGTCACCTACCGAGAAGTAAGACTCATCCTTCTCTGTCCACCCATGAGTTGCTCTGGGGGGAGGTTCCCCAGTGGTCCCACTATGGAGGACCATGCAGAACAAAGGTAAGGGATTGTCGGGTTGGGAGGTCTCTGGGGAGTAAGCCTGATAAGGAGGCAGACAACCAGAGGAAAAAGAACAGTAATACAAACAAAAAATTGTCCAGCCCATTGGCGCAGTGGTAGGACTACCGCTATAAATGCTGGTGAACCGGGTGCAGGAACAAGCTGGTGCCGTCACGGATCATCCGGGGGTGGGGAAAGGAGGATTGAGCATCCCAACAGATACTCTTCTTTTCCGGGAAGGTAGGGCTTCATGTCCCACTGCAGTACTGCTGCCTGAGTGACCACAGGTGGCAATGCAGTTGGGGTCCCCCAAGGGGGGGTATGGCACCTCATGGCATTGATAAAATGGCGTGCTTGGCATGCTTGTACCTGCCATGTCTATGCTGAGGTGCCTGTTTAGCAGGGAGAAATGCAGAGATTAATCCCAGGTTCAGCTGCAGAATGATGGCTTCTGTGGCACCCCTGTGTGCCCGCACTTCTCCTGTGCACTTGCGCTCTTTAACTAGAACATCAGGGAAAACGGATGGATGAAAAGACTGGTGGCAGGTAGGAGGGTAACAAAGGTAGGTAGTAGCATGAAATGGAACTGATGTGGGCCTGACCTTATGGCAGGAGAAAATAAATCACAAACTTGGAGCACAGACATTGTCATTTCTACTTTGTGATGGGAGGCATTATTATGCCACATGCAGCGGGCCTCCACAGTAGCCATCTTGTTTCACGCGGTTACCACGTTTATCTCCCTCTTTCTTTCTTTCCAGTGAAACGCATTTTCCTAATTACACACTGGTCTCACTGGATGAGGAGTTTTCTCGTGGACGGGGGCTCGACGTGGGCGCTCGAGCTGGGACAAGGGTGAGGGTGCTGATGTTTTTTCTGCGACGTAGATATTTATTTCACTGTGGACTTCCTCAACAGCTGTCGCATGAATACTGAGCCAGGTGAGCACTTTAATTATGGTATTGCTAAATGTATAGATGGCCTGTACCCTTCCTGAAAGCGTGATTCAGCCTGTTTATGTACCCCATGCAAATAAGTCAGCTGTGAAAAACATTTTATGTAAAGCAGCAGTACTAGTTACGTAGGTAGTATTTTTCGCTTACCTTATGATTGGATATACTCATGCCACTTTAATTCCGGTTTCATGATCTGTAATTTTTATTTGATACTGAGCTTCAGTTTGAGCTATTACTGCTGTGGAGCCACAGAAAATATGGCAGATGCTGTGTTTACAGCTGCCTGCCCCCTTCACGTTTCTGTGCATCCTTTGTTTACTTCTGTTTTAGCCCTGCAAATGTTGATCAGTACTGAGGTATACCTGAGTGTACTGAGGCAGAATCACATTCCAGTTTTATTTTAGTCTTTGGTAACCGGGTAAGGCCCACTAGGCACAAGTGCCTGTTTTCATGGGCGACCTGGGAGCACTGGGCGGTTAAGTGACTTGCTCAGAGTCGCACAGTATGCAAGTGGAGGTTGTGAGAATCAAACTCAGGTCTGGTCTGCTGGATGTATCAAGCTCGTTCACACCTCGTTCCTCTAACCTCTAGGCTATACTGCCAGCCCAGTTGATACAAATTGTAACTTGAGTGCCTCAGTGGTAGTAGGTACCTTGAGGTAGTCAACTTTTAGATGACTATCGGCATGTCCAGACACCTAGAAAGATGTTACCCAATTTATAAAATAGGCCCTTATTTACAAACTATGAATACTCATTTCATTCTAAACTGTCCTGATAAATATACTTAGATAACTGGACAGTCAGTAGATGCTCTCATCCAATAAGATTGCTCAGATTGTTTACCCTACGTTCTCATTTATGGGGCTGGTGGGCGGCCCTCTTATGGATACAACAGCTTTGCCTCACATGTTAGGATGAGATAACCGTGCATCTAAAAGGTAAGCAGTTTTCTTTGACATCTCAAGGATGCAGGATGATACTCTTACCTATAAGAGGCCCTCCAACCAGACCCATAAAAGTATTGTAGAATGTGCCAAATTATTTTTTCAAATTACCTTTTTTCTTTAGAATGTTGACTGCATACGTGGCAAGTGAGAAGAATGCCACTACAGCACAGCACGTGAGACACTTTTGTGGAAAAGTGAAACAGAAGGAAGAGCTGTGATTGGTCGGGAGGGTCACATGATACTGTTGTGATCTACAGTATAGCTAGAATTGCCACACCATTAGACCACACACGTTTGCATGGAGGTATTGTGCGATACACAGTCTCCAGTCTGGCCTGAAAGTACATTGTGAGAAAATCACTGGTATCTAGTGTCCTCCACAGACTCACCACCGGCACCCTCTCCATCCCTCCTACTCTGGTCAGTACACCACATTCCACTCCTGGCACCCTCCTTACCTGTGGACTCAGTCCTGGAGCCACCCAAGAACTGAATCCACTCACAACCTTGGCCAGGTGCTCTCTGACAGTAGCGAGTGCAAGTCTACTGTGGAGAAGGGCTATTTCTGCAGTAGGTACACAAGCACTCTGGTTTCTCAGATGGCTGCTGGCCTCCGTGATGAGTGGAGGGGCTATGATGGCTACAGCTCCAGGGAGGGTAACATAGCTTGCTAGGGTAAGTGGAAGACCTGGTGCAGAATGGTAGTGACGGCGCCCAAGTAAGATAGATTGGGAGGGGGGCCACAATGCGATCAGTCAGGGTGGGGGTACTGCACAAGAGAGAAATAATGAAATACTTATTTTGATGAAAAAGTACGGCATGGTGGGGGGGGGTTGAGAGACCACTGGACAACTGTGATATAATACAGCATGTATTCTGAAGTGAAAACCGTGTGCACGTCTGACGTTCACTTGTGAACTGGTCCCACATTATGTACCGGTCCCCTGCAGATATACAGGACAAAAGGCCGCAGTTAGACAAGAACGCACAAGAGTGCTGATATCTGAAGGGTCACACTCTAATCCTGCTCAGTTTTACTGTACCCTTCATAAACTGTATGCCTTCATATGAGAAAAAACTACTGGAATTTATTCCAACCCACCTAGGTGTGTCTCGGCTACGTGTGGAGGTTGGCTGGGAAGTAAGTACTGTACTGGTGCAAGTCTGTTAACGCTGGACTATAATTATGTAATCATACAGTTGCCATCACACAACACCGCCACTGTCCAGAAGACAGACAGCAAACACCCACACCTCAACGTACCAAGACACGCATAAAAAATAGTCATCGCAATAACAGCATGTTGTGGATGTCCCATTAATACACTGCCAGTGAGTGCAGCACGATTGCAACAACATCTGTAGTGCCAATGAACATGTGTAAAAGGGGTGTGTGTGTGTGTGTGAGACAGAGGGTTGCCAGACCTATTTTAAACAAGCATTTGTCAATGCCAAATGTTTGCTTGCATGGTGTATGTGTCAGGGTGTTTTAAAGTTATGAGGCTGTGTCAGCAAAATGCAGCATAGCCTGATAACTGTATTGTTGTTTTTGCCACGTGTTCAACATAGCCTTCTTATGACCCGCCTCATGAGCAGTGGTGGAGAAAATGTTCAACTGCTGCCCAAAAGGTGGTTTAGTGCAGAGACTGCGAAATCACCTTTAAGGATGCTGCGAGAACACATTTGAAAAATGACACCTGTCATATTCATGAGGTGCTGTGAAGAAATAGCTATGCTGAAAATCTGGGGTCATAACACATGCAATCTGTGTTTGTTTCCATGGACATCTACCAGAACAGAACACCTGAATGTAAGAACGGAATGTGTGTGGACAAGGTTATATCACCCTGTTAACTTTGCATGTCTCTAACAAGTAGAAGGGTTGGTGAACTTACTGCACTGCCAAGCCTTCCTGAAGTCCTCACTGGCCACAAGCAGAAAGCGGTTTCAGGACAGAGAAACAGCAACAAAGGCAGCTGTAATGGAAAAGGACACCTGTTGCAGTAAACCCACCCAAAGTAAGGTTAAATAAAGGGACTTACCTGGTGCAGGTGCCTGTGTAGATGTCCAAAGCAGTGACGCCAAGGTACCTGTAAAATAAAACATAAAAAGGATCCACAGCTGTTAAGGGGACCAGCAGGACAGAAGGGATAGTTTAGAAATAAAACTAATACTTATCTGATTAAGGTAGAAGCCATTGTTCGGTCAGACCTGCAAAAATAGAAGAGAACTAGGTTAGTTAGATAAAAAAGCAGTAAGAAAGCAGTAGGAGAGAAAAGGGAGTGAAGTCAGGGAAAGGGGGGCTCAGCTGGGACGCTTTGCCCCAGTGGTGGTCAAGTGGCCAGTAATTTATTTAGTAGCCCAAGTGGGCTACTGGAGGCCAGTAGCCTCTGTAGAAATAAAAAGTACTATTGGTGGTCAGTGGGGCTTGTAAATGCCCTGTAAAGGAGGGGTATCATAAAGATAGCCCTAGTGGGCTAGCCCCAATGTTCTGAGGCCACATTTATGTTAAATAAATTTAAAACCCTTCCTGGGTGTAAGAGGGGCTTCCTGAGCCCTAGTTATGCTGTGGGCAGTGATGGGGGTTTATTTGTGGTGGCAGCAGTGGAGCAGGTTGGAGTTCTGGGCAGCCTGCCGGATAACATGACCTCACTATACTGAGAGTGTCTGCTGGTGCTCTAGAACTCCTAGCCTGTACGGAGCTTAAGCTTCGGCCTAATCAGCAAAGGTGGGAGACAGGGAAAGGCGTGAGCCAGCAAGAGGTGGAGGAGGCATGCAATGAAAGCGGCTCCTCCCCACCTTCCTGATCGCCGCTCCAGCATCAGTTTTTTTTTTTTTTAAATAATGCGTGCTGTAGAGGGCATAAGAGGAGGCAGACAGATTACAAATGAAGCCAGCGGAAGGTGGAGGAGGCCTGTTAGAAAGCGCCTCCTCCCCTCCTTCCTGATCGCCGCTCCAGCAGCAGTTATTTTTTTTTAATTTATACCCTACTGGTACAGGGCTTAAGAGGAGGCAGACGGGGCACGGATGCGGGGAGGTGGGGTGCGCAGAGTGTAGGTGGGGGAGGGGGGACCAGGGAGATGACGAGGGACCATTTTAGTTCGTTACAGGTTAATGCAGTGGCAGTGTTAACTGTGTTAACTGTGTGGGATAAAAGAGGGGTACAGGGAGGGAATACATGGGGAGGAGGGTGGTAAAAGGAAGGAATACACAGACCAGAAGGGGGAGGGGTGTAAGGTTGCTTACCTGGATGACAGGTCTGTGAAGTCTCCGCTGTCCAGCAGCTGGATATTACAAAACAGCACTGCACTGATGAAGGGAACAGCAGTCGGCTCCTCCACGGTGAAAGTAGTGTGGAATTTAAACCTCTTTTTCATCAGGACAGCCATGGAGGAGTTGGCCAGGTCGGAGCAGGAGAACCTGTGTCCCCCCCACCAGGGTTCGGAGTGAGGGAAGCAGGATGCCTCTGTCAGGGTGCTGGGGAAGCAATAGCTGTTTGGTGCCGTGATCAGGGGTTCTGATTGTATCTTCTCCAGCTCAGTGCCCATGTGTCTCATTCTGATCTGGGGGCGATTCCACAACAGCTGTTCGGTGCCTCAGTTATGGTAGTGCCGAACCCCGGAGAGCATCTCCCTTCAGCCTGCTGCGATCAGTCTGCTGTCACTCCCAGCTAGTTGCAGAGCGCCACAACAATCCGCTGACCATCTGACTGTTGTGCTGCTGGGCTTCGTGCTCAGAGGTAACCGGGGCAGGCGGCGATCATAGCCCGGTGACAGTGGCCAGTTGCATCTATGTGCCGAGATCGAGGGCCCTTAGACTTCACTGATAGAAAGATCCTTTCAGTTGGAGCAGGGTTTCAAGTAATAGCAGCCTCTGACTGGCAATGACCTCTGGCCAGTTTCTCTCCTGGATCGATGGGGACTCTGCAGTGACTCCTATGCCTGTGTGCTACTGACTTTGCAGGCAACTCCCCTTCTGTTCTCCTTTTCTACAATTGCCCACCACCACCACGATCAAAGCAGCTCTAGCTTTTCCCTCCTGTAAGCTCGCAGCGCAGGGCTTTGGTGTACCTGCAAACCCTTCTCTCTCACCGGCTTTTCCTCCTGCTGTTCAGAGGGATGGTAGCAAAATCATGAACGTTTATTTTCAGCTGGGGAATGAGGGAGTGGGGAGGACAGAAGCAGGATGGGGGAAGCGGGAGGTATTTATTTGCAGACGGGGAGTGAGGAAGGCAGCAGCAGAGGGGGAAAGGGGGAGGGATTTATTTGCTGCCAGAGGGTCACCGGGGAATGAGGGAGCAGGGACGATGACAGTAGCAGAGGGAGGATTTGGGTTGTAATGGCTGCTATGGAATGAGAGGAATGAAGCACACTCTCATTGGTGCAGTCCATTTCTCTCAAGTGAAGGCCAGTTCACTGTAACACTCATTGTGTACTGCCTGTGTTTCTTGGTACTTGACGGTGGAGCAAAGTTCACAGTTGTAGGTAAAAGGTTCCTTAAATATGCAGCAGTGTTTGTGTCATCTAAAATGCAGGTACAGTAACAATATTCACAACAGTAGGTGTTAGAAGGAATTTTTAGGAGTATATGCTTGTGCTTATTACATTTCAGTTAAAAAGAAAATGAAAAAAACAATGTAATATATATCAAGCTGTAAAAACTGCATAATCTTCAAATTCCTTGCATCGCTTTGCAATATTAATATGCGGTTTCGTCATGTTTACCACAGTGAACACAGCAGTACACAACAGTACAAATACTACCTGCAAACAGACGCATGTAGTGACCTTCAAACAAACCATAAGCCTTTTTAAGGAGTTTAAATAAGTGTCTGACTGCTGAACTCATTTATTCACATATTTACTCAATAACTGAATGATGAATTGTTTTATTGTTTAATTAAAATGAACAGTTGGAGCACTGAGTGTTTGAGAACATCATAAAAAAAAAAAACTAGCCAACTCACTGGCCATCCAGCTTGCCAAAGTACACTACACTCGCTGTTCACTCAGATCTCTGATCCATTTTGCAGAAAGACGATCGCAATATAAACATTTATATACCTGAATTTACCTTAAGCCTTTAGCCAGTCCTGCATTGCTATCTGGGGATGGGTGCAGGGTACGAGGAGCTGGGAATGGGAGCCGTTCATTCTCTTACTCGGCAGTCAAACTTTGGAACTCCCTGCCCCTTGATGTACGCTTAGCCCCCAGTCATGCCCAGTTCAGAAACAGCTGTCATTCTCTCCTCTTCAGCCAGATCTCTAGTGCCTGTTTCAAACCCCCGAGTTTTGCTTTTGACTCAAATCCACTTCCCCCACTGCTGCAAACTGCTCTCACTTACCTTGACCACATAGCTAGATCATTTACGCACTTTTGTCTTCTGTTTCAACTACCCTAAACCCAGCAGCTGTCAGCACCATGTAATTTTTTCTCACCTAATTTTTATGTTTCTGATTATAAACTATGTACTGTCTCTTGTTACCTATTCATGTATTTATGAAACCTTGTTATAGCTTTGTATGTATCTTGTCTGTTCCCAAATCAAATTGTATTCCTTGCGTATTGTAATCTCCCGGGTCGCGCCTGAAAATAGTCACATCTTGGCTAATGGCACTCACCCGGTTAACAAAAACTAAATAAATAAATTCACAGGATCAGGAATTTACATTAACTTTTAGCCGACCCTGCCCTCGAGCACCCAGTAAGCGCAGGGGCTCCGAGCCGCCAGCGGGCGGGCGGCGACCGCAGGGCCGAAAGGAGAACCAGGAGGCCGGGAGAGACAGCCAGCAAGCCGACCCTGCCCTCGAGCACCCAGTAAGCGCAGGGGCTCCGAGCCGCCAGCGGGCGGGCGGCGACCGCAGGGCCGAAAGGAGAACCAGGAGGCGGGAGACAGCCAGCAAGCCGACCCTGCCCTCGAGCACCCAGTAGGCGCGGGGCTCCGAGCCGCCAGCGGGCGGCGGCGACGCGGTCGAGAAGGAGAACCAGGAGGCCGGGAGAGACAGCCAGCAAGCCGACCCTGCCTCGAGCACCCAGTAAGCACAGGGCTCCGAGCGCTGCCAGCGGGCGGGCGGCGCCCGCGAGGCGAAAGGAGAACCAGGAGGCCGGGAGAGACAGCCAGCAAGCGACCCCTGCCCTCGAGCACCCAGTGTAAGCGGGGCTCCGAGCCGCCAGCCCAGGCGGGCGGCGACGCAGGGCGAAAGGAGAACCAGGAGGCCGGGAGAGACAGCCAGCCAAGCCGGCCCTGCCCTCGAGCACCCAGTAGCGCGGAGGGCTCGAGCCGCCAGCGGCGGCGCACCGCGAGGGCGAAAGGGAGAACCAGGAGGCCGGAGAGACAGCCAGCAAGCCGACCCTGCCCTCGAAGCACCCAGTAAGCGCAGGGGCTCCGAGCCGCCAGCGGGCGGGCGGCGACCGGAGGGCCGAAAGGAGAACCAGGAGGCCGGGAGAGACAGCCAGCAAGGTACGGGAAAGCCGCTACCAATCGGAGGGCGAGCGCTACCTCAGCCTTGCTTCCGATTGGTCCTCCTTCTTCATTGACTTTGCTCAAGCTTGCACTTCCAAATACTGCCTGGGAATAGTGGGTTTTACCTTAATTTTTCTCAAAAGAGCTGTTTTACCAAATTGTTTAAAAATTCTAGGTTTTATGTTGCTTTCCTTGTAAATGTCTAAGTGATACAGTCCTTTGGTGGGTTTTTCTGGTGGGCCAGATGCTAAGGCGCCGTCCCCAGTCTTTTGTTGTGCAAAATTGTTTAGCACCTCATTGCAGAATCGCTTGATTACTGCAATTGTGCTTTCCTGACTGTCCTCTCCTCTGTCTCCTTCACTTTAGCCGACCCTGCCCTCGAGCACCCAGTGAGCGCAGGGGCTCCGAGCCGCCAGCGGGCGGGCGGCGACCGCAGGGCCGAAAGGAGAACCAGGAGGCCGGGAGAGACAGCCAGCAAGGTACGGTAAAGCCGCGACCAATCGGAGGGCGAGCGCTACCTCAGCCTTGCTTCCGATTGGTCCTCCTTCTTCATTGACTTTGCTCAAGCTTGCACTTCCAAATACTGCCTAGGAATAGTGGTTTTACCTTAATTTTTCTCAAAAGAGCTGTTTTACCAAATTGTTTAAAAATTCTAGGTTTTATGTTGCTTTCCTTGTAAATGTCTAAGTGATACAGTCCTTTTGTGGGTTTCTGGTGGGCCAGAGCTAAGGCGTACCCTCCCAGTCTTTTGTTGTGCTAAATTGTTTAGCACCTAATTGCAGAATCGCTTGATTACTGCAATTGTGCTTTCCTGACTATCCTCTCCTCTGTCTCCTTCTCACTTTAGCCGACCCTGCCTCGAGCACCCAGTCAAGTCGCAGGGGCTCCAGGCCGCCAGCTGGCGGGCGCACTGCAGGGGCAAAGGAGAACCAGGAGGCCGGAGAGACAGCCAGCAGAGTCTGGGAAGCCGCGACCAATCAGAGGGGCGGCTTCCTCAGCCTTGCTTCCGATTGGTCCTCCTTCTTCATTGACTTTTCAAGCTTGCACTTCCAAATACTGCCTGGGAATAGTGGTTTTTACCTTAATTTTTCTCAAAAGAGCTGTTTTACCAAATTGTTTAAAATTCTAGGTTTTATGTTGCTTTCCTTGTAAATGTCTAATTGATACAGTCCTTTGGTGGTTTTCTGGTGGGCCAGGCGCTAAGGCGCCGTCCCCCAGTCTTTTGTTGTGCAAAATTGTTTAGCACCTCATTGCAGAATCGCTGATTACTGCAATTGTGCTTTCCTGACTGTCCTCTCCTCTGTCTCCTTCACTTTAGCCGACCCTGCCTCGAGCACCCAGTAGCTAGGGTTCCGAGCCGCCAGCGGCTGGCGCACCTGTAGGGCCGAAAGGAGAACCAGGAGGCCGGAGAGACAGCCAGCAAGGTACTGGAAAGCCAAAATTTTTGGCCGCCCCTCCCCTCTTGGGTGTTTCTTTTATACACACCTCCCGCCCAATTTCCTCTCCTACCATAGCCAAATTCTAGCCAATAATCTGGAATCAGTCCCCCACTGCCTTCACTATTATTAACCCATAGTTACCGTAATCATGCTGATGCTTTTCCTACTGCTTCTTTTTCTCTCACCTATAATATATCTTGAGGATGATACCCTTCCAGTTCATGCCCTCTTGAAAAATGTGGCTTGCCAGGGTGGCCTCCCTGTCTCACTCCCAGTGGATGCCAATCAATTCCTCAACTATGCATTACCGTTGCTTCATTATAATCCATGGGGTAGCCCTCAAAAAGGGTCACAACCATTCATGTATCCCTTACGCCCCTTGCTCATATCTTGGTTCTATACTGCCCCCTTGTACCTGTCCATCAAGTTGGTACTCTGTGAAAATTTATTAAGCCTCAACACATCCTGGACCGTCTCTAAAGATTGGACCCCGAGCAGGAAGAGAAAACCCTCTTTTGGTCCCTCATGCGCTATCACTTGAAGCCCTCATTAAACTATTACTCTTCTTGTTGATCTGAGCTGGCAATATTGAAATCAATCCAGGACCCCAGAAGGCTTTACCTCCCATCAGACCTAGCCTCCATTAAAGGTTTAAGCTTCCTTCACATCAACGCATGCAGCCTCCTTAAAAGATCTCATTAATCCAGGCCTGGGTCGCCCACACCCTGCCAGACTTTCTGGTAATCTCTGAGACATGGCTTAAACCTGCTACACATGACAGGGAAATAAATCTACCCAACTACCAGCTATTCAGATCGGACCGCCTGACAAGGGGCGGTGGAGTGGCTATCTATGTTAAATCAAACATTTCTGCATCTTGCCTCAGTGTATCATCAGTGCTCAAAGAATTTGAATGTTTATCCCTTAAAATAGCTCTCCCCAATATGACAGCTTTTCAATTGGTTGGCTGCTACAGGCCC
Organism: Neoceratodus forsteri; assembly: GCA_016271365.2. Classification (NCBI taxonomy): domain Eukaryota; kingdom Metazoa; phylum Chordata; order Ceratodontiformes; family Ceratodontidae; genus Neoceratodus; species Neoceratodus forsteri. The sequence goes on from CM028135.1 coordinate 1,060,209,052, forward strand.
CCCTCTGCCGGCCTTCAGCTCCTAAATCACTTGGGAAATATAATGAATCTGGGCCCCGAGGACACCATCATTTTAGGTGATCTGAACCTTAACTGGCTCTCCAACGCATCTGCACCTCTATTATCTTTTTGTGACACATATGAATTCACTCAATTAATAAATGAACCGACAAGAATTAACTCAAAAAACAAAAATAACAGCACCCTACTTGACATTATGTTGGTAAACAAACCGCACCTGTTTTCCCATGCTGGAGTGCTTTTCTGTGATATAAGCGACCACTGTCTTATTGCAGGGATAAAATCATCAGTCAAGCTATCCAACCCTGCGAAATTCCTTATAAGAAGGTCTAAAAACCTAACATCGAAGGATATCTCCGTGACCTATATCATTCCTTACGCTGGCAAGAATTCTATCACACAGCTTCTGTGGAATCAGCACTCAAGGTGCTAACAATGACATTATCATAGGCGCCTCAATACTCATGCCCTTTCACTAGCGTTAGAATAAAAAGCAAATCCTGCCGCTGGTTTTCTGCTGATCTTAAATCTGCACTGCTTGCTAGAGATAAACTCTGGAAAAGGGCTAGAAAGACCAAGGATCCGTCTGACTGGCTTCAGTTCAGAAAAAGCCAGAAACAGCTGCACAAATAGTAAGAGAAGCCAAAGCTGCCTTCTATACAGCCGAGCTTGATGCCTCCTACCTAACCTAGCCAGATTCTGGGGCACCATCAAGGGATCCTAGGGCAGGACTCCAGTACTTCCTTGCCATCCCAAGTACACCTTTAACAATGCTGTTATCACTGATAAGAGTGAAATCTAGATGCATTCAATAATCATTTCCACTACGGCTGGCCTAGCTTTTGACTCCTCCCCAGCAAATCTATTACGGTCACAACTTAAATTCAAGTCTATTGATGGTCAGAAGGCTGCCTCTTCATTCTCCTTCAAGCCCATTTTATTAAAACAAGTGGAAGACCATTGCTACATCTAGACACCAAGAAAAGTGCAGGTGCAGACTCTCTGGACCCCTATTTCTTAAAATTGCTCTACATGCCATTGCAGTTCCCTAACTCATCTTTTAATCTGTCCTTATCCACTGGTTCTGTTCCTACATTGTGGAAAATAGCACAAGTGTTTCCTCCTCAAATCAGGGGACCCCATGGATCTCAACAATTATAGACCTATATCCATCCTACCTGTGCTGTCTAAAATGTTAGAAAAGCTGGTGAGTATCCAACTAAGAGACTACCTGATGTTAATAACCTACTTAACCCTGCTCAATCTGGGTTTAGGACCGACACAGTACCATTTCTGCATTAGCAAAAGTAACAAATGATTGGCAAACAGAGTTAGACAAAAAAACAGCATCTGTGCTGTATTTCTAGACCTAAGTAAAGCCTTTGATACAGTGGATCATGAGCTGCTAATTTCCTGCTGCACTCCTTAGGCCTGGATTCAACCTCCTTGGGTGGTTCAGATGTTACCTCACTGATAGAATACAGCAGGTGAAAGATGAAGGTGCCTTATCCTCCTCAAAACCACTTCTAAGGAGTACTGCAAGGATCCATCCTGGGCCCTATCCTCTTTGCTGTCTATATCAATAACATTGATTCCAACCTCACTGTTGCCAATGTCCACCTTTTGCTGATGACACTGTCTTGTATGTCAGTAACCCTCACCATCAAAGGCCTGTGAGTTATTACAATCAGAATTCTCCCTGCTGCAACATCAACTACTTGAAAAGAAACTACTATTAAATGCCAAGAAGACAAAGGCTATGTTCTTTCCACCAATATATATTCTACCACTCTCTCATCAAACATTCTTCCCCAACTATCCACCATCCTTGGAGAAAATCTGGATTATGTGGATAAATTCAAATATCTAGGGGTATGGATTGATAATAGACTTGATTACACTCAACATGTTGAGGAACTCCTTAAAAAACTCAGACAGAGGCTCGGCCTATTCTTCAGAATCAAACATTATCTAACCATAGAGTCCAAACAAAGACTAATACAGGCATCATTTCTATCTCTCATCGATTATATGCAGATTTCCTTTATGGCCACTGTACTATGTCCTATTTAAGTAAATTGGATACCTTGTATCACAGAGCTCTAAGATTCATCACAGATCTTCCCTTCAACACTCATCACTCTCTCTATAATGCTGTTGGCTGGACATCCTTACACCTTAGAAGGAATAAAAATGCTGCACTATGGATTTACAAAGCTCTGTCAAATAAACTTCCATCTTATAGTTCTGATTGCTTTACCCTGGCTACACCTAGATCATATGCCCTAAGAAGCAATAACCTTATCACCTTGAAGATACCTAAAGCCTGTACCCGGCATGGAGATCTGCAATCAGCTACTTTAGCATCTACCTGGAATTCTCTGCAGAAGACCCAAAAGTTGAACACCTTCATCCCTATAGCATCCTTTAAAAAGCTCTTTATAAGTCTCTTTCCTGAGAGATGCAACTGCTTTCACTAAGCCTAATCCCTCTTACCCTTTACCCCTTTTTTCTTTCTATCACAGTTTATATACTTTTTCTAAACTTAGCTACAATATACCCTAAAATCCATTGCCATTCCCTTCTTTTTATCCCCCATTTCTACTTGCTTAAGTATCTACCCAATTACAACACAACCTGACCAGTTCCACAATCCCAATACCTTACAGTCATCTGGGTCAAACCTGTCTGAATTATTTTGTTTTGTGGTCCAAAATCATTAGCTACCTTGCTTGTATATACGTTTTTTTATTATTGTAGCTGTTTATTTTTATTTAAGTCTTTGTCTCTTTCTCTGTATTTGTTTATGTATGCTACAGTACCTTATTTTGATCTTGACCTATCAGGTCCATCTTGTAAATGAGCTTCGCTCAATGATGTCCGCCTGAATAAATAAAGATTTTGATTGATTGATTGATTGATTAAGCAAAACACTTTAGTCAGTCCTGCAAGCAAAGCACTGTTAGATGCTTAAAGCAGGGAGACTGGTATGGAAAAGGTGCGGGAGCAGTAGGACACTGTTAAGGGGGCAGTAACCACGTGTTTGCATTATGAGTTTCAGCCGAGACTTAATTGAGGTTGCATATCTTACAAGATTTACACAGCATGAAAAAGACAGATCACCGAACCATAAGCTTTAATGGATTTAATTGAAGTGAAATGAGGAGGTGTGGGGCCAGGAATAGGACGGAAAGGTGTCAGCTAAAACGGAGAAGTTGTGATTAGGCGCTAACAATGTGTTTACAGTCTCAGTGGAAACAGTTTTTTGTTTGTTTTTACAAAGTTGCTGGTGTCATTTCATGGAGCACATTTTGTTTTACGTTGTATTTCACATTTGTGATTTGCACGGGTCTCTAGTTATTAATTTGTGGCAGGACGTTCAGAACTGCATTTAAATACATTGAACTATACCTGTGTCACCAGAATGAATGTGGAGGCAAGCAGCTCAAGGGGAGGAAGGGATAGGGAAGAGGGGAAAAGGCACAAACGGCCCCAGGGCGAGCTGCGGATGCAGAGAACAACAGAAACGTGAATGGAAGCAGCAAGCAAGCGACCAGAGACAAGGAACAGCGGAGCCTCCGGACGCAATGAGGAGCTGCCAGCAAAACAGGACCCCAACCCCCAAAAAGGAAGCCCAAAAGGGGTATGAGACAGGATTGGGGGGGGGGAGATGACACAAACACAGGGGAAGAAAGGACAGGCAGCCCCAGGCGAGCTGCAAATGAGGAGGGAAACACCGCGGAGTGGGAGGGAATGGAGAAGCAAACAGAAATGGGAGGGAGCAGAGAGGGGGTCAGACAAGCACCAGACTCAGCAGCAACAAAGAGCGTACGGAGAACAGGGCAAACGGATGCAGGGCAAGCAGCACGAGGGAGCGGGGACAACAGCAGCAGAGGGAGGGATTTGGGTTGTAATGGCAGCCATGCAAATGAGAGAAATGAAGCGCAGTCTCTCATTGGTGCGGTTCATTTCTCTGAAGTGCAGCCCAGCTCCCGCTGTGAAATTCCAACGGCTGTCACACTGGGCTTTACTGTTCATTGGTGTGTCAGGGTCACGCCCACTGTGCAGTGCTCAGCACTGGACTCGTCCCTGACGCACCTCTGAAATGTGGCACTGTCCCAAGGTGTTTTTCTTCGCAAACAAACAAAAAGGAATATCCCTCCAGGATTCAAATGAAGGAAATTTATTGCTGTGCAAAAAAGTACAGGTGCAAATACAAAAACCAAAGTTAAACTCAATCCAAGAAGGTAGTGGTTAACACGTTTCGACTAGTCAGTCTTTACCCTCATGTAGTACAGCAAAGCACTACCTCCTTGGATAACTTTGGATTAACTTTGAAGATTTTTGTATTTCCACCTGTAGTTTGTTTTTTTGTGCAGCAATACATTTCCTGTATTTGGAGTCCGTGGAGTGGACATTCCATTTTTGTGTAGTGCCATCCAGAAAAGACTGACGACTAGTACCACTGCGGCGTTTCACTTGATAAGTGTACACATCTTTTGCTCTTACAAGGTTTGGTTTGGGACTGGCTGCCCTGATGTTGAAAAGAGGAAGCAACACAGAGAGCAAAAGTTCAGAACCAACCATCCATGTGTTCTGTTTTGCTAATGAAGCCACATAACCTGGCATATCACATTACAGAAGAATTTGGAGAACAACCGGCTTTTTTATAGTCCAGTTTTATTGTTTGCCATGGTGTCTGTGACAGGGTTTGCCAGTCGAACAGTGGCAAGAACATGCTGTGGGCTGGCTGGACCTATACAGGACGTGAAACTGTGTGGCAGTCATGTGCAAGACTGAAGCAAAATGCTCTGCAGTATAAAGGTGTTTAGTGTTCTCTGTATGTTTTGCAAATGTTACACATAAAACAGTGTCGCAGCAACTCATCTTCATAAGCATATTAACACTGATTTGCCAGCTAGTAGCTATAGACAGAAAAAAAAAGATACTAACATACTAAAATGCCAGCAGAATAGGCCTAACGGTCTCTCGAGTCTGCTCGATTTTCAGCACCTGCACTGAGGGCCGATTTTGGTTCCACCTGTATTGTGCCTGGTCAGATTTACCCTCCCCCTGTACCTGTCCCATCCCCTCTTAAACCCGTCCACAGTCTCCATCTGTACCAGCTCCCTGGGCAGTGCATTCCATGGCTGTACCACTCTTTCAGTGAAATAACATCTCCTCCTCTCCCCTCTGAGCCTGCTCTCTTCCAGCTTACACCATGACCTCTTGTTGCCCCACCCTCCTTCCTTTGGAGCACCCTGACTGGGCCTCCTTTATTGATCCCTTTCATGTACTTAAAGACCTCTATCATGTTCTCCCTGTCCCTCCTCTCCTCCAGAGTGTACAAGTCGAGCTCCTTGAGCCTCTCCACATAGGTCCTCTTCCCCCAAGCCCCAGATCATTTTGGTTGCCCTCCTTTGGACCCTCTCTAGGAGTGTAATGGCCCTCTTTAAATGTGGTCTCCAAAATTGTACACAATGCTCGAGGTGCAGCCTAACCAAGCAGTTGTACAGTAGGAGGATCACTTCTGCCTTTCTGGAGGTAATCCCCCTGGTGATGCATCCCAGCATCCTATCTTCCCTTGCAGCTGCCCTTCTGCAGGTCTCCGAGTTGTTCATTTTGACATCTACCACTACGCCCAGGTCCCTCTCACCCTCCGTAACTTGAATCATGTCTCATCCCAGGGTATACCCCTGGCCTGGATTTCTGACTCCCAGGTGCGGAACCTTGCACTTCCCCGCATTGAATTTTAGTTTCCATTTTCCCGACCACCTTTCCAGAGCCTCCAGGTCCTCCTGCAAGGCCACCCTCCCCTCCTCCCCATCCACCACTGCACCTAGCTTTGAGTCATCTGCAAAGAGACTCATCTCACTCCTGATCCCCCTCCTGATGTCTGAGATATAGACGTTGAACAGGAGTGGCCCCAGCTCTGACCCCTGTGGAACCCCACTAGTAACCCACTTTGGGGATGATGTTAACCCTCCAACCACCAACTTCTGAGTATGCTCAGAGAGCCAATTTCCTATCCATCTTAGCAACTGTCTCCCTACCCCCATTTCCTTCAGCTTAGCCAGCAGACCACTGTGGGGTACCGAATCAAATGCTTTGCTAAAATCCAGAAAGAGAACGTCCACTGGCCTACCCTGGTCCAGGGCCCTTGTCACCCAGTCATAGAACTCAACAAGATTTGTCTGGGACGCTCTTCCCGTGACAAAGCCATGCTGCCTATTGTCCAAGCCCCCAGTTTGCTCCAGTAACCCCCCCTAGCCTTTCCTTGACAATGCCCTCCATCACCTTGCCGACCACCGATGTCAGGCTAATGGGCCTGTAATTTCCCGCCTCCTCTCTTGATACCCTCTTGTGGATCGGCACAACATGGGCCACCTTCCAGTCTTGGGGAACCCACCCAGTCCTCAGAGAGATGTTGAAAAGCTCCGCTAGAAGGACTGCCAGGACATCCACAGTTCCCTCAGCACCCTGGGATGTATCTCATCTGGCCCAGGTGCTTTCTCCGTCCGAAGGGACCTGAGGGCTTCCCTAACTCTCTCTACTAGGATTTCAGCCTCGTTCTCCCCCATTTCACCATGCACTGCTGGGCCCCCACCTGTCTGTGCTGGCCACTCCCTTTCCCCAGACCCATCAAGCTTGTGGTCTCTACTGGTCTCACTCCTTGCTCTGGTTTGCCCCGCTCCCTTCGCAAGACCTAGCCCTCCATTTCCCCCTGGTATAAACTGAGGCAAAGTACTCTTTTAGGACTTCTGCCTGTTCCCCGCCTCCTGTGCCCAACCATCCCCTACCCTTATCTTGCTAGATCTGCCCCTTACTTTCCTTTTTTCCCTATGTCTAAAGAACCCTTGTCCATCCTCAGGATCCCACTGGCCAAGGACTGCTCCTTTTTGCCTTAGCTGCTCTCACCACCCCTGGTGACTCTCTTGGCTGTCCAGCTCCCCTTATTCCTCCTGATCCCTTTCCTTGGCCACTTGGAAGCACCTGGGCGCCTTCTTTTCCTCACCACCTCCTGTACCTCCAGGTCCACTCAGCAGGATTTTCTGGCTCACTCGAACTTACGCCTTTCCCCTAAGTAGGGATCTGGTAACCTCCTGTATTCCCTCCTAATGATCCCCACCTGCTGCCGCATCCATATTCAGCCTTATCCTGTCTAGATGATCTTTAAGGATCCTTCCCATCTCCCTGAAGTCTGCATCCCTAAAGTCTGTTACTGCCGTCCTTGTTCGACTTTCCTCCCCCACTAGGTCCAGGAAGAACCAGACTGTGGCGTGATCACTCCCAGCCAGCGGGTCCCTCACCTCTAGGCCACTAATCTGATCAATGTCTGCCAGGACCACGTCCAGTGTCCGGGCCTCCCTAGTTGGCTAACCCACCTGTTGTGTCAGAAATGCATCCTGGAAGACATCCAGCAGCCTCTGCTCTCTGGCCACTGGTGACGTCATAGTCCCCCAGTCTGTTCCTGGCATGTTGAGGTCCCCCATTACCACTACCCTTCCCTTTCCTAATCTGCAGTGTCCCTCGAGATTTGCCACCAGACTTTCTTCCAGGACCTTCACCACTGCTGGTGGTCTGTATACCACTTTGACCTTTACTCTCTTACCCCCCCTGCATCGGCAAGGTGACCCAGATAGCCTCCACATTCCCCTCTGCCTCCTCTACCCCTCCAATACCCACGCCATTTCTGACTAACAGTGCTACACCTCCACCCCTTCCTTCCCCCCTGTCTTTTCTGAACATAGTGTAGCCCTCCAGATTTAGGTCCCACTCATGCCCTTGAATGGCCCAGGTCTCAGTGACTGCTGCCACATCTACCTCCCCCTCAACTAGCATTGCCTGGAGCTCAGGCATTTTATTTCCTACGCTCCTGGCATTTATCAGGACCACTCTCCACCCCTTTTCCCTCCTCTTCTTTCTCCCCCTTGAGCTCCCATTTCTCAGCTCCTGTACTCTACCCGGTGACCCAGTTCCATATCTCCCTAGCCGCCTAGAGGAGTGGAGACCATGTCTCTCATTTATTATATCTGCTGGCGCTGCTCCTTTTTTTATCCCTCCCCCTTTCACAAGTTTAAACCCCTCCTTTCACTGATGAACCCAGCTAGTTTGAGCTTTAGGATTTCCTTCCCCTCCAAATTAAGGTGGAGCCTGTCCCTAGCATACAGCCCTTTATCCTCCCAGGTCTCCCTCCAGTCCCCCACCAGGCCATACCCCAATTTCCCCACACCATTCCTAAGTCACTGATTTATCTCTCTAATCTTCATCTTGTTTTCCCCAGTAGCCCTTGGCACCAGCAGGATTTCTGAAAAAGAGATCTTACAGCCTATGGAAAGGCATACCCTGGCCAACTCCCGGAACCTTGCCTGAATTTCTAGTTCACTATTACCACTTATGTGTTTGTCAAGATGAAGATATTTATGTAATTATTAACACTGTATACATACTACATCAAAAATGGCAGTCTAGCCTAGAGGTTAGAGTAATGAGCTAAACATAGAAACATAGAATTTGACAGCAGATAAGGACCGCTTGGCCCACCTAGTCTGCCCATTTCCCTACCTAACGGATAAGCTGCAAATCCTAGTTAACCAACAACCTACTTCCTCCTACCCCCCACTAGAATTGCCTTATGTCTGTCCCATGTATTCTTGAATTCCCCCATTGTTTTTGACTCTATGACCTCCTCAGGAAGACCGTTCCATGCATCTACAACCCTCTCCGTGAAGAAATACTTCCTCACATTACCTCTGAGCCATCCCCCCTCTATCTTCAAATTTGTGCCCACTTGTTCTTGCACATCTCTTTTTCTGAAAAATGCTACCCTCTTGGACTTTGTTGACTGCCTTGAGGTATTTGAAAGTTTCTATCATGCCCCCCGCCCCCTTTCCTCGAGGCTATACATCTTAAGCTCCTTTAGTCTTTCTTTATATGACTTCTGGTGCAGACCCTGCACCATTTTGGTTGCCCTCCTCTGAACAGCCTCCACCCTGTCTATGTCTTTGCGGAGATGGGGTCTCCAGAACTGTACACAGTACTCCAGGTGTGGTCTTACCAACTGTCTGTACAGAGAGCCAACAACTTCCTGTTTTCTACTGGTGATGCCTCTCCCTATGCATCCCAGTATCCCCCTAGCTCTCCTCACTGCCTTCTCACATTGCTGGCCTACCTTTAGGTCGTCTGATATGACTACCCCCAGGTCCCTTTCCATTTTCGGCGTCGTCAGTATCTCACACCCCATTGTGTACTCTTCCCCTGGGTTTTTGTTTCCCAGGTGCATTACTTTGCACTTCTTTGCATTGAATCTAAGCTGCCATACATTTGACCATTCCTCCAACCTTGCCAAGTCCCTTTCATCCTTTCCACCCCACCTTGCATATCAATCCTGTTGCAGATCTTTGTGTCATCTTCAAAGAGACATACTTTCCTTCAGTCCCTCTGCAATGTCACTTATAAAGACATTAAAAGGACCCTCCCAGTACTGAACCCTGCGGTTGCCCACTAGTAACCCCCTTTCTTCACTGTGGACTCCATTTACTATTACTCACTGTGTCCTGTTGTCCAGCCAGTGTTTTTAACCCAGGCTACCACCCTGGGACCCACTCCCAGGCTGGCTAATTTGTTTATTAATCTTTTGTGCGGGACTGTGTCAAATGCCTTGCTAAAGTCTAGGTAGGCCATGTCCACAGCCCCTCCCTGGTCCACTGCTTGTCTGACATGACCTTCCTGCTGTGAATCCATGCTGCCTTGGGTCCTGTGCCCCACTGAACTCTAGGTACTCAACAATTCTTTCCTTCAGAAGTGATTCCATCATTTTCCCTACCACTGAGGTCAAACTGACAGGTCTGTAGTTTCCTACCTCTGTCTTGCTCCCACTTTTGTGAAGGAGAATCACATCTGCCCTCCTCCAGTCCTCGGGTACCACACCATCCTCCCATGATTTGTTAAAAAGGGTAGTCAGTGGTGTTACTAGTACTTCACTTAGTTCTTTTAGAATTCTGGGGTGGATCACATCAGGCCCCATTGCTTTATCCACCTTCAGTTTTAAGAGTTCTTTCAGAACCTTTTCTTCTGTGAAAGGACTAATATCAACCCCCCTATCCAGAGTGCTTCTATTGACCGGATTAGGTATTTCCCCCTGCTTTTCCATTGTGAATACTGAGCAGAAGTATTCGTTCAGTATCCCTGCTTTTTCACTGTCGCTCTCTGCCCAGTTACCTTCCTCTTTATTCAGCCTCAGTATCTCTGCCTTAGTCTTTCTTTGCTCCCTAATGTATCTATAAAAGGTTTTATCCCCCTTCTTAACTGAGTTGTCTATCTTTTCCTCAGTTTGGGCCTTTGCTATTCTGACTGCCTTCCCCACTTCCTTCTGCTTTAACTGGTACAGTTCTCTGTCCTGCTCCTTCTGTGTTTCCTTATACTTCCTGAATGCTATATTTTTCTCCCTTACCTTCCCCGCCACTTCTTTTGAGAACCATAGTGGTTTTTTTTTTTTGGTTTTTTTTTATAATTTCCTTTTATCTGCCTATCTCTGCCCACCAGACCGACCTATCTCTCAGATCCCCAGGTCTACCACCTCAGGCATAGAGGGGTCTGGCCCTAAAGTGCGCATCCGAGCTCCTAGTTCCTTCATTTCTTTTTCCCGTTGACCCCCTGGGCAGGGCAAAGAAGGCCCCCCCTGGCTTACCTTTCTCGAGCCTCAAGGGAACACGTGCACACTACGGAGTCTGCCCTCATGCCATGGGGTGCAGCGGGAGATCATCGCCAGGACCGTCTGGTGGGGTATTTCCCTTGTTTCAATTCCCTTGATGTTGGCGTACAATGATGACCATTGAGCCGGCGCACGCCGAGATGTGTGTCTGCTCCTGTCCTCTGCCAGCGTCAGCCCTCTATGCTGTTCTGACCGCGCCGGCACCTCCGAGTTCCCCTAGAAGGTGGCGGTGAAGCGGCGAGACAAACTCCCCAGCCCTTCCAGGAGAAGGAGAGCAAGCCATTGGGCGCTAGATCCCTCTCCCCCGGCCAACCCCCGATGGCCCAAGTCTGCACCCGAATCCGGGTCGCCAACTTTTCTTTCATTTTGATTTGTTTATTTGCTTCACACAAAGGCTTGTTGCCTCTGTGATGGCGGTTTTGATGTTTCCCCATTGTTGCCCGGCCCCACCCCACCTTCTTGCCTGTTTGCTAGTGTTTTTCTGAGGCACTCTCCCATTTTGACAAAATCAGCCCTCCTGAAGTCAAGTACCTTCACTTTTGTGTGGCTTGACTCTACAGCCAAATTTATCGTGAACCGCACTGTTTGGTGGTCGCTTGTTCCCAGATGGCTACCCACTTCAAGATCAGAGATCCTCTCTCCATCCCCATTTGAGAGTACCAGGTCTAAGATTGCTCCCTCCCGAGTGGGTTCCAAAACTAGCTATTTGAGGCATGCCCCCTGTAGGGCATCGAGAATGGCCCTGCTCTTGTATATGGCTGCAGCTAAGGTGCTCCAGTTAACATCTGGCATATTCAGGTCCCCCATCAGCAATATCTCCCCTTTCTCTGCCATCCCAAGGATGCCTTCTGTCATTTCCTTGTCCATTTCCTCCCCCTGAGACAGGGGTCTGTATATAATCCCTGTGCGGATTGTGGAGCCATTTCCAGTCTTCAGTGTGACCCACAGTGCCTCCTCTCCTCTCCTCCCTGTTTACCCTATAGTTCTGTTGCTTTGATCCCTTCCCTTAGATAGACAGCTACTCCTCCACCTCTTCTTCCCTCCCTGTCCCTCCTGTAGATTGTGTACCCTGGTATGTTGAAATCCCAGTCATGGTTCTCTGTGTACCATGTTTCTGTGACCTCAACGATATCCAGGCATCCCTCTTCCATCAAGGCCACCATTTCTGGGAGCTTTTTACCTAGACTGTGGGCATTGGTATTCATTACCCTCCATTTTTTATGGCTTTATTTCTTTTTGCCCCATCCCTGTCCTTACTGCCTTTGTCTTTTTCTCCATTTACCCCTGCCCTTCTCCCTATCGACTGCTCTATCTTGGTGTTTACCTCACTAACTACCCTGATTTTTTTTTTTTGGGGGTGGGGGCTAGGATTCCCTTCTCCTTTTCAGTGCCTCCTCCCTTGACTAGTTTAAATGCTGCAAATGAGGTTGGTACATTCAGCAGACCTGGGTTTGATTCCCACTGAAAGCTACACACACAAATGCTATCACATACTGTATATGTTAAAAGTTTGTAATTGGCTTTTATTTATAGCATCACCTGGGTGGTTTTATCATTAACTTGTTTGATCAAGCATGTTTTATTTACAAATCATCCTCAAAGTGTTCCAGAAAAAAAACACACCAATTAATCTGATATGTAATAAACTAAAATTCAGCTGCTAACCCCTGGGAAAGAGAGAGTGTGTGAGTGAGTGTGTGTGTGTGTGTATACAGAAGACGAAAAGGCACTAGGCACTAACCACTTTTAAGGAAAGAGGGCTGTTCCTTGTTTGTACAGAACTGGTACATATTTTTTAATCAATACCAGATACAAAATTTTATTTTCTACATTGGATCAATAATGGGCATTTTTAACAGTTTTCCTGCAAAATGCTGAAGTGCTGGAATTAAATGAATTAAAACATTTTTGTCATTTTTGCAGTGAAATATATAAGTGCCTTTTATTTTTTTATATTAAATATTTTTGCAGAGGCCACGAGTTCTCTTTGTGCTCTGCACACTCTCTGCAAATTTGGAAATATATCCATTTGTTGAAACAAAAGGTGTTTTAAATTATGGCTATTTCCAGTGCCTTGTACTTTGCAGTTCTGCTATGATTATATCTTATAGTCCCCTTCCTTACTGCATTACTCTTCCCTTGGTAACACCTGGAAACCAGCCTCTTTTCATTGTACCATTCCTGGTCAGCACATTTTAAAGAAAAAAATATACGGGATAAATCCCACAACCTCCACCTCAGTCTGACCAAGTCACTTAACCACCAACCCACCCCAATGCTTTGCAGGTCACGTCTGAAAAAAAACAGGCAATTGTTCTGGGATTCCTGGTATGCCTTAGCTAGGGGAACCTAGAACTTGATTTCGGTATAGCGAAGGTAATTTAACTACCTCATCCAATTAAAAAAAAAATCTATATTCAGTTTTAAGAAATTATTTCAGAAAGGTTGAACATTTATGGCTGTCAGTTATGGGAAATACCAGTTCTGGGAAGCCCAGCCTCCATCCATGTGTCCTGAAGGAAAGTCAGTGCTGTCTTGTTAGCCAAGAGGGAGGCTCCCTCAGTTGAAAAACTAAGAAAATCAGGATGCAAACACTAGACAATCCCTAACCAGAATCCTATCCCAGTCTGTATGTGGTTGGTGGTGGTGGCGAGCAAACAATCAAGTGCCAAGTCAAATCATATTCTGCGTGTGCCTGTTGGTATGGAAGAGGGCTGGGGCAACAGGCAATCCCAACCCCAACTGTATTTTGTGGGGAAGGGGGGATAAAATGCATTTAATTTTCAAATCAAAATCGAATTCCTATGAGAGGGAGGAAAATGGATCAAACGAGAAGCCTATCTTGATGGTTTCCTTGTGGGGGGGGGCGCATAAAGGTCAAGCTGATAGTGATACTGAAAGGGTTAATAAAGCCCAAAGTAAAAAAAAAAAAAAAAATATATATATATAGCAAAATTCTTTTCGAAATTCATTTTATCTGTTTTTGTTTTCCTTTCCAGCTAAAGTACATTAAGCATGCAAATACTTATTTTAAGGCATGACCTGCATTATAGCAGCATTACGGAATATAAAATGCTGTTGATTTTACTAGGCTAACCGGCATGTATTAGAAAATAAAATAAGAGAAGAAGCCTGCCCTATCCTACTCTGTGTCCATGATGTCACATAATAAATATTCAAACATTGAGATTAAGCAACAGTCTAACATCATCCTGACATTACGAGCCAAATTAGGATCACCACACATTTCAATGTCACAAACGCAGCCCCACTATTCTAATATCACAATTTAAATGTTCAAAAATGTAAACAATCAGCATCGGGGGAATAGCATAAAATCTCCATTCTGTGAAAAATGCCTCGCATTTTCAGAGATGCAGAGCTCACCTGGGTGCTTCATGTCACTGACATTATCCCGATTCAGCATCAGCGCCAGTACCTTTACAGCAGTACAGTGGTATCAAAACCATTTTTTTTTCATTCCAGAGAGGCAATCACTTGCATTTACACATGTAACCCCTAGATGGCGCTATCCCAGGGGCTACTACCCCTGCCTGATTTGCCACTAACAGGTTGAGGGGCCTGGATCCAATGGCGGGTGCCTCCACCCAGAGGTCAGGGTTTGCAATAGTTAAACTTACTTGGTCACAGCCCTCTGGGACACTGCAACCCCTTTCTTCCCACTAGTGGCCCACACAATATAGCAGAATTACCTTCACAGTATACACTTACCCCCAGGACTGGTTCGGCACTGGGACCTCCTGTGAAATGAGATACAGTGCAACAATCACAGTACAGTACTTTAACATAGACAAATACCTCAGGCAGTATAACTTTGTTGAACAAACAGCTCTGATTTATTTAGGGGATATAACAAGGACAGGGAAATCAGGTTAATTAGCTTATCACTCTAATAATCTACCTATGGCTCTGTGCAGAGGCCTATCCCTATCAGTTACTGTCCCTGGGTACCCAAGCCCTAGTGGCTAGTCCAAACCGTGGCAGCTGGTAGGGGCCCTTTCACACAGTGAAAAGGAGAATTAAACAGTCAACAGTACAGTAATTCCATTTGGATTTAATGTGGCAATTCAACAGGGGCGACCCTGAATTAGTACTCACGACCTCCAAATAAGATAGGGTCCTTCAATGTCAGCCGGGCTCACTTGAGGTACACAAACCTCTTCACACATCCATATAAAAGAAAGCACTATACCAGGCAGGCTGCATCTGTATCCGATCGCAATTACTGCACAATACCGGGAGAACACACAGCAGATTCAGTTTCTGACAGACTGAGTGTAATTTTCAGCAATTCCTCCAGTCTTCTACAGGGTGAGCCTGGTTTCTACTCTTCAGAGATCCTTGATTCTTTTCACAGGCATGATTCAGTCCTAACAAGCTGCAGACGGAACTCTGGGCCTTACACACGTTTTTGACTAAAACTGCACACTGAAAAGTACAGGGCTCCTTCCTTCTTCACTGCCAAAGCTCAACTGAACTCCAACCGACAAAAACCGGGCACTTCCTTTGAGTTCCTCCCAGTTCTTGACTGGATTGGCTGTCACTCACAATAGACTGCTGCTGTTGGTCCAAAAGGCACGAAGTCTAAACTACATCTCCCAGAGTCACTGCCCATACAATCCTCTTGTGGCTGGCTCAGATTATGAGTCCCAAGTTCTGATTCGTCCAAGGCATCATTTTAGAGCTAGTTTACCCCACACTGATTGGTCCAGTTCAGCAGTTCAAAACCAGAATGGGGAACTAGGCAGACAGTTCTGACTGCAAAGAAAGCAGGTTAGACAAACTGTAATTTTATTATTACTGTAAATGATTTCTGGCAATCAGTTACATCTTTCAGACAGGTTCCTTTGCACTCCTAGTGACTGCAAAATGGGTGAATTGGCAGCAGCTTGAGTGGTACTCAATCAAAGAAACACACAGTCCCCATACAAACTAATTATGTCTGCAAGCAGACAGCTCTTAAAGAGACAGTACCAGAGGTTCTAAAACACTCACTGATAAATGGCTTAGCACGACAAACACCATTCAGGCTTGGAGCATTCAAGCAAGCTCCTGAAGTCTTTTGGGAACCCCCATTTGCAGGGGTTACACCTTCCTGGCTTGGGAAAAGCTTGACGTCTGCGACAAGCAAGTACCCCATAAGTTTCAACTGCAACCATATACATTTGCATTAGGCTCACACATGTAATCATCAGTCAATACATCATTTTACCAAGAACCATTTCTGAAACATTGCAGTACGTCACTCTTTACACAGTATAACACACACATTGTACCATAACTCAAGTTATTACCTCTTGTACATGAAACCTGAAGAGAGGACCCTTCCTATCAGTTACCTTGGGGCTGGACGGGGCAAGGGCACCATACTTAGAGGCAACACAAGTAACTTGAGTTAGCACTAACGCTCAGTTTGGGCAATGAGCTCGGGACACATACACTCCTTTATGGACAACATTGAGAGGCAGGTCCACTGGCGGCCCAGGGAATCATAACTGAGGTGCACCACAGGCTTTACAGCTCGACCAGTCTTTCTAGGGGAGCTGTTACAGTCTCTGCACTCTGAGCCTCATTTTCAGCATTGTTCTCACTTGTCAGGGGTCTCCATGGGGTAGAGAGGCTAGAACTTGGGGCACTTTCAGCTCCAGGAGTTACAGTTTCTGAGTCCACAACATTTGGCTCGCATGGAGAGCTTTCAGACACTGGCAGTGGACTGTCAGGGCACTCAAAATACTCTTCTTGTTGGGTGTATCACCAGTCTGCCCCAATCTATCATTTCCTCCCTGAAAGCTCAAACAGTTCAACCATGCACAATGATTCCATTTCATCTGATCTGATGCTTTGCACTTCACT
Organism: Neoceratodus forsteri; assembly: GCA_016271365.2. Taxonomy (NCBI): domain Eukaryota; kingdom Metazoa; phylum Chordata; order Ceratodontiformes; family Ceratodontidae; genus Neoceratodus; species Neoceratodus forsteri. The sequence goes on from CM028135.1 coordinate 1,060,225,660, forward strand.
TTCTGGGAGCATTGGCTCCAGGGATGAAGCTGGGGCATAGACAGTCCAGAAGGCCCAGCTTTGTCTCCAGTATTGACTAGGGGATTGCCCCGAAACAATTGACTCAGTTCGTAAGAAGGATAGTATTCAAAGTCACTCTCACTTTCTTCTGATATGGACTGACAGTCATGCTCAACTGGGACTTGTGCAGGGGAACACTTTAACTCTGCTTCTGTAGGTGCAGACTTCCTTGATCTTTTCTTAGCAGCAGCTCTAGTCACTGGTCCAGAGGGGGCATCTTCTGGGGGCTCAGACTCAATCAGGATTTGTCCAATGGGTAGTAAATGATTTCTATGCATTGTTTTTACATCTTTTGAATTGTTCTCAGGCCTTACTTTGTACACTGGCAGATCATCTAGTTTGCCCACTACAATGTGAGGGAGATGGTGCCATCTGTCAGCAATCTTGTGTTTGCCATGCAGTCCCAGATTTCTTAGCAATACCCGATCTCCTCCTGGAGTTCCTGTGCTTTCACCTTTTATACTTACCTTTCTTTGTTGGCAGATTTCTTTTGGCAGCCATGGTTTGAGCCAGTTAGGTACGCATGAGTTAGCTGGGCCTTTAACTTTTGCACATACTGTAAATAGTTGTCAGCTTAGAACCCATCAGGAGAGACCCCAAAACACACATCTACCGGTGAGTCGAGCTTCTCTTCCAAACATCAGCGTAGGGGAGAACCCAGTGGCATCACTTTTGGTGCAGTTATAAGCATGTACCAGGGTGCTAATTTGTTGGCTCCATCTAGGCTTGTCCTTTGGGTGCAGGGTGCCTAGCATATCTAGCAAAGTGCGGTTGAAACTGTTCAGGCTGTGGGTCCCCTGGGGTGGTAAGGAGTGGTTCTGGACTTTCTCACTCCCCACAGAGAAAGCATCTCTTTGATCAGACGACTCTCAAAGTCTCTCCCTTGATCAGAATGGATTCTTTGTGGAGCCCCATAGTGAACAAAAAAGTTTTCTCACAGTACTTTGGCTACAGTGGATGCTTTCTGGTCTTTGGTGGGAAAGCTTGGGCATATCTCGTGAAATGGTCAGTGACCACCAGCACATTACTGATATTTCTTTGATCTGACTCCAAACTCAGAAAATCAATACAGACCAGCTCCATGGGTGCACTGGTGGTTATGTTAACAAGGGGGCAGCCCTCTGGCAAAGCTTTCCTCTGTAAGCAGCGACTACAAGTTCGTATGTGTTGCTCCACATCAGCCCCCATCTTAGGCCAATAGAATCTGGATCTCACCAAGTCAAGTGTTCTGTCTATACCAAGGTGCCCCATGTGGTTGTGCAAGGACCTCAATACTGAGTCTCGAAAGGCAGTGGGCAGCACCAGTTGTTGTTTGTCTACTTGTCCCCCTCTGTCTACTGTTTCTCTATATAACAGTTTATTGATCAGTTTCAACTTAGGACCTTCTTTGTATAACAGTGCAGTTCTCAAATCAGTGGGCGTAATTTGGACAATCTTTTCCTGCATAGAGGGCTTCTAAAGCTGATTTGATCATAGGATCATGAGATTGAGCCCGCGAATACTGTCATTGTCCAGCTGAGGCAGTGCACCAATGTCTATTGCAGAAAAGTGGCAATAAGCAGCAGGTATGCAATTCTCAGAGGGTCCCAAGCAATCCACCATGCAGTCCACTGCGTCCGTGGACATTTGTTCCTCCCTGTCAAACTTCGGCAGAGTGCCGAATGTCAGGTTCTGCCAATCGGACCCAATCATTCTGGGGAACAGGCCTCCGGAGAGAGCATCAGCATCTATGTGGTTCAGACCTGCTCGGTATTCGAGAGCATAGTCATATGTAGATAATGCAGAAAGCCACCTGTGGCCAGTGGCATCCAACTTAGCTGAGGTCTGCACATAGGTCAAAGGATTATTGTCAGTTTTACTAGTATTTTAGCCCCATACAAGTACTCATGGAATTGGTCAACAATAGCCCACTTCAAAGCTAGGAACTCTAACTTATGTACAGGATAGTTCTTTTCGGATGGGGTCCAGGCTTCTACTGGCAAAGGCCACTGGTCTCAGGCCATTCTCGTGCTCTTGGTACAACACAGCCCCCAACCCTTGCAAGCTAGCATCAGTGTGCAGGACGTAAGGTTTTCTTGGATCGGCATAGGCCAGCACTGGAGCATGGGTAAGTTGATATATGATCTCATGAAAGCAGTCTCACAATCAGGAGTCCAGCGGGCCCCAAATACTTCACTCGGATGAAAATACACTCTTTCAGTCTTGAGGGACGCTGACTTTTGGTATTTTTGTGGGTTGGGGATACCCTTGAGTAAGGTTAAGTAAAGGCGGATCACTCTTGAATAGTCCTTGATGAAGCACGATAATAACCACAGAATCCCAGGAATCTTTGCAGTTCTTTTAGATTTTGGGCTGTGGCCAGGTGGTCAAGGCCTCAACTTTACTTGGTGGGTCTCTATTCCCTCGGTGGATACTATGTGTCCCACATACTTTACTGATGTTTGAAAGAATTGACACTTATCAATGGACAGTTTAAGGCCAAAGTCCTCCAGTCGATCCAATACCTTAAATAATCTGCTCTCATGTTCCTCCAGTGAGCTGCCAAACACAATAACATCATCTAGGTATACCAGGCACTCTAGTAAGTTCATGTCCCCCACTGCACGCTCCATCAATCGTTGAAAAGTGGCTGGGGCACCTGAAATCCCTTGAGGCATCCTCATGAATTCATAGAAGCCAAGCGGACAGATAAAGGCTGTCTTCTCACGGTCCTCTGGGGCCATCGGGATCTGGTAGTACCCACTGCGGAGATCCAGCACAGAGAACCACTTGCTCCCGTTTAGGCAGTCCAAAGCATCCTGAATGCGGGGCATTGTGTACTGATCAGGGATAGTCCGCCGGTTTAAGGTGCGATAATCCACGCACATCCTTACTGTCCCATTCTTTTTCCTCACTACCACAATGGGGAAGCATAAGGGCTTCTGGATTCTTGTATTACACCAGCCGCTAACATCTCTTGCAGATGCGCTCACATCATCTATATCAGCAGGTGCCAGGCGTCGAGACCTCTCCACGAAATGGTCTTTCGTCCATGCGGCGGATATTGTGCTCAGCTCCTTGCACGCATCCTCGTCCCATTCCTTTAAAGAAAACACCTGGTCTCTCTGGGCAAGCTTCTCACTGATCCTCACTTTCCATTCAGCTGGCAGCGGAGTTGCGAAATCAAACAAGTCAGGCGTTCTGTCATTCTTCCTTGAACTCTTGCTGCTGGTAGCACTGCAGTGTCTGCACAATGCACATTAGCCAGGATGCAACCTCTATTTACTCGAATGTCTCTTTCAGACACATTATGAACTTGGACCATTACCCTTCTGGCATAAGCATGGGCTCTAGCGGGCAAAATACTAGGCTTGACCAGCAGTCCCTCTGGCAATTTTCCATCGCCTGGTGCATCCAACATTAATATTTTATTCTTAACATCCTTTCTGATACGGACCTCTCCCTGTAAGGTACACTGGGCATTTGGTGCCAGGATCAGAGACTCAGGATCCTTCTTCCATACAATTCCGACCGGTTCCTCTGGTTCTATATTTTCAGCATCTCTCTGTGCCTCATAGGCCTTCTTAATTAAAGCCGGAACTCTTAAAGCTCTACTAGTCTTTGACCCCTGTTTTTCATAACACAAATGTGCCAGCCTTCTGAACATATGAGCATTTGTTCCAATCAACAAAGGGACACCATCATACAGTCCAGTGGGGGACACACTAAGGCTAGGGTCTCTACTTGTTCGGCCACTCCAGCCACGGAGGTGGGGAAAGACAGCCAAATCGGATATACCCAGAATAGGGGTAGGCCTTCTCATAACCCCATACATACGCAGTCCTTCTAATGGTTGTAAGGGTACGCTGACAAATGCTTCTGATACCAATCTTGAAACATAATTGTCACTTGGGAGCCACTGTCTAATACAGCTCTTGTAGACACTCCATTTACCTTTACAGTGGTCTCCATGGAGGGACCCACTATTCTGGACCAGTCTGGAGGCGGTAGTGGGGGCCTGGGCAACTGACCTTGCCACAAAGGACGTGAATTAGCATTTTGGTGCCCTCACTGGGATCATTTCGTGCACCTCTTAACCACTGATTTGTTCTCGAAGCTCTCCTTGTAGCCTATATGCAACTTTGTCAGTGTCTTTTGGGGATTAGCATTCCCTTTTCATGTGCCCATCCTTCCCACAATTATACAAAACATACTTTTGGAGTTTGAGCTGGCGAGGTGCCACACTGGGAGCCAGGCGAGGGTATTACTAACTGGAAACCTTGGTGCCATCTCTGTCTGCGGCGTGATAAGCATTTGGAGACATCTCGTCAGTTTCTCCACTTCCATGGTCAAGAATCGAGTTCGGAGCTGTTATCAGCAGGAGATACATGGGTGGGTATCCCCACCCCCATAGCAGATGCTAGTCGGATATAGGTCGGGCCCGTACTTGCAGGCGTGGCCTTCATAAAGGGACTGTTTTGAATTCCGGATCTCTCTCAACAGTTCGCCCCATTGTGGCATATCTTTTCCTTATCAGAGCACTCATTGACTGCCAACCTCTGCCCCTGAACTTCACTTGATGGGCCACCCTCAGTCACTCGGGTCATAGCCACAGCTATTGGTGCAGGTCCCTCCTGAGGTCGCTTTTCTCAACTCCTCAATTTCTCTCATTAACTCATCATTAGGAGGTGGGGATTCCAGTCGATTTGCCAGGCGTAACTGAAGCAACAGCAGTTCTGAGAAGGGGCAGACTTAAGGATTCTGTCAGTCTGGTTCGGTCCAGTTCAATCGCTGGCAAACTACCCTTTCTGAGGCATTCTTGCAACAATTTTTCCAGCAGAGACATACACAGACAACAACTCCCCTTGGTACTGTTGTGCATTTCTTACTCTCCACCATAGGTCCTCATCAGAATCTGGCTCCCATACACATTCTCCAAGGCCTCAAGATAGGCTTGTGCAGTCGCATCAGGTTACTGGCCCGTTTGTACGGATGGTAGCCAGGGCAGGACCTCGGAGGCTCACTAACCCTCTTTCGCTTCGGCTTCCGAGCATTGCCATTCTAGCACTTGGGGGCAACATAGTCTATCCAGGTCTCCCAGTCATCCTCCCTTGGGGGTGGGAGGTGCCAGAGAAGATCCTCAACCTTCGAGTAAGAGTCGTGACTAATGGCAGGTGCAGAAATAGGAGTCTGCATTGGTTCAGCCACCATTACGGGTACTGGAGCAGGAGAGGTGTTGGGGAGGAACACCCCAGGTGGCAAGAATAGTTTCTTCAAGTCCTCCACAGTTTTCCCTTCTCCCAGCAACCATTTAGCAAATTTCTCCTCAAAAGTTTCAGATAGTGGTGGGGCTCATTCCCCGGGTCTTTCTGTCCTTAGTTATCACTCTCCAAGCAGTGAGGGCTCCTCTGGGGTAATGGTCTGTGGTACTTTGGAGCTATCTATGGGATCCTTAAACTCTACTAGGGCCAGGAAAGTGTGGGTGAGCAGATTAGCGTGCCGACCCACCACCACAGGATTTTGTAAACCTTCCACCTTGGAAAGTACTCCCTGCACAGTGTCGTATTGATACCCAGGGGGATGTCCAGGATAAGCATAGCATTTGGGGTCGATCTCCTCCCAGTACACCACTCCACCAGCCGGTGCACAGCCACTTCTGTCGGGGTACCCATTTATTTATTTATTTATTTATTTTTCCCTTAACAGTGGTTTGTAAATATGGCCACTAGAGGACACACAATCCCAGCGGTGAGCCTCCAAAATGTAACCCCTAGATGGCGCTATCCCAGGGGCTACTACCCTGCCTGATTTGCCACTAACAGGTTGAGGGCCTGGATCCAATGAAGTGGTGCCTCCACCCAGAGGTCAGGGTTTGCAATAGTTAAACTTACTTGGTCACAGCCCTCTGGGACACTGCAACCCCCTTTCTTCCCACTAGTGGCCCACACACATAGCAGAATTACCTTCACAGTATACACTTACCCCAAGGCTGGTTCAGGCACCGGACATCCTGTAAAATAAGATACAGTGCAACAATCACAGTACAGTACTTTAACATAGACAAATACCTCAGGCAGTATAACTTTGTTGAAACAAACAGCTCTGATTTATTTAGGGGATATAACAAGGACAGGGAAATCAGGTTAATTAGCTTATCACTTTACTATCTACCTATGGCTCTGTGCAGGCCTATCCCTACCAGTTACTGTCCCTGGGTACCCAAGCCCTAGTGGCTAGTCAAACCTATTGGCAGCTAGTAGGGCCCTTTCACACAGTAAAAGGAGAATTAAACAGTCAACAGTACAGTAATTCCATTTGGATTTAATGTGGCAATTCAACAGGGAGCGACCCTGAATTAGTACTCACGACCTCCAAATAAGATAGGGTCCTTCAATGTCAGCCGGCTCACTTGAGGTACACAAACCCTCTTCACACATCCATATAAAAGAAAGCACTATACCAGGCAGGCTGCATCTGTATCCCGATGCACTACTGCACAATACCGGGAGAACACACAGCAGATTCAGTTCCTGACAGACCGAGTGTAATTTTCAGCAATTCCTCCAGTCTTCTACAGGGTGAGCCTGGTTTCACTCTTCAGAGATCCTTGATTCTTTTCACAGGACGGATTCAGTCCTAACAAGCTGCAGACCGAACTCTGGCCTTACACACGTTTTTTGACTAAAACTGCACACTGAAAAGTACAGGGCTCCTTCCTTCTTCACTGCCAAAGCTCAACTGAACTCCAACCGACAAAAACGGCACTTCCTTTGAGTTCCTCCCAGTTCTTGACTGGATTGGCTGTCACTCACAATAGACTGCTGCTGTTGGTCCAAAAGGCACCGAAGTCTAAACTACATCTCCCAGAGTCACTGCCCATACAATCCTCTTGTGGCTGGCTCAGATTATGAGTCCCAAGTTCTGATTCGTCAAGGCATCATTTTAGAGCTAGTTTACCCCACACTGATTGGTCCAGTTCAGCAGTTCAAAACCAGAATGGGAACTAGGCAGACAGTTCTGACTGGCAAAGAAAGCAGGTTAGACAAACTGTAATTTTATTATTACTGTAAATGATTTCTGGCAATCAGTTACATCTTTCAGACAGGTTCCCTTTGCACTCCTAGTGACTGCAAAAATGGGGTGAATTGGCAGCAGCTTGAGTGGTACTCAATCAAAGAAACACACAGTCCCCCATACAAACTAATTATGTCTGCAAGCAGACAGCTCTTAAAGAGACAGTACCAGAGGTTCTAAAAACACTCACTGATAAATGGCTTAAACGCCAAACACCATTCAGGCTTGGAGCATTCAAGCAAGCTCCTGGAAGTCTTTTGGGAACCCCCATTTGCAGGGGGGTTACACACAGACATCATCATCACCAATCACCATGTTGAAATAAAAAAGAGCAAGAAGAAAAAAAAAACCCTGCCTGCTTAGACTTGTGCCCCGTGGACCTCTCTCATGACCCAAGAATAAAAAATAAATGTACCTTTGCAAATTCAATTGCAGAGTAGTAGGAGCAGCTAGCAGTAGAGTGTACTCCTTTTCCGATCCAGAATTGTCTTCAGTTTTTCTTCACTTCTTGAGGTCCCTCTTGAGTCCTGACCACCCTATAATCTATCTGGGTCTGACCCAGTAATTTTTCAAGGCAAAGTAAGGAGGCTAGCGACCACACTGACGTACAGTACCTCTCAGCAAGCAAGCGAGAGAGCATGGCTTACAGACGGCAGCGGCTTACAGTGGAGCTACAGGGCCTGTCAGACTCACAGCTCACAGCACTCACTGATACAGGGTGGAGTCCAGCCTGGGGGAATTGTTTTGTTGAGCAAAATATTAAATTTACATCACCCGGTGCAGATTCCTTAGCTGGACGACAAAGTAGTCCGCGCACTCAGTCTCACTCACAGTTGCAGCAAGCAACCACACAAACGAAAGAAATTACTGTACCTTACCGAACTTTACCAGTATCAACCCCAAGCCAATAAAGCCAGATTAGCAAGGAAGGAGTCAGTCAGGAAAATGGGATGTATGGGACTGCTACCTTTCTACCTCCCTTGCTAATTTGGCTTCTAGTTCTCGGGCTCAGAAACTTTCACAGGACATTTTAAATAAAATAATTTCCTAAATCCCAGCTGTTGTTGCTGCAAAGAGACCTGGAGGTGCAAGCACAGCCAGGACAAGTTAGGTGTCAAGTCCTGATTCCCCAAAAGAAACAGAGAGGCGTTAAAGGCCGGGCTAATGGGCTGCTTAAATTAACAGGGGAGGCTGGAGCAGAAGTTCCAAAGTTGTAAAGTAGAGCCGTTATCAACCAGAGTTGCAGACATTTAACATAACAACTCTACTTTACAACTCTTCTGGGACTGGGAGGCAGACAGCTTGTATCGGACCAACAGCAGATTGTAAAGGGGCAAGGCACTGAACTATGTCACGCACTGACCCGATCATCTGCAGCATTTAAATCAATGTTAAGGGCATCACTTTTGGCCTCCAAAACTGGAGAGGCTGCAGCCACCCCTTGCCACCAACCCCCGTCTCCCCCATTCATGTGCCTGTGCTGACACTCTCTCTCTCTCTCTCTCTCTATCACTGCTCTGAGTTTTTCCACTCTGTCACTCCCTCACTCTCTCACCCCACCGCGCCTTCACGGCTCTCTCTCAGGCAATTATGTGTCTCTTTCTTTTGCTCTCTCTTCCCTTCTGCCCGCAGTCTGGTCTGCTGTTCGCTGCTCTTTCCATCCTGCCTTTTGCTGTTAGGGGTGATGGCGATTTGCGGTCACAACTTGGATGCCCTCTGCTATCTCCATCCGTGCCATGCCCACTGCCGCCTGCTCTGCCTTGCTCTCTCTGTCAGATGTGCGACCACACTTCGGAAGATCAGAACTACGATCAAGAGCCACTACTTCTACGACAGATGCTCTCTGTCTCTCCCTGGGGACAGTGACTGACGTTGTTTGGTGGGGGAGGGCAGTGCTTGGGGGACTGCTATTTTCTCATGCCAGCACACAATGCAGACTCTTACAGCTGGGACTGGGGCATGACAGGGAGAGAGATGACTGGCACCAAAAAGCATATTTTATTTATTTAGTTTTTGTTTACCGGGTAGGTACACTAGCCAGAAAGACTATTTTCTGGCACGACCTGGGAGAGTACAGAGACGGACTTCAAGAGAACAATCATGAATACATAATACAAATTACATGTAAATATTTGAGCATAACAATGGTAATTATAACAAGGATTTCAGGCAGCAAGCCCAAATGCATCAAATACAATATTCAGGTTACATAAGACAGTATAATCAGGCACATTTAAAACATCCAGACACTGATTTAACAATGAGGGATAAAGTGCTAAGAGAGCGAGACCAGTCAGGCAGAAATAGATGAAGGGGGAGCTAGAGGGAAGGTGAAAGGAGTAGAGAGGCAGTAGTGTAAAGGGTATAGAAGATGAGAGATATAGAGTTTGAGAGGAGGAAGTAGCTATGTTTATGCAGGAAAGGGAAGAGGAAAATAGAGGATGAGAAAGAGATGAGGAAGTGAAGCTGAGAGGAAGTGCGCCATGTGGGGTGGACCCCAGCACCCAAGGTGACAACTGAGTGGGGGGTGGAGTTAGTAAGGGCTAGGGTGGTTTAAAGCAGGAGCATATGTGGGAGGAGATGAGATAGTGTTAGAGGGAGTGAATATATGGGAGACCGAAAGACAGTGGCTGCGGGACACACATCAAGAATGGAGACAGAGCGCTGCCACTATTCACTGTAGCACTGACATCACTGTAACTACTATGCTGGAAGGCAGGGGAGAATGTCACAGCCTAGCAGCCCTTACTTTGCCACACCTGGCTCCCACAGTGTACCTCTCTCTCTCGTCCTGTGCCCGTAGTGCACTGCACTGATTGTGTCTGTCCCTCTGTCTTGCTGCTGGTTCAGGGGTTGGGGGTTGGGGGAGTGTGGACTCCACTACACTAAGGGACTGCTGACACGTCAAGAGGCACAGAGAGAGAGAGAAAGACAGACTTCTCCCGATGTTGTTATTGTTGTTGTCGTTTCTCTCTCTCTCTCTTTCTCCGTAAGGAACAGGAGCACTTTGTGATGGGACAGGAGAGGGGACATAAACAATGCCAGTACTCTCTCCCACTGTGTGCCTCTCCCTGTATTCCTCTCTGTCCCACTCTCTCGCCTTGTGCCCGTACCGTGCTGCAGCACTCATTACAGGGGCAGAGAGGTTGTAGGAAAAAATGCTTTCTTCTGTATCAGACCTCCACAGAAGACGGCGGGGGAAAAAATGCTTTTTTTTTCTGTGTCAGACCTCCGCAGAAGCAGGCGGGGGTTTGTAGAAGAAAAAATGCTTTCATCTGTACCAGTACCCTACATTTACTGCTGCAGTCAGAGACTGCCCCGTATCAGACTGTTCTACAAAACAGCTGATTGTACAATGATGAGGGGGTCTCTGATTGCAGCAGCCAGTTTCTTTCAACTTGGTGGCACGCTACACAACTGCTGTCATCCACAGCGTGATCCTCTATTGGAGCCAGGGAGACCAGCCCCAGAATGGACTGCTGGCACTGGCAACAACACTACCGTGCCTCCACAACTCGCTACTACAGCAAGCTGCCGCAGTATGTTTCTTGCACATGCGTGCAAGCAAACATAAAAATGAATGGATAAAAATGTTGTTGGGTGCTAATTCAAAAGGTATGGTATCCACAATAAGCCGCAGTATAACACCCACAAGTCTGTATCTGCCGGACAGCTTACTTCTCGTCTGTAACTCAAGATCTTACGTCGAGAGGGATGTTGCAGTAGGTAATAACCATTAGGAACTAGAGCCACCAGGCGCTAGGACCACACAGAAAACTTTAGCTAGCAGTGTCTGGTGGGGAAACCCCCACCCGATGTCACATGACGGACGTTAGCGTGACACTATATAGTGGGCAGTCCCCACTCCTGCCATCCAGTTCTTTCCCGTCATCGACCTGCGCACTTCGGACCTCGCGGAGAATGCTGCTTCAGTCAGCCACTATTTTCAGATGTGTATTTCACCGTTTTTCTTTATTTTCTGTATTTCTAGAAAAGTAAATCTTTTTTGTGCATATTTTCTCTGAATCCTTCCAAGTCGCATAAGAATAAGTGCAATACCTGCAGCAGACAGCCCCCTCATAAGGACAGACATTCCCTCTGTCTTTTCTGCCTGGGACCCTAGCACAAGACCAAGGACTGTGAGGCCTGCCAGAATTTCAACCAGGCCACACAGAAGCGTCACCAACAGGCCCTGGAAGCCCACGTTCTTAAACTGAAGATGACTTCCATTGGGAAGGAGCTGCGGGGATCATCTTCCTTACCATGGGGTTCTTCCGACTCCCACAAGAAAAAGGACAAGGAGAAGCACCGGGATCACGATTGGTCTCCTTCCCATCCATGGCCTCCTTCGGGAGTTGCAGATGCCGAGGGGCCTCCCGTTAATGCTAGTAATGCTCCCCCAGTCAAGTCTGCTTCCTCCGCCCTGAAGCAGCACTTGACACCTCCCCCCCACCCCCATCTGAGCTGGTTGCGGTTCAGGCGGGTGTCTTCAGAGTTCCAAAGAACTCTGCCACTCTTAGACCCCTCAAAACCCCTGGGTCTAAATCTGGTGGCACCTCTGACAACCACCCAGCCCAGGCTGATAAGTCGCATACCAGCTCCCCTAATGTCTGCCCAGCAACAGTGCTTTCATCTGGCCTCGATAACAAGCCTGACATCACTCCACCAGATCATTGCCCACTGCCACTTCAGCCGCAGCCTTCCCCAGAGGGTTCTCCCTCTTGGGCTCCTCCTTCCCTGCCTCCTTTGGTGGAGACTCCTGGCTTGCCTGATCTTCCTGAGCTGGAGATGGAGGAGTGTCTGCCCGACATCGCCCAGGTGCCAGAGCCGGAACACCTGACACTGGACCTCCCTTGGGAGCAGAGTCTCCTGCACTGCAGATTCCCCTGTCTAGGCCCGTTGCACCACCCCAGACTCTCTTCAGGGCTGATGCTGGAACCTTCTTTTTGCAGGTCTGGCGCCAGAATTGACATTACCAGGCCCTTCCTACTCTCCATCAAGGCCCCTGTCAGGTCTCTCGGCCCCTCCATCAGGGCCTTCACCTGGTTATCCACCATCAAGGCATCCATCAGGACCTTCGGCTCCGCCATTGGGGCTTTCACCCGGCCTTCTGATGCCAGGCTTCCCTGTGCCTCACTACTGCTCTCCAGGGTATCTGCCGCCAGGGTACCAAACACCAGGATAACCCACACTGGTGTATCTGATGCCAGGCTATCCCACGCCCAACTATGGTACTCCAGGCTATCATTACCCGACGCTTGGTTATTCGCTGCCGGGTTATCACTTTCCAGGCTACCCGCTCAGGTACCAGCCTCCTCCACCTTCTCAGTCTCAGGTGGACTTTAGGGCGGCACTTCAGTCTTGGCGGAGCAAGACCAGAACCCAGCTGACTTCTGAAGTGGACTGACGTCAGCCGGTCGCTGCCTCCCCGCTGATCTGACTGGAACCTTCGCCCAGGCCTGTTTCGCTAGTGGAATCTTGTCCTCCTACCTTGGGTCAGGCCTTTTGCCCTACCCCGGTAGCAGGTGATGATAGGGGCCTCACAGTCTCCTCTATGGAGTTCCCTCTTCCGTGACCTCTGTCCCCGAACAGAAGCCTTTCATTGGACTCTGACTCTGACTCTTCCACCTCCTCCGCTTTGGGCTTTGAGACCTCTCCCCCAGAGCATCCCAAGGACTCTCCCAAGTCTCCCCCAGAGGATCCCTCTTTCACAGAGATCCTTCAGAAAATTCAAGAGGTGAATGGGTGGAAGACAGAGGACCAAGACCCTCAACGCAACAGACTGGTGGAGCACCTAGATATGTCAGAGCTGTTGCCACTTCCCATTCCTCCTTGGATAGGCCCGTCCACATGAGGATTTGGCCTCCATGGTTTGGCAGCAGCCTTCGTCTGAAGCTGCAGTTGCCAAAAAAGGCAGACAGATTATATCGGGCCCCTGAGGGCAAAGACCACCTCAGTTCTCATCCTAAGGCAGACTCTGTGATCATTAATGTAGCCTATGACCGTACAGCTAAGCCAAAGCATACAAGCACCCTCCTCTTCTGACAAGGAGTTGAGGCAAATAGACCAGTTTGGATGTAAAGTTTATTCATCCTCCACATTGGCCCTCAGAGCCCTGAATTATCTGGCACACATGATCGTGTACCAGAAATTTATCCTAGGTCAGCTTAAGGTGGAGTTCGAGGCCTTGCTCAACTCTGAGGCTAAAACTATGATTGCCCAAACAGTCAGGACAGCAGAAATCTCCTGCCGTCATTCCCTAAGGGCTACATATGATGCCGTAGATGCTTCTACCCGGAGCATCGCTACTGCTGTTAGCATGTGTCTGTACTCCTGGCTGTGGGTATCTAGATTGACTCAAGATATCCAAGTGGCCTTTCGGGATGCCCCATTTCGAGGTCCAGTTCTCTTTGGGGGTGACGTCAGACATCATAACTGATCTACAGGACAGTGGCAAGGCCTTGCGCTCTGTCCGGTCAGACAAGAGACAGAAAGGACAGAGGATAGAACAGATCCTTGTTTTTAAACTCTTTCTGCATAACAAATGGGATATGCAGAAAGAGGCGAATTTGTCTGCTGCTGTGTTAAAAAGAGTGAGGAAGAGTTGAAAGGCAGTGTCGACTGAGGGGCATTTATCTAGTACTTTCCAGTCTTGGTTTGCAAGATGGTTCCTGAACTGTACCATAGAACTGGCTCTGATGACTCTATTCTACACTAGTCGGGGGGGGGGTCCAACTCCAAGCCTAAGCAGCCTTTTTATCGCCAGCAAAGGCATCAAAACAGGCAACAGCCTGCCCGACGTCAGACCAAGCATCGGGCTCCTTCAGCAACGGCCACACCACCAACCAAGTCACAGCAGGCTTCCGGGGCACCATTCCCCGGCCCCTCCGCCTTCTGACTTGCGTCAGGCCCCCAGCTTCCATCGTCAGCTCTGGAGGAACCAGTAGGGGAAAGATTCACCAAACATCTAACAGGATGGGAAGCGATCACCACAGACCTGTGGGTCCTTCAGCTAGTCGTTTAAGGCTACACCATAGAATTCACAGAAAGACCTTCAACAAATCCTCCAGGTCTCTCTCTCCCTACCCAAAAGGTCACATTCTTCTCATCAGAGAGGAAATACAAGCTCTTGTACAAAAATCCACCCTAGATCCTGTTCCTTGGAACCAGGTGGGAAGGGAATATAACTCCCACTTCTTCCTGGTCCCCAAAAAGACGGGGGACCTCCATCCAATCCTGGATCTCAACACGCTCAATCTGTACGTAGAGTACAAAAGATTTTGCATGCTGACCCTGCTGGGTCTTTTGCCACTACTTCACCAGGGACATTAGCTCTGTGCTCTGGATATGCAGGATGCTTACCTGCATAGAAACATAGACTTTGACGGCAGACAAGGACTGCCAGGCCCATCCAGTCTGCCCATTTCCCCACCCACAGGATAGGCCACAGATCCTATTCAACTGCATATTGCAGTCTTTCCCTCCCACTGCCGATTCCTCCAGTTTACTTTCCGGGGGGAACATTTTCAGTTCCAGGCGCTCCCCTTTGGCCTTTCCTCAGCTCCCAGGGTGTTCACCAAGTGCCTAGCGGTGGTGGCAGCGGCGTTACACTGCCAGGGCCTGTATGTGTTCTCGTACCTTGATGACTGGCTTCTGTCGGTGCCGTCAAGGAACAGCCTGGTAGCCTCTTTGTCCATCTCCCTGGACCTTTTTCGACAGGTGGGAATTATGGTGAACTATCCCAAGTCCCACCTTATTCCTTTGCAGCGCCTCCAATTTATTGGGGCAGTGCTGGATATAGTTCAGGGTCAGGCCTTTGTCCCCTTGGACAGGGCAGAGACCTTGCAACAACAGGCCAGCCAAGTGGGCAACCAGGCGATGGACCACAACCCGGTCTGTCTTACGCCTACTAGGTCTCATGGCCATGGCTATTCCCACTGTTCCTCTAGCCAGGCTTCACATAAAAATTATGCAGTGTACACAGAGTACAGTGGGACCAAAGATGAGATGTTATGGATCACAGAATCCTGGTATCTAACCCCATGCACTAGGATCTCCTATGGTGGCAGGTATGACAGGGTTGAATAAGGCCCTGTCCCATGTGTTATGCAGAAAGAGTTTAAACACAAGGATCTGTTCTATCCTCTCCTCTTCTGTCTATTGTCTGTCTGGTTACTCAACCACATTTTCTTGTGAGACTTAGGAACTGATCACTCCGATGGTTTCGCATTTCTCCGCTTCTCGCTGTCTCTCTGCCTACTCTTGCTATTTCTGTTTTTTCTTCCCCCCCCCCCGCATATCTGCAGTTATAAAAATATATATGAATCCCATTGTTTAAAACTGTATATAGTTTTACTGTTGAAATGATTGCAAAAGCTATTTGGAACTCAAGGGGTTAACCTGAAATGCAGTTTTTTAGCCTTTTGCAGAGATGTAAACAAGAGGTAATTTCTGGGTCATCATGTTCTTTTTGCTGCAAGAAACTGACAAGAACATTTTAGGAAAAACAGGATGTCTGTTAATGAACAGAGGTTGCAAAGACTTATAAAAACAGCAGAAATGCTTTTGCTAGAAAGACAAGGAGACCGTGTCTGAAACTTGGAATTAAGACATACCCTCAGTAGAAAGACTTTGTTTCCTCTGTTTTGACTGCCTTTGTAAATAGTTATACTGAACAAAATTGTATTTTTTATTTTACTATTATTGGAAAAAATAAAATACTATTTGCGAATTCTGAAACTGCTCCTGGTTTTCCTGTTCTTCCTGACCTGTGCCTCGATGACGGCAGGATCTGAGCAATCTCTGTTGAGGGGCTCCTTTCCAGTCTCCCTCCCCTACCTAGACCCTGACAATGGGTGCTTCTGGCCAGGGCTGGGGTGTTTACCTGGGGGAATCGCAGGAGCTCTCTCTGCACATCAGTGTGTTAGAGGTGCGTGCGGTGCTGTATGCACTTCAGGCCTTTCAGCCCCTCTTCCGCTCAGGCACACTCCTTGTCCAGACCATCAATATGACTGTGGTATGGTACCCGAACAAACAGGGAGGCACATGATCATACCCCCTTTGCAGGGAAGCAGTGTGACTGTGGTATTGGGTGTGGAGGGGTTGTGGGATAACAGATGGACCAAACACCGAACTTCAGGTTCAACATACAGTCTCTGTGTGACGTTTATTCAAAATACAAGAAATAACCTTCTGCAATGGCACATTTCTTCTTCAGTACATCAGTTTGCAGCAACAGACTACGAATGTCCTTTCTCTGCACTTAGTCAGCACCTACTGACATTGATCTCTGATCCCATTCACCAGCTGAGATGTAGCCACCACCCCTGTGCAAGCCCTGTTTGCTTGGGTAGTGGGGGCCCAAAAAGAAGAAAAACAAAACAAGCTATAAACAAAGAATCTCAATGCAGAATCACTCAAAGAAGGTCTACCCCAAAGAGCATTGGCAACAAATCAAGTTTCAAAGAAATACAACATCATACATACTTCCATAATGCAATGCATAATGGAATATATGCAAATCACCATGACATTTCTGGCTTGTTAAGTTTACAACAATTTACATGCATTTTAAATAGCACAACTAGCTTAATTTCTATAATAGTCACGTAGTACTTTTTACCATTATCAAAACACCAAGTGCCATGGTATTTGCAACATTTACAGGTTTCATAAACATAAGATATATTATGACATAGTGCTATTACATACTAAATCCAACAACAATAAACACAATCTGTTTTACATATCCTCTGAGGTCACCACTATAACTTCCCTGTACGAGGACCTGAGAGGGAAAAGGAAAATTAGAGAGGACACCATAGCATAGTCAGGAAACTGGGAGTGATGCTCGTAGGTGGCCAACCTTATGGACTAGAAATTGTAAAGGATAGATTAGGCTAAGAAAATAGAAGAACTGTTGCAACGAATTTAAGAAAAGGTCGGTCCTCAAGAGTGGCAGGAGCTCCCGGTCACATTGGGCAGTTCAGCACAGCATCCAGCTGATGGCAGTGCACGTCCCAGGAGTTCACAACATCCTGATGGACAGGCTCAGCCGCACTCAGGCAAGGGCACACTAGTGGGAACTGAAACAATCGGTAGTCGAGGATCTGTTCTATCTTTGGGGTCATCCAGAACTAGATCTGTTCGCCTCCCTATCCATTGCAAAACTGCCCAGTCTCTGCTCGCTCATTCCCAGGCCTGGTGTATTCTGGTGAGACACGCTGTCTCTCTGCTGGACTTGGAGGTTCTTGTACACCTTCCTGCTTCTGCAGAGGGTACTTATGAAGCTACAGACGGAAGGGGCTTGCATGATTCTGATCACCCCTCATTGGCCTTGCCAAATTTGGATCCCTCTGCTCCAGCAGTTGTTGGTGGAGCTTCTGGTACAGCTACCCCTCTGCCAGGACCTGCTGACCCAGGATCAGTGCAAGCTACTACATCCAGGTCTTAAGTCCCTTCACTTTCATGCATGGTAGCTGCTGACATAGCTGCTGCATGCTTTGGGGTCTCTTCCAGAGTTGCACAGGTCCTTGCGGAGGCCTGAAAGTCATCCACAAGAACCACATATGCTATGAAATGGAAGAGGTTCTCCATTTGGGCATCCAACAAGGGTTGGGACCCTTTCTCTTGCCTGGTCCCGCAGGTCATGGAGTATCTACTGCACCTCTCTGACCTTGGCCTTAGTTACTGTTCCCTGCAGGTTCATTTGTTCACCATTTCTGCCTACCATGTTCCGGTGGATGGCAAAACCATGGCTCAGTTGGTGGTTTCCAAAACTTTCTGAAAGGAATTTTCTGTCTGAAACCCCCAATCAGGAACCCTGTTCCTTTGCGGGATCTGAATTTTATTCTCAGAAGCTCACTTTGCTTCCCTTCGAACTGGCCGTGAGCTGCAACCTGTGCTATCTTACTTGGAAAGTGCTATTTTTAGTTGCCATTACTTCTGCTCGAAGGATTTCCGAACTTCAGACCCTCATGTGTAAGGAGACTTATTTGATTTTCCAGAGAGACCGGGTGGCTCTGCGTACAAGTTCTAAGTTCCTACTAAAGGTAGTTTCTGAATTTCTTTGAATCAGGTGATATACTTACCAGTGTACTATCCTGAGCATTCTAACCAAGGGGGGAGGCCATTCTGTACACTCTGTCTGCACAGAACTTTGCGTTACTATAGGAACCGGACTAAATCAGTTCACAAAACGGATCAGCTTTTCATTTCCATTGCATCCAAGAGAGAGGACGGTGCAGTTTCCAAACGGTGTTTGTCCAAATGGTTGGCAAACTGCATTTTGTTTTGTTATCAGAAGTATAACAAGCCTCTCCTGGGGAAAGTTAAGGGCACTGAACCAGAGGCATGGCTGCATCTACTGCTTGTTTCAGGAATGTTACCATAGAAACATAGAATTTGATGGCAGATAAGGACCGCGTGGCCCACCCAGCCTGTCCATTTCCCTACCTAATGGATAAGCTGCAGATCCTAGTTCACCAACAGCCTACTTCCCCCTTCCCCCCACTGAGCCATGTGCCATGGACATTTGTGCGGCAGCCACCTGGAGTTCTGTCCACACCTTCACTAAGCATTACTGTCTGGACATTGCTTCTAGGTGCAGGGCAGGCTTTGGGCTAGCTGTCCTTCAGGGCCACCTGTCTTAATTCTGTACCTACTGCAGGCCTTTTCTGCCTCCCATGTTTCTCTGTCTGACTTCCACTGCTTGGGACTTAGTCCTTATGGTTATTACCTACTGCAAGAGCCCTCTCGAAGTAAGCTAGTACAGTTACGTAAGAACTTACTGTAACAGTAGATCTTCGACAGAGGCTCTTGCAGTAGATCCCTTTTTCCCTCTCACCATCCCCCGCTTCTGCAGTTGTTTCTTTCTATCCTTTCTTTTGGCTATGGGAGCCCACTCCTTTCTCCTCTTGTACCTTCTTAGGTCTCTGGTGGGAGAACTGGAGGGCAGGCGTAGGGACCGCCCACTATATAGCGACAGTGACATCAGGCGGGCAGTCCCCCACCAGACACTGCTAGCTAAAGTTTTCCGTGTGGTCCTATGCCTGGCGGCTCTAGTCGTAATGGTTATTACCTATTGCAAGAGCCTCTCTTGAAGATCTACTGTTACAATAAGTTCTTACGTAACTGTACTTTTTCTTCCTCAGCATCAGATTCATGCATAGTGTACAGTTGGTCAGGGTAATAGGGGTCTTCAAACAAGGCTGTGTGCATGAACATTTTTTTATTTTCCTCAAGACTCACTTTCACCAACTGAAAGGTCAGATGCACTGCTGCTCTTTATGAAACACAAAACCAGATCAGGAGCACACAACACATGCCGTGCTGTGCAGTCACTGAAACAATTGACGCACAACGTGGTCACTTCCTGATCTTACTAAAGATCATGTCCTTGAACATCTGTAGCTTCCTCGCTAAATTAACTCAGCTTGAGGCTTGGATAGCCCATAACCAGCCTGATGTCCTTGCTTTGACTGAAACCTGGCTGTACCTGCGTACTGCCAACTCTGATCTCTCCATCCCTGACTACAATCTGCATAGGTTTGACCGTTCTATGAAGGGGGGGGGGATTGTTGGCCCGGTGGCACTGAAGGTTGAGGCGCTGGATGCCACACCGACGACCCATGTTCGGGAACGAGCGCAGGCCACCGGGGGTCGGCAGAGGAGGAGAAGGATTGAGCTTCCCAACGACTGCTGTCCTTTTCTGGGTTTGGGGGGGGGGGTTCCAGAAGTTGGTGATTGCCTGCCCCCTAACGGTGGCTGTGGGGCAGAGCACTGATGCTGACGATGAGGGCAGGGATGGGGCAGACACCTGGAGAAGCACACACGGGAGCGTGCTCATTGCCTTCGGTGGCGTCATTGCATGAACCACCCCGAGGAAGAACAAGAGAAGATATGGCACGCGGCTTGATGGCCGTCCCGGGATGTACCACCTTGCTCCGAGGGTGTTGCCCTCAGTACACTGGATCTGTTCTTGGCGGTGAGTAAGGGGAGCTCACCGCCTCCCTGCCATGGGGGGCAAGCAGTGGGGGTATCACTGGGGGTGAGGGCCTCACTAGGAGCCGGGGTGCACCAGGACAGCAGCCGGATGTGGGCTGACCGTGGGGGGGATAAAGAAAGGGGGGAGGGGAGTTGCATAATCTACATCCAGAACCATCTGCTGTGCCACAGAATCCAACTGGCTTCTGCAGATAGTGACTGTGAATGTAATGCGTTAAAAATCCTGCTAGGCAAAGGGTGTAAAGGCCTAGTTGTCTTGGCAGTATACATTCCACCTGAGCAGCAACAAGCAGGGCTGGAAGCCTTCAAGACCCTTTTCACCCAGGCCAGCCAAAATAAAGAAACCATTATACTCAGGGGTCTTTAATTCCAACTGGATGGCCAGCTCCAGTGCGAGACGCAGAGAACTAATTTCTGGGCTCTACCTAATGCAAATGATCTCCAGCACCACAAGAACTAACTATCGTACGGGGACCACTACCTTAATCGACTGGGTACTAACCACACACCCAGAAGGACTATCCAATGTTACGGTTCTGCCCGACACCCTTAGCGACCACTCACCTACCCAATGTGAGTGGTTGGCTAAAAAGATTAAGTCCCCCCCCCTCGACTAGTGTAGAATAGAGTCATCAGAACCAGTTCTGTGGTCCAGTTCAGGAACCATCTTGCAAACCAAGACTGGAGCATACTAGATAAATGCTCCCTGGTCGACACTGCCTTTCAACTCTTCCTCACTCTTTTTAACACAGCAGCAGACAAATCCGCCCCCTATCTCAGGAACAAGATAAAAGGCAGTAGCATGGACTGGGTCACCTCTCAACTCCTCAGCATGATGTGACAGCGGGACCTCCTCTGGCACAGCGCTAAGGCAACAAGGGCAACTTTGGACATCCTAAATTGCAGAGCAGCCAGAAACAAATGCACCTGGGCAATCCAACAGGCCAAAGCGACATATCACAAGACCCTGCAATCCCAGTGCCTGGGAGTTAGTAAGAAGTTCTGGGCCTCAATAAAGAACCTCCTCGGGACCGGCGATAGATCACCCCCTCCTCCATGCTTCAACGTAAAGGGGAGATCATTATAGATGATGCTGCCATGGCCAATGTATTCAACGAAGCCTTCACAGAGTACAGCGTGGTCCTCCCTCCAGGACCTACCATGCCCATGGCAGTATTCTACCCACTAATCAACTGATTTCCCCTAACATCTGCCCTAATTTCTACTTCAGACAAATGACAGTTGCCGAAGCCAGAAAGTACATCTCCAGAGTCCTTGGCAAAACCGGTATGGGGGGTAATGGTCTCGATATGAAACTGGTCAACATTGGTCTACCTGAGATCATTATTCCCATTACCAAGCTGTTCAGCCTTTCACTCCGCATGTCCTCTTTCCCTTCTGCCCGGAAATCCGCTCTGGTCACCCCAGTGCTAAAAGGGGGAGACAGAGCACTAGTAGCCAGCTATAGACCCATATCAATCCTGTCCCCGCTGTCCAAAGCTTTTGAGAGAATCACAGCCGACCAGCTCACGGCCCACCTGCTTAAATAAAACCTCCTCTGCCCCCCAGCAGCACGGGTTCCACTGGATGCACAACACAAGCACGGCTGTAATTGATTTCACTGGCTATGTGCACGAGGCACTAGACCAGGGCAGTATGGTTGGGGCAGTCTTCATTGACTTGTCCAAGGCCTTCAACCTTGTCAATCACCAGCTACTGCTTCATAGGCTAAGAGCCTTAGGACTGTCCCCAAATACAGTCAGCTGGTTCTCCAGCTACCTGACTGGGCGCTCCCAGCAAGTAAAAATCAATGGAGCCATATCTGAGATTTATAAAGTCACAGTTGGGGTCCCCCAAGGGTCAATCCTGGGCCCTCTTCTATGTAGCCTCTTCATGAATAATCTACCAGCTGCATGCTCTACCTCAGAAATACTGCTTTATGTGGATGACACAGTAATCTTCACTCGTAATCCCTGCCAAGAAACGCTAACCAGGAACCTTCAGCACAACTTTAATCTCATTCAAAACTGGCTCGCCGATAGTCTTCTGGTGCTCAACAGCAAAAAGACTAAAACTATGCTCTTTGCTGGTCATCAAGAGAGGAGACTTACAAACCTCTCTCAATTACCTACAGCTCTCTCTGTCCTTGAGCAGGTGTCTTCATTCCGGTATCTGGGAGTCACTGTTTACGAATCCCTCTCCTTCGACGAACACATATCCAATCTCACCATTGCTGCCAACAGGAAATTAGGTGCCCTCTATAGGGTTTGGTTCTGCCTAAAAACTGAGGCTAGGCTCCAGGCAATTAGAGGAATGATTCTACCAATTCTTGACTGTGGAAATGTAGTACATGGTGCTGCCACTGACACCAGCCTCTGCAGAGTTCAGACTTCCCTCAGTAAAGCCTGTAGATTCGCTCTTGGTGCTGATCGACTTACGCACACATGCAACCTTTTAGTAGGACGAACTGGCTCCCTCTCCAAGACCGGATCAAGTTTCATTCCTGCATCGTTGGAAAGAAGGCCCTCCTTGGCCTTGCTCCACCTTCCTTACAAGCTCTATTCCGACCAGCCCCGGCTCAGCATGCCACTAGCAGTGTCTCTAAACACGCACTAGCTGTGCCATTTAGAAAAACAGCCTTGGGAAAATGAGCCTTTGCTGTTAGGGCTCCCTCTTGGCTTAATGCACTCCCTTTCTCTGCTAACAGCCACACAAGCCTGAGCCATTTCAAAACTGAACTAAGAAAATCCATCGCACCCCCTGAGCAGTGCTTCTGCCATCACTAGTCCCCTGTGGATACTAGCTCTCCTAATGCTTTTGGCCTGGCCCTGGCTGCATACTCAATTCCATTGTCAAAGCCCCTTACCCACATCCTCCCCCAATTCTCTCCTGTCTACCTACCCCTCCATAACCCCCCACTACCTACCTTCCTTAGCCCCCCACCACCACGTCCCCATCTAGGCAACCCTGTGGGTGCTGTCATTGCCCCCTACCTATCTCCTGGGTCCTGTCATTTCCCTCTACCCATCTCCTGTGTCCCACCTAGCTAGACCTTGGGCGCATCGCTAGTGCTGCATCTTCTATCTCATTCACTTTTATTTATTTCTTGTGCCGTTCACTTTAGCATTTTATCTCCTCCCTCTGGGATGTGATCCCTAATAACATGTTGTTCTGAACTTGTGATTCCTTTGATATTATACCTGTTATGTTGTATACACTTTGTACTTAATTATTTAAAATTGACAATGCTTCTCAGCTGCCTATTCTCTCCCCCCCCCCCATTTACTGTACAATGAGGATCCTTCATAAAGGAGCTTTTAGCTCAAAGGATGTTATTCTGACTTATAAAATTAAAAAAAATTAAAAATTACTTCAAGGAGGGCTCTTGCAGCAGGCCACATGGGTAGGACTAAGCCATCAGGTGCCAGGACCACATGGAAAACGTCTAGCTAGCAGTCTACCACGGGGGACCACCCACCACCAACGTCAGCCACTGACGTCAGCATATCCTACAATGGTGGCAATCTCCCACACCTACCTCAGTTCTTTTCCCGCCGTCGACCTGCACACATTGGACCTTAGCAGATGCCACAGCTATAGTCGACTGTCACTACCTGCGCTTGCCAAACGTTTTTATTTTCCATTTTTCTTTAATGTTAAACATTGAATTTTCAGTGTTTTTGTTGATAAGTTTGTCTTCTCCACCAGCTTCATCTTCCAGCTGCTCCACTAAGTGTGCCTGCGGCAAACAGATTCCTGAAAAAGATGGCCACTCTGCGTGTCACATCTGCTTAGGCCCCAGTTACAACACCGAAGCCTGCCAGATTTGCCAGAAATTCAATCAGGCCACTCAGAGACATCATCTAAAAACTTTGGAGAGCCACCTTTTGAAGCAGACTTTGGCCACAATGGAAAAGGAGCTGCAGGCCAGGAGCTCGTCAGCCGCACCGGCGCAGTCCTCCAGGGCCTCTTTTTCTTCATCTCAGAAATCTAGTGGGAAGCACAAACACTTGGACTAGTCTGCATCCTGCTTGCTGTTGCCCCACAAACCCTCAACTGCGACGGGGTCATCCTCCAGTGGGTGTTGTCCCCTTCAGCCCTGCCATCCCTCTCATCTTCCAGGGTCCTGGTGGCTCAGCTGCACATCATCATTACTATTTCAGGCGGTGGCTCCTCAGAGCAGGAGACTTCGTCCCCTGCTCCCCAGCCCCTGACGATCAGGCCCATATCTACCACAAGCTCTCAGTTAGGTGGCTTGGCCAGTGTTGGTTCCTTGTGTGTTGTTTCCTCTACTGTCTCTCCCCCCCCCCACCCAGCCATGGCACTGCTGTCGTTCCCTACCTTTGGCGACACCAGTCCTTCTAGGCAGTGCCCGTAGCAGGCCACTGCCGCTTCTTCTACTCCGGTGTCGCCTCTGCCAATGGGGTCTTCTCCCCCCACCCCCACAAGGCGCTGGCTTCTCTGGCTAGTCATGTGCTGGTGGACCCTTCCCCAGATGCTCCTGGCCAACGCTCACTGGACAACCGCCAGTACTGCCGCTGCCTCAGCCTGTGGACCCAATGCTGGCATCACTCCTGTTGCAACCCGTGTCTCAACTAACACCCACTGGACTGATATCGAATCCTCAGCACACGCCAGGCATCCCTACTCCTAGGTACCCAATGCAAGCCCCACTGCTATCATACCCTTACCCAGTGCCTTCCTGTCCCTACCCACCGGTGTATAATCTACCACCACCAGTGGATTATCACACGCTGTTTTCGGCATGGTGGTCTTTTGTTCAGAGGCAGACCCCCCACTCGTAGAGGGCTGCCTCCGGCATCCCCCCAGCATCCACCCTGGGACCCACTGCCTCAGAATACGGGCTGGGCTGGCCCTAGTGAATCCCAAACATTGGTTTATTCTGGGTCTCGACACAACGTCGGCTCTGGCCATCGCCGAGATGAGTGTATGCCACCGGCGTCGGACCCAGCTAGCAAGACCAGTTAAGATGACTCAGACTGTTCCGGGTCTTCCTCCTCACTCGGGGAGTCTTTAGATGGGGAGGACCATCCAAGGGAGGTCCTTAAATCCCGGCCCCCGATGACCCAGCATTTATGGAAGTCATGCGCCACATCCAGTCCATTATGGGCTGGGAAACAGAAAAGCAGGACCTGGAGCGCTGTTGCCCGCCTGTGTACGTAAGGCAATGAGATGCCCTCCCAGTGGTAATGCCACCCATGATTGAGTCCTATGAGGATGTCACAAGAGAGGCATGGAATCACTCCTCTTCCACTCCTCCATTGCCCAGGAAAGCGGACCGCCTTTACCATGCCCCTGCTGGTAAGCCCTTCTTAGGGAGTCACTCCAAGGCTGATTCTGTAGTCATAAATGCAGCACATGACCATACCAAAAAGCCCAAGCACCTTAATGCCCGTCCCCCAGACAGGGAGTCCCAGTAGCTGAACCACCTGGGTAAGCACATGTTCGCGTCTACTACCCTGGCTATTCGGGCCATTAATTACCTGTCCCATATGGTCAGGTATCAGAATGTCCTCTGGGACCAGGCCAGGGACCTGGTGCAGGCGTTGCCAGAAGACCCCACCGAGACTGAGCTTGCCCAACTCTTGAAGTTGGGCTCAGACGTTGGCAACCATCTTCTCCGGGCTCCTTATGATGCCGTGGATGCCTCTGAATGCGGAGTGGCTGCTGGGGTCTGCCTCTGGTGCCATTCTTGGCTCTGGGTCTCCAGCTTTGCCTCGGATGTGCAAGCGAAAGCAGCTCTTGCAGCAGCAGGCCCTGCTTTCCCTCCCTCCTTCCCCTGCTGCTCTTTGTTCCTCTCACACTGCTTCTGCCTTTCTTTTGGCTCTCGGGAACCTCCTTGTTTCTCCTTTTGCTGCCCTTTTGGTGTCTCCGGTGGGAGAACTGAGGTAGGTGTGGGGGACCTTCCGCCTTTAGAAGATAGTCTAATGTCAGTGGCTGACAGTGATGGGTGGTCTCCCATGGTAGACTGCTAGCTAGAAATTTTCTGTGTGGTCCTGGCGCCTGACTGCTTAGTCCTACCAGTGTGGCCTGCTGCAAGAGCTTCTCTCGAAGATCTACATTATGGTAAGTTCTTACGTAACTGTATTTTTTCGTTGGCGCTTTTCTTGATTTTTTTTTTTAGAAACAGAATTTGCCAGCAGATAAGGACTTTGGCCCACCTAGTTGTGCCCATTTTTCCCTGCTTACAGTATCACCACAGATCCCACTTGATCTCAGTCCCTTTCATCCCCCCTTCCCATTCCCTAAGATTCCCTTATGCCTGTCCCATGCATTCTTGAACCTTACCACTGTTTGTGCCCCCCCCCACCTCCATTAGAAGGCTGTTCCAGGAATCCACCACTCTTTATGTGAAGAAGTACTTCCTCACATCTCTCCTTAATCTAACCCCCTCCAGCTTTGTAGCATGTCCCTGTCCCTGAGCACCTTTTTTCTTAAAAAAAAAAAAAATACTTCTGTTCTCATTTTCTACCCAAGGTATTTAACAGTCTCTGTCATATCCCCCTTTCCAGGGTGTACGTATTTTGGTCCTTTAATCTGTCCTTGTAGGGCTTCTGATGCAGACCCTGCACCATTTTAGTTGCTGTCCTCTGGACCGCTTCCACCCTGTGTCCTTTCTGAGATACGGTCCTAGCTTGGTTTAACAAAAAATAACTAACTAATCATGCACTTTTTCTAATATGGGGATAAGATAATACACGCACCAATTAAGGTAAGAATACCGGAATCCCTCTTTAATTAGTAAGTGCAGTATTTGAGTTCTACATGGCAGTAGTTTCCTTTGCTACCCCCACATACAGCACATACACGATAAATTAAATTCACCCCATGGTTCTCTCTAAAATATCAGCAGCCAGGTTAATGAATGCACCGCTTATTCTCAGAAGATTATGGGCTGGTTT
Source organism: Neoceratodus forsteri (assembly GCA_016271365.2). Classification (NCBI taxonomy): domain Eukaryota; kingdom Metazoa; phylum Chordata; order Ceratodontiformes; family Ceratodontidae; genus Neoceratodus; species Neoceratodus forsteri. Next base: position 1,060,252,701 of record CM028135.1, read on the forward strand.
GAGGGCAGTAGTTCAGAAACTGTTGACTACTGTCCTAGCAACAGGGCTGTAGAACAAAATATGATTGGTCATGTGACTGTGTTTTAGCCAATCAGATTGCAAGTTACTATCCAAAGAGAGATATGTATGTATATATATTTTAAGGATAATTAGAAATGGCCGATTTCAATCTGATTTTCAGATTTAGAAATTTAGGAACTTCCAAATCCTAATCTGATTGTGACTTAAGTCCTAAAAGGACCTCAAAATTGGATATGGAACACTAAATCCTAAATTCCTACGTAAAAATAGGTTTTAGAATTCAGTTTAGGAATTAGGATTTTTGGACTCTAATTCTGAAAATCGGATCAGAATCCAATGAATTGGATTCCATTCTTTGGATTCTGAGTAATCCTAATATATAGAGAATAAATGATGGCAACGTGTGGTACACAAGGAAAAAATACTATCAAGGGGTTGAACAAGCCATAAAGCCATGAGGCTGAAGGGTGAGTTCCATTTACTTATTTATTTATTTATCTTTTTGGTTTTTTTGGTAACCGGTACACTAGACAACCAACTGCCTATTTTCAGGTACGACCCGGGAGATTACATTACACAAGAGAACATCAAGAGTTGTAGTTCAATACAGCAAGGAAGGACAATAAATATGCAAGTACATGTACAATAACCTGGTTAAACAGTTGGAAAAAAAAATGCCAAGTGGGATACAATCAGAGAAGGTTGAACAGATTCAGAGTAAAAGTTTTAAAACCGGTTGACAGGAATTTATACCTGTGAAAACACTTAAGTGCCAGTGCTAGCAAACTCAGGACAGAGGGCAGTGCTCTATAAACAAGGGACAGGTAGTTAAAAACCTTATTTAGGTAGTAAGGTAGGAGGGAAGGAGATGGACTTTCTATCTTATCCTCAAGATACAGCAGCTTATAAGTGAGAGTGGTCTGAGGGGTTGTGAGTTCAAGGGGGTTGGAAGCAGTTGCAAGCCATGGATTGGATAAGGTGTGTTTTTAAAGGCAGATTTGAACGAGGAGGTGGAGTTATGGACAGTTTGGGGGAGACAGTTCCAGAACCTGGGTGCAAACCTGAAGAAAGCCTGCTCGCCCATCTTGATAGTTCGCTTGAGTGTGGCAAGCAAGGTAGAGTCTCTGGACATGAGGGAGTAGGTGGAGCAGCCTCTGGGAGGTGGTGGTATGTGTATGGTGGGGCAGGCTGTGGGAGGTGGTGGTGGTATGTGTATGGTGGGGCAAGCTCTAGGAGGTGGTGGTATGTGTATGGCGGTGCGGGTTCTGGGAGGTGGTGGTATGTGTATGGCAGGGCAGGCTCTGGGAGGTGGTGGTATGTGTATGGGAGGGTAGGCTCTGGGAGGTGGTGGTATGTGTATGGTGGGGCAGGCTGTGAGAGGTGGTGGTATGTGTATGGCAGGGCAGGCTCTGGGAGGTGGTGGTATGTGTATGGGAGGGCAGGCTCTGGGAGGTGGTGGTATGTGTATAGCGGGGTGGGCTCTGGGAGGTGGTGGTATGTGTATGGCAGGGTAGGCTCTGGGAGGTGGTGGTATGTGTATGGTGGGGCAGGCTGTGAGAGGTGGTGGTGGTATGTGTATGGCGGGGTGTGTATGGTGGGGCAAGCTCTAGGAGGTGGTGGTATGTGTATGGCGGAGCGGGTTCTGGGAGGTGGTGGTATGTGTATATCGGGGCAGGCTGTGGGAGGTGGTGGTGGGGTGTGTATGGTGGGGCAAGCTCTAGGAGGTGGTGGTATGTGTATGGCGGGGTAGGCTCTGGGAGGTGGTGGTATGTGTATGGCAGGGCAGGCTGTGGGAGGTGGTGGTATGTGTATGGGAGGGCAGGCTCTGGGAGGTGGTGTTATGTGTATGGCGGGGTAGGCTCTGGGAGGTGGTAGTATGTGTATGGGAGGGCAGGCTTTGGGAGGTGGTATGTGTATGGCGGGGTAGGCTCTGGGAGGTGGTGGTATGTGTATGGCGGGGTAGGCTCTGGGAGGTGGTGGCATGTGTATGGCGGGGTAGGCTCTGGGAGGTGGTGATATGTGTATGGCGGCAGGCTCTGGGAGGTGGTGGTATGTGTATGGCAGGGTAGGCTCTGGGAGGTGGTGGTATGTGTATGGCAGGGCAGGCTCTGGGAGGTGGTGGTATGTGTATGGGAGGGCAGGCTCTGGGAGGTGGTGGTATGTGTATGGGAGGGCAGGCTCTGGGAGGTGGTGGTATGTGTATGGCGGAGCAGGCTCTGGGAGGTGGTATGTGTATGGCGGGGCGAGCTCTGGGAGGTGGTGGTATGTGTATGGCGGGGCAGGCTCTGGGAGGTGGTGGTATGGATATGACTGGGCAGGCTCTGGGAGGTGGTGGTATGTGTATGGCAGAGCAGGCTCTGGGAGGTGGTGGTATGTGTATGGCAGGGCAGGCTCTGGGAGGTGGTGGCATGTGTATGGCGGGGCAGGCTGTGGGAGGTGGTGGTGGTATGTGTATGGCGGGGTAGGCTCTGGGAGGTGGTGGTATGTGTATGGTGGGGCAGGCTGTAGGAGGTGGTGGGATGTGTATGGCAGGGCAGGCTCCGGGAGGTGGTGGGATGTGTATGGTGGGGCAGGCTTTGGGAGGTGGTGTTATGTGTATGGCAGGGCAGGCTCTGGGAGGTGGTGGTATGTGTATGGCGGGGCAGGCTCTGGGAGGTGGTGATATGTGTATGGCGGGGCAGGCTCTAGGAGGTGGTGGTATGTGTATGGCAGGGCAGGCTCTGGGAGGTGGTGGTATGTGTATAGCAGGGCAGGCTCTGGGAGGTGGTGGTATGTGTATGGCGGGGCAGGCTGTGGGAGGTGGTGGTATGTGTATGGCACGGTAGGCTCTGGGAGGTGGTGGTATGTGTATGGCGGGGTAGGCTCTGGGAGGTAGTGGTATGTTTATGGTGGGGTAGGCTCTAGGAGGTGGTGGTATGTGTATGGCGGAGCAGGAGCTGGGAGGTGGTGGTATGTGTATGGTGGAGCAGGCTCTGGGAGGTGGTGGTATGTGTATGGTGGAGCAGGCCCTGGGAGGTGGTGATATGTATATGGTAGGGCAGGCTCTGGGAGGTGGTGGTATGTGTATGGTGGAGCAGGCTGTGGGAGGTGGTGGTATCTGTATGACGGGGCAGGCTCTGGGAGGTGGTGATATGTGTGTGGCAGGGCAGGCTCTGAGAGGTGGTGGTATGTTTATGGGAGGGCAGGCTCTGGCAGGTGGTGGTATGTGTATGGCAGGGCAGGCTCTGGGAGGTGGTGGTATGTGTATGGCAGGGCAGGCTCTGGGAGTTGGCGGTATCTGTATGGTGGAGCAGGCTCTGGGGGGTGCTGGTATGTGTATGGTGGGTGTGTAGGGGTGTGGGAATGGAGCTGCTTGTACATGGAGCAGCCAAGGGCATAGGCTTGTGAAGTGGAGGGGGATAGCCACCCTAAGGACCTGTAGAGTGGCACAATGGTGAGTGAGGTGTGGGGGTGAGAGGGCAAAGTGGCAGATGTTTATGAACGTGACATCCCACTTGTGTAAGAAAGACGAGGGGGCATTAGCAGTTAGTATGGACCCATATTGTAGGCAGCGGAGGAGTACAATCTGAGCGATGGTCTGCCGATCCTTGGGGGTGAGCAGTTTTTTGATGTGCTAGACTAATCTGATCCAAGAGTTAGCAGCTTTGCATTGATTTGTAATGTGGAGGTGAAAGTCTAAGCCAGGGTCAAGGGTGATGCCCAGATATTTGAATTCCTCTACTCGAGAAAGAGGGGAATCATTGATGCACCTGAAATCTAGGAGGAGCAGACAGGATGATCTCTATACTCGAGATCCGAATAACATAGCTTGAGTTTCTGATTTGTTGAGAACCAAGCTATTTTCCTGTAGCCAAATCTGAAAAAGGGTGAAATCCTTGTTAAGCTGTGAGTGGATGTGCTGGATGCTTTGTGCATTGTGATGTATGGGTATGTCATCGGCATATGTTATAAGTGAGCAGGAAGAGGAGACGAATGGGAGGTGGTTTATGAAGACTGAGAAGAGGAGTGGACCAAGAATAGATCCCTGGGGGATACCATGAGTGACGGGCAACTGGTCTGAAGATGCAGAGCCAAACTTGACAAATTGGCTCCGGACGGACAGATAGAGAACCAGGAGGTAGCGAGGGAGGGGGAAACCCTGAGGGCAGTTAGCTTTTGTGTTAGGAGATAGTGGTCTATGAGGTTGAAGCCTTGGATAAATCGATAACTACGGCACCAGTGTGGGACTTTTTATCCATGGAAGTTTTATGATATTGTTCCATCCTGAGATAGTATTTCATGAGTATGCCAAACTTTGCCATCGTTTAGTTTATGTAATGCATTAGGTCGGACACTGTTTGTTGTGTCCAGTGTTTTTCTGTGGTGTTGGACTTTTCCTTAGTGTAGTGCTAGTGTATTTCTGTAGTGTGGTTTCTTAGGGACTGCCTGTTTTGGCCCTTTAGTGTTTCTGTACTGCAGGGGCCTCCTACTAAAGGAGGCATGGCTCCTGTGGTCTTCCCATAACATTTTTCAGAATGGAGAGCAGTGTGACATGCAGTCTACAATGGCATGGTGTGTGGTCAGGAGCTGCATGGCATGGGGTGGCGAGTGGCAGTTTAACTGCTTACAGGAGCAGCAGTTCAGCGCACAGTGTGGTCGGGAGCATCGGTGGCTATAACTTCATGGAGGGAGGACCGTCAGTGGCAGCACGGAGGGCCCGACAGAGAGACCTGTAACAATGAGGAACATGGTGGTTTGGTTAGTGAGGCTGGCGGGAGGATGCTGGGTGTGTTGCTTGTGTAGACTAGGGTACTTTTCTGCAGTTACATGTATGGGGGTTTTAGGGTGGGTGGATGTACGGGGGTTGTAAGGTGGGTGTTATGAGTGTTAATCAGGTGGCTGACCCATGTGTTATTAAGGTGGCTGACCCATGTGTTATTAAGGTGCTTGTTACATGTGTTATTACAGAGGTATTAGGTTATGGTGGTTTGTAATGTGTTGAGTAATAATGAAGAGAAAATAACTGCTCTGAAAAAGGTACCTTTTTGATGATTGTGGGATGCAGGCAGTGCTTCTTCCGAACAGTGTTATTGTGAGATGGGATCTGGAGCTGTGGGAAAAGTAGAGCTATGGGGTGAAGGGGAGGGGAGTTTGCAGTGGTGCATGGGGGCCATTTGTTTGTAAAAAATGGTAATTCTTATATTTGTTTGCAGTTGTGCGTATTAGGTGGACAGAGAGATAGCTGCAGTAGTGGAGAGAAAAGGGAGAGGTTCTGTTGGGGGATGGGGGGGCCAAAAAGTACTGAGGCAGAGTAGGAGAAATAGTGTGTGGAAAGTGAAAGTAGATGAGTAGTGCCAGTTAAGTGTGTGTGTGTGTGGGGGGTGACTGTTAGGGTACAATAAATGGAAGGTTCTAAAATTGATTTAATATGAGGGGAAAAAATGTAATTTATTTCAATGGATATTGTGTCCACACCTATTGCATAAACTATATCTTTGTATGTGTGTGACTGTATGTAACCCCCCTGCAAATGGGGGTTCCCAAAAGTCTCCTAGGAACTGGCTAAGTGCTCCCCGCCTGAATGGTGTTCGGCGTTTAAGCCGTTTATCTGTGAGTGCTTTTAGAGTCTCCGGTACTGTCTCTTTAAGAGCTACCTGCTCGCAGGTCAGATTAGTTTGAATGGGGGGACTGTGTGGTTAATGCTTGAATCCCGCCCTGAGCTGCTGTCTGATTGCTCCATTTCTGCAGTCGCTAAGAGCACAGAGTGAGCCCATCTGAAAGATGTAACTGTTGTCCTGAAATCATTTAGAGCATTTGTAAAATTGACGTTTGTCTAACCTGCCTGTATTGCAGCTGGGAGTCTGTGTGTGTTGCTCCTCCATTTTGGATCTGAACTGCTAATCTGGGCCAATTGGGTAAGGGGAGCCCTAAAATGGAGACTGCCTGAGCCAACCAGAACTTGGACTCTCACCTGGAGCCTGCTTAAAGGGGGAATGTATGGCCGGTGATTCTGGGAGCTGTAGTTTGGACCTTGGCACCTTTTTGCACCAACAGAGGGAGCCCTGCAGTGAATGACAGTTGAATCCACCAACCGAACCTGTGTGAAGCCTAAGGGAAATGCCCTGAACTGTTCCTGGAGGGCTAGATGCGAGTTGACTGTGAAGGGAATAGGAGCTCTGTTCTGGTGCAGCATGCAGTTCGCACGGGAAGCACGTGTAAGGTCCTGAAGTCTGCCTGTAGCCATTGGCGGGTGCTCAGTTGGATTGAATCAGAGTTCTGGAAAGAGAAGGAGGAAGTGTGCAGAACCAGGCTTGCCCATAGAAGACCGAAGATTTGCAGAAGTGCGATCGGTCTGATGGGGTCTCTGTTGCTGCATATGTTCTTGGATTTGCAGTATTTGCGATCGGGATTGAGAAGCAGCTGCCTGGTGTAGTAATTTCCTTTACATATAAATGTGCCTAGTGTTCGTAGAGGATCGCGATTCCTTTTCCCCTTGTTCTGTGAGTTGTGAGCAGAAGCTGGAAGCTGGACTCAAAGCTAATCGGACTGAATCTGTCTGCTATCCAAATCAGTTAGGCCCTGTCACAGGGGTCTCATCTCCATGCTCTGCTCATCCTGGCCATCCAGAGCCACCTCCTCAGTTCAGCTCTCGGTTTGGGGTTTGTGAGTACAAATAGGGTTACCTCCCTTCACCTTCATTTAATCAAAGTGTGTCAACTGATTGTTTTGTGTTCTTCTGTTTGTGGACTGAGCCATCCGGCCCCGGATTACAATTTGTTTGGGCATATATTTTCTTCCTACAGGGCCCCATCCAGCACCAGCTGTGTGGTTTCTAATGGCCCTTACCATCCTGGGTACCCAGAGTTGACTTTTGGACCCTTTTGTGACTGTACAGTACTGCGATTTGAATATTGCCAATCGACCTGATTTCCCCCTCCTGTGTTCTAGTCCCCTGAATAAATCAGATTTGTTATTATTGAACTTTATACTGTAGGAAGTGTCAGTATATATAGAACCAGCACTGCAATCTGATTGTGTATGTTGCTTAACCTTTGTTTTACAGGGGGTCCTCAGAGACGTGCGGCAGAATCCGTCTCGAGAGTAAGTAGTAACTATATGTGCAATCAGTGTTCATATGTGGGGTATTGGGAGGGTAACTCCTGTGAACCATGTGGGCCACTAGTGGGAACAAAGGGGGGGGTCACAGTGTCCCAGAGGGCTGTGCCCGATCTAGTTTAACCACTATCAACTCTGAGCTCTGGGTGGAGGCACCTGTCATAGAACCTAGGCCCCTCAACCTGCCAGTAGCCTAGCAGGCACGGGTAGTAGCCCTTAGGATAGCGCCACCTGGGGGTTACATGTATATCGTGGACTGGGAATATGGGGAGATACGATGCGCTGGGGAAACGCCGGACTTCGCCAAACAACTAATGCACCGAAATCTGACCAGTGGTAAATCACGTTCACAAATGCCCACAGTCTGGGAAACAAGATCCCATACCTGCAGGCAACAATGACAGAGGCTAAACTGGACCTAGTAGCCATTAGCGAGACATGGTTCACCAGTAACCACACTTGGGAGACTTCAGTACCTGGCTATGTACTGTTCAGAAGAGGGCGAGGTGCAAAGGGGGAGAGTGGCCCTTAATGTCAATGAAAATATCAAAGCTACAGAAATTCAGAATACACATAAGGACCTAGAAGAACTGTGGGTCACCCCGGAAACAGGAAATGTAATAACTGTATGAACAGGGGTTGTCTACAGGCCTCCCAGACCAGGGGGAGGACATAGACACATTACTGTTAGAAGATCTACAAAACATGACAGCTAAAGGGGAGGTTCTGATAATGGGAGACTTCAACATGCCAGATTCAGACTGGTCAATACTAACAGGAACAGCCACCAGAACTAGACACATAGTGGATTCCCTGCAGGGGGAGGGCCTCAAACAACTGGTACAACAACCCACAAGAGAAAGGGCTATACTGACTAACGGGGAAAGGATCACAGATCTCCAGGTAGAAGATCACCTGGGGATCAGTGACCATCACAATGTATGGTTCAATTTGGCCACTAGAACTAAATCATCTCATTCCAAGGCAAAAATATGGGACTTCAGAGGAGCTGACATTGATAAGATGACCAACAGAGTTAAGCTAGCCGTGGGAAGAAATACAGGTGAGGGGGGTACAGGCAAAGTGGGCAAGCATTAAGGGTGCAATACTTAAAGCAACATCCCATTGTGTTAGGGAGAAAAACAAGAGCAAAAGAAGGGGGAAACCACTTAGGTTCTCAAAAACAGTAGCAGAAAAGATCAGAACCAAAAGGTTGACCTTCAGGAAATATAAGGGAATGCAGCAGGACAAAGATAGGGAGGCATACCAAACTTCCCTAAGGGAAACAGGGAAGGCAGTAAGGCAGGCAAAGGCCCAAACCGAGGAAACACTAGCACGAACAGTAAAAGAAGGGGACAAGACTTTCTATAGATGCATTAGTGAAAGGAGAAAGTCCAGAGGGGGTATTGCTAAGATCAAAGGGGTTAAGGAGGAGTGTGTGGAGGAGGACCAAGGAAAAGCATCTATCCTAAATAGATACTGCTGCTCAGTATTTACTGAGGAGAAGGTAGGGCAGAGCCCACAGCTCAGCACCATGGACATGGGGGGGGGGGTATGCACAAGTCCCTTCCGAAAAGAAAGGGTCCTACCAGAGCTCGCTAAGCTCAGGGTGGACAAGGCAATAGGACCTGATGGCATACATCCCACGGTACTAAAGGAGCTAAGGGTGGAACTAGCAGAGCCATTATCAGAACTGTTTAGTGAGTCTCTGAGCACAGGAGAGGTCACAGAAGACTGGAGAAGGGCTCATGTGATCCCACTCCACAAGAGTGGTAGCAGGGAGGAGGCAGGGAACTACAGACCAGTCAGTCTTACCTCAGTAGTGAGCAAGATTTTGGAGGCACTCTTTAAGGAAAGGATAGTGCAACACCTGGAATCCATAGGAGCACATGATCTAAGGCAGCATGGGTTTACAACAGGAAGGTCCTGTCAGATTAATCTCATAGATTTCTTTGACTGGGTAACCAGAGTGGTGAACCAAGGGAGTGCAGTTGATGCCACCTACCTTGACTTCAGCAAAGCTTTCGATTTGTTCCACATAAAGGATTGATTAATAAGCTGGGTAGGCTGGGGTGGGTTAGAAGTTGGTCAGCTGGGTAGCAAACTGGTTGGCGGGCAGGAAACAGGATGGTGGTAAATGATATACTGTCAGAAGAGATGCAAGTCACAAGTGGGGTACCTCAGGGACCAGTCCTGGGGCCAGTCCTCTTCAGTATCTTCATCAGTGACATTGTAGATAATGGAGGGTAAGGTTTGTCTGTTTGCAGATGACACCAAGATCTGCAACAGAGTAGAGGATCCAGATGGGTGGGCAGAATGAGAAGAGATCTGGATAAACTGGCAAAATGGTCGGAAGAGTGGCAATTGGGGTTTAATGCAATGAAGTGCAAGGTCATGCACATAGGGAAGAGAAACCCTGAAGCCACCTATGGGTTGGGAGGGGAGTTCCTGGCAATCACAAGGGAAGAAAGAGACTTGGGCATCATCATCACCGATGACTTGAAATCATCCAAGCAGACCACTAAAGCAGTAGATAAGGCTAGAGTGATGTTGGGGTGTATTAGTAAGGGTATCACAAGTCATAAGAGGGAGGTAATAATCCCTCTTTACAAGACACTGGTTAGGCCTCATCTGGAATACTGCATGCAGTACTGGAGGACACACCTGCACAAGGGCATTAACAAAATGGAGGCAGTCCAGAGAAGGGCAACCAAAATGGTGCAGGGACTGCATCAGAAAACATATGAGGACAGATTAATGGAGCTCAATATGTATACCGTAGAGCAAAGGAGGGTGAGAGGTGATATGATTGAAACATTCAAACATCTTAAGGGTATTAACAAGGTGAAAGAGTCTAACCTGTTTCAATATAAGAAAAATAGCAGGACAAGAGGACACAGCATAAGATTAGAGGGAGGCCAATTAAGGGGTACTATGAGGAAGTTTATTCACAGAAAGGGTGGTGGATGCATGAAACGGCCTACCTCAAGTAAGTGGTGGATATGAATACGGTGCAGGGCTTCAAACAGACATGGGATAGGCATAAGGGAGCAATACAGATGAGTATGAATAGATAGGCCATTGACAGAGTAAAGGCCTATGGCACATTCGTAAGGTAGAAAAAATGGGCAGACTGGATGGGCCAAGTTGTTAGATGGCACATAAACCCCCGAGGGGTAGCGGGAGGGTCGTGTTTTGTTGCTGGTTTAGACCTGAAACTGTGAGCCTCATGGACATAGTAAAAAAAGCAGGCATACCTTTGCGGTGCAATGGAACACTTTATTAACTTGCTCTTTTACAACTGAGCAACATTCAGAAGTAGAAATATTTAAAAATAACATTAACGTTAACCTGTTTCATTAAATAAGTTTAACAGTCTATGTGGTTTCCTGACTCCCATTGATGCTGTGCGACTGGCTGCGCTGGTGACATTTGACCTGCAGAGGGAGGGGGATGAGAAAGAGAGCTTGATTAATTAGGGATCGTTTGTGGGGTTGGCAGATTTGCTTTACAAGGATTTTCCGAATGATGCGGCTGTTTGTGAGGTGAGTGGTTTTTTGAAGGCAGTTGTGTGGAAAGCAGTGGCTCATGCTGGCGGGGAAAACTGCATTTTGTGACTGCGAGGCAGTGCTTTCAGCTCCCAGTGTCTCTCATATGAATTGCCGTGTGCTTTTAACTAACAGTTGTGTATTACAGTATTTAATGCATGGATCTTTGTATGGGAAAAACTTCGACCCATTAATTAGAGAATAATGCATGGACTGGAATACATTATGGCAATTTAATACATATCTGAGGTGCGTGATGCTACATAGTCCCCAGGAGTGAAGCCTGAGGGGTTTATCCAGCTTCACACACAGAGGATGTGTGTATTAGAGTTCACACTCCAGCCCATGCATTCGTTTTTGTCATTTGTGGTGAGCAGTTTTTTTCCAACCAGATACTACAAAAACGTAAGTAGGTCTCATTGAAAAATGGCGTACAAGAGTGCAGAGGTGCTGCCGAAAATGCAGATTTTTTTTTTTTTTAAACACCGGCTATTACTGCTCAGAGTACACTGTTTTAGGCACAGTGCTGCCAACATTTTGATTTTGTGGCTAAATGTCTACATTTAACACATTCACATTTTGAAAAGACGAGCCCGGTGATTCTCATAGCCACAGTCAGAAGTGAAAGTGAGAGCAGCTGTGACTGTGAGAACGAGCTTGCACTATTGCTGTTTGAGTGAACGCACATCTCCCATCATAACCAGGTGAGCTCAACAACTGCTCACCAGTAATTATCACATAAAAATACTCTAAGGGGCGTCTGGAAATCAGTAGTCGGTCATTTCTGTTGTACTTCCTAGGCTGAGCGTAATTGAATGGGACTGGCTGTTAGCACAGATGTGTCCATTGCTCAGCTAGTCCGCTGCACAGGTACACCTGCCCAGCTGAGGAGCCTGTAACAGGGTACTGCAGGAAGCCTTAAGAGGTAAAGCCTCCTTCCAGCCTACTTGTGGAGAGCTCTTACCCCGTCGGCGCTATGTGCCCACCAAGGGTCGGCTCTACATTTATTGCTGCTTATAGGTCACATGACACATCACGTGACCTCACCTTGTTTTTTCTGTGTCCACTTTTCCATTTGCAGCTTATACTCTCTGACCACTAGGGGTTGCTGCTGTGCCCCTCCAGCCACCACTCTGCTCCCCCTCCTCATCTCCACTCCCTATTTGTTACTACTGTTTTCTGGCCACTAGGAGTCACTATAGCACCCTCCTAACTCCTGTTTTCCAGACCCTGCATCCCTCCTAATCTCTACTCCTCCCCTTATCTGCCACTGTCTCCTGTGGGTCTCAAACCCTGTATCACTGACCCCAAAGTCAACAACCCTACCACCAAGCCAACAAGTCAGGCCATTTACTCCCTTGGTTCCATAGCTTTTAAAGCTTCTTGCTCCATAGTTAGCTAAAAAAAACAGTTTTTCTACTGTCCCGTTGCAGGTCTCAAACCCTGTACCATGACACCAAATTCAGTAGCCCTACCTCTAGGCCAGCAAGCCAAGATAAATTTCCCTAGGTTTTTAAAGCTCTTAAAGCTTTGGTTACAAAATCAACTAAAATACACCCTGCTGTCCCACCACAGGTCTCAAACCCTGCACCCTTGAGACCAAAGTGAGCAACCTTGCCAACAAGCCAAGATAATCTGTTCTTGGTTTTAAAGCTCTTATAGCTCAGCCCCCCCCCCCAGCCACTTTGCTGTGCCTCCAAGGCTACTTGACACCATGACTGCTCGCCTCCACCTTATGTGTCTCATCTTCATAAGCATCCTGAGGCCCACCTCCTACCAGCCAGACCTTACCACCTGCCCCCTGTCAACTGCACCAACATACCTTACCACTGTAACCCACTCACCCTTAATTATGTCACTGCACCTTGGACCCCTGCATCCACCCCCTAGCTGCCCCACCCGACTCCGCTACCCACCCTTGCTCCACCACCTTTGTGTCTTCCTGTCCCTCCAAACCCTACCCACCCCTTGCTCCCCCTACTGCCTGCCCTGCCTGTCAAAGTACTCGCAGAAAGTTAAACTACCACCCCAGGGCTAGAACCTTGGTCATTCTACTACTCCTCTCTGATAATATCCACCCCAACCCAGGCCCTGCCTCCACCAGTCCACCAACCCAGTCCAATGGACTCCGTATTGCATCTATGAACATTTGCAGCCTGCTGAAAAAATTTGCTGCCATTCAGTGCTGGGTCATACTACACCAGCCAGACATCATAGCCCTAGTAGAAACCTGGCTAAGTAAGTCCACCCGGACTCCTTTGGCTCCCTTCCAGGCTACACCCTATATTGTGAGGATCAAACAGGTAAACATGGTGGTGGTTGTGCATTTTACACTCACGACACCATCATTAGCCATGCCCTCCCTGCCCCCAAGCTAGTAGATGGTGCCCAGGCTCTTACCCTCAAACTTACTCCAGACCCATCCAAGAGCCCGCTCTATCTCACAGTCTCCTACATACCCCAAAGGAACCAGACCCCAGCTATATCGTCTCTCACTGACTATCTCTCCTGCCTCCCCAGTAAAGCACAACAAGTCCTAGTCGGAGACCTCAACGTGAACTGGCACAGTACCTCTGCCTCACCAATAAGACACCTTTGCTGCATTGGACCTGACCCAACTCGTTTCCCAACCCACTAGATGTAACCAAGCTACTGGGACCTGCACCCTCCTAGACGTCATTATCTCCAACTGCCCTCAAAAGATTCAGGATATTCAAGTACTCCCAGACTCCTTAAGCGACTACTCCCCTCTCCTATTCCTCTGGTCTGCCCCCACCCCCAAGCTTGTAGCCCAAACCACCTGCCACAGGCGTCTCCACCCAGGCGGACTGAAAAAACTAAAACAGTTCCTCACTGACATTGATTGGTCTCCCATCCGTCATGCAACCAACATTGACGCTGCCCTCGACCTCTTCTCACAAGCCTTTAACATGGCCTGTGATCTGTTTGCTTCCTTCACCATGATTCGGTACAAAAGGCAAAACGCACCTTGGGTCACCCCTGCCCTACTCCAACTGCTCAGGGAGAGGGATAACCTCTGGCATATAGCCACTGAGACTGTCCGGATGGCTGACAGACAAGCATATAACGCCGCATGTAATAGGTGCACATGAGCCATCCGAAAAGCCAAGGCAGACCACTACCATGGCCACCATCACCTCCTCATGGGGGTGTGCCCGGAACTTCTGGGACAATATAAAAGAAATAAATGGGAAATCACACCCCCCAGCCCAACTTACGGTCAATGGCTCCACCTTTACTGACTCCACTGACATTGCCAACTGCCTTAACTCCTCCTTTACAGATCTTAGCCCTGTCCTCCCGAGTAACTTTTTTAACCCAACACCCGACCCACCACCCTCAGATCCACAACGCCACCAGTTCTACCTACGCAAAATATCTATCTGGGAAGCCAGGCCACTCCTGCTCAAAGCGCTAAACAGCAACAGTCCAAGCAGCAACTCCCTGGACCCAAAAATACTCCAGCTGGTCCTGGATGATGTCCTGGTCCCACTCACTGACCTACTAAACCAGCCCTCTGCCTGGGGCAATTTCACACAGCAGGGAAAACAGCTATAGTCACACCTATTCACAAAGGAGGTGACAGGTTCACCCCCAGCAACTATCGTCCAATCTCCCCCCCCCCCTTTCCAAAGCCTTAGAAAAAGTGGTGGCCACTCGGCTCAATGAATATCTAGCAAAGTACGACATCTTTTGCATGGAACAGCATGGCTTCCGTGCTGGTCGCAGCACAAGTACAGCGTTGATGGAGTTCTCTAACTTCCTGCACTCTTCCCTGGACTCCAGTTCCCTAGCTGGAGCAGTGTTCATCAACCTCTGTAAGGCCTTTGACACTGTCTCCCACCCCCTCCTCCTAAATGCCCTCAACCATACAGGGCTCTCTACTGGCCGCCTTGCCTGGTGCGCGAGTTACCTAACAGCCCACTCCCAGCATGTCAAAAATAATGGGATACTTTCAGAAACCCATCCCATCCGTTCGGGGGTCCCCCAGGGTTTTATCCTGGGGCCAGTACTCTTTAGCCTATACCTAAACACCCTGCCCAGTGCCTGCTCTGGCAATATTCCTCTGCACGCCGATGACGCCGTTATTTATGCCACCAACAGAAATCCAACCGCCCTCCAAGACTCCCTCCAATGCTCCTTCATTGATGCTGAAAACTGGTTTAAGGAGAGCAGACTAGTCATTACCCTCAAAAATACGAAGGCAATGCCCTTTGCCCACCACCAGAACAAAGCCAGCAATAACCCCCTCCAAATCCTCCCCAGCACTCATCAACCACTTGGACAAGTTTACACCTACAAATACCTTGGGATCACTTTTGACTCGGCCCTCACCTTTCATACCCACATTACAGCCCTCGCATCCGCTGCCAGTGCTCATCTTGGCTTACTCTACTGTCACAAGGACTGCCTCCCACCTGATGCCTTCAGACTTGCCGTAACGTCCTCAGTAATGTCCCTTGTCGATTACAGCCTTCCAGTCTATGGTGCTGCTGACTCCACAGCCCTCAACAAAATTTGACTCACCCTAAACAAGGCTTGCAGACTAGTGACCAGTGCCCCTAGGCTCACCCACACATGTCAGCTCTATGACATGTCAAATCTCCTTAGCCTCGATGAATGCCTCCGATACCAAACTTGCTTATTAACCAAGAAAATTCTACTCGGGCTGTCGCCCCCGGGGTCTCTGCTGCCATCAAACTCAAACCTCCCAGAGTCAATATCCGAAACGCTGACAAGGTCACACTACTGGTACCCAGAACTAGGACCACCCAGGCACAGAGGTCGTTCGCTACAGAGCCTCGTCCTGGTTCAGTTTGCTCCCTGCAGCCATTTCCAATGCCACCAACATTGCCCCCTTTAAAACTGCCCTATGGAACCAGTTGTTCAACACCCGCTCCTGCACCTGTCTCTAAGAGATGGTCCACTGCTCTCTATCACTATTGACATAGCCCTCTGGGCCGAACTACCCTTCCCCCCTCACCCCTCTCCCCCATGGGCTCCCTCTCCTCTGCCAGTACCTGCTGGTACCAACCTGTCATGTCTAAAATGTTTTTTTTATTTTATTACTCTTTATGTTCAAGCAACTATGTAAACTATGTTACTGTATGATTGTATTCTGACTATATATCTCCTCACTGTGATAAAGTACCTTTGTAAACGAGCCTCTGGCTCAAAGGTTGTGAATCTGATTTATACAATAAATAAATCTGAGAGGTTTGGGTTCTAATGTATGTCTGTGGAGGAGAATACTTCACTCCTGAGCCGCAGGATGGTACCTGTCCACCTGCAGAGACAATATCACCAATTCAGTGTAGCGACGGGTGGCAGATACGACCTCAACCTCAAAACTGGTGTAAATTGCATGAAATCCTGTTGAGATTTATGGAGGTGGTGGGTTTTAAAATGAACTGTGGGTTTGAAGAAGGGAAACATTTAGATTTTATCTTTATACTTAAATTCGCAAAACCCCAAGCCTTCCTTATTTAACCCCTGCCATGCATAGCATTCTGTACCCAGATTGCATGTGATCCAAACTGGACTTCAGTTTTTGGTTTTTTATGTCCAGCCAATGAAGATATTCATAATGCTACAGTAGTGTGATGTCTCAGATGAAAATGGTTTTATGATTTTTGAAAAAAAAATCACAGCTGACATAGGAGAACACAGTTATACAAAATTCCCTCAAAATTTTAATTCCTGGTCATTTAAATGTTTATTACGAAAGATAGTTTGCATGAAAACCGGGTCTTTGCCCCTTAGACTTCATTTGTTCCAGTTGCTTTTCCTGGCTTGAAGTCATAACCTTGTACTTGTTACATCAGAATTGTTTCCATAGCAACAAGTTCTGATGTCATTACAGAGGATTATGGCTTCATGGCAGGAAAAGCAGCAGAAACAAGTGAACTCAAAGGGGAAAAAAAGCCTGATTTCTTGCATATGTCTTTAGTAATAAAGAGCAGAATGCCTTATGGCCAGCCCGGCAGTGCAACAATAGCGCAGCCTCTTGCAATACCAGCTACTCGGGTTCAGGAACAAGCCCGGGTCATCGGTGGGCCAGCCAGGGAGGATAGTGGAGGGCCCCCAACGAACACTCGCCTTCTCGGGGAGGAGGGAGGGTACCTGGCCTTCGCTGCACTAGCACCACCTGGGTAACCACAGGGGGCAGTGCAAATGGAGCCAGCAGAACGAGGGGGGGTTGTCGCCACCCTGACTTACGCAGCGCATATGCATGCGTCTGCATCAGGGCCCATGTGATGTTAGAGGGTGGGGAGAAAAGGTAAACACCTTGGATGTGCAGGATGCCACCCACCACCCCACAGGTCCTGCAGGGCCGACTGGGCTCCTGCTCCAGAACCAAAATGTCAGCTCCACCGGAGAACTTGGGAAGGCCTCTGGTGGCCCTTCCCGTTGGGGGGGGGGGCGCAGCCAGGTGGGGAACATCGAGCTGGGTAGGTCCCAGGGATGGCGAGTGCTAGGGCTGAGCAGAGCAGTATAACTAATGAAGGGCTGGTTGGTGCAAGGGGGCATAAAAGCATACTAAAGTAAAAAGAAAAAAAAGGAACGTCCTGAAATAGTTTTAATGTTTGAATTGTGATGCCAGTTGGATTTTGTAGAAACTTGAAAAATCACAGCAAAGAAAAATTCTAGTTACCGTCTATTTAATCTTTAATCTTGTTTTCCACATTTTCCACGTTACGTGCTGTTCGTTGTGTTACTGATTTTTCATTTGAAATGGAACTGCAGCTATAAAAGGCTTGAGACTGCATTATGCTCTGTCACCAGTAGATGGCTGCATGTGAGTTCCCTACGCACCATACATACAGCTTGCTCGCTTTGTGGTGTTAGTGATGTCATCTGCTGCCCTCTACTGGTGACAGATCAGACTGCATTTTTATGCTCACACTTCTGGAACAAAAGTAAATTATATACACGATAGTTTTTAAATTAAACAAAACCAATAAAGCAAGAATAAGGAGTAATTGAGGCATACTTATTGTAAAAGGTAAGACCATGCCAGTAACCCTTACAACATATTTACCCATACGGCACAGGACAGTGGTCACAGTGTGAGCTGTAGCCTTTTACACAAGGGGCAGTTTGAAGGCTTTATGTAAGCATTAATCCACGACAAAAGAGTACTGTACTAGGGAATTAATGCCTGGTTGGGGGACATTAATTCCCTAGTAGATCCCAACTTTGGAGTGGATTAATGTGCTTGTAACATGGCAAGTGCAAGGTGGCTACTGTTACAAGTGAAGGAGATGTGGGAAAGAAATGAACAAGAAGTCACAATATTGCTTAATACAGTATTATCTGCTGTTCAGTTCTGCACTTCTGAATGAATACATACGCTATGTAAATGTCCCACGGTGCGCGCGCACGTTCAGTACTGAATATATATTTACATTGTGACTGCTGTTTTCATATTCCTTTCAACCTGATGTTTTTGGTACCATAACACAGAAGGAGAACAAAACCATTTGCCTATATTTCTTACTATAGTGTTATGTAAACTCTTTTCTTTCATGTTTACTTGTGATTCGGTACTGCGTTATGTGGAAAGTATGAATATTTGCATATCTCACATCTCACTTGCTTGCCCATGTCATTTTATGTAAATATTCATACTGTGCCCAAAATGCATTACTGGGTTAAACGAAGTAACAAGGCTGACGATCGCTGTACTGCACTACTGAAACGCAGAGTGACAGTGAGAAAGAGACAGAGTGATTAATGCCGATTTCTCTGTCTCTTCCTCTGGACGGCCACAGTAATTGCTCCAGTGCTGGAGTTCCGCAGGGCAGCTGCGTGCACTCTGCAATATCAGTATTTTTTCTACCTTCTCTAAATTTATTGCTTGCTTGGTATGTACTGTCTATATCACTTACTGCTGCAGTCAGATTACTCGCGCTAGTCTCGGAGGTCCCGCGGACAGGAGGGTAAGTAGGGAGCAATCTGTCTGTGCCTAGCAGCATGAAGTAGCACCACCTATATGTAGGGACAGCGACACAAACTGGCACAAAGAGAAGTGGGAGACGGAGTGAATCTTTTCCTCGCTTTGACTCTTATGTTTTCCAGTAAGCATGCTCCCGATGGCAGGCAGCCAGTGAATCTTTTCCTCGCTTTGTGTCTGTGTTTTCCAGTAAGCATGCTCCTGATGGCAAGTGGGCATTACTAGGAAATTAATACCCACTTCGTTCTGTGTCACGGGTTGTGTTTCCACCAATGTCATTACTGTAATGCTGTACAACATTAATTGCCATGTTACAAAGATACATAGATGGTTAAGTGAAGAAGACTACGAGTCCCTCAAGACTGCCTCTGAAGGTCTGACAATGTTTTGCTCTGTTCTTTAAGAGCTCCCCCTGCACCTTACCTATCCTTTGTTCCTTATTGCCCCTTGAAAAGGTCCCGTGGGGGGGGGGGTGAGCTCCAAGATAGTTCTATCATTGATCACCTTACTGGGTAGATTGTTTCACCTATCCACCACTTGCTCCATAAAGAAATACCTTCACACATCCATCCTGAATCCCCCACTTCCAGTTTGAGTGCTCCCCCTGGTGGTTGTACAGTTTTGCAAGTTAAGGAGCTGGTGTACTGCCAGGAATGAATAATAGCTTTCAGAAGTAGTCAGCTATCACTTCTCATATCTTCTCTCCGACATATTTTTGCCTTTTCTGTTTTAGTAATTTAAAAGATTTTCTGCCTGACAGTACTAGGTGTGATGTGTGGAACAGCACTGAATGCTGACATTGTCAGTTCTGTTCCTCCCTAGACATCATCAGCATTGTGGCCTCACTGACTGTGACATCACTAGTAACCAAGAAGAGACCGTCTCCTGCTGCCTGATTGGCAACTTATCAAATGGGTTTAAAAAAAGGCGTGATTTGATTGGCTGCTGCCCACTGGTTGATGTTACTACTACCAGTGGGTATGAACAAGTCCCAGCAACTGGACCTAGTAACAAAGAACATATTAGTGTGCCACAGCTTGTTCAGACAGTTTGAAATTGCCACCATTTTTTTTTACCCAGTAAAAGATGAAGCTGAAAGCATTAAAACATGTTTCATGTCGGTTTCAGTCTTCTTGAAGTTGAAGTGCTGCTGATATCCTTTGAAATACACAATTCACCACCTGATGTGCCTTTTAAAGAGAGAAAAATTGATGCTACAAATAAAGGTTGTCATGCTAGCTGTGACGCCCAGACTGTGAGTTACTTGCACTACTGTGTATTTTAAACCACAGACTGAAAAAAGGTGACATCGGAAATGACAGCGCCTGTGAAACTTACAAAGTGTGCAGTCCCCGAAGTGAGAGTGTTGTAATTGGATCTGTGCCTCTCTATGAAACTGATCAGAAATACGGCCCCAGAACTGAAAATGAACAGTGTAATGCCAGCGAACCAGCCAAAACTTATAAACCGGCTGGCTCTCAATCAGAAACTTCTGACAGCCTTTCCTCATAAGAGTTTCTTGGACTGTCACAACAGAAATTCCCCATACTGAATGGAGACACACTTCTGGCATGGGGGTGGGGATGGCTATCTTACAAGATTTAATTAATTTTTTTTTTAATTACCTTTTCTATTTTGTTGGAAATGTCCCTGTAAACCCATTTGATAAGTGCAGTAAAACACTTCAGGGTGTAGTTTAAAGTGTTATCGCTGCATTTCCTTCTGCCACTTTACTGCAAACTACCCTCCCCCCATACACTACCCACCACTGCTCCCTCTGTTCCTCCCTGTCCATCCTCTCTCTGCCCTCATGTTGCCAGGGTTACTGTACCTCTTGCATATCCAAATATTGGTTTGGCTCCCTTCCCTCTTACCTCTCCTCCCTCCACTCCTGACTTCCCCCTGCATCCTGTTCCCTCCATTCCAGGGACTACCACGCTTTCCCCACTCCTCACCCCTGCTCCTTCTCTGGGCAGTCTGCCTTCTTGTATCATGAGGGCACCTAGCTAACATCAGATCTGACATGGATGCTGAGCAGAAATGGACCATCATAAAGCTGGGTCTGGAAGAGGCCACTAATTCTTGTACAAAGTGCCAAAGCAAAAAAGCCAAGATCAAAAAACCAAGCTGGTTGAATGGAGAGGTAGTGGAGAAGGTGAGGGAAAAGAGAGCTGCCTTTAGAAAGTATAAGAGATCTAGCTGAGGAGGATAGGGAAGAATACGTGAAGAAATCCAGGAGGCGAGCAGAGTGGTAAGGGCAGACAATGCTTCAAGAGAGTTAAGGCTGGCACAGGGGGTCAGAGAAGAGGGAAAAGGATTTATTTTTCCTTTTTTTTTTTTGGTAGAGATTTTTATGGTGCGTTGTTCGGTAGGGCTTTTCTCCCACTTACCACTGCCACCGGAAGCCAGCTGAGCCCCATCCTCCCAACCGTACTGCCACCCCCTCCTCACCTACTGTACCCCACCGGACCACCACCCAGTGGGGGCAGAACTACGAGGTGGACAACAACCCACCAGCCTACCAGCTTGCTCAATCCTGCTCCTCCGTCTCTCCCCCCCCTCGTGCCGGCACCATGACAACCCGAGATCCTTCACAAACCCGAGTACCTAGCATAGCATTAGGTAAGGTGTCCAGCGCCTCAGCCCTCAGTGCCACCGGGCTGGCTGGAAAAGGATTTCTTCAAGTATTTAAAGGAGAAGAGACATTGTAAGGACCAGATTGTAAGGATTAGGAAAGATGGAGGTTGGGCAGGTAAGGGGGTAGAGAAGGTGGAAGCACTAAATGAGTACTTCTGCTCAGTGTTTACCAGGGAGAGGGATGGGCCTATGCCACAGGAAAAAGGTGGGTCGGGATCAGGGGGAAAGGAGGTAACAGATGTAGAGATCCCAGTGGACAGGGTGTTGGAGGGTCTTGGGTCCCTACGAGTGGATAAGGCGCCAGGACTGGATGAAGTGCATCCAAGGGTTCTGAAGGAGTTGGCAGAGGCCCTCTGGGACCACTGGCGGACATGTTCAACACTTCCCTTAGTACTGGATGCATATCCAGGGACTGGAGGTTGGCATACGTGGTGCCCCTCTATAAGAGTGGGCCCAGGGATGAACCAGGGAACTACAGACCGGTGAACCTTACATCCATTGTAGGGAAGCTAATGGAGACTCTCTTTAAGGAAAGGCTTGTGAGTTTCCTGGAGGGGAATGGTCTGCAGGATCACGGGCAATATGGGTTTGTATCTGGCAGATCATGTCAGACAAACCTGGTTGACTTTTTTTGACTGGGTGACACTGTCACTGGATAGGGACCATGTGGTGGATGTCCTTTACCTGGACATCAGCAAGGCCTTTGACTTGGTGCCTCATGGAAGGTTGACCAGCAAGCTGAGCAGCCTAGGAGTAGGGAGAAAAATGGTTGGGTGGATTAAGAGTTGATTGCAGGATAGGCAGCAGAAGGTGGTAGTTGGGAGGAGAGCTCTCAGTACCCAGGGATGTAACCAGTGGGTTCCCACAGGGCTCAGTGCTAAGACCGGTACTGTTTAACATCTTCATTGCCAATATATCTGTTGAGATAAGGAGTAAGATCAATCTCTTCGCAGACAACACCAAGATTTGTGCAGAGGTGGATAATGAGGAAGGGGTAAAGCACTACAAGAGGATTTGGTGAGACTTGAGCGCTGGCCAGACACTTGGCAACTGGGGTTCAGTGCTAAAAAGTGCAGAGCCTTGCACTTGGAGGCTAAAAACCCTGGGATCAGCTACTGGTTGGAGGGAGTGCAGTTATCCACTTCAGTTGAGGAGAAGGATCTGGGGGTACTAGTAACAGATTGGAGAACTGCTTGTATGTGTTCCAGGTGGCTTTTTGTCCAGTCTGGATTGTACACCATGACATTGTCCAGATAAGCGGCACAATTACCAGTTTGAGGGACTACCGCTTTTGTGAAGTGGGATTACATTTGCCCTTCTCCAGTCATCCGGGACCACGCTGGTCTCCAGTGATCTGTTAAATAAATCTGTCAGAGGTGCAGCTAGTACCTCCCTGAGCTGCCTAACTGCTGTTGGATCTACCCTGTGTGACCCTTAGCCTTGTCCACCTTAAGGTTAGTGACTGCCTTCTGGACTCTCTCCTAAGAAAACGAACTAGTGTCCATGTCCATCCCAGCATAGTTCGTGGCACCCTTGCGTGATCCCATCCCTTCCCCTTCTACTGTGAACACTGAGTAGAAGTATTTGTTCAAGATGTCTGCTTTTTCTTGATCACTCGGTGCAGTGTAGGAAGGCGGCTGCAAAGGTGAATAAACTGCTGGGATGCATCACCAGGGAAATCACCTCTAGGAAGGAGGAAGTCATTCTGACCCTGTACAGGTTCCTGGTGAGGCCACACTTGGAGTACTGCATGCAGTTTTGGTGCCCCTATTTGAAAAGGGACATCAGACTACTAGAGGGGGTCCAGCATAGGTCAACGAAGATGATCCAGGGATTGGGGGACAAAACTTATGAGAGACTGCAGGAGCTCAGCATGTGTACCCCAGAGGATAGATGGGAGAGAGAGGATAGCATTGAGATCTTCAAGTACCTAAAGGGCATTAACAGTGTTAATTTGGAGGATTTGTTTAAGTTAAAAGGGGAGGGACACCAGGGGCACAGTCTGAAATTGGAGGGAGGAAGATTCAAGAGGGAGATGAGGAGGCACTATTTCATGGAAAGGGTGGTGGCAGGTTGGAATGCACTGCCAAAAGAACAGATATCACTGCGGACGGTGGGCAGCTTCAAGAGGGGGCTGGACAGGGTCAAAGGAGGGTCAAAACTGAGTGGAAGTTGAAGTAATATTCGTGGTAGGGAGAAATCGAAGGGTGGGCGGGGAGCAGCTGTGGTTTAATAAACTGGATGCTGCAGACTCGAACAGACTCTCTAGACCGTAAGGCCTGTATCTGCTGGCAAATTTGTATGTTCATGTATTGACTTCACTCACTCTGGATCTGGCTTCCTTCCTCCCTCTGACTTTCCTCATCCCCAGGCTCCCTGAGGCACCAGTTGAAACTGCAGCCTCACCCCACCTGTTCCTGTTACCCTTCCCCCGACACCGCCCCGATCTGAGCCTCTACTGTCCTTGGTATAACAGCTGATTGGGTCCCCACTACCTGCCTTCTGGATTCATTACCACACTACCTCCGTTGTCCATCCATTACAAGGTCAAGCTGTAACTCACCCTGCAGGTTGCTCACCTGTTGTCAGTATTGTCTTGTTGACACGTTTACTTTGCACTTGCATTAGTGACTGTTACTGTGCAGTAACTGCTGTTTATTCTCTGTGCCTAATATTTGCTGTATATCTAATATTGTACCAACTTTGTATCATATGCTGTTCGATTATCGTATTATGTATTGTTCTGCTACTCTTCCAATGTTCCCCTCCCCTGGCTTGCACCTGGAAATGAGCCCTGGCTCAGTATGCCTCTTCCAGTTACCGTTTTTTCAAATAAATAAATAAGTGGGTTCATGTAGCAGTTTGCTATGTACACAAGAATGCTATTTGCTAAGCCAGCCCAGTGGCGCAGAGGACTGAGGCGTTGACGCCTTACCTCGAGCCACACCGGCGACCCAGGTTCGGGAACGGACTCTGGATGCTGGGGGCTGGCAGGGGAAGGAGAGGATTGAGAGTCTGTAAGACTTCTCCCCTCTCTTGGGGTGGGTAGTGGGGATGCATCGCTCTACAGCAGCCTCTGGTGGACACCGGGGGCAGGGCAGATGCAGCGCAAGGGAACGTCACCAGAAAAGCGGAAAATGGCTCCGCATTCAGCCGGATGACGGCCGCCTGGCGATCTGATGCCGTCAATGTCCCAGAGCTCCTGATCCCTCAGCAGTTCCCCCAGGGCCAAGTATTGTGCTAGCCTGCCCCTCTGGTGCCTTCCCCGTCGGAGGAGGGGGATGCACTCGGCGAAGGGTTACGTCCGGGTTACCCTGGGGACGACTGCAATATGAGGGTCGGGGCTTGGGAACAAGATGGATCAGATGCAGCCTTGGCACAGCCTGAAGGAGTGGTTGAGGCGGTAGCACATAGGGGGAGAAAATAAATAACACAAAAAAAGAATGTTATTTGCTAATCAATTGCAGCCTTTTTTGGAAGAAGTTGCAGTCAGCTAGTTTGTTGCATTGCAATAAAACTTTCTGCATTGCAATGCTTTTTTCCTGCAGTTGTGGTGCAAAGTACATTATGGTGGTAATTGTTCTCATCAGTTTACACCATTTCTCCACAGTAACACTTTTCTGGACTGTATCTTATAGATACAAATAGCCATTTAGAGAACGTGCTGCTTGTCAGAGAGGCATAGGTCAGGAAGCACAGGCAAACTAGGAGAAGATCTACAATTTGCAAACAGCGTTTTATTATTATCAATAATAATTTTCTTTGCATATCCAGTATCCTCTTTTTCATCACACCTTTTATAATAAACATTTCAGTTAAACACACACATTTTTTCCAACCTTCTAAATTCTCAATTCCTGATCCATTTCTTGACAGAAAATCAGCATTGGCATTCTCTTTCCCAGATTTGTGCATCGCTTTAAATTTAAATGGCTGTAGTGCCAGGTACCACTGAGTGATTCTAGAATTTTTATCCTTCATTTGGTTAAGCCAACAGAGATAATTGTGATCTGTTTCAAGTACAACATCAGCTCCTAGTAAGTAAAACTTAAGGGACTCCATGGCCCACTTTGCTGCAAGGCATTCCTTTTTAATGGTGGAGTACCTTTTCTCTCTGTCGTGCAATTTCCTACTTATGTACAGAATAGGATGTTCCTTCCCATCTATATTCTGACTCCAGACTTCACCTAGGCCTACCTCTGATGCATCTGTCAACAGAAACTGTTTCTCAAAGCTTGGACTTCTTAAAACGGAGGCTGAACATAACGCCGCCTTAATGACCCACAACGCTTCATCACACTCTGGGGTGTCCAGTGATAATAGTGAAGGATAAACAGCAACCTACAAAAACAGCGAAGGGAAAAAACCATGTGCTGTTTGGTGACTTACTTGATTTTCCCCTCCTCAGTTGTGCCCCGGGAGTTGGTTATCTACAGAAAGGGGACGTGGGGGGTGAAGCCCCTGAAAAAACAATAATTCGCTGTTTCGCCAGTAGCTATTTATCCTTCGCTATTTTCCTTCACTATTATCACTTGGAACCCCCCTTCTGGGGACCATTTGATATTAGAAAATGGGGTGAAGACTTTGAGACTTTTGATTGACTGAGAGACTTGTCAAGGTGGTCATTTATAAGACAACAGTGCCTACCTACAAGAAGTCCCTCTGCCAACCGACCTCATTACCAGAATCATGGTGGCAGTTAGATTTTTGAAAGTGGATCTGTTGCCATTTTTTTCTGTCAGCTTAGCAGGCAAGTTGCTGTGGGCCATGCCCCCCGAGTCTGTCTCAGTTTAGGTTAAATTTAGTAAAAATAATATTTAAAAAAACCTGCCTACTGTTTTGGTGCAGCTCTTTGAAAAGGGAACTCCTGCTCGGTGAGAGACATCCTCGCTGCCAATGGAGCAGAAAGACACAGAAGTAGTGACCCACCTACCAGTGAGCGGGGCTGTCACCAGTCATCTCTCTTATCGCTGCAAGACAAGAACTATGAGTGCTGCACACAAAGCTATAAAGAGGCAGAATTAATTGCCAGATTCTTGGGTTCCGTTGTCAAATGCAAAAAGAGAAATTACAGGATGTTAAGTGATAAAAATTCATTGACTTAGGTTCTTAAGGCACCCCTGGCACTTCCAGACATAGTCTTACATCATTTAATCATATTATATCTGAAATGACAATGCATTTTATAGTTAATAGTTTGCATATTTGTATTTTTTTTAAAACATAGGTTTTTAACATCTTTTGTAATTTATGTGTGTTAAGCGGATAATTATGTCTAATTGTTGTATTGTAATAACCTTGGTATTTTTAGTATCTTGGTTGATCAAATAAAATTGAACTTGAGTGCTGCAGAGTTAAATATTTTTTTAGGAAGTAAGGGGCACCACTGCTGACTTAAATATAAAATAAATACTAATTTAGAGTGCAGCTGTCTGTCTTCACAGTTTGGTGACTCTGCTTCCGGGTTTTCCATACCAGGGTTGTGTATGGTTACACGCCAGTGGCACAAACTAGTAAGACAATAACACCCTTTAGTGCAAGTGACAGCAGTACGGGGGGGACTACATTACATAAAATAACTTTATTAAAATTAACTATTTTCAGTATTTTTTTAAGTTGTTTAAACATGTTTTGTCTAATATTCAAGCAGAATTCCATTTTCTAAGTGCAATAATACCCTCCAGGGTGGGCAGTATTGGGGTATACCTACACTTCCAGGCATTATAAGGCCCTCTGCCTGTGGCATTGGGCCTCATTATAATCCCCGGGTGGGTGGGTATAAACCAGTACTGCCCACCCTGCCGAGTATTTTTCCTTGCTTATTTGGGTACCATTTTTTTCATGAGTTCAGTGAGGGGAGTAGCCAACTTAGCAAAGTTGGGAACAAATCTCTGGTATTAACCAGCCAGACCTAACAATGACCTGACATGTTTCTTTGTTTTAGGGACAGGACTGTTAGCTACAGCTTCTATATTGGAAATCTCTGGCTTTACTTCTCCATTTCCCCAAATATAAACCAAATATCTGGTTTCCTGCATGCCTAATGCACACTTAGTAGCATTAATGGTCAGACCTGCATTTTTGATAGATTAGAGAACTGCTCATTGGTGTTCCAGGTGGCTTTTTATCCAGTATGGACTGTACACCACATCATCATCCAGGTAAGCAGCACAATTACCAGTTTGAAGGGCTACTGCTTTTGTGGAGAGGAACTACATCTGCCCTTCTCCAGTCATCCATGACCACGCCAGTCTCCAGTGATCTGTTAAACAGGTCTGTCAGAGGTGCAGCTAGTACCTCCTTGAGCTCCCTAAGTATTCTTGGATCTACCCCGTGTGGCCCCATAGCCTTGTCCACCTTCAGATTAGTAAGTGCCTTCTGGACTCTCTCCTCAGAAAATGAACTAGTGTCCATTTCCATCCGAGCAAAGTTCCTGGTGCCTTCGTGTGGTTCTGCCCCTTCCCCTTCTGCTTTGAACATTGAGTAGAAACATTTGTTTAAGATGTTTGCTTTTTCTTGATTCCCGTCTGTACAATCACCCCTTCCCTCTTTAACTGTAGAATACTACCCTGGTTTTCCTTTTTGCTAACATACTTAAAAAATGTTTTGTCCCCTTTTGATACTCCTGAGCTATTCTTTCCACAGTTTGTGCCTTCGTGCTCCTTTCTGCTTTGCTTGCGTCTCTCTGTTTTCCCTGATACACTTCCCTATCCTCCTCTCTCTGGGTCTCCTTAGGTCTCCTCTTTCTTTTGCTTGTCTGCTTGATGCAGAGGTTTGTTGCCTTCACTATGCCCCCCCCCCGTCATCTCCCCCTACCAGGTCATTCCCGAGGCACTCACCTGTCTTAGTAAAATCAACCCTTCTAAAGTCCAGGACTCGCATCATTGTGTGGTTGGATTCCACAGCTGCTGTTATGTTGAACAACACTGTATGATGATCACTGGTCTCCAGATGGCTTCATACCTTGAAATCTGCAACAGTGTCCCTGTTAGTAAGCACCAGGTCAAGTACTGCCCCATCATGAGCGGGTTCACTTACTAGGTGCCTGAGGATACCCCCTGCAGTGAGTCCAGGATGTCTCTGCTTCCAGCTGAATCTGCATTACCCTTTTTACTTTTGTCTAAGTGGTCAACCACATCCATTTCAGTTGTGTTAAAAGGCACATCTGTCAAGGGTAGGGGTATCGGGGCACCTTGTCTTTTTTTAGTTACTGGGGCTACTTTCTGACATTCAGCACAAGAACTGTAATAGGTAGCAACATCCTTGTGAATCCCAGGCCATTTAAATCAGTACAACAGTCTGGGAAGGGTATGGTCCCTCCGCAGCTGATCAGCCATAGAACTATCATGTGCTACCTGTAACAACTCAGTTCTGTACTACTTTAGTATGACCAATTGTTCTGTCTGTTCCTGCATCTATTGCTTAACCTAAACTCTATACAGTAACCCATTAAATTTTAAAACATTGGTTCACCCTGTTTTTGTTTCACTCCCAGCTGCTTAAAATGACCCCTGAGAGGAACACTTTTGGTTTGCTCAGAAACAAAATTATAATCAGTTATCAGTTTAGTTTCAGAATTTTCATATATCGACCCCTTAAGTCCATCAGTCTTTTGTTTTCATTGTTTTTCAGGCATCTTCTTTCTTTCGTGGACTTTTGGATTTTGGAACTGGGTTCAAACAAGTCCGAATCAAAGTCACTAATTGAAAAAAAGAATCCCCAACATATGATATTTTCTTTGCCGGTGCTCTTGTTATCATGGCTACTGACACAGCAGGATTTAGTCCCTCTGTGATTAACTTTGCAAATCCTGGAAAGTCATTTCCAATAATCACAGGTACAGGTATCTTTGGTACTACCCCCACTTTCAATTGGCATGACACTGTTCAGAGTCACTTGGGTAGTGGGATAGTATTGAGTGTGCCCATAGATGCAGATGACCCCAGTACCTGGTCCTTTTGCACAGTCTTTTCTCTGAACTTCAGTATGCACCAGGGTCTGTCGGCTTCCCAAATCTGTAAGTCCCTTCACAGTCTTATCTCCCACCTTGACATCTGTTAAATACTTGCCCCAATTTGCTAAGGCCAAATTTGCTTCACTGGTAACCCCCTTTTTTTTATGGCAGTTTCTTGCAGTATGGACTGGCCTATTACAGCTACAGCAAATACAGTCTTTGGGTGCAGATTTGTTACCCCAATCAGAGTTTTTCTCTGATCTGGAGTTGAATCAGGGAAAAAGAGGGTCCTACCAGTCCTTGCCTGTTACTTCACTGTTGCGGTGTCTATCTGGCCATCTGATAGTCCTCGGCCAAAGAAACAGCTTTTTGCCCACTTTCTGGTCAGTGTTTATTTATCCAAAGCTGCATGTCTGTGAAAATGATGTTGATGAATTGCACCAGTGCAGATATGTTGATGATCTGTGTGATTGTTTTGCCCTCTGATTGGAGCCATTTAATGAGGAGTTCTCTGATTCAGGTGAAGGCTTCTTGAGCAGTGTCGACTCAGTGGTACTTCGGGGACTAGAATCTCTGCCTGTAGGTCTTTCCTAAGTTGTCATATCTTAAGGCTTTCTCTTTTCACAGTTTTCTGACTGGGCATTGTCCATATTGCTGTAGGCAAGTTGGGCTGTATCTGTCAGATAAGGTACCAGCCTGATTGCCCATTGCTGTTTTGGCCACTGGCATGCTCTTGCAACCCTTTCAGTTGTCAGGTGTGCTTCGATATCATCCATGGGATACAACTTTGTAGGTTTAATGTCTTTTAAGTTGTTTGTGTTTTGTTGGTCTGCTGAACCTGTACCAGATCCTCCAGCTTTGATAGCTTGCAATGCATCCAGCCATCGCTTTTCCTGTCGCTGCATCTCTTCTCTCCTCTGTTGCTCCTGTTGCTGCATCTCTTCTTTTCTCTGCTGCTTTTCTTCTCTGTTTCTCAGTCTGTCTTTGTTACATAGCCCACCATGTGAAGAAGGCAGACATGCTTTCAAGTTCTGTCCCTGCCTATTCTTCTTCTTCCATCACTGGTGCCAGCTGTATAGTCTCAGTTTGGACTTTTGTTTCTGTTTCTAATTTGGCTGCCATTCTTCTGTTAATCACTTCTGGGCTTGCTGTTGCAGAATCCATACCTTTCTTCTATGTTTACCCTGGTACCTGGTCTACTACTCATGTAGAAAACTCCTGGCTTAGAGTATGCATAGTGTAAATCCCACCTCTTACACCAACTGTCATAGAAGCATAGGTCAGGAAGCATAGGAATATCATAAGAAGTTATAAAATTCGCAAGTAGCATTGTATTATCAGTAATAATAAAATAAAAAAATAAAGATGTACAGGATAGCTCCTTCACAAAGGCAGTACAAACAAAAATACTTCCCCTGAGCCTCTCTCTAAAATCTCAGTCTCTGTCTCTATATCTCAACACTACATTGCTGTCTTTATATGAGATGTCTTTGCTGGGCAGTTTAACTTCTGAATCCTGTTCTTGTAAGTTCCATCTCCCGTTTTCCACAAAATGCAGAAAGATTTTGTTTTCACTGACCTTTCTCTGACCAGCCTGAAGAGTACATTAGTCTTCTTAACATGTGTATCCAATTAAGATATCCTGTTCCAGGGCTTATTTCTTGATGACAGTTCTGTTAAGCTTGTGAAAGGTCAAAGGTTTTTTTTTTTGAGGTCAGCCCTTTGTGTTCCAAATTGCTAACTTCTCTAACAAACCCAAGTACCAGTCTGCATTCATTTCAACAGTATAATCCTATACATTTGCAAACTAGAGGATCCTAGTTTCACATAAAGAGTCAATATATATATATATATATATATATATATATATATATATATATATTATATATATATATATATATATATGCACGTAGTGCCCCTATAGTTTGGGTTGAGTAGCCTGCTTAATGTTAACCCTCCAATTTTGCGTATTAATAACTTGTCAGCCGATCAATGGATTTGCACAACATTTAGTATGCGCTGTCCTGTGGGATAGATTTCTTGATGTGACACGTTTCTTTCTGGCTGGATGTACTGATTGTGAAAACCAGATAGTGCTAAAACCTTATAGGTTGACATTTTTTGCTGTTTTTTTTCCTCATTGCGTTGCGTCCACACGGTGTGGAATCTGGGTGTGATTTTTTTTTTGGTAGAAACAGCTTGGATAACAGAACTGCCATGCTTTGTTTGGTAAAAATATATCAATCTGTAGCGAAGTTATTACGTTTTTAAGTTCCCATTGTTTTCATTCGGAAGTTCACTGCCCAAATTAGAGGGATAAAGTTTGACAAAGGATTGACCTCATAAAAAAGGATTAATTCTCGTGAGATCCATTCCTGTTTCGTGAAGGAAAAATCCTTTGTCGCCAACCGCCATCTTGATTTTTGTTTCCAGAAACTAAAAAACATAGAAAATACATAAAAATTTTGTCATTTTACAAAACAAACACCAGAGTCTAGCTAAACGGGCCCCGTTTAGCTAGATTTTGATGTTTGTTTTTCCCAATTAGGGCCAGAAATACTTTTTCTGGCCACCCAAATCCTGTGTGCCTAGCTTAGCGAGAGGAGCCTTCCGCTGCGTTTTCTGTATGAGAACAGCGGATCTAATTTGGTTCTGCAGTCACACTGAACTTCTGCCGGTTGCAGTTAAGTTGCGAGTCCTCTTGTTTTCCCTGGTGTCTATTGACACCCCCACCATTCAGTCATTGCCCCTGATGTTTCACCCGTGTCTAGTGGCACCCCCCACCCTCACATCATTATCCCCGATGTTTCCCTTGTGTCTAGTGACACCCCCCACACTTCCATCATTATCCCCGATGTTTCCCTTGTGTCTAGTGGCACCCCCCACCCTCCCATCATTATCCCCAGTGTTTCCCTTGTGTCTAGTGACACCCCCACCATCCCATCATTATCGCAGATGTTTCCTTTGTCTGTTGGCACCCCCCACCTCCCATCATTATCCCCAATGTTTCCCTTGTGTCTAGTGGCACCTCCACCCTCCCGTCATTATCCCCAATGTTTCCCTTGTGTCTAGTGGCACTCCACACCCACTGATCATTATCCCTGATGTTTCCCAGTGTCTAGTGGCACCCCAACCCTCTGATCATTATCCCTGATGTTTCCCAGTGTCTAGTGGAACCCCCACCCTCTGATCATTATCCCCGATGTTTTCCTGTGTCTAGGGGCACCCCCCACCCTCTGATCATTATCCCTGATGTTTCCCTTGTGTCTAGTGACACCCCCACCCTCCCACCATTATCCCTGATGTTTCCTGGTATCTAGTGGCACCCCCGCCCTCTGATAATTATCCCTGATGTTTCCCGGTGTCTAGTGGCACCCCCCACCCTCTGATCATTATCCCCAATGTTTCCCGGTGTCTATTGGCACCCTCCCACCCTCTGATCATTATCCCCAATGTTTCCCGGTGTCTAGTGGCATCTCCCCACCCTCTGATCATTATCTATGCTGTTTCCCGGTGTCTAGTGGCATCCCCACCCTCTGATCATTATCCCCAATGTTTCCCTTGTGTCTAGTGGCACCCCCACCCTCTGATCATTATCCCCAGTGTTTCCCAGTGTCTGGTTGCACCCCCCACCCTCTGATCATTACCTCCGATGTTTCCCGGTGTCTAGTGGCACCCCCCACCCTTTGATCATTATCCCCGATGTTTCTGTTGTGTCTAGTGGCAGCCCCCACCCTCTGATCGTTATCCCCAATGTTTCCCGGTGTCTTGTATCACCCCCACCCTCTGATCTTTATCCCTGATGTTTTCCAGTGTCTTGTGGCACCCCGCGCCCTCTGATCGCTGTCCCTAGTCACTTTATTTATTTATAAATAATCCAGCACCGGAATGCCCACACCAAGTGTCAGATGCCCCCCCTCCACTGCCCCTTGTTTTATTTGCCAACATCGGGGGCCCAATCCCCATGTCGACATTTAGAGTCCCTCCAGTAGTGTGGGGACATTGGGAGCCCCTCCCAGTGTCCCCAAATATTTCTCTATTTAATCCTGTAAAAAGAAAACAGTCCCCCAACGTCTTTTTAGGGTTTTTTTTGTTTTGTTTTTTACTGTTTCTACAGGACATCTCTCAGGTGAACCCAGCCAGCTTGTCGGCCTCTACTCCCTAAAGATTTGAAATCACTTCTTTTCTTTATTGTTTTCAATATTTCTTCTGTGCCCCAATGTTTCGCCAGTGTGGCTTCTTCTGGGGGACTGTTAAAACATGTAAAATATTTTTAAGTACCTGTGTAACAAAATGTGGTTCTCCCATACATTTAAATTTGAATTTCATAATGAAATTTTATACAAAAGTTTTTTATATGCTTATTTTCTTCAGCTGTTTATACTTTTATCTACACAAAAATAATAAAAATTAAATATAGAAACTTTTACAAAAATAATCAAAAAATTAATAAGAGAATTGCCTATACAGTACTATACTTTGCCCTAGGGCATAATCTACAATTTATCCTCCTTTGCCAAGCTTTACTTACTACCATGTGTTTTTGTCTAAAAGAAAAAAAAAACAATTATTTTATCATACTTCTGCCATATACTTATTTTTTAACATTAATAATATAGTCACCTTAATAATCTTATACTGACGGCTCTGTATGTTCATATTTCATTAGTTGCGTGTATATTCAATTCCTAAGGGATTAGACATCATTCACTTAGTTGGTTTCCATAAATAACAACATAAAAATAAATTGTTACAACAGGCAATTACCGTTTCTTGAACCCAGGTCTTTCCAAATATGTAACTAACTTATTAGAACTGAGGCAGCCACAGTGATCCTTCATGCACTGATTCCAAAAAACCTAAAATTAAACACAGTATTGATGATGCTTATGTTTTGAAACTAACCATAAAAAGTATATATTATACATTTTATCAATTTCATATACCTTGGCTTATCCAGTTATATCCTGAAGATAATTATCAGTTTCTGTATCTTGTCACTCATATTTTATTCTTCATAGGGAGAAAGAGACCCTAAGGGTAAATAAAAATCCATTTTATAGATTAAAGATGAAATAGGTTAATATGTCTAATAACTCAACAATTGTGTTTGAAATCTTTACCTTCACACAAAACTGTTCTTAATTATCACTGTTTCTTGTACTGCCCATTTTAGTTAACCTTTAGTGGAAGTGAAAAAAGCAGTTCTGAGAGTTCAGACAGTTACACTCGAAATACATTCCAGGCGAGAAACCGACAACCTTTTTTAGGGAGAAGGGAACAAATGGACAGGCAGGGGAAAGATCAACCGAAGCCAAAGCACGTCATATGCACAACAAGTAGAGAAACCAGATACAGTAAATTAAACAAAAAGATACGATCTCAGAGACAAGAACACAATAGAAACAGGAGGAGGAAATGGAGGGAATGTAGGACGAGGACAAAGAACATACAACAGTGGGAACATAGGGAGGATGTGATTTTTAATTTAAGTGATAGAATACTGACAGATGAAGAAAAAGAAGTACTAAATTTAGGACTTATCGTATTCTATAACAAAAAAGCGTAATGATTTTCAGTTACTTGTAGATCTTCAAAACTTTTTCAGGAATATTCGTCTCCGAGTCCAATTTCATAATATGGAAGAAAGTGATTTGATAAAAAGATCACTAAAGAAAGCATTGGGGATAAAATCTAATTATATGCCTCAAACTAATATCAGTAATGCTGTTGAAACTTACATTAACATAGCTCAGAAAGAAATGCTACAGTTATGTGATAAAGAAACCGTTCCCTCGCAAGTTCATTATAATTTGTCTAAAAAACAATGACATGTTTTAACAACATTAGAAAAAGACAGAGTTGATTATTAAGCCAGCAGATAAGGGAGGGGCTATAGTACTAATGAGAAGATTATAGGAGCATGTGTCTCGAATTATTAAATGTACTAGAGAATTACATCAAATTAAACAAGGATCCTATTAAGGAAATCGGACACAAAATTGAGACTTTATTGGAAGAATTTGAAGCCTTAGGCTGGCTGTACACATGGGAGAAAGATTTATTAATTTGTGAAAACCCTCGAGTACAAGTGTTTTATGCTTTACCTAAGATACATAAAAATTCATCTGATCCTCCGGGAAGACCAATAGTATCGGGAGTAGGCTCTGTATTGGAACCCATTTCAAAATATGTTGATTTCCACACACAAAGTCTTACACAAAATACATCAACGTACATAAAGGATACAACACATGTATTAAGACTACTTGAAGAAATCAATTTACAAGGGGAATCCATAAAATATTTTATTTTGGTTACAATTGATGTAAAAGATCTGTATACTTCGATATCAAGAAAGGGTACAATCTCTTTTAGAGTTATTAGAAACTAGACCAGAAAGTATGAGGCCAAGATCAAGGCTGCTTACGGAATTGGCAACTTTGGTCTTGAACAATAACTACTTTAAATTTGAACAGGATTTTTTTGGACAAATAAAAGGGATGGCTATGGGAAGCAGTATGGCTCCTAGCTATGATAATGCATATATGCATAATTTGGAACTCAAATATGTGTTGTGTCCAAGGCATCCGTTTTCGAGCTACATTGTGTTATGGAAGTGCTTTATTGACAATGCACTCCTAATATGGAGAGGTAACGAAAGTTCTCTTAAAGACTTTCTTGCCTATTTAAACACCTGTGATTTGAACTTGAAATTTATATCTGAATACAGTAATGAGAGGATACATATCTTGGACATCATGATTTTTAAAGGAGAGAGTTTGTTAGAAACTATGATGTATAGAAAGGATACAGATAGGAACACCATTTTGCATGGAAATAGTTTCCATCCAGGCAGTCTAAAGGAGAGTATCCCTTATTCTCAACTATTAAGGACTAGACATAATTGTAGTAGGCAACAGGAATACAAAGAAGTAGTAGTAGTTACTATTGAGAGGTTTAAGCAACAAGGATATAAATCAAAAACTATTAAAGCTACAAAATTTAGAATGCAGCAAACCAATAAGACTGATTTAATTAAGGAAAAACCAAAGGAAGTTTTTTTCTAAAAATCAAGGAAAACTTACATTTAGTACTACACATTGCACTTAGATGCCCAAAATTAGAAATATTATTTTTAAGCATTGGAGCATTTTACAAAATGATGCAAATACTATTACACTTTTCTTACAAAAACCTTTTGTAACTTCAAAAAAGGCACCAAATATCAAAGATAGATTGATTAAAACCATACATTATTCACCTGATATTAAGAAAGGTCAGTTACTATTGGGACCATTAAAAAATGGCATGTACCCATGTGGGAAATGTGTAGCCTGTGGCAACACCTCAAAAAAAGAAGTATTTCGACATCCGTACACAGGGAAAACATACCCAATTCAACAGCACATTAATTGTAATACCACAGGGGTTATTTATATACTACAATGCCCGTGTGATAAATTATAAGTAGGCCAGACATCTAAAGAACTGAAAAAGCGCATTTCAGAGCACAAGAGTAGGATTAGATTGGTAGGTGAGAATTCCCCAGTGGCGCAACATTTTAATGAAAGAGGCCATACTGTTGTTTAACTTCGATTTTGGGGACTAGAAAAAGTACAGAAATGTGAAAGAGGTGGTAGCTTTCAAAAATTGTTAGAAAGTAAAGAAACAAAATGGATTTGTGACTTGGGTACCTATTATAAAGAGTGGGGTTTGAGTGAAGAAATTAAATGGCAATCTTATTGGTAAAAACCATAAGAATAAACAAAGAAAGATATATATATATACACACACACACACATATACTAACTAACTCTTCTTCCTCTTTCCTTGCCCCCCTAATATTTATCATATACATTTAGGTTAATGCATAGGACAGTTATTTTCCCTCCCCTTAGGTATCAAACATTAGTGGTCACACTTGTTCTCCCCAGACTTTTGGCCAGAGTAGTAGTTTAAATAGAGATTTCATGTAAATTTTAGTTTTAGTAAAAAATTATCTATCATGGTCATTTAAAAATGATTATATTAGTCAGTAGAAAACATAAAAAACGCAAGAGATCTTTAATAAAGGAGAGCCTTCAGATCCGTGTGGGAAGAATGGATTAGGTGGGCATGACAGCCAAAATAGGTTTAAATATTAAACAGTAGGTGGCTTTTGTTGCAGCCAACATTAATGCATAAGTATATTTTTGTATTTAAGTACAAATGAGGATTGTCCCTGGTAAGAAGCTTCCCTAAAGAAACTAAGTTAACAGTGATGATTAGATATTCTAACTGTAAAGACAGTAAGTGTCTATATGTATACTGTATAGGGCGTCAAAAATAGTGTTGGCATTAGAATACAAACATGTTTTATTTTTATAGAAATAATTTTGTAATTAAAAGCAGCTTCAGCTCTCATAACACCCTAGTACAGATTGCATTTTTAGAAAAGACTAGATATTTAAAGCAATTTTAGCTTACATAATGCATTAGCACATATTGTTGCACTTTGGACTATGACCCACTCAGTTTGCAAACACTATTCAGACTGGAATGAAAGCACTACTCATAAAGCTTTTAAAGTAGTGAAAGCAATTTCAGCTTGTACAACACATTAGTATAGACATCCTAGACTGTAATAGATTAAGTTTAAAAATGTTGTCAAATTTGTAAAAAAGGCTCTATATGTTAAAGTTTTTAAGTTACATAAATGCTTGTGGATTTGATCAGCCCTAGCATTAATTAAAAGGGAAGCATCCCTAAATAAACAAGTTGTTTTAAGGACTTAAATTGATTGCAGTTGTTACAAATTACAACATTATAGCACACATTGCACTAAACTATGTTAACCCAGTGAGAAAACTATTCTCAATCAGGAGGGTTTGTTGAAAATGGAATCAATTAAATGTTACCATGCACACCAATTTATGTTAACCCAGTGAGCAAGCTATTCTCAGTTAGGAAGGTTCATTCAAAATGGAATCAATTAAGTGTTGCCATGCACACTAATTTTAGGTGCTTTATGCAGCAATTATGACATCACACTGTTCTGTATGTATAAGAGGACAGGCCAACGCACAGCCTCTTGCTGTCACTTGGATTTTGCCAGAGGGAGAGAGTACAACTAACAAGTAAGGCTCCATGAGTTTTGGGAGACTCTTTATACTATTTTGAGTACAATACAGTTTTTTTCTTCCACTAAAGGTTAAATGAAAACTACACCCAAAACTTGAAAAAATATATGTTGTGCAGAGTGTTTTAATTTGTATGTGAAGTTCTAGTGTTTCCTTCCCTCTGACTGGTATTAGGAGTTTTTCCCAAATTAGCTTGCTAGCTTTATGCTAGTTTTACGACCCCTGGGGATCTTCATACCTGATAGTGTAATTGTATTTCTTGTTCCCACAGTGCATCTTGTCTCACATGACTGTGATGTAAGAGAGACCCAACATTCAGCACACACATGCCAAACAAACTAAATATCTTGGAAGCTTGACGAGCTGCACAAAAATTACCAGCAGCAAAGTTTTTCAGGACAGTAAAACATTTAGGATGAGGGTGGTCACCAAGCTGAATTCTACAGATTTTAAAATATAGCCATCTCTATTGTTGTGAACTGATTGTAATGCAATGCTTTCTGCTGGATTTATGGGCTCTGCTACTTCACCATTACATGAAACAAGATGCATTGTAGCACAAAGAAATGCAATAAACCGATTTGATATGGAGATCTCCAGGGGTCGTAAAACTACCCTAAAGCTAGCAGGCTAATTTAGGAAAAACTCCTAATACCAGTCAGAGGGAAGGAAACACTAGAGCTTCACATACAAATTAAAACACCCTGCACAGCATATATTTTTTCAAGTTTTGGGTGTAGTTTTCCTTTAACTAAAATGAGCAGTACAAGAAACAGTGATAATTAAGAATAGTTTTGTGTGAAGGTAAAGATTTCAAACTCAGTTATTGAGTTATTAGGAATATTGACCTATTTCATCTTTAATCTATAAAATGGATTTTTATTTACCCTTAAGGTCTCTTTCTCCCTATGAAGAATAAAATATGAGAGACAATATACAGAAACTGCTGATCTTCAGGATATAATTGAATAATCCAAGGTATATGAAATTGATAAAATGTATAATATATACTTTTTATGGTTGTTTCAAAACATAAGCATCATCAATACTGTGTTTAATTTTAGGTTTTTTGGAATCGGTGCATGAAGGATCACTGTGGCTGCCTCAGTTCTAATAAGTTAGTTATATATTTGGAAAGACCTGGGTTCAAGAAAGGGTAATTACCTGTTGTAACATAATTTATTTTGATATTGTTATTTATGGAAACCAACTAAGTGAATGATGTCTAATCCCTTAGGAATTGAATATAAATGCAACTAATGAAATATAAACATACAAAGCCATCAGTATAAGATTATTAAGGTGAATATATTATTTAATGTTAAAGAATAAGTATATGGTAGAAGTACGATAAAATAATTGATATATATATTCTTTCTTTTAGACAAAAACATATGGTAGTAAGTAAAGCTTGGCAAAGGAGGTTAAATTGTAGATTATGCCCTAGGGCAAAGTATAGTACTGTATAGGCAATTCTCTTATTACTTTTTGGATTATTTTCATAAGTTTCTATATTTAATTTTTATTATTTTTGTGTAGATAAAAGTATAAACAGCTGAGGAAAATAAGCATATAAAAAACTTTTGTGTAAAATTTCATTATGAAATTCAAATTTAAATGTATGGGAGAACCATATATTGTTACACATGTACTTAAAAATATTTTACATGTTTTAACAGTCCCCCAGAAGAAGCCGCACTGGCGAAAATGTTGGGGCACAGATGAAATACTGAAAACAGTAAAGAAAAGAAGTGATTTCAAATCTTTGGTGTTTGGCTTAGTCCCGAGTTGGTGCCCTGGATTTGTTTGTTGGAACTCTCGCACTATGCACCTTCTCTGCACCTTATAAATCTATAGATTGAACATTATGCAGATTTCCCCTGGAACTTTTGGTTTTTTGGCCTCTACTCCCTGCCTGAAACCCCCTCCACCAGGGGTACTCCCCATCCCCAGCTCACAGACTTGGTCGGCCCCCTGAGGCGGGACCGCCACTCCTACCTAGCAACCTGTCTGGAATCTAGACGGTCAGTCCGCGGGAGCCTGGTGGAAGGTGGTCCAGCAGTGGGATGTGGGTATCATCTCCTGGGGTCACCGTCTCCTCCCTTGGATCCTCCGGGGGTTTTCACTTTTTGTCTTGTTACCCCCCCGGCACACGATGGGTGCGCTTTGACACTCATGCATAAAGCGTCTGCCAACACCCCCGAACCCAGAAGAGCATACCACAATTTATGCTGGCTCTGGTCACCGCCAGGAGCCGCTGGTACCTCGGCAAGCATACCCCCCACCCACCCTCGGGAGAGGAGAGCAGTCCTCCAGATGCTCCGTTTTCTTCTCCCTTACCAACCCCCAACAACCCGAGCTCGTTCTTGAACCCAGGTTGCCGGTGTGGCATCCAGCACCTCAGCGCCACTGGGCCAGCCATCTTTTTATGTTTTTATCTTGTGGAAAGAAAGTGGCCCCTCGTCATCTCTGCTATCCTCCTCCCCCATCCCGACCCTCCCACTGAGCACCCACCCCCCTTACCATATACTTCCCACCAAAAGTCGTAGGCTGTCATCTTCTGTGGATCGAGACATGTCTGCACTCTTCAAAGCTGAACCGTGAACTGAGGAATCAAGGTAAGTGCCGTATAATGTATTTCAATGGCGGTTTGAACTTATGTTCATAATTTTGCCATTTTTGGGGAATTCTTTCACCAGATTTTCAACATAGCCTTTTTGGGACTCCACCTCATGAAAAACTGGCACTGTCATTTCGTTAATCGGGCTTGAAAGGTGATTGCGCAGTCACTGCACAAAATCACCTTTCGGAACCGAATAACAAATTTTCACCACTAGTGTTCATGAGGCGGGGTCCCAAAAAAGTCATGTTGAAAATTTTGGTGAAAAAAATTTCTAAAAGTGGCCGAGTTATGAGCGTTAGTTGACATTTTCCTACGCACGCCCATAACTTTGGTAATTTTCATTATTTTGAGTCCAAATTTTCAAAGTAGCCATTTTTTCACACCACCTCATGAACAGTACAGCTGTCATTTTTCACATCCTGTCCAAAACATGTTTTCACACCTTTTTTGAACTTTATTTTTAATTGTTCCTGAAGACAATCATTTTCACATTCAAATTTTATTACAGTTAAAGGAACATAATTTCCCCCTTATTCCTTGTAACTAAATAAGACACCAAAAAATGTATTTTTTTTTTCATTTTTGGGGGCATTAAAAAGAGAATAAAAAAGTAATTGACATATTATTACTTAGCCACATTAACAGAAAGAAAGAAAGAAAAAATAAGTGTGTTTATGCTGCAAGCTTTTAACTACCCTGCAACATATTTATAACAAAAGTGGGCATCTTTCCCCTTAAATCCATTTTAGTTTCAAGTCCCAAGTATAAGCAGATCAAACGTTAAACCAGTATCAAAAGTTAAATCAAAACGTGTGGCGCAGAATGGTTATGGCACAGATTTGAAAATCTTCACCTACGGGTTTATGAGATAGGGTCATAAGAAGACTATGTTTAAAATGTGGGGTCAAAATATGAAAAAATTACAAAGTTATGAACATTCGTTGCAGTTTCGCTATGCCTGCTCATAACTTTTGAAATTTTAAATATTTTGACCCCAGGTTTTCAACATAGCCTTCTTATTAACCCATCTCATGTATGTCACAGCTGTCATTTTTCAAATCCTGCCCAAATGTGTTTTCGCACCTGTGGCGTGGAATGGCGCTGTAGTTGCGCAGAGTTACGTTTTGGCAGGGATTTGAACGTTTTCTATAATGGGTACATGAGGTGCGGTAATAAGAAGACTATGCTGACAATTTGGTCACTGTTATACTATAAATGGAAGTGCAGGGCCCTATGCTTCTACAGCTACATCTATATCTATTTGTGATATATACACACACATGTGCAGAGGGATGGAGCGCTCCCACAGTAAAATAAGGATATTATTATACTATCTCAAAAAGTATGGAAATAGGTTGCAAAAAAGTTATTAATGCTACAGTTAGGGTCAAAGCAACAAAAGTTGGGAAATGAGGCGTTAGGGTTTCCTTAACACCCCACCCTCCCAAATCAAGCAGGATTGCAGTTGTGGGGGTGTGCCTTGGGCTTCTCAAGTCTAACGCTCACCCCATTCTCATAAAATCTACACATCTGACATTATTTACAGATGGAATGGGGTGAGTGTTAGGCTTAAGAAGCCCAAGGCGGCACGCCCCTCACTTGCCTGGTTTGGGAGGGTGGAGTGGGGGACCCTAGCTTTTAACTTTGTTGTTGGACCCTAAACGTCTTAACATTTTTGCTAGTGTGTGTGTATATGTGTGTGTGTGTGTGTGTGTGTGTGTGTGTATATATATATATATATATATATATATATATATATATATATACTGTATATGTGTGTGTGTATATATATATATATGTGTGTGTGTGTGTGTATATGTATGTGTATATATGTGTATATGTGTGTGTGTGTGTGTGTGTGTGTGTGTATATATATATATATATATATATATATATATATATATATATATATATGTGTCTGTGTATATATATAATATGCCATGATACGGTCAGATATTTTGTGAAATATCTAAAGAGATTCTCTCTGGTGGCTCGTAGTGATACTGCAGGCAGGCAGGAAATTTCCAGGTATATCACATACAGATTTAGTTTTTGCCATATTGGTCCTTGCAAGAACAGATCCAGAAGCAAATGATTTGATACCTTTTATTGGACTAGCATAGATGTAACAAAAAGAACAAAGTGCTTTAACTTTCAGACCAACAAGTCATCTGTGTTGGTCCAATAAAAGATATCAAATCATTTGCTTCCAGATATATCGCAGACATTTCAGGAAATATCTGACCATGTCTATGGTTACCACTGTATATATACATATATAGATATATATCAAAGTCACAGAGGTAGTGGCTCACCCACAAATTGATTTATGGGCTACAAGTAGAAGAATCTGTGGGTGCACTCTACCAGGGGTTTTTCTTAAAGTTCACAACATATTCCTGCCAAATGAATTGGGCTACTAAATGAAAATGGATTAAAAAATATAGTTAAAAATGTAAAAAAATATGAAAAGTTTTACATTTCTGCACTTGTATGTTGCACTGTTTATAATATATGCACTGTCACTTTAAATGATTGTAGATTTAAGTCGGTTAACTTCCAATGCCACATGTTCTGAGGATGACGTTAGTGCGTAGATGTTGAAACATTAATGACCATGTGGATGTTGGTGTGGTGTGTAGTTTAGGTCTGTGGAATGGTGAATGTTAAGAGCCTTTTTTGCATTATTGGAACGGCTATAGACCTTGGAAAAGAAACCAATGCTTGTAATTGCTGCTATTTTGCAAGTATCATACTGAATCAAGTTTTGGATTAAAATTATTTTTTATCGGAATGTGGAGTGCTGACCTCATTTTTCCTGGCATTTGGCAGGAATATGTTGTGAACTATACGTGTGTGTGTGTTTGTGAGAGACTGTGTGTTTGTGAGACTGTGACTGTGTGTAGGGGTGCAGTCCCACCTCTC
Organism: Neoceratodus forsteri; assembly: GCA_016271365.2. NCBI lineage: Eukaryota > Metazoa > Chordata > Ceratodontiformes > Ceratodontidae > Neoceratodus > Neoceratodus forsteri. The sequence continues at coordinate 1,060,296,604 of CM028135.1, forward strand.
TAGTTAAGGTTGAACGGCCACTTCTATGTTAAACTTCAAACTTTTGCACTTTAACAACTTCGCAACTGTTCAATGGATTTGAATGAAATTTTGCAAGCTCCATCAGGGACTGAAGATCTCTTGATTTGCCAAGTTGCGAACTGGTCGGATGCATGACATAACTTTAGCACTGGGTGCCTCGTGAGTAAAGTACTTAGCTCCGGCACCCCTCCGGAACTGGCCTGGTTTCTTGCCCCTGCTGACCTCTCCCCCTACCTGCTGCGATCCCAAGGCCCCGGACTACTAAATGTACCTACCACCCGCACCATCATGGGGGACCGGAGTTTTGCTATCCATGGTCCCAGGCTCTGGAACTCCTTTCCTGGAAGTGTCTGTACTGCCCTCTCTCACAAGCTTTTCCGGACCTCCCTGTGGGATCATCTTAAGTTGGCCTCTCGCTGTGAATGCCCTAAGCCCCCTTAGTCACCCGGTGCCCACTGGTGCCGGCTTCTTCTCTCCTGCTCTGGCGTCACCACTCTTGCGCTATGACCTCGTCCAAATCCTCCCTCCTTGTTGACTGACTCTATGGTGTTCCTGTGCTCATAAATCCTCACTAGCCCTGTTGGTCATTGTATTTATCTCCAATCTATACCTTGCCCCAGCATTGTATTTGGGTGTACTTTCCACGTAATTGTAAAAACTGGAAAAATTGTCTTTTCTCCTGTTTCTGTATCTAATGTATTCGTTTGAACCAATTGCTGTATTGATGTACCTGTTGTACCCTTTCGTACTCTCCCGGGTCATTCCTGAAAATAGGCATAATATTTGTCTAGTGTACTTACCCAGTAAACAAAAACTAAATAAATAAATGACAGTGGAGATATGGCGTGTGAAAAATTTGAAATTTACTTTGGGGGGGGGGTCACTTTGTCACGTCACAGTGCAAAAATGATTTGAAATTTTTGTCTGAAATTTTTAGGGTACAAGGGTCTTGGCTCACAGATGTGCCTTTTGAAGATTTGGTGAAAAAACATGAATCCGTTCCAAAGTTATTAAATTTTAAAGTTTCCCATTATTTTCAATAGGAATTTCACTCTCCAGATGCCCCGCTCAGAAAAGGATCCTTTATCCCAGAGGGTAATCCTTTTTCGCAGATGGGTCATCTGGTGTCACAAATTGGAATTTTTTTTTTTGTGCTGCCACCATTTTGTTTTTTTGTTAGCGAGGGAAACAAAACTAAGTAAGAAATTACTTGAAACTAACAGATGTGTTCTGTTAAGCGGGGGCCATTTCACCTGATTCTGCGGTTAGTTTTTACAAAAATTACTTGGAAATATATTTTCAGAACATTCTGAAATCCTGTTCCTTGTCTTTTTTCGTGCTTGGGAATCCTTTGTTGCAAATTGCAAAGAAAGAACACGGAAGAATATTTCAGAATGTTCTAAAAACACATTTCCAAGTTATTTTTTTAAAAACTAACAGCAGAATCTGGTGAAACTGCCCCTGATTAGCAGATTACATCTGTTGGTTTCAAGTAAACTTTATTATTTTTTTTTTTTAATATTGAAATCTCCCTGGTGTCTAGTGGCACCCCCATCCTCTGATGCTGTCCCCATATATTGTTAAAATCTTCCTGGTGTCTAGTGACCCCCCCCCCACACACCCTCCAATACCATTCCTGTATGTTACTCAAATTTCCCTGGTGTCTAGTGGCACCCCCCAGCCTCCGATGCCATCCTATATATAATTAAAACTCTCCCTGGTGTCTAGTGGCACCCCCACCCTCCAGTGCCATCCCTATATATAATTAGAAAACTCCCTGGTGTCTAGTGACAACCCCCCAACCTCCAATGCTGTCTCTGTATATAATTAAAAATCTCCCTGGTGTCTAGTGACCCCCCCAGCCTCTGATACCATCCCTGTATATTACTTAAATTCCTCTGGTGTCTAGTGGCACCCCCCCACCCTTCGATGCCATCCCCATACATCATTAAAAATCTCCCTGGTGTTTAGTGGCACCCCACCCTCCAGTGTCATCCCTATATTTAATTAAAAAAACTCCTGGTGTCTAGTGACGCCTCCCAACCTCCAATGCCGTCCCTGTATGTAATTAAAAATCTCCCTGGTGTCTAGTGGCATCCCCCCACCAGCCGAACGCTGTCCCAGCCTGAAATAAAGAAAACAGTCCTCAGTGTTTTGTTTTTTTAACTTGCCAAAAAAGAAAATGGTCCCTCGCCAATCAGACCCCCCCAATCTCATCCCCCACTCAGTACCTACCACACCCAATACACCCCCACACACCATCACTCACCTGAACAGGTCACAAAGTGAAGCTCCACTCTCCAGTCAAAGACACGTCTTGCTGTTGGAACTGGCGATTGCAATATGAGAAACTAAGGTAAATGCAGTTCAGTGTATTTCAATGGGGGTTTCAACTTTGATGCATAACTTTGTCATTTTTAAAGATTTTGACACCAAATTTTCAACATACTCTTTTTGAGACCCACTCCTCATGAACAATGTAAGTGTAATTTTGCAGAGCCTGTCCAAAAGGTGATTTCACAGTTGGTTGATAAAAATCACCTTTCAGGGTGGATTTCATAACTTGCACCATACCTGTTCTTGAGGTGGGGTCATAATAAGAATGGTATGTTGAAAATTTGGGTTCAAAATATGTTAAAATGGCAAAGTTGCCTGCATCTGTTGACATTTCGCTATGCTGTCTCGTAACTGTCATAATTTTCAATATTTTCACCCCAGATTTTCAGCATAGCCATTTCTTTACATCACTTTATGAGTGTGACAGCTGTCCATTTTCAAATCCTGGCCAAAATGTGTATTCTCACCTGAGGCATGAAATGACATTTCGGTGGGGATTTAAAAATTCTCAACCAAGCGTTCATGAGGTGCGGTAATACCAAGGCTATGCTAATAATTTGGTTGTTGCTTTGGCTGAAATGCTTCCACAGCAAACATGCATGTACGCATCTATGGAGGGATTGGATCGCATGGCCCAGAGGGCACTGCGCTCCCACAGCCAAATGAGGATATGATTTTAATATCTCAAAAAGTAAGCAAATTCTTTGCAAAAAACTTTGTTTGCACTAGTTAGGATTGGTTACAGCGACAAAAGCAGGGAAATGTGGCATTAGGGTACACCCCACCCCTGTTGCTGCCTGCAGGGTGGGTGGGTGTGTGTGGGGGGGTTAGGGTTGGAAACCCTAACGCCACATTTTAACCTACATTTGTCACTGTAACTAACCCTAACTAGTGCATTAATGAAGTTTTTTGCAAAGATATGTATCATGCAGTATATGACCACGCAGAAGCAAGGGGAGACAGAAGAAAGAATAGAAACAACTATAAACAGCAAGTGAAAGAAGGGAGATAATAGGGCGATTGTGGGACCATTGGAGTGGCCAGTTCCTGTGTTCCACAAGGAAAATGTTATTGTGCAGTCAGATAGGCAAGTGACAGAATAGGATAGAACAGAATAGATCCTTCCTTTTAACTGACTGCATAACAAATGGAACAGGGTCTTATTCCAAACCTGTCACACTCCTCAGGCATTACTGGTTGCTAATCAAAATTTTGTTGATTAGCAGGGACTGCTCGTCAAGTTTCCAAAACTAATTTATGCCTTGGAAAGGTATCCCTCTATGACAGTAGGTTAAGGGGGGATAAGGTAGTGGGGAAAAGGGCATACTGAGGATGGACCTGTGGGTCTTTTTCTAGCGACAGTCTTTCTGTGTTTCTGTATGTGTGTATTGCAGTGGGATGGCATTCTGTAATTAATCCACCTAACCATAGAGGGGGAAAAAATTATTTAAAAACAGAAATATGTTTCAGAATTTAACAAACCTGTATTTCCTTTACAGGGAAGAAAGTGTTTTATCCTGTGGTATTTAGCCTGTACAACCCAGCCATTGTTTACGGTAACCAGGAGGTGCCCCCATCTGTAGAACAGCAGCTGGTAAGGAGGACATTCAGTTTCTGTCCTTGTTTGTGGGGAAAGCCTGGATAAAGTGTGACACTGAATGCCACACTTGCTCAGTAGTACTGTATATTTACATTAAGGGCATTATCCAAGTCAGTGGCTGAGTAGTTTGCATGCTGTCTTCTGGGGCCAGAAGATCTCAAGGTCGTGGGTTCTAGCCCCACACCTGGTACTTGCAGTAATACCCAGAACTGACACTGTAGTATAGTATGAGGGGGTGATGCCATCCTTCAGATGAGATGTTGAACTGAAGTCTCCTCTGCCCATCTCTAGTCACTGCCAGGTGGAAGTAAAAGATCCATGGCACTTGTCGAAGAAGAGGGAGTTTACACAGTGTCATGGCCAACAATCCTCCTGTTAATTAAGCAGGTCTGTGTAACCCCCAAGGGCGCACCTGGAAATGAGTTGTGTCAGTGCAGTGCAACTCCCCTGGTCAAAAATTACAAATAAAACATTCTGCATTCATAGGATGCACAGTGGCCAGACTCGGAACCATACCTCATGAGTGGCAGAGCCATATGTGAGTTATGAAAGTCAAGCCCCTTCACAAGTGATAAATGTCATTCTGAGTAAGGCCATTGTGTGTTCAGTTTATGTAGTGTATTATTTTTTTTTTCTTCCCTCATGTTGGATGGCCTCCATCCGCTGGACCCCCCAGCCCTGTTACCCCGATGTCCACTGGGACTTGCCACCAGCCAGTACCCCCAGGTCGCACCCCTCCTCCTGGCGGGGCCAGTGGGTCCCCCAATGTGCCGCCGTGAACCAGATCCAGTAGTTGGACTGATAGGCCCAGCTAGTCAGATGCAGGGCCAGTGAGGGTCCATGCACCATCCAGTCACCAAGGGCTTTTCCTGTTTCCTTTCCCGGAAGCGGTGCAGAGTACAGAGTACACTTGTGTGCCGTGCTCCAGTGTCTGCCTGCCACCTACACTCGGGGGGGCCCCCCACTCACTCTTTGGCAGTCCCGGGTGCCTTTCCCCTTGCTTGCCGCTAGGGGCCAGGTGTACACTGGGCCTGTGATTCACCCCGTCTCCCCCCCCCCCAAGGAACAGAGTGTTCTGGGATGCTCGAGCCTCCTCCCCCCAGCCATCCCACTGACAGCACAAGTTTGCTACCAAACTCATGTCACCAGCATTGCGAGCGGTAGTGCTGGCGCTACGCCAGTGAGCCAGCATTATATAATGTATTTTAAATTGTAGAGCTTTCAGATTAGTTCTTCGAATGAAGAATAAACTGTTTCTGTTTAAATTTACTGCTTTGTTTTGAGTGCAGCTGAAGTCATTGTGATGTCATCAGGAATTCTTCAAGCTGCACTTCCATTGGTCAGAAGCTCCTTTGTGACTAACCTAAATTATACCATACACATAAATAATCAGTCAATCACATAAGCAGACTGGCACCTTAGCCCTGTTATAAATCCTATGATAATCACTGGCAAAGGTGACAGCCTGCCACATCTTCGTGCCACTCTGTAAAAAAAATCACTCCGACCCCCCCCCTTCCAATGTTTCAAAGCCGCCATCTTTCCTCTCATTAACATTCACCGGTAAGCCTAATATTTAAAAAACCGAAAACAATAAAATGGATGCCTCCTTTGACCTTATCAACAAAAGTGAACTCGATGAAATTTTCAAAACCCTCCAAAATGAAAACACAGATTTAGACCGCATGGAAAACGTACCTCCAGAAGCCAGACACATCCTGTACGTCGTGCCTCTCACCGGCCAAAACCCGATACTGTGAGTCGCACATACAGCCGGGCATCACCTCGACCCTCCGCGGCTGCCAGGCTAGAACTGGCGCCTCTCTACCACGTCGCGCGCAGCAGCCAATCCTCCAGAAACAAATTGGCTGCGTGGGCATGTTGGCCGTGCTTAACGGCTATGGAAATAAAGTATTTGTATCTTGTTTAACCGATTTTAACCGGTGAAAAAGGCGACTCTTATAGAACTGTCTCTAACTTCTTGAGCGGCTGAATAATAACATCTGTATGTCTGCGACTGCAATGTCGAGGTTTGGCTGGTGGGAGAGGAGCGATGTACCAGATGTCTCTGGCTTCTTGAGGTATATTTTACATGCGGACAAGTCTGTGCTTTCATTTTGGAGGGTTTTGCCCATACTTACCTCACAAAACTTAAATAAAGTTACCATTAATTACCATGCACTATTTTCTTTCATGGAAGGATATTTCTTACAAAAATAATTTTTATAGACACAAATAAAATAAAACCATTTAAACTTATATCCATCACAGAATGTAATGGCATAATCGCAATAAGCCACTTGGGGGTGTGGGTTATCAGAGGATTTACCATGGCTGCGAGATTTGCCCTTTCGGCTATGCCTCATGGGCAAACACGCCAGCCGTGTCATCCACTGTGCTTGCTTAAATAAATACATGGTGATGACTCCTCTAGAATGATGATAAATTATCTTTTAGTATTCAGGCCATAGAAGACATATGTGTCGGTGTTATATTTTTAAGCTTAGTCTCACACATATAAGGGATATACAATTGTGAGCTGTCAGATAAATGATTTATCTACACAAGTGCTGTTTGACCTCTGATAACCTCACGAGTGGCATAAGCCACGAGTGAGATGCCAGAGGTCAAACAGCACAAGTGTAGATAGATAAATTATCTGACAGCTCACCATTGTATGTTTCATTTATGCAGTAGAGATGCTTTCTGTCAATACAGGGACATTTGCTTTTAATTTATCTTTTTTGCATATGTTAGTCAAAAAAGTGAACAAAAAAATTGCATTTTCTGCTCTGTTTTGCTAATTATAAAAAATCTATACGGTATCTATAAATGAAATACCACTCATTTTGTAGATAAGCTTGTGCTGAACAACTTTCATGCTCACAGCACTATGCTTTTTCCATTTTAAAGTTATTTGCATTTTAATATAGTTAGTACTGGTACTGAGGCTGAACATTCTAAATAAATTCCGATACCATCACTCTCGAAGTGATTAATACTGTCATTCAGGCCCCGTAATAGTATAGTTTGGGACCTGAACGATAGTATTATCACAGAAGATGAACAGCGCAGGTGCCAGTCTCTGTGCCCATGTCTCCAAGCGTGCACTACCATTGGCCCCTTTTCCTGTGTGGGCAGCCAGAAAAAATGAAAACATGGCGGACGGTTTCTCGCTAAGCAAAACTTTTTCTCTCTCGGATTATTGAAATGTTTTTTTATTGTCCTGTGCGTCGCAAAAAGGGACAGATGGTCACAATCTTCCGTTCCGGAACACAGAAAAGGTAGGATGTTTTGTAAAACAAACAAAAAAAGCCGTGTCCAGCCAGTACCTGTCTATGTGTGACTGAGAGAGCGGGGAAGGGTGCATTGAAATTCTGTGGCGTTCGGCCAGCACGTAGAAAGTCCTCTCTGTAGAAACAAAGTTTGCATCCATATATTAAAAAAAAAATAATAGCTCGCTGGGTATTGCTGGTGAGGCAAACCATCTCGAGGTTCTGGACACTGTAACCTCTCGAGCTTCGCTCTCGAGGTTCCTACATGTCCAGAACCTCTCAATGGTATTACTCACCGGTAATATCCAGCGAGCTATCCATTATTCTCTTTTTAATATAGTTAAGTACTGGTACTGAGGCTGAACATTCTAAATGAGTTCCGGAGTGATTGTGACATATCTACTATGTGTGTGTATATATCTGTGATGATGTGTCTACTACAGTATGTGTATAAATGCAAAATTTCACATTTATCACATAGTAGCTCAGATTTATCACATAGGATTTATGTCCACACTTATTGCATAAAATGAATTGTACTGAGAAGAGCTTTGAGAGTCAGAGTGCAGCAACGCTGAATGGTTAATCAAGAAACGTAGAAAGGAACTTCCTAACTACTGTATCCAGATCCCTGCATTCTGATTGCTCGCACTGTGCAAACTGCTGCCTCCCTCCCATTGCTCCATCACTGACCGTTCAGATTCCTGAGGATTTAACTTTTGGAAGTTTTTTTTAACATGATCACAAGAAGTTTGGAGGACTTGGGGTTTTACTTTGTACTAATCATCACCTGAGTGCACGTAAACGCTGAGCTACGAGCGGTCAGGACATACTGATTTTCTATAAAACTCCATATTGCTTACTGTTATGCCTCATGTGGTGTAAATCTGAATGAAAGATCCAACTTTCTGAATTTATATTTTATACCAACAGGTCCATAAGAAAGACTCTGGGTTTTGGCGTGATTTTGGCTTTGGAATGACATGCCAGTATCGCAGCGATTTCCTGACCATTGGTAAGATTTCAGTTTATAAAATAAGTTGGCAGTAATCACCTGTGTTGTATGTAAAACAGAAGTGAGATTATTTGGGGGCCTTTGGAACTCGCGTTGCAATCCAGCCCCTTTGGTGCCTGCTGCTTACTCACATGCGGATTCCTTTGTAAGCACCTGGAGCAGAAAAAATAGAGGACCCTATTTTAGGCGTTTGTCATGAGGCAAAAGGAGCAAGATGTCAAAGGAGACAAAAAGGGAAAGAAGGTGAAAAAGAGAGAGGAAATATAAATTACATGGAATAATCAAAAAATATTAAAAGGGAGTCAAAAATCAAGAAATGGTGTAGTTAACATATTTGTCTTAAAGAATATAGGGGAAACCAGTTTAATGCAAAAATGGCAAACTGTCAAAATTATTATTACGATCGGTATTCTTAATACCCCCAATTGGTAGATCAAAATACATTTCTGCTTAAGATTTTAGCACCCAAATCACACACACCCCCAACCTTAATGTAACCTTTTCTATGCATCAAATTTGAAAGGGGTGGCATATCCTATCCTCACTTTCCTCAGTGTGTATCTAGCCGGTGCATTTTCCATTTCCTAGCCTCATGTCACTCAGATGTTCTATTCTTAGTTTAAACATTCTATTGGTCTTACCTTCATAGAATGCATGACAGTTACAGGTGGCCAAATAAGCAACCCGTATACTTGAGCAGTTGACAAACTGTCTGATTTTCAAATGTTTTTGAGGCATTTACAGACCTGAAGTTGGTTTGTTTGTGGACCACTTCACAATAGTTGCAGTGGCCACATTGAACACTGCCTTTTGATTGTGCCGGCAACCGTTGGGCATGGGGTCTGTTAATGGACTGTAGAGAGTGTATAGAATGATCATCGAGGTTATGTCCTCTTTTTTTAAAGACCATTCACCTCCCCTTCCAAAAGGGTTTTCACGGCAATTATATATCAAATGTGGTCATTGTATTTGGACTGTAAGTAATAAAATTAAGGACTTTATCCCCCTCAGTTCTCCTATCTGTATAGCTCAGTAGCTCTATACAGTGGATTTATTCAACCTTTCTAGAGGCCCCCCTTCAGTAGCTCCTGGCTATACCCCTTAGATTTAAAATGTGCTAGCATTTCCTCATATCTCTTCTGAAAATCAGACCTATCATTACAATTACATTTTATTCTCATAAACTATGATTTAGGGATGTTCCTGATGGTATGGAGCGAATGACAGATCAAGGCACATAGGATAGTTTTCCGTCCATGTTTTTCCACAATAAATCAGTCTTTACAGTGCCGTCTAAATTTTTGATAATATGCATATCCAAGAAACCGATTGCATTCACATCAGCATGTACCGTAAAATGGATATTTGGATTAGACAAATGTAGGTTTTGTACGGATTGTTCCAGCTCCTCAGCTGTCCCACGCCACACCATCAGGACATCATCAGCGTATCTCCTTCAGAAGTCTATGTAGTCTAAAAAAACAGTTGCATTCCTGGTCATAAATAACCTCCCTCTCCCACTGTTCCAAATAAAGGTTTGCATAATTAGGGGCAAATGTGGATTCCATGGCTATACCTTTAATTTGGCGGTAATGTTTCCCTAGAAAGATGAAAGCATTACATTTTTCTACAAATTCTATGAGCCGTGAGAAATGTAGAAAATGATGGCAGAAGGAGACCAAGGGTCCATCAAGTTTGCCCATGAGTTCCCAACACCTATTTGTGGTCCCGGATCTTAACCACCCCTTATGGATTTTTGTCCTTCCCTGTTCTAATGCTCCCAAATTGAGCCTTCGCTCTATCCTACTTAAGTTTGAACACTGTCACTATGCCTGCCCCACCACCTTGGCAGGTAGGCAGTTCCATAGATCCATGACTCTCTCTGTGAAGAAATGCTTCCGTAATTCCCTCTTAAAGTTCCCTCCACGCAGCTTCCATTCGTGTCCCCTAGTAGCCGAGCTGGTGGCCTTGATGAAGATTTCAGTGTATGGCACCATAGTTATGCCTCTCATGTACCTGAAGATCTCAGTGATCTCTCCACGCTCCCTCCTGGTTGCGAGCGAGGACATGTTTAGCTATTTTAGGCACTCTATGTATGAGTCCCTGCAGACCTTGAATCATCTTGGTTGCCCTTCTCTGCACAGCCTCCAGCCTGTATTTTTTGTCCTTCCTAAGGTGGGGGCTCTAAAACTGGACACAGTGCTCCAGGTGGGCCTCACCACGGATCTAAAATGTGGAAGGATCACCTCTTTGCTCCTGCTATCAATTCATCTTCCTGTACACCCCAGCATTTTACTTGCCTTGCTGTAAATGTTGTCGCATTGGCTTGACTACTTTAGGGTGTCGCATATGATGACCCCCCCCCAATCCCTTTTCTCTTGGACCGTACTGAGCTTTACTCCATTAAGCCAGTATTCTGTCCTAGGATTTCCTTTTCCCAGGTCAATTACCTTGCATTTTTTTCACATTAAATCTGAGTTGCCAGGCATTGGACTCTTTCCAGCCTGCGAAAGATCATTCTGTAGATCCTTAATCCCTTCTGCTCTGTCAACCCTCCCACCAAGTTAAGTGTCGTCTGCGAAGAGGGCAAGTTTGCCTTGGATCCCTCACTGATATCGCTAATAAATATATTAAAAAAGGCCGGGACCAGGACTGATCCCTGAGGAACTCTGCTTGTGACCCTTCCCTTACTGGATTCCACTCCATGGATTACCACTCTCTGACATCTATCCTTGAGCCAATTCCCCAGCCATCTGACTATATCTTTAGCTGTACCAAGGTCCTCTAACTTCTTTAACAGTCGATTATGCAGCACCGAGTCAAAGGCCTTGCTGAAATCGAAGCAGAGGAGGGTCCACTGGATAACCCTTGTTAAGCTTCTTGGTTACCCAAAGTAATGAGGTTCATCTGGCATGACCTTCCTGCCACAAACCTATGCTGTTTGCCATCTTGAAGACCGTTCTTATCCAGATATTCCACTAGGTTCTGCTTGACTAGGGCATCCATCAGGTTCCCCACAATGGATGTGAGGCTAACTGGTCTGTAACTGCCTGCCTTCTCCCTACTTCCTCCCTTGTGTAGTGGAACCACAACTGTCTTTCTCCAGCCACTTGGCATGACTCCCATCTGTAGAGAACATCGGCAGAATAGATATGCCAAGGGGCTTGCAAGTTAATCAGCAAGCTCCTTTAGCACCCTTGGGTGCAACCCGTCTGGTCCTGGTACCCTATCTACTTTGAGGTGTGCTAGTGCCTCCCTGACTCTGCCTGTGGTCATTTCTGGTGATGCCATTTGAGGGATCCCCTTATCGGCCACTTTGAGGCTACTTTCTGGCATTGGACTAGTATTCTTCCTAGTGAATACTGAACAGAAGGAATTATTCAGAGCAGTGGCCTTTTGTCTATCGTCCTCGGCTGTCTTGCCACCATCTACCAACCTTATTATACTAGAAAATCATTATTGTGCATAGCAAGAGTCCAACCATGCATGCATTGCCCGAAGTCGGCCATCATTTGGAATATTAGTATGCAATGACTCGGTGTCTAAAGAGACAAGGAGCCACTGTGGATTTATCTGGATGTCCCCAGGACCCGCAATGTCTTGGTGGTATCTCTCACATAGGATGGCAAAGTGGGGATAATTTCCTTAATATATGCATCAACGTGTTTGAGAGTGGCTCCATTAAGGAGCCTGTACCTGCTACTATAGGGTGCCCTGGAAGACATGCCAGCCTTTTGTGGATATTGGGCAAAACATACATGGTGGCTTGCACTGGGTGATCTGCCTTTAAGAAATCAAGGGTATGCTGGAAAATACCACCAGAAAAAACTGTGTTGAGGTACATATCAGTGACTCTCTTGAAATCTGGAATAGGGTCACTTGGTAAATGTGTGTGTGTGTGTGTGTAAAAAAAAGTTTGTTCTGCAGCCGACATTGAACTTCATTAATATGATCCACTGTGTTCAGGACCACAACTGTCCCTCCTTCATCGGCTGGCTTCATTGTCCCTTGGGATTATTTTCTAAGTTTTCCAAAGCTCTCCTCTGTTCCGTGGAAATATGATTATTTGTATCAAACAATGTCTCCGTATCCTTCAGAAGCAAATGATTTGATACCTTTTATTGGACCAACATAGATGTTACACAAAAAAGGACCTGGTTGGTTCGAAAGCTAGAGCACTTTATTCTTTTTTGTTTAACATCTATATTGGTCCAATAAAAGGTATCAAATCATTTGCTTCTGGATCTGTCCTTACAAGGACCAATAAAGCAACTACATTGTTTGTGTGTCAGTATCCTTCAGGAAGACCCTGTCAAACACTGCCGCAGTAGCATTAGTTGGTGAGTTGAACGTGTAGGGGGGCTTAAAGCTCTGATCTCTCATCTGTATTTCGAGATTCTCGACATTCATATCAGTCCCGCAGAGGTAACTCGTTCACTTTGTCTATTTTGGCACGTTTTGTCTAACTCACATTGCAATCCAGCCCCTTTGGTGTCTGCTGCTTACTCGCATGATTGTTATTTTTAGAGTGATACGCTGAATGATACGCTGAATCTGAATCTGCCTTTAAAGACCTTATTTTGCATGCTATAAAAAATGTCCAAAGAGGAACAAACTAACCTAGTAATTTAGGGTCTAGTGGAACGTGAGGTCCATCAGGCCCCACTGTGAGCAGGTGTGAATACGTATGCTGTGCAGACAGGTACTCATTTTTTCCTACCCCCTCTACTAACCGGGGTCCCCCGGCGATGAAGCAGACATTTGTTCAGGCTTGACTTAGAGGCTGCAGAACACCATAAAATACATAACACTTGGACCAAACGAGAACATGAAAAAGGCAAAAATAATTAACTCTCATCACACATCTTGTATGTAAGTAGAAAGCTTTACAGGGGCAACATAACACTGTACTCACATTGATACAGCCTGGAGAAGAAAAGCACGAGGGAGTCCCTGCAATCCTGTCTTCTAAACGTGTGCTGATATAGAAAGACTCTTTGGAATGAGAAGGGGAAAAGGCCAGCCCATCAGCTCACCGGAAGAGAAGGGTTGCCACATGAGACACTGGCAAACCGGGTTTGAGAACAAGCCTGGGGCACTGGAAGGTTCAGCAGTGGGGGTGGGGGGGGGGTTGGAGCAGCCCACAGAGCGCGCACCTCCTCAGGGTGGGAGGGGAAATGCAGCGATTTAGCCTTGTGCACACCTGTTATGTAACAAATGCTGCACATTCACAGCCTGGCACATCTAATGGAGGGAGAACTCCGAAAACATCTCAGAGCTTGGTAGAAAGAGCATTAACATTCAGATTCTGGACTGTCCACTTGCCAGCATGAGGAGCCCCCTGCCATTGAATTTGTTGAAGACTGGAAGGGATGAAGTGGTGACCCCCCCCCCCCCCGAAGGCCATACTGTGGAAGGTTTCCCTCTGAGGCACATAAGGTAGCTTTCTGAGGTCCGGGTCAGTGAGAGGGCTGACCCATAGCCAGGCTGTAGGGGTTGGGCCTGGGCAGGAAGAAACAGTAAATAAAATTAAAAAAAAAAAAAAAATCTGTGGGGTACATTTATAGAACTCCAGAGCAGCTGGAGTGCACACTCGCTTTAAATTGGAATTAGTTGGGGGTGCTGGAATACTCTGATCTTCTTCAAGGATATCTTTTTCAGCAGGTAACTATAGCGATCAGGCACTAGAACCACATGGAAACTTCTAGCTAGCAGTCTACTGGCCCCGTACCCTCCTCAGTTCTTTTTCTGCCATTGACCATCGCACGTTGGACTCCATGGAGACTACGCCGCTTCAGTCGACTGCTGAAATTTCTCGCATTTTCAGTTATAATTTTGTTTCTAGGGACATGGATATGTTCATCCACACTGTCTGGCAGGTATCCTTGCCGCTTTAAATCTTGCCGTAAGGTCTTCAAGCTGGCTCCTCCCTCCCACCCGGGTGGTAAAACTCTCGGCTCCGCCCCATGACGCCAGATCTTCCTTACCGCTTGGAAGCTCAGGTTCCCTCCTTAACGCTCTGCATATAAGACTGGTTCCTAACTCTTGGTTTCTGAATTTAAAAGTTTTGCATTTCTAGACTTGGTCTTCTATCCCTCGCGGCTGCGATGGACAATCGACTCGGTTTTGGAGATGCCCTTGCGGAGCAGAAGATGTCTTGAGCGGATCCGCACTCACGTGTCTACTGTCTGGGCCTTGAGCATGACCTGCAGGCTGCGACCTGTGCTCTTCCTTCTCGGCCTCGTCCACCGAAGACCGTGCTGCCTGTTTACAACTGGGGCGTCCCGAGCGTTCCCTCCAGTGAAGTCAAAGAGGCCGGTCGGCGGTTTCCGTGGCGGCGGGCTCGGCGGATCAGCTAGAGCAGATGATCGCCCTCAAGAGGGAGCGGCCGGGACGCATCTTCCTCGATCAGCATTTATCCGCTCTCTCTGGGTTCCTCTTATACAGCTTCCTTTAAGGGCTTTGTCTATCCCTCTCCACTAAGGAGGGACCAACGTCTGCTAGACCTTCTTCTCGGTCCAAAAGAATGACAAGGTAGTCCCTCCGTCGGCGCTCTTAGGGCGGGAAAGGTCCCTCTCCCGAGTTGTCGGACATCGACTTGATCGATCGTTCGGCTTGACCACTAGTCTCACGGTGTCCCGTCAGGTCAGCTGGCCGAGACTCCCATCGATGCAGTCGAGATTTTCTCGACCCGTTAGACCAGATTGTCGACGGGCGAGCCGAGATCCTCTCTCCAGTTCCCCAGTGGGAGTTGAGGATCCCGTGGGCTTGCCACTGCCTCGGTTCCGGGCACCACGAGGTGAACCCTCCGAGCGAGGGAGAGCCGGTTCCACCCGTCCCTTCCCCGCACCGTCCTCGGAAAAGCCGAGGTTCTTGGTCTCGGACTTCTTCACGGTCCAGCTGATCCCGCTGTCATAGGCGGTCTCGGTCTCGGCACTGCAGTAAGCGGCGCCGCTGCTCATCCGGCGAGGAAGCTTCGACGTAAGTTACGTCAACGATACGAGGACCTCATGTGGCAACAGCTCCTTCTGGCCAGGAACAAGCCGACGCCGTCGCCTACCCCGGCCATTAAGTGGCTGTCACCGGAGTGGCCGAAACAACCCCTGGACTTACCCGAGGAGCCTGTTCCCAGGCCGGTTGTTCGGCCAAAACCAGCTGCTCCACCGATTCCAGTGGAACCTCCGCCTCCACAGCCGTTATTTGGGGCTCCGACCAAGAATTCTCGGTCGGCTCAGGGCCTGCCCCATAGGCTATCTGTTACCCTCACTCCCGATCGACCTCGGCAGGTGGAGGGTGGCTCAGGCCCGAGGCAGCTCTTTGCGGACTCCTCCGAGTCCGACGACGATTCCTCCCTTTTCTCCAGGCGAGTAGACTTGGAGTCCTCTGGAGGTCAGTCGCTGGACGATAGCCCTTCGTCCTATCTGGGATTGCTTTGGCTCATCTCGGAGTCCACCGGGATGAAGCTCGAACCCGTGTCTAAGTGGGCCAAGTATCCCCTCACGAAGATACTGGACCAAAGGGATTCCCATACGGAGGCCTTTCCGGTGGCCGAGGCCATAGTGGGCCCGGCCTTGGAGCTCTGGCAGCGCCCTGCTTCCTGTCCTGCGCCCTCAGCCAGGATGGCCAGGAAGTATGCGGTCCCTACTGGTTCCTTGTCCGGTTTTTCGGAACACCCCTCAGCCGAGGGGCTAGTTACCGACAGCGTTTTCCAGCGTGCCGGGAATGCTAGGGACGTGGACAAACCTCCCAACAAGGAGTCCAAGAAATTGGACTATGCCGAGCGCAAAGTCTACGCTGCGTCCTCCCTCAACCTTCGTCCAGGCCAGTTCAGCCGTACTCATGGCACATTTCTCTCATGCCCTGTTGGGCTCCCTGGATGAGGTAGTTCCTCATCTTCCGGCGGACCTGCAGACCACGGTCAGGCAGGTGTGGGACCAGGGCAGGGCAGTGGCCAAACAGCATCTTCAGACTGCTCTGGACATTGGAGACTCATGCGCCAGGTCAGTAGCGGCCGCAGTGGCTATGCGCCGTCGGGCATGGCTGAGGATATCCACCTTCACAGCGGATACCCAGCACAAGTTGGCGGTTGTCCCCTTCCTGGGGACCGACCTTTTCGGCCCTGGGGTGGAAGGTCACCTACAGAGGATCGAGAAGTCCAATGCTACCTTGGACTCGGTCTCATCCGCACAGAAGGACAAGGCCGCAGACCACAGCCTAAGCCCTTCGTCCTCTGCGCCCAGCGGCCTCCGGCCAGCAGTCAGGGGCCAGCCTGAGCATGGCATCCCAAACCCAAGCCTCGGCTTCCTCCTCCAGGAAGCAGGAGGTAAAGGCCCGGAGGTCTCGGCGGTCCTCCTCCAAGCCTGCCCAGTGTGGGTTGGGGGTGTCGCTAACCCCGTCACCTCACCCCAGGTTCCCCCGTGAAGCGGCTCCTTTTTCCCTTTCCGCCTGGTCTGCTAAACCACAGACGGTGGGTGTTGGAAGTGGTAGGAAAGGGCCTGCCTCTGGGTCGAGCAGGCCCCGCCCTTCAGAGCCGTCGCACCTCGGGGGGCCTCGGTGTCCGCAGCTTCACTATTGGCTCGCCGAGCCAACATCGCTCTCCTCCTCAAGAAGGAGGTGATCAGAGAGGTAGCGGACCCTCCCTCAGACCCGGGGTTTGTGTCCAGGTACTTCCTGGTTCCGAAACGGATGGGGGGCTGGCGCCCCATTCTCGACCTGCACGACCTAAACAAGTTCCTAAGGTCTCGGACCTTCAGGATGGTCACTCTGGCTCAGATAGTACCATCCTTGGAATGTGACGTGTGGTTCTGCTCTCTGGACCTGCAGGATGTGTTCTTTCATGTCCCTATCCGTCCTTCACATCAGAGATTCCTTCACTTTCGAGTGAAGGGTTCCCTTTTTGAGTTCCGAGCCATGCCCTTCGGCTTGTCTCCAGCTCCCAGGGTCTTCACCAAATGCATAGCAGTGGTGACAGCATTCCTGCGGCGCCGAGGGGTCCGGGTGTACCCTTACCTGGACGACTGGCTGATAGCAGCCCCCTCCAGGCAGGAGGTGGAGCAGTCCAGAGATCTGGCCCTCTAGGTTTGTTCTCAAGTCAGCCTTCTCATCAACGAGGCCAAGTCGGAACTCGAGCCGAAGCAGGTGATTCTTTTCATCGGGGCAGAGCTCGACTCTCTTCGAGCCAGAGCACGGCTCCCGGCGGACAGGGCCGAGGTTCTTTCCTCCTTTGCCCAATCATTTCTGGTTGGGCAATCGCACCCTGCCCGGGACTTCCTGCACCTCCTGGGTCTCATGGCAGCCTGTACCAGCGTGGTCCGCTGGGCCCGCTGGAACATGCGCCCCCTTCAATGGGGGCTGGCCAGCCAGTGGTCTCAACATTTCGATCCATTGGACCAGCTAGTGACGGTGACCCAGGGGATGTGGAACGCTCTCCAGTGGTGGACCATTCCAGTTCATCTGCAGGAGGGCATCCTGTTTGTCCACCCCGAGCCAACGGTCTCTCTATTGACCGATGCCTCTCTGATGGGTTGCGGTGCCCATCTGGGGGAACACCGAGCGCACGGCCTCTGGTCCCCGCGGGAGTCCCGATGTCACATCAACCCGCTGGAGCTCCGAGTGGTCCGCCTAGCTCTCACTGCCTTTGCTCTGTTTCTCCGGGGTCAAGTGGTCCGAGTCCAGACGGACAATACCACGACCATGTACTATCTAAACCGCCAGGGCGGGATGCGCTCCATGATTCTATGCAAGGAAGCTCTCCACATTTGGTCACTCGTGCGCAGCCTGGAGGCGGATCTCCTAGCCATTCACGTGGCAGGAGCCTCCAACACCCTGGCCGATGCCCTAAGCCAGATAGGGGCTGCGTCCCACGAGTGGTCTCTCCTGCCGGAGGTAGTACAAGATCTGTTCTCCCATTGGGGCACACCTCAGGTGGACCTGTTTGCCTCCAGGGAGAACGCGAAGCTGAGGCTGTTCCATGCCCGCCCCCCCCTCGGCAGGGCTCGCTGCAGGGGGATGCCTTCTCGAGGCAGCGGACCCCGGGCCTCTTCTACGCCTTTCCCCTTGATACACAAGGTGCTTCTCAAAGCAAGGAGGGTCAGCCCTCGCTCACCTACCTGGTGGCCAGTGCAGTCCATCCCCCATGGAGCCGTGGTTATCCCCCCAGGGGTGCTGGTGAGGCCCATACACCCGAGGCGTCTATCTTTATCGGGGATGCTGTCTCTGGGCAGGTAAGGGTATTGAGGGTCGGGGCCTGGTGCTCCGTCTACCAGGAGGCCGCGAGGTGTTTTTCCGGTGTTCTCTCGCGATGTGCCATGTCCCCTGACGTCAAGGCGCTAAGTGCCGACATCTGGCACATCGCCCCCCTTGTTAGCCATCGGTCTTGTTATACCTTGGGTCTCCACCGAGTCAAGACAAGAACCGAGCTCTGATTCCCCCCCCCGGAGAGGGCAGAGCAGTCCTGGGGCGCTCAAGCCCTCTCGCCCTGGCGACCCTCCAGCTTCCGGGCTCGTTCCCGAACCCGGGTTGCTGGCGTCATAAGCGGAAATCCAACTGCTGCGCCGGTGGGCCGGCGTGCAGGTGATTCTGATAGCCCCAGACTGGCCCCGCCAGTTCTGGTACCCAGATCTCCTCAGCCTCAGCTCCAGGCTCCCGATGCAGCTTCCAGCTCGCCCAGACCTGCTCTCAGTCAATCAGGGGAAGGTGTTCCATCCGGACCTTCAATCCCTGCACCTGACAGCCTGGTTCCTGAGCGGCTAGAGTTCCAGGCCTTGGGTCTTTCCAACGAGGTCCTCAATGTAGTTGAGGCGTCCCGTAAGGAGTCGACCAGGAAATGCTATGCCTTCAAATGGAAGAGATTTTCCATTTGGTGTCAGGGTAAGGGCCTTGACCCTTTCTCCTGTTCCCTGGCGAGCATATTGGACTACCTGTGGTCCCTTTCTCAGCAAGGGCTTAGGTCGATGACCCTTAAGGTGCACCTGGCAGCCATCTCTGCTTACCGGGCGCGGGCCAGGGAGCAGTCGGTGGCGCAGGAGAAGGTGGTCTGGCGCTTTTTCAAAGGCCTTGATCACATTTCCCCTCCGGTGCGAGAACCTCCACCTCCATTGGATCTACTGCTGGTACTGGCAAAGCTCATGGGCAAGCCATTCGAACCAATGCACAGGTGTGATCTCTCTCACCTGTCGTGGAAGACCGCCTTCTTGGTGGCTATCACGTCAGCCAGAAGGATGGGAGAGCTCCAGGTGCTTTCCATCGAGTCTCCTTACCTGGTCTTCCACAGGGACAAGGTTGTCCTGCTTCCCCACCCAAAATTCCTTCCGAAGGTGGTGTCGGAGTTTCACCTTAACCAGGTGTTGACTCTGCCGGTGTTCTACCCCAGTCACACCTCGGAGGCCGAATATAGTCTCCATACTCTGGACCCTAGAAGGCGCTAGCTTATAAGAGGCCTTACGGCTGAGATAGGGAGAGGTTTGCCAGCTGTTTGTCACCTACGCTGAAGCTGCACCTGGCAGACCTGCAGCCAAGCGGGACGATAAGCAGGTGGGTCACCTGCTGCATAGATCTCTGCTATAAGTTGGCAGGCATGGAGCCTCCCAAAGGGATAAGAGCTCATTCTACCCGTCATACTGCTGCATCGGTGGCTGCTTCCAGGGCGTCCCTATCCAGGAAATCTGCAGGGCTGCTACCTGGAAGTCAGCACACACCTTCATCACCCACTACCACATCGACCTTGAGTCACGCGGGATGCTGGTTTGGGGCCTCGGTTCTCCAGTCTCTCTTTCCCAAGGAAGTATTGGGGTGTCTGCCTCCCTCCTCCCGGAGAACTGCTAGGTCTGCCAGACAGTGTGGATGAACAACATATCCATGTCCCTAGAAATACAGGTTACTCACGTGTAACAGGAGTTCTAGGAATGGTATATTGTTCATCCTGATACCGACCTCCCGGCCCGGCCTTTGCCTGAGCTTCCAGCGGGCCAGATCTGGCGTCATGGGGCGGAGCCGAGAGTTTTACCATCCGGGTGGGTGGGAGGAGCCAGCTTGAAGACCTTCCGGCAAGATTTAAAGCGGCAAGGATACCTGCCAGACAGTGTGGATGAACAACCATTCCTAGAACTCCTGTTACAGGTCAGTAACCTGTATTTCTTTTCTCACCCTAGTCCTTACGTCACTTTATAATTTAAAGTGATTTTTCTTCTTTTTTAAGCCTACTGACTCTGAGAATCTCTTCCAATGCTGCAGCAAGAAGATATGACAAGAATAACCACGATGCCCGCGTCCGCGCCTCAGCACTGACCACAACGTCAAGGCCTGCGAGATCTGCCAAGGCTTTGACCAGGCTACCTGGAGGTGACACCAGACGGCCCTAGCAGCATACATTTATAGAGAGGGAGCTCCAGGCCAGGAGCTCTTCCGCGTCCCCCACCCTGTCTACAAGCTCCCATGCCATGAGGGCCTGGGACAAATCAGCAGGGAAGCACAAACACCAGGATAAAGAGATGTGCTCCCAGGAACTTTCTCAGTTGCTGCTTCCAGCACCGACCACTCTGGGGTATTCCACCAGACTGGTGGTGACCCCTGCTTTTGGCCTCCCTACCTACTTCAGGGTCAACTCGGACAGCTCTCATTGTTGGTCCCTGCCCACCCGGCGGTGGTTCATCATCAGCGGGCCTCCCAGCACCCCCGTCGTCGATCCCTACTGTCTCCCTCACTCTTTCCTCTATGAATGGGACTCTGGCAGCGGCCTGTTGGTTCCAGTGTGGTCGGCATTGGCTCATTGTCGATGAGGTCTTTCTCCCCCACTGATGCCATCATCCCCATTGCACCTGCCTCCCCTCAACTGGGATGCTACCGGGGTGTCTGGTTGGCCAGGCCTCAGCTGGCAGTGACCTGTTGTTGTTGGGCTTCAGGACTATTCCTACGACGACAGCAGCTGTTCCTCAGTTGCCGGGGATACTGCCTCCCCGACTGTGTCTTTGCCTGATTTATCAACTTTGGGGCCACAGCCCCCCATGCCCACTTTGCCAATGCCGGAGCCTCAGTACCCCCCACCGGCGCCAAAAGGCCCCTTACCAATGCCGCTTACCACTGAAATTCAGACTGTGCTTACCTTCTCCTTGGAATTCATGTACTGGGTAGCTCCTCCCCCGGGCCCATCTCCGGTGGAGCCTACTAGACTAGCCCTCATGCCGACCCCTTCTGTTTCCTCACGACCAGCTCCCTTTCGGTCGTCTGTGTCTTCAGCGCCCATTTCCGAGCCAGGAGATGAGGATGACTATAATCCGGACCTCATACCCCCTGAGGAGGAAAACGATGATGAGGGTGAGGGGCCCAGAAGTCGCTCCAGCAACTCCACAGTTTCCTCAGATGGTGAGGACTCCACACACTATACCCCGAGGTCTCTTCCAGATGACCCATCCTTCTTTTCAGTTATGAAGCAGCTCCAGGCCACTGTGGGGTGTGATGTCGCGAAGCAGGATGTTACCAGGAGAAACCTAGCAGACTACCTGGACCTGCCAGATTCTTCTTCCCTCATCTTCCCTATGGTCAGTGCCTACAAGGATGTCACCATGGCTGCCTGGCACAGACCTAACATGATCCTGCCCTTGCCCAGAAAGGCAGACAAGTTGTATCAGGCCCCACTTTATAATTTAAAGTGATTTTTCTTCTTTTTTTTATGCCAACTGACACTCTCTTCTGATGCTGCAGCAAGAAGATATCTGACAAGGATGACCTTAAGACCTGCATCCGCTGCCTCAGCACTGACCATGGCATCAAGGCCTGAGAGATCTGCCAAGTCTTCAACCAGGCCACTTGGAGGTGAAGCCAGACAGCCTAGAAACATACCTTACAGAAAAGAAGGTCTCTGAAAAAGGAGAGGGAGCTCCAGGCAAGGAGCTGGGCCTGTGGCAACCCCTGCTGCCGTCCACCTCCCACCTCAGGGTTGACTTTGGCAGCTCTCCCCATCGTTCCTGTCCACCTGGAGGCGGTTTATTATTGGTGGGCCTCCCAGCACCCCTGCAGTCAATCCCTACGGTCTCCCTCACCCTTTCCTCCATTGGTAGGACTCTGGCAGTGCGGCCCGTTGGTTCCACTGTGGCAGGTGATGGCTTATCGTCAGTGAGGTCTCTTTCTCCCTCACTGATGCCTTCATCCCTGTTGCGCCTGCTTCCCCTCCCTATCTGGCGGCAACCAGGGTGTCTCGTTGGCCAGGCCTCCGCCAACGATGGCCTGTCATTGGGCTTTAGGACCATTCCTATGATGCTGCTGGCTGTTCCTCTGTTGCCAAGGGATACAGCCCCCCCAACAGTGCCTTTGCCTGACAGACTGGCCCCCATGCTGACACATTCTACTTCCTCATGACCAGCTCCCCCTCGGTCACCGGATGCCGAGGCCCCAATCCCCCCTCATTGCAACCCATGCCTACTCTGCCAGTGCCAGAGCCTCAGTACCTCCCACCAGTGCTGCAAAGCCCCTTACCAATGCCACTTACCATTGACGTTCAGACTGTGCTTACCTCCTTCTGGGGCTTCATGCACTGGGTTGCTCCTCCCCTGGGCTTGTCACCAGTGGGGGCTGTTAGACTGGCCCCCACACCAACACCTTCTACTTCCTCATGACCAACCCCTTCTTAGTCATTGGTGTCCTCAGCACCCATTTCGGAGCCAAGGGATGAGGATGGCTATTATCCAGACCTCATACCCCCCAATGAGGAGGATAATGAGGATGAGGGGTCCAGTTGATGCTGCACAGCAGGATGTTATCAGGAGAAACCTGACTGACTACCTGAACCTGCCAGATTCTCCTCCTCTTATCATCCCCCTGTGGTCAGTGTCTACGAGGATGTTACCATTGCTGCCTGGCACAGATCTAACATGATCCCACCCATTCCCAAAAAGGCAGGCAAGTTGTACCAGCCTCCCTGGGAAAGCCCTTTTTTGCCCAGGCCCACAGGCTGATTTGGTGGTTAAAAACATGGCCAATGATGGATCTAAGTGGCCCCAGCCTCCGAGCATCTTAGTACCCCCTCCCCGGGACAAGGAATCCTGAAAAATGGACTTTAGGACAAGAGTGTGTTCTCCTCTTCCACATTAGCCATCAGAATCATTAATTATTTGGGCCATTTGCTTTAATACCAGAATTCTCTCTGGAAGAAGTCCAAAGCAGCAGCTCAGGCTCTTCCTGAAGGCCCCCAGAAGCCCTTCAGTTTGGTGTAGATATGGGCAAACACCTTTTGAGAACGGCAGATTCCTTAGATGTCTCTGCCAGGGAATCTGAGGTAGAGATTTGCTTGTGCAGATATTCCTGTCTTAGAGTATCAGGCTTTGCTAGTGACATCCAGCAATCTATTATGAATGTTAAGTCAAGACAAATTTTATTTATTTTATTAATTTATTTATTTATTTATTGAATTTTGGTAACCGGGTAGGCCCTCTGAGACAAGACAGTCCCTTTTTCAGGGGCAACCTGGTAAGTGCATTACATTGATAGTGCTTTGAGTAGTTCAAGGAAAACATACAGTAGTACAAGGAAAATAAACAAACAGCATTTTAACAGATGAGTACAGTCAACACATCCAGAGATGTAAAACAAGCAATAAAATCAATAATTTTTCTAACCAAAGCATACAGACATTAAGTTTTTTTTCCTCCACAGATTGAAAAAAAGAGAGAGTAGAAAGTCAAGTTTAGTGGAGGTATGGTAGTGGTAGACAGGAAGATGAGGGTTGTCAGAGGATGAGTAGATCCACAGTAGGAGTGAACTGGGGGACCAGGGTCAGGAGTTGGATGAAGCAGGAGCAAGGTGACGCAGTTAGGTGGGAGGACAGCGAGCTTTGAAATTGAGAAAAGGAGGTGCAGGTCAGTATAGGAGGAGGTAAGATGTCCCAGCAGGATATAGCCGAGAAAGCAAAGGATCGCTGCGATACGGAGAGTTGTAGGTTTGGTACTGATAGAAGGGGAATGGAGGCTGATCTGAGGGCACGTCGAGGGAGACGGCGTTGAATAATACCAGCAAGGCATGGAGGAGTAAAGCGATGAACAAGCTTGTGTAGGAGGCTTAGCATGACTCAACGTAATTTTGATTCATAGGGTAGCCAACCTAAGGCCGATAGGACATCACAGTGATGATGCCTAGCACTGGTCCCGAGAGCAAATCTGCCAAGTCTATGGTGAGCCTGAGATGGGCGCGAGAGTATGGATGTGGTAGTAGAGAGGAGTGGTACTGCCCCATACGTAAGGAGGGGAATGAGCGTGACATCAGCAATCTTGCGGCAGGAGGTCTGAGTAAGGAAGGGGCGGATGCAGTAGGATGCCTATTTTGGTTTATCGCTTTTGGTGAGGGCAGTAACATACTCATCCAGGGTAAGTGAAGGATCTAGGGTGACACCTAGGTATTTGAAAGACCTGACAGTTTCTGTGGCCTCCCCAGAGCATGAGAGTATTGTCCGGGGGGGGGGGGTGGCATTTGTGTGACCAAGTGGGAGAACAAGATGCATTTAGTTTTAGTGTTGAGGACAAGCTGCCTATGAATGAACCAGGTCTCAAGGGTGTGGAAGTCAGAGGATAGCAGGGAGTTATGCCACCCCACATTGGGAGAGGAATGGTAGATGATGGCATCATCTGCATACAGATGAACTGAGCCCACCGGTTATTGGGGAGGTCATTGATAAACAAGAAGAGGAGTAGTAGGCCAAGTATGAAGCTCTGGGGGACACCACAGGTGATGGCCCTCAGGGCAGATAGGGAGCCAGACCATTTTACTCTTCGGGTGCGGTTGTGAAGGTAGCTTTTGGTCCTGGGCATGGGCATCAAGGCCAAAGACTTGCAGCTGTTGCAACAGAAGGCCATGGTTGACCAGGTCAAAAGCCTTGGTCAGGTCTACAAAGATTGCTCCTGGGGCATGGCCATGGTCCATTTCACAGAAAATGTCAGAGGTGACTTTAATCAGAGCTGTCTGCGTACTATGGTTATTCCTGAACCCATGATGAGATGCTGAGAGCAGGTGGTGAAGGTCAAGATAGTCCTGTAAGTGGTCATAGATTATCCTCTCTTGTACCTTTGCTAGGGGGAAAAGTAAAGAGACAGGCCAGAAGTTATCCACTGAGTAGAGACCACTCTTGTGGACCTGTACCAGTATCACAACTTTACATAATTTCGGGATGGTGCCAGAGAGGATTGACCGATTAAATAAATCACGAACCAGTCAGGCAAGAGCATCAGCCCCTATCTTTAGGAATTTAGGTTCAAGAGTATCAGTATGTGGTGTCCAATCCCTGAATGCCCCCTTCTGAGGTTACAGACTATCCGGGGTGGACATCCAAGAGATTCTTCATGACATGCAAGCCTCCAGGAGGACTCTGTGGTCCATCCACTCCCTCTACCACACCCACGCAAAATGTGGGCAAAGGGTGCCCTTTTGGCATGCCACTCACAGACCTAGCTCGGGGTTCAAACAGCCAAGCAAGCGTAAAGCTGGATCACCCATGCTTACCCCTACCTCCACCACAGGAAAGTCTTTGAGAGGTGGAGGAGCGGCCCCAGCCACAGGTCCCGCTTCAGCCTGGCTCATTGTTCGGGGCTCAGGGCCCCCCTCCATCCGATGACCCAGGATGCAGGGGTAGGGGATTGCTTCTCCCTCCATCTGGACAGGTGGCGGGAGATTACAAGATTCTTGGGTCCTGTAACTCCTAGATCAAGGACACACTCTTGAATTCCTGTAAATGCCCCCAGACTTTCCTCCATACCCCTCCACTTATCCTCCAGGCCACATACCAGTGCTGCTAAAGGAGATTCGCACTGTGCTGAGAAAAAGGGCCATAGAACCTGTTTCAGAGGATCAATGGAACAGGGGGTTTTACTCAACTTCTTTCTCATTCCCATGTCCATGGGAGACTTGAGGCCCATCCTGGACCTGCAGAACCTGAACTTCTACATCCAGTATAGACAGTTCAGGATGGTTACCCTACAAGGTTTATTGCCCCTTCTACAGAAAGGGGACAGGATATGCTCCCTGGATATGCAGGATGCTTACCTGCAAATCAAAGTCTGCCTTCCTCACAGGAACTACCTCCGATTCCTGTTTTGGGGGAGCACTGTCAGTTCAAGGCATTACCCTTTGACTTGTCTTCAGCACCTCGGGTCTTCACCAAGTGCCTAGCGGTGGTGGTGGCAGCAGCCCTCAGGAGGGGCTCTTTGTCTTCCCTTACCTGGACGACTGGCTTCTCAAAGACCAGTCCAGAAAGCAACTGTCTCTGACCCTAGCACATACCAGGCAGCTGTTCAGCACATTGGGGATCATTGTCAACCTATCCAAGTCAGTTTTTGACTCCATATCAGTGGCTCCAGTCCATAGGAGCTGTACTGGAGACTGCCCAGGACTTAGCTTTTATACCCCAGGACAGGGCAGAGCACCTGATAGC
Organism: Neoceratodus forsteri; assembly: GCA_016271365.2. Classification (NCBI taxonomy): domain Eukaryota; kingdom Metazoa; phylum Chordata; order Ceratodontiformes; family Ceratodontidae; genus Neoceratodus; species Neoceratodus forsteri. The sequence goes on from CM028135.1 coordinate 1,060,323,261, forward strand.
GCAGGCCCAGGAACTGTATAACAACCAGTATGTCACGGTGGGGAAATTCCTGATGTTGCTAGGTCTGATGGCAGCAGCCATTTGCCATGGTCTCCCCAGCACGACTGCACATACGGACCTCTCAATGGACTTTGATGGTCCTGTGAGATCAGTGCTCCAACTACCTAGAAGAGCAGGTCCTAGTCTCCTTGCCTGTCAAAAAGGTACTTCTTTGGTGGATGGAACCCAGCAGCCTACTCAAGGGGTTTCCCTTCCTTATCCCTTCCCCTTAGCAGATCCTCACCACGGATGCCTCGGGGTCGGGCTGGGGGCCACATCTGGACCCCTACCAGACTCTGAGGACATGATCTGCAGCGGAGGCTTCTCTCCACATCAACATCCTCAAAATGAGAGCTGTCCTGTATGGCCTACAGGCCTTCTAGAGCAACCCTTTCCCAAAGCCCTCTGCTGGTACAGATGGACAGTATCGATGTAATGTACTACATCAACAAGCAAGCAAGGGGGGACCCATTCTTACCTCTATACTAGGAGGCGATGAGAGTTTGGTACTGGGCTGTTGAACACAGTCTAGAACTGTCGGCCGTCCGTGTTCCAGATGTCCAAAAGGTTCCGGCAGACAGACTAAGCAGGTTGCTGTCCAGAATGCATGAATGTGAGCTGCTGTTCTGGGTAGTGGAGAACCTGTTTGACAGATTGGGTCATCCAGAGTTGGACCTTTTCACATCTCCACACAGTGCAAAACTGCCACTTTTCTGCTCGCTCAATCCAGGGCCTAGAGTTTTCTAGCAAGGCGCATTGTCCCTCTCTTGGAAAGGGAGGTTTCTTTATGCTCTCCCTCCTTTTCCTCTGATTCAGAGAGTGCTAGTCAAGCTCCAGATGGAGGGCTCCACCCTGATACTAGTGGCCCCTTTTTGGCCTCGTCAGATATGGATTCCACTACTGCAACAATTGACAGTGAAGCTTCCAGTGCCCCTGCCCACATGCAAGGGTTTGTTGTCCCAGGAGCAGGAAACCCTACTTCATCTGGACCTCTGGTCCCTTCACCTTCATGCCTGGTTCCTGAAGATGTAGCCATTACTCGATTCGGTGTATCCCCTAAAGTGGCAGATGTCCTGGTGGCTGCCTGAAAACCTCCACCGGGGCCACTTACTCCATGAAGTGGAAGATCTTACTTCGAGAGGGCTCTTGCAGAAGGTATTTACATATAGGACTGACGTCTGCAGGTGGCAGGACCCCATGGAAAAATTTCTAGCTAGCAGTCCCTGGTGAGGGACCGCCCCAACGTCAGGTGACCGATGTCAGACGACATCGGTATAAAAGAGTAGTCCCGGACGCCCGCCCTTCAGTTCTTTCCGCCGTCACAGCTCATGCAGCGCCCACGGTAAAGTTCATGCTCCAGCCCTGTTACTTGGTTTTACGAAATTCAGTATTTTAGTAGTTTTAGTCAGGTGAATGTGGGTTTATGTCGTGCGCCTTCCAAAATAAGTGCGACTAAATGCGGCACCAACTGCCTCACAAGGACAGTCACTCCTCTGCCATTTTTGCTAGGCCCTGACCATCGGGTCGAAAGTGCCCGCATTGCCTGCACTTCAACGCGGCCACCTGCAGACGACACCAGCAGTCCTTGGAAGCCCATCTCCTTAAAAAGATGTCTGCAATGGAGAAGGAGTTGAAGAAACTTAGGCAGGTGTCAACCTCCCCAGAAGGACACAAGAAGCAGGACAAAGAAAGGCACTGGGAGAAGGCATCCTCCTCTGTGACTCCGGCCAGAGCTGCAGCTCAGGTAACGTCCCCTCTGGGGGATCGCCTGACAGGAGCCTCCAAGGATTTGGAGGAGGTGTCGGCCCGCCCGTCGAGCTCGCGTTCAGTCCCTTCGGGCGCCTCCGGGCAAAAGGAGGCTTCTGCCCCCAGTACTGCCGCAGCTTCACGGCCCTACTGGCGTGGGCGCCTCCCATAAGCGGACTCGGCTCCTCCGCCCGCCCGGAAAGGCGCTGGGCGCCCGACCCTTCAGGGCGTGCGGCAGTGTCCCCTCGGACTGGGCGCCTCCGACGGGGACCCCTTAAGTCGGACGCTGGCCCTCTGGTGTCCACTGGGATTCAGCCCCTAAGTCGCACGTCGGCTCCTCCAACGTGCGACGGGCGTTGGAGCCTATGACAGACCCTCCATCGTCTGTTGTCCCAGGTTCCCCGCAGCCTTCGCTGCCGTCCGGGGAGCCAGAGTCCCCCCTGCCTGACCCCGGGGACTTTTCTCCTTCGTCCCCGGGCGATGCTCGGGATGCTTTTCTGCCATCAGACCCTCCTCCCACTGAACCAGATCTGACACTGGCCCCCAGGACGCCGGCCCCGACGCCAGCTCCGCCGACGCTGGTTATGACGCCAGGCCCTCCGTGCCAGCAGGGGATATTCCTCTTCCATCGGGCCCCCCCCCCCATGGGCCTATCACTGTTGATCCACCTGTGGGGCTCCCTACTGGGCTGGCAGCTCCTCCGGTACCTGGGTATCCACCGTCGTATCCGACGCTGGCTTACCCGGGTCCGCAGTATCCTGCGCCGCAGTACCCGGCTCCGGTATTCCCGCAGCCGGGTTATGGATACTTGCCTTACGGATATAATCCGTATAACTATCCCCCTCCTCCTCCACCACCCCCTAGGCGGCCGGTGGATCTTCAGGAGACTCTGGCCTCCTGGTGGGCTGAGGCCAAGGCTCAGCTCACCAAGGAAGTCGAGAGCCGCCTTCTGGCCAGCAGTGCCACCTCCGGTCCCGTCGCCCCAGATGGCACACTACCTCTCGCCTCTGGATTTCGAGCTCTTCCCTCTGGATCCAGGAGCAGGACAGCAGCGTCCAGGATTCCCCTAAAGAACCCGTTCCTCTCCCTAGACGAGTCAGGGAGTCTTACTCTGCTTCCAATTCTTCTTCTCTCTGTCTCCTCGGATTCCTCCGACGGATGCTCAGAGAAAGACGACGAGCCTCGCTCTCCATCCAAGCCCCCGGCCGAGGACTCCTCCGAAGTCTCCTCCAGAGGATCCTTCCTTCACGGAGTTGCTCAGGAAAATCCAGGAAGTACATCAGTGGCATTCCTTAGAGCCAGATCCTCCACGGGGTAAACTCGCCGAACATCTGGACTTGCCCCTTACGTCCCCTACTCTAGTGCCACCCTGGATCGAGCCTCTTGCCCACCTTGTTTCCACTATTTGGAAACAACCGTTGGCTTTAGCCCCACTTCCTCAGAAGTCCAACAGGCTATACCAGGCTCCAGAGGGTGTAGACTTTTTAGATTCTCACCCCCGTGCAGACTCAGTTGTGATTAGCGCCGCTCACGGCCAGTCAGCACACCCAAAACACTTGAGCTCGTCTCCCCCGGATAAGGAATCTCGCCTTCTGGATCAGTATGAAAGGAAGATCTACGCTTCTTCCACACTGGGGCTTAGGGCCCTGAATTATTAGCACATATGGGGGATTACCAGAAGGCTGTCCTTACCCAGGCAGAATCTAAAATTGACTCCTTGCCTGACTCCCAAGTCAAGCAGGAGTTAGCTGACCTTGTCCGTTCTGCTCGTTCGGCCAGTCATCACATTCTGAGGATGACCTACAATGCAATGGACACTGCAGGGCAGAGCTCCGCGTTTGCCATAAGTCTTCGGCGTCATGCCTGGTTCAGGGTGTCAGGATTGGTCCCGGAGGTGCAGTCAGCAATTCAGGAAGCACCTTTCAGGGCTTCGGTGCTTTTCAGTGGTGATGTCAAGGACATCATCACCGACTTGCAGGAGAAGGGAACAGCCCTGAAATCTGTGGATTCCATGTACCGTCCCCATCCCCTGCAGTGCCGTCCTTTTCGCAGACGCAGCCGGCCTCAAGTGAAACCCCAAGGAAGGCGGACCACCAAACGCTGGGCCCCACAGCTGCCAGGCCCCTGATACCCAAAAAAGCAGCGGGTGCCCGAGCTGCGGCGCTGCCCCACACCATCTGACTCCTTCCCTCTCCCACCACCTCTGGACTCCCCGGAGGAACCAGTAGGAGGGAGATTCTCCCTCCACCTTCCGGGTTGGGAGAGGATAACATCAGATTCATGGGTGCTTCAGATTATCGCAGAGGGGCACTCCATAGAGTTTCTACAGAAACCTCCACGCCACCCCCCTCTGAAGTCCTCTTACTCAAGGGACCATCTTCCTTTGGTCAGGGAAGAGATATCTGCTCTCCTCACGAAGCAGGCCATAGAACCTGTCCCTCCTCACCTTTACGGGATGGGTTACTATTCCCATTTCTTCCTTGTTCCAAAGAAGACTGGAGTTCTCAGACCCATTCTCGATCTTGGCTCCCTGAACTTCTATGTAGAATACAAGAAGTTCAGGATGCTCTTCCTTCAAACCCTTCTGCCCCTTCTTCGGCCGGGCCAATGGCTTTGTGCACTGGATATGCAGGATGCATACCTGTACATCCCCATTTGTCCCTCGCACTGAAAGTACCTCTGGTTTGCTTTACAAGGGGACCATTACCAGTTCCGGGCACTCCCTTTTGGTCTTTCCTTGGCTCCCCGAGTTTTCACCAAATGCCTGGCGGTGGCGGCCCACCTGCATACTTTGGGAGTTCAAGTTTTTCTTTACCTGGACGACTGACTCCTGGCAGCTTCGTCCAGGGAGGAACTCGTGCATTTTCTCTCCCTCACCCAGCAGGTTTTCACTTGTCTGGGTATCACCATCAACCATTCCAAGTCTCATCTGGACCCTTCCCAGAGACTCCTGTTCATCAGGGCAATCCTCAATACGACAGTGTGCAAGGCCTTCCTGCCTTCGGACAGGGGGGCCTCCCTCCAGTCACAGATTTCCCTACTTTCGGAATGCAGGAAGGTTCCGGCGAGGTCGGTGCTCCGTCTTTTAGGGCTTATGGCGGCTGCCATCCCGATGGTTCTGCGCATGCAACTCCACATGAGGATCTCTCGATGGACTCTCCGCTCTCAGTGGGATCAACTTGTAGATGACCTAGATCATCTGGTGCTGATCTCCTCGCCGATAAGAGACTTGCAATGGTGGATGGTTTGAGAGAACCTGTTGCGGGGGTTCCCCTTATTTCATCCTCCCCCCCCCCTCCCAGACTCTGACCACAGACGCGTCAGGCGAAGGTTGGGGAGCCCATCTGGGTCTTCACCGAACCCAGGGTTTATGGTCCAGATTGGAATTAGCTCTCCACATCAATGTGCTCAAACTCGATAGCAGTTTTGTATGCTCTTCAAGCCCTTCTCACCAATATATCCTGTCACCTAGCCGTCCAAACGGACAACATGTGCGTGGTGTGGTACATCAACAAGCGGGAGGAACTCGATCCTACCCGCTATGCAGGGAAGCAGTGAGGGTTTGGGACTGGGCAACGCTTCACAACCTTCACCTCACGGCAATCCATGTTCCAGGAGTCGACAATACCCTGGCAGACAAGCTAAGTCGCTCCTCTGCTCTGCCACACGAGTGGGAACTGGACCAAAAGGTTCTAGACGGCATCTTCCAGCTCTGGGGGACTCCACAGGTAGACCTGTTCGCCTCTTCCCAAAATGCAAAACTTCCCACCTTTTGCTCGCTCGCTCCAGAGCCAGGCGCTTTTTGGAGCAACGCTCTGTCTCTAAGCTGGAAGGACAGATTCGTCTATGCTTTTCCCCCAATTCCTTTGGTCCCTCGTGTGCTGCAGAAGCTTGCAATGGAAGGAGCGAGAATGATTCTGATCACTCCTTTCTGGCCCAGGCAAATCTGGTTCTCTCTTCTACAACAATACTCAGAGGTTCCTCCTCTTCCTCTTCCTTTATCTCGGGGGATTGCTGACCGTGGTCCATCCGGGACTCAAGTCCCTTCAACTTCATGCATGGCTCCTACAGACCTAGCCAGATCTAGATTTGGCATCTCTCCTAAGGTGGCCGAGATTTTGGTGGAGGCTAGGAAACCCTCCACTAGGTCCACCTACGCCATGAAATGGAAGAGATTTTCCATTTGGGCTGCCTCTAGGAACGTGGAGCCTTTCTCCTGTCCTGTGGCCATTCTGCTCGATTATTTACGTCACCTCTTGACCTGGGTCTCGGTCATTTCCTCTCTGAAAGTTCACATGGCCGCTCTTCAGCCTACCATATCTTTCATTGATAAAACCTTGCCCAATTAGAGGTATCCAAGACTTTTCTCAAAGGGGTCCTTCATCTCAGGCCCCCTGTCTGGACTCCTGCTCCCCCTTGGGATTTGAACTTTGTTCTCGAGAAACTTACCCTTCCTCCCTTCGAGCCTGCGGCCTCTGCAGACTTGAAGTTTCTATCGTGGAAGACTCTCTTCTTGGTGGCCAATACTTCTGCTCAAAGAATTTCAGAGCTCCAGGCCCTTATGTGTAAGGTCCCTTATCTGATTTTCCACAAAGAACGAGTAGCTCTTCGCACGAACCCTAAGTTTCTTCGGAAAGTGGTAGCGGAGTCTACCTTAAATCAGTCTATCGAGTTACCTGCCTTTTTCATGCAGTACTCCAACCAGGGAGAATATTTGCTCCATACCATGGATGTTCACAGGATTCTGAGATCCTACACCGATAGGACAAAGGATCTCTGAAAGACTGATCAGTTGTTTGTTTCTTTTGCTCACAAAAGGGAGGGCAATGCTGTTTCCAAGCAATGCCTGTCAAAGCGGTTGGCTCATTGCATCACTTTCTGTTATAACAAGTACAACAAGACCCTTCTGGGTCAAGTCAGAGGTCACTCCACTCATGGAGTAGCAGCCTCTGCGGCTTGTTTCAAGAATGTGTCTGCGGCGGACATCTGTGCTGCTGCCACTTGGACTTCCATCCATACCTTTATGAAACATTGTAGTTTGGACATTGCCTCTCGCCGTAGAGCAGGCTTCAGCTTAGCGGTCTTGCAGGGCCTCCTGTCTTGAGGTCTGCAAAGTTTTGCACTACTTCTTGGAGTAGTTCCTCCTCCCGGTGCCTTTCATTTGTTCCAGACTGCTTGGGATTCTGTCCTATATGTAATTACCTACTGCAAGAGCCCTCTCGAAGTAAGATAGTACAGTTACGTAAGAACTTACCGTAGCAGTAGATCTTCGAGAGAGGCTCTTGCAGTAGGTAATACCTACTCCACCCTCCATTCCCTAGGCTTTTCAGCTCCTTTTCCATTAAGGGAAATATCTGCTTCTCTCTCGTCCGGGTCTTCCGGGCCTGTGGCGGGAAAGAACTGGAAGGTGGGCATCCGGGACCGCCCCTTTATACCAACGTCGTCTGATGCCGGTCACCTTACGTGGGGGCGGTCCCGCCCCAGGGACTGCTAGCTAGAAATTGTTCCGTGGGGTCCTGCCGTCTGCCGACGTCAGTCCTATATGTAATTACCTACTGCAAGAGCCTCTCTCGAAGATCTGCTGTTACGGTAAGTTCTTACATAACTGTACTTTCTTTGCTCAGTGGACTGCTTCAGTTTTTTTGTTTTTGTTAACCAGGATCACATCACCTGGGTCTCTTCACCTGCCAGATAAAACAGATTGTAGAACACTTGCTGTCCTTGTCAAATGCATAACTAAAATATTCTTATCGTAGGGTGCACTTATCTGCCTTCTGTGTGACCATCAGTGACTGTATGGTGGCCCAGTTAGACATGGCCCATACCTTTCTTAGAGGCGTTCTACATTTGAAGCCTCTTCTCTGGAGTCCCGGCCTGGGATTTGAACTTTGTTTTGGAAAAACTTACTTTGGCCCCTTTTGAGCCAGCTGCAACTTGTGAGCTATGCTTTCTGTCACGGAAAGCATTATTTTGGTTGCTGTTACTTCTGCTAGAAAGATTACAGTTCTGCAGGCTCTCGTGTGTGAGAAGCCTTATTTGATTTTCCACTAAGACAGGGTGTCTTTGCATACTAATCCTAAATTGTTACCGAAGGTGGTATCTGAGTTTACTTTAAATCAAGACAGCCTGTTTATTATCCCAAGCATGCCAGTCCAGGGGAAGCATTGCTCCATACCATAGATTTGCATAGAATATTTAGATATTATGCACACCGTACAAAGGACTGCAGAAACTCCTCAGTTTGTTTTGTTCACCCCTAGGGAAGAGGGTGAGGTATGGCCACCTCGTTTGCTTGTATCAGAGGTGTCTCAGCTGCTGAGATCTGTGCTGCTGCAACTTGGAGTACTGTCCACAGTTTCACGAAGCGCTGCAGTCTGCATACTGCCTCTAGAAGGAGGGCAGATTTTGGCCTAGCTCTCTTACAGAGCCTCCTCTCTTAGGTCTCTGCCTTCCAACCACCCAGACTGTGTTTCAGTAAAGCACTGCTTGGGACTCGTTCTGAAGGTGTGATCTGCAGAAAGAGATGGTCTCAAAGAAGATAGAACAGTTACATAAGAACTTAGCATAACAGTAGATCTTCAAGAGAATCTCTCAACAGGTCATGACATCCCATTCTCTTTGCTCTCCAAGTTTCTCCTCTCCTGTCTCACTCTCTCCAGGGTGGTAGACCTTCTGTGTCCTATTTGGCATCTGGCAGATACCTTCAGCTCTCCCTCAGTTCCCTCGGGAGACATATCCTCAGTGGATGGTCTCCGAAGCAGGGAACTGAGAGAAGAAGCAGCCACTGCAGCTATGTCAGGGGTGACATTTGCCATGGGTGGTCTCAGTAGATTGCTAGCTAGAAAAGTTTCTGTGTGGTCCTAGTGCCTGACGGCTATAAGTCTAAAAGTGTGACCTGCTGGAGATCTACTGGTATGAGAAGTTCTTCCGTAACTGTTCTCTCTAAATCCACATGTTGCTGTTCAGGAATTGAGCCTCGGGTTCATCAGGCTTTACATTCAGTGATGGAGGAGAGCAGGTCAGTTTCTTTGGTTTTGCCAGTTTTTCTGCTCTGCTTTTGCCCCAGTGGGGTATTCAGACCTACATTGACTAACATACTGAATGTAGCAGCCAGGGTCTTCGTAACAAATGCCTCAGAAATGTACTTTATGGGGCAGGGAAAGAACTTTCTGTCAGACCCTATTGCTGGCCAGTATTTGTGGTGCAGAATGTGACTACCAAAAAGGGGGCATTGCCCCACATGAAGAACAAGGGGAGAGAACCTGGGTGTCAGCCAAAGTCTGCAGTAACTTGGAGACAAATGAGGGCTTGTGAATTCACCCTGAAACCAGTGAGTGGGGCGTGATTTGAGGACAAGCCTGGATGTTTTAAAATGGAGCCAGATAAGGGTGAGTGTGTGGGGAAAATGCACTGCAAGTCCCAAGCTGGATAATTTAGCCTAGGGCTCATGCCTTTCGTTTCAACCTCCTGTCTCACAAATGTGGGACAAGGCTTAAAACAATCAGGCAGAAATGACAACAATCGGGGACAAATCTGAAAAAATAGTAATATCATATATCCCCTGAGCTGTCTCCAATATGCAGCTTAGTGTAAATGGCATTTTTGTAATGAAAACTAGACTGTAACACAAATGACTGACTTTATTTTATGAATCAGATTTGTACCTTCATTGACAGAAGTGCTAAATTAAGGAGGGCCGGGGAGATTTCTGAAGCAGAATGAGGGGCGTCCCTGCAAATCAGAGACAGTTGAGAGGTGTGCTAGGGCTAAAACGGGCTGAGTTTAGTTTGGGAGGGCAGGTGATATGTTTTAAATTTAAGGGTCCAAGCAATTTAAATTCACCCCGGGGCAAAACATTTGATCTCTAATGTAGTCAGGGAATAAGAAAACGGCAGACATGGTTTGCTTTAACAAAAGAACAGAGGCATACACTGCATTTCCTTAAGACAGATATGTGTGTGGCAGCAGCAAACAGGAGTTGGCTGAGTGAAAGCTGGTGTGTGTATGTGTGTAGAAATGAAGGGAGTTAAAATAGGAATGCCCATAAAAGTTCTGCAACAAGATAATTAATGTCCTTTTTTTGCTGCAAACCTTGTCATATTGTTTATTTTAGAAAGCTCGGAAATAGTAACACAGGTACAGTTTGCAGAAAAACTTATCTCTACAGTGTGGTTCTTTGAAAATGCTTTTTTGACTGCCGGCATGTCACACATGTCTTTTTCATTACAGGTGGCTTTGACCTTGATGTAAAAGGCTGGGGTGGAGAAGACGTACACCTGTACAGGAAGTACTTGCACAGCGACCTCATGGTGATCCGAACACCTGTCCCCAGCCTGTTCCACCTTTGGCATGAGAAGCGCTATGCGGATGAGCTGACCCCCGAGCAGTACCGCATGTGCATCCAATCAAAAGCCATGAATGAAGCGTCACACTCCCACCTTGGGATGCTGGTCTTCAGGGAAGAGATTGAGGCTCACCTCCGCAAGCAGGCTTTTAGGACTAACGGTGAGGTTGAAGAGTAGGCTACAGAGACTGGCATATAGTGCCAGTTATACAGACCCCCCAAAAACTCCTACAGCTTGCGTAAGTAAGAGCTTACAGCTGCAGTATCCCCTTTCTTTGCAAGTTAAGTGATTGGAAAAACATCCTTAACTTTAATGAAGGTTGCCTGAAAAATGATTTGACCCTCGCATCTGCCTCTTTCAGCCAACAGTGCAACAGGACAGCATTACGGGTGTTTACTGTATCTGAGCTTGAATATTCCAAATGAGTTTGAGGGACAGTCCATGCTGAACATTTCATAAGTGTGAAACGATGAGAATCCCTGACAGAAGAGCAAAGATTCAAGAAAGATTTCACTTCTTGAGAAGATTTCTTAAAAATCTGCTTGTGCACAAAGCCTGAAAGAGCAGTTTTGACCTACAGTATTAAACCCTGCTAAGATCACCTTATCAGAAGAAAAGCAGACCTGTGACCTGGCCCAGAGCAAGGATTGCCTTCTGTTACACTGCTGCAGGACTGGAGCGGGATGTTAGTCAGCTGCAGTATGTCCATGACAGGATATCCGTTTAGTTGATATGCTAGAGGGTGGGAATTTGTTTGACCCTATACTAAGGAGTGCTGAGAGCACCTAACTGTAAGACTTCATAAACAAGAGCCTTTTGACTGAATGAGGAAGATCTTGGTTCTCGTGGGTTTCAGTAAGGTTCTGCTGAAAAGCTAGTGGGCGGGATACTTTTTTTTGTTTTTATTTTTTTGTCTGTGCCTAGATTTAAGCTTCTGCAAAAAAAGGGAAGGATTGTGATGGAGAGGCTGAAGCCGTCCATGTATTCAGAAGACTGATACAGTGCAGGTTGCCCAGACAATGCCAGGTTGTCCACGCTGCTGCAGTGTGCACATCGGTGCTCACTTGGACACCCCAGCCCTGCCTGTGGTCAAGCATTTAGTATTCTTGGAGGTAACATACCGGAGAGTTTGCAACAAGAGCAGTGCTCAGGATCCCTAAAGGATGTGAGGAGAGGAGACGGGAAATGACCTGTATTGTCAGGTTTCTGTGTCTCCACCTCAACCTCGTGCAACGTTTGTGCGAGACGTCCGTGTTAACTGGCTGAGATAGCAACTGCGTGACACTGAGGCCTACGGAAACAACAAAGCACGCATCTGTAGTTTGTCATTCTTGGTCTAAGTTGTGACTGTTGACGTCAGTTTTTAGGCAGATTCTATTCTGCTGAAGCTTTGTCAGCCTGCCTCGTGCAAGTATTTGCACATCCATGATGTGTTGTACTGGGAAAAATCTGGAAATCTGATTTGATGTCGGCTTTTCAGATGTTAGGATTATCTTAATCTGATCCTGATGTCAGATTTGGATTTAAATTCACATCGTAATCAAAGCAGAACAGTTAATGTTGAATTACTGGAAAACTGTTATTTTCCTAACCCCCCCACCCTTACCCCATTAAAGTTTTAGTACATAAGAATATTTCTTATAGCCTCTACTTACTTACTTTTAAGTTTAGAAACACGGAACATGGCAGGTGTTGTGGCGGTGTTATTCGAAAGTTACGTGCGTTCGCGCTGTTCGTTAGTATGCTTTTCAATACAAGCAAGAAAAGGGAGTCGCGACTGTAACTTGAGATGGCATCACACAGCACCCAGGTTCTGTGCTCGCAGTGTTTACAAACTTAAAGTAAGTTGCAGGCTTTTACAAAATTTTCTTTGCTGCGAAAATCTTAATGGGGGGTAGGACGGGGGGGGTGGAGTTTAGGAAAATGACAGTTTACCTGTAAAGAAATTGCAATACATAATTAAAGATGATTCTTACTATAGAAAAAGACAGTCTGTTTAGTATTTTAGGATTTTCTAATTTTAAAATGGAGTTTGATTTGCAATCCGATTTTTAGGATTTACACTTATTATTTGAGACTCAGTATCTTAAAATCAGCCTAAAATCTGAGCTATTGGTTTATATAAATGGATATCTGATCATTCCTGCTTTGAACTGAGTCTGAAATGAAAAGGTGAGTCAACCCTCTGCCTCATGAAGAACCTGAATTTGCAAAACACAGCAAAGCCCGGCACCAGTGAAATATAGATTCTCTGAATTTAAGTACAAAGGTATTACAATATTAAAAAGTGCATATGTGCTAAAATACTAAAAATTATATTGCACTTACAAATAGGACATCTGAGGTCTGCTGCTTTTTAGATGTCCTGCCAGATATTTGTAAGTGCAATATAATTTTTGCACATATGCACTTCTTTATATTGTAACGCTCTTCGTTCTTAACAAATTCGGAGGATTCACTGTGCGCTGGTGCCGGCTTTTGTGTGTTTTGTGGTACCAGTAGTCAGCTCTAGGCCAGCCGTCATTTTGGGAGTGTGAGGTTTGTGTGTTTTCCGAGAACCTGAATTTCCAGCAAATGCTAGAGGTGTAAGTACAATGAATAGTATTTCCAAATATGACGAATAATCCGCAGTTCATTATTCGGATCTGAATAACCAGTAGTGGCACTATTCATGCCCGACCTATTTGGGAAAATACAATATTAAAAAACAGAAGAAATAACCCCACCCCATTCTATAACATGTAAAATATACGACCTCAGTTCTTCCACCCTCTAAGAATCCATTCCACCACCCCCCAGCACTCACAATTTCCATTAAATTGGCTATATTTAAAAAAATTAAATCTTCCACTAAGAATGGCTGGCACAACCCACCCACCTCCCTGACCAGCCACCGTCTTGCAGCACTTAATTACGCTAAATCAAAGGTGTCTCCCACCCCACTCTGGCAGCATCTTTTTTCCATCCCCCAAGTACATAAAAGCTGGTGAGTGGTGACTATAAGGAGAAAGGTGACTGACGTAACCACCCTCCTCCCCAATTATCCACCTTCTGAATGAATGTGTTTGCATGCTGCTCATAGTAAAACCTCCTAAACAGCATGATCAGTTGGTTTTACTATGAGCAACAACTGCTACTCTCATTCAGAAAAGCACATGGCTGTGGAGGAGGGTGGGTTCATTAGTCTTCTTCTTCCTCTTATAGTTGCCACTGCTGGCTTTGCCAGCCAGCTGCTCAACGTGGAAGATTTTTTTAAATAATGGAGGGTTGTATATCTTGCAGGATATAGGTTGGGGCTGCAAAAAAAATTTTTTTTTTTAAGTAAACATTTCACATGAATACCAAATACCCGACTATTGGAAGCCCGAATAGAATATTCAGCCTGCATATTCGGAATAAGATATTCGTACTCTCCTAGCAAAGGCTGCCTTCAGTGCTGCATTGTATGTAAGGGTTCTTTTGCAGTGTCTGCAGTTTATATGCGATTGTGGGGCATGTCATGGTGCACATTTTGCTGTCGCTTCACTTGTAGTCAGAGAGTGAGCCAAACTGTGAGACCTCCAGAGGCCCAGTTTTAGGAGGGCTTAAACTGTGCGACACATTCAGATCTTCTCAGGGGTATCTTAGTCATCAGGTTACACTGTAGGAAACTTTGCCATCCATGAAAGGAAATCCACACGGAAGATTTTCAGCAGTACAACTGGGGCCGCCCATGCTGTCAACATCCGCCAATGTTAGCAACCCTATATAGGCGTGGGTGGCCCCACTCCCTCCACAGTTGTTTCCCACTGTCGACTTGCAAACACAGTCTCCATGGAAGCTCCGTCGCAGTGTTTGCACCTTTTTTGGCTTAGGGACACATTTTTTTTCTGTTACCCTTACCCTTACCTAAATCTCTCTTAGAGATTTTCCTTTTTTTATGTCGAGAGTTAATCCTTCATCTTCTCTTTTCTGTCACTGTGGAAAGAAAATTGCCTCTACAGATGAACACTCTGTTTACGTCTGCTGTCTTGGGCCTGACCACAACATCTTTGACTGTGAGCTCTGCCAGAAGTTTAATCAGACAACCCTCAGGCGACGCAAGAAGGCTCTCAAAAAATTCCTGATGGAACAGGTAGCCAACTCCGGTCAGGGTCCTCAGGAGCCCCGGCCCCTCAGTCACCAACCGGATCTTCATGCATTGAGGCCTTCAAGGCCCAAGACAAGTCCTTGTGGGGGTGCACAAAAGTCCAGGATCGCAACTGCCCCCGGCAGCCATCCCGCTCCCTGTCAGTCTCTCCTTCAGGGACTCTTCGTCGACGGCGGCTGCCATGGTGAAGAGACCAGCTGTCCAGGCCTCTGTTTCTACTAGGCCCATACCGACAGCTTCTCTGGCTCACTCTCAGGGTGCCAGACTATCAACCTCCGAGCATCGGCCCCTTCTCCGTGTGTGATGGACGTGGTAGGTGGTTGCTCTGTTAAGGGACGTGCCCCTTCCTCTCCAAGGGCTTCAGGCTTGTCAGGCTCTCAGGACTGAGGGTTGTCTGCTTCTATGCCGTCAGACCCCCCCCTCCATCGGTGACGACTATAGATCTGAATGAAGTACTTAAGTTCACTAACATTCTCATTCAACAGTTTAGTGCCTTCAGTAGGCCTTCGTCACTGGCACCGTCGACGGCAGATTCATCATCTGTTTGTCGACCATGGGAGACTCCCTGTGGGCCACCGACGACCACTCCGATGCTTGACCCAGGGATGTCGACGTCGAGGAGGAGTACCATCCTGATCTCATCTTCTTTGAGGACATAGAGGATGAAGAGGAGAAGGAAGAAATCCTCATCTCTGATAAGTCCACTGCCTCTTCAGTCAGTGAGAACTCAGTCAAGCATACCCCAAGGTCTCCTCCGGAGGATGCCACCTTCTTCAATGTCATGAAGCAATTGCCTGCCACTATGGGCTTACAGATTGAGGAGGAGGATGCCACCAGAAAAGACCTGGTGGACTTCCAGGAGGTTCTTGAATCGTCCCCTAGGATTATTCCTCCTGTGCTTCCAGCCCTGAAAATTGCCACCACAGCAGCCTGGCACAGGCCAGACATGGTGCCAGCTATGCCAGGTAGGGCAGACAAGTTTTAATGTGCCCCCCAGGGCCTTCCTTGTTTTGCTGCCCAAGCTGAAACTGATTCTGTGGTCACCAAAGCAGCCCAGATCTAAGGTGCCAAAGCACCATAATTCTCTCCCCCCAGACAAGGAATCCCTCAAGATTGACCTCTGGGGTAAGAGAGTGTATGCCTCCTCTACTTTGGGCCTAAGGATCGTAAACTGTCACATATGGCTAAGTTCCAGAATGCCAACTAGAGGAAGGGCAAAGCGGCAGCTCAAAGCATCAGCTCAGGCTCTTCCCGATGGCACCTCGAAGCAGGAATTGCTCCAGTGCCTGCAAACTGTTGAGAATGTAAGTAAACATCTCCTCAGGGCCCTGTATGGTATGGTCAACACAGCGGCCAGGGCACCTGCTACTGGCATATGCCTTCGTAGGCACTCATGGCTGAGGGTCTCTGACTTTGCAGCTGATGTGCAGAACAAGGTGCTTAATGCCCCTTTCAGTGGCACCAAGCTCTTTGGTCCTGATGTCTAGGGCCTCATTAATGATCTGCAGGCCTCTGGCACAGCCACTAGGTCTGTCCACTCTCTTTACCACACTCAACCCCATGGTAGAGAGTGCTCTACATTTCATAGACAGGCCAGTAGACTTGGGCCTCCGCACGCAGGGCAAGTGCAGAGCCCAGTCTTCCATACCGGCCCCCTCTAATACTGGAGCGGCGGGCAATCATCCCAGACATGACGGATTAGCCTCCATAGCTGGTCCCACCTGTGCTTTACTCCTTGCTAGACCCCTCCTCTGATCCAAGTCCAGGAGGTGGTGGTCAGAGGTTGGTTCTCACTCCATCTGATTCAGTGGAAAA
This sequence comes from Neoceratodus forsteri, assembly GCA_016271365.2. Lineage (NCBI taxonomy): Eukaryota > Metazoa > Chordata > Ceratodontiformes > Ceratodontidae > Neoceratodus > Neoceratodus forsteri. Next base: position 1,060,339,335 of record CM028135.1, read on the forward strand.
CCATAAGTTCAAATACTTGGATCCTGCAGGTCATAGAGAGCGGTCATACCTTGGAGCTCATTCAGCAGCCTCCAGATACCCCTCCACCACCCTCAAACTACCCCAGCCCATCTAGCTGTCCTCCGGGAGGAAGTACAGTTTCTTCTGCACAAGCTGGCAATCAAACTGGTGCCAGAGAGACAGAGAAACCGGGGGTTTTATTCCAGGTTTTTCCTGGTCCCCAAAAAGACCGGAGATCTGAGGCGCATCTTGAACCTCAAGGACCTCAATCTCTTTGTCCAGTACAAAAAGTTCCAGATAGTGACTTTGCTAGGCCTCATGCCCCTCCTCAAGGCCAGGGACTGTCTCAGTTCACTGGACATGCAGGACGCTTACCTGCACATTTTGGTCTTTCCTCCTCACAGGCAGTTTCTTTGCTTTGCTTTTCAGGGCAATCATTACCAGTTCAAAGTGCTGCCCTTTGGCTTATCCTCTGTGCTGCGTGTCTTCACCAAATGCTTTTCAACGGTTGCAGCAGTTCTCAGAAGAGAGGGTCTGTACATTTTCCCTTACCTGGTCGATTGTCTTCTCAAGACCCCATCCAGGGAACAGATTTTGCTGACTCTGGAGTGCACTGTCCAGCTTTTCCACTCTCTTGGCATAATGGTCAACCTGCCCAAGTCCATTCTAGTACCATCCCAAAAACTGTTGTACATCGGGGCATTTCTGGACGTTGAACAGGGGGAAGGCCTTCTTGCCCCAGAACCGAGCAGAATGCCTTATGGCTCAGGCTCAGGAAGTCACTCAGTCAGTACATTCCTGCCAGACTGTACCTTAGGATATTGGGTCTAATGGCTTCAACCATTCCCACCATTCCACTGGCCAGGCTTCCAATGTGCACCCTTCAGTGGACCCTCAGAGTGCAATGGGACGAGTTGGAGCAACAGGTCCTGGTCTCCTCCACAGTTCGCAAGGTACTGCAGTGGAGGATGGATCCCTCAAATCTTCTTTAAGGGGTTCCTTTCCAGATTTCTTCTCCACATCAGATCCTAACCATGGTTGCTTCGGGTCTAGGCTAGGGAGCACACCTGGGGCCCTTTTTTCCCAGTGGAAAGCCACCTGGCATGTCAGTGTCCTGGAGATGAGAGCAGTGCTCTATGCCATGTAGGTTTTCTAGGAACATCTTGCTCCAGGCCAGCTGCTGCTGCAGTCGGACAATCTGAGTGTAGTCTACTACATCAGCATGCAGGGTGGGACTCACTCGTATCCCCTTGCAGGGAGGCCATGTGAGTGTGGTACTGGGCACTGGAGCACAGTCTCACTCTCTGCAGTCCATGTGCCAGGTGTCCTAAACACCCTGGTGAACAGTCTAAGCAGGACTCAGTACAGCATGCATGAATGGGAGCTTCTCTCATCCATAGTAGATCTGTCTGACAGATGGGGTCGTCCAGAGTTGGACCTTTTTGCATCCCCACTCAACTCAGAACTGCCCAATTTCTGCTGCTAGATCCAGGGCCTGCGGTTTTCTGGTGAAACACGTTGTCCCTGTCTTGGAGCGGGAGATTTCTCTACTCATTCCCTCCATTTTCACTAATACAGAGGGTGCTGATCAAGCCGCAAATGGAGGGAGCATGATCCTAGTAGCTCCATTCTGGCCTTGCCAGATATGGTTCCCTCCATTTCAGCAGCTGGCTGAGGAACCTCCGTTCCCTCTGCCCCTATGCAGGAATCTGCTAACTTGGGATCACGGGATGCTGGTCCATCCCAACCTCTGGTCCCTCCATTTGCATGCATGGCTCCTGAGGACGTAGCCATCTCCAGGTTCGGGGTATTTAACAGGGTAGCGAACGTCCTGGTGGCCACCTGCAAGCCTTCCACCCATGCCACTTATGCCATGAAGTGGAAGTGGTTTGCCATCTGGGCCGCCAAACATTCCCTAGACCCTTCACCTGTCCTGTAAATCATGTACTGGACTACCTGATTTCTTTATCTGACTCGGGTCTCCAGTATTCCTCCCTCAAGGTCCACCTTTTGCTGTTTCTGCCTTTCATGAGCCCGTGGGTGACCTCATGATTGCTCAGCTGGATGTCTCCCGTACCTTCCTTGGCATCTATCTGAAACCCCTAGTCTGTTTCCTGGTCCCGACTTGGGACTTACAGTTTATTTTGGAAAAGTTGACCCTGTCTTTTTGAGCCTATCGCGACTTGCGCTTTCTCTCTTGGAAAGCTCTTTTTAATTGCAATTACTTGTGCATAAAGAATTTCAGAGCTTCAGGCCCTCTGGTGCAAGGAGCCTTATTTGATTTTTTGCAAAGACCGGGTATCTTTGCACAGAGATCCTAAGTTTCTCCCTAAGGTGGTTTCTGAGTTCACACTTAATCAGTCTGTCCACCTTCCTGTTTATTTTCCTGAGCGTGCCACTCCAGGGGAACCCCTGCTCCATATGCTAGATGTGCACAGAACTGTGAAATATCTGCTTTGGAATAAGGAGCCCAGAAAGTCTAAGCAGTTGTTTGTTTCCTTCACCCCAGGTAGAGAGGGTGCTTAAGTATCTAAGCAGTGTTTATCCAGATGGTTGGCAAACTGCACTGTGTTCTGCTACAAGTGCTTTTTTTTAATGTTTTTATTTATTGTAATCTTGGATAACACCCAAGTATGGCAAATAATTACCTGGTGCTGTCAAAGCTCATTCCACCAGAGGCATGGCTACCTCGTTGGCTTGTTTCAAAGGGGTCTCAGCTGCTGATATCTGCACTGCTGCCACCTGGAGTACAGTCCACACTTTCACCAAGCATTACAGTCCAGACATTGCATCAAGAGCCCATGCAGGGTTTGGCAGGGCCGTGCTTCAAGGACTTATGTCTTATGTTTATGGAGATCCGGCCTCCCAGACTGTTTCTCTTGTCACTGCTTGGTACTCGTTCCTACGGTGTAACCTGATGACTGAGATACCCCTGAAGAAGATTGAACTGTTACATAAGAACTTACTGTAACAGTAGAACTTCGATGGGATCTTGGTCATCAGGTCTGAATTCCCTCCCACCATCCCCCTTCCTGGGGCTCCTGTTTTGGATCTGGCTATCTGCTGTTATCCATCACTGGGTCCCTCTATCTCTCCTTGGTTCCCCAGAGTGTGAGCCTTGCTCCCTTCTTCTGCAGAGGGAAAAAACTTGAGGAGATAGCAGGGCCACCCACACCTGTATAGGGTTGCTGACGTTGGCAGACGTCAAAGGTGTTGGTGTCCCCAGTTGTACTGCTGAAAATCTCCCACGTGGATTCCCCCTTCACTGATGGTGAAGGTTCCTGTAGTGTAACCTGATGACTGAGATCCCCTTGAAGATCTACTGTTATGGTAAGTTCTTATGTATCTAGTCTATATTCATACACAGCTGCTTCAGTGCTGGTTGACATGTGTGGGACTCATCTACCATTTGCATCCATTTCCTTTGTTTCTGCATATTTTCCCCCATGAATGACTATAAATGAGGAATGGTGCAGAAAACTGTCATTAGTGGGAGAAGTGCTACAAACTGCCATAAATTCATCTTTATTTATTTTATTTGTCCATTTTGACCAAGAAAGGCTCACTGAGCTCTGACAGTTCAGTTCCAGGTACGTCCTGGAGGTGTGTTACATGGACCTATTCTGTTGACTAGGGAATGTTGAGCAGGACACCAGGTAAAATCTCTCCTCTTACAATAAGTGCCATGGGATTTTTATCTTCCCCTGGACAGCCACTGGGGATGAGCAGAAGAGACCTCTTTTTAGCATCTTATCCAAAGGATGTCACCATAACAGCACAACACATCTCCAGTGGTCCAGGTTCCTAGTTTGGGATGAAAGTGCTGCAAATTCCCAAAATGGGGAAGTGCATAGAACGTCTGTCAAATGCTAACATTGGGACTCTTCATTTGAGCATGGCTGTGGCCATGTTGAATTAGTGCAAACAATGGTAATTCCCATAGGCATATTTGGAGTGGAGGGGGGCAGACTTTGCTCACGGGACATCTCATGAATTGACCTAATGCGTGACTACCCCATAGTTTGCAAGCCTGAAATCTTAGTAGTCTCAAAGGCCCTCAAAGTGTGGCATCCAGAACTTAATTTTGGCCTCAGTTCTTGTTGTCACCCCAACCCCCCCGATATATAGATACAGAGATGGAGATTGATATAGCTATAGATGTATATATTATAGTGACACAGTAGCACCACCATAGTTTAGGGCTCAACGGTCACTTCTATGTTAAACCCCAAATTTTGCACTTTAATAACTTTGCAACTGTTGAAACGATTCATATGACATTTTTGCATGCCCCATTGGGAACCAAAGATCTCCTGATGTTGCAAGTTTCGTTCCGGTTGGATGTGCAGTTGTGGAGATATGGAGATGCGGAGTGTAAAAATTTGAAAACGGCTTGGAGGTTTGGTCTGAAACTTTCAGGGTATATGGGGTTTGGGCCACAGAGGTAGCTTTTGAAAGTTTGGTGAAAAAAGATTAATATGTTCAAAAGTCATTCAAATTTAAAGTTTCGACACTATTTCCTATGGGAAAAATTAGATGTGCCGTGCAAAAGTACTGTCTTGCTGCTGCTGCTGCAAAAAAAATTTTCTTTCGCAGATGTGGAAAGTAGTGTCGAGATTCCGCCATCTTGTTTTCAGTTAGCAACGCAGAAAAAAATAAAATAACTTAAAAATGACTGCCCATTGCTAAGTACCAACACTTGTGTTTACCTAATCGGGGCCTGAGGAACACGATTCTATGACTTTTTTTTTTTTTAAAGTATCCAGAAATGTTTATTTTAATCGGTCCATTTTTAATGCCACAAATTGTGGCACTAGTGCCACAATTTGCAACACGGCACTGTTTTTTGAAACACCGGGGGGGTGTTTGCTGCAAATTGCGACACTGTTTCACGAAATGAGGGTTATGCTGCAGTTTGCGGCACTAAAACTCTGCCTACAAGAAACATTTCTAAGCATTCCTGTGGCTCTGACCCCAGAAACTGATTCCTCCTACCCCAATTAGGTAAACACCTGTTGGTGTTTACCTAAGTCTAGAATTATTTAAGGGTTTTAAACTCTCTAAGAGGAAAGGGGCCGAGGCCTGGCAGTATGACATATTTGCCATACTGCATTTGATGACATCGGGGTGCCCAATCCCCGTGTCAGCGCTGAACTCCCCGCCAGCACTGTGGGACACTGGGAAGCCCACTCCCAGTGTCCTGAGATATCTATACCACCCCCCCCAGCAGTGCGGGGAACTGGGAGCCCACTCCCAGTGTCCCAAAATGTGTACAGCTCAAAACCTGTAAAACGGAGTGAGACACTGAGAGCCACAAGGACACTGGGTCATGTCACTCAGTGGCCTGTCTCAAGTCACCGTCCCACTTCATCTTTTTATATTTATAGTAATAATTCGACACCAGGATACCCAGCCCCGGTGTCAGATACCCCTCCCTGCCACCTGCCCATTGTTATAATTATTGCCAACATGGGGGGCCCCAATCCCCCAGTCTGCATTCACAAGTCTCTCCCCCCCAGCAATGTGGGACACTGGGAAGCCCACTCCCAGTGTCCCCAAATAGTATTAATAATTTTTTTTACCTAAAAAAAAACTGTCTGCGATATCTTTAATTTTTAAAAACTGAAACTAAGAAAATGGTCCCTCATTGCCGCTGCTGAAACCCTCCCCACCATCTCGACCCTCCCACTGAGCACCCACACCCCACTCCTTAACCTGTACTTACCACTAGAGGTCCTGGACTGTCATATTCTGTGGACTGGGACACGTCTGCACTCTTCAAAACCAAACCACAAACTGATGAATCAAGATAAGTGCCATAATAATGTATTTCAGTGGCATTTTGAACTTATGTTGATATCTTTGGCATTTTTGGATATTTGTCACCAAATTTTCAACATGGTCTTTTTGGGACCCCACCTCATGACCACTGTCACTGTCATTTCATTAATTGGGCCGGAAGGTGATTTCACAGTCGCTTCGCAAAATCACCTTTCAGGACGATCGCGAATACAGTGTCGAGTGTTCAGAGTGGGTCCAAACCCATGTTGAATAATTGGAAAAATTAAAAATGGCCAAGATATGAGCATTTGTTTAAATGTTTGTATACACATGCATAACTTTGGTAATTTGTAGTATTTTGACTCCAGATTTTCAACATAGCCATTTTTTCACACCACCTCATAAACACTACAGCTGTTCTCATCCTGCTCAAAACGTATTTCTGCACCTGTGGCGTGGAATGGTGTTTTGGCATGGATTTGAAAATTTTCACCTACGGAGTTTATGAGATAGGGTCATAAGAAGACTACGCTCAAAATGTGGGGTCAAAATATGATGCAATGCCAAAGTTATGACCAATCATTGCAATTTCATTATGTCTGCTCATAACTTTGGAAATTTTAAATATTTTGACCCAGATTTTCAACATAGCCTTCTTATTACTCAACCTTATGTCACAGTTGTGATTTTTCAAATCCTGCCCAAAATATGTTTTCGTACCTGTGTCGCGGAATGGCATTGCAGTTACGTAGAATTACGTTTTGGCGTTGATTCGAAAATGTTCTATACCGGGGTGCATGTGCTAAGGTAATAAGATGGCTGTGCTGACAGTTTGGTCACTGTTGTCCTATGAATGGAAGTGCAGGGCCAGGAGGCCCTGGTGCTTCCGCAGCTACATACATATACGCATCTACAGAGAGATGGGAGCGTAACCTGCAGACACAGACAGGCATCGGGGGTGTGCCTTGGGGTCGTTGGCCCAGTGCTTACCCCATTCTCCTATAATGTGCCCATTCCAGCTTATTTACTAATGGAATGGGGTGAGCATTAAGACTGATGACCCCAAGGCACATCCCCGACGCCAGTGTCTGCAGGGTGCGGGTTAGGGTGTTAGGGTTAGAAACCCCAACACCACGTTTCCCTGCCTTTGTCACCTAACTGATGCATTAACACGATTTTTGCAATGTGTGAGTATGTATGCGCGCGCGTGTGTGTGTGTGCGCATGTATGTATGTATATATGTACTGTATATATACAGTGTTGTGATGTGTGTGTGTGTGTGTGTGTGTGTGTAATATATATATATATATATATATATATATATATATATATATATATATATATATATATATATATATATATATATATATATATATATATATATATATATATATATATATATATATATATATATATATATATATATATATATAATATTTTTTTCCTTCATTGTTTGGTAAACGGGTAAGGTCCACTAGGCCCAAGGCTTGTTTTCAGGGACAACCTGGGAGCACTGGGATGGTTAACTGATTTGCTCAGGGACATACTATATGCAAATAGAGGATGTGGGAATCAAACCCAGATCTGCTGGGTTTGATTCCCAAGCTCATTCACAGCTTGTTACTCTAATCTCTAGGCTAAACTGCCAGTGCCATAGTTACCCTAATCCAATATGGCCACGGTCCCTATATCAAGCTCAAATGAAGAGTCCCACTGTTAGCATTTCCAGTCTTTTGATAGACTCTCTGCTTCCTCATTTTTGGGCTGTTTGTTGCACTTGCACATCACACTAGTAACTCTGATATAACAAGTTTATTTCCATGCAGTATGTAATAAATCAAGCATCTGGTGTATTTTCACTTGAAACGTATCCTCCATGTTTTTATCTCACGAAAGTGTCCTTCTCATTACCGTTATAATTGGGGCTCTAAAGAGCTCTCTGGCCACATGTGGCTGTGATGTCCTCATTTGAGAAACATTGTGCTTGACTGTGTGGGGGGGGGGTTGGTAGTTGCAGGAAGGATGCATTGAAAGAAGAGCAAGGACTGTAAACAAACATGTTTTTGCGTGTTCACACTAATATAGAGGAAAGCCAGTTGCCCAACTTTGTGACTTGATCAGGAGCAAAACAAAATAAACTCAAGTGACTTACAGCATGGGAAAGGGGCGTCTCACAGGACAAGGGTCATCCAAAATCCAGTAAAAGGGTATAGGTCAACATTTCCAACACAACATACATTGCTGCTTTAAATCCCGAAAGCTCCAGGCAGTTGATTTAAATTACAATAAATGTATGAAATTCTTGATTTAATTATTGGGTCACTTTTTTCCTTCAAACCTTCAGGCACAGTCATCTAATTCTCATGTCTGTCTGTACTCCTTTTTTAATTAAGGGTTGGGGCACTTCCAGCTACCCCTGTCAGTCTGTTAGAGTGGGGGAAATTGTAAAATAACCCCTTAGCAGTTTGGTGGGCTGGGGTGGCACTGGCAGTTGCCTGCTGGTACTCTAGCATTGGGGCACTTCCAACTGATCCCGTCAGTTTGTTAGGTTGGGGGTATCATAAACTAAACCCTTGGCAGTTGGTTTATTGGGGGCACTGACAGCTTCACCCTGGTGCTGTAAGGTTGGGGCACTTCCAGCTGCCCCAGGCAGTTTATTAGGGTGGAGCATCATGAAGTAAGCCCTTGGCAGATTGCTGAGCGGGGAGGCACTGAGTGCATCACCCTGGTACTGTTATTTTATTGTTACGGTTGGGGCACTGCCAACTAGCCCACTGTCAGCCAGTTAAGGTGGGGGCATTGTCACCTAACTCCCTGGCAGTTTGTTGAACTGGGGCATACTGACAAACAGTCCCATAGCAGTGCTTTTGTCTGGCTGGGGACATTGCCAGCTAACTCCCTGGCAGTTTGTTGCAGGAGCAATCTTATTTGTTTTTTTTGTTTGTTGTTTTTTTTTGGGGGGGGGCTCCATCTTACAAGAAAGACGCTACCTTGAATTTTAAAAGTCTTTTGGGTCCCATAAATGAGGTGACATTTTAAATAAAATGCCATGAACCCCAGTAGTGTTGTTAGATAATGGTTACATCATAGAATGTGCAAAGGACCCTATTTTAATAGTGTCCTAACGGTTTTAATAGGAGGGCAATCATGTGAATGTTATCGACTTATCACATCTTGGTGCTGACATTAATGATTGTAGCTACTGCTGCTGCTTTAATTGTTAACGATTTACTAGCAGATTAGGGGATGCTACTTATAACCCCCCACCCCAATATTCCAGGTAACGAATGCCTTTCTGACAATGGCATGTGCTGTCTAGTTCATACTAAATGCAGATGGATCGAATGTCTTTGCTCTATAGCCAGTTCTATTTGTAAACATTTCTTAAAAAAAAAAAAAAAAAAAAATCTTTCAAACCATTTCAGTTTTGGGAGACAACACTGTTAAGAATGCTTTATCAGATCCCGGTTATTACAGAAGCCTCAGTGGTCGGTTATAGTGTCATCACAACTTAGAAATGAATACTTGAAGAAAATGGGCAAAACACATAAATTAAGAATATTTCATTAGGCACTTGGTGCAAAATTCAAGTTTTCTAGATACCGTGTAGGATGCTAAATGCTTTTGGAGGTGCAGCAAATTACAGATGAATTAACTTTTACGATTCTACTTAGTTTTATGTCGGGTAGAAATTTAAAAAAAAATGAGATGACAGTGCCAGCCAGTCGGATCCATTCTGCACCAGCCATTCATCCATGATGCAAATGGAGCATGCAGAAGGTGCTGTCTGAATGGTGTTACTTAACGCTGACACACCCTTTTCCTGTAACGGTCACTGCCATACACACACTCTGACAGTGAGTGTTACTACCGAATGTTACAGTCTGCCCAGTATTAACCACCCTCACCCTATGATTAGGGTGCTTAACTGACTGTGCAGTAAATTATTTAGCTTTATAAAATGTTAAGACAAGCTCTAGAAACTTCATTGGTTGAAACAGGTCACCTGACTATGCATTAAATCTCTGCAGATCATGGTCATGTCTTCGGTCTCTTTCTGTATCCCAAGAAGTCTTTTTTTTGTTTTGTTTTGTTTTTTACTCTGAATCCAGATAGACAGGCAGGGAGATCTACCTACCTATACGTACACTTCTGAATGTGCATTAAAGAAGTACCATAGTCAGAATTTGCAAAAACACATGCTGTGCAGAGTGGTTTTATTTGTATGTGTAGTCCTGGTGTGTCCTTCCCTTTGGTTGCTAGTAAGAGTTTTTTTTTTTGTTTTTTTTTTTGTTTTTAATCTAAAATAGCCTGCTAGTTATATGGTAGTTTTATGGCCCCAGGGGATCACCATCTTAGCAAGGATTACTGCTCTTCTATCCTACAATGCCTCCTGTCCCATGTGACAGTGATGCATCTGAAACTAATTATTCAGCAAATGCTAGAGATAGGAGCCTGATGTTCTGGCCTCCACTTTTGTTTTCTATGTGTGTATCAGGTCTAGCCAGCAGGAGTAAATGTTTTGCTTTTAAAACTTTTCATTTCATCAAACTACACACAGCCATAAAAAACACACAAATCACCTCAGATCATCAATGCTATAATTAATAAAGACTCTAGGTGGGATATTCAGAAATGCGCCAGAGGCTGGCGCAAGACCTGTGCAGCACAAATCCACTGTGCCATGGTGCACTGAGCGTGATATTCAAAGGTTGCGCAAGGCGGGATGCGTCAGCGCAGCATGGCTGAATATCGCACAGATGCGCCATAGCACAGCCAGGGCTGCACCAGGGAGCAACCCAACATGTGCAGTAGCACAACCAGGGATGCACAAGGGGCCGAGGTGCATGCGCCAGGACACACATGGACTGGCAACAGGCACAGCAAGGAGCAAGCCATGGGTGGAATGTGCTGCCACCAGGGTTCTGAGGGTGCCAGGAGTGAGGAACAGCAAGCACACGACAGAACACCACCCAGTGCGCATGAGGATGCAGCAGACCCCTGCCTATGTGCACCACAGTGGTGCACGGAGGAAGGGTGGCACCAGTGGCCATGGGTGAACAACCACTGGCAACCCCTCACCGGAAGGCACGCGCCATGCCACCCGGACCATAGCCGGCAACACACAGGCAAACAGCACACAAATCACATGCCACACAACCAGAACAGACAGCCCACAGCCGCCCCAGGGCACAGCCACCAACCAGTGGGTGAACACCACTATGCACAACCCCCTGGACACCTCAGGTGCACCACACAGCCACCATGCACACCACTGCAGCATGGCTCCACACACCACCTGGAAAGCAGACCCAGACACAGATGGGTAACCATAATAAAATGTATTAACAGATATAAAACACAAATAAACAAGGAACAGGGAACAAGGAATGGGGAAACTATGTACAAAAAGGCAAAGCCAGGGAAGGGAGGTAAGGGGACAGGGTAGGGCTAGACAAGGGGACAAGGGAGGGCATGGGAAGGGGGGACAGGGAAGTAGAAGGGTCGCGGGCCACTGGGCCCTACAGGCAGCCTCGCCCCACCGCTGTCTGGCGCTGTTGCCTGCAGAACGACATCTGCAGCATCCTTGCCACCTGCAGCGTGGCAGTGGTCACCTCCAGGATCCTTCTCAGGAGGCGGGTGTTAATTGCTGGCCGACGGACACCTAAGACAAAGGAGGGAACATGTTATCAGTGCATGTCTGGAACACCCCAGCCCACCCACCATGCGCAGTGGACAGTGGTGACACGCGCCCCTGTGATGGCAACCAGCCACCTGCAGTGTGTGCGCCCACACATGCCACCATACCACAGCCATGCAGAACACTGCACACCACCACCACCACCCATGGGCCACCCACCACCACCGTGGCAGGCAAGCGACACTGTACAGAAGCAGGACGGCAGCAGCACAGCTAGCAGCTGGATGCACCCACAGCCCACCTGCGGCAGCCACACACATGTGCGATGGACACAGCACGGCGCAACAGACACCGTGGGCATAACACACCTGCAGTGGCCATACGCACAGGGGGCTGTGGCCCACCCCCACTGCCCACCCTGCACAACAATGTAGCATGTAACTGTGCCTACCTTCGCACGATGTGCCTGTTCTGCAGCACTGCCTCTGCGGTCTGCACCCTGTGGTGGTTCCCCTGCATTGGCCCTCCTTGGCCCACCCACAGTGCCAGCCAGTCGGGCCCTCCTCCAATCCTCAGGGCCTAAGATGGAAACATAGAGATGAGCACATCAGTACCTGGCATCACCGTATGCCCCCCAGCACGGTATGCTCCCCAGCCGCGGCACGGTGGCACAGCGCGCACACTTTGTGCCCCCCCAGGCCACAGGGTGCGCAGCCCCAACGCCCTCCCCCCTCAGCATGGTATGCTACCCTGCTGGCCCCACAGAACACTGGACAGGCACAGACATGAGCGATGCACACTTAACCTGGCCGTGGCGCACCACCCTCTGGACGCATGCCTGCAGTACTTGGAGCCTCTCTGGGTCCCTCCGCTGCAGGTCCCCATAGCAGTGGTGACACTGCTTACTGGTGCGCTGGACACCGGTGGCCTGCTTGAGCTCCTCCGCCAACTCCTGCCACACCTTTGTTCTTGGTCTGTCAAGGGGCACCTGCCCAAACAGGCTGCCTGTGTGGGGCTCCACTAGGGCCACAAGGTTGACTAGCTCTATCTGGGTCCAGTTCGGAGCCCTGGCACTGCTGCGGCATGGCATTGCTGAAACGCTGCAGGGCAATTCAAAATGGCGCCCTGTAGCGCATGAGCTCCACATGCTGGGGATGCTCGCCTCGCACGGAGATGCACTGCCAACGGCAATCGTGCATCCCCGGGGATGCTCGACACGTGCCTGGCCGCACTGTCACGTGGTTCAGGGGTCCCTGAGGGGCAAAGGGCAAGCCTGGGATCAAGGGTCAAGATGCGCACTGTGCACGACTGCGTTATTGGGACCACCATGCAAGGTACACAGTAGGGGCACGTGGGCACCACGGGCTATGCGCCAATAGCACCCAGGCACCATGGGGCTAATGGTGCCTGTGTGCCATGGGGCAAATAGCACCCAGGCACCATTAGCTGTATGGCGCCCGGGTGCCAGTACGCCCATGGTGCAGGAGCGCCATTAGCCCCATAGCACCAGAATGCCATTGGCCTGGCGCCCAGGCACCGCCGTGCCGCCGGCGCCTGTGCACCATAGGCCGCATAGTGCCAAGTGCCACATGCTCAATAGCGGTCGAGCACCGTAGCGTATGCTGCACTGGTGGCATAGGCACAGTCAGTGCGCGCATGCGTACTGATGGTCTACTGCGCATGTCACAATGTTGCGCTGGCATTGTCTACGCGGGCGCATTGTTGCGTTATTCAGCCAGCATATGCAGATTAGCTCATCAGCCTATCCGTGGCATGTCAGGAGCATTAGCATCTCATTACAGTTGCGCATCCGCTCATTTGCATGCAATGCGCTATATAGGCGCCACAGGACAGCACAGGACATGGATCAGTATTGCATCCTTCAGAGGTAAGATGCATTGCTGGGGGAAAGACTGGACAGTGGTTTGAGCAGGTGGAGTGGGTAGCAGCAGACACTGGCCACTTGTTATTGCCCACAGAATGCATTATGACCGATCGCGAGGACGGTGAGGAGCGTGGGCCTGCACACAAGTGTAGGCCCAACTTTACAAAGGCAGAGACGGATGCCCTGTTCGAGGAGTACCTCGACAGGGCCTCTGCTGAGTGGCGCAACAGGCACCCCTTAGGCCAGGGCCGCCGCGTCGGAGGAGGTGGCGGTGGCTGTGAATCAGCAGGGCACCCATCAGTGGTCTGCGCAGGAGTGCAAGAAAAAGGTTGGCACCGATAGGCGCATGATAAAGGAGAAGGTGGCAGCCATCTGGGACGCACGTGCAGCCACGGGCGGTGGTCAGCCCGACGTGCCACAGCTGACGCCGCAGGAGGAGATGGGGGCAGCCACCTTGCGGAGCAGCACCATCGAGGGGATGCCTTGCGGCGGCCTCCAGACAGGTGGGAGCCCATCACTGCATGGTAGGTACTGGAGGGCGGGGCTGGCCTGTGAGACAGCGGCATTAATGCAACTGTATTCTCTGTCAGCACGGGCGCCAGCATGCAGTGGCAGGGGTGGTGGTGTTATCATGGGGCAAACCTGGCCCTGGACGACCGGCCTTCCACCTCCACTGGTGTCCGGGGGCCAGATTAGCTGCAGCTCAACACTGCTGTCCGGCCAGATGCCCGTGGCATGGTGGCAGACGAGGCCCTGGCTGTGTTCCAGCGGGACACCAGCCATGGCTTAGAGTGTGCAGAAACACAGATCGGGGCAGGGTCAGACATCGATGACAATGAGACCATTGTCCTGGGTAGTGGTGTTTCCATCGAGGGTGAGGCTCCCATACCACTCACCCTCCCCGGCAGTGCAGGTAGTGCCGTGGTGGCGGATGTACGGCCACCGCCCCCGGTGTCGCTGTGGGTGTCGGAGTAGCAGCGCCGGCTGGTGGTGGTGGTGGTGGTGCAGCCACACAGACGGTGCACATTGGCCGGAGGGGCGGCAGACAGATGGGGTAGTTGGGGGGCCGGATGCAGCGGCCGCCGACGGTCTGGCAGTGAATGTTCAGCCTCGCCGGGGGACCCGCTGGTGGCGCCCACCTGAGTGGTGGGGCTGGGCAGCGAGTTGAACACCACCCGTGTGGTGGCGCATCACCCAGGCGCCCCTGGGCGCCTATCCCTTGCCCGAGCACACCCGTCTGCTGCAGGCCTCCATGGAGCAACGGGTGCTGCTCGTGGCAGGGCTGCGTGCACTCCGCGCCGAGATGCGCCAGGCTGCAGAGCAGCGTGACAGGCATTGCACAGCTCCTGGCGGACAACAATAGACTGCGGGAGGACATGACCACAGCACTGTATCGGCTTACCGCTTCGGTCAAGGCCAGCCACTGCAGACCCCGCGGAGAGCATTCTCCACCCCTTGGTCACAGCGTTGAGCGACCCCCCCCCCTCGGTGTCGACTCCGGGATCTGCTGTGGGCATTCCGGGCATGCCTGGAGCAGGCCTGTTCGGGAGCATGCAGACCCCTGCAAGGACTCGGTCGCGGTCCCGCAGTAACACCCTGGGGACTGTCAGACACCCCTGTGGCGTCGCCAGCCTGGGTCTTTTGGCGGCCTCGGCGGGCGATCCATGACTCTTACGGTGGCCGTGTGACGGCAGAGCGATCCCTGAACTGCCTACCTCCCTGTCTGCAGTCTGCTGCCGCCGCCCTGTGTGCATATTGGTGTGTGCGTTCCACGGACGTGGCATCCATGGGTGGTACCACACACAGGCCATGTGCGCACCCGCCCGGTTGCTGGCCAGTGTGTCGTGTGCATGATAATGCCAGCACAGCGCTGACTGCCACTATGCACCGGTGCTCAGCATCTGACGTATGCCTGGTGCCTGCATCCGGCCGCATGACTGCGGGTACCAGTGTGCTTGGGTGGGTGTGCTGTGCTGCGTGTTGCCACGGGGTCCCACTCAGTGCCTGGCCATGCCCCCTCTTGTGCCGTTCATGACACAGGGCTCATTCACACATGCCTGTGTACTGTGCCACAGTCGCCATTCCGTGCATGGGGGCATGTTCACCTACCTGCATACACCATAGTGCTCCTCCGTAATCGTGGCCTGGTGCTGCTGGGACATCCTGGTCAGCCAGGGTTCCCTTCACCCATGGGGGGCTGCACACTGCCACGTGGCCCGGCGGCCACGTCGTCCCCACCGCTGTACTTCTCTTAGACCTCGACAGCTATCCCACGGTTGGTGGCAATGTTGTGCAGTATACAGCAGGCCAGGAATAGGCCACAGGCCTTTGAGGGGCTGTACTGTAGGGCACCGCCAGACCTGTTCAGGCAACGGAATGTGCCTTCAACGGTCCAAACACACACACTCAATGATGTTCCGTGTGCTGGGCGTGTACCTCGTTGTATTGCTCCTCTGCAGGGGTCGAGCTGGTATGGGAATTGGCGGCAGGGCGGAGTGGTAGCCACTCACCTGTGTGAGAGAGAGAGAGAGATGGTTAGCATGGTGGACTGTGTTGCTGCACCCACCAGCCGCACCCTGCGGTGCCCCTGCCCCGGTAGCCCCTACCCCTTTCCCTTTTGTGCCAGGCTGCCCATGGTCTCAACATACTCACCTACTAGGTGACCAGTGGGATGTTGCCACTCTCAAACCTGTGGCACAGTGCTGAGCTGTGCCAGATGAAGGCATCGTGTTGATATAGGCTACCCCCTCCAGCCCAGGTGGCATGCAGATGCCAACATGGGTGCAGTCGATGGCCCCTAGCACACCAGGCATACGTACTACCCTGTGGAACTCCTGCATGTTCGCTGTACTCTCTTCCTGTGTGCTGGGGAAGTGGATGTATTCTGCAGCATGTGGCAGCAGTGTGTTGAGGAATTGTGTGAGGAGCCGTGACGCGGCCCTGTGGGTTATGCCTATAGTATCCCCCGTTGGTCTCTGGAAGGTGCCCGTGGTGAGCAGGCACGTGACAGCTGTGACTTTGGTGTCCACCGTCAGGGCATGGCTCTGACTAGTGGGTGTCTGCATCTCCTCACTGCACAGCTGACAGAGCTGCCTCAGAATCGCCCGGTTCAGGCGATACCGGCCCACAATCTCTGTATCACTGTATTGTTCGAAGGTGGTGTGGGCATGGTACCACCTGTTCCAGGCATACCACTGACGGGCCCTTCCATGGCCATGCCACACTGTCTCCTGCCTCCCCACACCCCTCATTACCGCCTCCATCTGGAAGCAGGCACTGTCCATGGCCTCTGCTGTCCTGTCCCCCCCAGGTGGCTGACTCCTCCAGCCCCCTGGCTGTGTGCTGCTCTGTCTCCTGCTGTGCTGGGCACACACCTGCATTTCCTGCCTCTGTCCCTCTCTTGCATCCCTCCTGCTGTTCTTCCTGTCCTCTCTATCACCCTCTCTCCTGCTCCACTCTGACTCAAGTGTCCTTCACCTGCTTGCTCCCTCTTTTTATAGGCCCAAGTGTGCTCTGCGCATTTCCCATCTACTCCACGCTTGCGCCGTTTGTCCAGTGTTAAATATCACACTGTGCCGCTTATTCATGTCTACGCCCCCGGCACTTGCGCATGCATTCATTACCTTTGTGCATTGGTGCATGGCCACATGTGCTGCACAGTTGCTGCTGCTGAATATCACTCTCCGCATTTTCGCAGTTGCAACCCTGTTGCACTTTGCTCAACTGTTTTGAATATCCCACCTTCTGTTATCTTACAGAATAACCCACTCATTTAGCCCTCGGGTGTTTGCTAAACTGTAAATGTTGCCATTACTGCTCACTGGGAAGGGAAAGTTCTGCTGTTGTAAAATGACTCTAAACCAGTGGTTGCTGAATCCATGCTCCCAGACACATCACTGTAACATGGGACAGGAGGCATTGTAGGAAAAAGAAGAGGAACGAACCATATTAAGCTGGATCCCCAGGGGCCATGAAGCTACTGTAAAAACTAGCAGCCTAATTTAGGAAAAAACTCCTAATAGCAGACAAAGGGAAGGGCACACTAGGACTACACACACATGAATCAGGACACTCTGCACAGCATATGTTTTTGCAAATTCTGACTGTAGTGCTCCTTTTGATGTATTCCCTAGGGTTTGTGAGGACACTAGGCCTTCAGCTTTGTACCTCACAAACCCCCTGGGATGTGCATCACCAATGCTTAGTGCTCACTGTTATGTGTTATTTCTTTATCTGTGCTGTGTTTAGCATTACCTGTTAATTATTGTTATCACATGTAAGCTTTCAAGCGTTTTAAAAAAATGTAAACCAGTGAATAGTTGTGAATTATCCTATTCCTGATGGATACACACGGAAAAAGCATCATGAATGAATTAATTTTACTTTTATAAAAGTAGGACCCTGCATCCTAGGAAGAGCCATGTTCAGTGTTCTAGGCAGTGCTCTAGATAAGGTGATCAATGCCTCGTTTCACCCCCCTTTTTAAGAAATTGTCTTCAAAAAATGTTGTTGATTGAGTACTGACACTCATCCCAGCACTTGGAAATGCTCCACACCCTATGGAATTGTGCTTCATAACTGTTGGTGTTTCAAAAAAGAGCCATTTTTATCCAGGTCTGAAGCACTTGTACACACCAAGATTTTATTTTGCTCACCATATTTCAAAATTGGTGAGTAAATTACTTTTAACCTGCCAACATTATCAAGAGCACTGGTTGTAGGTGAGGTGGTTGACCTGTGTTGGGCGCCAGAAATGAAGAAACACTGTAGCTGAACAAAATTCATTTCCTGCCTCAAGATTTCATGTTAATGATTGGATTTAATAAGAGAGTTACACAGTGAAGTCGCAATTTCAGTGGAGATTTGGAGCCCATACACAGGAGCGTAACTGTACCCCGTTGCTTCTCTCCTTTATCTCCTGGAGGCAAACCAACCATCCTCTCCTTCTGTGTCCCGCTTACCTCACTGACAGGTGAGTCATACTGAGATAATAGAAACACTGCTTGTTCTCAGCCCTTTCTGACAGATGGGTTTTCTTGGGGCTTTTTGGCTCCCTAGGCATTGGTATACCTGGGACCCATTTGCCTGGTAGGGGATCCTGAACTTGTAAATAGCTCCCCTTTGGCAAATTTCCTAACTTGCCCATCTCAGTTGATGGCACTATAGGCCCTTGCCCCATCCAGGAATACTGTCCTCTTCCTCACCAGGTCCCTGCCCAGATGCTATACTCGGGACCTCCACTGCCATTAAGACTGACCAGGTCTGAAAACTCTTCAGATGGCCCTTTTAGGAACCAAGTCCCCAGAGCCAGATAGGCTGTAACCAGGGGTATTGAAGTTAAGCCTGTCACAGGCAGCCCCACAATAGACCTAGTGCCTGTTGGGAAGGGTGCTCACTCCTCCACCTATACCACTGCAGAACTCATTCGCTGTACTGGCGGGACAGGGCAGCTGAGAGGGGGCAGCTTTTGCAGTGGGAAAGAGGAGGCGGTGGTTCTCAGAAGTGGAGGCCCCAGGAAGGGAGGGAGAGGCCCCCACCCCCAAGAAGAAGCAGCCGCTGGTGGTGGACTCTGTTGTCGGGAATAACTTTGGGAGCTGGAGGTGGGAAGGATAGGGAGATGGAGTCCTGAGTGATACTTCAGCTAGGAGGGATGGAGAGTGTATCCAGAGGATCGCTAGGGCAGCAGGAGCTGGAAGGGAGCTGGATGTCTTTGTTCATCAGGAAATGAATGATCTGGCAAGGAGTAAGGTAGGAGTAGTGGAGGGTAACTTCAGGGATTTGGAGATGGGCATCAAGCAGGTGGTGTGCATGGTGACTTTTTCTGAGGTGCTGTTTGTGTTTATACGACTGGGGAGATGCAGTTGTGCTCCACACCTGGGCACTAACAGACTGGTTGAAAGCATGGTGCATGGAGGAGGAGGCATTCAGCTACATTGGAGACCGGGGCCAGCCTGAGAGAATATGGTCCTTTATAAGGGAGAGATGGCCTGCATCCTTCCAGACAGGGGACCACAGTCCTTGATAGGTTTAAATCCTACTTGGATGAGCTTTTAAACTAGCCAAGGGGGAGGCAGTAAAACCAAGTGACGCAACAATTGCCCTCCCCCAGATGATGGAGCAGCAAGGAGGGTAGGCCTGGGGGGGGGGGGAAGCACCCCTAGGGCAGGAGTATAGAAAGGCACGGATGGGCATCTAGCCAGACTGGGTGGGTCAAGTGGTTCTTTTTATTCGGACAGATTCTCTGTTTCTGTAGAGACAGGACAGAAGAAAAGGTGGTAAAACTCAGGTAAGCAAGGGTAGCGGATTGAAGAACACATGGAATGAGGAAGTAAAAAAAGAAAAGAGAAAAGTCCGGGAGCTTGAGAGAAAAACACAGGCAGGAATGGGAGGGGGAAGTAGGGTGGCAGGCACAGGGGAATGAAGACGTGGAGAGCCATCTGTGCCAATGCAAGTAATCTTGGAAACCACATTCTAAACCTGGAAGCTATCTTGGTGGTGGCTGGCCTGGATTTTGTGGCTATAACAGAGTCATGGTGCACTGAGCAGCATGACTGGGACATGGCCATACCGGGCTACTCAGTGTTCAGGAGAGGCAGGGAAGCATGGTTGTTTTATGTGAGGGATGGACTTAAGGCAGTGGTGGTACAAGGGGTACCATGAGGACAACCAAAGGCTGGAGGTTGCTGTAGGTCACCCTAGAGACAGAGTCCAGGGTTGCTGTCCATACCGGGTAGTGTAGAGACCGCCAGGACAGGGAAAGAAGATGGATAAGGTACTTGGGGAACCCATCATCAGAATGATAAGGGTGAGGTGCTGCTATTTGGTCACTTAAGTCTGCCAGATGTGGAGTGGAGCCTTTACATCTGAAGCTTCAGCAAGGAGTAGGGCCATCCTTAAGTCCCTGTAAGGGGCTTCTTATCAGGCAGCTAGTCAAATAACCCACTAGGGATGGGGCAGTGCTGGATCTGGTGCTTAAACAAAAGGGACAGCATTGCAGACGTTACAGTGGGCCAACCACACAAGGATGAGTGTCCTGGACTTTAGGAGGATGGTCTTTAAAGAAATGGTGGACTGCCTCAGCAACTGCCTTCTAGGGGGGATTGCCAGGGAGGGGTAGAAGAACAGTGGGGTAAAAAATAATGGATGGTATAATTAAAGCAACAATCTCTGCATGAAGGAAGTGAGTAAAAGCAGAAGCGAAAAGACTCTTCTAGAGGTGACGTGGATATGGTGCATTATAGCACACTTAGGCAGTCTTCCTTTCCCTTTAAATCGAGTCGGAATGTCTTCAAGTTAAGCTCCTCCCACCCACCTGGATGTTATCCTCCTTGGCTCTGGCCCATGATGTCAGATCTTCCTCTTTCCTGGAAGAGTCAGGTCTGCACCTTCACAGTTCTTTGCGCGTGGTGTAGGCCCAGTACTTCTACTTGCATCTTCAGGAGTTCTTTTTCCCGTGAGTTGGTTTTCCTCGACTCAGATTTTAATATGGATCACAACGAATCCCATACCATTCCAGGGTTCAAATGGTGCATGCCATGCAACTAAAAAATGTTGCGTACTGACCCTCACGCCTCATGCATGTATTGCATGGGGGCAGAACATGACCTGCAGGCTTGCAGCCAATGCAAGACCCCTGCCCCACAACCTCTCTTGAGGACAGGTATGTATGTCTGTCTCCTCCTTGGCTGGGCGGACAAGTGGGATCCTCCAGTTTAGTCCAAGGATGCCCACAAGGCCATATTGGTGCCGGCGGACTCAGTCTCTCAGCTGGTCGCCCTTGAAGAGGCAGCAGCCTAGCGAGCAGTAGTCTCTTCTGCCTTGGCGCTTCTCACAGTGGGTGCCTCTGCAGGGACTTCCTTTTAAGGGTCTTTTTGGGACATGTGCCAGTCCCTCCAGACCCTCAGGGAGGGCCCTTTCTGAGGGGACCGTTCCTCTAAGGGGTGGCTCAAGAAGTCCTGCCGTAGGTTGTGCGACTGGGAGCGGGCTCACTCTTCCCACTCCTGCGACTCCTTCAACTGCTCGACTGTCATTGAGCAATCTGTTTCTGCCAATCCCCACAGGCCAGAAGAATAGGCTGCTAACTCCTCGGTGTCCCTGTCCAGCTTGCTAGCTGAGATGTGGGTCTACCAGCTGCCTGAGATTTTTCTCGACTTGATCGACCCATTGTTGGACAAGTTGGGGGATGACTGTCTCTCCCAGACTCCAGTCCTCTTGGCCCATGCCTAGGAGGGACAGGAAAAGTCGACTGACAATGCTGATTTCTCCCCTTCAGGGGCTTCGTGCCAGGACCCAGTCCATATGGTTTACATGGTCTCTCCTCCCAAGTCCACTAGATGGCCGGTCCTGGTCTTGAGATTCGAGCCATTCCCATTCTCAACCTCCGTGGAAGTGTGACTGATGCTCCTTTTCCTCCTCATCTTCTGATGGGGGGAAGCCCTGATGCAAATTGCAGCAGCAGTACAAGGAGCTGTTGTGGCAGAACTAGGTCCTCTGGCAGGGCCAGTCCTTCTACAGGCCCTGACCCTTCCATGGTCTACCCCAGTGAGGCCCATTCCAGTTCAGCTGAGCCTTCCCTGGCTTCTCCACCAGCTTTAGTGCAGCCTCCGGCCAAGCAGCCCTTGCACTGGGCTCCATCCAAGGCTTCTCTGCTGTCCTCTGGCCTCCCCAGCTGACTTTCAGTGCAGATTATCCACTCTGATGGGTCCAGAGTGGTTCATGGGGACTGTGGACCAAGGGTGGTGTTCAAGGACTTGTCTGACATGGATGGCTCTTCCATGAATTCCTCTAGATCCCCAGGCTTTGATCAGGAGTCCACCAAGGACCTTGCCTCTGATGAGGATCCTGTTTCCTTTGGGACCTTGCTCCAGCTTATCACCCAGTCTGTGGAGATCCTGCTGGAGCCGATCCAGAAGTGGGCCAAGTACCCCCCGATGGAGATCCTTGACCAGGATGACTCCCCAAGGGTGGCCTTTTCGGTGGTGGAAGCCATCATGGGTTCTGCCTTAAAGTTGTGGCAGCATCCGGCTTCTTGCCCTGCACCTTCTGCCCTCATGGTCCACAAGTACATGGTCCCAACTGGGTCCCTTCCTAGTTCTGCCACCACCCCTCGGCCAAGGGGTTGGTGGCGGATTCTGTTTTCTGGCAGACAGGCAGTATCGGGGATGTCGGCAAGCTCCCCCCCCCCCAAGGAATGGAAGAAGCTACACCACAGTGCCAAAAAGGTTTATGCTGCATCCTTCTTGGGCCTCAGGCAGGCAAGCTCCATCATTATGGTGGCCAACCTCGGCCACGTGCTTATTGGGGTCCTGAACCACATCATTCTTCACCTTTCTGCAGACTTGCAGTCTGTGGTGAAAGTGGTCTGTGACCAAGGCTGCGCTATTGCTAAGCACCAGCTCCAGATGGCCTTGGACATCAGTGACTCCTGTGCCCAGTATGTGGTGGTGGTGGCGGCATTGGCTATGTCACAGAGCTTGGCTTCAGATCTCCACCTTCGCAGCAGATACCCAATATAAGCTGGCAGTGGGCATGACCTCTTTGGGCCAGGTGTGGAGGGCCACCTTACGAAGATTGAGAAGTCCAGTGCCACCCTGGACTCCGTCATGTCCTCGCAAAAGGACCCCAAGTGCCAGAGATCAAAGAAGCCCTTTTTGTTTCAGCCCCACCAGCCTACGCAACAACAGCTGCAGTCAATGCAGTCCTAGGTCTGGTGAGCCAAGTTGGCCAACCAGGGCCCCAAGAAATCTGGAGGTCAGAGCACCAGCACTCCTCTGGTGGCCAGCACCAGATCTTCCTCCTCCAGACCTGCTTAGTGACAGGTTGGGGGGCGTCTGCCGGCCACGTCCCCACCTCAGCTTCCTGTGGGGGGTCGGCTGCACCATTTCTGGCATGCCTGGTCCACTATTACTACAGACAAATGGGAGCTAGACTGGGTGGGTCGAGATTTGCCTCTCGACTTTGAGGCTCTCCTGCCCTTTCTGGCCCATGCCCCATGGAAGTCTGTGACTTCCCAGGATGTGCTGTCTGCCTTCAGGGAGGACATTGCTCAGCTCCTCGAGAAAGACGCTATGGCCCGTGTTCTGGATGCTGTGGCTAGCCAGAGCTTTGTGTCCAGGTACTTCCTTGTCCCCAAACAGATGGGGGGTTGGTGCCCCATGCTGGATCTGCACAACCTGAACCAATTCTTGAGGATGCGCAAGTTCAGGATGGTCACTCTGAACCAGATAATCTCATCTCTGGAGCAGGGCATGTGGTTCTGTTCTGTGGACCACCAGGACACCTTCTTCCATATCTCTGTCTGTCCATCCCACTGATGATACTTTCAGTTCTGTGCAGTGTGTGCTGTATGAGTTTTGGATCATGAATTTTGGCCTCTACCAAGCCCCCAGGGTCTTCACCAGGTACACCGCAGTGGTGGCAGGATTCCTGAGGCACCATGGGGTCTGGATCTATCCTTTCCTGGATGACTGGCTGATTGCCATTCCATCCTGGGAGGTGGTGGAATGGTCCAGGGATTTGACCCTCCAGACTTGCTTAGCTTTGGGTCTACTTATCAACCTGGTCAAGTTGGAACTCAAACCCTTACAGACCATCCACTTCATTGGGGCAGAGCTCAACTCTCTCCAGGCCAAGGCCCAACCCCCAACGGACCAGGCAAAGGACCTTACCTCCTTTGTCTGATCATTTCAGGTTGGGCACTTACGCCCTGACCAGGACTACCTGCGGCTGCTAGGGTATATGGCGTCCTGCACCAGTTTGCTCCAGTGAGCTCACTGGTGGACGCACCCCCTGCAGTGGAAGTTGGCTCTCCAGTGGTCTCAGGGCCTTCATCACCTGGACCAGTCAGTCATAGTGAAACAGCCGATGTGGGATGCCATCCAGTGGAGGCTGGTCCCAGAACACCTGCAAGAAGGAGTCCCCTTCATCCGCCCAGAGCCTGCTGTCTTTCTGATGACCGACACATCTGTGGTGGGTTAAGGAGCTCACTGGACCCCTAAGGAGTCCCAATACCACATCAGTCTGCTGGAGCTCCAAGGTGTTCCTCTAAGTATGATAGCCATCGGTCCAGAGTTAAGTTGTGCAAGTCTAGATGGACAGTACCACAACCATGTACTACCTCAACAGGCAGGGTGGAACACAATTTCTCTGGCTGTGTCAGGAAGCTCTCTACACCTGGACCCTCATGTGCAGTCTGGACATCGATGATCTGGCAATCCACATGGTTGGAGCCTCCAGCCAGCTGGCGGACACCCTCAGCTGGGTGGGCGAGGTGTCTCACGAGTGGTCTTCATCAGGAGGTGGTGAATCATCTGTTCTCCCAGTGGGGCACTCCCCTGGTTAATCTGTTCACCTCCCAGGAGAATGCAAAGCTGAAGATATTTTGTGCGTGCCTCCCACAGTGTGGATCACTGATGGGGATGCCTTTTACAAGACTCTGGACCCCCAGCCTCTTTTACGCTTTCCCTCCCTTTTCCCTGATCCGCAAGGTGCTGGTCAAGGCATGGAGCGACAAAGCGCAGTTGATCCTGGTAGCTCCAGACTGGCCATGCCACTTCTGATACCCAGATCTCCTTAACCTCAGCAGCAGGCATCTGTGGTGCCTGCATCTGATAGCCTGGTTCCTGAGAGGCTACAGTTCTAGTCTTTGGGTCTCTCCAAGGAGGTTCTTCAGGATATGGAAGCCTCCCAGAAGGTGTTGACCATCCAGTGCTATGCCTTAAAATGGAAATGCTTTTCCATTTGGTGCCAGGGCAAGGAGCTAGACCCCCTATCCTGCCCCCTTGCTAGCATCCTGGACTACCTGTAGTCCCTTTCCCAGTCAGATCTGAGATTGACGAACCTTAAGGTGCACATGGCAGTTATCTCTGCATACTGAGCATGGGCTGGTATGTCAGCAGTGGCACAGGAAAAGTTGGTCAGGTGCTTCTTTAAGGACCTTGACCACCTGTCCCCGCCAGTGCACGAACCACCACCACCATAGGATCTGTTGCTGGTCTTGGCAATGCCCATGGGCAAGCCATACGAACCAATTCACAGGTGTGACATCTCTCACCTGTCATGGAAGACCACCTTCTTGGTGACTATCACCTCTGCCAGAAGGATCAGTGAGCTCTAGGTGCTCTCAGTGGAGTCTCCTTACTTGATGTTTCACAGGGACAAAGATGTCCTCTGCTCCAACCCAAAGTTCCTCCCAAAGGTTGTTTGAGTTTCAGCTTCTCCAGGTGATCAATCTTCTGGTATACTTCAGCAGTCCAACCTCAGAGGTCAAGCACAGGCTCTGTACATTGGACCGAAGGTGAGTGCTTGCTTATTGTGTGGAGCGCACAGCTGGAGCTTGGGGAGGGGTTCACCAGCTCTTCATCACATATACTGAAACTGCACCTGGCAGACTGGCAACTAAAGTGGATAATTGGCAGATGGATTATATCCTGCATTGATCTCCGCTATGGGTTGACTTGTAGGGAGCCTCCCGTAGGGCTTAGAGCTTATTCCACCAGACATGCCGCTGCTTCCAGGGACATCCCTACTCCAGAGATCTGCAGGGCTGCTACCTGGAAGTTGGCACACACCTTCACTTCCCATTATCACATAGACCTTGATTCATGCCAGGATGCTGTTTTGGGGACCTTGGTTCTCCAATCCTTTTATCCCAAGTAGGGTTGTGCACCTTGCCCCCTTCTCCCGAAGAACTGCTAGGAGTCTGCCTAAGTGTGGATAGTACACTATGTCCACATCCCTAGAAATGAGGGTTACTCACCTGTAACTTGTGATGCACATCCACACCACCCACCCGACCTACCCTGGCAAGTGGCACGTGGACCCTGCTTCCAGCGTGCAGGATCTGACATCACGGGGCGGAGCCAAGGAGGATACCACACAGGTGGGTGGGAGGAGCTTAACTTGAAGACGTTCCAGCTGGATTTAAAGGGAAAGGAAGACTGCCTAAGCGTGGATGTGCACCATATGCCACTCCTAGAACTGTGGCTACAGGTGAGTAACCCTCATTTATGGTTGTCTAAGGAAGTGGTAAAGGTGGAGAAGGTTGGCATTCAGGAGGTCTGAGGACACAGGGAGGAGGACAGGCAGGTGTACCTAGTAAAGCAGATTGAAGTAGGCATGGTGGTGAGGGGAGCAAAGGCGCAGACAGAGGAAAGAGTCACCAGAATGGTCACTAAGGGGGATAAGACTTTCTTTAGGTACATTAAGTTATATGAGGAAAGCAAGAAGAGGAATAGTGAGTAGTAGGAGGGCTGGGGGGGGGACGACAGCACAGAAAAGAACCATGAAAAAACAGGCATACTAAACGTGTACATCTGCTCAGTCTTCACAGTGGAGGAAGGGGACACAGACCACCAGGGAGTAGCAAGAACGGGGGAAAGGTGGACACAAGTCCATTTTCAGAGGAGAGAGTCCGGAAGGGACTTGTGGCTCTGAAGGTAGACAAAGCTATAGGACCTGACTGGATACACCCAAGGATTCTAAAAGAACTCGGAGAGGTGCTAGCTTCCCCATAGACAGCCTTATTTAGCAGTTTACTGGAACCAGGCATGGTTCCAGAGGAGTGAAGAGCTGACATGGTCCCTTTACATAAGAGCGGCAGCAGGGAGGAGGTTAGCTACTATAGATCAGTCAGTCTTGGTTTGTTGGTGGGGAAATTAATGGAAACCCTGCTAAAGGAAAGACTGGTAGAGTATCTTGAATGCAGTGGGCTGCAAGTCCACAAGTAGCATAGATTCACAGGGGGTTAGTGGGGGGAGGAGGGGTCATACCAAACGAGTCTGATATATATATTTTTTTTGACCAGGTAGCCAGGAAAATAGATCAGGGGAGGGTAGTGGACGTGGCCTATCTGGACTTTAGCATGGCCTTCTACACTGTACCACACAGGGGACTGATCAGAAAATTTAGCAGCCTGGTGGGGGGGATCCGGTAAACTGAGTTAGAAACTGGTTAATGGATAGGCAGCAGAGGGTGATGGTTAACATCACTCACTTCAGTGATGGAAGAGTGACCAGTGGGGTGCTGCTGGACTCACTACTGGGTCCAGTTCTCTTAAGTGTGTTCATAAGTGACATTGCTGAGGAACTTGAGGGAAAGGCATACCTTTTTTGCAGATGATACCAACATCTGCAGTAGGGTAGACACTCAGGAGGGGTTGGAGAGAATTTGCAGGGATTTTGAGAAACTTGATGACTGGTCAAGAGCATGACAACTGAGGTTCAATGCCAGAAACATTCAGAATCCTGCCTCCAGGACATAGAAACTCAAGCCTTTAGTGTAGGATGGGGGACACAAACCGTCACTAACTAGGAAAGGGACCTTAGGATTATCATATCTAATGACCTCAAAGTGGCAGGGCAGTGTAAGAAAGTAGGGGATAGGGCTAGTGGGATGCATAGGGAGGGTTATCTCTAGCAGCAGGAGGGAGGTAATGTTGCCACTGTATTGCTTCCTGGTGAGACTCCACCTGGAGTACTGTGTCCAGTTTTGGAGGCCACTCCTCAGAGAGGACATAGACAGGGTGGAGGCAGTCTAGAGAAGGGCAGCTAAAATGGTGTAAGAATTGCATGAGAAGTCATACAAGGAGAGACTGAGAGATCTCAACATGAACACCCTGGAAGAGAGCAGAGTGATAGGGGACATGATAGAGACCTGACCTACAAGTACTTCACAGAGTTGAACAGGGTGCAGGATGGGAGTCTCTTTTAAATAAGGAAGAGCACCAGGACCCAGTGGGCATGTGATGAAGCTGGAAGGGGGGGCTAAGAGGGATGTGAGGAAGTACTATGTAACTGAAAGAGTTGTGGATCCGTGAAACAGACTGCCAGTGGAAGTGTTGGGAGGTAAAACCAGTAGGGGCCTTCAAGCATGCATGGGATAGACAGAATATTAGGAAATAGGCAAGGAGCAGGGAGGGTCACTGGAAATCAGTTAGGGTCTTCAGAGACAGACTAGGCAGGACTATCTGGGTAGACTGGGTGGGCCAAGTAGTCTTTTTCTGCCGACAAATTCTGTATTTCTATGAGGAGATGGTGGCAGGTGGAACTGAATACAGAGTCATGTGATTAATGCTAGGACTGTCATGGGGTTCAAATCTCAGTGGGATAATTACAAGGTGGTAATTAGAAACAGAAGTATGGTTGGGGCATCAGGGAGCTCTGAAGGGATTAAGCAATTCTCTGCAGAAAGAACAGGGGAGGCTTTATCTGACCTATGCCATCTGTAAAAAAAAAAAAAAAAAAGTTTTGATGGTTATTCATAGTCGAGTGTTGGGGAAACTGTTTATTTTTCAGTAACATAACCTTTCCTTTTAACAAACCCTGTGAATGATGTAAAATAAAAAGGAAGCCTTAGAAAATGTGATCTGGATTTGTCGAAACAACAACAGGTTTTCCCCCCTAATGAAGAGGCAAAGCACCACGAAGTGCCGAGGTTTGTGTCTTGTGTGTCTCATCTTTTTGTTAATAAAAGCACATCAGGGCTGGCCCGGTGGCACTGAGGGTTGAGGTGCTGGACACCACACCTTACGCCATGCCGGCACCCTGTGTTCAGGAGCAAGCACGGGCCACCATGGGTCGGCAAGGGAGGAGATGGATCAAGTGTCTGATGGACTGCTCTCCATCTCTTGGAAGGGGGGGACCAGTGGCCGGTGCATGCCTGACCCCTAGTGGAGGCTAGGACTCAGTGACATGGAGCCGCAACAGCATGGGGCTGGAGCGCAGCAGATGCTTGACGTGGACGTGCATGGGAGCGTGCACGACCCTGTCATAGGCATCATTGCACGTGCCAGCACAAAAAAAAGAAAGAGTAGTGCAGTAGGATGAAGGAGGATACCTCGCAGGCCCCACTCCCTGCTAGCCATGGCACTGGTCACACTGGATCCGGTCTCCGGCGGGGTTGGGGGGGCAAGCCCTTGGGGTAAGTGCCAGCTGGTGGACACCAGGGGATGGGGCTGGGGGGTGGCACCCTCCAGATGGAACTGAGGAGCAGAAAATAGCCAAAAAATAGTAAAAGCACAAAGCACATCAGCACTTTTTCATTGATAAATCCTAAATGTGCACTGTAATTTATGTTTGTTCCAACATAATACATTTTTGTTGTTTTTTTGTATGACTCTATCCTCAACCCCACCCCAGGCATGTCTGGAAGTGAGCTAACAGCAGCTTAGCATATCTTTCCCAGTGGGAAGTCTTATAAAGTCATTGAGAGGTCTCACCTTTGAGATTGCTGGCCTAGTCCTGTGGAACATGCTTCTGGGATCTTTGAGGGTGGCCCCCTCGGTGAAGGCCTTTAACAGAGACCTGAAGACTTTCCTCTAGTGGAGTATCTATATAACGTGTTTTAGAGTCCCACAATGTGTATATCTGCTCTGTATTATCATTCATCTCTACGTTTATCTCATCTGTTTGCATGTTCTCAGTTCCTTGGTTCCAAGGGCCAATAATGTCTACAGATTGCATAAGTTCAGTATTATTGGCCATGTTTATATTCTCTAGCACTTGTGGTGCAGTCTGGTCTAAGATTCCCATTAAATTTACCGTGGGGATAGAATTCTCTTCAGGTAACATATCCCTGTTTCTGCTTGGTATGCTGGTATTATCCTGATGTAGGGCAGATGTTTTCTGTACAGATTCACAAGGTTTATTAAGTATTTCTGTGGATGCTAAGGGCTTTAGTATATCAAATTTATTTGATAGAGTAATGGTGCACTGCTCAGCCTTTGTCCCTTTTTTGACACTTTGTTTTGGATCTGATATATTTCTTCATCATTACTGCATATGGAATCTTCTTCCCTGCTTCATTTTTTTGTTTTATTATCCACTGTACCCGAAGTATGCCCATTTATAATTTTTACTAGTGGATCTAATACTGGGTTAGTTAAACGAGTCCTATTACCCTCCGTTCCTGTTGCTTGCTTTTCATTTTCTCTTGTGTATTCATCATCTGATAAACGATGTTTACAAAATGGTGGGGGAAACCCTACTCGTAGCCTTGATGCCATTTCATTCTGGCTTTTCTCTGTACATTTCAGTCTTTCACTAAAAGTCGAGATTTCCCTCATCATCTCTTCATTCTCCATACATTTCTGGCGTATGTATGGTATTTGTGGGAGTGGTGTAAGTGAAATTGAGTACATTATGCATTTCTTCTATTTGACGCCCACATCCCCTTCTAGCATCATGATGTTATCTTTCATGATAGCTCGCCCTGTATTCACTAAGTCCCTTAGTACACAACTGATCTATTACCTTACTTTGTCTTAAACAGTTGTCTGTACTCCTTGGTGTCCCTCTATGTCCTGCCACCCTGCTAGACATGCAAAACACGTGCTAGATGCACGTGTCTTTGTGTGCGACGACTGTTCACTCGCTCCACATGCACAGAGCTCTCTAACTGTTTAGAGAGGCTTTTGGTGTTAGTTGCTTTCACAAACTGGTGCCTCTGTTTTAGTTGGTTTTATTAATTGCCACTGCTACATATTTATTTTGTGACACCATTTAAACTGTATTTATAAATATTTTATTTTTGAGTTATTCCCTGTGTAAAGCACTCTGAGCCTCTGGGAATGGGCACTCAACAAATACAATAACTACTAAATTCCAGCCTGTCTGCACTGCATTAGTGGTGCAGCACATGGCAACGGTGACCAGGGTTCAGGAATGAGCCTGCGATGTCAGAGGCTGACGGGGAGGAGGACTGAGCGTCCCAGAGGATGCTGTGCCCCAGGGAGGAATGTCTGTATTCTCCATTGCAACAGTGTCACCTGGGTGACCACAGGAGGTGGTGATGTGGCTATGTAATCATACAGAAACAAATACTTGCCAAGCACTAATGGTGCCAGGCTTCTCAGTATGTTCTTGGGTGCCTAGCCCCTGTATTTGAAACCAGAGAGAGTAGGACGCTCTTGGACCTGTGAGTGAGGCCACAATGGACAAATATCACAGCACCCAAATCTGCTTCACTGCAGTTTTAATTTGCAGAATTCCTTGCGACGGATATCAGGTGCAGTGGCATTTGAGTATTACAGGTACCATACCTCATTCAGGTATAGCTACACAAAATCAGTGATAGCAGATGTGCCCTGGTGCTCCACTGTTCTGAGCTTTTTTTCAGGGGACAGGAAGTATTATATCCTCCCCTTGTGAGATATTGTACCTGTAATAGTGGTGGTGAAGGAGATTTGGATGCTATGAGATTTGTCTGCTGTAGCCTCACTTGCAGGTCAGGGTGCATCTTACTCTGTCTCGAACGTGTAGCTAGAGAGCCTTATAGGAGAAGGATGCAGCCCATCTCCGGAGCATGGGCACCATGGAGGCCCTTCTGGCTGTGTCCTAAGGGAAGGGTCAAACAGAAGTGGGCACCCATGTTGGGCAGCACTATGATACCGGCACTCTGAGGCCCCTCCACTTCCGAATGCCCACTGGTCCACCACGCACAATGGATTTGAGGAAGGTCACGGGGTGACAATGCTCCTAAAGTAATCCACCGTGGTGGGTGTGCCCTCTTTATCCCCCCTCTCCCCTGAAACCAGTTAAGCGGAAGAGAAGGGTGGTGGGTGGGGCTGGGAGGTGGCCTGGCAGAGGCGAGCTGCGTGAGGAGGGAAGGGCAAAGTATTAAAGGAAAATATATTGAATTGTCCCTAAAACAAATGTCACTCAAGCAAACAGTATTTTTCAACCTGAACATCAAGTAATCAATAGCAAAACCTTAGAAGTGTCCTGTAGTACACATCTGCCCTAGTCCGAGTCCATATTCAGAGAAATAAATAAAGCAACCAGTTTTGTGTACAGAGAAGCCTAGTCAGAGCAGCCACTGAGAGGAGGTATGCAGTGAGGGAGCGTGGGGTGGGAAGGGTTGTGAAGTGCAAGAGATGTGGGGTGGCGGTGTCTCTGGGAGTACTTTGGAAGATGGGGGGATGCCTGGTTTGCAGGAAGTTTAGTCAGCTGATGGTATTGTTGTGGCAGCTGAGACAGGAAATGGGTTATACTGGTGGGGGATATTCATTGTGGTGATGAAAGGAGGGACAGAGGGGATGCAGGGCTTGGAGGCTGGTAAGGGGAGGAGAGAAGGAATGAACACAAGATGGGGAGGAAGGCCAAGGGGGGGTAGGAAGAAACAGGTGCTTAGGTAGGTCCATGGCATCCCCCTCCCCCAGTGGGAGAGAGGGCCTAGGAAAGAGTCATGGAGGACAGTGAGGGGAAAAGGTAAGGCAGGATGTGGGGGGCAGTGGGAGCATCTCCAGAGTTGCCAGTGTGGAACAGATTGCTTTCATTGGATGGGGGGTAGGAGGGGGAACTGGTGGAATGGGAGGGGCAGCAAGATAGGGATGGATGGAGGTAGTGGAGGGGCATCAGGGATAGGAGGGACGGAAGCAAGTGAGTTCAGGAGAGTGAGAGAACAGGTAGAGCAGGCAAGGGCTGGTGGACAAGGAAGAATAAGAGGGCAAGTCAGGGGAGCAGAAGGGAAGGATAGAGGGCAAGCTGGGGGGGTAGCAAAAGAGTAGGCTAGAGGGCATGCCAGGAGAGAGAAAGGCTTAGGAGAAGGAGATAGATGGGGTAGAAGGTTGGGAGGAGTACAGGTGGGGAAAGTGGAGGGAGGTGGGGTGGGCAGCAGGATGGACAGATAGGTGGGAGGGCCCAGGATGGAGAGAGGAGTGTGGTAATCTTGGGCGAGTCAATAGTGAAGGGGTGAGATGGGGTGGTAAAGAGTCAAGGGCATGCTGTAGGAGGGTAGAATGTATGCCAGGGATGATGTCAGGAAGAATGGAATCTCCAGTAACCAAACTTTGGGTCGGGAAGGGAAACTTCTCATTATAATGCACCTGGGAATGAATGACCTTGCAGGATATGAAGTGGAAGAAGTGAAAGAGAGCTTCAGGAAGGTGGGGAGAACTTGCTGTGAGGCAGGGAGGATGGTAGACATTTAGTAGGTGTTTTTCGATCTTGAGGGCTGGTACGGCAAGAAAGCAAGAACAGAGAAATTTAACGGATGGCTCGGGTGGTCCAGAATGAGGAGTACGGACTCATTTGTGGCTGGGAAGGGACCTGAGATAACAAGAAACTGGATGCACTGGACAGGTTACATCTGAATAGGAAAGGTACCAGGGTTCTGAAGAGTAAGCTGGAGGAATTAATGGAGAAACACCTCAGTTTAAACTGATGGGCGTTGGGGGGAGCAAGGTGCACAGCATCCTTAGTCACCAGATGGAGGAGGCCGATAGGCCTCCCCCCCATCAGGATAACATGGGTAGGAGCTAGATGAGTGGGGTGGATTTAGAAAAGGGGGACATAAGAAAGAGGGGGTGGGAGGACAAGTCTGGAGTAAAGGAGGTCCTGAATAGCGGTGGAGGGTGGTATCTGAACACTAGAAGCCTGAGAAACAAGATGGCAGGATTGCAGTCATTGATGGCCAAGGGAGAGGTGGATGTAGTGGCCATCACAGGGAAATGGGAGACACAAAACCATGACTGGGACCTCACAGTTCCTGGCTATAAACTCTGTAGAAAGGATGGGGGGGGGTCGGAGTGGCTCTGTACATGAAGGAGGGGATACCTTTTACCAGAGAGGAAGAGGCAGAGGATAAGACTGAAGCAGCGGGTGTACAAGCACAATACACTGAGGAGAGGAAACTAAGGGTGGTGGTATACAGGTCACTTTCCCAGGTTGAAGAGTTGGACAGGGTACTAGGGTCCCAAATCATGGAAATGTCCAGTAAGGGGGAGATAGTAATAATGGGGAATTTCGATCGACCTGGGGTGGACTGGAAAATCCCAGCTACCTCCTGCTCTAGAAATCGAGTACTTCTGGACGCATTTCAGGGTGGTGTCTTGGCCCGAGGTATCGGGGAAGCCAGTAGGGAGAGGGCTGTACTGGACATTGTCCTGTCCAACTGTGAGCTTGCTCAGCATGTGAAAGTAGAAGAGACACTTACAAGTAGTGACTACCACATGGTGTGGTCCCACCTGGACATGGGCAGGGGGATGGTCAGGACCAGGACAAGGGTTTTGAACTTAAAGAGGGCTGACTTTGGTAGTATGAGAGGAATTCTAGTAAGGCACCTTGTTGGGATTACAATGAAGATAGACATGGAACAGAAATGGACAGTAATAAAGGAGAGGCTGATGAAGACCACTAGTTCAGTTTATTTATAAAAAGCGCAAGTCAACGTGTATCCAAGCGCTTGTGCAATTTAATATAAAAACATTGAATAAAAACTCAAATGATCAAACATACGTATACAACAGTGTGTGTGTGTGTGTGCTAAAATCAAAAGTTAAGAAGGCAAAGCCCAAAAAGTCCAACTGGTTTGACAAGGAGGTGGCAAAAGCAGTAGAGGACAACCTACTGTAAGTACAAACTTACTCAGAATGAGGACGATAGGAAGGATTACTCTGCTAAATCAAGGGAGGTGAGAAGAGTGGTTGGAGTAGCAAATGTTACAGGGAAGTGCAGCTAGCACAGGGGTTAAAGCGAGACTCAAACTGTGAACAAAAAGGGTGCACAAAAAAACAGCACTGGTGCCATCCCTTCCCTTAGTCATTTACACCAATCCTATTCACAGATCAGGCAGTTGCCACTTCACAAATCAGGCAGTTGCTAAGAGGCTAGTAATTACAGACTGGTGAGCCTCACGTCTATAGTAGAGAAACAAATGGAGACACTACTTAAACAGAGGATCATAGCATTCCTCGAAACTAGCAGCCAACAAGACCCTAAACAGCATGGTTTCACAGCAGGGAGGTCAAGCTAGACAAATCTGCTCTAGTTTTTTTTGACTACGCTACAAAAATAGTGGATGACTGTGGAGCAGTAGATGTGGTCTACGTAGACTTTAGTAAGGCCTTCGACTCAGTTTCATAGTGGTCTACAGCTCAGGAGGCTATGCCTTTTGTATGAGCTCACCACCCTAGGGTGGTGTGTCATCTAAAGATATTTGACTTTATTTGTACCCATATGTGAATCTAGTTGTTTTTTAAATATATCCATGGTTTTACTCTCTGCCGTTGTACATGGTAATGTATTCCATTGATTCCACACAGAAGTCTGGTAAAGAAGCTTGACCACACAGGGGTTGGTCCAGAAGTAGTCAGATGGGTACAAAACTGGTTACAAGGCAGAATCTGGAGGGTACAGGTTAATGGAGTGCAGTCGACGAAAGGCATGGTGACCAGCGGGGTGCCCCAGGGCTCTGTGCTAGGGCCAGTGCTCTTCAGTGTTTTTATAGCAGACATCACTAATGGACTGGAAGGGAAGGTGTGTCTGTTCACAGATGACACCAAGATATGTAGCAGGGTGGACACCCCAGAAGGAATGAGCAAGATGGAAGCTGACCTCAAGAAACTAAGAATGGTCTGAAGTGTGGCAGCTGAGATTTAATGCCAAAAAGTGCAAGATCATGCACATTGAAAAGAAAAATCTAAGAAAGTAGTATTACCTAGGAGGCGAAAGACTGGCAGCCTCAAACCAGGACCGAAATCTGGGAATCATAATCTCAGGTGACTTGAAGGTTAGTAAGCAGTGTGAAAATGCAATGTTGAAGGCCAACAGAATGCTGGGCTGCATTGGGAGGGGAATCACGAGCAGGAAGAGAGAGGTGGTACTACCACTGTATAGATTGCTGGTCATGCCTCACCTGGAATATGGAGTCCAATTCTGGAGGCATCACCTCAGGAAGGACCTTGACTGAGTGGAAACAGCACAGAGAAAGGCAACAAAAATGATTCAGGGTCTGCAGCACATGTCCTACGAGAAAAGACTTAGGGAACTGAATATGTACTCCCTGGAGCAGAGAAGAGAGAGACGGGACATGATTGAAACATTCAAGTACATAGAAGGCATTAACAAGGTACAGGCACAGGAACTTCTTCAGTTCAAGAAGAGCTCCAGAACCAAGGGACAGGACCTCAGGCTGCAAGGAGGGAGGTTCTCTACCAACATCAGGAAGCCTTTCTTTACAGAAAGAGTGGTGGATGCTTGGAGCAGCCTTCCCCCAGAGGTTGTGGGGGTCAACAATGTGGGAGGATTCAAGAATGCATGGGATAGACACAAGGGAGCCCTGACTACAAAGGGCAACTAGTGCATCAAAATAGGTCTAAAACAAATGGGCAGACTAGATGGACCTAGCGGTCTCCTTCTGCCATCATCATCTATCTTGCTATGAACCTATCTCACCATCTCTTGAGACTAACAACTGTCTTTGCACTCACCAGCTGCTGTGATAGTTCCACTTTTCCACCACCCTTGCCCTGAAGTGTTTCCTCTTCCTATCTCTCCTAAATTTTGCCCCATCAGTTTAAAGGAAGTCTCCAGTGTAAGGCAGCTACTTGCATATTGTGGTAGCTGCCGTCATAGACAGTCATTTCAGCCAGTTTCAAATTAATTAGTATTACCCCATACCTTAGTTATTTCCCTCATAATTTTAGTTTTACAGCAGTCTGACGATTCTTTCAGATAGCTCTGGTGATACTGACATGCCCCCGCGCTCAAGCACATAATGACATGTGGCCAGGGAGAATGTGGGGGCCTATCCCATTGAAATGAATGAGGCTAGATTTAGCCTACATTTTTAAGCTTAAGAATGGCCAGCTAGAGATTAATGAAGGTCTCCGCTCGAATAACAAGTATACTGGGGCTGTCTGAAAGGATCAGGCTAACTGCTGTAAAACTAAAATTATGAGGGAAGAAACTAAGGTATGGGGTAATATTAATTATTCAATCCAGGCTGGAATGACTGTCGATGAGGGCAGCTACCACAATATGTGAGTGATAGCTGCTCTCAGCTAAATAGGAAATTCACTTTAAAGTTGCAGCCTGCTTGCAATGGACCCTTCACTAAGCCAAAACAGTTGTTGACTATCCACCCTATTTATACCTTAGAGGTATTTGAAGGTTTCAGTTGTGTCCTCCTCACCCTGGCCTCCAAGAGTACATGTTGAGGTCAGTCTGTCTTTCTTCATAGGTCTTCCCCTGCCGGCCATGAATCATTTTGGTTGCTTTCCTTTGGCCTGCCTTGAGATGGTCCTTATCCTTTTTGAGGTGAAGGTTCCAATACTACGTACTGTACCCAAGGTGTAGCCTCACCAAGAACCTATAGAAGGATACAATCAATTCCTTCTACTTGAAAAGGTCCTCTCAAGACACCCAGCATCCTCCTAGCTTTTCAATAAGCATTTTTACACTGGGACAAGATCGGAGGATATCACCAGTTATAACTCCTAGGTTTTCTCTTTATTCTGGTCTGTTCTAGCTTACCCCCCTCCAGTTTTCAGTTCTTGGATTCCTCTTTCCTAAGAGCATAACCTTACACATTTTGGTATTAAATTTCAGTTCACTGGTTGAGCAGGCAACTATGTGTGTAGTAATTGCTTGCTTAGTTGTACTGAATGCATGTGCAATACTGTACAGTGGTTGTGTAACTGAGTTGGATGAGGTTGTAGAGTAATACACTGTCAGTACCTGGATACTGTTGGAACAGATAATTTGTGGATGTTGGACTGAGATCATAAGTAGACGTGATATGTATGTCTGGCCTTTTATGCTCTCTGTTCCTAAAGGAGCTACCACCCTGTCCAAGTACTGGAGGCAAGGGAGCCCTCTAGAGGAGAGTTCCATCCCTAGAAGTGCCGCAGGATTGTTGATTCCTTGGCTAAAGGTACCTTAGGGAGAAGCCCAAATGTTAGAGCTGAAGGCATAAGATGAACTGTCGGAACATTGTCATAGCAAAGAGCTGAATAACCAGTGAGAAAATGGAGGAAGAGTCACCATCGAAAGAATACCTTTATGACCTACAGCATGGGGACAAGAAACCCCCCCCCGGTGAAGTAAACCTTGGGGTCCAAGGTTTTAGGTCACCAACCTTCCAAGCTTTCTGTCTTTTTTTTTTTTGCTACCAAGCTTTTTCTGCCCAGGTCACAAGCGAGCTCTTCAGCCCTTTCACGCCTCCCCTGCTGGTACCATCTCCCTCAGGAGTTCCCTGCCACAGAATCCCTCATGGGTTTCCCTCTCCCATGGCAGGGTTGGGGAGAACAGGCCATGCTCTCCACCCCTGAACATGCATCCAGAAGTTTGGTGGAGATCCCAAGTGGTAAAGTGGGCAAGGGCAGGCAAGCGGTGCTTCATAAGGCTACTTTCAATTATTGGTCCCACCCTGACCGGCAGCATGTGGTGATGCTAGGCATTCGAGGAGTATGGAGACGCACAGCCACTACAGTGTCTGCTGCCTGTCATCCCCTACGAAGTGCTTTTAACTGCTCTGCCACCACCCATCCACATGGTGGCAGTGTAGGGGAGTGCAGCTTACCCCCCCCACCCGGGACAGGAAAGCAGTTGAGCAGACACTCCATCCTCTCCCTCACCTAGCAACCCGAGTCTGAACCTGGGTTGCTGGCATGTTGGGAGGTGTAGCATCTAGTGTCTCAACCCTCCATGCCACTGGGCTGGCTTTATGTGATACTGCTAATGACCCCAAACCTGTTGAACCTGCAGCCCACCACTGCAATGCTAGGAAGTAGGGGAGCATCTATCTCAAAACTTTCACTCCAGCGGAGGTGCTACAATACTGCCCCTGAAACCAAAGAAGTCCCCGAATATAGAGGCTCCACCCTCCTGGGGAGTACGTAGGTACGTAAGTCAGAATAGCAAAGGCCCAAACTGAGGAAAAGATAGCCAACTCAGTTAAGAAGGGGGATAAAACCTTTTATAGGTACATCAGCGAGCGTCGAAAGACAAAGGGAGGGATAGTGAGGCTGAATAGCATGGACGGTGGGTGGGCAGAGGGGACAGTGAAAAGCAGGAATACTGAGCGAATATTTCTGCTCAGTATTCCTAAAGAGGAGAAGGTCCTAATCCAATTAACAGAAGCACTCTTGATGGGAGTCGATCCCAGTCCTTTCACAGAAGAAAGGGTTCTGCAAGAACTCCTAAAACTGAAGGTGGACAAAGCAATGGGTCCTGATAGAATTCACCCCAGAATTCTAAAGAATTAAGGAAGGAACTAGTGAAACCACTGGCTACTCTTTTAATAAATCATGGGAGGATGGTGTGGTACCCGAGGACTGGAGGAAGGAGGATGTGATTCCCTTCACAAAAGTGGGACCAAGACAGAGGCAGGAAACTACAGACCTGTCAGTCTGACCTCTGTGGTAGGAAAGTGATGGAGTCACTTCTGAAGGAAAGAATAGTTGAGTACCTAGGGTCAGTGGAGCACAGGATCCAAGGCAGCATGGGTTCACAGTGGGAAGGTCATGTCAGGCCGAATCTAATAGATTTCTTTGACTGGGTGACCAAAGTAGTAGACCAGGGAGGGCTGTGGACATGGCCTACCTAGACTTTAGCAAGGCATTTGACACAGTCCCACACAAAGATTATTAGTCAAATTAACCAGCCTGGGAGTGGGTCCCAGGGTGGTAGCCTAAGTAAAACATTGGCTGGACAGGACACAGAAGGTAATTGTAAATGGAGTCCACTCTGAAGAAAGGGCGGTTACTAGTGAGGTACCATGAGGTTCAATTGGGTCCAGTCCTTTTAATGTCTTCATCAGTGACATTGCAGAGGGACTGGAAGGAAAAGTATGCCTTTTGCAGATGACACAAAGATCTGCAACAGGGTTGATACACAAGGAGGCGTGGAAAGGATGAAAAGGGACTTGGCAAGGTTGGAGGAATGGTCAGGCGTATGGCAGCTAGGATTCAATGCAAAAAGTGCAAAATAATGCACCTGGAAACAAGAACCCAGGGAAGAATACACACGGTGGGAGGTAGTAACAACAACAAAACAGGAAAGGGACCTGGGGTAATCATATCAGATGACCTTAAGGTTAGCAAGCAATGCGAGAAGGCAGTAGGGAGGGCAGGGGTATACTGGGATGTATAGGGAGAGGCATCAGCAGCAGAAAACAGGAAGTTGTTATCCCTCTGTACAGACAGTTGGTGAGACCCCATCTGGAATACTGTGTCCAGTTCTGGAGACCCCATCTCGCAAGGACATAGACAGGATAGAGGCAGTCCAGGGAGGGCAACTAAAATGGTGCAGGGTCTGCAAGAGAAGCCGTATGAGGAGAGACTAAAGGAGCTTAATATGTATACCCTTGAAAGAAGGAGAGGGGACATGATAGAAACTTTCAAGTACCTCAAGGGAATCAACAAAGTCCAAGAGGTAGCATCTTTCATAAAAAGACTTGCAAGAACAAGGGACACAATTTAAAGATAGAAGGAGAGGCGGTTCAGGGCAATGTGAGAGTATTATTTCACAGAGAGGGTAGTGGATGCATGGAACAGCCTTCCTGAAGAAGTTGTGGGTCTAAAACTGTGAGAGAATTCAAGAATGCATGGGACAGACATAAGGCAATTCTTGTGGGGGCAGGAAGATATAGGCTGTTGGTTAACTAGGATCTGCGGCCTATCCTGTAGGTAAGAAATGGGCAGACTAGATGGGCCTAGCAGTCCTTATCTGCCGTCAAAGTCTATGTAGGCTAAACCAGGGTGCCAAAGGAATGGGGTTCTTAAAACCAAAAATAACAAACAAGGAAATGGAGAAGACTGCACTTAAAGGGCTCAGTTTGTTGCAGTACAAAGTCATAGAGGGCAAATGTATATTGAGCAAAGCAAGAAGGCACTGCACACCTAATAGGAATGTACCAGATTCAAAGGCAACAGACATGATCACTGTTCAGAAAACCAAATGTTTAATTCACTGAATATTTGCTGCAAAGACGAGCACTAATTAGTAAGATAAGTAAAGTTTATTTATATTTGGTGCCCAATCCCGGGGGCTCTGGATGCCATTACAGATAAAATGCAAGATTATAGGCAACATAAAATACACAAATAAGTCAATAACTTACATAAAATCCATTTTAAAACTATCAGAGAATGCTTTATTAAGAATGTGAGCACAGTGCACAACATAACCAGCAGTATGTTCAAGATGCGTGTGAAGCCAATTGCAGCTGTTCCCAATTGTCAAGATGTGCTCGAGTGGGGAGGCATGTGTCAGAAGGTTGGAGGTAAAGTGAGAGCATTGACAGGCATGGTAGAAACATAGATTTTGATGGCAGATAAGGACTGCTTGGCCCACCTAGTCTGCCCTTTTCCCTACAAACAGGATAAGCTGTAGATCCTAGTTAACCAACAGCCTATTTCTTCCTATCCCCCACCAGAATTGCCTTATGTCTGTCCCATGTATTCTTGAATTCTCCCACAGTTTTAGACCCCACAACCTCCTCAGGAAGGCTGTTCCATGCGTCCACCACCCTCTCTGTGGAAAAATACTTCCTCACATTGCCCCTGAACTGCCCCCATCTTCAAATTGTGTCCCCTTGTTCTTGCACATCTCTTTTTCTGAAAGATGCTACCCTCTTGGACTTTGTTGATTCCACTGAGGTACTTAAAAGTTTCTATCATGTCCCCCCATCCCTCCTTTCCTCAAGGATATTCATATTAAGCTCCTTTAGTCTCTCCTCGTATGGCTTCTCTTGCAGACCCTGCACCAGTTTAGTTGCCCTCCTCTGGACTGCCTCTATCCTGTCTATGTCCTTGCGGAGATGGGGTCTCCAGAACTGGATGCAGTACTCCAGATGGGGTCTCACCAACTTTCTGTAGAGAGGGTTAACAACTTCCTGTTTTCTGCTGGTGATGCCTCTCCCTATACATCCCAGTATCCCCCCCAGCACTCCCTACTGTCTTCTCACATTGCTTGCTAACCTTAAGGTCATCTGATATGATTACCCCAGGTCCCTTTCCATTTTTGTTGTTACTATCTCCCCTCCCATTGTGTAATCTTCCTCTGGGTTTTTGTTTCCCAGGTGCATTATTTTGCACTTATTTGCATTGAATCCGAGCTGCCATACTTCTGACCATTCCTCCAACCTTGCCAAGTAGGTTGGTGAGTATTGAGCCCTGAGGAGCGGACTAGACAACTGCTTGGGCAGTGTGGCGGATACATTTTAAGGATCAGTGGATCAAAGGCCCAAAAGAATGTCAGGAGAAAAGCACATCTACAGCGACGTCTGTGGCCATAGCCAAAGTAAGAGAAGGAGCCTGGAGGCAGGCAGGTCCCAGCAGGGCACAGACAAGTTGATGGCCACCAAAAGTGACGATGGAGAGCAGGGAAAAGGCATCCAGCTGCAGACGGGAGGTGAGCAAGAGCAGCTGGAAAAGCCAGACAGGGAGGCCCAGAAGCCTCTCTGGAGAATAGACTGGAGGGGGGGACCCAGCAGGGACACCAGAAGGAGAATGACCCACCCCAGTGGACTACCTGTGCAGCAGGTGCAGGGGACCAAAGCAAGGGCAGCAGTGGCAGAGCAAATAGGGTGTGTTCAATCACTGGGGCCCAGCAGCAAAGAAAGCACTGAGGGCCAGGGCAGAAGAGGATCCAAGCCACAGTGTCAGCAACCAGCCACAGTGCAGGAGGATGACAGGAAACCAGCAGGCGAAGCCAAGAACAGATGCCAGGAACCAAGGAGTCTGGAACAGGTTAAGGGGAATGGCCTACTACTGGCAGGAGAAACCGTCAATGCCACAGTCAAATGAGTGAGAAGCAGCAGAAGAGGCAAAAGTCAGGACATGGCAGAAGAAGCCAGCAGGATGAGTGTCAGAAAACGAGATGCAGCTTTGTGGAATCCAGGTAGGCAGGAGAAGGTTAGGGTGGGTTGGAGAGCCAGCAGCCACACGGCTGCAGCAAAGAGACAAGCTAGCACTCTGTGAGGGGTGTGTCAAGGTTACCAGCTAGTACACAAAACCTCAGGCATAGTGTTGCAGTTGCCAGATCTTGGACCACCTTTCCAGTTTATTCCGATCCCTTTTTGAGTACTTTGCATCCTTGTCACTGTCCACCCTGCCATCTGTTTAGTGTCATCCACAAAGAGGTACATCTTACCCTGGAACCTTTCTCCAGTGCTACAAATAAACTCATTGAAGTGTAAATACCAGATCTACGACTGACCCAAGGCATCCCACTAATTACCCCCCAGACGTCAGAGTGCTAACCATTTAGTACCTCCCTTTGCATTCTCCCCCTAGCTGATTCTGTGCTCACCTCATGACTACTCCCATGTCTCCCAATTTATTTAATAGCCTCTTGTGGGGTACAAAGTCAAAGACTGTGCAGAGGTCCAGGGACAAGACATCCAGCCATTGTTGGTCGCCTGGCACGCAGCACTGAAGAACTCTCCGAGATTTGTCTGACAGGACCTCCTCTTTACAAAGCTGTGTTGCTTGCTGTCCTGGAGACCATGTGACTCCAGGAAGTGGACCAGCTGTATATTTTATTTATTTATGTAAAATTTGGGAACCAGGAAGGGCACAATGAGCTGAGGCTCATTTTCAGGTGTGACCTAGGGAAGGGGGAAATGGAGCAAAACAGCAGTAGACCGTAGCAAAACAACATCTGAACTGACAGAAGACAGACGAGTAATGTCTGTTACAGCAATAGAATAAATAAATGAAGAGAATTTGCAGGTACAACAATTAAACAAAGTGAAGTGAATTTTAGCAGTGCTTAGA
Source organism: Neoceratodus forsteri (assembly GCA_016271365.2). NCBI lineage: Eukaryota > Metazoa > Chordata > Ceratodontiformes > Ceratodontidae > Neoceratodus > Neoceratodus forsteri. The sequence continues at coordinate 1,060,383,141 of CM028135.1, forward strand.
ATCATGACCAAACACTTGTATGGGTTAAAATCAAGATTTCAGGGTTAATTGGAAGTAGGGTAGCAGGAGCAAGTGGTGGGGGGGGGGTGAAGTTTCAGCAGGCTTTTGAAGGAGGTAAAGGATGGGGAGAGATGGAGGGAGGAGGGGAGTTTGTTCCAGAGAGAGGGAAGCCTATAGGAGAATGCAGATTGTCCAGCAGAGGAGCGTGGGTGAGGAATGGCAAAAGTGCGATGGTCCCTAGAGCAGAGGGAGCGGGAGGCAGGGGGGATTCAGGATAGGAGTAAGGAGAGGTAGGCTGGTGGGGCATTGAACCAATATTTGGAGATGAACGTAGCACAATAAACCTGTCTGTGAGAAGACCAAGGGAGGAGTAAAGCAAGCAATGATCTGTGTATGGAGGAGAGTTAAATGCAAAACACCAGAAGGCATTGAGGGGATCCAGTCTGGCAAGGAAAGTAGATGGGACAGAGTCATAGACTACATCTGCATAGTTGAAGACCGGGAGCACCATTTTGGTAATCAGCTGCCTGCGGACATGTGAAGATGGGCAGTCTTTGTAACAATACAGGGCACCAAACTTGGGACGGAGCTTAGCATGGATTGCATCAATGTGGGCTGAGAAGTCAAGCTTACTGTCAAGCCACAAACCCAGGTAATTAAAGGACTGAACCACTTCAAGTGGGGTGCCATCCAGAGTGGTGAATACTGTACAGGGGCGACACTGAGTCTAGCTAGTTTCTGACTGGGACCAAAGGTCATGGAGACTTTCTTTTGAGTGTTAACTCTAAGTTGGTTAGGATGGAACCAGTGGAGGACATTGCTGAAGTCTCACTGCAGCAGGTTTTCTACAGCTGCAGAGGAAGGACTAGAGATGAAGATGGCTGTATCATCTGCATATGTGTATATGTGAGTTGACACAAGTGGATGGGAGGTCATTGTGGAAGATTGAAAAAAGGAGGGATCCAAGGATGGAGCCATGTGGAATCCCAGATTGGATAGGAAGGGGAGGTGACAGGGACCACCAACCTGTACCAATTGTAGATGGATGGCTAGGTAAGAGCTGAACCAAGCAACAGCAGGGGCAGAGAGGCTAGCATTTCCCAACTTGTCCAGGAGAAGTAGGTGGGACACGGAGTCAAAGACTTTGAGCAGATTGACAAAAATTAATAACATAAAAAAAGTGTAGGTAGATGGGGACCGCGTGGTCCATCTAGTCTGCCCAAGATGGCTACCCCCCATTATATATTTTTCATAAGTTGCCCACATTGCCTTTCCCAAGCAAGTTTGAATTCCCATACTGTCTTTGATGCCACCACTTCTGGTATCAGGCTGTTCCATGGGTCTATCACTCTCTTGGTGAAAAAGTACTTTCTAGAGTTGCTTTTAAACTTGCCTCCCACCAGACACAAGTTTTGTCCTCTTGTATGCGCCACCCTGTTTTCCTAGAAGAGGTTTTCCTTCTGAGTTGTGTTAATTCCTTTGACATACTTAAATGTTTCTATCATGTCCCCGTTTCTTCTCTGTGCCAGAGAGAATAAATTCAACTCTTTGAGTCTTGTCTCGTATGTCTCATGATGCAGCCTCTGCACCATCTTTGCTGCCCTTCTCTGAACCATCTCCAGACAGTCGATGTCCTTTTTTATGTAACTCTGGCATCAATATACCAAGGGCTACTACCCCTGCCTGCCGCCCTAACTGCACGTTGAGGGGCCTAGGTTCAGAATTAACTGCTATTGGGGTCTACCTTCAGCATACATACATACATTGTTGGTGCCTCCACCCAGAGTAATGCTTATGTGGGTAACTAACAAGATTGGTACAGCCCTCTGGGACACTATAACCACCCACAATCCCACCTAGTGACCTTTTACTCTTAGTTTTACAGATGTAACACTTAACATTTAGAATACAGGATAAAGCCAGCATTAATGATATGCCCATGTACAATCCACTTACCAGCAGGGCTCTGTCTACTGGCATTCACCCTGCAACCCCCGTTAAAAGACAGTTTCAATAACACAACCATGTGCTTTGCCAATGTTTCAGTAGCTTTAAACCAGGTAGTAATATGTTCCTGAGCCAAGTTAAAAACAGTAAATCAGGTTTATTGAGGGGGCATGAACAAGGGAGGGGGCAAGAATTTAGGTTAATGATTACTTTATGGTAAAGAGACAGATTCAAGTTACTAGTAATCAATTAGTCCCTGAATTTCTCAGTCTATGCAACTGCTGAGTACCCAGAATGGTAAACAGACATACCTGAACAGTGCTGTGGGTTGGCGGGTGTTGCAGCTGTAGTTGGGGCCCTTGATGGAGGAAAGGGTGATTGAATATGAGCGAACACACTTGCAACACCATAAAGCAACTGTAATCCTGGTCGGATGGCCCAGTCACGTTTAAACAGTCTAAGCTGTTTAAACAAATCAGATGGTACCATTACACAATTTATGTTTTTTTTGCAGGGAGCTACCCTGGTTGTCCTCACTGTACTCAGATAAGATGATGCTCCAGCATGCAAAATTGAAAACCTTTCAGGATGTTAGTGGGGACCTAGGCTGACATGACTCACCTCTTCACAGTCTTTCCCTTTAGGTGGCCACAACCTGTGTTCTGTTGCTGCAGAGGGGCTGAATCCCCAATGCTGGTTTCTCACCAGGATGATAACTCTTGTACAGGAACAGTCTTTCTGGGCTGCGGATGGCGTGGGCCCAACTAGAAAAGGTCTTTCTAAATATTGTGTAGTTTGGCTGATAGCTGAGTAACTGGAACTGCCAGAACAGACGAAACCCATGATGATCTCCCCCGCTTGGTGTTTAGCAGTAGACGTTCTCCACACTAACTAGCTCCCCTTTTTCACACAGGAGTCCCAAAGGCAGTTTTTCTCTCAGCAGTTCGTGTCTTACTACAAATGGCATGACGAACAAGAAAACTAGTTTTCACAGTAATGACCAGTTTCCAAATTATAGCTTGGGGCTACAGAAACCACGAAGTCTGCTTCTTTTTGCCTGTAGGCCATCCTAGAATCAATCGATCACCTTTTTTGGAACCAAGCAGAGTCCACAGAAGGCAAGAACAGGCCTCTCCCTGTGGCTAATAGCTGCGACACACTTTTGCTCCTCTTAGCTGGAAGCTTGAGCAAAATGGACTGTTCTTCTCGGTGGCTCGTGCAATCCTGAGCTGTTCAAACACAGTCCCACTGAAGAACCAGGATCTCCGTATTCCAATTGGCTGCCTGTAGTGTCAATTAATGTCTGAGTACTCCTATTGGTAGGTTTAGGCGCCAACAAGGAAAGTTCACAGTTCCACCAACAAGGCACTGTAATAATGACCCCTTGAGGATCCCTTGGTTCCGATTGGTCCAAATGCGAGAGTCCTGGACCAAAATGGCGGCTCCCATAGTAGAGAATTGAATGGCAAATGTGAAGAACATATTTATTTAGCCACAGTACAGAGTTAGAAATATTTACAGTACATTGAAGAGCTCCCTCTGCACCACTAAACGACTGCAGAGTGGAGTCTATCAGGGTTTTGCCTGGCTGGTGATGAGCTCTGAAGCACTTGGACCCAGCCCAGGCTATTTATACTATATACACGGGCTGCAGCTCTTAAAGGGATAGTGCGACGGCATGGCGCACACATGCAGAGTGACAGCAGCACACCATTAACCATGGATTCATCATCCCTTACTGGACGTCTGTCAGGCAGTGGGCATCAGAGGAGCTCAGGGAGACAAATGGACAAGGAAATGATAGAAGGCATCCTTAGAATGGCAGAAAAAGGGGAGACATTGTTGATGGGAGGACCTGAATGTGCCAGATGTTAACTGGAGAACATTTGCTGCAGCCACATTCAAGAGCAGGGTCATTCTCTGTGCCCTACAGGAGGCATGCCTCAGACAGCTAGTATTGAAACCCACTCAGGAGGGAGCAATCTTAGACCTGGTACTCTCAAACAGAGATGGAGGGAGGATCACAGATCTAGAAGTGGGTAGCCATCTGGGAACAAGCGACCACCAAACAATGTGGTTCACGATAAACAGCCATAAAGTCAAGCCATACAAAAGTGAGGGTACTGGACTTTAGGAGGGCTGACTTTGGCAAAATGGGTGAGTGCCTAAGGAATACACTAGCAAATAGGCAGGAAGCAGGGGTGGAAGAACAAGGGGGAGTAATCAAAACTGCCATCACAGAGGCAACAAGCCTTTGTGTGAAGCAAATAAAACAAAATGAAGTAAAAAAACGCTATGGTTCTCAAATGAAGTGGTGGGGAAGGTTAGGGAGAAAAAGACAGCATTTAAGAAGTATAAGGAATCGCAGAAGGAGCAGGATAGAGACCTGTAGCAGTTAGAGCAGAAGGCAGTCGGAATAGCGAATGACCCTGCTCTTGGATGTGGCTGCAGCACATGTGCTGATGCAGACAATCCTCAAGGAAAGGCTGGTGCAATTTCTTGAGGATAACAACCTCCAGGACAGCCGGCAGCATGGGCTTATGTCAGGCAGATCCTGCCAGATGAACTTGCTTGATTTTTACAACTGGGTTGCACGGGCACTGGACAGGGGACATGCAGTGAATGTCCTCTACCTGGATTTCAGCAAGGCCTTTGACTGGGTGCCACACGGTAGGCTGACCTGCAAGTTGAAGAGCATGGGAGCAGGGAGGAAACTGGTCAGATGGGTTGAGAACTGGCTGCAGGGTAGGCAGCAGAAGGTAGTAGTGTGGAGGTGGGGGGAATCTGAACCGAGGGCAGTAACAAGTGGTGTACCACAGGGCTCGGTGCTGGGACCGGTTCTGTTTAACATTTAACATAAAATCCAAGGAGGAGAAGGATCTGGGAGTGCTGAAAACCAGGGAGATGAACCACTCTGCTCAGTGCAGGAGGGCAGCAATGAAGGCAAACAGGATGCTAGGGTGCATAGCAAGGGGATTACTTCTAGGAGTGGGGAGGTCATCTTGCTCCTGTACAGGTCCCTGGTGAGACTGCACCTAGAGTACTGCATGCAATTCTGGTGCCCCTACTTGAAAAGGGACATCAAACTACTGGAGAGGGTACAGCACAGGGCAACAAAAATGATCCTGGGGTTGGGGGACAGACCATATGAGGAGAGACAGAGAGCTCAATATGTATACCCTGGAGGAAAGAAGGGAGAGAGGGGATATGATTGAGACCTTCAAGTACCTGAAGGATTTAAACAGAGTAGATACCAGGTGTATGTTCAATCTGAAGGGTGGAAGGGAAACCAGAGGACACTCTATGAAGTTGGAAGGGGGCAGGTTCAAGAGGGAACTGAGGAGGGACTATTTCACAGAAAGGGTGGTGACAGGGTGGAACACTGTGCCAGAGGAAATCGTATCACTGCAGAGTGTTGGGGGGCTTCAAGAGGGGGTGGGACAGATTCAAGGGGTGGGTACAAACCAGGAGGGGGCATATGGAGGGAGGCAGCTGCAGTCTAATGGACTGAAGTGCTACACACTCGAGCAGACTAGATAAACCAAATGGCCAGTATCGGCTGGCAATTTTGTATGTTCGTATAGTCATAAGAAGGGGGATAAAACCTTTTATAGGTACATTAGGGAGCAACGAAAGACCAAGGGAGGGAGGGATAGTGAGGCTTAATAAAGGGAAGGGGAGGTGAGCAGAAGGTGACAGTGAAAAGGCAGAGATGCTGAATAAATACTTTTGCTCAGTATTCACAAAAGAAGAAGAGGGGGAGGTACCTAAACTAAACAGAAGCATTGTGGATGGGGGGGAAGGTCGATACCAGTCCATTCACACAAGAAAGGGTCTGAAAGAACTCCTAAAACTCAAGGTGGACAAAGCAATGGGGCCTGATGGGATTCACCCCAGAATTCTAAAAGAACTAAAGAGAGACCTAGGGACATCACTGACTACTCTTTTTAACAAATCATGGGAGGATGGTGTAGTACCCAAGGACTGCAGATGCGATTCCCCTTCACAAAAGTGTGAGCAAGGCAGAGGTAGGAAACTACAGACCTGTTAGTTTGATCTCAGTGGTAGGGAAAATGATGGAATCACTTCTGAAAGAAAGAATTGTTGAGTTCCTAGAGGCCAGTGTGGCACAGGACCCAAGGCAGCATGGATTCACAGTGGGAAGGTAATATCAGATGAATTTAATAGATTTCTTTGACTGGATGACCAAAGTAGTAGACCAGGGAGAGGCTGTGGATATGGCCTACCTAGACTTTAGCAAGGCGTTTGACACAGTCCCACACAAAAGATTAATAAACAAGTTAGACAGCTTGGGAGTGGGTCCCAGGGTGGTAACCTGGGTAACAAATTGGTTGGACAACAGCACACAGGGGGTAATAGTAAACTTGAGTACACTCTGAAGAAAGGGTGTTACTAGTGGGGTACCGCAGGGTTCAGTACTGGATCGATCCTCTTTAATGTCTTTATAGGTGACATTGTGGAGGGGCTGGAAGGAAAAGTATGCCTCTTTGCAGACGACACAAAGATCTGCAACAGGGTTGATGCACAAGGTGGGGTGGAAAGGATGAGAAAGGACTTGGCAAGATTGAAGAAATGGTCAAAAGTATGGCAGCTTAGATTCAGTGTAAAGAAGCGCAAAGTAATGTGCCTGGGAAACAAAAACCCAGGGGAAGAGTACACAATGGGGGTGAGGGGGGTGGTACTAACAACAACAAAAGTGGAAAGGGACCTGGGGATAGTCCTATCAGATGACCTTAAGGTAGGCAAGCAATGTGAGAAGGCAGTAAGGAAGGCTGGAGGGATACTAGGATGCACAGGGAGAGGCATCACCAGTTAAAAATAGGAAGTTATCCCTCTGTACAGACAGTTGGTGAGGCCCCAACTGGAGTACTGCATGCAGTTCTGGAGACCTCGTCTCCACAAGGACATAGACAGGATAGAGGCAGTCCAGAGGAGGGCAACTAAAATGGTGCAGGGTCTGCATCAGAAGCCGTATGAAGAGAGACTAAAACAGCTTAATATGTATGCCCTTGAGGAAGGGGGAGAGAGAGAGAGAGAGAGAGAGGGGACATGATAGAAACTTTCAAGTACCTCAAGGGAATCAACAAAGTCCAAGAGGGTAGCATCTTTCAGAAAGAGAGATGTGCAAGAGCAAGGGGCCACAATTTGAAAATAGAGGGGGACAATGTGAGGAAGTATTTTTTTCACAGAGAGGGTAGTGGATGCATGGAACTGCCTTCCTGAGGAGGTCGTGGGGTAAAACAGTGAAGAATTCAAGAATGCATGGGCAGACTTAAGGCAGTTATAGAGGTGGGTAGGAAGAAGTAGGCTGTTGGTTAACTAGGATCTGCAGTTTATCCGATAGGTAGGGAAATGGGCAAACTAGGTCGACCAAGCAGTCCTTATCTGCCATCAAAGTCTATGTTTCTTTAGGTAAGACCACCAAAATGGGGTTGGGGAGGTGGTGCTACATTTAGGTGAGACCTCCAGAAGTGGACACAGTACTCCAGGTACTCCAGGTGTGGCATCACCAAGGATCTGTAGAGGGGCATGATAACTTTCTGCTTGTAATACCCCTTCCTTTGCATCAGAGGATACCACTTGCCTTCTGCTCTTTCACAGTTTTCCTACTTTTAAGTTGTTGATAATGATCATGCCCAGATCGTGTTCCATCTCTGTCTCCTCTAATTGTTGCCCTCCTAGTACATACTTTTTTCCTGGGTTCCACTTCCCCAGGTGCATTACCTTACACTTCTTGGTGTTAAGTTTTAACTGCCAGTTTCTGGACATATCTTCCAGTCTCCTTAGGTCAACTTCCATACCTAATGCCCCCTCTAATGTATCCACCCTGTTGCAGAGCTTTGTATCATCTGCAAACAGGTAAACCTTCCCCTCCAGTTCATCAGTGATGTCAATGATGGATATGTTGAAGAGGACTGGACCCAGCACTGATCCCTGTGGAACGCCACTGGTCTCATGTCCCTCCCTTGATAATACCCCATTGACCAAAACTCTCTGGGTCCTATTCTACAGCCAGTTTCTATTCCAGTTCACTAGTTTCTGTAAAACTCCTATGTGTTCTAGTTTGTTATCAAGTCTCCTGTGGGGAACAGTGTCAAAAGCCTTGCTCAAGTCTAGGTACACCACACGCACCGCCCCACCCTGGTCCACTGTTCTGGTAAACCAGTCGAAGAAATCAATCATGTCTATTTGGCACGAGTGCCCTACTGTGAAGCCATGCTGTTTGGGATCGCATTTTCCAGTTTCCTTTAGGTAGTCAACTATTCTCTCTTTTTGTAATGTCTCCATAATTTTTCCCACTATAGAGGGCAGGCTGACTGGGTGGTAGTTTCCTGCCTTTTCTTTGCTTCTACTTTTGTGCAAGGGCACAACTCTTGCCCTTTTCCAGTCTTGAGGTACTCTGCCGCTTTCCAGAAATAGATTGAACAGCTAGCTAGTGGTCCAGCTATTTCTTCCCAAAGCTGTTTTAGTATTCTGGGGTGGATACCATCTGACCCCATGGTTTTATCCATCTCAAGTTTGCTTAGCTCTTCTAAGACCCTCTCTTTCGTGAAGGGGCTTGTGTCTGCCCCTCCACTATCCTGCTCTGTCTTACTTAGTGTAGGTCCTTTGCCAATATTTGAAAGGCTTGGCCTGAAGTTCAATGGACAAGCAGCCAGCCACTCCCACACTTTCCTGAGCTATATAAGCAGTTCCTCTCAGCCTTCTTCTGAAGCATGTTTTTCTTTGCTGGCTGGAGGCTCTGTCTGTCTGTCCTCTGCAGCTGGCTGGGGCCTACCCCCCCCTTGCTGCTTCTGTTTGTCTCTGCTGGGCTTCTGTGCTTGTTTTCCTGCTTCTGGTTTGTAGTTTGCCTGTAGCTGTGTGCTTCTTTCTGTCATTACTCCTTGTTTTCTGTGTTTGTGTGTCTTTGTTTTGGGCCTTGTTCCCTGTTCTCCATGTTTCTGTGTTTTGGTTTTGTCTTTTGGGGCTTTGTTTCTAAGCTCCTAGCATATTGCTACTCCCAGAGCTCATATTACTTGCTCTCAGTTACTCACAACTCTCAAATTACTTGCAATGCAACTGCAACAATTATCTGTGTGTTTCAGCTCAACCATAGCTGCTCCATGCTGCACTTAATTGTTTTTACCTGATTCAGGCTCACACTGAACCATAGATATGCAGCTCAATCATGCTGTCTCAGATCATTCTACTTACCTCATTGCTGCAGTTTCACTGCACTGCCTGGTGATAGCTGCTTGAGAGCATGGTGTCTCCTTTCGTTCTATGTTTATTGAAGTTTACAACTCAGTGTACTCAATACAGATGCTGCTTCTATGTTTGTGCACTCTGTTATACTCTGAAGTCAGCTAAGCTACTGCTGATGCTGTCAACTAATTTCAATACCTGCATGTGGGTCTCAGCCCTTCCATCACTTTCTTATTTTTCCTACGGCGGGGACTTGGAGGTGTTTGGGGAGTCATAGAAACATAGAATTTGATGTCAGATAAGGACCACTTGGCCCACCCAGTCTGCCCATTTCCCTACTTAATGGATAAGCTGCGGATCCTAGTTAACCAGCAGCCTACTTCTTCCTACCCCCACCCCCCTAGAATTGCCTTATGACTGTCCCATGCATGCTTGAATTCCACCACTGTTTTTGACTCCACAACCTCCTCTGGAAGACCGTTCCATGCATCCACAACCCTCTCTGTGAAAAAATACTTTCTTACATTACCTCTGAGCCACCTCCCCATCTTCAACTTGTGTCCCCTTGTTCTTGCACACCTCTTTTTCTGAAAGATGCTACCCTCTTGGACTTTGTTGATTCCCTTGAGGAACTTGAAAGTTTCTATCATGTCCTCCCTCTTCCTCCTTTCCTTGAGACTGTACATATTAAGCTTCTTAAGTCTCTCTTCATATATCTTCCGGTGCAGACCCTGCACCATTTTAGTTGCCCTCCTCTGGACAGCTTCCATCCTGTCTATGTCTTTGTGGAGACTGGGTCTCCAGAACTGCACGCAGTACTCCAGATGAGGTCTCACCAGCTATCTGTACAGAGGGATAACAACTTCCTGTTTTCTACTGGTGATGCCTCTCCCTGTGCATCCCAGTATTCCCCCAGCCCTCCTTGCTGCCCTCTCATATTTCTTGCCCACCTTTAGGTCATCTGATATGACTACCCCAGGTCCTTTTCCATTTTTGTTGTTGTTAGTATCTCACCCCCCATTGTGTACTCTTCCCCGGGTTTTTGTTTCCCAGGTGCATTACCTTGCACTTCTTAGCTTTGAATCTAACCTGACATACATTTGACCATTCCTCTAACCTTGCCAAGTCCCTTCTCATCCTTTCCATCCCACCTTGTGCATCAACTCTGTTACAGATCTTTGTGTCATCTGCAAAGAGACATACTTTTCCTTCCAGTCCCTCTGCAATATCATTTATAAAGACGTTGAAGAGGACCGGTCCTAAAACTGAACCCTGCGGTACCCCATTAGTAACCCCCTTTCTTCAGAGTGGACTCCTTTTACTATTGCCCTCTGTGTCTATTCTCCAGCCAATTCTTTACCCAGGCTATCATCTTGGGACCCACTTCCAGGCTGGCTAACTTGTATATTAATCTTTTGTGTGACTGTGTCAAATGCCCTGAAGTTCTAGGTAGGCCATGTCCACAGCCCCCCTGATCTACTACTTTGGTCATCCAGTCAAAGAAATCTATTAGATTTGTCTGGCATGACCTTCCCGCTGTGAATCCATGCTGCCTTGGGTCCTGTGCCCCTCTGGCCTCTAGGTACTCAACAATTCTTTCCTTCAGAAGTGATTCCATCATTTTCCCTATCACTGAGGTTAAACTAACAGGTCTGTAGTTTCCCGCTTCTGCCCTGCTCTCACTTTTGTGAAGTGGAGTCACATCTGCCCTCCTCCAGTCCTTAGGTACCACCCCATCCTCCCATGATTTGTTAAAGAGGGTAGTCAGTGGTGTCACTAGTTCTACTCTTAGTTCTTTTAGAATTCTGGGATGAATCCCATCAGGCCGCATTGCCTGTCCACCTTCAGTTTTAAGAGATCTTTCAGAACCCTTTCTTCTGTAAATGGGCTGGTATCAACTTCTGTATCCAGAGTGTTTCTATTGTTTGGTTTAGGTACCTCCCCCTCTTCATTTGTAAATACTGAGCAAAAATATTTGTTTAGTATCTCTGCCTTTTCACAGTCACCCTCTGCCCACCCCCTCCTCTTTATTAAGCCTCACTATCCCTCCCTTGGTCTTCTTTTGCTCCCTGATGTACCTATAAAAGGTTTTATCCCCCTTCTTAACTGAGTTGGCTATCTTTTCCTTGGTTTGGGCCTTTGCTGTTCTGATTGCCTTCCCAGCTTCCTTTTGCTTTAACTGATACAAATCTCTGTCCTGCTCCTTCTGTGATTCCTTGTACTTCCTGAAAGCTTTCTTTTTCTCTTGAACCTTCACTGCCACCTCCTTTGAGAACCATAGTGGTTTCTTACATCATTTTGTTTTGTTTATTTGTTTCACACAAAGGCTTGTTACCTCTGTGATGGCAGTTTTATTATTCCCATTGTTCTTCCATCCTCCTTCCTGCCCATTTGCTAGTGCATTCCTTAGGCATTCACCCATTTTGGCAAAGTCAGCCCTCCTAAAGTCTAGTACTTTTGCCTTTGTATGGCTTGACTCTACAGCTGTGTTTATTGTGAACCATACTGTTCGATGGTCGCTAGTTCCCAGATGGCTACCCACTTCTACATCTGTGATCCTCTCTCCATCTCCATTTGAGTGAACCAGGTCTTCTAAGATTGCTCCCTCTCGAGTGGGTTCCAATACTAGTTGTCTAAGGCATGCCCCCTGTAGGGCATCTAGAATAACCCCACTCTTAGAAGTGGCTGCTGCAACTGCACTCCAGTTAACATCTGGCATATTCAGATCCCTCATCCTCAATATCTCCCCTTTTTCTGCCATTCTAAGTATACTTTCTATAATTTTCTTGTCCATTTCCTCCCCCTGAGAGGGGGTCTGTATCTAACCTGCTGTGCGGATTTTGGTGCCATTGCCTGTCTCCAAATTGACCCACAGTGCTTCTTCTCCTCTCTGTTTACCCTTTTGTTCTGTTGCTTTGATTCCTTCCCTTATGTAGAGAGCTACTCCTCCTCCTCTTTTACTCTCCCTGTCCCTCCTGTAGATAGTGTTTCCTGGTATGTTTATTTCCCAGTCATGGTTCTGTGTGTACCATGTTTCTGTGACTGCCACGATATCCAGATGTTCCTCCTCCATTAAGGCCACTAATTCAGGAAGCTTGTTACCCAGACTACGGGCATTGGTACTCATTGCTCTCCATTTTTTGATGGCTTTACCTTTTGTGGCAGCCTCCCCCACTGACCTTTCTACCTTGGTCTTTTTCTCATTTAGTACCCTGTTTTGTGGCCCTGTGTGGCTAATTACTTGTTCCTGTCTCCGCCTACAAATCCTCAGAGTATGTGTCACCTTCATTGGCTTTTGAATGCCTGGCTGGCTTGCCCCACTATTCACAGTGCTGCTTCATTGCCACTATGTTTTGCAGACCTACGTGTAGGTCTGACTATTGCTACACCATTACTGACCTACGTGCAGGTCCACTCTTGCTCTTGCAATATTTGCTTCATGCCTACCACCATCCCCTCAGCTTCAGCCTCTGGGATGTCTGCTGTGCTCACTACTGCATCTGACCTTTACAAGGTCTCAGCACTCGTTCAGCTCCTTATCAATTCTGGGGCATGCCAGCCATACCATTTTTGCACAGGGTTTCCCTGCAGGCAACGGTCTCACTCTGCATTTTATGTCTGCATCTTGAGCATGCCCGACTTGGGGCGGGATCCTTCTCACCTGGCCCATAGCTGGGAATATCCTTGCTCCAGGCTTGACTTTAGCTGTTTGCTGTTGCGACAGCAGCTCCTGGTGTAGAATTTAAGACTAGCTGTGAAGGGTCATTACTCCAATCTCCTTTGGCTCTAGTGGTTCCACTACAATGGTTATCCATTAGCTTTAGAGGTTTCTCTTGCAAGGCACCTTCACCGCATACTCCCTATGACTGCCTCTGGTTCATCTGGTTTGTGTTTAGGGCGAGTAGGCCAGGTGAGTGCCTCAGCAGTTGTTGCTGTCCTCCTCTCATCTTAGTTGCCCCCTATGTTGCAGAGCACTCTCGCAACCTTCCACGGCATTCCCGCTAGAGGGATTGAGTGAGAGCTTTCCACCAAATTGGAATATTTTCCACCTTCCTTTAAATGGGTTTCCAAATCACAGCTGTAGCTGCAGAGCTGTCACTAAATATAATATATCTCAGCCTGGAGGAAAGGCAACCTAGGCCTTGGATCCCCAGAGATTTCCTCCTCAAAGGGTTTTTTGTCTCACCTCCGTGTCTCGGGTCATAAAAGTTACTTAGCTGTAGTTAGTGTTTCCTAGTTCTATTAGGTAGGTTCTGCTGTTGGATGGAGGTGGATGGTGCCCCTACTTGCGGTTCCCTCTCTCCTTAGGAGGTCCCCTCATTCTCTAGCACTAACCAATGAACTAATGCTATTGCTAACCTGTGCCTCTCATTACGTTATCAAGGCATCTCATTATGTTATCAAGCTGCCTGATGCTTTATCTACTACTATGTCACAGCTACTGCTTGCTTATATGCTTCGTACTACTTCATTCTTTTTTTGGATCCTTCCTAAGGTACCTTTAGACACGGGAATCATCCCGCTGCACCTCTAGGGGTGGAAACCTCTTTGAGGGTTCCTTGCCTTTGGTACCCCTACAGGGTGGCAATTCCTTTGGAATAGAGAGCATGAATGGCCAAAACCAAATTAACACAGTTGCACAAGCGTAACATTATACTGGCTGCATAGGCCATTGAACTTCTATTGTGAAGACTGAGCAGAAGAATTTGTTTAATAACTTGCTTTGTCTTCATCTTTCTCTAACAGCTGGCCCTCCCTTGTTGCTAGTCAGACTAGTCCCCCTTTACTCTTCCTTTTTTCTCTTATGTATCTATAGAAAATTTTATCTACCTTCCTAGCTCCCTGTGCTGTTCTTTCCTCTGTTTGGGTTTTGGCTATCTGAATTGCTTTTCCTGCCTCCTTGAGTTTGTTCCTATATTCCTCCCTGTCCGTTTCTCCTTTTGTTTCCTTGTACTGCTTAAAAGCCCTCTTTTTTTTTTTTTTTTCCTTGATTTTGGTTGCTACTTCTTTGGAGAACCAGAGAGGGTTCTTCCTTTTTTTGGCTTTGCTGATTTGTCTTGTGCATTGCTCAGTAACTGTATTCAAGACATTCTTAAGTTCTCCCAGCAGTGTTCTGCATTCTCCTTGTTACTGGTGTCAAGCATGGTCTTGATCCTGGATTTCATTTCAGGACAGTTTGCTTTCCTGAAATCAAGTACTTTGATTTTTTGTGTGACTTTTACCTTCTTCTTTATTTACTGATAACCAGACTGACATGTGGTCGCTGGTCCCCAGACTGATAACCACATGAACATCTGAGATCCTGTTGCTGTTTGTAAGCACCAGGTTCAGGGTTGCTTTGTCTCTGGTGGGCGAGTCTACCATCTGATTCAGACCCCCCCCCCCCCACAGTGTGAACAGGAATTCTCTGCTCCACTCTGTGGCTGCTGTGTATGAGGTCTAGTCCACATCTGGCAGACTGAAGTCCCCGACAAGCAGCAACTCACCCTGTCCACCATCACTGAGATGGCTTCCAAGAACTCTGTTGATTTCACTGTCCTGGGTTGGGGGCCTGTAGATAACTCCCACCTGGGCCTTTTCCCCTGCTCCCAGGGTGATCCACAGGGCCTCTGCTTTACTGTGCTTCCCCTGGATCTCTGTTGCACAGATTCCCTCCCTTATATACAAAGCCACCCCCCTCCTTTCTTTCCCTTCCGATCTTTTCTAAAGAGTGTGTAACCTGGGATAGTAGCATCCCAGGTGTGGTTGGTGGTGAACCAAGTTTCTGTAACCGTGACCCAGTCCAGTTGTGCCTCTGCAACCAAGGCTGTGAAGTCAAGGATTTTGTTTGGTGTAATACCAGCATTGATGCACGTAGCCTTCCACCCCTGGTAGTCATTTTGCTGTATACCATTTCCTTGTTCTGATCCAAATTTTTTGTGTCCTAATCTCTTTATGTCTCTCCCTAGTGGATCAGGCTGGGCAGTGCCTTTACTGTCACTGCTGTTGGTTTCTTTGTGGTATCTAGGCCACAAAAATTGCTATGGTAATGAGCCCCTGGTCCATCCAGGAGAAGATGGCATCAATGACATGCAGCAGGGAGGATATTGTGGAATGGTGCTCCCAGAAGGCAGACTGGAAAGGTGATAGGAAGTTACTAGATAAGAAATTGAGGATTCTGGCATGAACCAGTTTCTTTTGCAGTTGAGAGATGGAGGGCAGGAGGGAAATGGGACAATAGTTACCAAGAGAAGATGGGTCGCTTCCTTGCTGAAGAATAACTTTGCCCATCTTCCAAGACTGGGGAACAGTGCAGAGAGTGAAGGAAATGTTAAGCATGTAAAGGGAGCAGCAATAGCAGGAGCCAAGAGGTGTAGAAACTTGGGGTCGAGACCGCCAGGCCTGGACTTTGATGGTTTAAGGGAGAAAAGGGTAAATAGGATTTCCTGGACGGTGATGGGGAGGGGGGAGTGGTAACCTGGAGGGGCATGGGGAAGGGGAGAAATGGAGGAGTTAATAGTGGAGGAGGATGGAAGGGCACAGGTTGTGAAGAACTTGTTAAAGAGAGCCACAACAGAAGCATGGTCAGGCACAGGTGAACCATTTTCCACAGTAAAGGGCGGCTGACTGGGGGGGCAAACAGGGGTACAACTTTCCAAAATTTAAATGGGGAATTTAGGTTTCTCTGGAGGTTGGTTTTGAAATACTGTGATTTAGCTGACCAGACAGCCTCAGTGCAGTTGTTCTTCAGAACCCTGTAGAAGATATGATCAGAGGAGGAGTGGGATCATTTGTAACAGGCCCAAGCATGGTTCCAGGACTTACACAAGTCTATGATGTCAGAGGTAATCCAGGGATGGTGAAATGTTTTTACTCTGAGTTTCTGGATGGGGTTGTGCCTGTCCCAGATGGTGGACAATTTAGAATGAAAAAGTCCAAGGGCAACATCGATATCTGAGGTAGTGAGGATGTCAGACCAGTCGGTAGCAGTAAGGTTGCTCAGCAGAACATCAATATTTAGTGACTGGAGAGACCTAGCCCAGATATATTTAGGTAGCGAGGGAGGCACTGGATTTTTCTGACACAGAAGATCATGCAGTGGTCATTAAAGGCATCTGGCAAAATACCAGAAGTCACGATGTGCTGGGGGTGGGAGGGTAGAACCCAGTCCAGTAGAGAATGGTTAGCAGACTGGGAATTGAGCCGTTTGGGTTCTTAAATAACCTGTGTCAAATTAAGTGGCTCAATCTTGTGAATGGTAGGTCTGTAGGATAGACAAATCCAATTGACATGGAAGTCCCTGGGGAGGATAAGTTCACCAGTGGAGGGAAAGGAAGCCATGGTGGTAAGAGAGTCTACCAGGGAAGAGTGAGAAATCTTAGGAGAGGCATAAAGAACTCCTATTATAAATGGGTACTGAGAAGGAGAAGGAGAGTTTGACTAAAAGATATTCAAGGGAGGAGGGAGTAGCCTCCTTGCTGGCCACAGTACATGTCTGACTCTGGCAAATGTAAATGGCCACCCCTCTGCCACATTTACCCCCCATCCTGTCTGAAAAGACGGTAATCAGGAAGTGACGGGTTATGGTCGGGAATCCTGGAGGAGAGCCATGACTCATTGATACATAGAACATCAGTAGAGTGTAATTGCAGCCAAACAGGGAGGAGATCAAGTTTCAGTAGCAGGCTCCTAGCATTTAGATGAGACTCTTAGGCCTTTGGAGGTGGCAGAACCGGGAAGGGAGGGAGTCCAAGATTGGACTCCATGTTACCAGAAAGGGGGAGAAGTAGCAGAAAAAAAGAGAAAGATGAGGTGGGGCTTCTTCCTTGGAGTGGTGAGGAGAGCAAGGTGAGGAGGAGTGGTAAGGGAAAAGGAGGATACGGTGTTCCTTGCCTATAGACTCAAGGAGTATGCCCACAGTGGAGGAGAGCAAACTGGTTTATAGTTTCCTGATCTCCTCTATCCCCACTCTAGTACCAGGGTGACTGTGTATCTCCTCTATCCCCACTCTTGTACCATGGTGACTGTGTATCTCCTCTATTCCCACTCTTGTACCAGGGTGACTGTGGATCTCCAATATCCCCACTGTTGTACCATGGTGACTGTGGATCTCCAATATCCCACTCTTGTACCAGGGTGACTGTGGATCTCCTCTATCCCACTCTTGTACCAGGGTGACTGTGGATCTCCTCTATCCCACTCTTGTACCAGGGTGACTGTGGATCTCCTCTATCCCCACTGTCTTACCAGGGTGACTGTGTATCTCCTCTATCCCCACTCTTGTACCAGGGTGACTGTGGATCTCCTCTATCCCACTCTTGTACCAGGGTGACTGTGGATCTCCTCTATCCCACTCTTGTACCAGGGTGACTGTGGATCTCCTCTATCCCCACTGTCTTACCAGGGTGACTGTGTATCTCCTCTATCCCCACTCTTGTACCAGGGTGACTGTGGATCTCCTGTATCCCACTCTTGTACCAGGGTGACTGTGGATCTCCTCTATCCCACTGTTGTACCAGGGTGATTGTGTATCTCCTCTATCCCCACTGTTGTACCAGGGTGACTGTGTATCTCCTCTATCCCCACTCTTGAACCAGGGAGACTGTGGATCTCCTATATCCCCAGTCTTGTACCAGGGTGACTGTGTATCTCCTCTATCCCCACTCTTGTACCAGGGTGACTGTGGATCTCCTCTATCCCACTGTTGTACCAGGGTGACTGTGTATCTCCTCTATCCCCACTGTTGTACCAGGGTGACTGTGTATCTCCTCTATCCCCACTCTTGTACCAGGGAGACTGTGGATCTCCTATATCCCCACTCTTGTACCAGGGTGACTGTGGATCTCCTCTATCACACTCTTGTACCAGGCTGACTGTGGATCTCCTCTATATACACCCTTGTACCAGGGCGACTGTGTCCCTGGGAACTATGCCCGTCTCAGTTGAGCAGTTAAATAGTTCCACCAAGATTGCTTCCCAAGCTTGTTCCAGCTCCCTGAGCACCCATGGATGTGATCCATCCACTCCTGGGGGCTTACCCATCTTCATCCCTCTCAAACCCTTGAGCACCCATTTGGCGATAATCCTCATTTCCATCTTTATTTCTCTTCCAACTTTGATGCTACACTCTGTCAGTGCCCTCCCTCCTTGACCGTAAAGACTGAGCAGAAGTATTTATTCAGAATATCAGCTTTTTGCCTCTTACTCCACCCATTCCCCTTCTCAGCCTCCTAATGCCCCCTTGTTCTTTCTGTTTTCCTTGATATGCCTAAAGAAGACCTTATCGTTATCCTCCCCCCCCCTTCTGCAATGTTAATTTCCACCATGGCTTTTGTTCTCCCCACTGCTTTACTGGCTTCCTTTGCCTTTTTGAGGTGGAGCACACTGCTTGTCTCAATCTAGCCTGCCTTGTACTTTCTGAAGGCCTACTTATTGGCCCTCACTTCTACCCCAACCTCCATAATACCAGTGCCAGCCCACCAGTACAGCAGCAGCACTACCGCTCACAATGCCAATGACCCAGGTTCAGGAACGAGCCAGGGGAGGCGAGCTGAGTGTCCCAGAGGATGCACTTCACCTCAGAGAGGGTGGATGGACTCCCCTGTACTGCTGCCAGCCGGGTGACCACAGGTGGAAGTGCAAGCAGAGGTGAGGAATTGGGGAGCACGCCCAAGTGCTCTGACATGCAGCACACTCTCATGGGTGCACACAACAAGGGCTCTTCTCAGTGTACTACAGAGGCTGGGACAGAAAACGGGGAAATGCCAGATGGTGCAGGAGGATGTCCAACCCTCATTGCAAGCCCTCTACTGCTGACCAAAGTGCTCCCCTTGTAAGCACCAACTAAGTCTCTGTTGGGGGGTAGAGCCTCTTCCCAGTAACCACACCCTGGGGGGTAAGTCAAGGTATCAGTAGGAGGAGAAGTAAGTCCTGGGTAAGGCAGATGAGGGGACTGTGTGAGTGTGGAGGACCAATGAGTGCAGGCTAACAAGAAGGGAAAAGGTACACTAAATAAAAAAAAAATGTGAAACATGAAACTTGAAAAATACCCAACTAGATTTTCCATTAGCTCCTCCTCCATCTTCTTTAAATCTACGCTTCTAAAATCCAAGGCCAGTGTCTGAAACATCTGCCTTTGTGTTTTCAGGCTATGTCCGACCACACTGTATTGTGCTCACTAATCCGAAGCAGATTCTTCACTGTTAACCCCACAGTGCTATTCCTGTTGGTCAGAACTAAGTCAGTTATGGCCCCATCCTTAATCTGCCACTCCACCTGCAGAGTCTGAAAGCAGTCCTGGGATATATCCTGCAGTATCTGGTTCTGGATGCTGTGTGCTCCAAAAATGCTCCAGTCCCCATCTGGCATGTTTGGGAGGCAGTATAGCATAGGGGTTAAGGGCACTGAGATGCAAACTTGGAGAACTGGGTTTGAATCCCACAGTCACCACCTGCATACTGTGTGAGTATAAGCAAGTCACTAAACTTCCCTGTACTCCCAGGATGCAACTGGAAACAAGCCTCAACTTGGTGTGTCTCTCCTGGCCATAAATTGTACAAAACAAAAAGTTAAAGATGCCTAGCAGCACAACTTGCATTCCAGCTGCCACCTTCCACATCTCCTGCACAAGTTCCCCTATCCACTTCTTGAGACAGACTAGGGGGTCTGCAGATTGCCCCCATATAGACGTCTCTTCCCCGTCTCCATCAGCTGAGCCCATAATAGTCCAGCTTCCCTCACATCGCCTATATTCATGTTCTCCAACACCCTGTTGCCTTCCCTAATGCGCAGTGCAATCCCCACCTTTCTTGTCCCTCCTAAAAAAGATATAGCTCAGTACCAGGGTATCCCAGTCATTGTTTGATGCTGCCCAGATTTGGTCTAGACTGTCATAGGCTGGAGATCCTTCATTTTACCAAGGCTTCTGGCATTTAAGCAAACCACCCTCCAGGACCACCTTGTCCAATGGCTGGGCTTAATTTACCTGTTCAGTGTTGTATTTCTTACCCCACACACACATCCAATGTGGGTCTTGCTGTCTGTCTCCTGTCCCTTCCTTGTTCTCCATGTATGTTGTCCCTTGTTCCCAGATTGACCTCTCTAGCCAGGGGAGTGCTAATTCGTTCTCCCACAACTGGGTTTACCCCATGGATGACTGTAGCCCCAGCCTCTCCCCCGCCCTTTAGTTTAACTGTCTTGAGATGTAAACTTCAAACTTCCTGACAGAGGCAAGGCTACCACGAGAGTCTTGGTGGTCAGGGACTTAATGATTAGTGGAGTAGAAAGGGTGATGAGAGGAGGATGGTCAGTTGCCTTCCTGGTGCATTGGCCTTCCAGTATTTAGACAGGATAGGGAGGATAGCAGAGAGGGAACTGGAGGAGCTGGGGGTGCTGGTGCAGCTGGGTAACAGTGATCTGGTGAAACCAGTCAGTGGAGATGGTGAAGCATAACTTTTGAAGACTGGGGGACAGATTGATGACACACTAAGCCTCCCTGGCCTTTCTCAGGGTCCTCCCTGTGTAGGGCAGGGAGGGGAGGAAGGATAGAATAAGAAGCAATGAGATAGTAGAGTCTAATGAGTGGCTTATGGGATGGTCTCAGGAGAAAGGGTACCACTTTATGGGGACTGGGGAGACCTCTAGGAGAGGAGGCTCCTTACGGGGGTGGGGTGGGGTGGACTCCACCTGACAAGAGATGGGGCAAGTGCATCGGGGCATAAGTTTGACGTCTATATTGGACAGTTAAACGGACTGCGGGGGAGTCTAAGACTAGGGTAAAAATGGACTGTGGGGGAGACAGAGACTAATGGAAGCACTTTGAGATGAAGGAGACCCTAACTAGTACTCCCCATATCTCGGTCTTGTAGCAGCACAGTGGGTAAAGACAGGGTTGAGGTCCAAACTGAGCTGGGGAAGGGACAGTAGAGACTGGGAACACAAAGTGTCCAATCACCGCAAGTTACAAGAAATTTAGAAGACCAGGGAAGAATAAGGGGGAAAGACAGGTAAACAGCTAAAAAGGGTTAGGAGTTAGATGGAAGGGGCTCTGTCTTAATGCCATGGGTGTCAGTACTAAAAGCAGTGAGCTCCTGACAATAATGGCAGATGCAGGCCTGGACCTCATGGCCATCATAGAAAGATCGTCCTCAAAAAAAATAAAATAGTGACTGGGACCTGACAGTCCTTGGGTACACAACATTCAGGATAGAGGAAAAGATAGAGGGGGAGGCATACCCCTTTATGTCAGGGTTGGCACGGAGGTTATGGAAGATGGGTGCATCGGGGGTACTAATGGGGAGACAGAGTCACTGTGGGTGAAGTTCATGGCAGCATCAGGCAAGAAACTGTTTGGTGGTGATCTGTAGACCACCAAGGCAAGAGGAAAAGGGCAGGGAGCTTGAGGAAGAATGACAAAAGTGAGTGGCAAAGGGGGAAGTAGTGGTTGATCTAAAGCTTCTTGATATCGATTGGGATCCAGCAGGCAGGAGCAACAGATGTCAGGCCTTGCTGGATACTTTCCAGGACTGTCTGCCAATGTAGTTAGTTAAGAACTGCTTGCAGTCTGGGAAACAAGATCCCAGACTTGCAGACAATAATGACAGAGGGTAAACTGGATATAGTAGCAATTAGCGAGACATGGTTTACCAGTAACCACACTTGGGAGACTTTAGTACCTGGCTATGTACTTTTCTGAAGAGACCGAGGTGCAAAAAAAGGGGGGGGGGGGTGGAGTGGCCCTGTATGACAATGAAAATATCAAAGCTACAGAAATTCAGAATACACATAAGGAGCCAGAAGAAGTGTGGGTCACCCTGGAAACAGGAAATGGGACAGCCATACGAACTGGGGTTGTCTACAGGTCACCAGATCAGGGGGAGGACATAGACACATTGCTGTTAGAAGATATACAAAACATGACAGCTAAAGGGGAGGTTCTGATAATGGGAGACTTCAACATGCCAGATACAGATTGGTCAATACCAGCAGGAACATCTGCCAGAACTAGACACATGGTGGATTTCCTGCAGGGGGAGGGCCTCAAACAACTGGTACAACAACCCACAAGAGACAGGGCTATCCTAGATCTAGTGCTGACTAACAGGGAAAGGATCACAGATCTCTAGGTAAAGGTTACCTGGGGCCCAGTGACCATCACATGGTATGGTTCAATTTGGCCACTACAACTAAATCATCCGTTCCAAGGCAAAATATGGGACTTCAGAGGGCTGACTTTGATAAGATGGCCAACAGAGTTAAGCTAGCCTGACAAAAGAAATACAGGTGAGGGGTACAGGCAAAGTGGGCAAGCATAAATGATGCAATACTTGAAGCAACATCCCATTGTGTTAGAGAGAAAAGGAAGTGCAAAAGAAGAAGGAAACCACTGTGGCTCTCGAAAACAGTAGCAGAAAAGGTCAGAGCCAAAAGGCTGGCCTTCATGAAATATAAGGGAACACAACAGGATGAAGATAGGGAGGCATACCAAACTTCCCTAAGGGAAGGCAGTAAGGCAGCCAAAGACCCAAACTGAGGAAACACTAGCACGAACAGTAAAAGAAGGTGGCAAGACTTTCTATAGATACATTAGTGAAAGGAGAAAGTCCAGAGGGGGCATTGCTAAGATCAAAGGAGATAAGGGGGCGTGTGAGGAGGAGGACCATGTAAAAGCATCTATCCTAAATAGATACTTCTGCTCAGTATTTACTGAAGGGAAGGTACTGTAGGTAGAGCAGGGCCCACAGTTCAGCACCATGGACACAGGGGGGAGGGAGGTGAGCACTAGTCCCTTCACAAAAGGAAGGGTCCAACAAGAGCTTGATAAGTTCAGGGTGGACAAGACAATGGGACCTGATGGCATACATCCCAAGGTACTAAAGGAGCGAAGGATGGAACTAGCAGAGCCATTATCAGAACTGTTTAGTGAGTCTCCGAGCACAGGAGAGGTCCCAGAAGACTGGAGAAGGGCTCATGTGATCCCGCTTCACAAGAGTAGCAGCAGGGAACTACAGACCAGTCAGTCTTACTTCAGTAGTGGGCAAGATTATTGAGGTATTCCTTAAGGAAAGGATAGTGCAACACCTGGAATCCATAGGAGCACAGGATCCAAGACAGCATGGGTTTACAAAAGGAAGGCCCTGTCAAACTAATCTCATAGATTTCTTTGACTGGGTAACCAGAGTGGTGGACCAAGGGGGAGCAGTTGATGTTGCCTACCTTGACTTCAGCAAAGCTTTTGATACTGTTCCACATAGAAGATTGATTAATAAGCTGGGTAGGCTCGGGGTGGGTCAGAAGTTGGTCAACTGGGTGGCAAACAGGTTGGCAGGCAGAAAACAGAGAGTGGTGGTAAACGGTATACAGTCAGAAGAGATGCAAGTTACAAGTGGGGTACCTCAGGGATCAGTCCTGGTGCCAGTCCTCTTCAATATTTTTATCAGTGACATTGCAGATGGACTGGAGGGTAAGATTTATCTGTTTACAGATGACACCAAAATCTGCAACAGAGTAGATGATCCAGATGGGGTGGGCAGAATGAGAAGAGATCTGGATAAATTAGTAAAATGGTCAGAAAAGTGGCAACTGGGGTTTAATGCAAAGAAGTGCAAGATCATGCACATAGGGAAGAGAAACCTTGAAGCCACCTATAGGCTTGGAGGGGAGTTGCTGGCATTCACAAGAGAAGAAAGAGACTTGGGCATTATCATCACCGATGACCTGAAATCATCCAAGCAGACTATTAAAGCAGTAGGTAAGGCTAGGGGGATGTTAGGGTGTATTAGTAGAGGTATCACAAGTCGGAAGAGGGAGGAAGTAAACCCTTCTTTAAAAGACACTGGTTAGGCCTCATCTGGAGTACTGCGTGCAGTACTGGAGGCCACACCTTCACAAGGACATTAATCAATTGAGGCAGTCAGAGAAGGGCAGCCAAAATGGTGCAGGGACTGCATCAGAAAACATATGAGGACAGATTAATGGAGCTCAACATGTATACCCTAGAGCAAAGGAGGGAGAGGTGATATGATCGAAACATTCAAACACCTTAAGGGCATTAACAAGGTGAAAGAGTCTAACATGTTTCAATATAAGAAAAATAGGAGGACACAGCATGAAATTAGAGGGAGGCCGATTAAGGGGTAATGTGAAGAAGTTCTTTTTCACTGAAAGGGTGGCGGATGCACAGAACGGCCTACCTCAGGAAGTGGTGGATATGAATACAGTGAAGGGCTTCAAACAGGCATGGGATAGGCATAACGGAGCAATACAGATGAGTATGAATAGATAGGCCAATGACAGAGCAAAGGCTGATGGCACATTTATAAGGTAGAAAAAGAAATGGGCAGACTGGATGGGCCTTGTGGTCCTTATCTGCCATCAACTTCTATGTTTCTATGTAACCCACCAGGCAGGCTGCCATTCTCAGTGTGGTGCTCACCAACTCAGAGGTGGTAAGAGCCATGAGAGTAGGGGAGTCACTAGGGAATAATGACCACAACTCCATTTGGTTCGAACTGGCCCTTGGGACTGGAAAACCCTAACTGAGAGCTGAGGTCCTTGATCTCAGAAGGGCAGGCTTCAACAGGTTGAGGGAGTTGGTCAGGGATAAGTTTGTCAGGGTAGACAGCATAGGAAGTGTGGAAGATAGATGGGGGACAATAAAAGGGGCCATTCTCAAAGCATTTGAGTTATGCATGAGAACTGTAACCAAAAGGAACGAGTACAAGAGACCATTATGGATCTTGGTAATGGGCAGGGAAGCAGTGAAGGCCAAGAAACGGGCTTTCTCCAGGCTCAAAGAGAAGAGAGAAAAATGGGAAGAATACATTTTGTGATACCAGGCAAAGAGGGTGGTTAGTGTTGCAAAAGCAGACACTAAACTACAGATCGTGGAGGAGTCAAGAGAGGAAAAAAATAATTATTCTGGTATATTAGGGGAAAAAAGAAGAAAGGGGTAATTGTTAGGCTGTCTGAGGTGGGTAGGGTGATAAAGGAGGACATGAAAAAGGCTACTGTCCTTTATGAGTACTTCTGCTCTGTCTTCATAAGGGATAACTGTGAGCCCTTGCCAGAGAGAAACATAGAAATTTATGGCAGGTAAGGACGACTTGGCCCACCCAGTCTGTCCATTTTCTCTATCTGCTGCAGAAGCCACAGACCCTACTTGGTCTCTGGCTTTGTTTTCTTACCCATCACTAGGAATCCCCTATGCCTATCCCATGCATTTTTGAATTTCCCTACCAAATTTGCCCTCACCACCTCCACAGGGAGGCCATTCTATGCCTCCACCACCATTTCTGAGAAGAACTACTTTCTCATGTTGCCCCTTAGTCTGCCTCCTTCCAGCCTCATGTCCTGATCTCTTGTTCTAGAACATCTCTTTTTCTGAAAGATGCTACCCTCCTATACCTTACTTATGCCCTTGAGATATTTGAAAGTCTCTTTCAAATCCCCCTCTCTCTTCTCTTCTCCAGGGTATACATATTGAGGACCTTTAGTTTCTCCTCATATGACTTCTGGTGCAGGCCCTGCAACATTTTTGTTGCCTTTCTCTGAACTGCCTCCATCCTGTCTATGTCCTTATGGAACTACGGCCTCCAGAACTGGACACAGTACTCCAGATGAAGTCTCACTAATAATTTGTACAGAGGCATCATCACCTCCTTTCTTCTGCTGGTGATCCCTCTTCCTGTGCACCCCAGTACCACACTGGCTCTCCCCACAGCCTTGGCACTTTGTTTGGCCACCTTTAGGTCATCTGATATGGTTACCCCCAGATCCCTTTCCTGTTTGGTGGCCATTGGTATCTCTCCTCTCATCATGTAAGCCTCCCCTGGGCTTGTGTGCCCCAAATGCCGATTTTGCACTTTTTTGCATTGAATTTTAGGTGCCACACTCGTGACCATTTACCTAGGTCCCTCCTAATTTTTTCCACCCCTTCTGGAGTGTCTGCCCTGTTTCAGATCTTAGTGTCATCTGCAAAGAGGCATACCTTTCTTCCAGCCCCTCCACAATGCTGCTTATGAAGACATTGAATAGGACTGGTCCATGAAATGATCCCTGTGGCACCCTGCAGGTCATTCTCCTTTCCTCAGATTGAGTTCCATTTACCACCACCCTCTGTGTTGTATTATGTGGCATTACAGCAGCCAAAAAGGGGGCTCCAGAGATGATGCAGTGAGTATTTATATGCAAAAGAGTCCAGAAAGGGCTAGCAGCCCTAAAGACCGATGAGGTCCTGAGACCAGATGGAGTGCATCTGAGGTTGCCCAGGGAACTGGCAGCAGAACTGGCTAAACCCCTGGTAGGACTTTTCAATAACTCACTACAGACAGGGGTAGTTCCAAAGGACTGGAGGGTGGTGGGCATGGTTCCATTCCATGGGGTGGGAGGCAAGGAACAAGCAAAGAAGTACAGACCTGTCGTAGTTCTCTAGAAAGGAAGCTGATACAGTCACTGTTCAAGGAGGACCTTGTGGACTTCCTGGAGGGCAGTGGTCTCTAGGACAGTAAACAGCATGGGTTCGTGGCAGAGAGGTCCTGTCAGACTAACCTGATAATTGTCTTTGACAGGGTGACAAGGTCATTGAATACTGGCCATGCCATGGATCTACTCTACTTCGACTTCAGCAAGGCTTTCAACTCAAGAGTCTCACAGATGATTGCTGAAGAAGATGGAGGATCTTGGTGCGCCAAAGACATAGTAAGATGGGCAACTGTTTAAAGTGGAGGCAGTATATGGTTGTGGTAAACAGTGTCAAATCAGAAGAGAGGGAGAGCATGAGTGGGGTACCACTGGGATCTGTCCTGGTCCTCTTCAATATGTTCATCAGTGACATTGAAGAAGGAATCTGGAGCAGACTATGTCTCTTTGCAGATGACATTAAGCTCTGTGGGAGGGTGGATAGTGACTAGGGAATCAGGAAAAAGCAGAGTGACCTGCAAAGACTAAAAAGGTGGTCTAAGATTTGACAGTTGAAGTTCAGTGCCATGAAGTGCAAGGTGATTCATCTTGAGAAAAAGAACCCCAGGGCAAAGGACTGCATGAGTTGGATAAGAGTAGTATGGCTCAGGACCAGGGCATAGGAGTTATCTATAATGACTACCTCAAACTATCAAGCCAGTACAGCAAGGCCTATAGTAGGATAAATAGGATGTTGAGGTGTATCGGGAGGGGTATTGACAGCAGGAGAAAAGAGGTAATACTACCTCTTTACAGATCGTTGGTGAGGTCACATCTGGTGTACTGTGCCCTGTTTTGGAGTTCTCAACTCAGGAAAGATGAGAACAAGCAGGAGATGGTGCAGCAAAGGGTGATAAAGATGATTAAGTGCAGGTCTTGTGAAGAGCACTTCAAAGCACTAAATATGTACTCGCTGGAGACCAGATGAATGAGGGGAGATATAATAAAGACCTTCAGGTCCTTAAAAGGAATAAACAAGGTGAACTGCAGGAAATTATTTTGCATTAGTAACAGTTCAAGGGTACGACTGGAAACTGACAGGAGAGAGGTTTGAGAGGGATATGAGAGTTTTACCAAAAGGGTGGTGTAACCTTGAAACAGTCTACCAACCAAGGTGGTGGGTGCCAAACCCTTAATGG
Organism: Neoceratodus forsteri; assembly: GCA_016271365.2. NCBI lineage: Eukaryota > Metazoa > Chordata > Ceratodontiformes > Ceratodontidae > Neoceratodus > Neoceratodus forsteri. The sequence continues at coordinate 1,060,410,869 of CM028135.1, forward strand.
TTTCATGCAATGATGGGACAGGGTGACGTGTATAGTGGTTACTCAGTGCAGTAGTAGTAATGAGGGGACCATAGGGGTGGTTAGTGAGAGCTTAGTACCCTGTATGGACAATAGGTCCTGTTGTTTTGATAGGGCACTCTGGGCAGACTGAATGGACCATCAGCCTTTTTCTGCCATAGTTGTCCATGTTTCTGGCTCAGTGTACTTATAGCCTCCCTTGTAAGAGGAAGGCCATCTGTTTTAAATAGGTCTTCATCCTACCAAAAGGCTCCCCAGTCTCCTAGAAAGCAAAAACCTTCTTCAGTGTACCCCTCTTTTAACCAATTTTTGAACTGGAAGATTTTCAGCGTCCTTGCCTCTTTCCTCCTATGTACTGTGAGGGCCTCCAAGAAGGTCACAATACTGCCAACCCCTTAAATTGAGTACTAGTATTCTAAAGCAATCCTGTACTGCTCATGGTGGCTTTACTACCAGATCATTTGTTCCAGTTTGGACAATAGCATCTGCACACCCTCCCACTTCTGTAACCAACCTGCCCTATCATATAGAGAACCCTATTTGATGTCATTCAAGGGAAGACAGTGCACAACCCTCCCCAACTGGTCTGCAGCACAGACCACTGTCTCAGTACCCCTAACTATGGAATCTTCCACTAAGAGCATTTTCCTCCTAGTCTTTCTCTTTTGACTGCACCCCCACCACCACCACACACACAGCAAATGTAGCTGCTTTAGGGGCTCTGGAAGCAGCAGGATGTGCTCCTGGCAAGCACCACATTCAGTAGTGGTGAGAACATTTTTTGTTGCTGTTCCAGAGTCCCTTCTCTCTCTTATGGTTGCCAACCCCCGTTGCATATCCTTAAAGGATGCAGAAAGAAAGGATCATCAGCAGCACCCCTGTTCCCACTCCCATCTGCTGTGCAGCTGATGCATTATGGCCCATGTTGCAGCCAGCTTTTAGTGGCAAGCTGCCAACTTCCTGCAGACTAGCCATCGTCCACACTGTACAGAGTACCCTGGAGGAGTGTGGCACCACAAGTCCTGCAGCTGATTGAATCCCCTCCCAAGGTCGAGTTGCATTATATGTATGGGGAGGGTATAAATTCTACAGTGATTGAGGGTTTGGGGAATATGGGATACAGCGAGACATTATGGGTCCAGTTAATAATGGATGGAGTAAGGAATATTGAGATAGGGATGATATGAAGACCTCCCTCTCAGAATGAGGAATCTGGTGAGAAATTAAGGGAGGAAATTAAGAGAGTAGCAAGGTGAGGGAAGGTGCTGTTAATGGGGGACTTCAGTTTGCTGGACATAAATTGGAAGATCCCAATAGTAGCAAATGCAAAAACCCAACAGCTACTGAAGACTTTTCAAGTATTCTTGGTACAGATGGTGAATGAACCTACCAGGGAAGCTGCCATCCTGGATTTGAGATTTACTAACTAATAATATTTGGGTGGTATTGGTGAAGGAGTTGTTAGGTACCAATGACCATAAAACAGTTTGGTTTTAATATCAAAATGGAAGCAGTCTGGAATAGCGATGCTTGGAGTTGACCAAGTCCAATCTGATTTTAGAAACATCTGAATCCCAATCCAATTCAGTTTCCAATCCTAAAAGGATCTAAAGACTGGATTTAGGATTCGAATTTGGGGGAAAATTGTTTAACCAGGAAAGGCACACTAAGCTGGATCTTGTTTCCAGGTGTGACCTGGGAGCACAAGGAAGTTAAGTGACTTGCTCAGGGTCATACAGTAGGCAAGTGGGGGGCTGTGAGATTCAAACCCAGGTCTCCAGGTTTGCAGCTCAGAGCCCTAAACCTCTATGCTATACTGCCTCCTGAAATCCTAAATGCCTATGTAAAATAGGTTTTAGGATTCACTTTTGGATTTAGGGTTTTTGGACTGCAGATCTGAAAATCCTAGATCCAGAAATCAGACAGAATCCGTCAAATCCGATTTCCCTTCAGTGGATTCTGAGCAGCCCTAGTTGGGAGTTAGTCTGGATCATGGTGCTAGACTTTAGGAGGTTGATTTTTAAAGTTTGAGGGAGATGTTAGAGAAGGAACTGAAGGGGGCCGATTTGGCAGATGGAGTGGAAGTTTAGGAAAAAATGGGTTGGCAGAGCTTACAAAGTTAATCATGAGGCTAGTAAGGAAGAAGAGACATTAACAACCGTTAGGGTTTAATAAAGATGTTAGAGAAGCTGTGAGAGCAAAAAAGAGGGCATTTAGAAGATACAAAGCTAATCCAATAGAGGAGTATAAAATGGAATACCAAAGCAGAATGAAGAAGGCTACATCAGGCAAGAGTTGGACACTGCAGAGGGTATGAAGATCAGCACTAAAACCTTCAGGTACATACAGGAAAAATAGGGGGGGACTAATTAATCTAACAAGCATTTGTCAATGCTGAATGTTTGCTTGCTGGCATTGGCAGTGGTAATGTAGAAGTTACAGAGCTGCGTAATAGGAATGGCAGTGAAGTACTGAACTGAAGCCAACCCCACCACCACCCTGCAGAGGGTGACAGGCATTGGGGTGTGCATTTGGGTTGTCAGGCATAACGGCCTCGCCATTTCACCACACCCCACCCTGCAGACACTGACCGTTGTCCGCGGTGTTCATAGGGTCTTTGGCCCCTATCGCACCCATTTCATTAGGAAATGCGGTGAGATGGTGCGATATAGAGAGAATGGGGTGAACTTTGGGGCTGAAGAGTCCAAGGCATACCTCGATGCCTCTCACTGGCTGCAGGGTGTGGAATGGTATGAGCATTACAGGCAAGAATCCCAAGTCACACCCTGATGCCTGTCATTCTCTACAGGGTTGGGCGTTATGGTTGGAAACCCTAATACCTCAGGCATTCGTTGGTGTTTTCACTCCAAATTTTCAACATGTTTTTGTGACCCCACCTCATGAACAGGGGATTTTAGTTTTGTTAGCGGCTACTGCTTATGCACAACAACTCTGACATTTAGCACCACAGGGTGCAAAAACATTCTGAACAGGATGTAAAAAATGACAGCTGTACTGTTCATGGGGAGGTGTAAAAAATGGCAATGTTGCAGATCTGCAGTAAAAATATTTAAAAAAATGGTGAAGTCATGAGCATACATAGAAACTGTGCAACGCACACCTGTAATATAATTAGGTTGGGGATTTTTTACAGCAGATTGTCAACTCAGGCATTTTGGTGCCTCCGATCATGAACAGTGTCGCTGTAATTTTCTTTATCTGTGCCGAACAATGATTTCCCACAGCGACCATGCATCTCAGCGCTGAAAGTGTGAAAACACACTTCAGCCATGTTGTGAAAAATGACAGCTGTACTGTTCATAAGGAAGTGTGGAAAAAATGCCACTGGTGAAAATCTGGACTGAAAATATTACAAAGTCGAACTTACGAGGGTGCGTGGAAACTGCGCATTGCTCACTTGTAACACAGTCATTTTATGGACTTTTGTCACCAAATTTTCAACATAGCCATTTTAAGACCTCTGCTCATGAACAGTGTAACTGTGATTTTCTTAATCTGTCCTAAACATTGCTTTCGCACACCAACAGCACCATTGTGCGCTACATGTGCGAAAACACATTTTGGGCGACATATGAAAAATGGCAGCTGTACTGTTCATAAGGAAGTGTAATAAAATGGCAATGTTGAAAATCTGGAGTGAAAATAAATTTGCAAACTTACGAGCATGCATAGGAACTGCACAACGCACGCTCGTAAAACAGTCATTTTAGGGATTTTTCACCAAATTTTCAACATAGCCATTTTAAGACCTCTGCTCATGAACAGTGTCACTGTGATTTTCTTAATGTGTCCCATACATTGATTTTGCACATACTGCCATTAGCCTTACAGGCGAGAACACATTTTGGGCAAGATGTGAAAAATGACAGCTATACTGCTCATAAGGAGGTGTGGTAAAATGGCAATGTTGAAAATCTGGAGTGAAAATATTGAAAATTCGCGAACTTACGAGTGTGCGTAGGAACTGCGCAATGCACCCTCGTAAAACAGTCATTTTTAGGAATTTTTTCACCAAATTTTCAACATAGCCATTTTAAGACCTTTGCTCATGAACAGTGTCACTGTGACTTTCTTAATTTGTCCCGTACATTGATTTCGCACACCGACGTGCCATTGTAACGCTACATGTAGGAAGCAGGCGTTTTGGGTGAGATGTGAAAAATGACAGCTATACTACTCATAAGAAGGTGTGGTAAAATGGCAATGTTGAAAATTTGGAGTGAAAATATTGAAAATTTCGCGACTTACGAGCCTATCGTAGGAACTACGCAATGCACTGTAAAGTCATTTTAGGAATTATTTCACCAAATTTTCAACATAGCCATTTTAAGATCTCTGCTCATGAACAGTGTCACTGTGATTTTCTTAATTTGTCCGTACATTGATTTACTTTAGCCGACCTGCATGTATAAGCTACATGAGCGAAACACATTTTAGGAGATGTGAAAAATGACAGCTGTACTACTCATAAGAAGGTGTGGTAAAATGGCAGTGTTGAAAATCTGGGTGAAAATATTGAAATTTTGTGAACTTACGAGCCTGCGTGGGAACTGTAATGCACCCTAAATAAAACAGTCAGTTTTGGGAATTTTGGCAACAGGTTTTCAACATGGGGTTTTGGGACCCCTTCTCATGAATGATGTCACTGTCATGGTGGTATTCTGGCCTGAAGGGTGATTTCGCGGTCACTGCACAGGTCACTGCATGAAATCACCCTTCGAGACCAATATCCGCCATGACAGTGACATCATGAAAAAGTCTAACCATTTGTATAAGAAAATCCCAAAAACTCCGAGATATGCAATAAAGTTGAAACCCCTATGTAACCCATTATACAGCTTACCGGCATTTCCTCAGTTCGCGGTCGGCTTTGAAGAGTGCAAGCGTGTTCCGGTCCACGCAAGATCATCGCACGGAGACCGGAGGTAGAGGTATGGGTTGAGGGGGTGTGGGAAGAAACTAGTGCGCAGTGGGTGGGTGCGGGTTGTGGAAGGGGGTTGGGAGGCAGCGCCAGGACAGTTTTATTTACAGGTTTAAAAAAAAAAAAAAGATGTTGTGGGGCGTTTGCCATGCTGGGGTGTAGACTCCCAGCATGGCACAGGGCATAAGGCGTTCAGCTTGACGAGGATGGAGCACCCATGACCAAGAGACCTGGTGCTTGCCACGCTGGGTGGGCTCAGCATGGCACCTACACATCTGGGGGGTGGGGGCGCAGCTCAGCAACTGGGGAGGCGCAGCTCAGCCGACAGGGTTGGGCACCCTGTCGGCTATACAGTGCGGGGGCGCGCACATCTGTCTGTGCGTGGGGGGGGCTGTGCATGAGCAGCCGATATCTTATCGGTGTTCACTCAAGCATAGCTCCCCCTTTCAACTGTATGCCACTGCATTTTGGAGCCTGTCATAGACAGCTCCAAAATGCATTGGCTTACAGGGGACGCGCCTGCCAGCTCACTGACTGAATTGGAGGAGGAGGTGACACACCTCCGAAATCTCCGATGAAGGCACTATGTTTCTTGCACATGCGTGCAAGCAAACATAAAAATGGGTGAAAAGAGAAGAGGAAGGTAAAGAAAGAGCAGGCATCCTGAAGAAATATGTTTGTTCTATGTTCATGTTCAAGGAGAAGGGGCCAACGCCAGATGTGCCAAGGAAACAAGGAGTAAGGTAATGAATAAGGACCCCATTTCAGGGGACAGGGAGTGGGGAGAAGGAATAAGGACCCCATTTCAGGGGACAGGGAGTGGGGAGAAGGAATGAGGATCCCATTTCAGGGGACAGGGAGTGGGGAGAAGGAATAAGGACCCCATTTCAGGGGACAGGGAGTGGGAGAAGGAATGAGGATCCCATTTCAGGGGACAGGGTGGGGAGAGGAATAAGGACCCCATTTCAGGGGACAGGGAGTGGGGAGAAGGAATAAGGACCCCATTTCAGGGGACAGGGAGTGGGGAGAAGGAATAAGGACCCCATTTCAGGGGACAGGGAGTGGGGAGAAGGAATAAGGACCCCATTTCAGGGGACAGGGAGTGGGGAGAAGGAATAAGGACCCCATTTCAGGGGACAGGGAGTGGGGAGAAGGAATAAGGACCCCATTTCAGGGGACAGGGAGTGGGGAGAAGGAATAAGGACCCATTTCAGGGGACAGGAGTGGGAGAAGGAATAGGACCCCATTTCAGGGGACAGGGGAGTGGGGAGAAGGAATGAGGATCCCATTTCAGGGGACAGGGAGTGGGGAGAAGGAATGAGGACCCCATTTCAGGGGACAGGGAGTGGGGAGAAGGAATGAGGATCCCATTTCAGGGGACAGGGAGTGGGGAGAAGGAATAAGGACCCCATTTCAGGGGACAGGGAGTGGGGAGAAGGAATGAGGATCCCATTTCAGGGACAGGGAGTGGGGAGAAGGAATAAGGACCCCATTTCAGGGGACAGGGAGTGGGAGAAGGAATAAGGACCCCATTTCAGGGGACAGGGTGGGGAGAAGGAATGAGGATCCCATTTCAGGGGACAGGAGTGGGGAGAAGAATGAGGACCCCATTTCAGGGGACAGGAGTGGGGAGAAGGAATGAGGACCCCATTTCAGGGGACAGGAGTGGGGAGAAGGAATGAGGACCCCATTTCAGGGGACAGGGAGTGGGGAGAAGGAATAAGGACCCCATTTCAGGGGACAGGGAGTGGGGAGAAGGAATGAGGATCCCATTTCAGGGGACAGGGAGTGGGGAGAAGGAATAAGGACCCCATTTCAGGGGACAGGGAGTGGGGAGAAGGAATGAGGATCCCATTTCAGGGGACAGGGAGTGGGGAGAAGGAATAAGGACCCCATTTCAGGGGACAGGGAGTGGGGAGAAGGAATAAGGACCCCATTTCAGGGGACAGGGAGTGGGGAGAAGGAATAAGGACCCCATTTCAGGGGACAGGGTAATAGAACTAGAAGGATTAAATGTACTGAATGTGGGTAAGTCTATGGGCCCAGATGGATTGCATCTTAGGGTGCTTAAGGAGTAGAGGCAGTTACTAGTGGAGCCACCAGATCTTTTCAACAGCTTGCTAGAAGTGGGGCTGGTACCCAGAGATAGGAGAACAGTAAATGTGGTTCCACTACATAAGAGCAGGAGCAGGGATGAACCGTGAAATTACAGGCAGTTAGTCTAACATCTATTGCAAGTAAGCCACTTGAGGTAATCAAAACAGAAAGACTAGTACGCTTCCTAGAGACACGGACTACTGGATAGAAAACAGTGTGGGTCCTCAGGTGGCAGGTCTGGTCAGACAAACTTGACAGAATTCTTAGATTGGGTAATGGGCCGTGGACATAGGACAAGCGATGGGTGTACTGTATCTTGACTCTGGAAGAGCCTTCCACTCTGCTCCACATGGAAGGTTAGTAAAGAAAATGTATGAGCTGGGGTCGGGGCACAAAATCACTAGATGGGTGAGAAATTGACAATGTGGCAGAACCCAGAGGGTGTAGTAAATGGGGAAATCTCAGGTGTTAGAGAAGTAACAAGTGGGGTGCCACAGGGATTGGTTTTGGGCGCCGTTAGCTTCAGTAAATTTATCTGTGACATAGAGGCTGGACAACAGGTTAACATATCTATTGTTTTTCCTTTTGCTTAATGCCTGGGTTGTTTCAGTTTTATGCACTTTATCTCCACTACGCTTTTAATGTCTGGCTTGTTTCATCCTCCTCTTCCCTGTCTTCTCTCTTCCACCATCTACTGTTCTCCCGCCCCCCATCAGTCTCCCCCCATCCCCTACACTCCCTTCCCTCATTCCTCCTTCAATCCTTGGTGTCAAATTATTTCTCCTCCATGACTCCACCTTGAAGCACTCTTGTGCTTGCTGTCCCTTTTCTCCCCTTACCCTGCCCCTGCCCTCTCCTCCAGTCAGCATCTTGGCTCCATAAAGCTCCTTGTTTTTGTTTTTTTTTGCTGTTTGTGGCAGCAGGTACCACTGAACTTAATCCTGCCCTATCACAACACTGCTCTTTCAACTTCCCAGAGGATTAACGGTTGCCTGTTTGTACATCTGAAGCCTCTTCCCAAAAATTGACCAACTACAACCTATCATGCTTAACCTACAGTCAGATATTTTATTTTATTCTTTGATAACCGGGTAAGGCCCACTTGGCACAGGTGCCTGTTTTCAGGGGGTGACCTGGGAGCACTGGGGAGGTTAAGTGACTTGCTCAGAATCGCATAGTATGCAAGTGAAGGTTGTGGGAATCAAACCCAGGCCTGTCTGCTGGATGTACCAAGCTCATTTACAGCTCATTACTCTAACCTCTAGGCTGTACTGCCATCCCCATGTACTTGTCATATCTGAATCTTGGCTCTTCTCTAAGGTCCAGGACTCTGCTTTGGCTATTCCTGGTTACACCTTAGCAAGGCAGGATCACATAAAGAGGGAGCAATGATGTTGCAGTTTACATGTCCACCAGCATCCAGTCTATGACTGCAGCTTGCTGTTTCTTCCACTTTCTCCTATGAGCTGCCCCTCAGACTCTCCCTTCCCTTCTCCATCTTTATTGCTGGTGTTTATTGCTGTCCTGAGTTGTCCTCTAGTTACTGAGCTCCTTTACTCTATTTGTTCTAATTCTTCCAGAGGTGAACTGCTAATCCTTGGTGACATTCAGCTGGCTTTCCCCCACTGCAAATAAATGTTCACAGAATGTAAAATCCCTCCAGTTGACTCAGTTAATTTCAGATCCCACACAATTAAATTTTAACTCTTTCAATCACTCTCTATTAGAAAGGGTACCCTCATCCCATCCCCGCCATACTGTGGATGCAGGTATCCTTCCTTACGCCCTCAGTGACCATCATATGGTTTACAATGTGCACAAAATACATTGTCCTATGCCCCCCCAAAATTCATCTATCTCAACTGGACTTGTCCTCCCTCGTAGCTGACCGATGGGCATCTGATTAGTCCCCCATCTCTACAGCCAATAATATAAATTATGCCTTCCAATACTTTTAGTCCAAATTTATGGCTGCATAGGATCGTCATGCACCCCTGAGGAAAAGCAGAGTAAGGGGATCCCATCTTCCCTGGAAAACAGCTAAGTTGTTAGCTTGCCTCTGTACTAGAGATCTTGTCAGGTGATCCTGTAACATCATTAGTTACCAGCTTCATAATGGCTGTACCAAAGCCATCAGACTTATGAAGTCTTGAGTATTGTGTATGCACATTCCAGGACAACATTAATCGCCCCTCCAAATTCTGGAAGGTTATCCATTCCCTTTTCTCCCCTCTGATTCAGTTTCCCTCCCCTGTTCTTAAGGGTGATGACTCCCTCATCTCTGACGCTTCTACTGTTGCCTCTTCCTTCAACTCCTACTTCACCTCTTTTGCTGTCTCTCTCTTACCTTCCTCCCCCTCCCACTTCTATTCACTCCCTCTGCCTTCCCCCTCTCTCTTGTTCCTTCTCTTCTACCACTCCCTCTACTTCCCTTAATGCCCTGCTTACCCTTAAAGTGGCACTATCAGGCTTTGGTGGTATTTTTTCCACCTCGCAATCCTGGTGGTGTTTGCTCCTCACGTTCACAGAGAAAGCACACCTGGGTACCCGATTACTGAAAAAAATAAAAAAAATGATGTTTTTAACCCCGTATTACTTTTTAGCCGGGACTGCTAATTCTCCCTACGCCTACAGCCTGGCACGTTCACAAGTGTTCTTGGTGCCAGAGCACCTGTAGGCTCGTTCATGAGCATTTTCATTTTTTAAGAAGGCATATGAGTTTATTTAGAGTTCTAAATCTGTAGGGATCAACAAGCCTGGCAATGTAAGACTTTCCTTGAAACGAGCAGTATATCCCACAGAAAAAACACTTTGAAAAGTGAAGCTGTGACAGGTTAGCATGGTACAGTGAAGCTTGCCACGATGAAATCCAATTCTGCAGCATGCTGCAGCAGAGTTACTGTGGAAAACAATGTAATTTTAATTTCAATGTGTCCCTTTTTTCATGCAGGAAACTGTGATATTCACTTCATCCTGGCAGTGTCACATTTTCCTGCATGACAAAAAGGATTAATTCCCATTGAAATTACATTGTTTACTGCAGTAACTCTGCTGCAGCATACTGCAGAATGCCTTAGAAGTGGGTTTCATTCTGGTGAGCGTCACTGTATATCTCAGTAGGATTTTTCCTGTCAGGGGCCTCAGTCTCATAGTTAACCATGCCAGTACGTCTAAGAACTTTATAAGGCCCTTGCCACTTCATTAACAGTTTATTTTCTGTTGTGGGTAACAGTAACAAAACCTTTTCACCTGGCTTACTTTTTCTTTTACCCCATGGTCATAATATACCTTCTGCTGCTTTTGGGCCTCTTCCTGATTACTATGGGCAATTTCAACATATTTTGCCAGCTTCTTTCTTGGGGCACACATGTATGATGTTATAGATTGTTTCTGAGTAGGCTTGTCTTCCCACATTTCTTTTATCATATCCAGTGGCCCTCTTGACTGTCTACCATACAGCATTTCAGATGGTGAAAACCCAGTTGATGCCAGTGGCACTTCTCTGTAGGCAAAAAGTAGGTAAGGCAAGTATTGGTCCCAGTCTTTCCCTTCTCCTTTACAAACCTTTTTAACATGCGTTTTAGGGTTTGAATAAAATGCTCAACAAGACCATCTGTCTGAAGGCGTTAGGGGGAGGTTCTTATGGCAGCGATACCTAGTAGTCTGTACAGCTCCTTCAGTAATGCAGCACCAAAATTACTACCCTGATCAGTAATAATTTCTTTAGGTATGCCCTCTCTACGGAAAATTTTAGCATGCTCTGCTGCAACTTTTGGGGCTGTAACAGTATGCATTGGAACTGCTTCTGGGTATCAAGTAGCACAGTAGCATACTACCAGGATAAATCTATTATCCTTTTTACTTTTGTCTAAAGGACTGACCACATCCATTGCAATTCTCTCAAAAGGCACACCTATCAAGGGTAGGGGCACCTTGTCTTTTCTAGTGACTGGGGCTACTTTCTGACACAGCACAGGAATTACAATAGATAGCAACATCTTCATGAATTCCAGGTCAGTAAAATCTATACAGCAATCTGGCAAGGGTGCGGTCCCTCCCTGAGTGACCAGCCATAGGACTATCACGTGCTTTCTGTAATAACTCTGTTCTATACTTTTGTGGTACAACCAGTTGTTCTGTTTGTTCCTGTGTCTGAGGTTTAACCCAAACTCTGCATAGCAACCCATTACATTTTTTAAACATTGGTTCACCCTGTTTTGGTTTCGCCCCCAGCTGCGTAAAATAACCCTGGAGAGAAACATTGTTCGCTTATTCTGAAACAAAATCACAATTAGTTATCAATTTAGTTTCAGCATTTTCATATTTTAAACCTTCATGTCCATCAGTCATTTGTTGCCACAGTTTCTTCAGGCTTCATCTTTCTTTCCTGAATTTCTGGATCTTTGAGCTGTGCTCAAACAAGTCTGAATCAAAATCACTGAAAGGAAAAGTGTCCTCGCTGTCTGAAATTTTCTTTTCCTGAGCTCTTGTCATCACTGCTGCTGAAACATCAGGATTTACTCCCTCTTTGATTATCTTAGTAAATATTGGAAAGTCATTTCCAGTAATCACAGGTACAGGTAACTTAGGTACTACCCCCACTTTCATTTGGTGCGACACACCCTTAATGGTCAGAGTCACTTGGGTGGTGGGATAGCATTGAGTGTCCCTGTGAATGCAGATGACACCAGTATCTGGTCCTTTTGCACAGTGTTTTCCCAGCAATTTAACACGCACTAGCGTCTGTCTGCTTACTGAATTGATAAGTCCCTTCACAGTCTTATTCCCCACCTTCACATCTATTAAGTACTTGCCCCAATTTGCCATGGACAAATCTGCTCCAATGCTACTCTCCTTACTATGGCAGTTTCTTGCAAAATGGCCTGGCTTATTACAGTTATAGCAGATAATGTCTGTGGGCACAGATTTGTTACCCACATGAGAGTTCTTATCAGGCTTAGAGTTTAAATGGGTAAAAGAGTGTCTTAATGGTGCTTGGATGTTACCTCGCTGCTGTGGCATCTGTCTGGCCATTTGGTAGTCCTCAACCAAAGAAATAGTCTTTTCCCCACTCTCTCGTCAGTGTTCCTTTACCCACAGCTGCACATCTGTAGGCAAGATGTTGACGAATTGCTCTATGGCAAATGTGTTGATGATCTATGGGACTGTTTTGCTCTCTGGTTGGATCCATTTTATCAGAAGTTCTCAGAGTCGGGTGAAGGCTTCTCAAGAATTGTTGACCAAGTTGTACCTCAGAGATCTAAATCTGTGCCTGTAGGTCTCTCCAGAGATGTCATACCTTTTCAGGATTTCACTTTCACCAGGCCATAATTTTCTGACTGTGCAATGTCCATAGTGCTGTAGACAAGTTGGGCTTTCCCTGTCAAGTAGGGTACCAATCTGATTGTCCATTGCTGCTTTGGCCATTGGCAGGCTGTGGCAACTGTTTCAAAAGTTGTCAGGTATGCCGCAATACCATCTGAGGGACACAACTTTGTAAGTTTAATGGCTTTTAAGTTTCTTGCATTTTGTTGCTCATCTGGATCTGTGCCAGATCCTCTGCCTTTGATAGCTTACAAGGCATCCAGCCATTGCTGCTCCTGTCCACTGCATCTCTTCTCTCATCTGCTGCTCCTGTTGTGGCATTTCTTCTTTTCACTGTGCTTCTAAACATTGAAGCTCTTTTTCTCTCCGTTTCTCCATCTCTTTTTGTTGTATAGCCCACCATTTGAAATAGTCCATCAGGCTTTCAGATTCTGTCACTGCCTGTTCTTTTTCCATAACTTATGCTGGCTGTACAATCTGATCTTGGGCTTTTGTCTCTGCTAGTTTGGCTGCCATTTTCCTGGTAACCACTCCTGGACTTGCTGCTGTAGAATCCATACCTTTCTCTGTGCTTCCCTGGTACTAGGTACAGTACCTACGCACAAAACTCCTGCCTTACGGTATGCATGGCTTAAATCCCACTTAGGCTGACACCATCTGTCATCGAAACACAGGTCAGGAAGCATAGGGAAAACCAGGAGGAATTGTAGAATTCACCAAAAATATTTATTTACAGTAGCAGTAACAAAAAAATAGACTTGTTCAGAATAACTATGTACAAAGAAAAAAAAACAGTAGTTTTCCTTGAGTCTCTGTGTCCTATTTTCTTCTACTCTTTCTTGCAGTTGCAGCTTAGCTCTTACAAGCCCTTTCAACTCCCCTTCTTAGCAGGCATCCTGTTTTGTAACTATCAGGCAGGAGCTGCTAGAACACCGTGTGCTTCTTGAGGGGCCTTTTTTGCAACTTTTGCAAAAGGCTCAAAGATTTGCACTAAAGTAACCTCTAGTTGACAATAGCTTTTTGCAGTCATGTCAAAATACAATTATATACAGTTCAACAGTAATGCTATGCATTTTCCAAACAAAAGGACCCCCCCAATATCAGTTACATTTCCATACAATGATCTGCACATATTTTTATATTAGTAGATATGCAAGGGAGGAAAAGACAGACAGCAAGAGAATACTGAGATACAGTGAGAGGCAAAGAATTGCGAGACTGTTCAGGTTGATCAAGTCCGAAGTCTCACAGGAAAATTTTGGTTGTGCAACCAGACAAATAGACAGGAAAGGAACCGATCCTTGCATTTTAAACTCTTTCTCTAACAACTGAGACAGGGTTCTATTCTACCCTGTCACACTGCCCATGGAGAGACTGTTTTAAAGATGATTCTCCCTATTTTTGACTATGCTGATATAGTTTACAGTGGAGCTTCCAAATCATCCATTGCCTGACTGGAACTCTTCTTTCACTCTTTCTGTTGTTTTACCTTAGACTGTTCCACTGGTACCCATCACTGCTCACTCAAGACTGCCCTTTCACCCAGGCACCTTTCCCATTGTGCTTCCTTTTTTCCAAATTCTGGTTTGGTTCCCTTCCTGTCTGCCTTACCTCCCTACCATCCTGTCCCCCTCTTTCCTCTTACCCTCTCTGCTGCAGTGTCTCCCATTTCCTTTCTATTCCACCTAGGAGATCTACTGTTGGACAAACTGTCTTCTCATATTGCTTTCCTAAATGCTGGTTTGCCATTCCTCTGTCAATCTGACCTACCTCTTCTGCTTTCTTTCTTAAAGGGGAAGTCTCCCATAGTTTCACACCCATATTTTCCCAACTCCTTATGTGTAACTGTTGTGTGCCTCCTCCAGTTGCCAACAGTCATATTGCTGTCCAAATCTAGATTATAAATAACAATATACAGCCCCAGAAGTTATTGTGTTTGTCCTCTATTTTACCATCAATGCTGCTGGAGGATGATGTCATCAGAGCAACAGATAATGGTGCTGCACTAAATGCTGTTCCACCAGTAAACAGAACCCACAATGTTTGGTTCCCTACTTGAGTAATGGGGGAACCCTTTAAGTGTTGTGCACATCCTGACATGCAGGTCTAATAGGAACTAGGACCATATGAGTGTGATGCAGCACTGATTTGACATGTATATACAGTATGCCTATAAGGAAGTGCCTGTATGTGTTGTGTTAATGTTTCTGTTAGCAAAAACAGTTTACTCAATAAATGACTCTGGGTACAACAAGAGTCTTAAGTGGTATTATATAGCTGTTGTATTATGTCCTGTGTGTGTGTTAGCATTCTCTGTTTTGATTGACACCAGCAGTGAGACACAATCTTGCAAAAATGCCCCTTTCCCTTTGTAACTAGGCAGTCAGTGATTGGATGGCTGATGTAAGGCAATAAAGAGTTCAGCTATAACAAGGAATAGGTTACCAGGACAACACCAGCTGCAGCATATGGAAGAAAGGTAATCTAGTGGTCAAAGCACAGGCATAAGAACTGGGAAACTCAGGTTAAAATCCTGCTGAAGTCCCTTACTCTCTAACCCTTAACGAGTTCCCCTGACCTCCTTGTGAACTGTGATGGCCCCTCAGGTCCATGACTTTAAAAGTGCCCCATTCCCATTATAAATCATTAGCAGTGATGTGAGAAACATAGAAACACAGAATTTTACGGCAGATAAGGACTGCTTGGCTCACCCAGTCTGCTCATTTCCCTAACTAATGGATAAGCTGCAGATCCTGGTTAACCTGCAGCCTACTTCTTCTTACCCCAACCCCCTAGAATTGCCTTATGACTGTCCCATGCATGCTTGAATTCCACCACTGTTTTTGACTCCACAACCTCCTCTGGCAGGCTGTTCCATGCATCCACAACCCTCTCTGTGAAAAAAATACTTCCTTAATTACCTCTGAGCTGCCCCTCTATCTTCAAATTGTGCCCCCTTGTTCTTGTACAACTCTTTTTTTGAAAGATGCTACCCTCTTGGACTTTGTTGATTCCCTTGAGGTACTTGAACATTTCTATCATGTCCCCCCTCTCCCTCCTTTCCTCGAGGCTATACATATTAAGCTCCTTAAGTCTCTCTCTTCATATGTCTTCCAGTGCAGACCCTGCACCATTTTGTTGCCCTCCTCTGACAGCTTCCATCCTGTCTATGTTTCATGGGAGATTGGGTCTCCAGAACTGCATGCAGTACCCAGATGGGGTCTCACCAGCTGCCTGTACAGAGGGATAATAACTTCCTGTTTTCTACTGGTGATGCCTCTCCTATGCATCCCAGTATCCCCCAGCCCTCCTTGCTGCCTTCTCGACATTGCTTGCCCACCTTTAGGTCATCTGATATGACTACCCCAGGTCTCTTTCCATTTTTGTTGTTGTTAGTATCTCACCCCCATTGTGTACTCTTCCTTGGGTTTTTGTCTCCCAGGTGCATTACCTTGCACTTCTTAGCATTGAATCTAAGCTGCCATACATTTGACCATTCCTCTAACCTTGCCAAGTCCCTTCTCATCCTTTCCACCCCATCTTGTGCATCAACTCTGTTGCAGATCTTTGTGTCATCTGCAAAGAAACATACTTTTCCTTCCAGTCCCTCTGCAATGTCACTTATAAAGACATTGAAGAGGACCGGTCCTAATACTGAACCCTGCGGTACCCCACTAGTAACCCCTCTTTCTTCAGAGTGGACTCCATTTACTATTACTATCTGTGTCCTATTCTCCAGCCAATTCTTTACCCAGGCTATCATCTTGGGACCCACTCCCAGGCTGGCTAACTTGTATATTAATCTTTTGTGTGGGACTGTGTCAAATGCCTTGCTAGAGACTAGGTAGGCCATGTCCACAGCCCCTCCCTGCTCTACTACTTTGGTCACCCAGTCAAAGAAATCTATTGGATTTGTCTGGCATGACCTTCCTGCTACAGCACTTCACTTTGAAGGTACTGAAACTAGCTGTGACAGCACCCCCCCTTTTGTAATGCCAGCATTTGAAGTAGGATGTCCCTAACAAATCAAATGCTACATTTCAGCTGTTGTAGGTAAAGAAACTAATCAGTCTGTGTTTGTAGTACTCTGTATTTATTTAGCTCATTCCTCCCATGTCATATGCATTCTGTGTCTTGGTATTTCCAGTCAGAAACCCAGATGTAAGGATCATTTGAAATGTAAAACAATGCACTTTATAAAGTAAGTGATCTAACTCTCCACTTTCAGGTTGCATAAAGGGGTTGTATAATTTGTGCAAAGGAGGAACTCAGTCTTGTGTAATCCTTTGGGAAACTGCTCAGGCCTACCTTGTAAATTAATCTTCTCAAGGGTGTTCACCTGGTTCAATACTGATTGACTAACTGACTGCTAGATTGATTACTTGATTCTCTGATTGATTCTTTCTACTGCTTTCCACAACATGTTGTAACTGTCTCACAGAGCGAAATAAGCAGCACAAAGAAAGATATTCTGTTTCCTGTGAATGAAATACTATTAGATGTATTATTTGCTCTGCACATGAAGTATTAAGGCTACAAGTACTACTCCCTGTGTGAGTTGCATGACAGAACTGTCTTAAGCCATTGCAAACTTAAACTAAAATCAGGATAGACAGCATTGATACCCTTATGTGTACTTCTGCACTGTTGCCGCAGTGACATCAGGGAATGGGAGGGGCTGTATTACAAGTGACCCATTTGCATGTAAATGGAGGCTTGCTTGACATTTTACTGCCTTGTGTCAGAGTCTCAGACTCTAGATATGTGTTGCAACAGCAGAAATGACTGATCCCTTATTGATATATGTACAATAACTGATGTAATGTATAATAAATACATCAGACCTATCCAAATCAGAAATATGCAGTAATCTTCTCCTTTAAATGTCTTCTTTATGACTTTTCATCTCCCCTTGCAACTATCCATGACACTCAACCTCTTAACTTCCTTCCTCCCAACTCATATTACTCTGGCCATTTTGCTCTCCTCTTCTCCCACTATACTTACTAACATATTAACATACTAATTGCCAGCAGGTTAGGCCTTACGGTCTATCAAGTCTGCTCGAACCTCAGATCCCTAGTTGGGTGCTGAGGCCCTCCCCCCCCATTGTGTTCCAGAAACCCCTATTGTCCATCCCCACCCCCCCGGGTCAGACCATCATCTGATATATCCACTTTCTGTGTCTGTCCCACCCTCTCTTGAAGCCCTCCACTATGGATCTCTGAACAGATCACCAGGTAGCACATTCAAGGATCCACCACCTCTCAGTGAAAACCTCCTCCTCTTTCCCCCTCACCTTCCACCTTCCAAATTCAAACCATGCCCTCTGGTGATACCTCCCTGCTTTAGTCTAAACATCCCCTCTGTGTTTACCCTATTTATTCCCTTGAGGTACTTGAAGACCTCAATCATGTCCCCCTGTCTCTCCTGTCCTCCAATGAAAACAGGCAGAGCTCCTCAAGTCTGTCCTCATACATCAAATCCCCTAGTCCTCATATCATCTTAGTTGCCCTCCTCTGTACCCGCTCCAGGAGCTGTATGTCCATCTTCAAGTGTGGTCTCCAGTACTGTAGAAAGTCCTCAAGGTGTGGTCTAACCAGTCCATTGTACAGTGGCAGAATCACTTCTCTGCTCCTAGAGGTGATCCCCCTTACAATGCATCCCAACATCCTGTTTGCCTTGCTAGCCAGTCTCCTGCACTGCTCAGAGTTATTCATACATGCATCCACCATGACCCTTAGGTCTTTTTACCCTGTTGAGGCCTCCAGCGCCTCCCCTCCCAGGGTGTACCTGTGTTTAGGGTTTCCCTACCCAGGATGTAACACCTTGCACTTGGTGATATTGAAATTTAATTTCCATGTGTGAGCCCAGCTTTCCAGGGTGTCCAGGCCCCCTTACAGGGCCAACCTCCCTTCTTCCCCCTCAACTACTGCTCCCATCTTGGAGTCGTCAGCAAAGAGACTCATTTCACACCCTATACCCTCCCTGATGTCTGATATGTATGCATTAAACAGGATCAGACCCAGAACTGAGCCCTGTGATACCCACTACTGATCTCTCTAGGGTTCGAGAGCTCCCCACCGACCACTACTCTCTGAGTGCGTCCAGCTAGCCAGTTTTCAATCCATCTGACTATCAAAGGGCCTACTCCCAACCCCGTCAGTTTCTCCACCAGACCATTGTGGGGGACAGAGTCAAACGCCTTGCTGAAGTCCAAGAATAATACATCCATAGGCTTTCTCCTGTCTAGTTCTGATGTTACCCATTCATAGAACTCCACAAGATTGGTTTGACATGATCTACCTGGCACAAACCCATTTTGCTGACTATCCAGACCTCCCACCTCCTCCAAGTACACCCCCAATCGTTCCTTTAGTATACTCTCCATTAATTTTCCCACCACCGAGGTCAATCTGATGGGTCTATAGTTACCTGGTACTTCCCTTGATCCCCCTTTATGGATTGGCACTACATGTGCCTCTCGCCAGTCCCTAGGTACCCTCCCTGTCTCAAGCGACCTGTTGAAAAGCTCCACCAGGGGTGCAGCCAGTATGTCCACCAATTCCCATAGTACTCTCAGATGACTGCCATCCAGCCTAGGAGATTTATCTTTCTTTAGGGCCTTAAGGGCTAACCACACCCTTTCGGTGGAGATAGCATCATCCATCTCCTCCACCTTTCTGGCCTTTTTATCCTTATCCTGATGTGACACCCCTGGGGTAGCTCTCCCTCCCTCTTGCTCCATTTCTGTTGCTCCCCTGATCCCACTCACCACCACTTCTATCCCCATTGTGTCTTGCTTTGTAGATATCCCATCCCCCTCCCTAGTGAACACAGAGGCGACGTACTCATTTAATACCTCAGCCTGGTCCCTCGCCTCTTCCACCCACCCTCCTTCTGATCTCAATCTGCCAAGATGGCCCCAATGTACCGGAAGAGCCCCTTTTCCCCTCCCTCATCCCCTGTGCCAGCCGCTGCTCTTTACTGGACTTTGCCTCCGCACCATCCAGGTGACATTTCTAGATGCAAGATGGTACCTTTCCTTTTCCCTATCCCCTTTTGTTGTTTTGTATTTTTTGTAGGCAGCCTTCTTTTCTCTGACCACTACCTGAACCTCACTGGACCACCAGCATGGTTTATGTGACCTTGCTCCCTTATGTTTCACCTTAGTGCAGGTCCTGACTGCCTCATGAAGTCCCCATTTTATGACCTCCTATCTCTTTTCCACATTTGTCATTGATGTAATCCACTTCAAGTGATCCTTGAGAATATTTCCCATGCCCACAAAGTCTGCCCCTGAAGTCCACTGCCAGTGTCCTAGATCTCTCCCCTCTCCCCTCTCCCCCCATGCTTATTTGTAACCAGACAGTATTGTGGTCGCTCCCAGTCAGGGGATCCTCTACAACCAGGTCCCTTACCAGATTCCCATCCACCAGAACCATGTCCAGGACATGCCCCTCCCTTGTGGGCTCCATCACGTGCTCTGTTGAGAACACATCCTGGAAGCCATCTAGCAGCCTCTGCTCGTTGGCCCATGTTTCCATGACCGCCGTCACATTCACCCCCCCCCCCGAACAGCATGGCCTGGAACATTGGCAACTTGTTTCCTAAGCTCCTGGCATTTACTAACACCACCCCCCACCCCTTATCCCTGATCCCTTTGTCGAACCCCACCCAGGTTCCTTATACTTTTATCCTCCCTCTGCTCCTCCTGAAACTTCCTTCCCAGTCTGTTTCCCCCATCCTCCCTTTGGGTTTGAAGTCTACTCCCCTCATCTGGAGGAGAGGGCTTCTGGTCAGCCCCTCCCTTATCCCTCCCCCCACATAAGTTTAAACCCCACCTTTCTTGAATGTAGTCAGCCACCCCCTATTTAAGGACTTTCTTCCCTAATGGGGCAAGATGAAGCCTGTCCTTGGCATACAGTTCCTTATCCTCCCAAACTCCTTTCCAGTTTGTATGAATAATTTCCCCCTGCTTATTAAAAAAATGTATTTTTATCTACTACCTGTATGTGTTGTACTTACCTGCTTTACACTGTTTAGGATATTAGTCATTTGATGTACTGTATTGCTGTGTACTTCTATTTTTGTAATATTATTCATTTTTTCTCCTCCTGAACTACCTCCCTTTCCCCTCACACCATAGGACACATCTGGAAATGAGCTGTTAGCAGCTCAGTATGCCTTCCCTGGTGAAACTTTTGAAATGAATAAATATGCCTTTTTGCAGATAATACCAAAATCTGTGGTGTAGTAGATAGTAACAAGGGAATCACAATTATAAAAGAGGTTATGGAAAGGTTGCAGAGGTGGTCAAAAATATAGTTGTTAAAATATAGTGCCAAATAGTACAAAGAAGTGCACAGAGAAACAAAAAATCCAAAGACTGAATATGCAATGAGAAATGTTACTGTATTGGAAAGTTTGACAGAAGAAAAGGACTTGAGAGTAATAATGTCTGAAAATGCAATACGGCAGTAGGAAAAACAAATAAGATGTTGGATGTATAGCGAGGGAGATTGAAAGCACAAGGGAGGAGGGGATTCTGCCACTGTATAAGTGATTAGTTCAGCCTAACCTAGAATACTGTGCACGGTTCTGGAGAACATACTTAAAAAATGACATGGTGGAGGCATGGGCAGAGGAGCACTACAAAAATGATTCAAGGACAATGAGGAAGGAAGGACTTATCAAGAGAGGTTTGTCATTGAGGCATAGGTCAGGAAGCACAGGCAAACTAGGAGAAGCTGTAAAATCCACCAGTAGTGTTTTATTATATTATTAATAACAAAATAAAATTGTGCAGGACAGCTCTTGATACAGGCAATTCAAACAAACAAAAGTCCTTCATCTGAAAGTCTCTTTAAAATCTTGAGCGCTCCCTCTCTGAACAAAACATTGCTCTCTTTTTTATAAGTTGTTTTCCCCTGGCAATTAAATCCTGCATCGTGTTCTTGCAAATTATGCCATCTTTATTACACAAACTGCATTAAGACTTTGTCAATTTCTTTCCTGTGAGCAGTCTGAAGGGTACATTAGTCTTCTCAACAGTTGTAACCAATTAAGACATCCTGTCTCAGGGCTGATTTCCTGCAGATAGTTTTGCAAATAAGCTTGTGGATGTCAAAATGCACCTCAAGGTTAACCCCCATGTGCTTCAGATAAACTCAAATAGCTTTCTGCCTTCATTTCAACAGTATAACTATGTACATTTGCAAACCAAGGGATCATAGTTTCACATAAAGATTCACATATATTTTTTAACCACAGAGAAGCAAGGGAAGAAAGAAATAATAGAAGGAGCAAGTGAAGGAAGGGAGAAAACTGAGGGAAATTGTGGGACTCTCATGGTGGCAAATTCCTAGGTGTCACAATGAAAATTTGATTGTGCAATCAGACAGACAAGAGACAGACATGTGACTGAATAAGAGAGTACAAAATAGATCCTTGCTTTTAACTCTGTCTGCATAACAAATGGGACAGGGTCTTACTGGACCCTGTCAAATGTAATTGACAGATCTAAACATGTACTCACTACAGATGAAGACAGCGGGGAGAACATGACTGAAACTTACAAGTACTTCCACAGTGTCAACCAAGTGGAGATTAAGGATTTGTTCAGAGGAAAGGAAAAAACACAAGAGGCAATACCATGAAGTTGGAGTGGGGCAGTTTCAAGGAAGACATTAGAAAGCACTTTTTCACACAGAGGGTGGTAAATGGGTGGAATAAGCTGTCAGAAGAGGGGATCTGCACAAAGACAGTGGGGATGTTCAAATATGGGCAGGACAAGTACTATATGGGTATAGTAAAACTTGTCCCTAAAGGGAAAGGAGAGAGACTGAGTGGAGCCACTAGCGTTCTCATATTTCTCCAATAGGTAGGTATAGGGCAGACGCATTGGGATACAAAGCCTTTTTCTGACAAATTCTGTTTTTCTATGTTGCCAACAAGGAGCATTAGGGCTTCAACACCTAAATAATTCTCTGCTGTAGAGGAATTGTAAGAGACAAAGCAGCTTTTTTATCTATGCAGACTATATGTTGTGATATATTATTATTCTAACCTCTGTTTTATCAGCTGTATTTGTATTGTGTTTCTGTAAAGACTCCTGAGCCCTTGAGTGCTATATAATTAAAATAGCTTAGCTTTACTGTCACGTGAATACCCTCAGTAATAAACTCTGGGATGTCTTGAAATTTGGTTATGACAGAATGTCGCAAGGGACTTCAGAGGCCCAGTAGTTGAACATCAAAGTGTCCCAATGCATCCTCCGACATATTTCCAGCAATGTTCAGTTGAATGCCATACAAGGAGCAATGGTAGTTGTGGGCAAAGCCACAGAAAATATTAGAGTGTCCAGCATAGCCAGGGAGAATCTGGACACTGTAATATATACCTGCTCACCATAGTTGATACTCTGTGAAATCATCTCCAAGATAATTTCATGTTGGACCATTAAAGAGAGATCGTCTGTATATTAGTACAGAGCACCAAAACTGTAAGTGAGTTTGGAGCCAATTACCTCTGTGTGTGAGAGAAATCGAAGTGACTGTCCAGACAGATTTCCAGGTATTTCAACCTGTCAGCATTCAAGAATGGGGAAACATCCAAAGCATCAAGGAAAGGGGTAGAGGCGGATTAGTTTCTGTTTTTTAGCAAAGGTCATGGTAACAATTAGTATAGAGATGCCTCCCTATAAGAAACTCTGCTGGACTGTAGCTCTGTAAGCCAGAAGGTTGCTGAAAGGATCAGTGGCTTTGGCTGGAGGTAGTTGACCATCTGTATGACCCCCCCCGTAGCTGTTCTGGGTGTAAGGGTGATTGTGCAATGTTCAAAATGACAGTTTCTGGCAAATGCTACAAAAAGTGAGCTGGCAAGGTCTTTTGTCTGTTGTAAAAAGCTGAGGGGTACCATAATTGGCCAACATGGCCCGTAGGTGAGCAGCAGATGTCCCTGCTGATGGCTTGGTGACCTCTACATAATAGTCAACCAGTAAAAGGTATGACATTCCTGGCTGATTGAAAAGAACTGCCCCCAATCTTTTGCCAGGGATTCTCTGGCAACTCCAATGGCACCGATTACTGTAGGGTTTGGATGGTCTCTGCTGCAGGTGTTGCAATTATGTGCCAGTTCTCCCAATTAGTTGCTTAAACCAGACCATCTGACCAACTACCTGACTTTGAACAGCACTTAGTCTTGCCCTGATGTCCTTCATGACTTTTGTTTAGATTGTCCTGTCTGATGGTCACTCAGGGTGGTAGTGGTAGGGGAAGGAGCATGGTGTGGATAGTGTGGGTTAGAACCCTGCATGAGCAATAGATCTTGGGTTTTTCGGGGTTTATGGGCAGAGTGGGTGGACCAATAGTCTTTTTCTGTCTTCATTTTCTATGTTTCTATGATGGCTTGTGAGATGATCAAGCATGGACCCTGTAGGAAGATTCCGTTGTGTGTGCTATGCTGCACCAATTGCTAATTACCATCTCAGCTGTTCCTCACAACAGGATTCACAATTCAAAGAAGAGAAGCGACTATGGGAAGCTGAAGCAAGTCATGTGAGCTGAACAGTTCAGTTAGTAGAGCACTGGGATGGTATTTTGGGTACAAGGGTTCAAGTCTCAGTTGGGTCTTATTATTTTATTCCAATTTGTTGACTTTGGCTCCTCCGGAAACTGTTTTGGACACTAAAGATTTGCAACAGGAAACATAAAATTAAGTTCAATATGAAAGTTTTTGCCCAGTTTTAGATCAAAAACAGTTTTTCATACACTGCAGCTGTATGTGGCTATGTGCAGCATAATATACGGTGAATAGTACCACCTTGCGTTGCCCCAGGTCAACAAGTAATCATGGACAGTGTCCCATAACCTGCTAATACAGCTTTTGTGTGCTTCAAGTAAACAGTAAAACACCACTGAGTGTGGGTTGTTGTAATGACAAAACTGCAGTCTCAGGGTGGTGGTTAGGCACTAGGTAGCTGATTTGTCTTAGAAAAGTGAGATTCAACTGTGGGTCATTAAGACTTCAACGCATAGATTCAGAATCTTGTCAGCCAATGAGGGTGCAGGACATTTCCCTCTCATGTTATAAGCAAGCAACTCAACAGAATGCGAGATGTTGTATTTCTAAGTGTGCATGTAATGCAGTGTACGCGTATGTGCCAAGGAGAGATGATAAATGTCCTGGTCAAATTTCCTTCACTAAAAATACGCCAACAGGTTACTCTGGTTCAATGTCAGTTGGTTTTCATCTCTCGCCCCCAATGGGACAAGGCTTAAAATAGGCAGAATTGCCTAGGCCTCCTTTCTGGTCAGCAAAATCTAAATAAGGCATAGCAATGTTTAATTAATCAGGTATAGAGGAAAAAGGTGGCATAGCAATTTGAGGTCAGAGGGAACTTGAGGTCAATGAGGTCTCTCCCTCCCACTTCATGAGCAGGGATGGGACAAACAAGCAAACTGTTTAAATGTACTAATGTATAGGCATTTCTTACCTACCCTGCTATCCAGGGTACCCTCTGATTTTCTTGGTAAGCAACAATTTGTCCAGGCTTAACTTAATGGCCTGTACCATCTTTATTTTTATTTATTGACTGGACTGACACAACTTTCTAAACACTGTAATAACTAGGGCCATTTTTTCTCATAAGAGAAGCTGTTTTTTCTCATAAGAGAAGCTGGTTATACTTCGCCGTTATAACTGGTGGGTTATAACGGCAAACATGCACCAGCTTCTCCTCAGCCCGACTCGCACTCAGTACCTGGCAAAGCTATTCAACCCTGCTCCCGTTCAATACTTTTCAAGTGCTCATATTCAGAATTACTTGTCACTGCCAAGAAAAGCAGTCATACAAGTGAACAGCAGCAAAATATCTAACCATCGCCAACGTTTTTAGAGCAATTACAGGCAGTTTTCTTGCTTGTTTTATCTCGCTGTCTCCACACAAACACTGTGAACCCTGACCTCAACCTAATTTGCATATCGTTGTGATAACGATGACATGGACTCTATAAAAATGGTTTTACATAAAAACTACAAACATCTTAACAGTTGTTAAACATTTTTTTCTGAGAATTAAAAGACTTTCATGCTGTGAGTTTTACTATTTCCTACAGATTTGACTAGCTGCTGTTTTCAGTGTAGGAAGAACGCTGTCGTACTGACAATGGAACTTACAGCAACCTTTTTTTTGCCAGTCTTTAAAAAACATTAAAACAGATAAATATGCATTTTGCAACAATATGCCTCACTTTATTCACTTTTTTATTGCAGTGCAACATGTTGTAATTAAAAAAAACAAACACACTTTTTTTAAACACAGTTTTTTATTTATGGAAATCTGGTTGGAGAAAAAATGTCCCCCCGGCAATTACATAAAACAACACATGGGGGGAAGGGCAAAACTTGAATTTAATGCACACACTCAGTGTATGATGCTTAGATAAGCCCCCTCGGGATTTATGTGGTATCCCACACCTCGGTTGTGCATTAAATTCTCGTTATGCACTCCCACCATTATTCTATATGTAATAACCAGAAAGTTATTATGGAATGGAACCCATTTATTATGGTGTGGGTATTGGCCAGTCAAAGTGGATTTACAATGGAGACATTGTGCACACTCTTGTGTGAGTGATTGTTACTTATATACGAAAGACAGTTTTATTGTTATCGACAGCATCCCTCTGGTGACAGGGAAGGTAATCAGGCCATTGCCTGGAATTCAAGTGAGTCTGAATACACTGCTCCCTAGACTGAACCTCTGAGTGGAACCAGAGGATTGTGGACCAGTGGAGGTTATGTTTAGCCCCACTACACCGAAGCCACAGAAGGAAATGCTGGGCAGCCTGTATCATACACAGGCAGTGTTATACTTTTCCTTTTTACAAAGTCCATCAAATAAGGTGACATATTTTAAATCTTTTTATATATTGTCACTGTGTTGATAGACAGAACCGGAAGTGACACAGCGGTACTTATGGTCCACTCACATTAAAAGTAAGTGCGCCAAGCGAGTGGGGCAAGTGCACAGTATCGTAGCGTGGAAACGTGTGCAGAGACATGCGTTTCTTGTGCATGTCTGCTGTGTCTACTGGTCACAAAGGGGACAAGGGCTCAAAACTACATTAGCTAAGCAGAAGTCTGTATATTTTAGAGGCTACTAAGGCTGCAAAAACAAACTACCAGATACATTAAGATACCATGGATATTAATGCAGGTTTCATGACATTAAGTACAGAGGAAGTTGCCATGCAATGTATACTGTATAATATGTTTAGCCCTGAAGGAAACTCAGGCTTCAAGGGCCTGAAGTGCAATCAATGTAATGAAATAGAGATTCTAAAAAAGGCTTGCTGGTCTAGAATGCAATATATATTCCCAATCAAACTCAAACCAGATTGTGGAGAACCTCTCAATAGTAGAAACTAACATAGAACAGATTAAACACACTATAAATAACCCCAGAGAAATAAACACAGGAAAGAACTAGAAGTGAAGAGAATAGGGGCGAGTCTGAATATTCACCCATAGACACCAAAAACCAAGGCAAAAAGGTCTTTAGAGCCATGACATTTGAAATCTCTACACAAAACAGCTATGAACCACTGCTCACTCTAGAACAAGAGGATGGACAGACTCCAAGTACATCAGATGCAACAATTGGGCACACTTGGGGTAAAACAAAAGAAGGGGAAACATCAGATGAAAGTAGACGAAGGCCCCAATCAAATGACACAGTCAGCTAACACTCAAATTACCACTAACATTGAAAACAATGATGAAACAAAAGACCAAATAATGCTACAGGAGCCAAATACTGAACAGACACCACCAAGACTGTGGCAGAGGACCCTCCCAAATCCAATATGCACCCTGGGACTTTCCTCTTGCATCTTTCCCATCCTTTTTATGTTGTCTTAGTATGCGCAAGCTTATATCTTGCGGTAGTAACACATTCAGAGGTGTGTCAGTGTTGGCGAATGCAGGGAATGCTTTAGTGGGTGCGCTCCTCAGCCACCAATTGGTTAGCATGCTAGCAATGATGCAAAACTTCAAAGAGAGCCAAAACCTTGAAAGAAATCGGCCCCTCCAATGAGGTGCAGTTTCCTCATTGGAGCAACAAATGACAAGGCTCCATTACGTGCCTTTCCTGGTGAAACATTCCAATAAATATGGCAGCTCCTGTCACCTGCCACACAATCCCCACAAAGCCGACATCAGGGATGCCCAATCCCTGTGTCAGCATGCCCCCCCAGTTCAATTTACTTGCAGATGGGGTGCCCAATGCCCGTTGGCATCAAGTCCCCCCCCCACACACTTTCTTTGTTGACAGGGGTGCCAAATCTCTGTCGGCATCATGTCCCCCCAAATTCATGGCACACTGGGAGCCCACCCCAGTGTGCCCCAAATCATTTTTTTTTACCTGTAAATAAAGAAAACTCCCCAGAAGTCCAGTTTCTTTTTTTTACCTGTAAGAAAAAACACAGTCCCTCGACATCCCACCGCACCCCTTCCCCCAACCCGCACTCACCTTCTGTACACCCCACCTTCCTGCATCCCCTTCACACCATACTTGCCTCCAGAGGGCTGGTGCTGTGATCTTCTGCAGAGTGGGAACACATCTGAACTCTTAAAAAGCCGACCGGGAACTGAACAAAATGCGATAAGCTTTATAATAGCAAGCAATGAGGGGTTTCAGCTTGGGTGGACACAGCCATTTTGGGGAATTTTGGTACCAGATTTTCAACATGGGGTACTTGGGACCCCACCTCATGAACAAAATTCCTATGTTGAAAACATGGTTAAAAAAATCTCCAAAATAATTGCATTACTGGCGTGTGTTGAGCAGTTTCTACACATGCTCGTGACTTCGCCAATTTTTCATATTTTCACTCCAGATTTTCTACATAGCCATTTTTTTACACCTCCTCATGAACACTACAGCTGTCATTTTTCACATCCTGCCCGAAATATGTTTTCATATCTGTGCTGCTAAATGGCGCAGTCGACGTGCAAAATCACCTTTTGGCTAATGAACTGATAGTGCCACTATTCATGAGGTGGGGTCACAAAAAGCCCATGTTGAAAATTTGGAGTGAAAATATCAACAAACCCTTGGGGTGTTAGGGTTTCCAACCACAATGCCCCACCCTATAGAGACTGACGGGCATCAGGGGTGTAACTTGGGATCGTTGGCTGTAATGCTCACGCCATTCAACCACCACCCTGCAGCCAGTGACAAGCATTGAGGTGTGCCTTGGAGTCTTCGGCCCCAAAGTTCACCCCATTCTCCTATACAGCACCCATCTCAGCCTATTTCCTTAGGGAATGGAGTGAGCATAAGGCCCGAAGACCCCAAGGCACACTGCAACACTTGTCAGTGTCTGCAGGGTAGGGTGAGGTGAAATGGCATGAGCGTTATGGCTGACGACTCAAATGTACACCCCAACACCTGTCAACCTCTGCAGGGTGGGGATGGGGTTAGCGTCAGTTCAATATGTCCCCGCCGTTCCTATTATACATCTCTCTAACTCCTGCACTACTGATGCCAATGTCAGCAAGACAACATTCGGCATTGACAAATGCTCGTTAGCCTGCTGCAGCAGCATTCTTGCGTTCCTGTATTTTTTCACCATTTCTACTTCAGTAGGGTGGCCACCTACCAAAGTATCTCCTTACTATTATTCCTCTCTTTGTTTTATTTCCCATCCCTGGTGGTACTCCAAGGCACCCTGAGTGCCTCTTCGTATGGTTTAAAATGTCCTGGTAAACGGAGAATAAATTGCCCTTACTGTAACTAAATGAGATGAAACTAAATAAAATGAAGTAAAAGCAGCTCTGGAAAAGAGAGCTTTTGTATTAAATAAAAACCCTGCTTCGTAAATAATCATACTAACATACTAAAATGCCAGCAGAATAGGCCTAACGGTCTTTCTCGTCTGCTCGTTTGGTCAGCCCCCACCCTGGGAGCTGACCTTGCTGCCCCCCTCGCCTCCTCTGGCTTCTCCCTTCCTAGTTCTGAATATTCTCACTGTATTGGATTTTGCTTCCATAACCCTTCCCCTGTACCTGTCCTACCCCCTCTTGAACCCCTCCACAGTCTCTGCCTCCACCAGCCCCCTAGGCAGCGCATACCATGGCTCCACTACTCTCTCAGTGAAGTAGCACCTTCTCCTTTCTCCCCTGAATCTTCTCCCCTCCAGCTTCCACCCATGCCCTCTAGTGGACCGCTCCTCCTTCCTTCAAAGCACCCTGACTGTTCCTCCCCTATTTACCCCTTTCATTTACCTGAAGACCTCTATCATGTCCTCCCGGTCTCTTCTCTCTTCCAATGTGTACATATTTAGCTCTTTGAGCCTCTCCTCATAGGTCCTGCCCCCCAAGCTCCAAATCATTTTGATTGCCTTCCTCTGGACCCTCTCCAGGAGTCTAATGCCCCCTTTAAGTGTGGCCTCCAAAACTGCATGCAGTACTCGAGGTGCAGCCTCACCATGCAGTTATACAGAGGGAGTATCACTTCCCTCCTTCTGGAAGTGATCCCCCTAGCGATGCATCCCAGCATCCTGTTGGCCTTGGCTGCTGCCCTCCTACAAGTCTCCGAGTTGTTCATCTTGACATCCACCACCACCCCCAGGTTCCTCTCAGCCATCGAGACTTGTAGCATTCCCCCCCAGGGTGTACGCTTGGCCCAGGTTTCTGGCCCCCAGATGCAGTACCTTGCATTTCCCCTGCATTGAACCTCAGCTTCCACTTTCTAGACCATCTTTCCAGAGCCTCCAGGTCCCCCTGCACGGCCACCTTCCCCTCCTCCCCATCCACCAACACCCCCAGGTTTGAGTTATCTGCAAAGAGACTCATCTCGCTCCTGATACCTGTCCTTATGTCAGAGATGTAGGTGTTGAACATGAGGGCCCAAGGACTGATCCCTGTGGGACCCCACTAATGACCCTCCTTGGGGATGAGACTATCCCATCAACTACGACCCTCTGGGTCCGGTCCTGGAGCCAATTGCCTATCCATCTGATCATCTGGTTTCCAACCCCCCATTTCTCCCAGCTTATCCAACAGGCCCACATGAGGAACAGAGTCAAATGCCTTGTGGAAGTCTAGAAAGAGGACATCCACTGGTCAACCCAGGTCCAAGGCACTCATCACCCAGTCATAGAACTCCACAAGGTTTGTCTGACACGATTTCCCCGGGACAAATCCATGCTGTCTATCGTCCAGGCACCCTGACTTTTCCAGACCCCCCCCCCCAGCCTCTCCTTGACAATGCCCTCCATCACCTTGCCCACCACCGATGTCAGGCTGACAGGCCTGTAGTTCCCTGCCACCTCCCTTGATCCCCCCTTGTGGATAAGCACTATATGCACCACCTTCCAGTGCTGGGGCACCCACCCTGTCCTCAGAGAGATGGTGAAAAGCTCCGCCAGGGGTTTCGTCAGGACATCCGCAAGTTCCTTCAGCACTCTGGGATGTAATTTATCCAGCCCCGGTGCTTTCTCCGTCTTAAGGGACCTGAGGGCTTCCCTCACTCTCTCTGCTATGAGTTCCACTTCTGCTACCTCTTCTCCCTGCTTAGCCTCCCCCTCTCCCCAGACCCTCTGATCGGTAAGAGTCCCCCCCCATTCCTCAGTATCACTGTCTCCTTCCATGTATGATGCAGCACCCTCATTTTCCTTGGTGAAAACTGAGGTGAAGTACTCATTTAGTACCTCAGCCTGCTCCCCCGGGTCTTGTGCCCATCTCTCTCCTGTTTTAATCCTGCTAATCTGCCCCTTCACCCTTCGTTTTTTCCCCAATGTATCTTAAGAATCCCTTATTCTCCTCTCCTAATTTCCCTGGCCAGGTTCTGCTCCTTCATTTCCTTAGCCGCCCTCACCACCCTAGTGGCCCTTCTAGCCATCAGCTCGTACTCCCCTCGATCCCTTTCACTTCTTGATCACTTGAATTGCCTATAGGCTGCCTTCTTTTCCCGCACCACCTCCTGGACCTCCCTGGTCCACCAGCAGGGTTTTCGGGCCCTACCGCATTTTCGTCTTACTCTTGCACAAGTGCTGGTAGCATCCTGCACCCCTCTCCTGATGATTTCCCACCTACTATCAGCGTCCATGTCTGACCCAATCCCAAATACTCCTTAAGGATCTTTCCCATTTCCTTAAAATCCTCCCCCCTGAAGTCAGTTACCTCCTTCTTTGTGCAGCCTTCTACCCCTCCTAGTTCCAGGCAGAACCAGACCGTGGCATTATCACTCCCCGCCAATGGGTCCCTTACCTCCAGGCCCCCAATCTGGTCGCTGTCTGCCAGGACCACATCCAGTACCCGCTTTTCCCTGGTCGGTTCCCCCACCTGCTGAGTTAGGAATGCATCTTGAAGGACATCCAACAACC
This sequence comes from Neoceratodus forsteri, assembly GCA_016271365.2. Taxonomy (NCBI): domain Eukaryota; kingdom Metazoa; phylum Chordata; order Ceratodontiformes; family Ceratodontidae; genus Neoceratodus; species Neoceratodus forsteri. The sequence goes on from CM028135.1 coordinate 1,060,442,645, forward strand.
TCTGTTCCCTGGCCACCGAGGATTTCATAGTCTCCCAGTCTTTTCCTGGCATGTTTAAGCCCCCCAACACCACCACCCTTCCCCTGCCCAGTCTGCAGTGTCTCCCAACATCTGCCACCAGACTGTCCTCCACCAGTGCATGGGATCTATACATCACTCCTATTTTTACTCTCTTGCCCCCTCTTGTTATCAAGATGACCCAAATCCCCTCCACGATTCCCTCCGCCGCCTGTACTCCCCCTATGCCAATGCAGTTTTTGACTATTATTGCTACCCCTCCTCCCCTTCCTTCCTCCCTGTCCCCCTTCAGAAGTTTAAACCCCACTTTTCACCAATGAACCCCTCTATTTTCAACTTAAGGATTCCCTCCTCCAAATTGAGATGTAGCTCATCTCTAGCATACAGCTCCTTATCCTCCCAGGTCTCCCCAATCCCCCATCAACCCATACCCTCTGGCCTCACACCACTCCCTGAGCCACTGGTTTATCTCCCTAATCTTCCTTTTGTGTTCCCCACTAGCCCTTGGCACCGGCAGGATTTCTGAGAAGGAAACTGTGCATCCTATGTCATGACAGACCCTGGCAAGCTCCCTGAATCTTGCCTGTATCTCTAGCTCGCTATTTCCCTCAATGTCATTGGTACCCAGGTGGACCAGTATGTCTGGGGAACTCCCACAATCCTTTGCTAGCTGATATACCTCGTGCTTAGCCCTGTGCACTGTTAATCCAGGGAAGCATTTTGTCCTAACTGGCCAGGCTTCTCCCTCCCTATCCCATTTGATACCCCTGAACATAGAATCCCCCCAACAGGAGCACTCTGACCGCTCCTTTTCCTCCATTTCCCCCCCTTCCATGTCCCTCATCCTTTCTACTGGCCCCTCCACCCAACCGGCTCCTTGTTCCTCCCCCTATCTGGGTGCTATATGCCGCTGCCTCCTTATTTACCCTGGCCACCCCCCCCCCCCCGATCCTATGCCTCTCCTCCTCCTGAGTATCCTTCTGTACCTCGCTTACCCCCCTCACTGCTCACGACTGGTCCTTCTCCCCCATCTGCTAAACTAGCCTGGCTCATCCTCCCTTCCTTCCTGTCTCCATTTAGTCATACTTGCTTGTCGTGCTCCCCTGGCCTAAACCCTCCGCTCGCTTTACTGTATCCTCCTTGTACTTCTGGTCCTTCTCCTTGCCCTGTCCTCCCAACTGGTCCTTCTCCTTGTGCTTTCCTCCTTCTTTCCCCTACCCCTCCTGCTCTGATTCACTGCTCCCCCCATTTTCCTGCATTCCAGGTTTCCCCTGTCCTGCCTGCTATCTGGCCCCCGCCTTCTGCCCCCACTCCCTTTCCATCTCTAACCACCCCTGTCGTGGCTACATCACCCCCCCCATCCTCAAGCAGAAGAAGAGAATTGAAGCGGTTACTGAGTGCAAGATCCGATCCACCTCCCCGCCTTGCTTCCTTCTGTCCAGCCCCGGCCATCTGCCAACTTCCCTGAGAATGTTGTCCCTCTGGCCCCCCCTTTGTGAGGGTCCCCAGTTACCTGCCTGCTTCCTTGGTAGTGTCCTCCTTTTGGGCCATCTCTGCCAGGGTCCCTATGTGACCCCTGAGTATTCTCCTGCATTACTTTTCCTATGCCCCCACCCCTAGTGCTTGGTGCAACCCCATGGGAGATCCCCTGCCGTCTTCCCCAACCATATCTCCCCCCTTCCCCCAGCTGTCTCCTAATCTCCGCAACCTCCTCCCTAAGCTGTGCCAGCTGGTAGCACACAGGGCAACCACCGAACTTCCAAGCCCAATCCAGTATCATGGCTGCTCCACACCCTGTGCACCCCACCACCCTCCCAAAGATGCCAGCCCTAATGACGTGTGGTCCCATCCCCCTCCAAGTAGGTTTCCTTGGGTGAGCCACCAGGTTCCCCACTAGTCCAAGATACACCCCCTACTGCCTAATCAGGTCACCCACTAGTCCTACATACAGACCCTGTTACTAGGTGCAGTACAGCACAGTAAACTTATAAGGGAAATGAACAACTCCCTAAGCTCCTCTCTCCCAGCCTTTGAATCCAACCCCCAGTGGCTAGAACTACATGAGCAGCACCTGCAGTCTTTTCCTCCAATTGCAGGACAGGTGTTCCCCTATAAATTAGCAGAGCTCTAGAGAGGGAGGGGTGGGGAGGGTGGGTCTGGGCCTACACCTGACTCTCGAGAGAGTGTATCAGCCCTGTGTCTGCTCCTCCAAGCCTGGAAGCCAAAGAACCAGGGAAAAGCAAATCCCACCAAATAGGTTTTAAATCAGAAGAAATAGGCCTCCACCAGCGCAGCCTGTTACACAGTGAAACATCCAACAAATGAGCCCACTTACAGCCACCAAATCAGTTTTCAAACTTCCAACAGCCCCCAAAACAATACCCTGCTAGCCCCTTAGAAGGAAGAAAGAAAAGAAATAACCTTCTACCAAGTAAAATCCACAAAAAATCCTGTAAAAACAACAAGAAGCAGCTACTGTCCTGGAACACAACTGATCCTGTCCCCTTCCAGTTCCTTCTGAGAAGCCAAAGCAACTAACACCACAAACCTGATTCAGCTCTGCCTCCAGTCAATTAGCTGAGTGAGACCTGGCCAGACCATTAACACCCTTCCCCCACTATGCACTAACCTTTGCAGCTAGTGGAGTCAGCACAAAGGAATCAAAATTCAGCTCACAGCCCCCCAAATATGTTTGCTGCCAAAGGAAACAGGTCTCCAATTTAATCATCTTCACTAACAGCATATCAAAATAGGCTTGAAATTAACAGGTATAGGTCTCCAATTCAAATAACCAGCCCCAAGCAAATCCCACCAAATAGGTTTTAAATCGGAAGAAATAGGCCTCCACCAGCGCAGCCTGTTACACAGTGAAACATTCAACATATGAGCCCACTTACAGCCACCAAACCAGTTTTCAAACTTCCAACATCCCCCACAACAATACCCTACTAGCCCCTTAGAAGTAAGAAAGAAAAGAAATAACTTTCTACCAAGTAAAGTCCACAAGAATCCTGTAAAAACAACAAGAAGCAGCTACTGTCCTGGAACACAACTGATCCTGCCCCCTTCCAGTTCCTTCTGAATTATATGTGGGAATGTTTTATCATTTAAATCTGAAATACAAGAACTGCAGATATGTTAAAACACGGAATAGATGTTTACGACCTTTTACAGTACCCCATGTATGGTTTGCAGCAAATGCATTTAAAGTACAGAAATTGTAACATTTAATAGGACTTAAGAGAAATAATGGGAGCATAAAATGAATTATTGAGGGCAGCTCATAGCCCTAAAGGAAACTAGGCCCATTTGAAAAGGGGCACCCGTTGGCTTGAAACTGCAGCCAGCAGGAGGGTAAAAAGAATTGCAAAACAAATAAAAGCCTTCAAAGGAAAGGTTATTAGAAATTATAAAAAGGGACTGGGAAATGGAGTTTTCTGATTGGCTGCAAACATTCTAACAGCCTTATGTTAATCTTTTATTAACATACATGTAGAGCTTAGCCATATGCTGAACAAGGTTTAACACAGTTTAAAAACATGTTTTATTATAATAGCAACAAGGCATGACCAAGGGTTATGTTAATGGTCAGTTAATCACCCTCTAGGGGCATGTGGCACTCGGCTACACCTCGTGCCACAGTACACCCCTAGAAGGTGATTAACAGACCATTAACATTACCCTTGGTCATGCCTTATTGCTTAAATAAAATTTCCTCTGTTAAAGAAAGGGCTTTTCTTTGAATGTTGTGCTTTTTGGTGCCAAATAGAGATGCAGCGAATTTAAATTCTGCCGGTGAAGTGAATGTGAAGTGGGCACTTCGTGTTGCCACTCCACTACATGGAGTGGGCAATGCAAAGTGCTCACTCCGCCTTGTCATTACCACTTCATGTTAAGGCGGAATGGCAATGCAAAGTAAGGCAAAGTCATTGTTTTTAATGGACATCGCGTTCCTCATTATGATTCTAAGTGATCCACTTGGTGTTTCAGATATGGCAGCCCCCCCACACTTCACATGAGGCTTACAGTACTGTAAGTCACATGCTATTTAGCTAGGCAGGAAGAAAGTGAGTCATACAAGCAGACACTTTTACTTTCTCCTGTGCAGACAGACAGAGAGAGAGGAGTGTGTTTTGTGACTGCTGATACTTTGAGATCAGAGCGAGGAGGAGGAGAGTTAAACTTTGATTTAGACCCAACAGCTTTTTTAAGAGGTACATTTTTTTGTCTTTTCTATACTCTTTTTTTACTTAATTTGTTCTTTCTGTAAATTTTATTTTTCTTACCTTTATAAGTAGTTAGTTGTTTGTCCCCCCCCCCGAAGCAGGACCAGCACTGCCTCCTGTCCTGACTCTGAGGCAGTTGAACCACCACCACCACCACCAAGTATAGCACCAGGTCTTCTCGAGCAGGATGTGCCCATTCCCCTGGGCTCAGGCGTGGATCCCATCCCTGTTCAGCACCATGACCAGTCAGCTGCCAGTTCATCTGGCCCTCCTCTGCTTGTGCCTGGTTCTCCCCGCACCTCCGTTGTTTAGCAGTGTTTTGACTGTGCTGGGGGGGGGACAGCAGTGTGGTCAGATGCTGCCTATGTTAGGTGGAGGTGCACCGTGGCCCCTGGTGGACTCACCTGGTGACTGGGGGCCAGTACACCCATGTGCTCAGTCTCCATCAGTTGGAGTGGCAGGCTGCCACAGAACAAACCATGCCTACACCTGCTGGCCGTTCTGTGGCAGAGGGTGCAGCTGTGCATGGCGGCATCCCTAAGAAGCGGAGGACCACAACAGTACCTGCTGCTCCACTAGGATCGCATAGAGGGACATCAGTTGCAAATTATGTCAATGCTGGAACTGCTGCTAGATTACCATGGGATCCCACATTAGTTTTTTTCCTCACACCATGTGCCCCCCCCCACACCTTCCTTGCTGTGTTATAAAATGTATTCCTCCACCATCCCTGACCCTTGTATGTAAATATGCCCTTTTTGTTGTCTTCCGTATACGTGTCACTTTGTTTTCTGAGCAATGCAAGTATACTGTGTTAAACTGCATGTGTGCAGTCAGTCTTCTTTCCAGTCTACGTATGTACTGCAGACACTGTCCAAATCCCTGACTTAAAAACACGTATCATTGAGTACAATGGTGGGGTGGTGAAGCCTGGAGAGATACTACAAAACAGGCTTACAATACATCCAAGTAACTAGTAAAAAAAATTAATGTTGTGATTCATGACGTGATTGTAAATCATGATTTGTGATTGCATTTGTGACCGTGATGATGAAGAAATGCGAATGCCTATGGCTGTAGTTCCCCGGGCCCCAATGAGGTGTGGCACAAAATTTCCTGACTTAAAAACAAACATTAATGAGTACGATGGTGGGGTGGTGAAGCCTGGAGAGATACTACAAAACAGGCTTACAATACATCCAGGTAACTATTATAAAAAATATATGTTGTGATTCATGACATGATCGTAAATTGTGATTTGTGACTACATTTGTGACCGTGATGATGAAGAAATGTGAATGTCTACGGCTGTACTTCAACAGGCCCTGATGAGGTGTGGCACAAAACTCCCCCGCTTAAAAACAAGCATTAATGAGTACAATGATGGGGTGGTGAAGCCTGGAGAGATACTGCAAAACAGGCTTACAATACATCCAAGTAACTATTAAAAAGATTAATGTTGTGATTTGTGACGTGATCGTGAATCATGATTTGTGACTGCATTTGTGACCGTGATGATGAAGAACGTGATTTGTATCACGAGTGACTCGTGACGATGGTCCTGACTTAAAAACGCATATTAATGAGTACAATGTTCATGCAGAATTAAGCACCACACCTGTCCAGTACTCTGAAGGGAAGGCAAAGAAACAACTGTGACTTAAGCTAGAGATGGAAATTGGGCCCTAAAGAGATGCAAATGCACAGACAGATTAAGATTGCGCTGTGCACTGAAGAGATGCAGATGCAAAGGCACAACACCTAACCATCAGAAACTCAAATCTGCAAAAGGATTCCTTTGCTGGTTGGGGCAGGCCATGGGGCAAGTGTATTGCACTGCTGCAGTAACAGTCACTAGTACTAGTAAAGATACCACAAAGAAGTACAAAAATTATACAGCTGCAGTGGATAGCAGGTTCACATTGCTGAAATTATGTTGCACAATAAAAGGTATTTGATTTGATGACATGCGTCACACACATACACACACGAAGTAATGCGTAGCAAATTGAAAACTTCAGTAATATGACCACATATTTTAAACAAACCAAAATTATGCACTGCTGCACCACAACAATCAGCAAAAAAAAGCAAGAATTATTGAAAATATTATTATGTGTACATTAACAGTCATACAAGAAAAATATCACTAAAACAGAAAGCACTGTCTTTTTCTCCAAATTATTCTACCTACACCACAGATACGCCCCTTCCCCAAAGCACACTTCCACTGTCTCTCAGTACACAGACTGAATGTTGTACATTAACATTCAAAATCCACACACAAACAATAAATGCTCGATGATATGAGCATAGGAGGGTTTCCTGCAATCGATGAACTAAAGTTTCAGCAAAACAAATGACCCCAAAAGGCTTTTTAACAGCTTTTAGAAGGTTTGAATAGCAGAGCTCTCAGAGCAAATTGTCTCCTACAGCTTCATTCACACACTACCCCAAACTGAGGCTGTGCAGAACAATCTAGAGCCCATGTGACCTGAAATCCCATGAATCACTGCAAAATTCACCTTTGGAGCTTAAAAACAAGGTGAAGTGAGGCAAAGTACATTGTTTTCAGTATACTTTGCCTTAAGAATTGGTGGAGTAGTGGTTTGGGAAGGTGGAGTAATGCGAAGTCATTGTTTTCAGTGGACTTCGCGTTACCCATTAATAACATGAATTACTCCGCTTCACGTTGTGGAGCACTCCACGAATTCACCTTCACTCTGTAGATCACTTCGTGGAGCAAATTGGGGCCACTTTGCCCACCACTAGTGCCAAAGTGAAAATAGTAAAAACACTTTTGGTGGAATAAAAAAGGGATGTGTACTTAGGGTATCACAACCATTGCCTAGCACTAAAACAAAGCCCCCATGTAAGACAATGGTTAACATTATAAGGGATAAAATACAGCTAAGAAGGAACCAGCTAAGTAAAAGCCTTGGGGAAGGTTAGGTCCCATTCTCACCTGATACAGTCCCAGCCTCTGAGTTTCTGTGTTCTCATAGGAGCCAGTGGCCCCAGAATGAGGATTATTTATCAGAAACTCTGACTGTTCGTCATTGAAAGTAGGAGGGGCTTAGCCCCTGTAATCAGCAGTTAGGCATGCAACCCTTAAAACTGTTTAAGGTAGAGAATTCTTGATCAACCTTACTAATACAGCACATTATATTACATTTAAGATGTTAGGTGTCATCTTGATCGCCCCATTGTATGTATTAATGCAGCTATTCCTTTGTATTAGTTTAGGAGCAGATCGGGTGACCTCCTGGGTCTGTATATAAAGCCCTTCTTTATCCAGGTACAGCAGATTAGCCTTGGGAGCTGTACTGTGAGGTTGTACAGCAAGCTAATAAAAGGCACAAATGATAATGGAAAACTGACTAAGTATTCCACTCTGTGGCAGTACTACCAAGGGGTGTGGGGTAGCACTGAAGCTCAGGAAGTGCTTATTATTTTATGATTTTTTTTTCAGTTTATTATTTTTATTCTGGGTTAAAAATGAAATAAAATTCACACAGAAGTATTGTGTGTTTTATAACCTACTTCTTGTTGTCTGAGTTATCTATTACCCACACCTGTTCACAAAGACAAATTTATATTTGGGGGGATTCTATCATAAAGTATACAGATCAATATACAACATTAGGTAAAAAGGAAAATGTAGCAAATTCTAGTTATTCAGGAACAACCATAAAATATATTAATAACATGCTACTTAAAGTACTGAACTCTGCAGGAGAAACCCCACTGATAATCATACATGCGGGAACCAACAATACCAAAAAACAAAATGTTGAAGAAATTATTGCAGAATATCGCCAGATTAGTGAAATAGTTAAAAATAAACAAGGAGAACCAATCCTATTGGAAATATTGCCTGCAGCAAAATCTGGAATAAAATGGGCCAGGAAAATAAGACATGTCAATAATACATTAAGAATGTGGTGCCTGAAAGAAAACATAAAATGCATCAAAACCTATGAGATCTTTAATGGGAGATATGACATGTATGCATATGCTGGCCTGTATCTAAGTTGCAAAGGCAGCAGAACATTAGGAAATATGTTCTGCGATGCAATGAAAGACTGAAATTTAAACTAAATAAGATGGGGAGAAGGGGAAAACCAAACCCAATAAGAAAGCTAAAGCAAAAAAGACTGTACAAGAAAACAATAGTTATATGTGAAGTTCAGATCACAACCATATTAACAGACCCAGGTAGGGGTAATGCAAAAGCATTATTATTAAACGCCCACAGTTTAATAAACAAAAAATAAGATGAATGGGGTACTAATTTTTCTCCAAAAACGGAGTGGGAAAAAGAGGAGGCGGAGTAACACTCTATATAAATGGAATATATGAAGCTTGTGAAAGAATGCAAGACAAGGAGAATGTAAACATAGAGCAAAGATGGGTTAAATTGATGAGACCAGGTAGGGAAAATATTACCATAGAGGTTTTTATATGGCACCTGGGCTAAACTCTGATGAAAATAATTTTTTACAGTATATTGAAAAAATGGACATGAGTGGGAAAACACTAATGCTAGAGGATTTCAACTTACTGAACATAACCTGGAAAGAATACAAAGGAACAACAGATTTCGAACATAGGCTTCTTGAAATAATAATAACTAACAACATGTCAAACAGAATACAAGAGGTCATAACATTCTAGACATAGTATTAAGCAATATGGAGGACGAATTACACCAACGTACAGTCAGAGAACTATTGGGAACAAGTGATCATAATATGACCAAATTTACTATGCAAGAGGGAACCTTAGCTTCAAGGGGCATCACTACGACGAAATGCTGAAACAAAGAAAATTACACAAAAATGAAAACATTTTTACAAAGATGGAACTGGGAATCAGAACTGGCAAAGTTAAATGTTGAAGAGAGATGGGAATTATTAAAACAAAAATTACCTACTGTACAAACTGATATGTACCCAGCAAAACTAAGTATAATACAAAGGGTAAAATACCATCATGGTTCAATAAAACGATACAGAAACTGATAAAAAAAAGAAAAGGCTATACAGCAGATAGAGGAAAAATCCATCTACACACAGTTGGCACACATTCAAATCCATTGCAGCACATTGTAAAACGGCAATAAAATCAACAAACTAAATGAGGAACTAAGAATTGCTAACAAAACCAGAGATAACAAAAAAACATTTTTAACTATATCCATAAAGAAAAGAAAGGATCCAACCAGATGATAGCCCATGATATGGGTGTTGGCGATTGACACCTACAATATGACGACCCAATCGGCGTATATGATGAGCTATCGATGTGACGGATTTAGAGGCCAGTGAATATAGCGAAGGGATGTTGCTATACATACATATGCATGGAGGGGAGTGAGTACGAGCATGGGGTGGGACAGATTGTGAGGGGTGGTGCCATGGTGGGTTGCCAAGCTGGCCCCATGGTGTGGTGGGTGGGTTGGCAGCTTCAGTGGGCAGGGTGCTGGGTTCATTTCCGGGCACTGGTGCGTTTCTGTTGCTCCTTGCTCAAATTTTTTTTACATATTTTTGCATCCCCCACGACATACAGCCCCCTGGAGTTCAACATCCTTAAGTAGGGGAATGTGGAGGTGATGTCCCCACATAAAACATGTAAAATACAAGTCCCCGGCACCATTTTGCTACGCGCTGGGGAGTCAGAGTGCCGAAATTGATTTTTGGAACTCTGGCTTCGCGATAATGGTGATTGCCTTTAGACTTTCACCATTATCACATAAATCCAACCAGACAGGCCCATTAAAAGAAGGAAATGCAATTATAAATGATGAAACAGTAATGGCTGAACATTTTAATAAACACTTTTTAAGTGTGCAACAATCAAAAGAGACACTAAATGCAAATACTAACCATAGAAACATAGAAGTACATTGTAATCCGGATAAAATAATATTCGACCCACATAATATAATGCTCAAGTTACAAAAACTAAAAATCAATAAATCACCAGGATCAGATGGATTGCATCCACAAATTTTGAAGGAACTGGCAGGCAATTCAGCAGGTCCTATAATCACATTATTTAGAAAATCATTAGAAACAGGTGATGTGCCAAATGATTGGAAAACCACCAATGTAATACCAATATTCAAAAAGGGAATAAGAACTAACTTCCAGAACTATAGACCAGTAAGTCTGACCTGTATACTGAGCGAAATCATGGAAGAATACATTAAAGATCATCTTATCTCACATATAGCAAAACAAAAAGGCTAACAGATGTAACACAACATGGATTTACATCGGGAAGATCGTGCCAAACCAGTCTAATACACTACTACGAACATGTTAGCAGGGCACTAGATGTAGGCTTACCGGTGGATTTTGTGTATTTAGATTTCTCGAAGGCATTCAACCTAGTATGCAATCAGGACCGCTGTAGAAAGACTTGAGGAGTTTGAAGTAGACACGGCAATAGTTAAATGAATAACATTGTGGTTAAACAATAGAACACAACAAGTGGGTATCAGGATATTTGTCTGACTGGGGTGAGGTCACATGTGGTGTGCCTCTGGGCTCTGTCTTGGGGCTCATTCTGTTCAATATTTTCATATCCACACTACAGACATCAACAAATAGTTGGATGGCTAAGTTCGAAGATGACAGCAAAATAGGAGCAGTCTCCAGTACTGAGCAGGATATCACAAATCTTCAAACCAATTTAAATCAAATATATAGGTGAGCACAGGGAAAACACCATGAAGTTTAATATTAACAAATGCTGTGTGATACATTTTGGGAAGAAAAATAAAAAAAGCCAAATATTCTGTAACAACATTACCTTAAATTCAACAGAGGTGGAAAGAGACCTAGGAGTATTTGTATCAAATAATCCGTCCTTTAAATAAGAGAGTATAGAGATGGCAAAAAAAGCTAACAAAATGATGAATTGCATCTTGAGAACTATAAGGATCATAGGCAGCACTGTTATCACACCTCTGTACTGGGAGTAATACTGGGAAGTTGTAGAACAGCAGAGGGCATAAGCCCATATGAGTTGTCCCCACTGTTCAGTGGAGGCAATCGAAGTTGCCAACCGAAATGTACAGTATTTATCCAATCTAGCCTTAAAAATACTGAAACTTGATGCTTCCACAACATCCTTTAGCAGTCTATTCCATTCTCTAGTAGTTCTAGGTTTAAAGCTATACCTTCATAAATCTGTTCTGGACTTATGTTCTACCAACTGCAACTCATGTACCCTAAGTCTATCATTCTGCATCTCAAGCTTTAATTCCAGTTCTTCCCTGAGCTCTTCATTGTGCAGAATCTTATAGAACAATAACAAATCTTCTCTCCTCCGTCTAATCTTCATCAGCCATAATTGGAGGTTTTTTAACTTATCCTCATGTGGCTCATATCTGAAACCCAAAATTAGTTTTGTGATAGCCCATTGTGGTCTTTCTACTAAAACCTTGTCCTTCTTTAGGAATGGACTCCAACTTGCCAAACAATAATCCATACTTGGCCTTATATATGTTTTATATAATGATGATGATACACTAATATCATGTGAAGAAAAACTCCTATGAATGCAATATACCAAATTCATTGCCCTTTTAGCAATAATTCCAGAATGTACCATGCTCTCTGGTGAGACCCCTTACTGAGTTTAGTACCCAATTCTGGAGTCCCTCACATAGGAGGGATATAGATCGTATAGAAAAAATACAGAGGAGAGCGATGTAAAGCATACATAGACCAAAAAATTATACCTATACACATATCGTCACTTAATCCATGGGTTGTCATATATTCACATTGGAATCTCGCTTCTAGCTCTTTTGTTCCTTCTTCATCGCCTCTCTTTCTATCTTTTTATCTCCTTTTCTTCTTCCCTTTCTTTCTTCATTCTTGTTCACTTTCTTAGATATTTTTCTCTTTTTTTTTTGTTCTTCCTTTATACAATCTTACACATACTTGTATTAAATTACAGCATAATAGAAGTACAATCACAACTACTCATATTTCTTGTTTGTATCAACTCCTTTTACCCCTTGTACCATAAATTGCCATATTTTCTCTCTATCATACAGATTGTACTGCTACATGTTGCTTTTTCAACATTTGTTTTCCCCTTTAACATCATTGTATAATACTTCAGACAACATGTTTTTCCTTCTCCCATTAAGAATTTATGTAAGTGTATATTAGCGAATGTAGTGTATTTGTATGTATAATCACAATAACTACAATAAAAAGATTAACTTAAAGAAAAAATTATACCTATGAAGACAGACTCAGGGAATTAGATCTGTACACACTCGAATACAGGAGACAATGAGGAGACCTGTGTCTTGTCTACAGTGCATATAGAAACAAGGACTTATGGGAATGTGTGGGATTGGAACAAAATGTACTAAACACAAATACAAGAACACATAGCTTCCAATTAAAGGGTGAGTTATATAAAACAAATGGATCATGGTTCGGCCAAAGAGTGGTCAAACCATGGAACAAGTTGCTAAGAGATATCATGGAAAGTGACACCATAGATATACTCAAAAACAAATTAGCTAAACATTTTCTCAATAAAAAAACAAGTCCCATTTAAAATGGCAAGTCTCCTTGGCACAAGATATAGACTTGATTTTCCACCTATGAAACGTATGAGAGTGAAAGCCGTTGCTGTCTAGAGGTGGGCAAAATGCCTAAAATTCGCTACATGTAGTATTTCGCATAGAATCTGAATTTCATGTAATATTCAGCATAGTGAAGCGAAATAACTTCTCATCTTGAGGTATTTATTTATTTCATTTTTGTTAACCAGGTAGGTACACTAGACAGCATAGCTGCCTATTTTCAGGTACGACCTGGGAGATTACAACAAGGGGTACGTAGACAATAGTAGATACAAGAAAACATCATGGGAACAAGTAGAAGTCAGACATAGTACACTTATACAAAATTTTCAGCAATGACAGTACATTTGCAGGAATCTATATGTAGTAACAAAACAGAAATATAAGTGCAAATAACTAACAGTCATAAGTCATACAACTAGTGAGTAAGTGCTAGAAGAGAGGAAATAACAAGATTTCCAGGCAGGTTTGAGAGTAGTACAGGTTGGAGATGGTAGGCTACTAGGAAGAACCAGTACAGGAGAGGGTGGATAGAGGACAGGAGCAGGGTTCAGAGCTTAGAAGAGCCATACGAAGGTCCTGTTTGAAGCTGTGTGGAGAAGGGGAGATTCTTAGACTCAGTGGAAGGGAGTTCCATAGTTTAGAGGCCCAGCTAAAGAAAGCATTCTCCGCCATTTTGGTTTTACATCTCGGTTGGACAAGAAGGGATTTGTCAGCTGATCTCTGTGGGTAGGCAGAGGTCACAGATTTGAGCAGTAGAGCTAGTTTGTCAGGTGTCTGGGAGGAGATTATATTCTTTATAAAACAGTAAGAAGTAAACTGTCGGAAGGCTGAGTGGGTAAACCATCCCAGACTGGAGTACAGTGTGCATCGGTGAGTAAGTTTGGGCAAAGACAAAACAAAATGGCAAATGCTGTTGTAGCAGACATCCCACTTTCGGAGGAGCCCTCCAGTAGTTGCTGGAAAGGCTATTAACCCATATGCCAATTTGTGTCTCAGGATCCCCTGTGCAGTGGCCATCCTCGCCGTGGATGTTAGGCTATGTCTCACCTTGTATGCCAGCCCAAGTTGAATACTGACAGATTTAATGACTGAGGCTAGATGCAGGTCAAAATCCAAGGTTGGATCAAGGGTTACTCCTAGGTATTTAAAAGAGGTAACTGTGTTAAGGGGAGAGCCATCAAGTGCTCTGGTACTTAATGGTTGGGTGCAGGACCGAATTTTTGAACCTGAACCAAAGACATAGTCACCGTTTTATTTTTATTTAAGACAAGCTTGTTTTGCAATAGGCAGCTCTGAAAGGTATTGAAGTTACTATTGAGATTCAGGTTGCTATCTGAGAGGTTTGAGGAGGATGAGTAAAGAACAAGATCATCTGCATATAGCAGACCTGAGCAAGCACCAGTGAGTGGTGGGATGTCGTTTATGAAGACTGTAAACAGAAGAGGTCCAAGAATCGAACCCTGGGGCACTCCGATCCAAGTAGGAGCAAGAGGGGACTTGGCATCTCTGATCAGGACAAATTGTTGCCGCTTTGAAAGATAATTTTAGAACCAGGCAGTGACAGAGGGTGAGAAGCCTAGGGATGACAACTTTGATAGGAGCAGCGGGAGGTCAACTAAACGCTTTTGTAAGATCAGCAAAAGTAGCCCCAGTGAGAGAGCCTTTGTCCGTAGTGAGTCTGACATCATTTATAAACTGTAGGAGAGCAGTGGATGTACTGTGCCCATGTCGGAAACCATGTTGATCAGGGGTGAGGAGTTTGAAGGAGTAGAGGTAATCCGAGACCTGGGTTGCAAAACTTTTCTGCAGTATTTTAGAGAGGGTGGAGAGGATGGCAATAGGGCAGTAGGTATCCAGGTTAGTGGTTTCCCCCTTTTTGTAGACCAGTACAACTCGAGCAATCTTCCAGAGGGAAGGGACATGTCCTGTAAGAAGAGTCAGGTTGAAAAGTCTAGACACTGGAGAGACTATAGACGGTGCAACGGTTCTTAGGAATTTTGGTAAGAGTCCATCTGCCCCTGCCGATGCAGCAAGAGAGATGGACTTAAGTAAGCATAAGCTTTCACTCTCAGAGAATAGGCGAAGGGTGAAAGATTGGTTGGAAGGTTTAAGATTATTCTGCAGAGTGACAGGTAAAGGCCCAGGAGGTGCAGTATAGGAGGAGAGGTCAGTGAATCTGGAGTTAAGAGCATCAGCGATAGTGAGCAGATTATTGCAATTACAACCGTCCATGACCATATCAGAGATGGCATTGCACTTATTTTTCCCTATGATGGTGTTAACGCGAAGTTCTCATTATTCTCTTTGGACTTCACGTTGCTTTGTTTTCTTTTTTTGCTCTTTAAGGCAAATTTTGCAGTGATTCATGGGATTTAAGGTCACATGGGCTCTATATTGTTTTGCACAGCCTCAGTTCAGTGTTGTGTGTGTAGTACAAAGCTGAAGACAGTTTGCTCTCAGAGCTCTGAGATTCAAATGATCGAAAAACCTTTAAAAATGCATTTTTTCTGCAAAATTTTGTGTCACAGTTTAGTACATCGATTGTAGTAAATCCTTATGTGTTTATATCATCAAGCATTTATTGATTTTGTGTGAATATTTAATGTTAATTTAGTACAATCAGTCTCTGTACTGACAGACACTGTAGAAGTGTGCTTCGGGGAGGGGCAGATCTGTGGTGCAGAAGGGTGATTAGTGAGAAAGGCAGTTTTTCCAACTTATGTTGGCTAGTTCTGTATTATTTGTGTGTTCAGGTACACACAGTGCAACTTCACTTACTTGTTTTAAAAGTTTTTTTTTTGTTTTCTGGGCATTTTTAGTTGTTTTAGAAAGACTGTCTGTATTGTAGTTTACTGAACAGTTAACGTTTCTGTGCCTGATCTTTAATCTGTGTGTGTGTGTGTGTGTGTGTGTGTGTGTGTGTGTGTGTGTTGTAAGTAAACTGATACACATTTTATTGCGCCACTGTAATAGCAGTATTGTTACTTTCTTAGCCCATCTGCAGTATTTTTTCCTGGTTCTATATAGCTACTGCTGTAAATCCCGGCCCCTTCTCAGCAAAATAAGGTATTGTTGTTCCACTTTTGGATTTCTGAAGACTGGTCTTGTGCCTCTGTGGCTACATCTCTTAAGTGCCCAATTTCCATTTGGAAGTCACTGTTGTTGTTTTTTGGCTTCCCATCCACCAAAAACTGAATAAATATAGCATTGCTGTTAATTGTCTGGGTTCAGTCTGTTGAAATTGTTGTAACTGTACCACTATCATGTGTTTCCACATAGCACTGTGAGTACTGTATCTCACTGCATATCATAGCATTTAACTGAAAAAAAAAGATATAATAAAGAAATGTGCCTATTGCAGTATTTTTGGTATTGTACTGTCTTGTGAATTCTCTTGAATTTGTTAGCAACCCACAAAACTAGAAAATTCACTTTTTACAGTAAATATGTTTCTTTTCTTGGTGACTCTGTGTAATCTAAAAAAAAATGCCTACAAAGACACGGTCAGGCAAAGGTGTTTCTACCTGTGGCATATAAGCCACGTAAGTCAGTGGGGTATACGCTTTGGCTCTGTGGGCAAGGTATTCCATCACATCATGTGGAATAAATAAAAAAGAAAAAATCCTTGAAGGGGAAAAAGTACTGTGTCAGAGAGGGTTAGGCCAGGCAGGGTCCCCGAATCTGTGTGGGTAGCAGCAGTGCCTGCAGCATCACCCTTAGTGTAGGTGGTGTGTGGAATGAATTCTGTGTGTGTGTGTGTGTGTGTGTGTGTGTGTGTGTGTGTGTGTGTGTGTGTCTGAAATAAAATCTGCCAGCCAGTCGTCAAGTAACAGCAAGTAGCCGTGTAGGTAAAAGTTGTGAATTAACACCGGAGGTTTACTACAGACATGAGGAGGATGACTTTGAATATTCCAGTAGTGGTCAGAGTACCAGTGGTGGTGCTCTGAAAAGCTCTACCAGTGCCAAGTTCATGACATGTCACACTCACATCATGGCGAATCAGATTCTTCATGGTCATCACAATCACGAATCACACCACTTCAACTTTTTTTGGTCCAACCCTGTTTTTTTTTTTAATCTTAAGTTTCATCACGAATCTGGGGGGCATCCAGTTATCATGTCACATCACTCAATATCCTTGGTCCAGTATGATGCTTCTGTTAGTGTTCACATTCTGTAGGATGCCCTACTAACAGATGGACTTGAATCTTTGTCCTTACAACAAGCCGGCTCTATTTAAGCCAGTAGATATTATCTCAGAGCGAACATTGTACAGTTCAAGGAAGTGCAGCTGTAGGTGCAGTATTTCAAACTTTCAAAGGCAACTGTTTGTGGAAGCTCAGTTCCATCCAGTTTCTGGAGCTCTGAGAAGCACTGCCTGTGCCAAGTTCATGACTCATGTCACACTCACGTCATGGTGAATCAAGTTCTTCATGGTCATCACGATCACGAGTCACACCACTTCAACTTTTTTTTGGTCCAACCCTGTTTTTTTTTTTCTTAAATCTTCATTTTCATCATGAATCGGGACACCCAGTTATCATGTCACATCACTCAAGATCCTTGGTCCAGTACGATGCTTCTGTTAGAGTTCATGTTCTGTAGGATGCCCTACTAGCAGATGGACTTGAATCTTTGTTCTTACAACAAGTCGGCTCTATTTAAGCCAGTAGATATTATCTCAGCATGAACATTGTACAGTTCAGGGAAGCTCAGCTGTAGGTATTTCAAATTTTCAATGGCAACTGTTTGTGGAAGTTCAATTCCATCCAGTTTGTGGAGCTCTGAGAAGCACTGTCATTGCCAAGTTCATGACTCACATTCTTCATGGTCATTTTCATGATCACGATTCACACCACTTCAACTTTTTTTGGTGCAACATACCAAGTAGGATAATCACATCTATGTTTGTACCAACTCACAATGGTGGTGGTGCTTATGCCGAATAATGCGGGTGAAGCAGACCATCCTGGTGGCAGCATCAAATGGTGTACCCTGGAAACAGGAAATGGGACAGCCATAAGAACCAGGGTTGTCTACAGGCCCCCAGACCAGGGGGAGGACATAGACACATTACTGTTAGAAGATATACAAAACATGACAGCTAAAGGGGAGGTTCTGATAATGGGAGACTTCAACATGCCGGATACAGATTGGTCAATACTAGCAGGAACATCTGCCAGAACTAGACACATAGTGGATTCCCTGCGGGGGGGGGGGCCTCTAACAATTGATACAACAACCCACAAGAGACAGGGCTATCCTAGATCTAGTACTGACTAACAGGGAAGGGATCACAGATCTCCAGGTAGAAGGTCACCTCATGGGCCAGTGACCATCACATGGTATGGTTCAATTTGGCTACTACATCTAAATCATCCCATTCCAAGGCAAAAATATGGGACTTCAGAGGAGCTGACTTTGATAAGATGGCCAACAGAGTTAAGCTAGCCTGGCAAAAGAAACACAGGTGAGGGGTACAGGCAAGTGGCAAGCATTAAGGATGCAGTATTTGAAGCAACATCCCATTGTGTTAGAGAGAAAAGGAAGCTAAAAGAATTAGGAAACCACTTTGGTTCTCAAATACAGTAGCAGAAAAGGTCAGAGCCAAAAGGCTGGCCTTCAGGAAATATAAGGAACACAGGGATGAAGATAGGGAGGCACACCAAACTGCCCTAAGGGAAGCAGGTAAGGCAGTAAGGCAGGCAAAGTCCCAAACTGAGGAAACACTAGCAACTGAACAGTAAAGAAGGTGACAAGACTTTATAGATACATTAGTGAAAGGAGAAAGTCCAGAGGGGGATTACGGCTTAATGGAGAAAAGGAGCATGTGAGGAGGAGAACCCTGTAAAAGCATCTATCCCAAATAGATACTTTGCTCAGTATTTACTGAAGAGAAGGTAGGGCAGGGCCCACAGCTCAGCACCATGGACACAGGGGGGAGGGAGGTGAGCACTACTCGCTTCACAAAAGAAAGGGTCCTACAAGAGCTTGCTAAGCTCAGGGTGGATAAATCAATGGGACCTGATGGCATACATCCCAGGGTACTTAAGGAGCTAAAGGTGGAACTAGCAGAGCCATTAGCAGAACTGCTTAGTGAGTCTCTGAGCACAGGAGAGGTCCCAGAAGACTGGAGAAGGGCTCATGTGATCCCGCTCCACAAGAGTGGTAGCAGGGAGGAGGCAGGGAACTACAGACCAGTCAGTCTTACCTCAGCAGTGGGCAAGATTATGGAGAAACTCCTTAAGGAAAGGATAGTGCAACACCTGGAATCCATAGGGGCAAAGGATCCAAGACAGCATGGGTTTACAAAAGGAAGGTCCTGTCAAACTAATCTCAGAGATTTCTTTGACTGGGTAACCAGACTGTGGACCAAGGGGAAGCAGTTGATGTCGCCTACCTTGACTTCAGCAAAGCTTTTGACACTGTTCCACATAGAAGATCGATAAATAAGCTGGGTAGGCTCGGGGTGAGTCAGAAGTTGGTCAACTGGGTGGCAAACTGGTTGACAGGCAGAAAACAGAGAGTGGTGGTAAATGGTATACAGTCAGAAGAGATGCAAGTCACAAGTGGGGTACCTCAGGGATCAGTCCTGGGGCCAGTCCTCTTCAACATCTTCATTAGTGACCTTGCAGATGGACTAGAGGGTAAGGCTTGTCTGTTTGCAGATGACACCAAGATCTGCAAAGGAGTAGATGATCCAGATGGGGTGGATGGAATGAGAAGAGATCTGGATAAACTAGCAAAATGGTCAGAAAAGTGGCAACTGGGATTTAATGCAAAGAAGTGCAAGGTCATGCACATAGGGAAGAGAAACCCTGAAGCCACCTATAGGCTGGGAAGGGAGTTGCTAGCAGTCACAAAGGAAGAAAGAGACTTGGGCATCATCATCACTGATGACCTAAAATCATCTAAGTAGACCTCTAAAGCAGTAGGTAAGGCTTGGGGGGTGTTAGGGTGTATTAGTAGGGGTATCACAAGTCAGAAGAGAGAGAGAGGTAATAATCCCTCTGTACAAGACACTAGTTAGGCCCCATCTGGAGTACTGCGTGCAGTATTGGAGGCCACACCTTCACAAGGACATTAACCAAATTGATGCAGTCCAGAGAAGGGCAACCAAAATGGTGCAAGGACTGCATCAGAAGACATATGAGGACAGATTAATAGAGCTCAATATGTATACCCTTGAGCAAAGGAGGGAGAGAGGTGATATGATTGAAACATTCAAACACCTTAAGGGCATTAACAAGGTGAAAGAGTCTAACATGTTTAAATATAAGAAAAATAGGACAAGAGGACACAGCAGGAGATTAGAGGGGGGCCGATTAAGGGGAATGTGAGGAATTCTTTTTCACAGAAAGGGTGGTGGATGCATGGAATGGCCACCTCAAGGAAGTGGTGGCTAAGTGAATACAGTGCAGGGCTTCAAACAGGCATGGGATAGGCATAAGGGAGCAATACAAATGAGTATGAATAGATAGGCCACTGACAGAGCAAAGGCCAATGGCACATTTATAAGGTAGAAAAAGAAATGGGCAGACTGGATGGGCCTTGCGGTCCTTATCTGCCGGCAACTACTATGTTTCTATGTTTCTATTGAGGCTGCTGATGCAGTCACGTAAAAAAAATTTCCAAGTGGGTACAGCTCCAGCATTGAGGATTGCGAGAGCTGCTTTCCTTTTTTTTTATTTTGTTTCCCTTGTTTTCCACAGGTGTAAAGTATTTAACAGTGGTGGCATACAGGCCAGATGATGGATACAGCAAAAGACAGGAACAGAGCTGGCCCGGCGGTGTAGAGGGTTGAGGCACTGGTGCCTTACCTTGACCCATGCTGGCGACCCGGGTTCGGGAATGGACTCGGGGCGCTGGGGGTCAGCAGGGGGCAGAGAGGATTGAGCGTCCGGAGGACTGCTCTGCTGTCTGGGGTTGGGATCTGGGAATGCATCGCTCAGCAGCGGCCTCTAGTGGAGACTGGGGGCACTGTCTGAGCATGCACTGACGGGACAGAGGGAGAAAACCAGGAAAAAAATGGCACCTGTAGTGAGTGGCTTGATGGCCGCCCGCAGTTTTGCAGCGGTACCCGCCTTGATCCATGCTCCATGGGGAGTTATGAGCAGGGCTCCCTGCAGCCCCACTGTGGGGGGGGGGGAGCCATAGAGTCTGGGTGTTTGCAGCAGAGGCAGGCGGTGACTGGATGTCACTGAAGTGGGGGAGCAGCTCAGGTAGCCATGGAGGGATAAACAAATACTGAAAAAAAAAAAAAGACAGGAACAGCTCCACTGGGTACTGATACTGAATGGGGTACTGGAATGAACTCAGAATTATGTCTTCTTCATTTGTTTGCAGGTAGCACCGAGGTACTGTGGACGGGTGGTATGTTCCAGTTTGAAGACAGACAATTTTGATACACAGAAGGCCTGGAAAGAAGACAAAAATATTAATGAAAATTGTTTTCCAATGATGCATGCAAACTCCCCCACCCAAAAAAAAAAAATACTTGCCTTTCATGGCTTGACATTGTTCGTACAGCAGAAGTCAACAATCAGACGTGCAACACGTGTGCGGCGGCAACGTGATTTCTTCATTACGGTCGTGAATCTGTGTGCTGTGACCTGAGAATGCAAAAGAAAAGAACAGTAATGAGAAATGCTTATAATTCACTCACTCACAGCAGTTACCCCCCAGAAAAAATTTAACATTTACAGTACCACATTAGATGGTGATACATATGTATGGCATGTGAATGTGACCATGGCCAACACACCGGTGAAGGGGAAACATTCAGTATGTATGATGATGATTCCCTGCAAAGGAACAACATGATGGGCTGCTTACAACAAAAAACAAGATTCAGTACAAATTAAATGGCAGTGTCTCTGAAAAAGCATGACAGTGACACGTACAATAACTTACCATTGTTGGTATGAATACACACACATAGGGCAGCATGTGTCAGTCAGCGCAGCAGAAGAATTTTCCAGAACATCAAATTATAGTTCAGCCCATGGTCATCTGTGGCTATCATTGTTTAGAAACACACTGTACATCAGCAGCAGCAGAAAACAGCAGGACAAGAGCAGAAGCATCAGGTGCCAGCAAGCCATTTTCTCACTTGGGACACTTATGCAGAGTTCTGGCTCTAGTTACATGCTTTAAGCAGTGCGTCAAGAAATACTTGTGACTTTTCTGAACAGTTTCTCATGTGATTACTCTTCATTGGGACTTTTCATGACACTTAAACAGCAGCAGCAGCAGGCGCCAACAAGCCATTTTCTCACTTGGGACACTTATGCAGAGTTCTGGCTCTAGGTGCTCACTTTAAGCAGTGCATTAAGAAATACTTATGACTTTTCTAAATAGTTTCTCATGTGATTATTCTTCATCGGGACATTAATACTGCATGCTGAATGATGTAGCAAGATAACAGTATAAGCATGCTACATTTACATAAGACAGGACATTTTTGGGGTGGATTGTAATTGTATGTAATTTTAGGGTATTTTGTAGCTTTCGGTGTGCTATGAAAACTTTACACAGTCAAATGTAACAAAAAAGTAATATAGCATGACAAGTGCAGCAGCAGTGCAATAATCAGGTGAAAATTTTTACCTATATTTTTGTATTCTATTTTTGATTGGTACTTATCTACTGACTTGTCTATATGATACCCTTCTTTCCACAATTTACGGCTGCTCTACTTCATTTTTTCACATCTGAAATAAACAGAGCGCTCCTTTTAATCTGGCTTGCAGTCGGTTTCCATCAGTATTCCCACCTGTTTTTGTACATCTGTTGTTTAAAATAATTTCTGTTGTGACTAAGATGAACTAGCAGTGTTAGTGGCTCAGTAGGTAGCACACTCGCCTCTGAGGCCAGGAGATCAGAAGGCTGTGGGTTCAGTTCCCACATCTGGCACTTGGGTTAATATCCCAGTACTGACACTGTAGTGCAGTATGAGAGGGATGCTGCACTTCTGAGGTGCCGTCTTTCGGATGAGACGTTAAACCGAGGTCCCATCTGCCTGGACTGGTGGTAGTTTAGGTGGATGTTAAAGATCCCATGGCACTTATCGAAAAGAGTAGGAGAATTTCTCCGGTGTCCTGGTCAAAATTTCCCTCATTCACTAAAAATACCACCAACAGCTTACTCTGGTTCAAAGTCAGTTGGCATTCATCTGTATCCCCCTCCCCCGGGTCGTACCTGAAAATAGGCAGGATTTGTCTAGTGCACTTACCTGGTCAACAAAAACTAAATAAAAAAATAAAATAGCATGCAATCCAGCAGGCAGTGTTCCACCACCATGACCTTATGGAGCAGTAGGTGTTCAAAACCAGCTCTGGTCAATATTAAAAGGAACACTACCTTTAGTATTTCATATCAAAAAATAGGGAGTAAATACACTATAACCCATGGCAGACCATGGGTGTATCAGGGCATAAATGAACACCCCCAGTGTGTTGTGACTGAGGCATGAGGGCTTGCCCGAGTAACTTCAACCAGCCGGGAAGTACATAAATGCCCTGATACACCCGTGGGCTGTAGTGGGTTATCGCACTTATAAAATGGGCTAGCTAACTGTAAAAATAAAAAAATCTAAAGTTTTTTACAATCAGCATGCCAACTGTTGGTCTACCAGGGCATTAATGAATGGGCAGGTGACACTTTCTGCCCGATGGCAAGTCATCATTTGACCTTTCATTAATGCCTGTTTTACAATGCAGAATCAAATTAATTGTGAAAGGAAGGGTACCATACAAGTCAGTAGATAAGGGATAATTGAAAATTCAATAAAACAGTTTAGGTCCAAATTGTTACCATATTATTGCACTGCAACTTTAACACAATACAACAGGAAGAAAACATTAATACAAAAAAATGACATACTTTTTCTGTATGTAAAAAGATTATTAAGTAGGAAAAGAAGGAAAGTGCAGGACTGGATTTTTTTTTTATTTTTCCTTTTAAAATTTTTTTGGGTGTGTTTTTAATTTTTTTGAGGGGGGGAAGTGAGAAAAAATAAAGAAAGAAAATGCAATACATGTTAAGAAAGAAAACAAAAAGACTACTGGTCCTGGTTCTGACCAATTAGAATTTGGAGGATAGCAATGATTTGCAATTGATGACCCTCCATTTGGTCCAACAGCTGCTGCATTGTGTCGACGTTACCTAGGTGGCTGACTTCACTCCACAGAACGGAAAGATCACCCTGTGTAGCTGGAATTTCACAAGGGTCATGCTTGTGTGCAGCTGCAGGAGCCGCCACTTGTTCAACACTCTCCCTTCTGCTGTGCTTTGGATGTCGTGCAGGCTGATGCCATGCTGCCACCTTTTGCACTGCACCCTCCACTGCAGGAGCCGTTGCTGCTAGTTCAGCCACCCTGGCTTCCCATTCTGCATGGTGGTGCAGTCAAGTGTGTTCTCTGGCCACCTGTTCCCAAATGGGTACCCTTGCGACCACGATGCACCATCATGCCACAGATCTTGCATCTCATCACAGTCGGGTCACCTGGCGGTGTGGTGAAAAAATGCCACACTGTCGAGCTTTGTGGAGGGCCAGGCACAGGCATTGTGGGGGACCCAGATGTACTAGGTTGCTCTACAGTTGGGGGGGACAAGCTGCTGCTGCTGTTGCTGCTGCTGTTGTTCCTGCTGCTGCTGCTCCCTGGCCTGCTGTGGTGGGTCAGTACTAGCCACCGGTGCTGCTTAGCTTGCATCACTAGCATCCAAAGCAGCAGTTGCTGCTGCTGCTTCTGGAACATCACTTTCACTGCCAGTGGAAACATTTTCAGGGACGGAAGCACTGGATGGGAACAAGTTCCCACGGTTGAGGCGAATAGTCCACCGCACACCACCACACATCCTTGGGCCACGACTCCCAGCAGAACCCCACCTCTCTCCATTTGTAAACAAAAATGAATAGAAGTACTGTATTAGGAAGTAAACAAAAAAGAAATACAGAGTAAAAATCAGATATAAAAATCTCAGAAAGGGCACTAGGATGAAAGAGGTTTAAAATACAGTCAGGATGATGACACAAAAAAAAGGGGTCAAAAGCACTAAACTTCTCTCAAAACTACTGATCCACACATATAGACACACTAGACAGTCAGCTCCACACAGCTCCTCCTCTATCAAACAGAAGGAAAAATAGACTGATTCACTTCCTCCCTGCATTATGTGACCTGTAGTCAGACATGTGATCGATGGGCTGATTCTTACCAACTTCGCCTTTCCAAACTGTAACTCGAAGTTAACTTGAAGTGGACATCACGAAGTCCATTAAAGGTGAATTTCGATCTTTTAATGGGAATTTCTCGAAGTGTTATGCGAATTAGAAGTTGCCCACCTTGAATTAACTTTGTGGGTAAAGTTAAACTTTGCTGCATCTCTACTGCTGTCTTGCGCTCACAAAAACAAAATGCCACAGAAAGGGAAAACTGACATTTTTTTTTAAGACACAGCACAAAACTGACCAGCAATTATATAAAATAAAGAATGGATTGTTACACTGTTGTTTTTACACACCCTCAGTGTGTAGTACCATCACAAACCAGTCATGCTTCGCACTCGTGTCTTATGTGGTATTACACAACCTTGGACGTGTTTAAAAAAAAAAAAAACTCATAATGTACAACACCCCATCCATTATTCTCTATTTATTGACCAGGAAGGGCACACTAAGCTCCAGTAGCTTCTTTCCAGGTGCATCCTGGGGGATTAGTCGCATGGACCTGTTTTATTGGCAAGGAGAATGATGGGCACATGACTGGGAGAAACTCCTCTGCTCTTCATCGGTAAGTGCAATGGGATTTTTAACTTCCACCTGAGCAGTGACCAGAGATGAGCAGACTAGATCTCAGTTTAACATCTAATCAGAAGGACAGCACCCCCTCATACTGCACTAGAGTCAGTTATGGGTATTACCCCAAGTACCTGTTGTGGGGCTAGGACCCATGACTTTCTCATCTTATGGCCCCAGAGGTGACCTACCTAGCTATTGAGCCACGGACACTAATGTTCATATCCACTACCTCTGCTACTCAGTCAGTTCCATAGGGTCACTGCCCTCTTGTGGAATGGCCTCCTGACAGCATACCTGAATTCACCACCTCTGAGCATCAGAGCGTGTCCCTGCCTCCAGCCAGAGTAAACCTCAATCCTGTTGATAACCTAGAGTATGCAGACAATTGGGGTCATGCCCCCTCTCTGAGGTGAACATGTTAAGGGTGATCACCAGCATCTCCTCAGAGCTTTTGTTCCCCATACTGCTGATCAGTTTGGTGGGACTGCACTGCACTGCACCGCACCCTCTCAGATGTCTCAATGTACTTTTTGTATTGAGGAGCCCATGTGAAACACAGAAACACAGCATATGACGGCAGAAAAGGACCTCTTGGCCCACCTAGTCTTCCCATTTGTCCATGCCTATACTGTCATGAGTAAAGCAGGTCAGACAACACACCCCCACAATACAAAAAAGGACTCCACACAGCATAACATGATACATAGTCAAAATCGATCCAAATTATTTCAGGCGTCTATAATCTGGGCAGTAAGTACCATACTCTGGGATGTTGCTAACAATAATAAACCATGATTTGACTACCTGTAGGCTCTGCTTTTTACACTCAAGCACTCTAAATTTTGGAGGAAGCGAGTTCCAAAACCCTGTGTTGCTCATTTCAACATGGATGACAATCTCCCCCCGCCTCACAAACTGCCTTACTTCCAAGACTTGAGAAAGGCCAAACCAAAAGAGAATACTAATTAGCAGTGGCTATTACCACACCAAAAAACATTTAACTGTCATCTTGATTATCCTTGGTTGCAGGATATGCAACAGCAGAGAAAGGAAGAGTGTCCAGGAACCCCAGGTCCAACCATGTGCACCTGTAGCTCAGTGGTTAGAGCACTGGGGTGGTATTCCTGGGGACCTAGGTTCAATTCTGAGTAGGTCACATTATTTCTTTCTCACTACAGTTTGTGATTTTAATTGCTTTGCAGTGGCTCACACCACACCAAAAACACACCCAATTATCTTGATTATTCCTAGCTGCAGGATATACAGTACCAGAGAAAGGAAGCGTGTCTTCTGGGAACCCCATATCCAACAATGTGAGCCTGTAGCTCAGTGGTTAGAGCACCTGGACAGTATTCTGGGGCCTGGGTTCAGTTTCCAGTTGGTCCCATTATTCGTTTTTCACACAATTTATGATTTCAATTGATTAGCAGTTGCTAATGCCACACCTAGTGGCATCAGGGAATACAAATACTCACAATTACTTGCACAACAATTAAAAAAAAAAATAAAAAAGCAAAGTGCCGCAGTATGATTTATTATTTAGGAATCCACATTTAACTCAG
Source organism: Neoceratodus forsteri (assembly GCA_016271365.2). Classification (NCBI taxonomy): domain Eukaryota; kingdom Metazoa; phylum Chordata; order Ceratodontiformes; family Ceratodontidae; genus Neoceratodus; species Neoceratodus forsteri. The sequence goes on from CM028135.1 coordinate 1,060,469,876, forward strand.
CAGATAACAGCAGATCTCTCGCGTTGGATGCAACAACCATTAGGATTTCTAAACTGGTTAGAAACTATTCAGCAAAATGTACTCCCATGACTCATTTTCTTTATCCAGATGCTTCCTGTTACCTCCTCACAATTGTATTTTCACTCAGGGGATAAACTGATCTCCCAATTTATATGGAGTGGCAAACCTCCTATAATAAAATGCACTGTGCTGCAGCTCCTGAAAGATAAGGGAGGGTTAAATCTCCCCAACATGCAACAATATATGCAGGCAGCCCAACTTAGAACCCTCCTGACCCAACTCATACCACATCAAAAAGCTCACTGGCAGCAAATAAAACGCACCCTTAATGGCATTTCTGATCTCACTCCTTATATTCTGGGAAATCCACAAATGTGTCTCCCATTATGTAAATTCTCCCCATAGACCGCGGAACCCTTCAGACACTGTGTCTATGTTTTAAACTCTGTATTCATATTTGCAGAAAGAACATATCTGCGAACCCTGGCATATGATTTGGCCACCTTCCCTCCCCCTTGACCAAGTCTCTTAGGAGATTGCCTACTTTTCATATTCATTTTACACGTCAACTAATAGGACCTACAGGGTTTCTTTCATTCACATCACTCCAGACTATTTATAAGCTACCTTCCATAGAATTTCCTGTGTTTCTTAAACTAAAGACTATCTTACAGCCCAGGGAAGAGGCCCTGGCTTTGGTGGCCAAGGTACCCTCCGGTATAATAAAATTCATAACCTCATATTTGGGAGGGGTCAAGCAAGAGCATCTCATAAGCAAACTTTATAAAGCATCAGCAGAATACTCTCCTGAAAGGCAAGGCAATCTTTATTTAAAATGATGCCCAATGCTGGAGGCTCTGGGCACCATACAAAATAAATAACCAGATAAGAAACACAACAAAATCAAGATAAATAGCAATAAACATTAAATTCCATAAATTATAACATAAAATAAAATTCCTAAAAAAATTTAAAACACAGGTGACCGGGAACTGAGATCGAGACCTTTGTATACAGATCTCACTTAAAAAGCTAAGTCAGGGAAAGCATGGGTGAACAGGAGGGTTTTGAGGGAGGCCTTAAATACCTCCAAAGACGGGGCCTCACTAACCCCAAAGGGTAGCAAATTCCACAGGACAGGGCCGATGACACTAAAAGCCCAGTCACTGGCCATTTTTAGCCTCATCCTGGGAATCACCAGGAGGCCCCTACTGGAGGAGCGGAGGGGACGGACCGAGACAGTATGCGTAAGAAGGTTCATCAAGTAACAAGGGCACTGGCTATGTAGGGTCTTAAAGGTGAGAAGACCCACCTTAAAGAGGATCCTCCACCTGACTGGCAGCCAGTGCAGCTCACACAGTACCAGTGTAATATGGCAATATTGAGGGTGCCCTGTAAGTAACCTGCCAGCTGCGTTCTGTACCAGCTGCAGTCTGTGGAAAGATCCTCCCACTATCCTGAGGTAAACGCATTACGGTAGTCAAGCCTTGATGTCACCAAGGCATGTATCAAAGTGGGGAGGTCCAGAGGTGGCACAAGTGGCTTTATCCTAGCGACATTTCTGAGATGGAAAAAACAGGAGCGGACAGTGGAAGACACTTGTGCCTCCATCGTCACACCCTTGTCCAGGATGACACCAAGATTCCGCACCTCAGAGGAGGCCTTCAATGGGACAGATCCCAGAACAAGTCCAGTCTCTGCACCAGAGGCCATCTCATCCTGCACTCTGTTCGACTCCACCACCAATACCTCCGTCTTATTGGGGTCCAGCCACAACCAGCTGGGGCCATCCATTCATTGATCTTGGCAAGGCAGCCGTTTAGCACATCTGCCACATTGGATGTTCCTGGGGCAAAGGATAAGTATAACTGGGTATCATCAGCATAGCAATGAAACTCCAGACCATACTTCCTAATGATCCCCACCAGGGGCAGCATGTACACTGTGAACAATATTGGGGACAAGACTGAACCCTGGGGAACTCTGCACAACTGGAGACTAGAGGTGAAAGAGAAATATCACAACCCTCTGCCTCCTGTTGGCTAAAAATGACTCAAACCAGCAGATAACAGTACTGGTGAGCCCACAGAATTCCCTAAGGTGGTCCAGCAACACACAGTGGTCCACAGTGTCAAATGCTGAGGAGAGATAGAGGAGAACAAGAATTGTCCTTTCCCCTCAATCTCTCGCCCTGAGGATATCATTCTACACCCGAACAAGCACAGTTTCTATGCTATGCCTTGCCCGAAACCTAGACTGGAGGGGTCCATATAACTCATGGGTCACAAGGTGCTCCTCCAACTGAAGCTCCACTACCTTCTCCACAACTTTCACCAAAAATGGAAGGTTGGAGATAGGATGGTTATTTGCCCTGACCTCTGGGTCCAAAGATGGTTTCTTTAGGAGTGGTCTCACCAATGCCTCCTTCAAGGCATCAGGGAAGACCCCCTCTGACAAAGAACACTGGATAATCAAGGCAAACACCAGGCCAACAGCATCAACACATCTTATCAAGAAACACATCAGCACCGTGTCCAGTTCACAAAACGTGTGCTTCAGATTGGTCGCTACCCTAATGACCTCATTTACCTCCACCGGTCTAAACTCGCCCCAACTAGGCAAAGCGCACTCAGGACACTTTCGGCGACCACAGTCAGCTCTGGACTGGATGACTGAAAGAATTCCCTGACGTATATCGGACACCCTGTCTGAGAAGAACCGAGCAAACTCTTCGCATTTAGTGTTGGAAAAAGCCTTTTTCGGCTGTAGACAAGCCGGATGAAATAGCCTGTCCAAGGCCGAAAAAGAGCAGCTGGTCAGTTCCTCCTGGCATCGATCTCCATGGACAGAAATTCTGCCTTCTTACAGTTGATTGCCCCCTGGTACACACTATAATGTGCACGAAGGGCCAGTTTGTCCTCCTCCAGCCTGGTCTTCCTCCAGCAGCACTCCAGCCTTCGGCACTTCTTCTTCAACTCCCTGAGCTCCCCATCAAACCAAGGGGATCTCAGGTAGGATGGTTTGGGTCATACACGGACCAGTGTGAGGGAGTCAATGGCATCAGATAGCACCCTATTATAGGTGCCAACTGCATCACCAATGCCTCAGACGCATGCATTACCCACACTAGATAGATTGGCCAGTGCCAAAAAAAAACTCCGGGGTCAGTCCCGGAAAAGGGCGATAGCTCATCATCTCTGTAGGGGGAGAGCATCCAGTGGGTGCCCTGAACATGAACCGCACCATGCAGTGATCGGACCATGCCAGCCGATCAATCTTGAGATCACTTCTCTCAAGCCCCAGTGAGAACACTACGTCCAGGGTGTGCCTGCCCTGGTGAGTCACAGAGGAAACTACCTGCAACAGGCCCAGCGATGACATGATCTGGAAGAGGTTATGACCAAGCTGAGATGATTCATCATTGTCCCAGACATTGAACTCCCCCATGACAATACATCTGGGGGCTTCCAATGTTTCATCGACAATGAACCCGGCAACCTCCTGCAGGAAATCTCCCACTGCCCCAGCAGGGCAGTAAATCAGTAGAATCCAGCAGCCTGCACCTGGACCCCCACAGATGGCCACACATTCAAAGGAACCCAGGGGTTCTCACTGGGTGCACAGTGAAGCCCAAGTCGGATCTAAAACAGATGGCTACCCCACCACCCCTATATTCCTCTCTGGGGGCAGTGCACAATGGTATAACCCAGAAGGAATGGCAGCGACCCCAATCCAAGTTTCCATAATGAAAGCCAGATTGACCAGGGAAATCAAGTCTGCAATAACAGCAGTCTTGTTCCTGATCAACCTGGCATTGCACAGCACTGCTCGCTGGGGACTGGTGGACAAAGCAGCCCCTCAGGTTACCTGGCCACTCGGTCTGGTACACTTCCTATGGGGACAGGCACTAAACATGTCTTGCCTCTCTCTTGTGCCCGTCACAATCCAGGGCACCTTCTGTATCTGATGATCTCTATCCTGCCACCCCCCACTGTGCACGGGGCGTCCACCTGCCCAAAGTCACCATGGCCCCTCCAAATCTCTACCTCCCAACAGTGTCTTGCTGTGGTGTTGGAAACTGGGAGGCAGATAAAAGGCTGTAGGTCATGCAGCTGGGATGCCCCGCACACTATACTGACCCCCCCAGCCCCCCTGGACAGCCCTGGCACATCACTCCGACAAGATCCTGGCACACCCACCTAATACCACTCACACCACTCTCACACTAATAAACAGTTTGCCCTAATCACATACCCCCAAACACATACTAAACAAAGTAAAATAATACATTCAATCCCCTATACCCCAAAAACTCACGCCCTGCCCAGAAAGGGATAAAATAAGTAGTATAAAGCTGCACCACCGCCAAGTTTGTCCAAATAAAAAAACTGTTCAGCAGGCTCAAACAAGCCAACGCTGTCCACAGATTCCACTGGAGTTCATCCCAGCACAGGAAAGCACAGATGATCTCAGGAAAAGGTGGTCTAAAGGGCTCGGACTGGATCTAGACCAAGAAATGTGGGAGGCTAGTGCTCTCTCATCTCAAAGACTTTCTACCACCATAACTGGTGGGAGTTTGCCTGGAAGGCCAGGAGTCGATTTTTTCGAACACCAAACATTACAACAAAGTATACAGGAAGCTTTTAGAGGGAATGTGGACAGCTGCTAGCAGACACAGAGCACAGAACGTGGGTCTGTCCACTTCTTCATCAGTACTGGCAAGAGATCATTACAGAGCTTCAAGAAATATATAAAATCCCTGAACTTTTCACACCTACCTACATTTTAACGGCAGCTCCTCCAGAAGGTATAAAGATAAACAAATTCTTATATTAATCGCTAAAAAAAGTGAATAACCAGACGGTGGCTCACAAAGACCTTCCCCTCCAAAAAAACAATTGAAGTTCTATATGAGGTATATAATCTTGAACGGACATCAGCCAGCTTACAGGACTGGGTTACAGCTTTTGATAACAGATGGCGTAAATGGGTCCTCTACCAACTCGATCGCTACCCAGATTTTGTACCCCAAATACTGTCAGATGTAACAGGCCAGGGCAATGGCAGGGTGGTGGTCTGCTAGGTGGATGACCCCTTCTCTCTCTATTTCCCCTATCGCTGCCCCCACTCCCATTTCAGATCTTACTAAGTCACTGCAAACTTTTTTCTCCTAGGGTTATGACCTGTGACCCCTCCTACTACATTACTGAACCTCCGCTTCCTCTTCTGTATACTCATTGGTCTAAATATTATATACATGTTATAAGAAATTGTGTTTGCCTTGACTCTGCCTGGAGAATGTCTACAATGGTATGGTCAAAAAGTTATGATGCTAATGTCTTTGAACCTATGTGATAGTGACTGTCATGTTCCACTGTACTGTCAATAAATATTTAAATAATAAAAAAAAGGAATCCACATTTACACATATTACACATTTGCATATATTGCAGTGTCTAAGATCAGCCTTATCTCCATTACGAATCACTAGCAAGTCCTCAGCCAATCAGACCATGATCTTTTTTTTAATAAATCTAGTGCTTTCCTCCTCCCTGCCATCCTACCAGTGATATACCCTGCATTCAGGGAATATACCCCGCAATCAGGGATGTATTGCACTCTGCCTTCAGGGGTATACCCTGCATTCAGGAATATACCCTACAATCTGTGATATGCCCTGCAATCTGGGATATACCATGCAATCTGGGATATACCCTGTGTTCAGGAATATACCCTGCAATCTGTGATATGCCCTGCAATCTGTGATATACCATGCAATCTGGGATATACTGTGCAATCTGGACTATACCCTGTGTTCAGGGATATACTCTGCAATTCAGGATGTACCCTGCAATCAGGGATATACCATGCAATCTGGGCTATACCTGTGTTCAGGGATATACCCTGCAATCCGGGATGTACTCTGCAATCTGGGATATACCATGCAATTTGGGCTATACCCTGTGTTCAGGAATATACCCTGCAATCCGGAATGTACCCTGCAATCAGGGATATGCCCTGCAATCTGGGATATACCGTGCAATCTGGGCTATACCCTGCGTTCAGGAATATACCCTGCAATCCGGAATGTACCCTGCAATCAGGGATATGCCCTGCAATCTGGGATATACCCTGTAATCCGGGATATGCCCTCCATTCAGGGATGTACCCTGCATTTGAGGCTATACCCTGCAATCATGGGATACACCATACAATCTGGGATATACCTTGCATTCATGAATATACCCTGCATTCAGGGCTATACCCTGTTCTGGGATATAGCCTGCATTTGGGGCTATATCCTGCATTCAAGGATATAGCCTGCAATCAGGGATATGCCCTGCAATCCTGGATATAACCTGCAATCTGGGATATACCCTCCATTCAGGGATGTACCCTGCATTTGAGGCTATGCCTTGCAATTAGGGATATACCCTACAATCATGGATATACCCTGCATTCATGGATATACCCTGCATTCAGGGCTATACCCTGCTTCTTGAATATACCCTGCAATCTGGGATATACCCTACAATCTGGGATATACCCTACAATCAGGGATATACCCTGCATTCATGGATATACCCTGCATTCAGGGCTATACCCTGTTTCTTGGATATACCCTGCAATCAGGGATGTTCCCTGCAATCAGCAATGTATTCTGTAACCAGGGATATACTCTGCATTCAGAAATATGCCCTGCAATCAGAGATATACCCTGCAATTAGGGATATAGCCTGTATTCAGGAATATACATTGCAGTCAGGGATATACCCAGCAATCAGGGATATTTCTTCCATTCAGGGATATTGTCTGCAGTTAGGGATATTGCCGGCAATTAGGAATATACCATGTATTCAGAGACATACCCTGTTCGGGTTCATACCCTACAATCAGGGATATTGCCTGCATTCAGGAATATTGCCTGTAATCAAGGATATTGCCTGCATTCAGGGATATTGCCTGCAATCAGGCATATACCCTGTAATTAGGGATATATCCTGCAATCGGGGATATACCATGCATTCAGAGACATACTCTGTTCAGGCTCGGTGAGCTGCCATTGAGTGTTTTTACTCTGGATTTCCCATTCCTCCTTCCCTCCATCCGTCACATGAGCAATGCCCCCTTCGACCATGAAGTCACAGCATCCCATGGCAAGAGTCAAGCTCCCTGGCTCAGCATTAAGGGTCACTGTGGCACTGGAATTTGCTGTTACCCCTTTCTGGCCGAGAATCACTATGGAGCAGCAGCTACTGTACCTCAGCCAGACCCGTTACCTAATGTGGCAACCCAACTCTGTTCTTGAACCAGGATCACCTTTGCAACAACGTGATGTACTGGCACTGGACCATCAGGGCAGCTCCAGAGCGTGATTTTAATGTACCTCTTATTGCTGGTACAGATGAGCTGTCATGCACAAACTACTGGAATCATGGTAAGAGGCGTCTCCCGCCGCTGTTAGTAACCATGACAGTCCCTGCTGTCACAATGTCTCTAACTCCCTCTCTCAGTGCAGAAAAAAAATGAAGAGCTTCTTCAGAGATATCTCTTCCATTAGACCACACCTTTGGCACTATACCTCCATCAGTGCTTGGACCACACAGAGAATTTTGCTAGCGGGGCGCCACCCACGATGACATCATGCTGCATGTGTCAGTGTCTACATAAATGTGGTTGGCCCCATCTCGCCTCAGTTCTTTTCCTGCTGTTGATCATCCTCGTCGGATCTGCTGCAGAAACATTGACCAACTAGCCATTGTCTTTATTTTTCATAAACTATGTCTTATGTCGTCTCTGCATTACGCCAAAATTTATAACATTATTTTGGTATTGTGGGTGCGGAGAAAATATTTTTTTAAAGACGACACATGAGGTGTGTGTCTGCTGCCTAAGCCTCTCTGACAATGTCTGAACCTGTGAGATCTGCCAGAGCTTTAATCAAGCTACTAGGTGATGTTGAACGAAAGCACCTGAAACATTTCTTCTAGAGAAAACTATGGCAGCCATGGAGAAAGCACAAAGCCAAAAATCCACATTGCCTGCCCTGTCAACGGAATCACAGCTGATGAAGCCTAAGGACTGGGAGAGGGATTGGTCGTCATCCTGACCCCCTTCATCATAGGGCCATAAACACCAGTACAGGGATAATGAGAGATACTAGTCCCTGACGAGGTCCTAGTTGCCACTGCGGCCTTCAGGTACTAAACAAACTTCATCATCGACTGCTCTGGTGGTGTTGATGCCAGCCCCATGACCGTCAATGAGACACCAAGGTTGGGGGTTGGCTCAGACACTGCCATACCTACTGCAAGTGGTATGTCGCCATTGCTGATGCATCCCGGCCCATCGTTGATTTAGCTTTTTACGGACTCTGGCCAGGGTGTCATCAAATCAAGCAGTACTGGTGTCGTTTTCAGAGATGATATGACAAATTTTACCAGACTTACCTGTGCAGCCTGTGTTATTGACAGTTGTTACTTGGACTCAGCCCCCATCAATGCCATCTTCCAATACACTGCAAATACCACCTGCTCAACCACTGCCGGCATCTCCAACGTGGTTCTTGGTTCTCGTCATCTACATGAAGGTCGATGATGAGGTGTGATTTAATCCTGAGCTCATTATGGAGGAGGTTTACGTGGAAGAAGGTTATGGGGGAGAACAGCATGCACCATGTTCCACTTCTACCCTCTCCTCTTGTAGTGAGAATTCTGTGGTATACACATCCAGATCTCCTCCAGAGGATCTTACATTTCAGTCTATGCTGCAACAAATGCAAACTGCCATGGGATTTGCTGTGGAAGATGAGGACTTCACATAGAAAAGTTTGATGGAGTTTTCAAGGTACTCTGTACTCCATCCATTATCCTTCCTTACATCTCCCCCGAGCCTACTCCCTCCAACTTCATAGCATGACCCCCTGTTCTTGAGCATCTTTTTCTCTGAAAAAGGCTTCCCTTTTGATCATTATTTATACCCATGAGGTATTTGAAAGTCTCTATCATATCTCCCCTCTCCCTCCTTTCCTCCTGGGTATACATATTGAGGTCCTTCAGTCTCTCCTTGTAGGGCTTTGATGCAGACCCTGCACCATTTTAGTTGCCCTCCTCTGGACCGCCTCTACTCTGTCTATATCCTTGCAGATATTTAAATGCTAAGCATGGGGATAGACCGAATCAAGATTGAAATGGATGGAAATTTAACATATACCCCTTAGAACTAATTTGATCCACCGAGACAGAGGGACCAAGGGTTAAAAACTGTTCCAAAATGGAACGCTGAGCTGTGGCTACTGCTGAAGGTAGCGCGAGCGACCACTCTATAAGTAAAATGTTTCAGGTGGCACTTTCTAATACCACCTGCACCCATGCCCGATGTAGACACACTATTTCCCTGGTGTCTAGTGGCCCCCCCCCACCTGATGCCCTGCCTGATTAATAATAGAAACATAAACTTTGATGGCAGATAAGGACCACTTGGCTCACCTAGTCTGCCCATTTTCCCTACCTACTGTGATACCGTAGACCCTACATGATCTCTGGCTTCCCCCACATTTCCTTAGCACAAAGGTTCCCTTATGCTTATCCCATGCCTTCTTGAATCCTCTTTTACCATTGTTACCCCCACCACCTCCCCTGGGAGACAGTTCCAGGCATCCACCACCCTTTCTGTGAAGATGTACTTCCTTAGATCTCCCATGAGCCTCCCCTCCTCTAATTTCATAGTCAAGGCCCTATGTTTACTGCGGCAAACTGGACCTACATTCTGCGGCAGGACCTCATGCTTGCTGCAGACAGGCTGTGAGCAATTCTTCGGCGATTCTGCCGCAAATCTGTGATGGGCTTCAAATTGTCTGGAAACTCAAATGAGTGCCAAAATAAAATCTATTTACCCAGAAAGAATGTTCAGGAAAAGGCAGCCTGGGGCAGTTGGGAAGATGCACAGGCAAGGCAATGCAAAGCAACTGTGGCATCATGATTTAGATTGGATGTAGGGCATTAGGGAATTGAAGAGTTATTTATTTTTTTACTGCAGTCTGTTTTACTGTCCCATGGCTCCCTCCCACCTGTCCCTTGCTAGTTTACCACAGCTCTGCTCCTGAGAATTTCTCCCCTTGCCTGCCCAGTTGTTTGAAGACCAGTATTGCCTGGTTGCAAAACAGTGCTGCTCCAACGGCTCCCTCCAATGCACTTGCTTGAAGTCTGGTGGTGACGGTTTGTGCTGTAAAGCTGCTCTGGTTGCTTCCTCCTGCTCGTGCAGTTCAACAACAGTGGTGTTGTCTGTGTCAGTACCACTTGGCTTCCATATCTTCTTCTCTCCCACTCTGTCAGGATTTACAGTGAGGCTAGAGTCAAATCTTTTGCCCAGTTTCATTGCACTGTGCATTGTGAGGCTAGAGAGCAGCTGGACCATTTTACATTAGACAAAGGTCCAGAAAGCCTCCCATTTTTTGTCTGCAATAATTACTAATAGTTTTACATTCCACAGTTCTGCAATTGGCAAATAGAACCACCATTCTTTCTCATGAAATAGACTTCCTGAAGTTCCCTCAGTGTTTGTAGAAGGCCATAATGGTCATAAGTGTCAGGGCTGCATGCCAGTGGATTGGAAAGGGGTGGCCGCACTCACTTACTGCAGCCCAGGAGGGATGGATGTATAATGGAGTTGCCAACAATTTACTAGTGCCATTTTAAGCTTGCTCGCAACCATTTTAGCCATTTAGTTGGGGGTTTCACTGGTCACAGCCATTTTTGCTGCACCAAAATATGCTGTTTCTGCGGCAGAGACTTGTTTCTGTAGCAGTTACTGCAACCGCAGAATCATAGAAAACACGGGGCCCTGTTCATAGCATGACCCCTTGTTCTCGAGCATCTTTTTCTCTGAAAAAGGCTTCCCTCTTTAACCTTATTTATACCCATGAGGTATTTGAAAGTCTCTTATCATATCCCCCCTCTCCCTCCTTTCCTCCAGGGTGTATATATTGAGGTCCTTCAGTCTCTCGTCATATAGGGCTTTTGATGCAGATCCTGTGCCATTTTAGTTGCCCTCCTCTTGATCGCCTCCACTCTGTCTATGTCCTTCCAGAGATGTGGTCTCCAGAACTGGACACAGTACTCTAGGTGAGATCTCACCAGTGATTTATACAGCAGTATCACCACCTCCCTCTTTCTGCTGGTGATACTCTCCTTATGCACCCTAGCATCCCACTGGCTCTCTGCCTATTGCCTTGTCACGCTGTTTGGCCACCTTTAGGTCATCAGATATGATTACTCCCAGGTCTCTTTCCTGTTTGGTGGTCACCAGTACCACTCCTCCCATCTTGTACACCACCCCTGGGTTTCTGCACCCCAAGTGCATGGTTTTGCACTTCCTCGCATTGAAACTTAGCTGCCACATTCTTGACCACTCCTCAAGCTTTCTTAGATCCCTATTCATTTTTTCCACCCGTCCTGGAATTTGCAGATCTTAGTGTCATCTGTGACAAGGCAAACCTTCCCTTCTAGCCCCTTTGCAATGTCACTAATAAAGACATTAAAGAGGACCCATCCCAGTACTGATTCTTCTAGCACCCCTCTGGTCACCCTTCCTTCCTTCCTTGGAGTAAACTCCATTTACCACCACCCTATGTCACCTGTCCCCCCACCAATTTCTTACCCAGTTTACCACCTCTGGACCCATTCCTAGACTGCCTAGCTTGTTTACGAACCTCCTGTGTGGAATGGTGTTGAAGGCCTTACTGAAATCTAGGTAGGCCACATCCACCGCTCCACCTTGATCTAATTCCCTGGTCACCCAGTCAAAGAAATGTATCAGATTTGTTTGACATGCTCCCTGTGGAATCCATCCTGCCTCACATCTTGTAAGCCACTGGACTCCATGTATTCCACAATCCTTTCCTTCGGTAGTAATTTCATTAATTTTCCCACCATCGAAGTCAGGCTGACTGACCTGTAATTTGGCAGCCTCCTCCCTGCTACCACTTTTGTAAAGTGGAACTACATATGTCCTCCTCCAGTTCTCCAGGACCATTCCCATCTCCAGTGAGTGGTTGAACAGGACTGTCGGAGGTGCAGCCAGCACCTCTCTGAGCTCCCTCAAAATCCTTGGATGTATCCCATTTGGTCCCATTGCCTTGTCCACTTTCAGATTTGTGAATAGTAGAAGTTTCTTCCTGGTGTCCAGCAGTCCCTCCCCCATCCAATCCCCTTACCAGTGACAGCCCACCCTGGTTTGATAATCTCCCTTCCCCCGGTGATTGCTGGCCCACCACTAACGATCAAGTTGCCTGTTGCAGGTACTGCCCCCTCCCAGCAACATAGCTCCGTCCCTGTGCCCATCCCAAATACTGATATTTCAGCACCCCCCCAGCCTGTGTTTCCCTCGCCCCAAGTCATCCTTACCTGAATCTCGATGCCGCGGTGGAGCGATGGCAAGTGACACAGCCCTCCACCCACCACCTGAGCCACCTGCCATCTGACAGAAGCTGGGAACGTGTTGCTTGTTTATAGGGCACTATACATAAGCAGCGTGCTGCTTGCTTCTGTCAGACAGCGGACAGCCGAGGTGGTGAGTGGAGGGCTGTGTCACTTGCAATCGCTTCACTGTGGCACCGACAGGTAAGGGTGATCGGGGGAGGGGGGATTCTTGGTGCCGTGGGAGGGAGAGGGGCCAGTAGACAGCAATGAGACAACGGACTTGGGGGTTGGAATATGAGTGTTTGGGATGGGAAAAGGGCCGGAGCTGTGTTGTTGGGGGGAGCAGTACTTGCCACAGGCATCCCACACATTGCTGGGGGGGGACTGTGGGCTTTCACTGGTACAGGGATGGGAATCGGATGGGGGAGGGACCACTGGACACCAGGGAGAATCTTTTGTTATTAATTGGGCACGACATCAGGTGGGGAGCTCACTAAACACCAGGGAAATTGTATGTCTATATTGGCAAGGGTGTGGGTAGGGGGAGGGACAGCTAGATGACAGGGATATTGTGTGTGTACATCGGGCATTGGTGTGGGTGGGGGGAGAGACTACTGGACACCACAGAAATTGTGTCTGTATATCGGGCATGCATGCAGGTGGAGGAAGGGACTACTGGACACCACAGAAATTGTGTGTGTACATTGGGCATGGGTGCAGGTGAAGGGAGGGACCACTAGATATCAGAGGAATTGTGTGTCTACATAGGGCATGGGTGCGGTGGGGAGGGACCACTAGACATGAGAGAAATGATGTATACATAAGGGGTGTGGGATTGGGGGCACTAGCACCAGGGATAGCTCCATGTCTGGGACCGGCAATTGAAGGGCGCACCACACTGAATTGTGGCTACCCATGCAAATGAGCCAAAATGGTATGCAAATGGCCCCTTAGCACCTTGCATGCCCAGTGGGCTCATTTGCATGGGTCCGTTTGAATTTTGCAAATTGCACTTTGGCGCAGGCCATTGTGATGGCATACTTTGGGAGCCATGTCGGAGCTGCACTAAGTGGCTTAACACTGAGCTGTCATGGCAATATATTCAGCTGCACAGTGGTGGTGCACTATTTCACTGAATATCGTATCTTCAGACATCTGGGCTATCAAACTGTGCAGCGCAAATTTTTGCAATCTACTTTGCGCATGTTTGAATATCAGGCCCCTGTTGTTTTCTTTCTTTAAAAATTGTTACAATGAAGTATAATAAATAATTAAAAAGTAACAACACGCAAGCAGACATATAAACATAAAACTGTGCATTTGTTTGTAAACATTTGAAATTGTTTTCCATTGAATTCAGTAAATGTACCAAGTGGGATCACTCAGAACCTGACAAATGGAATCTGATTTGTTGGATTCCAATCTGATTTTAGGATTTTCAGAATTAGTCCGAAATTCCTAATTCCTAAACTGATTTTTTTTTAACATAGAAATTTTGGAGTTTGGACTCAGCATTCCAAACCTGAATCCAATTCCAATTTTTTAAGTCCTTTTAGGATTTGAAGTGACACTGTGAATCCTTTTTGCAACCTATTATTTCTAATGCTGGCCCTCCAGCACAGCGGTTGGATTTCCGCTTGCGATGCCAACAACTCGAGTTCAGATGTGAGCTCAAGGAGTTGGAGGGCTGGCAGGGAGGGGGTAGGAGAAGGAGGAGGATCGAGCATCTGATGGACTGCTCTCTCCGGGGAGGGTGGGGAAGCATTTGGTCTATGACTGACCCCTAGCGGAGACTGGGGACCAGTGCAGGCGAGGCTTAGTAGTTCCGGAAGGTGTGCCAGATGTGGGTGCATGCAGCCTTATATCCTTGCATGCCACACCTCCTATCACTAAGGGGACAAAATGGACACCAGAATCCAGTAGCCCAATCCCACGAAGCTGAGCCCGGAGATCCACACTGCCAGAATATACAACGCAACACCAATAGGAGGGTACTTGGGGCGGCCGCTACCAGTGGCCCTGCCCTGGTGGGCAATCCGGGGTGAATGCCAGCAGGACTGACAATGGTGCCGGGGGATGGGGAGAGGTGAACGGGAGGGAGGTGTGTCTGGAAAAAAAAAACAACATATTATTTCTAGTTGGAAACCCACATTTTATGATTGTTTGCCAGCTCTAAAATTCACTGATGTTGCTAGTTGTTTTATCTGCTTCCTTTCTTAGTAGAGCTGAAATGCGTGATCATGTGCTCATGGTGTAATTATACCCAGCCTAGTTTTGTTTGAAATCCTTGATCTACTCTTACTGAACACTTCTCGAACATTAAGAATACCCCCAAACAGTGCAGCCACTCGTTACTCAATGGTCTCCTCTCCTTCCATTGTGTCATGAGTGGTTAGACTGTGTTGGTGTGTTCCCAAGTCCAGGAGGGATGCAGTAGTAGTGGATTAAGGAATGTAAGCAAACATGTTTTTGTGTGGCAACACCAGTATGGTGGGCAGCCTGTTTTTCACTTTTAAAAAGAAAAACTGAATCAGAACCAAACTACCGGCTACTGTACATCAGCAATCACTACAGAATGTGACCAATCACGTGTGTAAGCCCCCTGCAAAAGAGGGGCTTATATTCCCATCTTAAGTATTCCTTTCCCCTTTCTTACCCCCCCCCCCGCCAGAGCTAGGGAATGTGTTAGTGCTTTGGGGGATATTGCTGCTGGATGCCTCAAGGTGGCAGCAGAGAGTGGGTTTTAAGGGACAGACGGGAGTATCGGGGCCTTTCCACCCTGAACATTAGGCCTGGGGATGGGGGCTGGAAGCATAGAGCTAGGAACCGAATAGGTGGGCAAGTGAGGGAGCTCGGCAGTCCAGGAGGGGGCCAGCGGGGAACCCCCCCCCAAAAAAAAGTACAGTTAGGACGTTTTTCTCGTGCGTCGTGGTTGACGAGGAGTGGAGGAATGGAGCTCCATAGGGAATATGTAGCCAGGCCCTGCGTCATTGGGGGCAGGGACAGTAGGTGGCTTTGTAGGCCAGGACAGTCTAGGAGCCCTTAGTAGACCCCTTGTATGGTGTACCCTAGGTTGCCAGGGCTGGGAGGACAGTGGCAGGGCCCTCCTAAGAGGGGAGCTGGTGGCAGTGGCTTCTTTCGTACCTGGTGTGGCAGAGTGGCCTGGCCTGGGGTGGGGTAGAGGGGAGCTGGAGGGCCTTTCACCCAATTTGTGGGGCTTGCTTTGGAGGGGCAGGTCCTGGGGTGCCAACACATTGAGGTCTGGGTAGGTCACAGGCCATAATGGCAGACCTTGGAGGGTAGCCCCGGTGCTGGATCTTAATTCAAGCCCAGGGTGTGAAAAGGGGATGTGGGCCTGGCTAGGACCCTTGAGGAATTAAGACCAGCGGAACCCAAAGTCAGTTGGGCCACCTGTGAGAAGGCAGGGGCTGGTGCAGAGCCAGGTAGAGGTGGTAGGGGTTGCATTAGCACGGGGTACAGTACCAACCATTGCAAGAGGGTTGGGGGGGCTTGGATCATCAGTAAAATTCCTAGAGGCACTGTGGCTTGGGCCAGCACCAAGGGGTCCAGGTGGGGGAGGCAGCTCGCTTTCCCATACCAGCGTTTGGGGAGACGGACAACCAGTGCCAGTGAGAGTGACCTGGGTGAGGAAGAAAAATCACAGTGTTGCCTTACCAGATCCTAAGAAGCCAGTAGATTGCAGGGATCTGAGTTCGAGGTCGTAGGCTCGAGAGAGAGCCAGAGAGAGAGAGAGAGGGGAGAAATAAATCCTTGCTTGTGTCTGCCTGTATCCATCGTTTGCTGCCTTAGAATGTCCAGCCAGTGTTTGTAAAAAGTTAAATAGCCCAATGGAGCTGCTTTCTCTATTTAAAGATGATGTATGAGACCCCTGTATTGCTGACAATCATCTGCAATACAGGTGCAGAATAAAAGCCAGTTTGGAGAGGAAATAGTGGTAATGTGCCTTATTTAATTGAGAGGGGAAAGTAAATGAAATTAAATCCTTCTCTTCCCTTTATCTCCAGTTTGATTAATTTTCCAGGAATTGCATTCCAGTTGCAGTATTCATCCAGCCTGGGGGAGACCGTAAGGGCTCCTCAAACAGCCGAGGTACAGAGCAGAGGTCCTGGTCCGGTGGGCAGCTTCAAGGAGAAGGAAATCAAATACTGAGGGAGAAGGAAGTAAATTGCACGAATGCTGAAGATGCCTGAGAGGTAGGAATATTATTTCCCTGCCTTAATTTGGAAGTGCATTTGTCTTGATGTTAGCACTTGGGAGTGCCCCCTTTCTATTGCCCTGGAACACCTGCGAAAGAAATTTATGCCCTTAGACGGGGGCATGGAGGGGGGTTACATGTGGTTTTAGACACTTTGAGGCTACGGGGATTGACAGTGTCCCTTTAAATTGGATTAGAAATCAGAATTTCCTAAACTGCTAAACAGTCCAATTGGATCAAAATCATCTGGTTCCGTCTGAGCAACCTCAGTACCAAGGGTACAGCAGGAGAAGGATTTTGGTAACCTTTGACCCCTTCCCCTAAATGCAGTCTCTTATTTGGCCCTTTCTCCTTCATTCCTTTTCCCCCCAAGCCCGATAATCAAGAACAGCAGTGATGGCTGTGGGAACGTGGCTGTGTTCACAGCTGACACAAGTACTGCCCCTTGCGTGACTAGCTGGGGTATGCAAATGCCTGACTGTGGCGGTGTGCTACTTGTTTTTTTGGTCAATGAAAGGCCAAAAATGCCACAGAATTTGGCATTTTATATTTATAAAACATTCAGTGGCATTCCGTGGAAGTGGAATTAAAGAGTTCCTCTCACCTCTGCCCAGTAGTACACACTCTCCCTTGCTCCTAGAATACCGAGTAACCCACCCTACAACACACAATGCATTTTGAATGGCTTATAACAGTTTACCCAAGCTTGATACATTTTGTATATAGATGATGCATCTTTTTCCAGACTTTCTTTTTTCAATCTGTTAGCCCCCAGACTGCCACGTGTTCCCGGTGTCAGGTCTTTCTCAGATACCTTCCATCCTCATCTGCCACTCCCAGCCCCCCACTGTCTAGGTTAAAGCAGATCCACACGGTGTGGGGCCTGGGAGAACCAGCGCTCAGGAGATGGGTGACCTGGGAGATGGTTGTTTCTATTTTCTTCTCCCTGTTCTCCTTTTAAGCTCTCTCCCCACCTCCCTGACATGAGGTGCTGCCCCGTCAAGCCTCGCACGCACGCTGCTACATCCCTGCGGAGGAGGCAAGCTCTCCAACCCACCGCAGAGGGTCACTACAGCAACCAAACAGTGCCGTCCATCCCTGGCTAGAAGCACTACCAAGCGGCAGTGCTGCGCCATCAGCAGCCAGACCCAGCTCCTTAGCTCGCTTCCGAACCTGGGTCGCCGGCATGGGAGCACAATCCGCCACACACTGGTCTATCGAATGACACCCCCCCCCCCCAGACTTCTTTCTTTGGCCTTTTCTGAGATGTACTAGATCTACAAACAGTTACATATTTAATATGAAAGAACAGGGCCTGCCTTGATAGGGAAAAACACAAATTAACTCTTTACTCTCACTGGCTCCCCAGTTCTGATCAAGTCAACGTAAGTGTCAGACAAGGTAAGCGGTACAGATTCTGGATCAGTTGACGTAATTCTGTATTTTTATTAACGCAAGCACATTCAGTCAAACAAAGAATAGCCTGCTTTATGGTACAGCCTGTAAATAGCAATCCACTGTGGAACAACAAAACACAAGATTGAGAAAATGTATCCAGAGGCAGAGAAAAAAGACTTGAACCAGTACAGATCTGGGGTTTAATTCCAGCCTGGGCTGTTTTACACCAGATTGGCCAGACTGCATGGCTAGCAAAGTGCCTATTCACATGAAAGAGTAGTTTTTCTTTTAACACATTTACAAATGTGAGTGTTTTTCATGTTCTTTCTCAGTCATTACACTATCGTTTTTGGATTTCTAATACATTTTGAGCATACAACACAAAGACTGATATACAGCATAGTGTTTTGTTTTACCTTTTGAATGACAACAATTGTATTATTCAAGACATCTTTAAAAAGTGCAAACCACTGTAATAATACAGTATAAATATTCTCCTACCATGCGGGGCAACACAGCTGGCACGGTGGCATGAAATATAGCACCCTAGCCCAAGATTTGTAGTTAGCTTATCCACACTCATTTCAGGCATCAATGTTTCTACTTCATTTTTGTAAACGTATCCATTTCAATGCCTTCTGTTTCATTTATGAAGTCTGATTTGCCTTCAGCTCCACAGGTCCAGCTGAAGGCAACCAGCAGGCAGTGGAATTTCTGCATCCTCAATCGAAACCAGAATTATTCCAGAATCAAGCACATCCGCAACAAGGGAAAAAGATGCCCAAGCAATCAGACCGGAAACAGAGGCTTTGAAATGTAAACATGGACTGTTTTGTTTTCTTTGCCAAGTAAACTCTATTTTAAATTTTACGCTGGGATAGCCACATTAGTGTTCAGTGGATGGATTTGAGAGCCTACCTGAGAAACACAAACACATTGCTGAAGAATGCGGATGCAAAATAATAATTTATTATTCTTCTCCCTTCAGGGACCCCCCATTCCCTGACCCCAACGATCAGGGTAAGGGGTGGTCCCCAGCCAGAATGACTTTGCTCGGCCTTCAGCCAGAAGGGGTGGGTGAGCACTGCAACCAGCTCCAATCGGTACCAGCAATGGAATTCTGATAATTACATGCAAATCGCCATGCCTTCTTTACCCCTGGGCCGACCACATAGCAAAATGCTGAAAAATGTTTAAGAGACTGAAGCTCCAGCATCTGAGGCTGCAACACGCTCTATAGAGGCTGGTAAGGGAATAGGATGGAAAATGGACCGTGAACTTTCGCCTCCAAGGGGGAGGGAGGATTCCTGTCTCCCACTGCTCTACTGTCACCTGGCTGACCACAGCTGGCAGTACCACGGAGCCGGAGTATGGGAAGGAAGTGTTGGTGCTCTGACATCTCTGTGTCAGCTCTGTCATGTGACGCTCGGGGGCAGGAGAAAGACAACAGCGGAAAAAACCTTGACCATGCAGGATGTCACCTGCCGCCTGGCCGCAGGCCCCCCACTGCCGACTGAGAGTCTCGCTCCTTCAACCAATGCTTAAATTCTATTTTAGGGTAAGGGGTGGTCCCCAGCCAGCCCTTTCCATGGGGGGGGGTCATCAATGGGGCACAGCCGAGGGGGGTAAATCCCAGGGAATGTGGGTGATGGGGTGGTGCAGGGTAGGGCAGAGGGGAAGAAAGGGGCTGGTCAATATTGGGAGAACAAAAAAGGAAAATAGGGCAGCAGGTCCCAGCAAAACAAAACAGGAGGTGTCCCTAGTTACTACAGTGCTGTGTTTAGCAATCCCTTGTATTAAATTTACATAAACTGCTGAAACAGCAGTCAGAGGGAACAGTCTGATTTACAAATTGAGCTGTTATATTTATATATATGTTTACTCTGTTTCTTTCAGCCACATTTGGTGTGCCAGCAACATGTTGTACCCCGAGGTTATACTTGTAACTCTTCTCACCTATAAATCATTAGCAAAATATTGTTAAAGTAGACCATCGTTGAGTTATGGGTAAATGTTCCTACAGACCAAAACCGTTTCAACAGTGTACAAGAACACGGTGAAAATCCAGGAATTTGAGAAAAACACTTGCACAGGCAAAACTCGGTCAAACCACAGAGATGGCAGAAATATTAAACTATTAAGAAAGGAAAACAAATTCTTCTTCCTCATCCATAGTTTCCAAACCAAGTAACATAAACCGTAAATTGCTGCACCTTCGCTCGGACAGGCAGGCGTACTCAGGTCATGTGCCACTCCTTCCAGTTTGCTTCCCAGGAGTTTAGGTAAGGCCTTTATCATGGATACTGCTGTCGCCACCCATGATGCATTTCTTCATAAAAAGGGCCCCGCCCCGTGCGTCGAGAAATAAAACTCTCCTTCATTTTCATAAGTGCCTTAAAATCCAAGCACCAAATATAAAGCCACTTTATTTATTTTATTAAAATATGTACAAAACAAGAAGGCCTCAACCAGTGAGGCCCAGGTCCATTCGATTCTGATCCCAGGACTTTGTAAACCGGTATCTCCTATGTGCTTGTGCTTTAAGGGGCCCATTGCCTACGCCCGGTTCAGAAGAGTTGTCCTGGAAAAAAAAAGATGTAGAACAAGGTCAGAATGAAGCAGAGCTGGAGAAACAGATGCCATTTGAAATGCTGCACTGCTCACAACAATTCATGTTTGCCCATTATCTCTTCTAGAGTTTCCCCCCACTGTTGTCATTTTTGTATGGTCTCACAGTAAATAAAAACCACAGGTGAGCAATCCTGCCTCTGTGAGACACGATGGCGGATTATGTGTCTTACTCCTCCCACAGGTGGATGCTGGCTCTCTTAAAGAGCTGGTGGCGCCTCAAAGAAAATGTTGAGAAACATAATATGTACATACAGCACCGTTCAGCTTGCATTCCATATATACTTTCTGGAGTTCTCCTTCCTGTTATTTATTACTGAGAACATTTGCATGAAAACATGATCTTTATTCCTTAGAGTTCATCTGCCGCTATAGCTTATTCCCGACTACAAGTCATAATCATTTGCTATGACATCACAGTCTGTTGCTATGGGAGTGACTGTGATGTCACAAGCAGAGTATTATTACCTCAGGTATGGGGAAAGCAGCAGGAATAGATGAACTCTTTAGGAGCAAATATCCTATTTTCAAGCAAATTACCTCAATAAAAAATAATAGGGAGGAGAAATAGAAACATAGAAACGTGGAACGTGTCAGCTAAAGGGGGCCTTCCGGTCAATCTAGTCTGCCCGTTGTTTATATTTTAAGCTACCACCCCCTCGATTTATTTTATACTACCATGTGCCAAGATTCCTTTGTGTCTGTCCCAATGCAGAACTAATGTGAAATACAAGCTAAACTGTGTCTAAAAATGTTACGGTTTGTTAAAGTTCTCTTGAAGGTGTCAGCTGCTCTGTAAAGAGCTAGTGTACTGCCCAAAATCAACACTAACTTTCAAAATGAATTACCTTTTACTTCTTATATCTGAAGTACTTTTTCCTTTTCTCTTTTGCTAATTAGAAGATTTTCTATGGAACACTATGCTACCTGGGTTCAGAACCTCCCAGAACTTGTGCCATTTTCTGTAAAAAAAAACTTACCAGAACTTTTTTTTTAACATTCTAATAATTTTTAAAACATAAGAACATACAAAATTTGCCAGCAGATAAAGGCCAAGAGGTCTATCAAGTCTGCTCAAATGTGCAGCTAGCACCCCTTATTCTGCAGCTGCCCCTCCCTTCCACACATTGATTTTGGAAGCTTAATAAACGCCCCCAGCAGGTTTTTATCTAGTAAGAAGGCTGCTGGTGACAGAAGTTGTTTTTAGATGCTTTTCCCTTCACTGACAGTACCTTATGGATGAACAGTGATGGTTAAAACCATTTGTGTACCTTAAACTTAAAGGAGCGTGTTCGGAAATTCTAGAGACAGCACTGAAACTGGCAAGAGTTACAGAGTTGGATGATTGTCCTAGAACTTCTGAGTATGCAGGTTCACCCTGTAGAAAAGGAGATGTGGTGGTGGTGGGGGCAACATGATCTCAGTCTTCTGCATACACAAAGATACTGACAAGATCAAACATACAGAGATGTTTGATATGGTGTCCTCCAGGAGGATGCAGGGACACACCATGATGCTCAGAGGTAGTAATTACAGGGGTAACATTAAGATGCATTTTTTCTCACGGGGGGGGTGAACCTATGGAAAAGTCTGCCGATGGAGACAATGGATACAAGGACAGCACATGCTGTGAAGGTAAGCCTGGACACATTTCTTATTACTACAGGAACTGTAGGGTACCACGGGTAATAGAGTGGGTGAGGAAGTATCTCTACAAATTGGGACTTGTTTGCAAAGCAAATGTGAGTGGGGGTCAGACCCAATGGACCTAGAGTCCCTTCTGACCTTAAACCACTACGTTGCTCCTGTATTACTAGGTTCCCCCAGAAAAGTGCTTTAAAATTTGCTGCAGCCACACCAACTGCTGAGTATGTTCTTAAATTCTGCTTGTTTTCTAAGATGAAACTGATCTGTAATGCATCTTAGTACATCAGAAATAGACTGAAAAGCTGTGAAGCCACCATGCGCATTTTGTTTTCCTTTTTAATACAAATTAGTTTATCCAAGGAAACAAAACAACCTCTAATTTTTTAGTGGGGCCCAGCTTCTTTTTTTATGCTTGCTACTCTACAGCAGCCCTGCTTCTGGTAGGCAAACGTCCAGACCCTTATTCCCCTTCTCTGTTGCTTGCACACTTCCTCTTACCCCAGACTTGCTTCTCCAAGGTGGGGTAGGCAGGTAACTGGGCA
The DNA here is from genome assembly GCA_016271365.2 of Neoceratodus forsteri. NCBI lineage: Eukaryota > Metazoa > Chordata > Ceratodontiformes > Ceratodontidae > Neoceratodus > Neoceratodus forsteri. The sequence continues at coordinate 1,060,492,747 of CM028135.1, forward strand.
CAAAGCTCCCCACCAGGACTGCAGAGTTTCAGGAGGCAGAGGGTAGTCAGTTTGCAGGGTGCCTGCATCATTCGGCCTCACTGCATGGCTTCCTCCATTGTTTTTTTCTCCCCTCCCACAGGACTCAGACAGCAGGCTCTGAGGTGCGCACACACGCATGCATGGGCATTTCCGACATGCACCGGAGTCTGGCTGCATCTACCCTAAGCAGCCCTCACCAATGCAAGTACTGTACCTGATTTTGTCAATGTACAGTGGGAGTCTCCTCTACTACAGACTAAAACATATGACTTTCTCCTGGTTTGAGGACATGCCACTCCTTCTCCAGTGTCTTGGCTGTAGAGCAATACAAGGTCTCTTGGCCATGTGACAGGTGTCATGGATGCCAGCTGCAGCAGCTCTGCAGATTATGACATGATGGTAGGACAATCAGGTCCCGTTCACACTAGGGACCGTTTACAAAACGTTACTAAAAATGTTTTATAAATTGGTCCATAGCATGGTTGTTGGAGCATTCACACTCAATTCAGACATCAGTGCCAGGTGGAAAGGGTTCCCAGGCATGACTGCGGCACCAGCTCAAAGCATTATGGGTTCCGGTTGGTGCCGCAGTGCATGACAGGATACCTGTGAACGCAAACCAAAACTGATCGGGACAAAGCATACATGGACAGAATAGGGGATTCTTTCACTGCACAGTGGTGCCTGTAATGTATAATTTTTTTTATTCTGTGACTGACGAAATGGATTTTCTCGCCGAACGGGTTGCCTTAACCCGTGTTACAGCACGGTTTGTGTACACACTGCCGTTAAGATGGATTAAGGCAACCGTGTTTAGCTAAAACCATGCTAAAGACTACCTCTTAGCAGGACTTTAACATGGTTTTAGAACATGGTTGTAACACGGTTTTAACCGTGGTACAGTGTGAATGCAAACCGTGTTCTGGGACCTTAAAACGGTTTAAGGCAGTTAAACCGTTTTAAGCTTCCTAGTGTGAACAGGGCCTTAGAGGGGTGTTTACATTTCCTTCTGTAGCAAACGTAACCACACGCTAGCCGCTGAGCTAATAGTGTACATTGGGGGCTGGGATTTAACATGCATTTACAGAATGGTAAAACCAAGTTCTCTGTACCTGAGTGCTTTCCAGCTGTCCCTCTCCATGTGATTCTCTGGCCCCTCACTTTCGAAGGAAGCCACGAACAGTGCTACAACAAGAAAGAAATACAGGCATAAATAAATAAACTCCGAAAAAGTGTCATATACAACAATGAATAACATTTATAAAATGGATAGAAGAAATTCTGAAAACATGTTTGTCTAGAGGTAGTTCTAGCGGTGATCTTATCCCACTGTAACACTGCAGTCAGAAATGACTCTTAGGAAAAACCTACATAAAAGCCATTTTTAAATTTGACAGGCTCCATTTTATTATCGCAATAAGGCAATCCAGGGTATCTGTTACTGAGTCTTGGTGCAGGGAGCCATGACCTGGACATGAGCATATTGGGCTACGCTCAGTTCGGGGAGGGTGGGAACGGAGAAGGAGCTGTGCTGTATGTAAGGGAGGGCATCAAGGTGATGAAAATGCATGGGAACTAGGAGGGGAAGGAGGGTGCTGTGGTACTGTGGGGCCACCCTGGAGACCCTGGAGACACCATTCACACTGGGGTGACATACAGACTTCCAACACAGGGGGGAACTGGATAAAGCAATGGAGGACGCCATCAGTACAATGGTAGAAAGGGGGAGGTGCTGCTGGTAGGGGACTTCAATCTGTCGGATGCAGATTTGCGTCTCCCAGTCACAGCCTCTGCCAAAACCAAGGCATCCTAAACTTCCTGTGTGGGTTTTTTTCTCAGGCAGCTAGTCAAGGAACCCACTCATGATGATGCAATACTGGACCTGGTGTTCCCAAACAGGGACAGTATTGCAGACATCAAGGTGGGGGGCAACCTGGGGACCGGTGATCACTGAAACCTCTGCATGAAAGAAGTGACCAAGAACAGGAGAAAAAAGCAGACCACTATGGTTCTAAAGGGAAGTGGCTGCAGAGGTAAAGGCTAAAAAAGGGTAGCATTCAGGAGGCCCCAAGAGATGCAGAGAGAAGAAGACAGGGAGTTTTACCAGGAAAAGCAGTGATGAGCACAGATGCAAACTGAGGACGGGAGAGCCAAAGGGGTAACTAAGGGGAACAAGACCCTAAGAAGGAGGCAGACACAAGTCCATTCAAAGAGGAAAGAGTCCCTCAAGGGCTTGCTAATCTGAAAGTGGATAACTCTATGGGAGTGCATGGGTAACACTCAAGGGCACTAAGGAAGCTCAGGAAGGTACTGGCTGCACCTCTGACAGCCCTATTCAATAACTCATTGGAAAAAGGAGTGGTTCCAGAGGAGTGGAGGAAGGCAGATGTAGTCCTGTTTCATAAAAGCAGCAGCAAGGAGGAGGCTGGACATTATAGACTGGTCAGTCTACCGTCAGTGGTGTAGAAGTTAATGGAGACACTCTTTTTTGTTTGTTTGTTGTTATTTGCCTGGCTCCCATGGCTTTCAGAGGAGGCCTCATACCTCCTCCTACTCCCTCCGCCAGGGCAATCCCCACGGCATCCCATCCCTAGTTTCATCTGCTTGTAGGGCCAGGGGTGTTCCATTTTCCCTCTGTTTTTTCTCCTATTACCGTGAGGTGCCTGCACATCCAGACTTGCCAACGTGCTGACGCACGTCGACAGCTACGCGCGTAACAGCGCCCCCCACCCCAACTTTAGTAATAGAGTCGCCGGTGCCCCAAAAGCCCGTGCATCCACCAGCTTCAGGGGTGTCAGGTGCTAGGAGCACCCCTGGTATCCCACCCCCGAGGGAGGAGAGCATCCTTAGGAACGCTCAATCCTCCCTCCTCTCACCAACCCCCAGCAACCCGAGTCCGTTCCCGTACCCAGGTCACCGGCATAGTGTGAGGTGTGGCATCCAGTGCCTCAACTCTCAGCACCACCAAGCTGAATGGAGACATTTTCAAAGGAAAGGCTAGTAAAGTATCCTGAGTCCAGCAAGTTACAAGACCCAAGACAGCAAGGATTCATGGGGTATACTTAAGATTTCAACAAGGCCTTTGACACCATATCACAGAGAAGTGTCATAAGGAAATTGGGCAGTTTGGGAGTGGGTCCCAAGGTAGTAAACCGGGTAAGAAATTGGTTGATGGATACGCGACAGAGGGTGGTGGTAAATGGCACTATCTGGGAAGGGGAGAGCGACCAGTGGGGTACCACAAGGCTCAGTACTGGGACCTGTCCTCTTCAGTGTCTTCACAAGGATTCACCCACAGAACAGTGAAATGAACCAAAGTGCAGTCGAAAACACAATGAACAGCAAAATGGATAGTCACGCTATGTGAAAATGCAACAAGGCACACATAATGTGAACTCCAGGGGGGATGCAACTGAGGGGAAGAATAAACTCGGGAGGGGGAGGAATAAATATTCGAACTCCGGGGAACACACAACTCAGGGGCGTTGGGGGGGAATAATTATTCTTACTGGAGGGAACACAACTCAAGGGGAGAAGTTGGGGGAGATGTAGCATTCAACTCCAGGGGAACACAACTTGGGAGGGTGGGGGAGTGATGGTGGGCATGACGGCAAACATAAAAGGAACCCGTCAGGCTAGAACACAGGTCTGCTGACTGTAGCAAGCCCATTCACAGCTCCTGACTCTGATCTCTATGTTACATTGCCAGTATGGTTAGGCAATACACAGTCCCAGACTTAAACTACATAGCAATGAGTTAAAACACCTACGTGAACAGCAGCGCTATAGTATCCGCGCTGTCATTGTCCATGCAGCTGTTTTGACTCATGCTATTTTGTCAGCATGATTTTCACTGCTCGGACATTCCGACTACATCTTGATGGTATACCCTTCATAAGTTATATTGCAGAAGAGTTGTATGGTTGTCAGAAAATAATCGTTGGTCATGTGATATGTTTCGACCAATGAGGTTACAGGATTTTCAAGGTCCATTTTATGAGAGATTATAGTCCAACTAATGCCAACTGTAAGTGGTTTTGCAGGAGACTGACAAATCACGTTATGCATGTAACTCAACTTAAACTAGGCAGAGCATGTTTTAATAAATCCTGAGCAGTATATGGTGTCTTTTTCTCACCAGTGGTAATGAAATATGGTGAACTCTACTTAAACACACAGCCCACTTACAAAGCGTTGTATTGTCTCTGGGAAAATGTTGAAAAACATAATATTTATAAACCATTTTGCTTGTATTTCACATATAGTCCATATTTATCTACTCTTTTTTTAATATGCGGTACAGCTGCTTGAAAATCAGGTTCTAATCACTCTGATGTCATCTGCTTGTCATCCGCTCATGCAATCTGTCAGCATGTAATGTCAAAATCCTCTGTTTATGAATCACAATCGGTTACCATAGAAATTATTATGATGTCACAAGCAGGGAATCTGTCACATGCAGACAAATAGCAGGAGCAGACGAAGCCCAGGCAGTGTATATGGAGTTTAATACACTGTGTATTAATTATAGTGTACATGGGGTGTAGTACACTATGCATCGCACCACATATACACTACACTATTTATTACGCCCCATATCCACACTATTTATCATTCCCCTGTGTGCACTATACAATTTATTATGTCCAATGTATGCAATACATTGTTTTCCACTCAAATTCCCTTAGTAACAGAAACTATTGGGGAACTGATCTCAATTCCCGGCCACCAGTGTTTTTAAATTTCTTAGGAAATCTTATTTTATCTTATTATTTATGGAATTTAATGCTTATTGCTATTTATTTTGATTTTGCTGCATTTCTTATCTGTTTATTTATTTTGTAAGGCACCCAGAGCCTCTGGAATTGGGTGTCATTTTAAATAAAAAGTGCCTTGCCTTGCCATCACAGACACAACGAAAAGCGCACATCAGCCTGTGAAAGCAGCATGCACTTAATCAGGTTCCTGCTGTACTATTTATGTCCCATATACATAGTAACAGTAATTTAAGGTCAGAAGTGAATCCATTATGCCAGCAGCACTTAATAAGCAGGATGAGTAAGTAGGCTGTGCAAACGTACTAATTTACAGGGGCACAGTACTATTTATTATGCTCAATAAATACATTATATATTACACTCCATATACTTGCACTATTTATAACGTCCCTTATCCACACTATTTATTATGCCCAATGCATGCAAAACTATTTTATTAGGCTCCGTGTGTAGTGCTCTTTATTTCATTATGCCCCATATACGCACTACTATTTATTACGCCCCACATACAAAATAGCATTTATTATGACCAGTCTGGGCATTGTTATTTGTGAAGGTGACAAAACATTTCTTGTTTTGTTTTTGCTCCCTCTTCCTGTCATGGATAGTCACTGAGACAGCACCATTCCTCTGACTGTGAAGAGCAACCATTTGTCTACCTGGCATTCCATACATCAAGCCTTCTAAAGATGTACTGCCAAACCCATGTCATACACTCAACTTCTGAGCTGGGAGACTGAGCTGCTCCCAAACTGGAGTTTCCCAGGTAGCACTGCTTCAGCACCAGTGGTCTGACCCAGCAGCCCCACACATTTGTGTCTCTGTGCTTGTACAAGATTTGATAGGGTACGCCAATTACACTTTCTGGAAATGGGACATCTTGTCAAGATTGGAGACGATAGGACAGCAAAACATGGACAATTGCGTACCTTCTTCTGTGTAAATGGGTGCTGTAAGCAGGTAGTTCTGCACCTTCTTGTCCTTTTCAAAGGGACACTCCACCTGTTTCCATGTCATAAAGTCATTGATTTGTCGTGTGAGTTCCCAAAATTTCTGAGAAAGAGGGAAGGAGAAAAAAAATACAAATGTTAATAATGTTACCCTTGTCGGGTCTGTTTTCTATCACATTTTCTAGATGCCATTGTTTTGGCATAATTCTGTAAGTAGATAAAGTTGATTCCTGACTTCTCCAAGAATTCCCTTGTTTGCTGGATATTACGTGAAGTACTTCTATATTATGTATCCCACACAGTTCCTGGAATTCATGACTGCAATTACAGTAACTGAACTGTAGGCACTCCACCGCAATGTCAGGTCTGGTTCAACGTAAGGCCCCCCTCAGACTGGCTCAGTGGCACAGCGGAGGGACTACCATTCATGAAGCCATGGACTTGGGTTCAGGAACGAGCCCTAGTTATCTGGGTCTGGCTGGGGGGAAAGGATTGAGCATCCAAGGGGGCACACTCCTCTTCTGGGGTGGAAGGGTCACTGCCTTTGCTGCAATAGTGCCACCTGGGTGCTGGGTGACCACAGGAGGTAGTGCAGTGGAGGTAACATGGCAGAAGGGTCACTGCCTCCACTGCAATACTGCCACCTGTGTGCTGGGTGGCCAAAGGAGGTAGTACAATGGAGGTATGAGAGAAGGCGGGAAGGCATCAGCCAGAGTCTACACAGCTATGCTTGCATTCATGCACACTTTGACTATTGTGTGTGCTCATGTCCTCAGACTTGGAACAGAATATGGGAAAAATATGGATGTGCAGCAGCAGGAGGAAGCACATGTAGGGCCCTTGCGTGCAGTAGGAGGACAGGGTACATGTAGAGCCCTGGCATGCAGCAGCAGGAGGGAGCGCACGTAAGGCCCTGGTGTGCAACAGCAGGAGGGGGCACACGTAGGATTCTGGTGTGCATCAGGAGGAGGAGGAGGAGGGAGCACACATGAGGCCCTGGTATGCAGCAGGAGGACAGGGCACACACTTGGCCCTGGCATGCAGCAGGAAAACAGGGCACATGTGTGGCCCTGGCATGCATCAAAAGTACAGGGCACACTCGGGCCCTGGTGTGCAGCAGGAGGAGGAGGAGGAGGGGCACACAATAGGCCCTGGCGTGCAGCAGGAGGAGGAGGAGGGGCACACAATAGGCTCTGGCATGCAGCAGGAGAACAGGACACATGTGTGGCCCTGCCATGCATCAGAAGGACAGGGCACACTCAGGCCCTGGTGTTCAGCAGGAGGATGGGGCATACAGGGGGGTCCTGGTTTGCAGCAGAACAAGGCACACTAAAAGGCACTGGTGTGTAGCAGGAGGATGGGGCATACTTGGAGTCCTGGTATGCATCAGAAGGACTGGGCACACTAAGGGGCCCTGGCCTGATCAGCCACTAGCACCTCGCCCCTTGGAGAGAGGTAGGTGCTGGCACAGGTCAGGTACGGGACTGGGTGGTCAGCCACCAGATGGGGAGCAGCACTGAACAGAAGGGGCATAAACAAAGTACTAAAGAACAAATATAAAGTCTCACTCAGATGCAACAAAGCAGGATGAGACAACATAAGGGCAGTAAGTAGTCCCAGGGTTGAAAATTATTTAGACTTCTGAATCCTCTACCACATATGATGCAGATCAACAACAGAAAGGAGTTACAGTTTTCTGATTAACAGGGCAGTACAAGCAGAGGACCAGCTCATTGGTGACTGGCTGAGATTGATAATTCCAGACAACCGTATCACAAAGGGTTTGTCAACAATGCTAACCCATTTTATAGGGGAAAGTACCATATATACTCGCCTTTAAGTCGACCTTACATATAAGACTGCCCCCTCCCTTTACCTTGTCAGTTTCAGCAAAATTACAGATATTATTTTGCCGCTCAAATTGGATAGAAAATGTTGTTTTATGAGAAGCATCGGGTACAGAATATATCTCTGTTCTCAGAACTAGACATAAAATCTGCTTACACGGTTACAAAAATGGTTTACCACTGTAAACCCCTGTAGACAGAGCAACCTCACAGATCAGTCAAGCCCCCCCTTCTTGGAGGTGTATTTTCAGTAGCAAAAACTAGACTAATGCATGAATATATACAGTTAATTCTAAAATAATATATTTTTCTCCCTTCAACTGTATGTGGATTAGGAATTTCATAGCATGTTAAACACTTCTCTAGTATGATATTTTCTACTACATTATTAATTCTTTTTTATATATAAAATTACTTAACTTGTTATTAGAGGTAAATACTGCAATCCATGATTCAATTTTATGTTTCCTAATTTTCTGCATATTGTGCAACAGCTATTATGATATTTATGTATATTTCTTTTTCTTGAAATAAAAATGTCATTAGTAAAGAAAACCTACACTCATGTCAAGCTCCTGAGCAAGAATTCTGACCAAGTCAAAAATATCCTTAAATTTAAAAAAAGCAGTGCTTAGCCTGGGAACACCAGCGATTTATCCATGTGGGCAACCTGAACTTGCCCACCTGCCTCAGGTGGGTGGAGTTGTGGGAGTGCTGCAGAAACAACGCTTTCCAGCTCTGGGTAGCAGATGCCACCCACTGCATGTGCATCCCATGTGAGTAGAGGGCCCCCTCGATGTCATGGGTGACAAAGCAACGTTGGCCCCCCTCACTGCAAGGACAGTTCTTGGTAGGATGCTACACAGTAGCTCAGGAGTTGTGAGAGGGAGAAAAACTGAAAATGACTTCCTCAGGCACCAATGACAGCACCCCTCCTCCCCAAACGTTTTCTGCCCTGGTTCCTCTGCCACTCCTCCTGACCCTCTGACTATTGACTGATTCATGGCCAGTCCACACCCCACCACGGGTTATCTTGTGGACTTCCGCCTGGTGGTCAGAGTCTGCTTCAGGAGCTTGGCTGTTCAGGCCAGTGGTGAGGATGGGAAATGCAGGGGGTCGGAGTGGCCAGAATAGGTAGGAAGCATGCCCCGCGTGAGTGAGGACAAAATAGTGAATAAAAAACTAAGGCAAAGACCAGACTTAAAGAGCTACTGATGCCTCATAGAAAACTTTAAAAAACATAATAATTAGGTACAATTCTGCTTGCATTTCATTTATAAATTTCTCCTTAATGAAATGTGTATGAATATATGATAGTTGTCCCTTTCAGTTCATTTTGAGTTCATCTGCCTCTATAGCTTACTCCTTACTTCAAGTCATAATCCTCTGTTGTGACATCACAATCTGTTGCCATGGGAGCAATTGTGAGGTCACAAGCAGTGCTCTATGACTTCAGGTAGGGAGAAAGGAGCAGGAATAGATTAATTCTTCAGGAGCAAAGATCATGTTTTCATGCAAATTACCTCAGTAATAAATAATGGGGAGGAGGAATACAGCACTAATGGGAAATACAAGTTGGACAGTACCTAAATATTATGTTTTGTTAAAGTTCTCCTGAACGTGTCACCAGCTCTTTAAGTTGAAAAACAAGACTATTCGAAGCACTGAAGCACCTTCTCTAGAGAGACATCATGATTCTAAGAAAACATGTCGAGTCTCTTTTTTTCCCCATGTTACGTGTTTTTCATTTAAGACCTCATTACTTTTGCTGCTTTTGTGCTAGCAAAGTAAAGGATTCTCCCACCAGGTGGCATAACCCACCTTTCCTCATGACACACTGTATGCTTGGTTGCCTAGCTGCAAATGAACAGTTTATACTGCTTTATTTTATTTACAGTAAACAATGACGCACAACTGACAGGAACATTTGAGTGTATCAGGAAAATCTGGGGGCAATCCCTTAAAGTGCAAGCAGTGTCACAAACAGCACACAGAAAGTGCTACTGAATTTTAAAAGTAGCTTTGTTAACAGTAAGTTGTTAACTTTTTTTAATTTTATTTAAACTCAGTAGTGTGGCATGGTTCAGTACAGTGTGGTGACACCTAAAGTACATATGAACTATGTAATATAGTATAGTTTACTACAGTGTTGTCACCTACATGTAAACTTGGTAGTATAGCCCAAAGTGTAATTTTGTCTACTTGTAAACTCTGTAGTGTAGCATGATGTAGCATAGCGTGGTGTCACCTATATGTAAACTCTGTAGTGTAGCATGGTGTGGCATATGGTGTCACCTATGTGTAAACTCTGTAGTGTAGCATGGTGTGGCATAGAGTGGTGTCACCTACATGTAAACTCTGTAGTGTAGCATGGTGTGGTGTCAACTACATGTATACTCTGTGGTGTAGCATGGTGTACCATAGTGTGGTGTCACAAACATGTATACTCTGTAGAATAGCTTGGTGCAGCATAGGGTGGTGTCACCTACATGTAAACTCTGTAGTGTAGCATGGTGTACCATAGTGTGGTGTCACAAACATGTATACTCTGTAGAGTAGCTTGGTGCAGCATAGGGTGGTATCACCTACATGTAAACTCTGTAATGTAGCATGGTGTGGCATAGAGTGGTGTCACCCACATATAAACTCTATTGTAGCATGGTGTACCATAGTGTGGTGTCACAAACATGTATACTCTGTAGAATAGCTTGGTGCAGCATAGGGCGGTGTCACCTACATGTAAACTCTGTAGTGTAGCATGGTGTACCATAGTGTGGTGTCACAAACATGTATACTCTGTAGAATAGCTTGGTGCAGCATAGGGCGGTGTCACCTACATGTAAACTCTGTAGTGTAGCATGGTGTACCATAGTGTGGTGTCACAAACATGTATACTCTGTAGAGTAGCTTGGTGCAGCATAGGGTGGTATCACCTACATGTAAACTCTGTAGTGTAGCATGGTGTGGCATAGAGTGGTGTCATCCACATATAAACTCTGTAGTGTAGCATGGTGTACCATAGGGTGGTGTCACCTACATGTATACTCTGTGGTGTAGCATGGTGTACCATAGTGTGGTGTCACAAACATGTATACTCTGTAGAGTAGCTTGGTGCAGCATAGGGTGGTGTCACCTACATGTATACTCTGTAGTGTAGCATGGTGTACCATAGTGTGGTGTCACAAACATGTATACTCTGTAGAGCAGCTTGGTGTAACATAGCGTGGTGTCATCTAAATGTAAACTCTGTAGTGTAGCATGGTGCAGCATAGGATGGTGTCAACTACACATAAACTCTGTAGTGTAGCATGGTGTAGCACAGCGTGGTGTCACCTATATGTAAACTCTATAGTGTAGCTTGGTGCAGTATAGCATGGTGTCAACTACATATAAACTCTCTAATGTAACAGGGTGCCACCTACATGTAAACTCTATGGTGTAGCTTGGTGTATCATAGTGTAGGGTCACCTACACATAAACTCTGTAGTGTAGTATGGTGTAGCACAGCATGGTGTCACCTATATGTAAACTCTATAGTGTAGCTTGGTGCAGTATAGTGTGGCGTCAACTACATATAAACTCTCTAATGTAACAGGGTGCCACCTACATGTAAACTCTATGGTGTAGCTTGGTGTAGCATAGTGTAGGGTCACCTACATATAAACTCTGTAGTGTAGTATGGTGTAGCGTCACCTACATCTAAACTCTGTAGTGTAATATGATGTACTATAGTGTAATGTCACCTGCATGACTGTAAAACACTGTAGTGTAGCATGGTGTATCATAGTGTAGTGTGTCCTATATGTAATCTCAACCATTACTGGCTATATGTCCTTTCTCCCCTTTGGAATTTAATTTTCATTATGTTCGATTTGTGTTTTTCCCTTACCTTAAAGTTGATGTGTCCATTGGGAAGGCGGTTTCCATGGAGTTTGTGCAGAAAGAAAATGTCTTTAACGAAGAGGTTAAAGACAGGGATGACTATCTTCTCCCGGCTGCTGTTGGCTGTCTGGGAGCGCTGGGCTGCCCCCTGCAGGGCTGTCCGGTAGTTACCAAAATTGCTGGATGGGTCCATGTGATGCTGTTAAGGTAAAAGGTCAAAAAATGAACACTTTTTTTTAGCACCACCCATGTGCAACCTGCAATTCTGTATGCCTGCTCGGAATAAGATAACAGACCTACGCACATTTAGCAGACATAGTTTCAGGGCTTGTTATTCCCTCTGGGCGCTGTAACCTATTATCGGTTTTCCTGAAAGTTGGGTGAGGGCTTGGTAGCACTGGGTATGTGCAAAGCAGGACAAGTCCCTATCAGGCATGCCACACAGCCCACATCTGCATGGGGCATGCCAGCACAGGGCACACACTTGCAAGACACGTCCAGACGGGGCATATCAACAGGAGGGCACATCCAGACAGGACAAATTCACAGCATTCACGTAGTACAAGTAAGTAAATAGTAGTCATTTTATTTAATATGCTGCCCTTCCACACAGGCTCAGGGAGCCTTACAAATGTATACAGCAGGGTACAGAGCAAAATACAATAAATAACAGCAGGAGAACACATAGCATTTAACTATCAGCAGCAGCAGGTGTAACTGGATGTCAGGGGAAACCTCACAAGCTCCCAAATGCCTCTTTAAAGAGGTGGAATTCAAGGGCCACCCCCAGTGGGGCCTCCCTCAGTGCTCTCAACAGATGCGTGTATAACTGTGTCACGTTGTATTTATTTTTATTTGAAATCTATTTTACCAGGTCAGCAAACCGAGTCGAGATGGGCTCCTTTCCAGTTGTGACCTGGGGGTGGAGGGCACAGGGAGCATGAGGGATACTTCTTCTGTAGCTGCACTGAGACTCTAGAATGTTGTCTGAAAAATCGTCTGTTCTGTCCCCTCAGTGGAAAGGTTTACATCATAATTGAAAACCTGGCTGTTTAAACAGGCCTTCTCAGGGCACTGATTGTTTCATAACTTTCTGTGGAATATGTGTGTGTTTAATGGATAGATGGAATAGAGGTTTACTGCCTGTTGTGATGCATTATTTGTACTTTAATTCTGCAAAGCACTTTGAGCTCTGCAAAGGCGCTATATAAATAAACTCCCTATCCTGTCCTATGTCCTATGTCCTGTCCTATCCTAAAGTATCCTAACCTATCCTATCATATAGCGAATAACAAACCAAACAGGGTATGCAATAATACAGAACCAAAATATATACAGAGTCAAAGTTTACAATGGATATGAGAAATATATGCAGCAAGAAATACACTGGGAACTGTTTACAAGGCTCCGGGGAAGAGACTGTTCTGGGAGAACTACATCTCCGAGAGAGAGACCCTGAGAGGCTGCTGAACCACACTGAACACACTGATTTTTACAGCACTGGATGTGATTTATAAAAACAAATAATGAATGCATATTACAAAATGAGGGAATTGCCCTGCCCTTTATTGACCAGGACATTGAATCAGATACTCTCAGCAGTGTTCCCTAAAAAAAATGCCAGTTGCAAGTTGTAATACCTCCAAATACCACTAGGTGGGGTGCACTAACCACAATAAAGCTCATATAAGCTTGAGTTTTTGTCACTTTCCTTTGCCCAAATCCACTTAAACAGCACATCTGTTTAAGAAACATGGAGATTTAAAACAAAACACTTGTTTGAGGAGGCCAGTTTTCAATGGTCATCCTTCCTGTACCCTCAACCTTTTGTCTCTGAAATGTGGGGTACAGACACTCCAACATGTGGGACAATGAGGAATACTGGCCCTCGAAATGTGGGACACATCTTCTGTCATGGCACCACAGGCTCAGAGCACTAGGTAAACTAGTGTCTTTATGTGTATCAAGTTTCATTCTGATTCCACATATTAGATTATTATGAATTTCTGGTTTAGAGTCTGAGTGTACAGAACCATCTTGGTGTGGGGCAGCAGCTTTCCTGCATGGGACAGATGTGAAACAGAGCAATTTTGAGGGTTGAAATAAGGGACGTGCCTTGTAACATGGGAAAGTTGAGTGGCATGGTCCTTCCAAGAAATAAAGAAACACGCAGGTTAGATGGATGAAAGAAGTCCTTACACATCTGCAGTATGTAGCTATGTAAGAAATAGGGAGTATAGTATAGGAGGCAGTATAGCACAGTGGTTTAAGGCTCTGAGCTGCAAATCTGGAGACCTGGGTTTGAATCCCACAGCCCCCACCTGCACATACTGTGTGACCCTGAGCAAGTCACTTAACTTCCTTGCGCTCCCAGGTCGCACCTGTAAACAAGCTTTCAGCTTAGTGTGCTATTCCTGGTTAAACAATTGAAAAAAAAAAAAAATTATATATATATATATCCTGAACAACCAACAGAGGGCGCCATAGATTGACAAACTGTTACTTTGTCATAGAGCATACCTCTAATACATCAAACTTGGCTGTCTTGACCTTGGACCAGGTTTTCCTTAAGCGGGCTACAGGACTCAGATTCATGCCAGCTGTAAAGGAACACAATAATAGATCAGATAATTATATTAAAGTACCAGAGTTCAAGTAAAACTAGGGGGTGGGAAGTTCATGTAATCAAAATAAAAGCAAATCCCAAATGACTTACAGATGATGCCCATTAGGGAGTTGAAATTTCCAATGTTGAAGCATTCTCTGGCCACGTCGATGAAGAACTCGACCACTCGGGTACGCTGCTTTTTCTTCGCCACCTTTGAACAAAAGAAAAAGCCATTAATAGTCACACCTAAAAAAAAAAAAAAAACAGAAAAAATCCAAAATAGTTAACAAGGGTGGGGGACTGCAAAGGGGACTTCCAGATAGCTTCATATTTGCTCTGATGAAGAGAAAGGTACCATGAGGGAGAGAGCGAGAGAGACAGAAGGCAGGGAGAGGAAATAGACAGAGGGAGGGAGACACCATCAAAGTGAATGAGCCAGAGTGGACAAGGGAGAGGCCGACAGAGAAACTCCCTACTCCTGACAGGAAAAAGTAGAGATTATACACCAGCATCTTAGGCAAGTCTTTTTGAGAAACAGGAGTATTGCACTTCTTGCAGTATGGACATGCAATGTCATGGTGTTTTTAAAACATGATAAAGGAGCAGAAAAGTCTGAAGAACTAAACGTAGTGTGTGGTCACAGCTCACAGCTTGGCAGTTGCCAGATAAGAGCCCTCCTGTCCATGTCCCTGACACACTGCAACACATGGTGAAGGTCAAGGAAGGACGAGAAACTCCTGGATCAATGAGAACTGGTTCGAACTGGAACCCCAAAAAGCTCCTCCTTTTCAACTTTTCTAACTTGGTCACAAGCACATACTTGCATATTAATTGCATGCTAATTGCTTATTTACATCTCAGTCCATTCAAGCAATAGTCAAAAGAAAGTTATTTTTGCTTCTTAATGTCTGAACCCTCCCTGTTCTAAAGGGTGGGGCTGTTTTTATAGAACCCATTTGGCCCACCCCTGTCATAATGCAGAGGTAAAAGATCTGGAAAAGGGTGCTTGCTGTGAAACTCTGGTTCCTGGTTTACTCAAGGTGGGACTGCATTCATAGGGGTGAATGGTGCTCTGGCAGCAGGGTACAAAGACAGTGGTTCTGCATGACATTAGACAGCTGCAGGGAGGTCCACAGTACGAGCAGGGTTCTGCAGAGTAGAGTGGCCTTTCCTCCGGCATCTGCTACCTTTGGGTAGTCAGCAAACTACTGTTGCATCTCCCAAACTACCGTGGCCATGAAAGGGTCCCAGCAAGTAGCCAAAGGAAGGAAGCATCCCCATTAGCAATGCTAAGATCACGCTACTGACTGTGAGAATGGCATCTGATGGATAGTCCATCTATCTGACTCTGGATCCGAGATCCTGTCTAGTGCCCTTTGGGTTTCAAATCCAAGACTGGATAGGATTACCTGCAGTTTTGCAGTAGTCCATCTATCCAACTCCGGATCCAAAATCCTATCCAACACCATCTGGATTTTGAATCCAAGGTTGGATAGGATTATCAACATTTTTATGACAGTCCACCTATCCAATGCCATTTTAGTTTTGAATCCTAGGTCAGACAGCATTACCTGGAGTTTAACAGCAGTCTATCTGTCTGACTCTGGATCCAAGATCCTATCTGATGCCATTTTGGTTTTGAAGCTAAGCTTGGATATTATTACCTGCACTTTCAAAAGGTGCTTAGGGAATTCCTGTTCCTGTCTAGTACTTTTAGTGCTAACGTTTGTGTAATGAACTTGTTATCGCACCATACACTTTATGTACTGCTGCTGTCCCCCACATCTTGTGACTAAGGTTGCTGCCACATTTGCTATCTGTTGTAATAGGGTGGTCTAGGTTATACAACATTATACAATGGCAAGAAAGAATCCTAGTCTCTGATTGGTAAGTCTGGGACTGGACCCGTGATGTTATCCCAGCACAACATCATGGGTCTAGTCTCAGTCTCACTGTGAACCAACATGGATGAGCTCTATGAGCAAGATATCTTTTTTTGCATTTCCTCTTAAGAAACAAAAATATTTTTCCACACTAATAAAAACATTCTTTAAAATAATTTTTTTATTTTATATATAACAACAAACCATTGTATAACAGGAATAATGTACTCCAGGGTGTGAGTCATTTGGGATAACGCCACGCCTGGGGCACTGGATGCACTCAGCCTGAGGCCTCATACCCAACCCCCCACAGGCGTGGCGTTATCCCAGCATGACACACACCCTGTCATGCATTATTCCTTTAGTTACTGATGTGCTCATTGTGCTAATTGTCGATGTTACCAACTGTGAGCATGTTATGTCTAGTATTGCTGTATTTCCACTGTTTTGTTTTACCATGTTGCCACTGCTTCTATTGTATTGTTCCAGGTTTTGTCTGAAAACAGGCATCCTTAAGCCTAGATCATTGACCTGGTGAACAAAAAAAACAAATAGAGGGCTCCAGGGTTGGAGAGTGGGATTTGAGGTCAGATATTGCAGTCCAAGGGCAGACGTCTGCCTCAGATCCTGGATAGTCGGCATCTGACCGGACCCTGTGTGATGGGATCCAGCAGTCAGATACCAACGGTATCCAATGTGATCTGGTATCTGAGATAACTGTTGGTATCCAATGGTAACTGATTCTATCGTAAGCTATCTGAGTACCATGAATCCTAACAACAATGTTACACACCAATGCACCTGCATGTGGACTGGAAGTGCTACACAGGAAATTATCTCAAATTATGCTGAAAACAGAAATGAGAATTATAGCCGATGTTTCTACTTAATTATGTTCTTCAGGATTGATCTGTACAGAAAACACTGGCAGCTCTGCTTACTTTGTCTCGATTGATCATTCCTGAGGAAGATGTTTTGACTGAAGTGTCAAATCTAACTTCAGCTAGAAACTTCATTGTGGTGTTTGAGATAACTCATTGGTACCAAAATACACACACACACACACACACACACACACTTATTTGGTTGATGTACTCCTGGTGGCTTGATAATCACAATACACAAACATTATCAAGGTACAGAGCAGTGGTTCACAGTTGCTACCAAGACTGTTTATAAGTCTAATTAATTATTCATGATCTAAACTAGCTCACTGATTGGCTGCTGTGCTGATCTGAAATCTCTTGGAAATGCCCGGCACGGCAGCGACACTCAGCTCATCTCGTGCTCTATGCTGACAGCAGTGGCACCAAATTAAGAACTGTTTTTGGAATTGATGTCAATAAAAAGCCAAATTATTGTGATTAGATTTATAATCGCAATAATGACCTCACAGCCAGTCATTTCCTAGCGATTAACAACCGACTGGGTGGGCCTGGCCCTCGGCTGTGCCTTGGGCCACCCCCCCCAGCTGGTCATTAATCAGTGCAAGGCGGTGTTAAGCCAGGTCATGTTCTCTTTGCCTCAGAGAACTGCACCTCAGCTTTCAGCAGTAGGACAGCAGGTGCAATGATGTCTCCTTGAGATGTACTCACCCGACAGATTTCGGTCGCAACCAGAGTGCTGAGACGATTAAACCAGTTGTCGTAGGCCTCTAGGTTGTATGTCTTGGTGATGTCACTGCGACACTAGAAGAGAACAGAGGGGCATGTCAGGCATGTGGCATCTCACTAGGGGCGTGAAAAAGGAGCCCTGCACAGAAAGCCTGTCACTGCTAATTAGCTGTAAACCATTCTTGTTTCCAGCCTTGTCCCATTCGTTTAGGATAAAAATTCTACAGGACAGTGGCAGGTCATAACTTAACATTATAGTCAACAACCTGCACAATTATCTTGGAAGAGATGGGATCCTGCTCTTTCATGTCCTTTCTGGGGAGATGTAGCAATCCCTATTATAAAACATAACTGGAAAATAGAGCCATCTGACTGGCTGGTAGCATTCTATAAGGATTATGTTAATGGCTAGAAACCCTTGTGTACAATGAAACAATTAGAATTTCAGCTATAAAAACATGTATTTTTAGAACAAGTAAAAACCGTTCTAGTCCAATAATAACCATTAAGGCACTCCAGTGGTTGGGTTATCTATTCTAGACCTTGGAGTATAAGGCACCCTGCTTCACCTCAAGCCTTATGATCCCCCTAGGGAAGTGGTTCTCAAATGAGGCCACCGTGGCCACAGACAGCTACTAGCACAATTTTGTCTGGCCACAGAAATCTTTAAAGTCCCAATTACAAAAGTTGTAGAACGGACATTTTCTTATCTTTAGACAAGCATAGGAGATACATATCAAGTGAAAAAGTAGGGGTCGAAAGTGGCACCAGCCCACTAGCCAAAGGCTGGTAGATCTTGTATCGGGCTGGTAAGGTTTTCCTTTAATTAGCTCTGCGGGCTTGTACTGGAGAATGTAACATTTCTTTAAGTATACCAGCATGCCAGTGGAAAAGTCTGTGGGGCTAGTGGATTTTCCTAGGACTAGTGGTTTTTCCTAGTCACTAGCCCTGCTAGCTAGTAGCTGCAAAACTTAATTTTGACCCCTGAAAATGTATCAGAGACTACATTTAATGTATAATGTGTGAAATTAAATGTGTTCTATCAGAAAGTTGGGGTATATCAGTGGGTTTGAGGTGAAAACAATAAAACAGTGAGGCCACCAGTAAGTCCTGGTGGTCACACTTTGAGGCCCTTTGAGGCAACTAGTTTCTTCAGCTTGACAACCACTGTCATAGGGTTAGACTGACTGACAGCAACCCAACCACCAGTCACGCCTTGATGCTTACTAGGAAGCAAGTGCTTGCTTTAGGTCAGTGTTTGTTGAACAGCAAGGCAAGCCTCTGAGAGGAGGGCCCTAATCTGTTCCAGGGGAGATTCAAGCTAGCCTGCCAATACACTGTACCACTCTGTGATTTTAATATTCCATGTGAAACAATGGGATGGAATAAACATAACTGATGCCAGCTGAATAAACTCTGCCATTTACTCCAAGCCGTTTCACTTTCGTGCTGTACTTAGCGTTGCATTTTTTTTCCATGCTGCCTGCAGTGGCACTGTACAGGTTCCTCAGTGCTGGACAACTTCTGAATAGATACATGTCTCAGGAACAGAAACAGCATATGAAGTGAAAGAGAATTTGCTGAATGGAAACGTTACTGTAATGCTACTTAGCCCAAAGAAAGCCAGATCCAAGCTTTTGCCAGCAGGAAAGGTAAAGAATCAGTTACTGTTAAATGTAATATAACTTGTCAGACCACTGGCTCTGAATGAAGCTGTAAAGCAAAATGTTAGCTTTTAATTTTCTGTGGCCACTTTGAAGGAGGGAGGTAGCATAGTGTAGTGGTTAAAGCACTGAGCTGCAAACCTGGAGAACTGGGTTTGAGTCCTACAGTCACCACATGCACACTGTGTGACCATGAGTGAGTCACTTGGCACCCTGTACTCCAAGTATACACCTGGAAACAAGCTGGGGCTTAATGTGTCTTTCCTTGCCAAAAGTTGTACAATAAACTAAAACTTTAAATGAGTAGGCTTTGCTTGACCCCTTGTTTGGGTGAATGTGCGGCCTCTCTCTTTCTTACACTGACTGGATTCACAACTGAGGAGGTACCTCCCCATGCTTGTGCTCTGTTTTGTCTCATAGAAGCACTGCCCCCATCCCCAACCCCCACACAGACGTATCTCTTCTTTGGGGAGGACCAAGATTTTTTTCCATAGTTTAAGTGAGGTGCACTGGGATTAGGATCATATCTTTGTGAAAGAAACCATGGATTCATTATTTTCCCATTTTTATGAAAAGTCCATGATTTTTTAGCATTTTCCATGACAACAATAGTTTTTCATGTTTGCGGATGGCAAACCCATAATACTGTGGCTTCTCACCGCAATACACTTGATACCCAGTTGGCTGCCACGCATGATTTTGCGGCTGGCACACGACCTCCGCGTTTGAAGCACAATGTACTGCCTGCTGCCACTACACCAACCTAACACTTTTAAAACATTTAAAGGGACATGGTTAACCCTTTTTTGCACCATATTATTTGTAGTTGAAAACTCACATTTTATGATTGCTTACCTTCTCTAAAGTTCATTGGTGTTCGTGGTTGTTTTTTTGCTTTCATTTCTTAGCAGAACTGAAATGCATGCTAATGATGAAATTATGCCCAATCTTGTTTTGTTTTAGATCCCTGAGCTACTCTTATTGCATGCTTGCTGGAAATTAGGAACAGCCCAAATGGTGCAGCCGCTCATGATGCAATAGTCTCCTCTCCTCACACTGCGTCATGAGTGGCTAGATGCTGTTGGAGATGTTCCCAAGCCCAGGAAAGATGCAGAGGGAGTTGATCAAGGAATGTAAACAGACACACTTTTGTGGGGGTAACACCAGAATGGTGGGCAGTCTGTTTTCTCTTTTAAAAGAAAAAAAGTAGTCACAATCAAATTGACAGCTAGAAAATTCTGCATAATGTGAATAACTATAAAATGTGTTTTTTGAACTCAGGAGAGTTTGAGGCTTAAGTGGGGTTGACAGTGTCCCTTTAACACACAGTGGAGCCATGATTTTTACTATGGATTACGAGTTATATCATGTTAACCATGATGTTCTCCAGAATTGTCCATGACATAAACACACCCCTACCTATGATACAGTGAGAGAACGGGCAGCTTTGGAAAAACATTTTGTTGGCTGTTTAACTAACCGGGACCGTGAGAAAAACCCAAGTGCAGTGTGAAAATAATTGCTTCAGACAGACTGTATGCAACAGCAGTTCTGTAGTGGGGAAGGGAAAAGAAGCTGATGGCAGGTTTCTGCTTCAGAGTATAAATTATACAGCCCACACCATATCAGCTCAGCCAGGCTGTCTAATCCAGCAAGCCGTGTCTTTAAGAGCGACTCCTCCTAGGCAGTGGTGAAGCTGTGCAGGAAAGCAGTTTATTTGTAGCAAATAGCGGGGCTGATTTATACTGGCCTCTGATAGGATGACAGTTTTCAAATTGACAGCACTGATATTTTTCAGTTCAATTGACTCCTTCAAAAGAACTGTGCTTTGTAATAATGACTGCGTTGATTCTGTCTAGTTGTATATTTGGGGCCTATGTGGACACCCCCTCTGTAATTACATGGTGTATTTTTTTTTTTTTTTTTTATCAGCTCCGACCCAGACAACATAGAAACACAAACTTTTTCAGCAGAGAAGGACTGCTTGGCCCAGCCAATCTGCCAAGCTTGTCTCCGCAGACCCCAGCTGGTCTCTAGCAACTATCCCTACTCCCAGCCCATTTGCTAGTCCCCCCCCCCCCAAAGGCTTTATTAATTTTTTATTCTTTTGGTAACTGGGTAAGGCCCTCTAGGTACAAGGCCTGGTTTCAGGGGTGACCTGGGAACAGTGGGGAGGTTAAGTGACTTACTCCAGGTTACACAGTATGCAAGTGGAGGTTGCAGGATTCAAACTCAGGTCTGTTGGATGCATCAAGCTTATTCACAGCTCATTACACTAACCTCTGCTATACTGCCAGCCCCTAGACAGGACTGAGGTTTAACCACTAGTGCTACCTAGTGGCACACCACCAAATGTGACTGAGCTATTTGGATTTTATTTACGAGGTAGGTGCACTAGCCAATCAGATGCCTATTTTCAGGCGTGACCTGGGGGGATTATATCCGGAATAACATCACCATATAATGCTGGCAACGCCAAATACATACATTAAGGCAGGTACAGTGTCAAGATACAGAATATGAAAACAGAAGCGAAAGGCCATAAAACTACTATCCAAAGTGACAAGTGCAAAACCTAGGGAATCAGAGCTTTAAAGTCATAACATTATTCAAGACAACATGGAACAAAAGGCACCAGGGTACCATACAGACAAAAACAAAAGAAAGTACACAGAAGTTCTGTACAGGTAGGTACAGTAGCCACTACGGAAGGCCTGGATTGTCTGGCAGTGTCGAACGTCAGCCAGGATAGAGTTTCCCAGACTTGGGGCAAAGCAGGAGAATGCGGTATCATCAAGTTTCGTTCTCATTTTGGGTACAGATCATTGGGCATGCTCAGTAGATCTTATGGGGCAGCTGCTACTAGCAGGCAGAAGAAATGAAGCTAGAGATGGAGGCAGTTGTTAATGCAAGACACTATAAATGAAACCTCTCAATGTGAAGTCGCAAGGGGGAGCCATTCAGCAAGCAGGGGATCAGGATTCAAATCTGGATAGGAACATTGGATTTATTATGTCATGATGTGGGTGCTTGTTTTGAAGCTGAAAGGTGGTAAATTCAGAGGTAATGCTCAGAGGCACTGTACTCCCAGAGGGGTGGTGAACCTTTGGAACAGCCTACCAGTGGAGATTGCGGACATGAAGGAGGCAGTATAGTGTAATGGGTAAGAGTACTGAGCTGCAAACCTGGGTTTGAATCTCACAGCCCCTACTTGCATACTGTGTGACCCTGAGCAAGTCACTTAACTTCCTTGTGCTCCCAGGCCACATCTGGAAACAAGTTTCAGTTTAGTGTGCCTTTCCTGGCTAGAAACATAGAATCTGTCGGCAGATAAGGCCCATACGGCTCACCTAGTCTGCCCATTTCCCCTAAACAATCTTCCCCCCTTCCCCCCAGTACAGGCCTTTAAGGTAAGCCTGGACAAATTTCTGCTTACCAGGGGAACTGCAGGTTACTCCAGGTGGTGACGTGGATAGGGGATATAACTGAGTATATGTTTGCATAACATACTTACTAAACCCTGCATATGAAGTGTGGCTGGGGTAGACCTCATGAACCCTCTGGGCCTGAATTTACAAAGCGTTGGATGCAGGACATACAGCAGTTGCTCTGCCGCAGCTACATTCCTGCAAATGCACCAAAATGTTCGCATGCAAATTTCACACATTTTTTTATGCATTTGCAATACTCGGTGGCAGAAAAATTAGGCATGTGTCGTCATTTGTGATACACAAGTTACAACAGGAAATTAGACCATGTTTTCATGTGGGCTAGCACTTATATCGCAAGTATTGCAACTGCGACAAAATCGTAACACAATTCTTTGAAAATCCGGCCCCTAGTGTTACTTTCTTACTTTTCTAAGGATCCCTATTTTGAACATCGCTGGTGAGCAAGCTGTCTTTTTTCTACTGTGTTCCTCCAAACTGGAGACTGAATCATGGACAGTCATCCTATCAGAGCGATTCCAACACCTCCCTCTCCCTTCCCCCTTACCTTGTGTTTATCCAAGGATTCCACTGGGCAGAATATCATCATCAAATCTTCTGGATAAATGTTGGCTAGCCTTTCCTGTAAACAAAGAATATGTGGCATTATAATTTCCAGTTTAGAATTGTTCTGGCAAGTGTTTCAGAAATCTCCAAAATGATTAGAGCAGCTCTGATGACTGGTGGCTGAGTGGATAACTGGGGATAACAGTTTTGATTAAGATCAGACTGTCCGGGCTCAAAATATGGTCAGATAGCATTATCCAGCCAGTCTACCCAGATTCCAATTTCCAGTTGGATACTGGAATAGTCAGGTACCTCCACAAACGATAGTATACTATGTCCCGGACTGGATGGGTGAGCGTCATATTACAGGACAGTATATGCAGTAGTATATGTTCTATAGTATATGTTCTGTAGATGGAGTGAAACTTAAACTGATACTGATGTATCTTTCTCAATAGATGAATAGGCAGATAGATAGACAGCTAAATAGATAGATAATTGTCTGTAGATGATAGATACTGTGTGTAGATAATAGATATTGTCTGTAGATAGATAAATAGATACTGTCTATAGATAGGTAAATAGATAATGTCAATAGAGATAGATAGATACGGTCTGTAGATAGATATATACTGTCAATCTAGATAGATACTGTAGTTAGATGCTGCAGATATATAGATAGACACTGTAGAGAGATAAGTAGATAGATGCTGTTAATAGAGATAGATATATAGACAGATAAATGATAGATAGATAGATAAATACTGTTAATGGATAGATAGATACTGTCTGTAGATAGATAATAGATACATACTGTTTGTCGATAGATATATAGATGCTGTCTGTAGATAGATAAATAGATACTGTCAATGGAGATAGATACTGTAGATAGTTGCTGCAGATATATAGATAGACACTGTCTGTAGAGAGATAGATACATACTGTCAATAGAGATAGATAGATAGATAAATGATAGATACTGTTAATAGATACTGTCTGTAGATAGATTGATAGACAGACAGATAAATGATAGATACTGTCTGCAAAGAGATAGATAAATGATAGATAGATACTGTCTGTAGAGTGATAGATAGATAGATAGATACTGTCTGTAGAGTGATAGATAGAGAGATAGATAGATAGAGAGATTGATAGATAGATACTTCCTGTAGAGAGATAGATTGATAGAGATAGAGAGAGAGAGAGATAGAGATAGATAGATACTCTCTGTAGAGAGAGCAATAGATAGATACTCTCTGTAGAGAGAGAGATAGATAGATAGATAGATACTCTCTGTAGATAGATAGATACTCTCTGTAGAGAGAGAGAGATAGACAGATATTCTCTGTAGAGAGAGATATAGATACTCTCTGTAGAGAGATAGATAGATAGATACTCTCTGTAGAGAGATAGACAGACAGATAGATACTCTGTAGAGAGATAGATAGATAGATAGATACTCTCTGTAGAGAGATAGAGAGACAGATAGATACTCTGTAGAGATAGATGAGAGATAGATATATAGATAGATACTCTCTGTAGAGAGAGAGATAGATAGATAGATAGATACTCTCTGTAGAGAGAGAGATAGATAGATAGATAGATACTCTCTGTAGAGAGAGAGAGATAGATAGATTGATAGATAGATACTCTCTGTAGAGAGATAGATAGAGAGATAGAGAGACAGATAGATAGATACTCTCTGTAGAGAGATAGATAGATACTCTCTGTAGATAGATAGATACTCTCTGTAGAGAGAGAGAGATAGACAGATATTCTCTGTAGAGAGAGAGAGAGATAGATACTCTCTGTAGAGAGATAGATAGATAGATACTCTCTGTAGAGAGATAGACAGACAGATAGATACTCTGTAGAGAGATAGATAGATAGATAGATAGATAGATAGATAGATAGATACTCTCTGTAGAGAGATAGAGAGACAGATAGATACTCTGTAGAGAGATAGATAGAGAGATAGATATATAGATAGATACTCTCTGTAGAGAGAGAGATAGATAGATAGATAGATACTCTCTGTAGAGAGAGAGATAGATAGATAGATAGATACTCTCTGTAGAGAGAGAGAGATAGATAGATTGATAGATAGATACTCTCTGTAGAGAGATAGATAGAGAGATAGAGAGACAGATAGATAGATACTCTCTGTAGAGAGATAGATAGATACTCTCTGTAGAGAGATAGACAGATATTCTCTGTAGAGAGAAAGATAGATACTCTCTGTAGAGAGATAGATAGATAGATAGATAGATAGATAGATACTCTGTAAAGAGATAGAGAGATAGAGAGACAGATAGACACTCTCTGTAGAGCGATAGATAGATAGATAGATATACAATGGTAGCCATCCTAATTTGCTGCTTTACCACAGAACAGCGTACCACATTAAGGTACTGCGTAATAGCACGTCCCCCTCACTGTAGTATCCTTCAAGGTACCACACCCTTGTGAGGGGGCAAGAGCAAGACTCCTGAGTAATAAAGCCACAAGTGAGACATGAAAGGCTGGTCCCCTCGCAAGCGAGGATAAACTGTGTATTATAAGGCATGCCACTGCAGATCAGAGTCACGCAACAGTCATTTGCTAGTTATAACTTTAAGATTAGCTGTTTTGTGTGAATGTCTAATGGTTTCTTTTTGATTTTCATCTGCTAGTTTCACTGCTCCGGGTTACTGCGATGCCATTAGCATTGTAAAGGCTGCTCTCTGATTGGTTCAGTATTCCAATATGTGTACCCAACCTTCAAAATAACAACTGTGACCTACCCAACAGGAAAGGTATCATGATATGAGGTTAGATACCAGGATATACCTTATCGGAACTATTTTCATATCTACTGGTATTGCAAAATAGAGATTCGATAATAAAAGAAATGCACTGACTGGGCCACATTTCCAAAGTTCCTGTATCACCTCAAGCCCCAGGTACACCAATGAGATGGCACACCGGGCTTGCAGTGATCAAACAGGATTCTATCTGCCGACAGTGTCTATGATTCTACATCCTGTGCAGCCATTGCCACAAGTTAGACCATCTTTTTGTGGTCGAGTTTGGCAATCCCCAGGACCCTTTTCACGGATCTATATTTGGCACTAGTTGCTGAAAACTGAGTAAACTATTGTGCCTGCATATGACCTACTAAAATCAGCTGCAGTTACAGCAAACCCAGTTGGCGCACCACCAGAAGCTAAGTGTGGTGGTGCAGGGCTTTGGTGCAGGGCTCAATGCAAGTCCTGCACCACCTATTGAAAATTCGACCCACTGTATTCAGCACGAGATTACTCATGCCCATCTATATTCTCTGTAATGAGCAGCTTGTACAATCTTTGTACATAAAAAATACTTATTTTATACCGATTGTTGGTGACAAGTGCAAGAAGTCGTTCATATTAGAACCTTTTACTATAATATAAATTGTGAGTGAACATAAAGAAGCCATGACATTTTCTTAGACTACATTATGAGGTTGAAGGCTGAGTGTTCTTATGCCCCTGGGGAACAACGGTATATTATCAATTATACAATGGTGTGTGAACATCCTGTAACCTCATTGATCAAAACATATCACATGACCATGGGTAAATCCTGCATAACCCACAGCTGAGGAATGCATTTAAATAAAACATAATTAAACACATTTTAAATTTATTTTGCATATGGGTCCATTGTATAATCACAATAAGGCACTCCAGGGTGTGGGTTATTGGGTGATTTCCACTTCTTGTGTGGTTAAGTCACTCGGCTGCGCCTCGTGACACACCACACAAGGTGTGGGTAAATGCCCAATAACCCAGATTCTGTTGTGCTTTATTGCTTAAGTTTACCACTCTGTTGATATAATGCAACAGTATGGAACTGCTCCTGCCTTGTTTCTGCCTTGCACGGTTTTGCACAAAATAAAGATGAGCCATGAAGGTAAACTCTTGAATTCCAATCATTTGCAGAAGTATTTTGGGTCTTAGTACACCCACAGCTCTAATAAGTAGTGTATTAAAAGGCTACAGTTATACTGAGGGTTTACAGTGACACTGTAAAGCTTGACTGGTTTATTACTGTCATTACTGCTCAAAGGTGGATTTAAAGAGCTATTGTACTGCCTAAAATTAATACTAGTTTTTAAAAGCAGTCAACCATTACCTTTTATATCTGATGTATTTTTTCTTTTCCCTTTGTTAATTAGAAGATTGTTTACCTGATTATAGTAGGTGCGGTGTGTGGGACAGCACTCTGCCTGGCAGCTGACATATCTAGCTGTGTTTCCCCCATTAGATTTTCAGCATTGTGACCTCACTGACTGTGACATCACTGCTGCTTCGGAATCGCTATTCAGTAGCTGACAGGTCAGTCAACTGTGATGTCACAGCCAGTAAAATCACAATGCTGATGATGGGGGGCGGAGGTAAAGATAGATATGTCAGCTACCAGTTTGAGAGCTATTTCACACATCCAGCACAATATTATCACATGCAAAACTTTCTGAGAAAAAGGGAAATATCTCAAAAATGTAAAGTTACAACTGACTACTTAAAATATGTACTATTTTCCTGTCTGTCTGTTTTGGCTCTACTAGCACTTTAAATCTTTGATACATGGCTGTCCTACAGGGTATTTTTTTTAAATAGGGATAACAAAATTCTGAGAAACCTATAAACTATAAAAGCAATTAGTAAAACAATTTTGCCAGTGCATACTGTTATTCTCATTTGCATAGCAAAATGAATGAAAACAGTTTAACAACAAAAATACCAATAATATTTGTATTCAGTTATGATTTTGAGTATCATTCAAAAAACATATTTTTGTTGTTAGTCTTTTTATTAAAAAGTATCACATTTGTATAGGTTTTTTTTCCACATTAATTGTCACTTTTGTTACCTTCTTAAGGTCACAAAATAAATTGATATGTCCGCATTTCCTTACCAGCTCAATGTGTACCAGCTGCTGCGCAAGAACGCAGGGGTCACTGCACATGCTCAGAATGTCCTTCTGAGAGGACTGCGCTTTGTTTTTCAGAATGGTTCCTTTGTCTGGGAGAGGTGGCCGGATTCGATCCCGGATCTCCTGATACTGACTCCGTGCAGAGAGACTCAGCAGCAGGTTCTGAATCATCTGGCTGATGGTTTTCTTAACGGTGCCATTTTCCTATAACAATAACAACAAAAAAACATGATTGTAAATCTTGTGTAGCCTTTGCTATCATTTCTTGTAACCTTGTTAACAATTACTCTCTATTTATTTAACGTTTGGTAACTGGGTCAGTGCACTGAGTCATGTGACCCCTTTACAGAGGGAAGAGAAACCCAGAAGCCACCTATAGGTTGGGAGGGGAGTTGCTGGCAATCACAAGAGAAGAAAGAGACTTGGGCATCATCATCACAGATGACCTGAAATCATCCAAGCAGACCACTAAAGCAGTAGGTAAGACCAGAGGGATGTTGGGGTGTATTAGTAGGGGTATTGCAAGTCATAAGAGGGAGGTAATAATCCCTCTTTACAAGATACTGGTTAGACCCCATCTGGAGTACTGTGTGCAGTACTGGAGGCCACACCTGCACAAGGACATTAACAAAATGGAGGCAGTCCAGAGAAGGTTAACCAAAGTGGTGCAGGGACTGCATCAGAAAACATATGAGGAGCTCAATATGTATACCCTTGAGCAAAGGAGGGAAGAGAGGTGATATGATCGAAACATTCAAACATCTTCAGGGCATTAACAAGGTGAAAGAGTCTACCATGTTTCAATATAAGAAAAATAACAGGACAAGAGGACACAGGATGAGATTAGAGGGAGGCCGATTAAGAGGTAATGTAAGGAAGTTCTTTTTCACAGAAAGGGTGATGGATGCATGGAATGGCCCACCTTAGGAAGTGGTGGACATGAATATAGTGCAGGACTTCAAACAGGCATGGGATAGGCATAAGGGAGCAATACAGATGAGTATGAATAGATAGGTCATTGACAGAGTACAGGCCTATGGCACATTCATAACGTAGAAAAAATGGGCAGACTGGATGGGCCTTGTGGTCCTTATCTGCTGTCAATTTCTATGTTTCTATGTTTCTTACAGGCATGACCGAGACATGAAAGATAAGACGTATTTTGGTACAGTACATAAAACTTCATTAATGACATTGACTATCTGTAAATGCGGCAGTATACCTAACATGCCATTAATAAATACATCGCTGTAGTAGAATCAGAAGGATTAAAATGGCATACAATAAGAGGAGAAACAGTTAAGAAGCCTACATCGTACACTTAATAATGCAGTTTTTAAATTTACAAATGGTGGCAGTTTATTGCATTAAATTAGTACTACTTCTAAAGTACCCTGAGCTAGTATAGTCCTCGCTATCATTTCATATAGACTGAAGGCATTTCATACAACCTTTGCTATAATTCCGTATAAATCATTTTGTACAGCCATTGTTTTCATTTTATATGAATCATTTTGTACAGATTTTGCTATCATTTTGTAAAGCCTTTGCTATCATTTCATTCTTTACTGCCATTTCATATAGACTTTGCCATCAGGACCTCCTTGTGAACGAGCTTGCTCAATGGAGTTTTCCTGCAATAATCTTGAACTTGAAATTTTGTATAGCCTTACCTATAATTTTGTATCATTTTTACTACCATTTTGTATAGCTTTACTGCCTGTATATATAATCATTCATATTGTGTTTTATACCCTTTGCAATCATTTTCTGTAGTACCATTTCATATATAGTACCATTTTGTCACAAACTAATTATAATTTTGTCACTAATATACTTATTTCTTTCTCACTACAATTTGAGATTTAAATTGCTTAGCAGAGACTAATACTGCACCAAAAAAACATATAAGTACCACTTTGTATAGCTGTTGCTATCATTATCTGTAGTCTTTCGGAGTTTAGAATGCTTTGGTTCAACAAATCTAAAAGCAGAACTGTACCCTTCCCCCCATTCCCCAGCTCCACTTTTGTCACTTAGATGAAAATGTGGCTCTCAGCATCTTATTGCATAACTAAGACATATAACCGCTCATGTGATATTTCGATACTAAGTCAGAAGGGATAAGGTGTATGTCTCCATCAGGCAAGGGTTGTTGCATTGACTTATTATTGATGAGAAATGGAGCCCTTTAGCTACGCTCGGGCTGAAAATAATTCAGTAAAGACTTTCAAATGGAAACTATAGAAAGGAGCAGCAAGTGGCGAGAGGCAGATGGGCTTATCATAATGAAATTATATGCTGCTGTCCTGAGTAGGATTTTCAAATCAGCTCAAACTGAGTCTCAGACTGAGATAGTAATGTAGCAAATGCACTGTGAGGCAGTATAGCGCAGTGGTCTAAGGCTCTGAGCTGTAAATTTGGTGTCATCCAGCAGACCAGACCTGGGTTTGAATCCCACAGCTTCCACTTGCATACTGTGTAACCCTAAGCAAGTCACTTAACCTCCTTGTGCTCCCAGGTCGCTCCTGTAAAAAAGCTTTCAGCTTAGTGTGCTATACCTGGTTAAACAACTAATTCGAAAAAAAAAAAATGCTACCAGTCTTTGCAGAGGATGCTGAAAGATCTGCCTGCCTATCTGTTTTCTATCTTTCTCCTTTTATTTACCCAGGGTTGACAAAATGAGATACAACTTCTTATTTTCTGTGGGTCCAGTTCTACTTTCTGTCCAGTTTTACTGCCGGTGAGACTGAAGCACAGGAAGGTCAAGTGATTAGCTCAGGGTCACACAGTGAGTCAGAAACCACAGAAACCATTGTAGGATTCTAACCTGTGATCTCTTGTTTCACTGTTCAGTGCCCTAACAACTAGAAGGCAGTGCTTCCCCTACAAATATGATATAGATACTTAAACTCTTTGTCTGACATCGAGCTGCTGCATGCAGAGCAGGTGGAGCTGTTAACGCAGGAGACTGCTGCCCTTTCACCCAGAATGTCCTTCAAGCTGACTATAATGTTGAGCCTGAAAGACACATTGCGAGGAGGGAACGAAGGATCCGTTGAGCTTCCCTTGGTTCAAGGGTGGTTCCTTCCTTTCGAAGGGCGGTTGCTCCTAGCAAGCCAGCTTGACTGAGCAGGAAACAGCTCTGATTATGTGGGAGGGCATGAGACAGTAACAGCAATAACACACAGCTCAGACCTTTAGGGGAAGATTCAAGATGTTTGATGCTGCCAGGTGCACTGTGTCTTGTTCACAGTAAGGCAAAACTGTCCTTTTTCACGGGGAACATTGTGGCATTTACAGTGGGGTAAAGAAATGCTGTGTGATTACTGTGAAAGAGAAGTCACTGACCAAGGCCACTTTTTCACAGGGAACATTGTGGCATTTACAGTGGGTTAAAGAAATGCTGTGTGACTACTGTGGAAAGAGAAGTCACTGACCAAGGCCAGAAAAGGGAGAGGCATTTTTGATAGCCATGAACATAACTATGAGGAAACTAGCTGAGGTCAAGAGGTTAATGTTTCGGAAGCCTTTGCTAGCTTGTGTCAACACTGGTCACATGTCTTTTCATAGAAACAGATGAGTCGTGAATTATTAAGGACCTCTGTCTACAAGGCCCCTTTCAACACTTATCAGCGGACAATTTTCTCCCCCTGTGAGATGACAGATATTTTTGGTGCAGTATTAGCCACTAGAAGATCACAAACTGTAGTGAGAAAGTAAGAAAGTGACCTACTGGAGTTGCTGGATGTAGAGACTTCCATTGCAATGGGTGGAGTGGGACTAGGACCAAAAACTGCTTTCTTAAAATCTGCACTTATTACATTCAAAAATGAATAGAAAAACGACAAGTAAATGGCGGTCTTGTATCAGTTTCTGGGGATCACTTCCGAGCTACGGGGGTCCAGATGTATAAACTAAGCAAACCCCACAGTAATGGCAGAGTTGTATGAGTTACTGGGGCTCACGTCAGATCAGAGCTCTGTTTACAGATGCCTTATAGAAAGGCATTTAACAAAAAAAATAAACCTGTTTGGCACAGAGATTACGTGACCATCTGGATCTCCTTGTTGTAGCCAAAAAAAAAAACCTGTTTCCAAAACATTAAGAGCAATAACCCAGTCCAGGACATGCAGTGATGCTAAATCAGTGCACTTCCCAAGGGTGTAAAGGCACTTCACGTTCGCACCTCGTGCCTCCTCACCCCTCAGACGTACACTCATTTATCATTACCGTACACCCAATCCTGGGTTACTGCTTACTTCTTACCCCATATGCACTGGGGTACAACACGCATGGTGCAATGATGTACAGTGGTATTCTGAAGCAGACATCATCACACTGACGTTGAAACTTTAACCAGAGGCATGCACACTTGCAGGATGTGCCTATGGCATCGTTTAACTCCAGAGGTGGCTTTTTGATACAGTCACTGTATGTTCTCAAAACCGTTTAACTTTTGTCAAAGCTTTCTTTCTGTGTATGAGCACGCTGACACAGTGACCACCCAGGTAAATCTGGGGACAGAGAATCTAGTGGTTTCCATGTGTCTGAAGTTGTATGCTATAACTGTTCTGTGATTCGCCTACTGGAACTGTAATACTGCAACCATGCTGCGACCCAATGAAATGGTATTCGGCACACCTATGGATAACAGCACTGTTTTTTTTTTTTGCGAGTGCATGCTATCTTTTTATTGCTGCTGTGCACTATGTGTTTGTGTGCACGTGTCTGTGTACAGCTGTACTCACCTCATCACACTCCGTGATCCTGTGTGCAATCTCTTTTAACTCCTTCATTGCTTTCTCATCCTGGAAGTCGCAGGGGAATGTTTCGGTCCATTCCTTCAGCAGCTGAATTATCTTTGCCGCAAACGACTTGAGTCTGATCTAAGAAAGAAGAGGAAAAAAAGTTAAGGGATATTTGTTTTTTTTTTTTGATTTTCCAAACTCTCCTTTACTCTCTAGACAAGAAGGGTCCCTCCCAGTTGTCATGTCTCAAGGTTCATTAACTAAATGTATTTGTTTGAGACTTTAGTGTGAATTCTGAAACGTCTGCAAGTGGGAACCACAAGTGACTCCAGGCAATTTTATTTTTTGTCTGCTTTTATTATGTACCACACAGCAAGTACACTTTGTGCAATTTTGAAAATAGACATATGATGTAATGTCCTACAATAGCATTTTCCCTTTTAAGTGTTGGTTTTCTCCAAAAACATGTGATTATATGTGTTTGTTATTCTACCTATCCTGAGTCAGAATCACAGAGTGCAGCTCCAGTTTGTTTGTCTTCACAGCAACATTTAACAGAGAAGGAGGCACACACACACACACACACACACACACACACACACACTCTCACTCCTTAGTGCGTCAATTCCTTAGGTGCACAACATTGGTAGATGTAGGCTAATTCCTTATTGGCGCTGATGAGAACTGCAAGCATTGTGCCTTCAGCTTGTCACACCAGGCACTGAAAAGTGCACATGCAAAGCTTGCTTGTGTGCAGTAAACAGTGCCAAATTTATATACACAAAACCCAGTCTTGCTGTACTTGAAGTCTGATGAATGTTTACACTTGTTCTGCTCCTGCATTGCTGTCATTGGGTAGGTTGCAGCCCTTCACTCGCCAACTTGTCAACATCCAAAGAGTGGCAATGTACAGGGGTCTCCTTAACAATATCTACTTCACTGAATTTTCATCTGAGTGAAATTATTAGATTAAAAAAAAGCGCTTCTGAGAACATAAGGATTCATGCTCGCAAACAGCTGTGTCTGGGAAAATGAACTACAAACAATCATTTTCGACTGTAAATCCAATCACAGACATAACCCCTGTTAATTGTCAGTTTCAG
The DNA here is from genome assembly GCA_016271365.2 of Neoceratodus forsteri. NCBI lineage: Eukaryota > Metazoa > Chordata > Ceratodontiformes > Ceratodontidae > Neoceratodus > Neoceratodus forsteri. The sequence goes on from CM028135.1 coordinate 1,060,526,798, forward strand.
TGCTGTGGCTTTGGCAGGCTGCAGTGAAATGTGATGATCACATGTCTTGTAAAAGAACGCATTTAATATATGGTTATATGTATAGTTATGGCATCTCTTGATTAAGAGAGTGCCTTCACAAGTTCTTTAGGGCCGAAAACTGTGAAGCGGAGCAGTGCTTGCATACACATTACCTGACAAGAGACTCATATACATGTACAGTTACTGTGTCTCTTATGGTTATACGAGTACATTCTCACAGTCTTCGGGTACGAGAACTGCGAAACAAAGAAACATTTGTTGAAAAGGAACATCAGGAATGGATGCACCATACTGATGGCCCTCCCCACTGTGTAACAACTATCTCTCCTTTTTTTTCCACACACACACACACACACACACACACACACACACACACACACACACACACACACACACACACACACACACACACACAACATATGCATTGCAGACATCACATAGCAAGACAACAGTTGCATAAAAGTGTGTACGGTGGCACCCAGCTCCACCCACAAATAATTGCCGCACTATGTCCTGGATGGGGGCCGTACCTTCAGCTGTCCATGCTCTGTATTTTCATATGTCAATTTTGTCATGTGGCAGAGTAAGTACAACAGGGGATGCACCGGGAAATTGCACGGTGCAAAACTCAAGTAAATGCAAAAGAATAAAATATGCACCCGAAGCAAGGAGTCTCAAACTGAAAAACGTATATTTACAGCTTTAATTCAAAAAAGAGTGCCAGAGTGATACGCAGAAAATGCACGTACAGGTACTGACACACTATGGTGTAGAACATACGGTGCCACCTTACGTTTCACCCAATTGAGCTTCATCAGAGCTCATTTTCTTCGTGTGTGTGTAAGTGTAAATATATATTTATATACATATACACATATACACACATACATACATACATATACATATATGTATATATATACATATACATATACATATACACATATACACACACACACATATACACATATATATATATGTATATATGTATATGAAAACAATGAGAACACCACTGGTCCAAACCTCTATCCAGGCTTCTTTTGTTTAATGTCCCATCTAACTTTCCCACGTAGCTCGTATACACATTTCCCCAGAAATCTGTGGCTGACTTGGTAGAACGGATTCCTTCAGCTCCAGGCTTCACAAACAAGTGTCAGACAAGTTGCATTGCAACTATTTCTCTATGTCCTAAAACCACTAATCCACTTGTTATATTTTTTTTATTGTACCCTGTACTCACTGTGATGCTGCCTGCCCAGTACCTTCAGGTTTAGGTCATTAACCTCCCTGTATAGCATCCTGACAGTGTACCTGTTATCCACTTGTTGATTTTATTACTGTATGCTGTATTTAGTGGGATGTTGTCTGCTCAAGTATCCTGTACCTTTCTGTACAAGTGATCGCCTGTGAACAGGACTATGTAGCCCACATTGCTCTCCCATATAAAAAGAATGAAATGATTTACTGTAGTTCACAAGTAAATATCACAACAAACAGGAACTTCCCAGTTTGGACAAAAAAAAAAAAAAAAAAAAGAGGATCTAAAAAATTAAAAAATGACAGAGTGGAATTCACAAGCAAAGGCAACTCTTTGGAGTTGACAGGAGTTCCTTTTTCTGTAATGACTTGTTAGCTGAGAGCAGCCTTAGTGGTGTCTTTCACAGCCAGCCAAAGAGAAACAAGTGAGGAATTCACAGCACCATAGATGGATTGTAAATGGTCATGTCGTACCATGGGGGGATTCCACCATAAACTGCGGTGCTCCCAGTACCAGGGCTACATTCAGCAGGCACACAATATCATAATGCCTCCATTTTATGGTATTTGTGCACATAGAATTAATCCAGAGATGCAAAACATACAGACATTTTGTGTAGACAGAATGGACTCAGTAGATGGATGGATGGGCGGACAGACAGGCTGACACTCTCTGCATATAGACAGATAGCTACTGTCTGTAGATAGACAGATGACCAGACAGGTCAGGGTCCAGATTTTCAAAGTGTGGCACAGGGCTTGCGCCAAGTCCTGCACCCCGAAACTTAGGTTGCGATGGAGCGCCACACCCCTTTGCCACAAGTGCACGTGATTTTACAATGTCAGGCACAGTTGTGACAGTTTCCATGGTTTACAGCAGCTTGCGCCAAATACCTGGTACAAGCTCTGTAAAAAATGCTCTTGGGATTGCCTCAAGCAAGACCACAAAAAGTTGGTCTAAATTGGTGCAAGAGACAGAAAATCCCAATTGCTGGCCAGCAGAGTGCCGCTAGACTTGTGCACCATATCTCCAGCACACCCAGGGTTTACGACATTCTTGCCCTTTTGAAAATCCAGCCCACTGTCTTTAGACAGACAGACATGATAGATTAGATAGATAAACAGAGACAAACAGGTACTGTTGATGGAGAGATAGATAGATAGATAGATAGATAGATAGATAGATAGATAGATAGATAGATAGATAGATAGATAGATAAATCTATCTGTGGATGTATGGATGGATACTGTCTGTAGACAGGTAGGTAGACAAACAGATACACAGATTGATATTGTCTTTGGACAGACAGACAGACACACATACCATTTTCTGACAGTTGTGTTTAATAACTATTAATCCCCCCAGGTTTCTCGTTAAGAGTCACTAAATAGAAATGTAACAGTGGTTCTATGGGCAGAATGGAAAACTGTCTCTTGAACTGCCGCATGTTTCTTTGTTAAGCTGCCACCTGACACGTTTCATCAGTACCTCGCGATACAGCAAATAACAGACCATCCTGAGGTGAACTGTGGACTCCCTGCCCCCCTCACCCGCAACCGATTCTGAAAGTCGATAGTGCAATATCTGGTAAACGACTGAGACACCTTTCTTCTCCCATTACATGAAACCTGTCCATCTTATAACAAACGTAATGGGACTTTACCCTTTTTCTCCCTCAGGGCTCATTATCTATTTCCTTATAACTTTATGAAAGCAGCAGTGTTTGTTAGTCACAATTTTGTCTTTTGTTTAGCAAGAACGTTTTTCAGAGAAAAACTTCACTATACCCAGTTTTTATTTTCCTGTATTCCAGAACTAAGATATGGGATTTTGAAGTTTTTCTCACTCTCCTGCCATGCACGCCATGAAAAAATTCAAATAAGCAATAAGACATGACAGGGTGTTGATTGGACACTTCTAATGTATGACCAGGTGCGTAATAAGGCACAAGGACACAGGCTGAGTGCCTTCAGTTCCCGGCTATGTGTTAGAATGGTCTAATGCACACTGCTGGAGTGTCTTACTGCACTTATAAAATGGGACTATTTTATACATGTAAAAATTAAAACTGGTTAAAATACTAAAAAAGTGGAACCTTTGTCTAACTTTTGCATATAATAGTTGCCCTGCCTACATAAGCTGTGTGCATTTTTTTTTTATACTAGGGGCATCTGTCCTACTGTGGCTTCCATAGCTATAGTTTTTCCTGGTTGTATTTTACTTGTAATTCCTGAGCTGAGCATGTGTGAAACCCCCAAGCTTGGAGAAGATGATATGGCCTATTCAATGGTTGCCTTGTTTTAGGGTTTTTTTTTGTCTTTTTTAAATTTTACTTAAAGGAAAACTACACCCAAAACTTGAAAAAATATATGTTGTGCAGAGTGTTTTAATTTGTATGTGAAGTTCTAGTGTTTCCTTCCCTCTGACTGGTATTAGGAGTTTTTCCTAAATTAGCCTGCTAGCTTTAGAGTAGTTTTGCGACCCCTGGAGATCACCATATCAAATAGTTTTATTGCATTTCTTTGTCCTACAATGCACCTTGTTTCATGTAATGGTGATGTAGCAGAGCCCATAAATCCAGCCGAAAGCACTGCATTACAATCAGTTCACAACAACAGAGATGGCTATATTTTAAAATCTGTAGAATTCAGCTTGGTGACCACCCTCAATCTAAAGGTTTTACTGTCCTGAAAAACTTTGCTGCTGGTAATTTTTGTGCAGCTTGTAATGCTTCCAAGATATTTAGTTTGTTTGGCATGCGTGTGCTGAATGTTGGGTCTCTCTTACATCACAGTCACATGAGACAAAATGCACTGTGGGAACCAGAAATACAATTACACTATCAGGTATGGAGATCCCCAGGGGTCGTAAAACTAGCATAAAGTTAGCAGGCTAATTTGGGAAAAACTTCTAATACCAGTCAGAGGGAAGGAAACACTAGAACTTCACATACAAAATAAAACACTCTGCACAACATATATTTTTTCAGGTTTTGAGTGTAGTTTTCCTTTAAATCAATTTATTTATTATAATTTGTACATGAGCATTAACCTATGACAGAGCAGGAGGGCCAACAAGCAGCAAAGCATCAGGCCGGCGAGGCACAGCAGGAGAGAGTGAACCAGTGTATGCCACCAACAAACCAGGGACTATAATGTGTAGAACTGCACTAAAAGATATATAGACTGTTTAAAAGGACAGAAGTGTGAGTGATGGCCCAGCGGGCAGGTGGAGAGGAGACTATAACAAAAAAAAAAAAAAAGAATGTTTTTAATTTGAAAAACAACAACGTGGGAGCAAAGTACATCTACCAAGAGGTGCTGCAAGACAGACAGATGATGTTTAACATCCATCAGGAAGCAGAAGAAAGAGACAGATTTCTGTGATGAGATACAGTGGTGACTCCGTGATGATTAGCGGTGGTGAGAATCAGATGATGTGTTTTTTTTATGGTTCAGAATATGTACTGCACTTTTTCTCAGCCATGAGAAGAAAAAAAACATGGCGGCTATTTGTGTTGTCAACATCTCAAAATGTGGCACAAGGATTTCTTTTGTTCTGTGTCCTGATTTGAAGTACAGGTACTTTTAACAACCAATCAGTTTTCTAGATTTTCCCTTCCAGTATGCAATGCCTTGTTTTGTGCTTCTTCCCTTCACTGCTTATTGTATTACAATGTATTCTACTAGATTTATCGTCTTGTATGTAATCTTACATGTAATCTCCCAGGTCGTACCTGAAAACAGACATTAATGCCTAGTGAGCTTACCTGGTTAACAAAAAATGAATGAATGAATGAACGAACGAATGAATGAATGAATACATAGTGATGTGTTTTTTACCAGCAGAACCAGCAGTAACACCATCCAAATACATCTCCAATACGAGTCCGATATGTACATTCAACAGGTGACTTCAGTGGAAGAGATATTTAAAAAGTGTGAGTGACAGCCATCTTTAAATATGTGAGTCATTAAACAAAAAAGTAGCCATAAAAAGTGTTTTAAAAATATTTCTGGAAATTTAAAATACTCTGATAATGAATGAAAGGATGTCAGAAATACATTTTTGCTACCAAAAACACCCTATATGATGAACTTGTTTGCCGACTACCATATACTGCTGCTATAAGGGTTCTGACTGGTACATAACGCCTAGTTTAAGAGTTATGGGAACATACAAAGTAGGCCAGTATGGTCTATCAAGTCTGCTGTATGCCGAGCCTGTGTATCCCAGGTTACATGCCACGCCACACACTCCCATCCCCCTCCTCTTCACTTTATCCCATTCGCTCTTGAAGCCATCCGCATTTGTTTTGCTTACCACCCCATACGGTAGCTTGCTCCATCCCTCCACTATCCTCTCCATGACCGAGCGCCTCCTGGCTTCCTTCTGGAACCTGCCGCTGGCCAGCTTGTAGATGTTTTCCCTCCTGTTTTTGTTTTCCCTGGTCTGGAAAAGTTCACTGGAGACTTTTTTTTTTTCTTTTCCTCCTGCATCTGGGGGTGGCTGATAAGCCCAGCACCTGTCTCCCTGGTACTCACCACAATCATGTACTCTCCAAGAATTCCCCCTGGTGGTGGGGCTGCAGGAGAGAGGGCCATCCTCCCTCCCAGTACATAATCCAAGGTGGACTAGTAGCAAGCCCCGAGTGATGGTGCAGGCTCGGGAATAGGTAGGCTGGGCTTCAATAAGCTCCCCAACGTTCTGTTTTTTTTTTTCTGTTTTCTCCCTGCACCTTGCTTCGGAGCGCTGGACTCATGGATGGACACACACACTCATCTGATATTCCCCACAGTGCCCTCCCTACATTGCCACCCTCACTGCACCACCACATGCCTCCACTTGGTGGCAGTCTAAGGCCAGGCTAACCAGCCTCCCCAGCCTGGGAGAGAAGAGCTGTCCCTGAGATGCTAGAGCCTCTCCTGCCCCAGTCGACCCCGATTAACCAAGTCCGTTCCTGACCTGGATTGCCAGCGTGGTGGGAGGTAAGGTGCTAGTGCTTCAGCCCTCCACACCACTGGGTTGGCTCGGAGACTACTTAGTTGATGTCTTTCAGGTATGTAAGGATCTTTATCATGTCCCCCCCCTTCTGTTTTCCAGTTAGTACATATTCAAGTTCTTTGGTCATACATTATCAGACTAGGGAATTTATTTGATATTACTTATTTTATTTTTGAGGGTACACTGTATATACACCAAGACATTGCACTCCCCCCCCCCCCCAAAGATAAAACTGTTTATACAGGTAGGCTTTTCAAAGAAATTAGAGCATGTAAAAAGCTCTAAGAAATATTATAACCACCCCTTTTGCCTTTGTTACGACTAAGCAAAACGCATAGTGTGTATTAGCTGTCTATCAATTTGCTGTTTCTTGTTTTGCGTTGTTCCCTAAAGCTAGCACATCAACGGAGTACAATCTGATCTAATAGTTCATGCATTCTGACTTGGAGTTTTCTTGCTGCTTTCTAACATGCACCACCCTTCAGGGTGACACAGGAGGTCAGGAAAACAATCTTCCATCTCCCACAATGCCTCACCACAGGGAACATCTCTCAAGATAAATATTTTATCAGAGGTCTCTACTAGTTTTTTAAAACCTTTTGTTCTGCAGCTGGGTAATTAACTCCGTAAATGACAAAGACCCTGCCGTGCTGACGCTGAAAAACAAGGCAGAAGTATGCTTGGTTCCTGCTAGGCTAAATGCCACTGATGTGACGCAGAGAAAAGGAATGTGGACCTGTTAGCACTGTGTGGACGGATGCTGTGGTCTGCACTCAGTTATATAAGGCAAAACAATGTCAAGTGCCAAAATGATTAGAGAAACACCCTACCAAACATGTTGTTGACAATACATAGATGGATTTATGGGCAGTGTACTCGAGTCTGTTCATTTATTAAAAACAAGCCTTCAGCTCCTTCTCCCATTAAGGCAGCAGTATTTGTTAGTCGGGGGGAAAAAAATTCATCAAATAGTTTTTAGAGCAAAAATGTATTTCTGACATCCTAAGACTCATGCTCAGTGCATTTTTAGTTTTCTCAGATATTGTTAAACAGCTTTTACAGCTAACATTGTAATTCATGACTCACGTCGTTAAAGACGGCCGCCACTTGCCAGATTTAAAGATCTTGTCTGCTGGGGTTAACTGTTGAATATGCATGCTAGATTCATGCTGTAGATGTATTAGTGTGGTGCTGCCACATGTTTCTGAAGGTAAACACAACACTGTACCAAGATGTTTAATTTTCTTCATGGCAGGCATGATACGGGAGGGTGAACTTTAAAAAAAAATAAGTCCATGTCTCATATCTCTTGGTCCAGGAATGAAAGAAAACAAAAAGAATGAAATGTTTGTATCTTGACATTTTTTCCAGATGAACTTTATTGCTGAAAAAAAAAAAAAAAAACAACTGTATGATTTATAGCAAATTCGATTGTTTTCAGTTACCCAGATGGGTCCATGATACCCTGAAGTAAGGTGGCTTAATTATTTTTTTTTTTTTTGAGAGGGGTAGCTGGGCTGTACCCTGAAGGCCCCTAGACATAATCTGGATTAAAAAGTGTTGGCCAAATACAGTATGCCATGTCTTAACTCAGCTGGCCATGAATATCAACATCTCCAGCACAGCATGTACTGATGCTTGGGCCTTCCGTTCAAAATCCTGGCTACTTCCCTGTCTAACTGCAGGAAACAAACCAATATTTATATTATCAGGGAACAAAACAAACACAGGCCAAGCCAGTAAGCTCAAAAGGGTTAACCTGGGCTTCTAAGAAGCTTTGTAGCCACATGTGCAGCTTATCAGAGCCCACATCCCTTCCCTAATCTGTGTGTTGTTTCCACGTGTGTTGTTGCCCTGATGAGTGACATCAAACCTCTGACAAACGATACGAACTGTGTTTATGACGACAGAGCGTGGCTCTGTGCCAGCAACCAGGCAGCTTGAACGCACGCTATGCTGGCTGGTTTCTCTGCTGGCCTTTTGTTCATGAAATTTGTTTATGCAAACTCCGGTGATACCAGGTGCTGAGTGGGGGCGCGGGGTGCTGAAATTTCCTTTTAGGTGCTGGTCTGTTTTGAAAACAGTAGGACAATGCTTGCTGTGACATACCCAGCTGTCATTGGCTGGGATCATCCAGGTGTTTTTTGAAAGCTGCTTCCGAGCCACACTAGGGGAGTGCATCAGAATGAAGGGCTTGCAGGTTGCAAAGACCAGCTGATACCTCTCAAACACATGTTTTAGTCGGGATGAGAGAGTTGGTTCGGATAACTTCAGAACCTCTGCCACTTTATGTAAAAGAACCTTATCAGAACCGGTTTTTGTTGGAGCTTCACACTTCCCCCAGCAAGTCTCCATCCTGAGGAAAGGCTACGGGAGGCAAGACCTAGAAAGAACGGTGTGAAGAGTAGCTGGGGCCTCTCAAACAACATTTTTAGTTGGGATCAGAGAGTTGGTTCGGATAAGTTCAGAACCTCCTGGAGCCTCTGTTTCTTTTGTAATCCAATCTTATTAGAACCTTTTTTCCAAGTTTTGAAAAGATGACAATAATTTGAGGCAGTATAATGCAGTGGTTTAAGGCTCTAAGCTGCAAACCTGGATACCTGGGTTTGAATCCTACAGCCCCAACTTGCATACTATGTGATCTTGAGCAACTCACTTAACTTCCTTGTGCTCCCAGGTTGCACCTATAAATAAGCTTCAGCTTAATGTGTCTCTCTTGGTTAAAAAAACAAAATGTTACAAGCTTGGTTTTGGAGCTTACGACACTCTCCCAGCAGATCGTAATCTTAAAGGAAGGCTGGGGAAGATAAGACCTGGAAAGAAGGCTGGGGTGGGAGGGAAGGACCCAGTGAGTCAGGTCTGTATTAAGAGGTATGTATTGCATATTTATTCTGCATTGCATATTTATTCTGTATTGTTGCTCTTGTTTACATCTCCGGGTCTACTTTGAAAATGGGCATGTTAATGCTGTTGGGTCCTACCCGTTAAATTACAAATAAAAAAAAATTATTAGTGATGTTACAGAAGGGGCACTAATTAGCAATATCACAACGTGACTATATTCTGTAGTTCTAAGATGTGGTTACAGTACTAACCTTCCTTTCACTGACAATAGCTTCTGAGAGAAAATTAAGTTAAAATCTGTTTTTTGTACATTAATAAAAATACTAAAAAGGTCTGAAAGTTCCGATAAGGCTCAGATAACTACCAGAACTTCTAATAGCTTTTCAGAATATTTCAGAACCTCAGAACATTTTGCGGTTCCCCAACCCCTAATATTCAGACAAAATTTAAATTAGATTTCATTGTTTTCTCTTCCATCATTCCTTATCATTCCTTATCTTAGTGTGGTTTATTTGGTAGCACATCTGCCTCTGGGCCAGAAAGTCATGGGTTCTAGTCCCACATCGGGATCAGGCTTTCATCCTGTGCACTGGGGTTGTACTCTACCATCCACCCATGTAGGTTCATGCAGGACTCTTACCTTGTCCGCCTCGGTCCCCGTCTCCAGCTGCTGCTTCTGTTTGATGCATATCTGTCCCACCTTAGCCAGCAGCTCGTGAGGATTGATGAAGACCCTGGAGCTGAGTAGGAAGGTGAAGATGTATGTCCGCTGAGGAAGAAAGACAGTTTTTGATCTAAGTAACTGAAGATCAGTCAATAGCACTCACTCATATTAAAGAAGAACCTGTCCACAGGCGCTGTTACCAGGTGTGGTGGTGGAGATGGTGGGGAGGTGGTATGAATTTCTAAGGGAGTCAGTTTATCTCACCACTCTCGATCATGTTTACTAATATGCATGATGATGCCCACTATTACATGGTAACTTAAGGTCTGAAAGGACTTTAGGTCCATCATGTCCAAACTCCTGCCTCATAAGCAGATATGACTAAGTATGTTGTGCAAACATTTTCAAATGAAACACAGGGTAGGTTCTCTATCCACTCTGCTACCCAGGGCATCCAGGGATTCCATTAGTCAGCAGAAATGTGTCCAGCTTACCTTGAAGGCCTGCACCTTCTTCATGTCCATTGTCTCTGCTTGCATTCTGTTCCATAGGTCCACACGCCCTGGGGAAGTGCTTTCTTTTTTGTTTTTGAATTTAATTTTTCTCCCCCAGACCAGGCAGCCTCCATCAGTCCTGCCCCCTACACCCGGCCCCATCATCCACCTTCTCTGGGACTTACCTGTCTCTGCTAAAAATACTCTGGCTTACCCTCCAGGGTGGGGCCATTGGGAGGGGGCTAGGTTCCCCCCAACGGAGACTTGGCCAGTGTGGTCAGAGAGGAGTGCCTCAGTTGGCAGTGCAGAACCTGCATTGTGGGGTGGACATTGTCCTGCTGCACCTGCCATTCTTTTCCCATTTTCGTGGCCTGATCCCCTATGGGGTATGGAGAGTGTTCTCATGACAGACATGTACGCATGCATGTGCATTGTACAATGGCACCCCCCCACTCCCATTTTGTGGCTCTGCTTGCACTGCCACCTGTGGTCACCCGGGTGGCAGTATCAGAGCGGAGGCTAGCAACCCTCTCTCCTCAAGATGGAGAGTATCTTCTGGAACACACGGCTCACCTCCCCCTGGCCAGCTCTCCAACAACTCGAGTTTGTTCCAAAACTCAGGTTGTCAGCATCTTGAGTGGTAGCACTACCGCTGAGACAGTGGGTTGGCCTCCGAGAAGTGCGTTCTAATGCTACCCCTGAATATATAATTCCTGAACTTACTTACTGCCTAGTCACCCAATTAGATGCCATGCCACGAGCCAGTGTCACACGCAGTGGGCACTGAACATGGTGCACTGTCAGCCATCGCCATGGGGTTCTTTTGTCATGGATACATAGGACTGGGATGATGTAGAGAACTCCTGTCATCACTTGAAAGGCCACAGAGAGACTCTCTCACCCTTCCCAAGAGTCTGGAAACTCTGCCAGAGGTTGCTGCCTGATAACAGATGAGAACAATTTCCTCCCCTGCTGCCCGCAACGGGCTATTGGCCATGATCTTTCTTTAAAGGTCCCTTTCTGGGGATTTAATATTAAAAAAACACTAATTGTACTAAACGTACTGTAACATCAAGCTCTAAGCTAGCAATGCCAAAGCCTCATAAATATGAGAGCCAAAAATGGCTTTTCTTCCCACGGTCCATCAAAGTATTATTCCTCTAAACTGTGCAGCTAAACTCCAAGTGCCACCCCCCCCCCCCATGAGCCTCCCCCATAGAACGTCCCCCCCTTCTGTAACATGGAAAACAACAGCCTCCCTCACCACAAACAAAAAACTGATTTCCACTTACAAGAGATGATTAAAATGCCAGCAGCAAACGGTTACTGTGCTTGAGATGAAACCATTCCACTGCTTTCAAGAAACTTCTCACCACAAGAAACTGCAACATCTTAGCTCCATCTTCACTGTACTTAATTTTGTTGTTGTTGTTTGAAAGTTTTTGAACTGTACGGGGCTTGGGGATTTGTTTTCACTCCCCTACCCACTTGCCACAAGTGAAGTCACGCTTCTTTGCCTCCCCCACCCCAACATGTGACAGTGATTACGTTAAAAAAACACAACAAAGTGTTTTTTTTTTTTTCTCAGAGCGCCTCTTCGTAAAACCAGGATGTCAGCATCCTGTAAGAACAGTTTATCCTGGGAAATATGCTAACTGACTCTGCCAGGAAAAACAAAGCGACCGTTTGCATGGCGTAGATGAATTTTAAGTCAACTTTGAAACGACTGCAACTCTTCACAGTGGGTGACATCACGTTTCCCTGGGTGTGGTGAGAATCTTGAACTTTTAGGAGATGGGAAAAGGTCCCATGGCTTGGTCATGTTTACCTTAAGGGTTGTGTGAAAGTACTTTTCAGTGTTCAGTCTTGATTTCACTTGCATGCCAAACTGCTCTGTTTGCAGTATCATGCTTAATTTGTCTGCTTGCAAAATGTTTCGCTGATGTACATACACATATATGCTTCCCATAATGCTTTGCACTGTTGGGGTATGTGTGATCTTGTATTTTTAATGCATATACGTTTTTCTACTTGTTTTTTTATGCTGTCTTCCTGTAAGATGTTTGAACAGTTATTGTATGCATCCTCTGTCCACCTGATGATGAGCTCACCCGACTGTAACCTCTCGGGTTGTACCTGACAATAGATGATTACTTTGTTTAGAGTATTTACCGGGTCAAAAAAGATACAAAAATATATATGTGTGTATATATATATATATATACACACACACACACTCACACATATACACACAGATGTATATTTTTGTATCTTTTTAATCTTTTTGTATCTATATAATATCTGTGTGTGTGTATATTATATATATAATATATGTATTTTTTTTAGCTGTCCTATGGCACCACATAGTACACAACTGTTATTTTGAGCACGTCAGAGAAGGCACGGGATGGCTCAGAATTTTGACTTTGCTTCTTTTCCTTCAGACTATTAGCCTGTTATACTTCAAAGTTCAGCAGTGCTTCCATGAGAAACTCGAACCTGCATTTGACTTTTAGCACTGGATCCCACAAAATTCATGAGAGCTTCTTGACTGGAACAAGTGAACCAGAGACAGGTAATTACCCGGGGCAGGGGTTGGGATGTAGATAAATGGAGAGGACAGTCGGATCATTTCTCAAACATGCACATCAGTATGGATCACACTGGACTTTTGGGGGGGGGGTATGGGGGAGGTCTCAGGGTCTTCTGACCTCGTGATCCTTCCTGCACACAACTCAAGCTACATCTCCTCCCCAGTCGGCAGGAAAAGAAGTTGGAGAGTTTACACTTGTTGACAGGTGTCAATCAGTCAAAATCTTTATTTAACCAGGCAGGCACCGTTGAGCAGAGCTCATTTTTGAGGTGAACCTGGGATAAGGTACACTACAGAAAGTTACAACAGGATTGCGAGTGCTGCCAACATGGCAGTACATTAGAACAGATATGAACAGGCTTTACGTAGAGCATAAGCGTTACGCAGGTGTGATTAAATCTGAGCAGTGCAGAGGCTCATATGTCAGCAATTTAGGAAGTAGGGGATGCAGGTTCGAATCCTGGCAGAAATTCAAATTGGGCCAGGCTGTGTAAAGTTCTGTGGCACTACCCACCTACCCAAAGTCCCACTGGCCTAAACATGTGACTAATAGCCAACATATCAATCATTTCATACCACTATAGTCACATGCATGCCAGTTAACCACCACCAAGGTGACAGGAGGTCACAGGTCCTCTTTGGTTTTTCAGCTGGAAGTTTTGTCATCGCAGTCATTGGCATTTACAAGACTCAGTCGGGTGGGTGGGGTTCCCCTGTATTTTAAAAGATTTTTTTTAAGATTAGAATTTCCATACCAGTTGAAATCATATACAGTTCTTACAGTCATTTTGAAGCTAAAAACCAGCACTATTAAAGAAGTAGTTTAACACAAATAGGGGTTTTGTGTTTTTTTCTTAAATGGAAAAGGGAGGCTGTTGCCCTTCATGCCTTAAGCCGTTGCTAAGAAACCCAAGTAAACTCAAGCTCTACTCCACAGTAGCCTTTTGCGACAAATTTTCCTGTATACTTCAAGTGTGTGACAAACATTTTTTTTACTTTTGATATGGGACATGCTTGACTTCTCTGTTTCTGTTCTCTTAGGAACATTTTGTGAAAAAAACAGCCCGTGACACTTAAGGAAAAATGTGCGTGACGCTTACTCAAGCATGGTAGTATTTACGGAATAGAACATTCCATTCCTAACCTTCCAACTGGACAGAACAGGCTGCACTAAAACAAGCAACAAGCGAAAAAAAAAAAAAAAAAAAAGAGTTGATTTTAAAGAGATGGGATGTACATTCTGTGCCCTTAATAAACGAGGCAGCAGACCCTGCAGCAACCCAAGATCTGACTGGCTGCGTCATGCCAGATCGACTCATAATGCATTATCCTGAATGTCCCTCATTGTTTTTTCTGCATGAAAACAGGATCTCTGCCCCCAAGACTTCAATTCATCTTCCTACAGCTCCCCCAACTAAGTCATACAGTGATTCCCTTTGTGACATCACAGTGTGTTGCCATAAGTGCATAGGGCATTTGCACAGCATCTCTGGTTCTACAGTGTCGATGTTAAGGACTTCACCATCTCAGAGTCGTTGTCTGGTTGGCATGCCAGCATCTCTTATGGTATAAGAGACTCTGAGCGTGAGGTTTGGGTGAGAGGACCACTAAGGGAAGCGGAGCAGTTCTGGCTGCTCAAAACATCCTACGAGGAGTCTCTGACGCCGTAAGAGACACCCTGTGGAAGCCATATTAACTTATTTTATAATACTTTTTACCATTTTATGAATGTTGCAAGTGTAATAATCCATTCTGGGTGTGGGTCAATGCTGTGATAACTTTACTTCCTGAGTGGCTGAAGGCCCAAGGTGCACAGAGATCGTTCGGTTATTACAATATTTCCGTACACCTGACAGAAGATTATTCCTACCATAACTCACTCAAGTTAGCTAAAGTGATATGTAGTAACTCTTAAGTACCCTCCCCGAGCACCCCAGCCCGTCACCGCAATGTCTGCTGGGACTTACCTGCCAGCCATCTTCCCAAGGGCATGCCTCCCCGTGGGGTTGGGGGGTTCCCCAAGCCGTGCCACAGAACAGATCCAGTTTGGGCCAGCATGACCAGCTGCTTGGGTGCTGGATCTGTGGGCGCTCCTCTTCATCCTGCCACCAGACTTTTCTGCTTGTTCATTTCCGGAGGGGCGTGGAATGCAGTGATGTCATGGAGCATGCCACGCCTCCCGACCCTCCAGGCTCGAGTTGCCTTTCTCCCAACTTCTGCCAGGGGCCAGGCAAGCACTGGGCTCTGCCCACCCCCATAAAGGAGGAGAACAGTCCTACAGATGCTTGATTCCCCGGCCGGCCCTCTGACACTCTGGATTTGCTTCTGAACCCGGGTCATCTGTGTCATAGCGGAGAGCTACCGCTGCACCAGCAGGCCAATTATTTTTGTTTTTTTTTACTTTCCAAAAGATAAATGAAGCTTCCCTCCTCCTCCCCGGCTGTGAAGTGGAATGCTCCAGTTCTAACGTTCCTGTACAAGAGATTGCTGTACACAAGATAAGCAGTAAAGTCTGAGGCACAGAGACCCGACTTTCATGTAAATGTCCTCACTACTAAAGAATGAGGAGATATAAAATCCAGAAAGTTAATTTAATCTAGCCTGAATTTAATCTGAATGTTGGCTTTTTAAAAGCTACTGGATACTGGAAAAACATTTTTGGAACCCCTATTTCAAACTGACTGTTAGAAACAAGGCCTGTACTATATTTCATTCCTATGTGTTTTATAACGCAGCTCATTTGTAATATTTTGTTGTTGGTTTTTTTGGGGGGGGGTTAATACTTTCATAAAGAATTTTTGTGCTAAATGTAATGACTGTAAAAGGAGAGGAACTGACGGTACTGGTAATCCTAGCAATTAGTCTACACAGGAACATCAGCTCCGTGAGACAATCAGATCAGCAGTTCACTCCGTTTCTAGTGACCACAGAGATCTGTTTACATCACATCCAAGGATATCAGACCAAAAGTCCACCCACTTCTAGTGTTGACAGACATCTGTCTACATTGGAGCATAAGATAACAAACCAACAACAGCTGCTGTTTTAATTGCAGTGGGATTTTATTTCTTTTCTGTGTAGTTTTACGCTGTTCTAATAATTACTTTATTTATTGTATTAATATTGTCTGCCTACCTATTTCTGTATGGCGCCCTAAGCCTGCGGGGAAGTGCGCCTTATAAATAGATAAAATTACTACTGCAATCTGTCCACGTCTAGTGACCACAGACAAATGGTGTGAACAGGTCAAGACTTTTTTTTTTTTTTTAAAGGAAACACAGGAGTATATAAGGAGATAAACTTGTACGGTTGCTGTTCTGATGTTTCTTCAGAAGGCAACACATGGCATGTCATTGGTACATAAGCAGACGCACGAGCAGTTCTTCCACTGCTGCAGGGAACACAGGGTACACCTACATAGCACTTCAAGGAAAAGGAAAAGGTGGGATTCATTTCAGTGTGCACCACTGTGTGCTGTAGATTAAACACTGTTAAGGAAATTAATATTAAGTTTAACTTGTCACTTTACGAACCCGCTGCCAGCACTAACCTAGCTGTAGAACTCTGGTTGAGGCACTATTGTTTAAATGAGGCAAGGCCAGAATTTGAAGTGATCCCTGAAAACATCACAGTCGTTCCACATTAACCAGATTAGTAACCCCCCCACACCCCCCAAACAAAAGAACCTCTCGACATGCTCTGTTAATCCTAATGTAACACAGGCACTTTCCATTTCACCAGACTGATGGTCGAACACTTCCTCTCGGCTATTTATAGCCGTATGCAGGTATTTATGATGCTTGTGGAAAACACTGACACTGATTTTTAAGTAGATGTAAACGCAACAGTGTGTAGCAACAGGTGTTATGCAAACGGATTCTAAGTTGATGCAAATACAGCAACACATCCTAGCAGCCGCTACGCCCAACACCAGCTAGCTGGGAATATACTAGGTTGATGGCTGCTCCCACAGTGTGAACCAGAAGCAACTGATCTCAGAATGGATTACACCTGAGAACCCCCACCCATTACTTCTTCTGGGTCAAAGTGCACAGATGAAACCTTCAACAAGAGAACACATACAGTCCTATGTTGTAGGGTGGGGGGGGGGAAGAGTGTTAATTTGTTGTTTGATAAGAGACACCCAAACAATGTTGCATCCAGTAGTCGCTGTCAAGTAACGTTGCTTCCAGTTGAATTATCAATATTAATACTGACTGCCAGAAATTGCATCTTGACGGCCTTTTAATGTTTACCGTGATGATGGTTTCGAATCCACTTTTCTATAATAAATATTAAGTGCATTGTACATGAAAATAAACCATTCCTCAAGTGTAAGTAAGCCAGTGTATACATTCAGCTGACATCTACAAAAAAATAGGTGATATTTCCAGTTGCAGCTGTCTAGAACTGAAAAAGTTGCTGCTAAAGCAGTAATGCATGACAGGGGTGTGTTTTGGTGAGATAACGGCTCGCCTCGGATAGGTTGATGCACAAGGTAAAGCTGAGTGCTTCCACTACCAGAAAAGGGCTGTCAGCCGACAATAATCTGCCCCTTAGACTGTCTTCTTGCAATTATGAAATGGGTCCTTTTTCGTAATTGGATGTATTTTTCATGTGCTGAGATAACGACCAGGCTGAAAGTACTTCCTGGCCAATCAGGAGCCTGCATTCTTTAAACCCATTTCATAACAGATTTTAAGTCCCGGCTGACTGGAGTTGTATACCAGTCAGCAGGACATCGCTGCTAAATGAAAGGACTCATAGTAAACATTTTGCAGGCATCACCCCAGCTTTTAGTCTCTGGCATGACTCCACATTTTCTGGTGTCGTTTTTTTGCTCACTATCTTTTATTTTGAGGACTCTCGGATTGGAGACTATGCTACACCATTGTTACCCATAATACCTTGTCCTACCCACGATCCTGCTGCAATGCCAGTGGGTGCAGTCTGCCTGCACTCGGTGCTGCAGTGGGAGCTGGACTCAACTGGGTGGCAGAAACTGTGAAAGATTTGTGCCATGCACGACATTTTAGGAATGGACGCATACCCGTCATGTTTGGCCGCTACACATTTTCTTCACCAGACTGGAAGACTCAGGCTTAATGCATACCTGTCTGTTACCTGCTGCAGAAGTGAGTGCAGCCACACTAGACTGTGACATCAGCACTGCAGCAGGATTGTGGGTAGCACAGTGGATTATGGGCCACTACTGCGCAGCACACTTATTGAAGAAGCCACAAAATAAAGATAGCAAGCAAACTGAGCACCCGAACATTTGGAACTTTTCCAGAAACTGCTAGTCAGCGGCTCTGATTTGGCTCGGCCTCCGTTAGCAATTGAGAGTCAAGGTCAAGTCAAGCCGGTTATAATGGAAGCAAGCATTAGTGTCAGCCAAAGCAGTTTGTCCAGTGGCTGAAATATTCAGCTCCTCTCCTGCAGCTCATGGGGGAAATTGCCAAGAATGCAGAGGACAGCCTGCGGCAGCTCTGGCATGGCTTGTGCTCTCACTTGTCGAGTCAAGCCAGATCCTTGGATCAGCTCTGATTCAGCTCTTGGTCTAAAATTACAACCTTGCCCACGTCTAGTCAGGGGTTGATTCATGTGGAGGTTGAAACCCAGCAAGGTGTGAGACCTTTTCTTTAGCATGCACTGTATGCAGACCCTGACTATGTAGCAGATATAGCAAATTACCATATTACCAACACAAGCATCAGTATGCATGGGGAATTCTTGCGCAATTGTTAGGGCTAACAGTGTGAGAAGCAGGATACTTACATCGGGATAGTAGTCGATGGTTGGGACAAGGTGCTCAATCAACGCCTCCAGTGATCCAGAACCACGTTCCCATCCTGGTAAACAGGGTCCCCACATCTCTCCCCCATATCTGGTTGTACTTGTCCGCTACAACTGGAACCAAGCATGCTGGGAAATATAGGCGTCTGGGGCATAGTTTCCTAAAAGGTGGAATAAAACACAGATGACTTCAGATTGGTCTCGTCATAATCCTTTAAATACAAGATGTGAGCATGTCCCCAAAATCTGTTTCGCATAACTAAATGCGCTTAAAAAAATAAAACCATTATGTGCAACTTTAAAGAGTAGGAGAACTTTGTAAAATGCAAGAAGGCTATCAAGAAGTATTTCTTCATCAAGAGGGCACGGGATAGGTGGAGCAGTCTACCCAGAAATATGATTAAGGCTAAGACTATTTTGGGATTCAAAACCCAATGGGATAGTTTCATTAGAAACAAAAGGGAAATAGGGGGTGGTGGAGAGCTCTGTAGGGGCTGGGAAAAGCTATATAAGAACAACCAGGTCGATTCAATGACCTGTTAGTACTTTTCTGTTCATTAACATCTATGTATGTACTATGTATACTAACTGGACACAGTTAATACTTCATATTAGTTCTGCATCTCTCTCCCTCATATTATTTATTACTGTGGTCATTTGCATGGAAACACGATCTTTGTTCCATAAGAGTACATCTACTCCTGTTGTGTACTGCCTACCTGAGGTCATAAAATGCTGCTTGTAACACCACAGTCATTCTCTTGGCAACAGACTGTGATGCCATCACAACAGAGGACTGTGACTTTAAGAAGGGAATGAACGAGCTGTTGGGACAGATAAACTTCAAGGGATAAACATCTGGGGCCCGATTTTTGAAGGCTGATGCACAGCTTGCGCCAATCCCTGCGACAACCCCAATGTATGGCGCAACTGCGCCCAATTTTAGCAGATTGGGCATAGTTTTGACAGTTTCCACACCTTACGGCAGCTTGCACCAAATATTTGATGCCAGGCCCGTAAAAAGGGTCTCCCAAATAGAGCAAGTTAGACCAGGGGGAGCTGGTCTAGCTTGCGGCATGTGGTGCACCTGACAGAAATTTGCGATCAGCGCCACAGGAATGCCTCAAGCCCCCCGCGCCCTACGTTTGGCGCACCAGGGACTTGCAGCATCGGCACGCCTTTTTATAATTGTGCCCCCTTTGTGCATACAAATTCCCTTGGTAATAAATAATATGGAAGACAACTATATGGAAGGTATATGAAATACAAGTGAAACAGTGTCTAAATACCATATTTTTCAATCTTCCCCCGAGGCGTCAGTAGCAGCCCTTTCAATTATGTCATTCAGCATTTTGTCTAGACTCAGTTTAATTGTTATCCTCTGTAAGTTCACAGTAATAAAGCCTGAATTTCTGAACACAAGGCAGCCCAGCAGGTGAAACTGCCAGGTGCCTCGCATGAGGGTTCCACGTCATGAATCTCGTGGGATGGCTAGAAGATCTTAATCCTTGTATTCAGAATTCTGCTGGGTGAAGCGTTTGTGTTTTCTCAATGTGCAGTTTGTGGTGGAAACTCAAGTCAGCTGTTCTAGAGACAGATCACGTAAAAAGGACTACCGTACCCGTCAGGAAGGTCTGATGTAGATTCCCTAGTCACTGACATTGACTAGAAGGTTGTAGAAAAACAGCATTCCAGCTTTTACCTGCCTGGCACAGGACCACGGTTATACATACAGTAGGCTGTTACTATAAACTGGAAGCTCAGGTAAACGCACCGCAAGTGCTATAATTAGCAGCAGGAACTTTACAAAAGGTCTCCAGGTCCCGCCCATTGGTGCCTGTTTACCTGATTGCTTCTAGGTTAAGTTTCCATTGCTGGGGCACATGGATTGACAGGTCACGCCAGGATACTGCAGAACACATTGTGAGTTCAAGTTTCAAGTTTAAGGAGGTTGCCGTTGCTCTCCTTAACAACACGATCCATCACCATGTTATAAAGCACTGGCCTGAGAGCTATAATTAGCTCTGTCATGGACTGCCTTAAGGCTAAGTAAATGCTATCACAGATCGAGGGAGCGTTACCAACCAACTGGAACACTCCTTTCCTCTGGGCATGAGACTCTCCTATTCTGTGAAGAGGGTCTCATGCACAGCTACCATGGAAATGGGCACATTTGGGTAAATTTTCTTTTTTAAACTAATATATTATTGATCAAGCTCCTTCAATAATATATTAATTAAGCTGCCAAGACCATTCGTAGAAACATAGGAAAGTGACAGCAGAAGGAGACCAAAGGTCCAGCGAGTCTGCCCTAGGCTACCCAAGACCTGTTATGGGGACTGGGATCTAAGCACCCCCTACAGCTTTTTACCCTTACTTAACCCCACAGTTCCCCCATAGTTCTTGCTCTATCCCACCCCGTTTTGAAAGGTGTCATGGTCCCTGCATTCACCACTTCCTCTGGCAAGCCGTTTCAGGGCTCCACCGCCCTTTCTGCGAAAAAAATGCTTTCTCAAATCCCTTCTGAAGCTCCCGCCCTTCAGCTTCCAGTTGTGCCCCCTGGTGGTTGAGCCAGTGACCCCTTGCAATATCTCTGTGTATGGCATCTTGTTAATGCCTCTCAAAAATTTGTAGGTCTCAATCTTATCCCCCCCCCTCTCCCTCCTAGTCTCCAGCGAGAAGAGGTTAAGCTCCTTCAGTTGTTCCTCATACAAGAGTTCATGGGGGCCCTGTATCATCTTGGTCACTCTCTCCACACAGTCTCCAGCCTATCACTGTCCTTTTTAAGGTGTGCAGTTCAAAACTGTACCCAGTACTCCAGGTGGGGTCTTACTAGGGACTTTTAGAGTGGGACGATTACATCCCTGCTCTGCTGTCAAAATCCCTCCCAGTGCACCCCAGCAGTTACTTATGGGTGTAAGAATGGTCTCAGTTACATTTTTAGGGTATCAGAACTGCTCACCTTTGGTTTGTGGGTCTCATACCCTTCGTGTGAGACCACTCTTACAACTGTAACAGTGGTCTTGGTGTCAGTATTAACATACGTGCTGGTAACTCAAGTTCAGAAGTGGATCCGTGAGCTGGCTGGGCAGTCCGGGGGGGGGGGCAGGGGAAAGAAGGCATCCAGTTCTGTTCCACTAGTGCCCCTTACAGTACCCCAGAAGCTTACCTCCTCCATAGGTGCATGCTAAGTGCTGCGTGATGTGATGGAGGCAACGCCTGACGCTGTGTGGGTGGTGGGAAGAGTCATGGGATGAAACAAGATAACAGATTATGAGCAGAGGCCACCCTGTGTGTCGGGAGTTTCACTCTCTGGCCATGTGGATCCCCACCAGTGTGACAGTGTGGGGGTGGGGCGTGTAGGACTGGGAGAACAGGGACTGCCTGATGACAGGCAGTGGACCAGCAGTCGCAAAGCTAAATGGAAAAAATATATATATATTTACATAAAGAAATTCAATTCCCTTTCCTTAATGTAACCTGCATAACACTATGCTTCAGGAAAAAAAATGAATCAGATCAGTGGCACAGTAGGTAGAGCGCACTCCTCTCTGGGACTGGAAGAGCAGATGGTCATGGGTTCTAGTCCCACACCAGGCATTTGGGGTGACAACCATAACTGACACTGTATTGCAGTATGGGGGGGGGGGTGCTGCACTGGTACGGTTGCCATCCTTTGGATGAGATTTAAACTAAGGTCCTTCTGCCCATCTCTGTTCAGGTGGAAGTAAAAGATCCCCATGGCACTTAGCAAGAAGAGCTGGGGAATTTCTCTGGTGTCATTACTGAGGCCTCATTTGGGATGCGGTGTCCAGTTCTGGAGCCTGCACCTCCGTAAGGACATAGTCAGGGTGAAGGCAATTCAAAGAAGGGCAAAAAAGATGGTGCGTTGCCTGCACCAAAAGTCATAAGAGGAGAGACTGGGAGACCTCAATATGTATACCATGGAGGCGAGGAGAGACAGGGTGATATAACAGAAACCTACACATATCTAAAGGGCATAAATAGGGGACCGGAGGGTAGCATCTTTCAGAAAAGGAGATGTCCAGGAACGAGAGGGCATGACATGAGGTTGAAAGGGGGTAGACTAAGGGGTAGTGTGAGGAAGTATTTCTTCACAGAAATGGTGGTGGATGCAGGGAACAGACTCCCAGTAGAGGTGGTGGAGGCAAACACAGTGGGAGAATTCAAGCATGCATGGGACAGGCATGGGGAACCCTAGCAATAGGAATGAGGAGGTAAAGCCGGAGAGCAAGTAGGGGTCTGCGGCTTTTATATTAGGCAAGGAAAATGGGCAGACTAGATGGGCCTAGCGGTCCTTACCTGCCATCATTTTTCTATGTTTCTATGGTCAATATTTCCCCAATCAATAAACCAGGCCCATGCAACACATCCCCCAGGACGCACCTGAAAACAAACTATCATAGCTTAGTGTGCCTTTCCTGGTCAAAAACTACAAATAAATAAAGTTTGTTTAAATTATGTGTTAAAGCAGTTATAGCGTAACTTCTGTTAAGGACCAAAGAAACCTGCCTTTAATATGCAGGTTGCAACCACTGTCTAGACCGCAAAAAAAGCGCTTAATATCATGATGTCTGCAATTTGCAGTTTCCTTACTGTGACGGGCATGTTTCACTGTATTTTACAAAAATCAAAACAATACCTGAATGAAGGATGATTATGTTCTATCGGGGGACAGCCTGCTGTCGAATATGGTAACAGCTATAATGCAGGACTAGCCTCATTTTGTAATGTTTCGTGAAATTGTGGTTGTTTTAGGGTACCCCCCCCCCACACATACCTGGAGGACACCTCTGGAAACGAGATGTGCTTCTCATAAGCTGGTCTTCCCTGTCAAAACAGTTTTAAAATAAATTGCACCCTGGTGCTTCCTTGCGTCTGTGCTGTTTATGTTTACTGTCTGGGATTGCTGGGTAAGTACAGGATGGCTGTTTTGGAGTTGTACTCCACCCACTAGCACATACGTCTGCAGTTCCTTAGCTCCCAGCTATGTTTAATCCTCATTAAGGCTCGAAAAGGTTAGGCTCCTGAGGACAGCATTCTCCAGAGAGCTGAAGCCACGTTACTGGTAGCCAATGTGGAAAAATGATGCGTCAATAATATGACGTGTTAATAGTCTGTTACAAATAATATTTGCTCAGCCATCTGAAGTTCAGTTTTAAGCCCGCTTCCTTTCAAGGATTTTTATTTTTTTATTTAGGATTTGCACACTGAAGGTTGGCCTTGTTTAAGAGGTACATATTGTTTCCGAGGGGTTCTGGTTTGGGGGGAGAGAGAGTACAGCAACAGAGTTCAGTAGTAACATTATGCACAAACATAAGGTTTTAGTTACAAGATTATATTCACAGCACATATGCACTTAAATTGTACATGTCTGTGGCTCAGCAGGTTGCACACTTGCCTCTGAGGCTGGAAGATGGGAAGGTTGTGGGTTCTAGCCCTACACCAGGAACTTGGAGTCTAATCTCAAAGCAGACACTGTAGTGCAGCACGTGGGGGGTGCTGCATGTCTGAGTAGCCATCTTTTGGATGAGGGCTCATCTGCCTGTTCTCATGGTTTGTTCAGGTGGACGTTAAAGATCCCATGGCACGTCTCGAAAACAGAAGGGGAAGTTTTATGGAAAACAAAAACTGTAAAATCGACGCAATCGAATTACAAGTCGCACACCGTTAATCATGAGAGAAAAACAACCAAAAACAAATAGGGGTAATAAAATCAGGGTTAGATAAAAAATGGAAAATGGAAAAGGGATGTTAAATCAACCTCCTAACCAAATATTCATACGCAGGTACCTTTAGTATACCAGAAAAATGGGAAAATACTAGAAAAACAAAAGGACCTAAGACATAGGCTTTTCCGAGTCCATAATCCATAGCATAGTTCACCATCTCTGCTTCAACAGGTGTGATTGGGTAGGGGAATTTCCCTGTTGTCCTAGCCAAATTTTCCCCATTCACTAAAAATACCACCAACAGCGTTTCAATTGGTTTTCATCTGTTACCCCCCCACCCCAGTAATTAGGCTAAAGATAAGCAGAATAGCCTAGCCCTCCTTCCCCAATCAACAAAAACTAAATAAAATAAATTGTG
The DNA here is from genome assembly GCA_016271365.2 of Neoceratodus forsteri. Taxonomy (NCBI): domain Eukaryota; kingdom Metazoa; phylum Chordata; order Ceratodontiformes; family Ceratodontidae; genus Neoceratodus; species Neoceratodus forsteri. Next base: position 1,060,551,580 of record CM028135.1, read on the forward strand.
TGAAAAACTCAGAACTCCAACATGCTAAGATACTGTTACAGTCACAAAAAGATCAAAGCTTCAGCTAGTTAGATGTTCTGGGAATACAAGGCCGTTGCAGTGAAGTGATGTAGAGGGGGCTTAGGACAGGAAACCAAATAGGACAGGGTCAGGAGAGAGGCAAGGACAGATGGCTAGAGACATGAGCAGGGTGTTCGAAGACTGCTGTCCATGGCTGCAAAACCATCCTAAAAAAAGCCCATGAATGAAGCGTATGCATTATTTTTTTCCCCTGCACTTCCTGATAGGTCCGCAGAGAGCACTTTTAAATTACTGCTGGGTGCTCTTGGGAGATGGGTGGGGAAGGGGGTGCAGAGAGGAACTGTAAAACGATCCTATATAGGTTTTTCAACAACATAAACAAAATGCCATCGCAGACATGGCCCTGATGCTTAGCAAGAACTCCATACATGCTACCTGGCATAGTATCACACATAGCGTGTGTGTCTCTGAGGGTTACTGTATGAGTCTTAGAGTCCACAAGTGTTAGATACAAGATACACATACACGCCCACACACAGACACAGAGACACAAACCCACCCACCCACCCAAGTGCTACAGAACGCTGGACCAGCTTATTCACTGTCTCTTTTGGAGGAAAAAAAAAAAGACTTTAACCTTAAGTGTGACTCACCTCCAGTGTAATTAGAAGGTACAAAAAGGTCAGGGACTACGTACACGCTGTGCATGCAACCTGTTTGTGTGCGATTTCTGTCAGATTAACATGTACCAGTAACATAAATGTGGGTAACATGAAAGTCAAATAAAATTCAGAAGAAATTCCAGCAATCTCCTTTTAGATAAAATCCTTATTTTACCAACGGGTACACAATGTTTTCTCTAATTAAGAAAGTTTACCTCTGAACATTATATCAAGCAATACCATCCCAGTAAAGGCACAATCATAAAGCATGGACAATGATAATAACTGCTCTTCCTTACCCTCATGTTCTGGCTCAAACAAAATGCACTTCAGTTCTTCCAGGCTTTCTGGATTAAATCCCAGACTAGGGCTACTGCAGTATCGGGGCTCTCAACAAGCCAGCCTTCTACTTCCAGCCCTTTTCTATTGAGTCAGCTTGGACGGGAGAGCTGCAGTTCCCGCCAACGAAAGGAGCTCAACTGTTAAGGAGTTCAGAGCAAAACAAAACCTAAAGCAGCCCAGGCACTGGCAGAGGCATTTACGTCAAGGCTTGGCTCGTATTTCTGCCTCAGCTGCACCACCCACTCCTGTACACTGAAGTCTGCTTCTCTGCATTCTGATTGTTATAGCTGCTGTAAATAAGCCATGGAAAGTACGCTCCGCCTTCCCCAACCCCCAACTTCTTTTATTTTCTCTGGCAGGCTAAGCTGCGTAACAGGTTAGACAGTTTCAACTGGCTTTCTTTAGCCCCTGTCAGCTTCAATCAAAGAACATCACATCATGCCCCCCCCCCCCCCACACACACACAACTAAGTCCTCCTCGTGGTTAATGTTGGCTGCAGATTAGAATTCACAGTTCAAGGCTGGCATGGTGTGGTTATCAGGAACCTACAGATCCTAGTCTCAAGTTCGTAAAATAAATTTGTCACTTTTTGGAAAACTTTGAAAAATATAATATTTAGATGTAATTCAGCTTATATCTGATAGATTTCCTGTATTGTTATTGCTTTTATTCTTCATTACTGTCAGTGTTACTGGCTCAGCAGGTTGTACACTCTCTCACCTCAGAGGCTGGACAATCAGGAGGTTGTGGGTTCTAGCCTCACATCAGGAACTTGGGGTAAAACCTAACACTGACACTGTAGAGTAACATGAGGAGGGGGGGCTGTCTCTCAGATAAGACATTAAAACTGTGGTCCTGTCTGCATGTTCAGGTGGACGCTAGAGATCCAGTGGCACTTCTCAACAAGTGTAGGGGAATTTTATTAACATGAGAAGAGTAGAGGAACTTTTCTGGGGTCCCAGCCAAATTTCCACCATTCACTCAGATACCACCAACAGCTTAACCTGGTTCAATATTAATCATTCTGCATCTGCATCTCCTCCTCAACCCACGTGATGAGGCTGACATCATAAACCCTTCCACTTCAACAAAACGTGATGTCACAAACAGAACTGTGACTTCAGCAAAGGATTAAGCAGCAGAAGTAGGTAAACTCAGGGGGGACAAGGATCTTGTTTTTTTTTTTATTTTTTGCTCCTCCCTCCCTCCATGGCTGGCCACTCGCTCGGCCTACCTGGACCCCACATCCACCTTCCTCTGCCGGTCGCCATCCTGGTGCCCCTCGAAACTGCCTATCGATCCCTTGGGTGGGTCCCTCCATCTGGGGGAGAAGTGCCCATAGGCCCATCTTTATTAGTCCTGGGATCGGCAGTGGGGTGGTCAGCGCAGGGCTATCCCGGCTTTGTGGCATCTTGCAGACCAGTGGCCATCATCCGGCCAGCCAGGGGGCATTTTCTGCTTTTCTTCGGCCTGCCCACTTCACCCTGAATGGGCCTTGTGGGAATGGCGACCTGTGGTGGGACATGATGGGGGTGTGTCAAGGCTACACATCCCCCAAGCTCATCTCCAATTGCCAGCAGATGCCGAGGCCACACCCCCCCACCTCTAGGAGGGAAGCATCCAATGGACGCTCGGAAGCCCCTCCCTCCTGATCTTCACTCCTGGTACCCAGGCTCGGGGTGAAAACCTGGGTCGCCAGTGTGCCAAGTGAACCCCCTTGTTCGGTGCCATGGAGCCGGCGGATCTTGTTTCAATACAAAATAAACTAATTAACCATGGCCCTGGAATTCTGAGAATCCACAGCCATGGAATTTGCCGCAGAACTTGGATCCTGCTGCAGAATACATGTAGTGCCACAGAATTCATTGTTCGTGGAAAAATCTTCATTCAGATGTTCAGTTTTTTCATAGGGCCTGGCTCCCTTCCCCATCTCATTTTTCCTGAAGCCCCTCCACTATGCTCAGCATGTGAAGTCATTAATGACATCATGACTTCAAGTAAATATGCCCTAAGAAGCTACAATTTCATCAGGCTTAAAGTGCCCAAATTCAGTTCTCGCTTTGGTAGATCTGCCATTAGTTTTGTGCTATCCTCCCTATGGAACACTACGCAGAAAATACTGAAAGTGAGCAAGCCCGTATCCCTTACATCCTTCAAATCCCTTTACTCCAGGCTTATCAAAGAAAAATGTAACTGTTTTCGACAGTAGTAGAGAATAATCCTCTTCCTCTCCTAGTCTGTTCCATCCTCCGAGGCTCTCCGCTACTCCCCAGACTCTGCATTCATACCTTCCTCTCATTTTTCTTTCTTCTTTTACTATGCCGTCATATAGTACCGCACTATTCCCCCGTCTCGTTCCTCACTCCCCCATCACCGGCCTCCATCTTCCTTCACTGCCTACTTGCACCCCCCCCCTCTCTCTTTCTCTATCAGTCCTGCCATCAGTCACCATTAAAGCCACCAATGCCGCCTATCTCTTTTGCCACCCAGCCCTCCTTGTAATAATCCTCCGACTCACCTCTCCCCATAAAATCACCTCCTCCTCCACCCAGGCTGCACACCATCCATTCCTACACCTCTGACAAACCCCCTTATACCTTATACTTTATACCTCAATCGCCACATATTCTCACTCTACGACCAAATTCATGCTCTGCCTATTCCTTATTTCATGTAAATATGTAAATTTGGTGTCAATAGATTTTACATAATTGTATATATCCATGTGTTGGTATCCTCTATGCTATTATATTCTGTATAATCTGTTTCCTCATTGTGTTGTGTTCATCGAATTGTACTATATTTTTTATGTAACTGAACCTTGACCTTACCAGGTCCAACTTGCAAATGAGCTTTGCTCAATGATGTTTGCCTGGATAAATAAAGATTTGATTGACTGATTGATTGATATCATGTTTCAGCCTACGGTAGGACTGAATTCAGCCACAGAAGTGAATAATTGATGCCGTAGGAATCAACAAATGCTGCCACAGAAGCCAGGACTGAAGACAGCAGAGAATTAGCAGCCCTGCTAGTACTGAAGAATAGAGCTCTATTCAAGACCCTTTGGTACTGAGGAAGAACTTAGCAGGCTCTGGGATAGAGTGCAGTACAAATACAAATACATTTTCAATAGGGCTGTGTGAATAATGAATATAATTTCCTGAATACCACGAATAATGAGCTATTTGTTATTCGGATTCCGAATAACGAATAGTGCACTATTCGTCCGGTATTTGGGAAACACTTCCAAAAAAGCTAAGGTGCCCACCACCCTCCTCACTAGCCAGATCGGGCAAGATAAGAAAAGAACCCCCTTCCCCAACCTCAGATAGCACCCAAATTCCCCCCAACCAAGTCGTAATAAAAAAAGAAAATATTCAAAATTCAGTGGGTGACGGCACAATCCCACCCGCCTCCATGGCCGGCCATGAGATTTTAATAATGGCCCCACACACACACATCCCCACCCTAGTAATGATAAGCGCGCACCCACACACCTGCAGCTAAAGTGAAGTAAAAAAAAAAAAGGCGCGCGGCATTACCCTCCTCCTTGGCGGCTGCCTTCTTGTGAATAAAATCATTCACTTGCTTGCGCTTATGTAGTAGAATGAGCTTATCATCACTGATCAGCTGTTCTACTGTATAAGCGCAAGCAAAGATAATTTTATTCACAAGAAACAGCGGCTGGCAAGGAGAAAGTAATTACCCGGCTGCCTGCCCCAGCTGCAGGCTTGTGTGTGCTGCTACTAACTACTGAAATAGAGATGAAGTGAGTAATGAGTCTTGAGTGTGTGGGGGGACAGGGACACAGTATTAAAACTTGGTGGCGGCCGGCTGTGGAGGCAGGTGGGGTTCTGCCGGTGCCTACTGGATTTGAATCTTTTCTTTTTATTACGACTTGGTTGGGGGGGAAGAGGAGGGTTGGGTGCTACCTGAGGGTGGGGGAAGGGGTCTTATCTTGCCAGATCTGAGTAAAGGAGGAGGGTGGGGTGGCGATGTTAGCTTTTTTAATGGAAAAGTGACAAAAGTGCCCGAATACGAATATTTGGCCGAATATTCGGACACATGGGCTCCTAATACCGAATATTTGAAAAAAGGTATTCGCACAGCCCTAATTTTCAATCACAAGGGTGCAGTGTGTACAGTTATGGAAGCCAAACAAACAGAAGAGAGAAAGAAAAAAGAGCCTGAGCTGAAACTTAGAAACATAGAAATTGTCGGCAGATAAGGACCGTTAGGCCCATCTAGTCTGCCCGTAGGCCCTATACAAGTATGCATCCACTCACCTTAAGTGTCAATGGCTTTTCATCACTCCTTCCCACCCAAGGTTTCCCTGTGCTTGTCCCAGGCATGTTTAAACCCCTCCACTGTGCTTCTCCTTACCACCTTTTGTGACAGAGTATTTCAAGTGTTCACCACCCTCTATGTGTAGAAAAACTTCCTCACATTACCTCTTTCACTTTCGTACCCTGCCCCCTCGTTCTGCTATCTTTTCTACATTGGAAAAGATCTCCCCACCTGCACCTTGTTTATGCCTTTGAGGTACTTAAAAGTTTCTGTCATGTCGCCCCTTTCTCTCCTCTCCTCCAGTGAGTACATATTGAGGTCTCGTAGTCTCTTCTCATATGTTTTGTGGTGCAAACCATGTACCATCTTTGTCACCCTTCTCTGGACAGCCTCCACCGTGTTTATGTCCTTATGCATGTGTGCTCTCCAGTACTGCATGCAGTATTCCAGGTGAGGCCTTATCTGTGTTTTATACAATGGCATCACCACCTCCTGCCTCCTACTAGTAATACCTCTGCCTATGCACCCCAGCATGCCACTGGCCCTCCCTGCAGCCTTTGCACACTGCTTTGATACCATAAGATCATCAGATATAATAACCCCTAGGTCCCTCTCCTCTTTGGTGAGGGTCAGCACCTCCCCCCCATCCTGTAGCTCTCCCCAGGGTTCTCCCTACCCAGGAGCATTATCTTGCACTTTTACACATTGAACCTCAGTTGCTACACCTCTGACCATCTTTCAAGCTTCTCCAGGTCCCTCTTCATCTTCTGCATCCCTTCTGGAGTATCCACCCTGTTGCAGTCTTGGTGTCATCTGCAAATATGCAGACCTTTCCTTCCAGCCCCTCTGCAATGTCACTAATGAAGACATTGTGCAGGACTTGAACCCAGGCCACCCGGAATACCATTCTGGTTGCCCTACAAGCTGCACCACCAAGACAACTGGAAATAGAATGTTCCAGTTGTCTTGGTGGTGCAGACTAGTTGCTAACAGAGAATGGCATTCTGGTGGCCTGAGTTCAAGTCCTTGCTAAGGCACTTATTTATTTTTCTCTTCTGTTTTTATGTGTTCCATAAATATGCACGCTGTACTCGTCTGTAAATGTGCATTTTTACTATAATAGCAGCTATTTTTACTGTTTGTACTATTGTAACTTGTCTTTCTGTATTATTACTGTAGGATCGCAGGTTCATCTTGTAAATGAGCTTGCTCAATGGTGCCCGCCTGGATAAATAAAGTTATTGATTGATTGATTCAGATTGTAAATGTAATTATCGGTGCAGCACCAGGTTGTGCATTGGGGAAAGAGTAAGGTGTCTCCGGACATCCCAGTTGCCTTGGTGGCGCAGCTGGCTCAGGGTTTGAGATGTTTTGCCTCGCTATTTTAGAAGTACTGTGCTCTTACATTGCTGATTTTTCGTTATCATTACAAAGTCTACGAAAGCAAGGGCAATATGAGATAACTGAAGATAAAGGAACATTTCTAGCATTACCAAAAAAATCATTCTTACATACATTAAAAAGGGAGGCAGTATAGAGTGGTGGTTAAAAGCACTGAGCTACAAACCTCGAGAATGGGGTTTGAATCCCATGGCCACAACTTACAGTACATACTGTGTGACCATGAGAAAGTCACCTAACATCCCTGTGCTTCCAGGATGCACCTGGAAACAAGCCTCAGCTTAGTGTGTCTTTCCTGGTCAAACACTGTAAAATAATAATAATAATAAAAAAAAGAAGTTTTTATTTTGGGGCAAAAAACGAGACTTGTGGAAATAACTGGGATTTGAAAAAAAAAATTATTCTTGTAAGTGAGAAGCTCTGGTATCAGGAGTCCTTATAAGTCAGCTTTGCTGTATATTTGTTTGGGGGGGGGGGTGCACAGCACATCTCATCTCCTCTACCTTGCTCCATTTTAACTCTGATGTTTTTCTCACAGCAGTCAAGACTGTCTTTGAAAAACATCAAGCCTGGCCCACAAAATAGAGGCCATGGGCACAGTTGCCACCCCAGTCATAACTGCACTGGGGAAAAGGTTGCTCTGGATATGCTGCAGCATTGCCCGAGGAATGCATCTTTTAATAGACCCAGACAGGTATCGCAAGACTTCCCTACTCACGTCAAGCAATTATAACAGATGAAGTACACTTACGTATGTCCCCAGGCAAATAATTGCATTTAAAGTTAGTCTCCAAGTCCTGCACTCCAGGGCATTGCTGTTCACCGTGCTCAGTGATTAAAGCACCAGGAAGATATTCCAGGTGCCTGGGTTCAAACCTCAGAAGGTCACATTATTTCTTTCTCACTATAATTTGTGATTTAAATTGCTTAACAGTAGCTAATACTGCACCAAAAACCATCTAACTGTCATCTGTTCACCATGCCAGACTCCCAACTTTGTGCTACAATGTTCTATTCACGAACCAGCAAAACCTTGCCCTTGACACTTCCTGTGTGAGGGGCCCTGCATCTACACTATCCTACAGTTTGGCATTCTGTTAATCAGTTGGTATTCTAACATGGAAACATAGAAATTGATGGCAGATAAGGACTGCTTAGCTCACCTGGTCTGCCCATTTTTTCTACCTACTGCAATGCTGCAGATCCTACTCGATCTTTGTCTTGTACCCTCTGTTTCCTATTGCTTAGTTTCCCCATGCCTATTCCATGCATTTTTGAATTCACCAAATGTTCTGCCCCCACCTCCTTCACTGAAAGGCTGTTCCATGCATCCACCACTGTTTCTGTGAAAAAATACTTCCTCGCATTACCCGTGTACTCATTTTGGAACACACCACCGTACAACACAAGTGACCATGGATTCACTTAGCAGCCTGTTTCATGTATGAATGATCTCAAAGTGTTTTATAAATGAAGTCAAACTTGTTTGATTGAGAGACTGAATACTGGATGGGACAGAGGGGCCCCCAGTCTCATCCAAAAGAGAGAACTGATGACAACCTGGGAAATGCAATGCAACCAGGCACAAAAAAAAAGTACCTTCCTTTTTTCGCTATAGAAGATTCCAGTCATCTTCCAGTTTCGTTTTGTGGTAAAATGACCCAGTTCCACTCAAAGTGTGAGTATTTTATAAATGTTTCAATTTCGTTTTTTTCTCAAGAAAAAAAAAGACGGCCACCACATTTGGCATAGAAATAATATTTTCATCCCAGTAAGGGTTAAGCTCAAGAAAATAAAAAAAACAAACAAACATAAAAACATAAATGCAACATAGGAGGTACTTAGCAAAGTAGGTTTGACAGGTACAGTATGCTAACTTTTGTATTAACTGTAGCTGAAACTACCTTTTTTGGAAAAACATTTTTCATTGCACTGCTGAGTGCCCCTTTAATTATTTTACATTAAAAAAATATACGGAACTGGCCCTGTGGCATGGAGGGCTCCGTCAGTGCGCCTTCCCTCCTGCCACATCGGCAACCCGGGTTTGGTGTTGAATGCAGGTTGCTGGGAGTTGGCCAGAAGGGAGAGAATTCAGCATGAGAAGGACAGCTCTCCTCTCCCAGGGAGAGTGACTTGGCAGTCCTGCGGAATGACTGCCCCTATGTGGAGGCCTGAAGGTAGAATGGGTTGGGGACGCCAATGACAGGAGGTGCTGCGGGACTCCTCCATGTGCATGCACTGACATGCGAGCCCCTGCAACGGGGGGTGGGGGAGAAAACTGGAAACTGGGGACACTGGCAGGATGCATGAAGCCCTGACCTCGTTCTTGATCCATGGCTCTACCCGCCATCTGGATGTGTGTGCATGGGGGTGGGGGGAGGGTGGCCCTACCCTCCCTGGCCCTGCATTGGGGGGGGGGATTCATGGGGGATTCATGAAGGAGCCAGGACTGAGATCAGGAGAGCTCACACACAGTTCAGGATGGATGGAGCCCTCTCAAGGACAGAGCTGAAAGCCCCCCTGCCAGCCGTCCATCAGGGAGAAAAAAAAAATATATGTAATAAATAACCCACTCTAAGGTGTGTGGTCACGCTCTGATATATGAATGCTTTGGTGTGCGTCAACCACCCAAGGCGTATGTATATCAGAGCATGATCTCACACTCTAGAGTGAGTTATGTATCTTATAAAATGGCAAAATTGTTTTGGAAGGGGGTGAAATTGCAGGTGTGCTGTCGTGCTCTGATATACACACAGTCATGTGAAGTGTTTCAACCAATCAGCAGCAGACATGATTTTTCCTACCCATTTTATAAATATATATGTATATATATATATATATATATATATATATATATATATATATATATATATATATATATATATACCTCCTTCCTGCTTGTCTCTCTCTCCTTCCCCTCCTACTAATGTCCCTTGCTTTCCCTAGGGTCACAGTATGCCCAGCAGACTCGCTACTATTACGCCCCAGTTGCCCTCCTGCTCTCCCCTTTTCTGCCTCTGCCCCCCACCTTCCTCCTCCACCCATCCAATATGCTCCTCTCACCCACCCTCCACCTGGGCACCTCCTCTCCCACCCCCTGCTCCCTCGCATCTTATCACACTTGCATTCCCAGTCTGTGCTGCCCTACCCACCCCTGTGCTACTAACCCCCCATCCCTCCTATCCCAATCGGCGTAAACTCTTCTTCTGCCACCCGCTATCAAGGGCAGCTCTCCTCCTCTTGCTCCTGACTGGTAATATACATCCCAATCCTGGGCCTGGCAGCAATGGCTCCCCATTGAAATCCTCTGGACTACATATTGCGTCTATGAACATATGTAGCCTCCTTAAAAAACTTGACTCACTACATTGCTGGGTGGCGGTTCATAAACCAGATGTGATTGCCATGGTCGAAACCTGGCTGTCTGACTCCACCCCTGACTCCCTGGTCTCACTCCCTGGCTACTCCCTCCACCGGCAGGACCGTGTCGGTAGATGAGGTGGGGGATGTGCCATTTATGTCAAAGACCCTCTTATTGGACTAGTCCTCCCTGCCCCTGACCTTGACCACAAGACCCAGGCCCTAACACTAAAACTATCTCCCGACCCCTCTAGGGGTCCCATCTTCCTGACTACGGCATACATGCCTCCAAAAAATCAAGCTCAAGCACTAGGCCCGTTAATTGACTATCTTACCTCCTTACCCCACTCCTCCAACCAAATCCTGGTGGGGGACTTGAACATCAATTGGCTTAGTCCCACATCCTCTTCCTACTGTGAGGCTTTTGCTGCTATTGACCTAACTCAACTAGTCTCCCAGCCTACTAGAATAAACCCCAGAAGGGGCTCTAGCACTCTCCTGGATGTGGTCCTCACTAACCGCCCTTGCTGCGTCCACAATATCCAAATTCTCCCTGACTGTCTTAGTGACCACTCCCCTGTTCTCTTCAACTGGTCAACCTCTCTGCCCAAGCCCACTGTACAAACTACCCATCGGCGGTGGCTCAGACCTGGTGGGTTGAAAGACCTTAAGCTTCAACTAGCCCACACACGGACTGGTCCCCATTACAAAACACCCCAGACATTGACAAGGCCCTGGCCTTCTTTATCCGCACCTTCAACTCTGCTTCCGACATTTTTACACCCATAACTGCACACAGGTCCAAAGTAAGGAATGCCCCCTGAGTCACCCTCGCCCTGCGCCTACTTTTTAAGCAGCGGGATAACCTATGGCACCTTGTTGTTGAAACTGGCCGACAGACAGGCCTATGCTGCTTCCCAGAACAAGTGTACATCGGCTACCCACAAAGCAAAGGCTGACTATTATCAAGCTTCCCTCACCTCCTCATGGGGGAACCCCAGGTCCTTCTGGGACAATATCAAGCAGCTGAATGGTGGCACACGCTCCCCCCCACCCTTGCTTATTAACATTAATGGTACAGTCTCCTCAGACCCTGTCCTTATTGCCACTCACCTCAATAACTCCTTCACTGACCTTAGCTCGGTGCTCCCAGATAATTTCTTCAACCCCCCCCACCAGGACTGTCCCTACCATCTCACGCCCCCTGTTCCACCTGCGTCGGGTCACTGCCCAGGAAGTCAGGCCATACTTACTGAAAGCCTTACAGAGCAACACTATTGGCAATGACTCCCTTGATCCCTGTCTTCTACGTCAGGTCCTGGACCAGGTCATCTCACCTATGACCTGCCTCTTTAATAAGTCTCTCTGCCTAGGGCAATTCCCCTCTGCCTGGAAGGTCGCTACTGTTACCCCAATCCACAAGGATGGTGAGAGGACGCACCCGGGCAACTATCGGCCTATTTCAATCCTCTCTCCTCTCTCTAAGACCTTAGAGAAAATTGTGGCCACCCAAATCTCTGAATACCTCTCCAAATATGGTGTCCTTTGCCCTGAACAACATGGCTTCAGAGCTGGCCATAGCACCAATACTGCCCTCCTGGAGTTCTCTAACTTTCTGCACACCTCACTGGACTCTGGCTCCTTGGCTGGTGCTGTGTTCATTGACTTATCAAAAGCCTTTGATACTGTCTCACACCCCCTCTTGTTAGCTACCCTTGGGCACCTAGGCTTTGCCGTTGGACCAGTCTCCTGGTTCTCCAGCTACTTGTCAGCCCGCTCGCAATGTGTGAAAGTTAGTGGAACACTCTCCAGCACCTGCCCCATCCATTCTGGAGTCCCTCAGGGCTCTATTCTTGGACCCTTGCTCTTCTCCCTCTTCCTCAACTCCCTGCCCAGTGAATGTACTGGCAAAATCCTACTCTATGCTGATGACGCAGTACTCTTTGCCTCCGACAGTAACCTCATCTCACTCCAGAACTCTCTTCAGCAATCCTACAATGCCGTAGAAGCCTGGTTCACTGAGCACAGACTCGTCATCAACCTAAAGAAAACCAAAGCCATGCTCTTTGCCCACCCCCAAAATAAGTCCAGCAACTTTCCTCTCTCTGTCCACTCCACCTTCAATCTCCCTATTGAACTAGTTCCCTCTTATAAATACCTAGGTATAACCTTTGACCCTGCCCTCTCTTTTCATGCCCACATCTCTGCTCTGACCTCTGCCTCCAATACACGGCTGGGTATCCTTTATCGTCATAAAAACTGCCTCCCCACTGATGCCCTCCGCCTTGCAGTCACCTCTTCTGTTATATCCCTAATCAACTATGGCCTTCCTGTCTATGGTGCGGCTGACCAGACGGCCTTGCTCAAGATACGCCTTACCCTTAACAAAGCCTGTAGACTTATAACCGGTGCTCCTAGACTTACCCATTCCTGCCTTCTTTACTCCATGGCCAATCTACTCAACCTGGATGAGCGCCTCATGTACCAAACCTGCCAACTAACCTATAAAGCTCTCCATGGCCTATCCCCCCCTTGGGCCTGTCTGACACTATCCACCAGGCTAACCTCACAGTGCACACCTGTAGCTCCTGCAAAACTGCACTGGTTATACCGAGGATGAGAACCTCACAAGGTCAAAGGGCTTACCCCTATAGAGCCCCCTCCTGGTATAACACCCTCCCTGCCGGAATCTCTGAAGCCCCCTCGTTATCTTGTTTTAAATACAGCCTCAGAAACCACCTGCTCACCTCACGCAGCTGTTGCTGCCCTTAACCTTCTCCTCTCCCTGACAATGCTCGCTGAGCAGCACTCTTACCTCCTGACTAGTGCCACCCTCACTTGTCTGCTCTCCTCTCTCTGTTTGACCTCCTCTCATCCTCCACTATCCGTCTTCTGAATCGATCTTCCTTTATCCACTGTCTATTATGCCTAACTCACCTGGGTGCATTATTTATACTGCCTTAGAGATGCCTGTAACTTTGACTGACGTCTATTGTGTACTTGTATTGCTGCCTGTCTGTTGTACCGTTGTTTTTGTCCTCTCTGTGACGAGGTACCTTTGTAAATGAGCCTCTGGCTCAAAGGTTGTTAAACTGATGTTAAAATAAATAAATAAATATAGAGAGTGGGCCCATCAGTGCAGCAGTAGGACTACTACTCCTGACACCGGCAACTCAGGTTTGGGAAAAAGCTCCAATTATTGGAGGGCCTGCTGGGGAAGTGCAGCTGAGCATCCTAGAGGATGCTTCTTTTCCTTCGGGGAGGAAGGGCGCTCATCCTCACTGCTACACTGCCACCTGGGTGACCATGTGGGGAGGTTCAGACAAGGATGCTTGTTCTGAAGGGGAAGACACCACAGAAGACAACCCGCAGGTGTGCACATTGTGCGTGAGTGCATCCAGTGATGTCATACTGATGGCATTCTCAGGGGAAACCAAAAGTAAATCCTCCACCCGCGCAGCAGGAAGTTCCTCACCCTGTCTCACAGGCTCCACACCCGCCAACTGAGGCCACCTTCCAAGACTAGCGTATGAAGTGACTGGGGGGGGGTTGGGTCCACCCTGATGGCCCCACCATAGTGGGAAAGCCACAGTTGCCACAAGAAAGGAGGTAAGCCTGGGAGAAGGTGGGATGTTGGAGCTGGGATGAGATGACCAGGGGGTCTCCCAGACCAGATGAAAGTACTGTAGGTGGGCTCATGCCACTCCTTCAAACCCTAAAATAAGTTAAAAATAAACAGAAAACACAAAAGTTGTTATTGCGATTAGACTTATAATCGCAACAACAACCTCAAGGCTGGTCATTTTCTTGGCTTAACAACTGGCTGAAAGGAAGGGACCTTACTGCACTCTGAGCCACTCTGAGTGGGCCCAGGGACTGGAGGGAAGGGGCATCCTCCCACAGGAGGTGTAGAGCACGAGGGACAGAGTGAGGACCTTCCTGCTGCACGGGTGGAGGATTTACCTTTGGTTCCCCCTGAGGATGCCGTCATTATGACATCACTGGGCAGCAGCAGTGTAAGGGTTGCTCGCTGCACGATCAGGCAGACTTGACAGACCAGAAAGCCTTTATTTGCTGTCACTTCGTATGTTCGTATGCCCCCAACCAGTCGGTAATCCCTCAGAAATGACTGGTTTCTCATACGTTACTGCTTAAATAAAGTGGAAACACAACATTTTAACCGTAACATGCCTCCAGCTTTAAGTTCTACCAGGACAAGCAGCAGAAGTGATCCACACAGATTTTATTTTATTTATTAGCTTTTGGTAACCGGGTAAGTGCACAAGACAAATTTCCTGCCTATTTTCAGGCATGACCCGGGAGAGTACACGACAAATACAGAGGTACAGGTAGCAACACAGGGATTCACAAATGCTTGGCATATCGAGTGAGTGTGTAACTCCTAGGTGGCGCTATTCCAAGGGCCACTACTCCTGCCTGCTTGGCTAGTAGCAGGTTAAGGGGCCTGAGTTCTGAAACAGGTGCCTCCACCCAGAGGTCAGGGTTGGTAGTGGTCAAGCTAACCTGGGCACAGCCCTCCGGGACACTGTAACCCCCCTCTTTCCCCTCTAGTGGCATGAACATCGTACAATAATCACTTTCACAATACCCCTGGTACACCACACAAGTACCCACACTGTTTGCACTTACCACCAGGGCTGGTTCCTCTGGCTCGACCCTGGGGATCCCCTGTAAAACAAGGTTAAGCACAGCAAATAACAGCAGTACAGTACTTTGAGCACAAACTGGAACCACAGCCAGATTACATGCAGAAAATGTTAGATCTGATTTATTCAGGGGACTTGAACAAGGGAGGGGCAAAATCAGGTTAATTAGCTTAAAGGTTATATCAATCAAGCAGTTACGCATGCACTTTGAGTCCCCCCACACAGCCACACCTCTGGGTACCCAGGTAGAGAAGAGATAGGCTAGCCAGGACAGTTGCCCAGGGTTGCAGTTGGTTGGGGCCCTGTGATGGAAAACACAACATGCACAGTACACAATATTTGTAATCCGGAGCCAGAGGGTTCAGTTCGTAAAGGAAGCGAAACAACAAGACAATCAGATGACACACTGAGATTAAGCTGTTGTTGTAGGGAGCTACCCTAGTATTTACTCACGATACCCAAGACTGGACACAGGCTGGATGAAAATCAAGACTGCAGGTGGTTGATCTGGAATGCCAGGAGAATCAGGGCCCACACAAGTCACAGAGGCATCGTTCCTGTTCAAGTGTGGAGCAGGGGGCTGATCCCCAGGCAGGTCTCTCGTCGATGGCTTCTCTGTGCAGTGGGTAGTCTGCCTGGGCCAGTCTGGCAAAGCCCAGACCGCATGGAGACAAGTTCGGAAGCAGTCCGTTTTGGGCTGGATACAGCTTCCAGCAAGCAGAACACAGTTCACACAGCAGGGAACTAACTCACAACCCACAAGCAGCTCATAGCGCATTTATATGTACAGGAATTCTACTGTACCAGGCAAAGCGCTCCCCGGGCACAACTGCAAAGTCTCTGCACACACCGGGAGTTTAGGGGCAGCTGGAACTCCTGACAGGCCGATCGCATTCAGCAAAAATATTTGGTCTTCTTCAGGTTGAGCCTTCAGTAGCTTACTTTAGTCACACAAACTTAGATTTAGTCCAAAATAATTCTCTTCTCTCCCTCTCAGGAGCAGCACACCGACATGCAGGCCAAAAACTTAGCCTTTTCAGAGTTCTTCCATGCAAATCCACTCAGGATAGCTGCTCAGAAACACTTCAGCTCCTTCTTGCTCAGCTTCCAGCTTAGTTCTAACCGAAAATTGCAAGCAGCCCGACTTCCCCAAGATCCAAAAGATTTGGTTGGCTGATTTGGCTGTCAGTCAAAGCAAGAGCTCCCCCTTCAGTTACAAAAAAGGTGCAAAAACTCGAACCACAGTTCCTATAGATTTTGAATTCAGACAGCTCCTGTAGTCCGGCTACATTTTAGGTCCCACCAGTACTGTTTGGTCCAATTTTCAGTCCAGGACCAAGATAGTGGAGACAAACAAAATAGTCCTTGCTAAAAAGAAAGCAGGTTAGACAAATTACATTATCATTATCACTCTAAATGATTTTCAGTAAATAGTTAAATCTTTCAACAGTGCTCCCTTTCAGATTACTTAAGCTGCAATTGGGCAGCTCTTAAAGAGGCAGTACACAGAGGCTATACAAGCTCTGGTAATCACATTTAAACTGCTAAAACGCAGGACACCAGTCTGGCAGTGAGCATTTAGGCAAGCTCAAGGAAGACTTTTTGGGAACCCCATTTGTAGGGGGGTTACAAGTGCATTAGAGACTCCAGGAACAGTCGAATGCAGAGGGAGTTGGGTATACAGACAGACAGACATAAAGCAAGTACCATCATCATAAGTTGGTTGACGTGATGTAAAATACAGTCAGGAGAAATTAAACATAAGGCTTTGTTCGCAATCATATACAGAGTGGCATAAGTGCATGACATACAGCCCATGTGAATAGTGCGAGAGGAAGGGGAGAAACAGGAAATAGAACAGAAAGTGCCAGGAAGGGAAGGTTATTTATTTATTTTTTTTGTACTTTCTATTTTTTTCCCTCCTCTCTCCCCTCAACTCCAGTCTCCTCGGGAGTACCTAGGAGTCATCCTACCACACCTCTCAACTGTCCCTGATTTTCAGGGATGTCCCTGATTTTGCCTCAATATTGTACTCTGTCCCTCCTAAAAATGGTCTTTCTGTGACCAAACTGTGGGGGTTATAAGCATAAAATAATGTCAAACATTAAAGTTGCAGACTTGTTCTTCCTTAGATAATGCATGTTACACCAAGCCCTTTATTCTACCAGCTTCCTGAAGGGATATCTCCAATTTTGAAGAAGTGTCCCTGATTTTGGTCCTTTGTCCCTGATTTTTTTAAGCCTTGTCCCTGATTTGTGAGGCAGGAGGTTGAGAGGTATGCATCCTACTATGGTTCGCTCCTACATGGTCAATACTCTGTCACCCATGTAGCCTCGGTTTGCCCCCCAGGTGGGGACGGGGTGGGCTCCAACACCCCAGAATTCTCAGTGGTTCTCCATCTCTGCCAGAGCTGAAGGTTTTTTTTTCCCTTTTTCCCTGAAAGTGGCCAGTGCCCTGACGTCAAGGCCTCACCCATGTCTGCCACTCCCCGCCCTTTCACTATGCTTCTTTGGTGCTTGCTGTATCTCCGGCTTCCGCCAGAGGTCAGCCAAGCACTGAATAGGGACCCCTGTCCCTCTGGGAGAGGAGAGCAGTCCTCCGGATGCTCAATCCTCTCCCTTCCCTGCCGACCCCCAGCAACCCCAGCTCAATCCCAAACCCGGGTCACCGGTGTGGTGCGAGGTGTGGCATCGGGCACCTTAACCCTCAGCGCCACCTGGCCGGCCCAGGAAGGAAAGGTTAATCGTAAATCCAGAGTGTTTAGTAGTATTTGCAAATGTCAAAGGCAACAAAGTAAATTAGTAATTAGGAGGCAGTATAGCGCAGTAGTCTAAGGCTCTGAGCTGCAAATTTGGTGATATCCAGCAGACCAGACCTGGGTTTGAATCCCACAGCTTCCACTTGCATACTGTGTGACCCTGAGCAAGTCACTTAACCTCCTTGTGCTCCCAGGTCGCTCCTGTAAAAAAGCTTTCAGCTTAGTGTGCTATACCTGGTTAAACAACTAAATAAAAAAAAAAATTGAAAAGGGCATGCTTGAAAGAGGCATGTGATTTGGAGCGCCTAATGTTGAGTGGAAGGGAGTTCCAGAATTTGAGGGCATAGTAGGAGAAAGCTTTTTCACCCATTTTAGTGGAGCATAAGGGAACAGAGAGGAGAGCTGATGCCTCAGATTTCAGGTAACAAGGGTTGACAGCTGGAGTAAACATGTCCACAAGGCAGGAAGGGAAGAGCGAATGATGTTGTCAGTCAGGCAACCAAAGGAAAGTAAGGGTCTGGAGGGGGGGATAGCCAGTGGACGTCGGCATACAGGGAGCAGTGGTGGGTAAGTCAAGTGGCGGACAAGGTAAACCTGCAGACGTTGAAGATGACATCCCACTTTTGTGGGGAGCTTGCATGAGCCTGTGCAAGGATGGGTAGAGCATAGCAGAGACCAGGGAGTAGGAGCTTCTGAGACATGGAGATCCTGGCTACAGCTGTAAGGGAATGTGGGATTGGTAAGCCTACTCAATCTTAACATTGACCGACTTGCAGATTGCATTAAACAGGGATGAGAAGTCAAGCGCTGGATCAAGAGTGATCCCTAGATATTTGAACGAAGATGTAATGCAGACGGGGAATGCATCCAGAAAAGATACATGAAAAAAATGGAGCTAGGGTGCAGGATTAACGATGGGACCCAAAAAGCATAGCTTGAGTCTTGGTGATGTTTAGTACCAGATGTCTGAATGTGAGCCATGGTTGGATATGGTACAAACTGAAGGAGAGGCGAGAGTTGATTTTGAAGATAGAACTGGAAGAGACATGGAGAACTAGGTCATCTACATAGAGTAAGGTTCGACAGTGGGAGAAAATGAAGGGCAGATTATTAAATAAACAAGAAGAAAAGTAGAGGTCCAAGAATGGAGCCTTGGGGAACGTCAGTAGAAATGTGAGCAGAGGAGGAAAGAACTTTGTGAAAGGAGATGGCTTAAGAGCAGTCATGTAGGTAACTCGAAAACCAGGCAAGTGTAGTGGGGAAGGTGCCAATGGAGCCCAGCTCGTGCAAAAGTAGAGTGGTTTACCAAATCGAATGCTTTTGACAAGTCGATAAATACCGCACCAGTGCGATGACCCATATCCATGTTCGTTATTTTGCCTCAAGGTTTTGTCTTTAGGATGGCCCCTCATACAGGATGGCACCCCCCCATTTTGTAATGTCATCCTGGGATAGGGTGACCCTTGAACCCATGACCTTCTACCTCAGAGGGATGCGTGCTGTCAACTGAGTCACATGGACCCCTTTGCTCCCTAAGTGTTCCCTCTGGAACTGGTACCATTTCCCCTTGGTCCATGCATAATATTAGGCAGGGAACTGGAAAAGCAACACCAGGATAGCCCTGCTGAGACGCAGCGTCTCGTTTATGGCAGGGGCCTTGCTTCTGCTCATTTTTATTGCTGGGCAGGGCTGAAACACTGGGAGATTAAGTGACTTGCTTAAAGTAACAGAGAATGGTGGGATTTAAACCAAAATCTCCTGCCTTCCAGGTTTGTGCTGTAGCCAAACCAAAACAAAAAGAGAATGTGCACTCGGTCTAGACTGGCACTGCCAGCCGCACACCCACTGTGGGTACAGTCACACAATGCTGGTGTGCATGACAAGAGCCAAGAAAGTTTTTTTTATTGCTAAATTAACAAATTACAGTGCATTACAATAGCATCATGCCAAGATGCAGACTAGAACTTCCCAACCCCCCACCCTCGTGTGTTGCCTTCTCTCTAGCCACTAGGTTACAACACTGCTTCCATCTCAGACAGGTATGTGGTCACATGTGCATAGATTGTGCAATGACTGATCAGCTACAATGTGCAAAACTTTTTTCCTCTCTCACTGGCTTTTTCGTCGTTGTTTTTTTTGTTATTTACCCTATATTGATTGAATAATCAGAATACGACAACATAGCATTAAACACATTGATGAAGAAATTGATGTCTCGCTGTAAAAAGTACTCGACACATGGAGGGAAATGTTAACCCAAGGAAGTGCTTTGCCCTAAACACCTGATAAACAATTCAAGTCCCCGAATGCCCTGGAGGGATTCTGACTGCTCGACAAAGACAATGTCCGTTGGGGAGAGAGGCAAACCTTGAACAGTGTCTGCAGAAAAACAACACTCCCTTTCATCCTCTTGTTTTCTACCCAAAGCAAAAACTAGTCTAAAAAAACACAACGCCAAAACCCATCTGACCTTTAATGGCCTTTTTAAATCTACCCTGGCACCTACCACTGTTTGTTTAAACAAGGCCTTCCCCTTCACTGCTGACAATCATGGAGAGGTCACACAGCCTAATTATTAACAGTGTTCACTGGTGACCAACCACACTGTGTCAGTTTAAAATGGTAGCCATACCCTGCTTCTGCCAGGAATTTGATAACAAGATCAGTTCTGCACTTGACAAGTTTAATGGACTTTTAAGTTCATAACCAGATTACAAAGGTTAATTAAGAGCAAAAGATGAGGGGTGAGGGGGTTTTGAACCCTCCATTCTCTGGCAAAAAGTGAAAGCGCGATAATGTTTGTGAAATTAGTTCTGTGCGTGAAAAATTACTACTTTGAGTTAGAACTGTTACTTGGGCTGAGATATAACTATTGGGGCTTGTGGGAACACTTGTTTGGCAGTGATAATTAGAGTGAAATTTAATGTGATGTTTGCCTGGTTTCTTAAATATTGAAAAGCCACTGGGGGTTGGGATTGAAGGGCTGTGCATTTCTGCTTGTGACTGAAATTTGAAGCAACAGGAATTGGTGGGCCTGTGACATCATACGGTACCTGATGTCTGCATACACACACTGTTAGCAGGACTGGACACACACTGGACTGTATGTGTTTGTGAGACTTGGGAACATTATTGGTGGGGTTGAAATAGGGTTAGTAAACAACTGCAGTCAGTATAGAGAGAGAGAGAAATGGAATCCAGGGGAAGGGACTGAGAAAGCGAGTGTAATGCCATTATGAACAAGAAGGACAAACAGGGTGGCCACATTCCACCATGGCGAGGCATCTTTGGAAGGGTTGTAGGCTGCACAGGCTGTGGTGGTGCAATAATTCTCAATTGGGCCTGGAGAGAGGCTGCCCACTCTGTGAGACAGCTATCTTGTATCAGGGTGAAGTATATTGGTTAAGGAGTAAGCTGGGGGCTGGAGGGTGTCAGGATAAGGGGTGTGGATATGGGCAGCAGAAGGGTGGGGCTGAGGGAGGCTGAGGGCAGCTCTGAAATTACAGGGC
The DNA here is from genome assembly GCA_016271365.2 of Neoceratodus forsteri. NCBI lineage: Eukaryota > Metazoa > Chordata > Ceratodontiformes > Ceratodontidae > Neoceratodus > Neoceratodus forsteri. Next base: position 1,060,572,591 of record CM028135.1, read on the forward strand.
GTTATGTTACAGCAACCAGGAGGGGGGATATTAGGGACAGAGGACCCTTAGATAGGGACGTTGACGCTATGGGGAAAACTTACGGGGTAAACATTCCGAATATAAAGAGAGTGGAGGGGGAAGAGTCAGGAGTGGCTGTTGTGGAGAAGCCTAGAAGAGCAGACAGTGAGAAGGGAGGGGCTGTTGTGGGGAAGCCTAAAAGAGCAGACTGTGGAAGGGAGCTCCTAAGGAGAACAGGGCAAGAGGGAGGAAAGGAGCAGTTTAGAGGGGCAGTCAGGAAACTCAGGTTACTTGATGGAGGCTGGCGTGAAGTGTTACAATAAATTTGAGCTACTAAGCAACCTAGAGGGGGAGGAAGGGTTGGTGGAAATGAAGAAACTGATACAGAGGCCGGGGGGAGGGAGTCTGATACCCACAGGGCATCACAGACTGGCAATGGAAAGGATAGAAATAGTCACAGGGGGAGAAGGGGAAACGTAAAATGTTAAGCAGATGGGGGAGATGCAACATATTGCAGACATGAGGGAGGAGAGCATGATTGGAGAGAAACTGGGAGACAAGGAGGCGGGGAGGGGCCCCTTCAGGAGGGGATCTGTACCAAGGATGGGGCCCTAGGTAAAGGGGACCCAAGGAGGCCTCTGGAGGCAGGGTACCATTAGCAAGGGAGGAGGATGGTGGTGGGGAAGGGAAACCATCAGGCCAGGATAAATGATTCTGATTAGAGAGGTTAAAGGGAGCACCTATTCGAGGGGGTCTGAGTTCGTGGGCAAAATAACAAGGGAGGCAGAAAGGGAGGGTGAGAGGGGTCTCTAATAAGGCAGGAAAACTCCCATGGAATTGAGATCACGAATAAAAGGGGATGGGGGTTGACAGCACATAGTGGAGGTAACCATAAGGATGATGGCGGTGTTAAGGTTCTGTTACTGGAAGACTCAATGATTAGGAGTACCATTGGGAGGGACGGGGGGGTGGATGCCTTAGCCAGGTGAAGGTAGTGAGTATCTCTGGGCTGACGGTGCACAGAGCAAAGTTCATGGTGTACGAACTGGTTAGGGATTGTGGAGGGAAACCGGATTTCCTGGTGCATTTGGGAACCAATGATCTAGAGGGAAATAGCGTTTTGGAAATCCAAGCAAGGTTCCGAGAACTTACCAGAGTCTGTCGGGATAATGGATGCAACATTTCCTTTTTGGAGATATTATCAGTACCAAAGGCCTCAGTGGAGAAAAAAATGAAGATCACAGAGGTTAATGACTGGCTCAGGAAGTGGGGTGAAGAAAGTGGGTCGGGGGCGTTACGGAACTGGAAAGGAGTTTGGGAGGATAAGGGACTGCATGCCAAGGACAGGCTTCATCTTGCCCCGTTAGGGAAGGAAGTCCTTAAACAGGGTGTGGCTGACTACATTCAAGAAAAGTGGGGTTTAAACTGGAGAGGGGGGGAGGGATAAGGAAGGGGCTGACCAGAAGCCTTCTCCTCCAGATGAGGGGAGTAGCCTTCAAACCCAAGGGGGGGAGGGGGAAACAGACTGGGGGAGGAGGTTTCAGGAGGAGCAGAGGGAGGATGGAAGTATAAGGAACCTGGCTGGGGTTCGACAAAGGGGATCAGGGATAAGGGGTGGGGGTTAGTGTTAGTAAATGCCAGGAGCTTGGGAAACAAGTTACCAGAGTTCCAGGCCATGCTGTTCGAAGGGGGGGATGGATGTGGTGGCGGTCACGGAAACATGGACCAACAAAAACCATGACTGGGACCTAAGCGTCCGGGGGTACACTATGCTTAGGAAGAAGGATAGAAAAGGAGGAGCAGAGGGTGGTGTGGCTATGTTCATTAGAGATGACATAGAAATTGCTAGAGTAAAAGAGGCAGAGGGAAGCGTGGAGGTCTTATGGGTCATCTTATGAACCCCGGCAGGAGGTAAGGTCAAGCTGGGTGTAGTATATAGGCCCCCCGGGATGGGTGATGTTCTGGAGGATGGTTTGCTGGACAACATCATTTCCCAGTGTAGACCAAAAGGGGAGGGACTGGTGTTGATGGGGACCTTGATATGCCAGGTACAAACCAGGGAGCCATGTCCTCTAAGGTGGCCAAGGAGCAGAGGCTGCTGGACAGCTTCTAGGATGTGTTCTTAACACAGCACGTGATGGAGCCCACAAGGGAGGGGCATGTCCTGGATGTGGTTCTGGCGGATGGGGATCTGGTAAGGGACCTGGTTGTAGAGGATCCCCTGACTGGGAGCAACCAAAATACTGTCTGGTTTCAAATAAGCATGGGGGAAGGGAGGAGAGATCTAGGACACTGGCAGTGGACTTCATGGGGGCAGACTTTGTGGGCATGGGAAATATTCTCAAGAATCACTTGAAGGGGATTACAACAATGACAAATGTGGAAAAGAGATGGGAGGTCACAAAACGGGGACTTCATGAGGCAGTCAGGACCTGCGCTAAGGTGAAGCGCAAGGGAGCAAGTCACATAAGCCATGCTGGTGGTCCAGTGAGGTTCAGGTAGTGGTCAGAGAAAAGAAGGCTGCGTACAAAAAATATAAAACAATGAGAGGGGATAGGGAAAAGAAAATCTACCATCTTGCATCTAGAAAAGTCACCCGGATGGTGCGGGGGGCAAAGTCCAGTAAAGAGCAGTGGCTGGCATGGGATACAGAGAGGGGAAAAGGGGTTCTTCTGGTACATTGGGAAGCGGAGAAAAACTAAGGGCCATCTCGGCAGGTTGAGATCAGAAGAAGGGTGTGTGGAAGAGGCGAGGGACCAGGCAGAGGTATTAAATGAGTACTTCACCTCTGTGTTCACAAGGGAGGGGGATGGGATATCTACAAAGCAAGGCACGATGGGGATAGAAGCGGTAGTGAGTGGGATCAGGGGAGCAGCAGAAATGGAGCAAGAGGGAGGGAGAGGTACCCCAGGGGTGTCACATCAGGATAAGGATAAAAAGGCCAGTAAGGTGGAGGGGACAGATGATGCTATCTTCACCGAAAGGGTGTGGTTAGCCCTTAAGGGCCTAAAGAAAGATAACTCTCCTGGGCCAGATGGCATTCATCCAAGAGTACTATGGGAATTGGCGGACATACTGGCTGCACCCCTGGCAGAGTTCTTCAACAGGTCGCTTAAGACAGGGAGGGTACTTAGGGATTGGCGAGAGGCACATGTGGTGCCAATCCATAAAGGGGGGTCAAGGGAAGTACCAGGTAACTATAGACCCATCAGTTTGACCTCGATGGTGGGAAAATTAATGGAAAGTATACTAAAGGAACGATTGGGGGTGTACTTGGAGGAGGTGGGAGATCTGTATAGTCAGCAACATGGGTTTGTACCAGGTAGATTGTGTCAAACCAATCTTATGGAGTTCTACGAATGGGTAACATCAGAACTGGACAGGGGAAAGCCTGTGGATGTATTATTCTTGGCCTTCAGCAACGCGTTCGACTCTGTCCCACACAATGGTCTGGTGGAGAAACTGACGGGGTTGGGAGTAGGCCCTTTGATGGTCAGATGGATTGAAAACTGGCTAGCTGGACGCACCCAGAGAGTAGTGGTCGGTAGGGAGCTGTCGAACCCTAGAGAGGTTGGTAGTGGGGTACCGTAAGGCTCGGTCCTGGGTCCAATCCTGTTTAATGCATACTTTTCGGACATCAGGGAGGGTATAGGGTGTGAAATGAGTCTCTTTGCTGATGACTCCAAGATGGGAGCAGTAGTTGAGGGGGAAGAGGGGAGGTTGGCCCAGCAATGGGACCTGGACACCATGGAAAGGTGGTCTCACACATGGAAATTAAATTTCAAAATCACCAAGTGCAAGATGTTACATCTTGGGCAGGGAAACCCTAAACACAGGTACACCCTGGGAGGGGAGGCGCTGGAAGCCTCAACAGGAGAAAAAGACCTAGGGGTCATGGTAGATGCATGTATGAATAACTCTGAGCAGTGCAGGAGAATGGCTAGCAAAGCAAACAAGATGTTGGGATGCATCGTAAGGGGGATCACCTCCAGGAGCAGGAAAGTGATTATGCCGCTGTACAATGGATTGGTTAGACCACACCTTGAGTACTGTGTACAGTACTGGAGACCACACTTGAAGAGGGACATACAGCTCCTGGAGAGGGTACAGAGGAGGGCAACTAAGATGATACGTGGACTAGGGGATTTGACGTATGAGGACAGACTTGAGGAGCTCTGCCTGTTTTCATTGAAGGAGAGGAGAGACAGGGTGGACATGATTGAGGTCTTCAAGTACCTCAAGGGAATAAATAGGGTAAACACAGAGGAGATCTTTAGACTAAAGCAGGGAGGTATCACCAGAGGGCATTGTTTGAAGTTGGAGGTAGAAAGGTGAGGGGAGAAAAGAGGAGGAGGTTTTTCACTGAGAGGGTGGTGGATCCTTGGAACGTGCTGCCTGACGAGCTGGTTCAGAGATCCACAGTGGAGGGCTTCAAGAGAGGGTGGGACAGACACAGAAAGCAGATGTATCAGATGATGGCCTGGCCCAGGGGGTGGGAATAGATGATAGGGGTTTCTGGAACACAAGGGGGGGAGGGCCTCAGTACCCAACTAGGGATCTGAGGTTCAAGCAGACTCGATAGACCGTAAGACCTAATCTACTGGCAATTAGTAAGTTAGTATGTATTACAGTTTGTTCTACTTTTCTGTACCATCTCAAACCTATGTCATTTGTATTGTTTGTATTACCTATATGCCATCTTCATGACCCAGGTTGTGCCTGAAAACGGCTTATTTGATCAATGCACTTACCTGGTAAACAAATAACCAAAGAAACAAATGTTTTGGTGCAGACTGCTTCCTTTTGTGCTACTCTGTTGGGAATTTCTTTGCACCCCCCCCCCATTTAAACATTTTCTCCACTCCCAAAGTCTGCTGTGCCCATGCCAGGTAAGGACAACCACCCAGTGCCAGCCCCTCCTAACCCAACACCAGCTGCTCAGTGGCAGGGTCTACAGAAGAGCTGCTGCTGAAGTTGTAGTTGGTGAGTGTGTCAAAATTCAGCACTTTTACCTCTGATTCCAGATGAGCCAATGATGGGGTCTAAATCAAAACTGAACCGAAGTTGCCAACTTCCACATCTATGCAACTTTAGTAGGGCCCATGTTACTCAAGTGTATTCTGTCACTGAGAAGGCCTTAGTTTTCCCTTACCTGCTCACCAACCTCCACCCACTAGGTGGTGCTGCCCATACTCACTGGCCACTGAAACTGCAGTGGAGCCCCTGGGGGAGCAAACACGCTGGTACACCACAGGTGTCGCTGCAGTGCTGAAAGCTGTGCCATCTTATCCACTGGGCTTGGCAGCACTGCCCCACCCCAGCCATACGTCCGAGACTCCATGTCCACTCCGTAACGGTTGCCAGCATCAAAGGGTGGACCCAGTAATGGGAATTCATTCTTTTTGTGATGCTGTGCGATGGACCCATTTTTTATACTGATCATCTCTTACTGTGTTTAGACATTTTTGGAACCACTGTCCAGCAAATCATGAAAACAGCACAAATGCAACGGTTCTTGGAAAATTGCCAGTAAATAGGGACATGACTTTCCTGCCACAGTCTGTCAGCTTAAAGTAGTCTGGGACCTGATGAAACCACAGCTTAGGCACCCACTCATTTGTCCAACAGTTGAGGTATTTGTCAGCGCCTCAGGCCAGAGAAGGCCATGACAATCTGGTCCTAGAACTGAGATGTTGTCTTGAAATCCCACACTGTCTTCCCCACAGCAGGTCCTAAAGTATGGTACTAGAATAAACTGTGGTCCAGCTAAATACACAGCATGAGCTCAGGGCAGCCCTGGTGATTACCACTCATGAATATTTAACACAGTAGTGCCGACTGAGGAATTATGTCACCACCGTGAAGCTTGGGACTCCTGGATAGACTGTGGAACAGAAAGGGTGATTAATCAGGGCCCCTAGTTCTTTGAGGCACTTCAATCCTGATTCCCTCAGCAAGGCTCCTACCCTCCCCAATATTCAAATGGAAGTGCTGGCATGAATGTGGCTAGTGCTGGTGCTCAGGGCGGGGCCATATTCAAAGGCCCCTGGAGCACTGCCCAAACTCAGCAGTGCCAAGGTGCCACCATACCACTGCACCAATGTAAATGAGGGGGCCCCTCATACATACTGGCTCAGCGGTACATTCAAAGTTTTGTTGTGGCACTAAACCTCCGATCACCCATCCTTCGTTGTGAAGTCATATCCCTGATAGTCTAGTGGTCCCCTCCGATTACCTATCCTTCACTGTGAAGTCATATCCCTGATAGTCTAGCTGTCCCCTCCAATCACCCATCCTCCATTGTGAAGTCATATCCCTGATAGTCTAGTGGTCCCCCTCCAATCACCCATCTGTCATTACAAAGACACACCCCTGGTAGTTAAGTGGCTCTCCCTCCTCCCCAACCAAGTGCCAATCCCCAACCGGTCCACCAGCTGATGACACCTGCCCCACACACACCCTCCCTCGCCAAGATCGACACTCGCTGTTAAGATGGGAACAGACTAGTGCTGGCCAGCACAACACTCTACTCACCTCCTTGGCAGGCTACCACATGACAGTCATGGAGCATGATCACGGCTCAGTGCTGGTGTTTTGGGTGGTGTGGCACCCAGTACTTCAGCCCACTGCATCCCTGGGCCGGCCTGTTTAAGATGTTCGCTGCTTTTATCCTTGTTATGGGCAGGTCTGTGAAATTCTCACCATGGTCATTTCACAGTTTTTGAAGATGGTTATCAAAAGGCAACTACCATGTTCAAAACATGGTCAAACATGAAATGGACATGAAGTACGGTAAACTTGACAGCAGGGCAGGAAGAGTATGAGAGCTCAGAGAGGTTGAGGATAGAGAGATAGACAGAGAGAGAGACGGGGGTGTTAAGCACAGGGAGGTTAAACGACATGCTTAAGGTCACACAGTAACTGAGGTGGGATTCAAACCTGGGTTTCCTGGTTTATGCCCTTGAATCACTTGGCTACACTGACTTCATGTTTTTTTTTGGTGATGGGTAGATGGGGCACGAGAACCACATGACCCTTTTATTGTCCCTTGCAGGTCAAACAGAGTACTACCACTGGTAAAATGATTAGTAAATGTGGTGATTCCACTGATCAATGTGCACACAGCTGAAAGGGCCTGGGGTGGGGTGGGGTGGGGGCTTATTTAATGCTAATCCTCAGTGCACTGCAGTCTTGGGAGCACAAACTGAAGAATAATGTGGTTACAACTTGCTACTTGCTCAAATGAAAAGTTCTGTACGTTGCTGATTTTTTCTTTTACGTTTATCGCCGTGTTCATTTGCTAGGCATGCATGTACGGGAGCTTTACTGGTTATTCCTCCCCCCGCTATCCTCCCCCAGGCAGCATCTGAAAACAAGATTACTGCTCGTCTCTGCATGTTTACCTGGTTAAACAATTTCAGATCAATAAATGAATGAATGAATAAACAGAATATTCTCGGCAGGAAAGACTGTGCTTTCTGCCAAACAAACACCTCCTGCCTGCTTTTTCAGTTAAGGATAACTAACCCCACTGACTGCCAACTCAGGAAAGGTGGCAACCAATACAGAGGTCTCTGCACCACCTCAGCCTCCTCTAAGGTCACCCCAAACAGAAGCCTTTGCACCCCTGCGGTCACAGCACACAGAATTCTCTTTGTCATTCTTTGTTTTTTTTTTGTGCTCATGAAAGGTGCTGGATTGACAGCACTGGAACCTGAAGTCCGCTGCTTATGTCCACATGAGAGGTACAGCACAGGCAATCACAGTGCAAGCTTTTCTAAACTGCCACGCAAATGTGCCACAACCCTGTCCTGGCGGGACCACCACTTAGGTGAGAGGGGAGTTCTGACTTCATGCCCACTCAAGCCTTGGTCTCTCACGTGAGGCTACCAACAACAGTGCCAATTGTGTTGGTGTTTTTTTGATGTGGACTCTTGCCCAGTGGGAAGACTGAGACCACCACAACTCATTTCAGACAGGCCACTGAACAGCTCTCGGGTGATAATGGCTTTCGGCCACTACTGACTTGTGATGGATTTGAACCAGTGACTGAGAAGTGAGAGGCTCCATAACCCACTAACAATCCACTGAGCCATCCAGTTCCCCTCTCTTTGTCATGCTTAACCCTTCTGTGATCACCACACAGAGGTCTCTGAACCCCCTAAACTGAGGTCATACTACTCTGAGTTCTCTGCAGACCCCCTCACCTAAGGTCACCCCATACAGAGATCTCTGCATCCCCCCACCTGAGGTCATCCCAAACAGAGGTCACTGCACCATCATCCCACCTCACCTGAGGTCACCCCAAATAGAGATCTCTGCACTACATCATACCTGGTTTGCACCACTCCCACCTTAGGTCACCCGATACAGCAGTCCCTGCTGCTACACTACTACAATCCCCCTGAAGTCACCCCACACAGGTCTCTGCACCAACCTAACTGCCTGAGATCAGCCCATACAGAGGTCTCTCTACCCCTCACCTGAGGTCATCCCATACAGAGGTCTCTGTACCCCTCACTTAAGGTCACCCCCATACAGAAGTATCTGTACCCCTCACCTGAGGTCACCCCTTACAGAGGTCTCTGTACCCCTGGCCTGAAGTCACTCCATACAGTGTACTCCTCACCTAAGGTTACCTCCTACAGAGGTTTCTGTACCCCTCACCTGAAGTCACCCCATACAGAGGTCTCTGTACTCCTTACCTAAGGTCACCCCAGAGGTCTCTGCACCACCATTTTCATGTTTGCTTGTGCACAAGTAACATATTGAGATAGTAGAGCATTGAAGAGGTGTGGCAGTGTTGTGGCCAATGCAGTGGATGCTTTAATGGGCGCGTCCCTTGGCCACCAATTAATGCTGAAGCTGCCAATGACGTCAGTTTCAGAGTGAGCACCACACTTGAAAGAAATCTGCCGCTGCAATCAGGGGTAGTTTAGTCACTGCAATGGCAGCTCCCCCTCTCTCCCAACCAGGCACACAACAGGGCAACAAATTTAAATGTTAGCTCCCTCCCACTGCTGCTGCCAACCCCACACCCTCTGTTCTCCCTCCCCTGCCGACATCGGGGTGCTCAAGCCCCATGTCAGCATGTATCGCACCTCCCCCCCCATTAATGTGGCACACTGGGAGCCCACTCCAGTGTACCAAAAAATACTTCTTTGATGTTTCCGACACCAGGACGCCCCTTCCCCCACACCCCATGTTCTCAGCCGACCTTGGGGTGCTCAATCCCTGGGTCGGCATTGATTCCTCCCCTCCAGTACTCTGGCACACTGGGAGCCCACCCAGTGTACCAAACCGTTTTGTTAATATTTCACCTGTAAAAAGAAAACAGTCCCGCGCTTTTATACCTGAAAAAAAAAAATGGTCCTCGTGGTTCCCGCCCAGTCCGGTCCCCTTCCCAACCCACACTCTCCCATCATGTAACCTACCTCCCCACATCCTCCCACCCACCCATACTCATTCTCGGAGGTCGGGAAAAGCGATCTTCTGTGGACCGAAAACGCCTGCATTCAAAGACCAACTGGAACTGAAGAAATGACGGTAAGCCCTATAATGGCAGTCAATGGGGTTACTTAGGTTGATATCTCAACCACTTTTTAGAGTTTTGGTCCCAAATTCTCAACATGGGGTTCTTGGGACCCCACCTCGTGAACGCTGACACTACCATTTTGTTTCTAGGTTCCAAAAGGTGATTTTGCGGTCGCTGCATGGAATCACCTTTCAGGACCAATTAATTAAACAAAAGTGCCACTGTTCATGAGGTGAGGTCCAAAAGGCCCTTGTTGCAAATCTCAGGAAAATCCAAAAATGACTATGCTATTAGCTGCTATGCAGTTTGTATGTATCGCTCATTATTACTTCACACTTTTGATATTTTCACTCCACATTTCCAACATTGCCATTTTTTCATACCCCCTTGTGAACAGTACAGCTGTCATTTTTCACTTCCTTCCCAAAACATGTTTTCGCACCTGCAGTGCAGAATGGCATGGTCACTGTGCGAAATCAACTTTTGCAACAGATTAATGAACTCACAGTGCCACTGTTTATGAGGGGAGGTCCCAAAAAGGCGATGTTGAAAATTTGGTGAAAACATTCCAAAAAATGACTGTGTTATGAGCAGTGTCAGTGGCTCAGTAGGTAGCACACTCGCCTCCGAGGCCGGGAGATCAGAGGGCTGTGGGTTCAGTTCCCACATCTGGCACTTGAGTTAATATCCCAGTACTGACACTGTAGTACAGCATGAGAGGGGTGCTGCACTTCTGAGGTGCCGTCTTTCAGATGAGACGTTAAACCGAGGTCCCATCTGCCTGGACTGGTGGTAGTTAAGGTGGATGTTAAAGATCCCATGGCACTTACTGAAAAGAGTAGGGGAATTTCCCCGTTGTCCTGGCCAAATTTCCCTCATTCACTAAAAATACCACCAACAGCTTAATCTGGTTCAAGGTCAGTTATCATCTGTATCTCCCTCCCCTGGGTCGTGCCTGAAAATAGGCAGGATTTGTCTAGTGCACTTACCTGGTCAACAAAAAATAAATAAAATGTGTTGCACAGTTTCTATGCACACTTTTCATATTTTCACTCCAGATTTTCAACATTGCCATTTCTTCACACCTCCTCGTGAAGAGTACAGCTGTCATTTTTCACATCCTGCCCAAAATGTGTTTTCACACCTGTGGTGCTGAATGGCACATTCACTGTGCAAAATCACATTTTGGGATCGTGTAACGAAATTATACTGCCACTATTCATGAGGTGGGGTCCTAAAAAGTCCATGTTGAAAATCTGGAGCAAAAATACCAGGGCATTAGGTTTCCAACTGTAAAGCCCACCCTGTACAGACCGACAGGCATCGAGGGTGTGACTTCGGGTCGTCGGTCGTAATGCTTTCGCCATTCCACCCCCACCCTGCAGCCAGTGACAGGCATCGAGGTGTGCCTTGGGGTCTTCAGCACTAACGTTCACCCCATTCTCCTATACTGTACCCATCTCAGCTTATTTTCTTATGGAATGGGGTGAGTGTAAGGGCCGAAGACCTCAAGGCACACTGTGACACCTGTCAGTGTCTGCAGAGTGGGAGTGGAGATAAGCGTGGAGTGTTATAGCCCAATGACCCAAAGGTACACCCCCAATACTTATCAGTCTCTGCAGGGTAGGGGTGGGGGGTGGTGTTACTTCAATACTTCACTGCCATTCCAAATATGCATCTCTCTAACTCCTGCACTACCAATGCCAATACCAGCAAGCAAACATTTGGCATTGACAAACGCTTGTTTACCATCAATTTCTCGTGACTCAGGTGCACTAGCATGCAACAGACACTGCTCCTTGACCTTAAAGGATAACAGGTGCTCAAAAACAGCTGAGAGTACTGATAAAAACCTGGAGACAGCCTTATTTAAAGAAGCACTCCTTTAACTATTTTGAATTTAAAGAAGGAAAAAGGGCATCTTACAAGATGGGGAGGAAAAGGGTAATCAAAAACAGAATCAAAAAGGCGAGACTGCCCTGATGGCCATTCGGGTAACCCTGGTTGGAGAGTGGACCTTGGCCATCATATCATGAGGCAAGAAAGGACCAGAGGGCTGGCAGTGGGTTCTGGAACACAGAGACCCCTGCGGATGAACCAGAAATCTTGTTCTTGCCATAGGGATGCTGCGTGTGTGCTCAGGGTCAGTAATGATCCTGTTCACACCAAGGGTAGGCAGGAGGAACTATGGACTAAGGCAACAAAAAGGGGACAAATTAGTACATGCATTGAGCTGCATAAATGACTGTAATGCCCTCAGGCCCTGCGGCTTGTAGACCCCACGGAACCACTCAGCTGGGCCTCCATTTGTGTTCGCTCATGGCTGCTCTACTGTTCTTGGTAAACAGGTCTTCAAAGTTCACTCTATTAGCTGTCCCAGTGATGTGGCGGTGACAGTACCACCCACCATGCTGGCGACCAGAGATTGGGAGTGGTCTTGTACTGCTGCCACCAGCTGGAGGGGAAGATCAAGTGTCTCAAGACCAAGAAATGCTGCATTCACCAGACTAGGGCAGGGTGCGAGTATAGATCTTTTTTATTTTAAAGTATAGATATAGATCTTTTTATTTTAAAGCCAAAATAGCCAATATTCAGTCATACAGATACCTGGCCATGAAACACCGTGATTCAGGTGCTCCATTGCTTCACCACATAAAGGCTTCGTTAGGTCCCCCTGACGAAACCCTTACACGGCGAAGCACGGGGCACCCTAGTCATGGTGTTTCATGGCCAAGCATCTGTATGACTGAATATTGGCTATTTTGGCTTTTATTTTTATCACACCATTATTTGTCACCTCCTCTGTGGACCCAGCAGGGGCTACAACCCCCCCCGAGTGGTACGTCCTCCGGCCCATTAGGGCCATCATGGGACCTGGTATATTTTCCTCCATTTCTTTTCTCCCCTGCCCCCGGTCCCATGCAATAGGAACAGCAGCCATCTTCACCTCTGTGAAGGCGGCCAAGCACAACTGGGTGTGGGTCGAACCCCCTCTTGTGCTGATGTGCGCAGCACATAAACCCCCCCCCATCCCTAGGAAGGAGAGCAGTCCTCTGGATACTCAATCCTTACCTCCCCAGCCAACCCCCGAATGACTGAGTCTGTTCCCAAACCCGGGTCACCGGTGTGGCGTGAGGTGTGGTGTCCAGCGCCTCAACCCTCAGCGCCACCAGGCCTGGCTACTTTGGCTTTAAAATAAAAAAAAAGACTTTATGGAGAGAAATTGTGTCTTAGAACCTTTATTTGGAGTCATTCTTCAACTCTGGAGTGTGAGAGGATCGAGTGTCTGCTGGCTACTCTCTCTTCTCCTAGGGAGGGAGGGCTTCTAGCTCTGCCTCATGACTTCCACCACGTGGAGGCCAGCTGGTAAGATGGGATGGCAGCAGCACAGCAGGGAGGGAGCTGTAGGACTTCCGTCGTGTGTGCATACCTCCATATACTGTACGTGCACCAATGTGCAAGCCCCAGTTATGGGGAGGGACCAGAAAATGGAAAAGGAGTTGAGGCGAGCTTCATAAAGCCATGACCACTCACATCCGGCCCACAGCATCAGCTCGTCAACAGCATCTGGATTTTCATGTACTGGGGGAGAGGATGGCTCTCCCCTCCTGTCCCCATCACAGGGTGGGGGAGTGGGGCAATCCGCTAGGGACTCTGCGGTGGCTGCGGGAGGCAAGTGCCGGTCGGGGGGAGCAGGAACATGGCTGATAGCCACCCATCTGCACTCCACAGAGAATCACCTTCATGACAATAAAAAAAAAAAAAAGTTCACTTTATTAATTCCCTTCAGGAACCTGAAGGTCTCTATCATGTCACACAAAAACAAAACAACAGCTGGCTCTAGGAGATCCACATCTGGAGCCGAATGAAAATACTACCACAAAAAAAAACAAGAACAGCTCGCAATCACTGGTTCAGCAAATAGACCACTTGTTTGGCATCATGCCTTAAGAAGCCGTGTGTCAGCATGAAAAGGTTTTGCATTTTCCTGCAGTGGTGAATGCTACTTTGCAAAATCAGTATTTAATGTTATCCTACAGCCAAACGAGTAGTCTATTTGCCGAACCAGTGTCTGTGAGCCATTCTTCTTGCTTCTTGCAGCTCTATCATCACTCCTCTCCCTTCCGACCTCCGGAGAGTGCATATTAACCCTTAGACTGCCGACAGAATTAGAACGCATAGTAATTCTGGACTGGTATATCAGTCCACAGCACAGTAAGGGTTAAGGGCCTTTATGCCATTCCTCATCGGATCTGCCCCGTTGGTCCTGGATCATCGTGGAGACCCTCCGCTGCACTGACTCTAGCGTATCCCTTCTGAATCAAAGTGGTGTGGCACTTTATTGATGCAAGTCACTGACAAAACCCCCGCATCCAGTTTCACTCTATTAGTGATGGCAGCAAGTCTCCACAGCTCACATTCGCCTAACCCATACCTCACAGGAACAAGGAACTATTTTTACAACCTCATGCACATAATGGATGCAATATGAAATTAGTTTCATGGAGGAAGAAAAACACCCTGGAGGTAAAGTCTGCTTTCACGCAACTGCACAATCTCTGTTGGGAACTGGGCAGTACAGCCAAGCTCAAAAAACAGGATTTTAACTATCTGATGAAGTGGCACTTATGGTAAACATGAAGGACTAATCTAGCTGACACTTGGGCTGTGAAAACAAACTCATTAGACACTTACAACAACATTTTTTTATGTATTAAATGGGCCTCAGGTCTCAGAGTCGAATACTGCTGAGTGATTTTCCTCTATACTCTATGCCTCTGTATTGTGTGAGCAGAATGTGGCGATACATCTTAATTAAACAGTGCATAACAGAATATTTCTTTAGAAATTTGTATCCAGGAAAGTCTAGTATAATACAAAACTGTCCCATTTCCACATGTCTCAGAATGGTAGCAGCAGTTTAAGATATGTAACCAAAAAGATCATACTGTAACAGTCCACAGAGGTGTAAGTTAAGAATGAAGGTACGATATGGGGGCTGTCCATCAGACCATGCAGTGCTGTGCCAGCAATCAGGTTCAAAGTGCAAACTCCGGTCACTCAACGCAGGCCTCCCTAGGCTAGGAGATCGTGCTAGCGATAGCAGTGCCCTGCAGCCTGGGGGAATGGCACCACTTACAACACAACAGCAACCCCCGTGGCAAGCCAAGAGCTTGCTCGCACCTCCTCGGGGCACTGCTGCAGCGTCTGATGGCCACTAGACAAATAAGGTAGAAACATCTAGTGGGTGGAGAGTGGAGGAATGGTAGGATAAATACAAAGGCGTCCCCCTCCCAACCCCGAGGCACAGGGCAGCTAGCAGGGAGGTGGGATCACGGGAACTAACTCTTGCTGTGAAGGAAGAGAAATACTTAAAGGGACATGTGGAAGGACACTGGGGCATTTGGCATAAGGTCATGCAAGCTGCTTAATTTTGGGCAGGTCAATTATGAACTACAGGTTCCACTGTTTATTCTGGCCAAGGGAGATATTAGGTGATGGAAGGGGGATAGTAGTTGATGGAAGGGTGATATCAGGTACTATAAAGGGAATATGAAGTAATAGGAGGTGGATATCAGATAATGGAAGGGGACATCAAGAAATAGAAGGGATACCAGGTGATGGGAGGGAGATATGTCAAGTAAGTGGATATCAGGTGATGCCAGCGTGATAGAAGGCAGATATCAGGTGATGGAAGGGGATAGCAAGTGATGGGTGGAATATGAGGTGATAGAAGAGTGATATCTGATTATAGAAGGGGGATGTCAAGTGATGGGTGTTGGATATCAGGTGATGGGACTGAATATCAGATGACTGAAGTGGGATATCAGACGATGAAAGGGGGATATCAGGTGATGACTGTGAGATATCAGGTGATGGAATGGAGATATCAGGTGATGACTGCGAGATATCTGGTGATGGAAGGGGGATATCAGGTGCTGAAAGGGGACTAGCAGGTGATGAAAGGGGAATAGCAGGTGATGACTGTGAGATATCAGGTGATAAAATGGAGATATCTGATGATGGAAGGGAGATATCCAGAGGGAGAATCCAGGTTTATGTTTGCTGAGATGGGCAGCCACAGCTCAAAAACTAATTTGGGGTAATCTGATGGCCGAGCTGTAGCATGTTCTGCTGTCGTGATAGTGGCCTGGGTGTGGGACCAGACTCATGTTGCTGGAGTAAGGCAGCCAGGCTTAGTAAAGTGCTGTCTAGTACTGAGCAGCCCAGCAGGGGTGGGGGTGGCTGGCACCAAGACATTTCAGTGTGTGAGGCTGCTAGAGGCACCGCACAGCGTCAGAGAGGTGAGAGGGATCACAGGGTCAGGCATGCACATGAGCACCATAGGGAAACAAATCACCCGAGATGCCATCAGCAGGAAACTAGGTACACTCAGGGTCCTGTGCCATGAGTCTTTCCTCCAAACTGGATTTGAACCTCTGGAGTGGTGAGAAATGTCCAGCCTTGATGGGGCCTGCCACAGGAACAAACCATGGGTGACAATGAAGGAAAGAAAAGTAACGTTGGGACCTAGCATCACTACCAGTAAGGGGACATGTATGCCACAGGGGCCATCAATACAGAATCGAAAAAAATATACATGTATTTAACAAAACTGGATCGTCTGGTCAACTCATCTTGTTTGGGGCCAAGTATAATTTTATGTTTGATAGCCAAGTGGCTAACCAACTGAAATGTTTATGCACTTGTAATGACCATTTCATGAAATTTTTACAGGACAGACACCCATTTATTGGTCACGGGATCACTTAAAGGGAAACAGTTGGCACTAGGAGCCTCACACCCAAGTGTGGGGTTGGTCCCAATTTGCAGTTTATTTGCTGATCTCACTGACTCACTTAGTCTTAAGAGAACAGCAGGACTCGCAAACATCTGATGTGAGCTTATAACATGCACTGCAGGCTACTGAATCTCCCACTGCTGCAGTTCTGCTCTGATGTCAACTGCAGCAGAATCTGGGATTTCTGGTTACCACAAATGTCAGCTTGGGAAGTCAACAGAATCAGCCTGACACAACTTTCTATACTGCAGTAAACAGTAAGTAAATAAAAATGTTTCTGCACACAAAGCGCAAATTGGGACCAACCCCACACTTTGGTGTGGGGATCACAGTGCTTACTGTTCCCTATAAACCAGCATTTTAGTAGCCACCAGTGCTTTTTAACTACTCATTACCACCTGGCAACCACTTTGTTTTCCACACTGCATGTACGAGCAGATGTGTGCTGGACATTATGGTAAATGGTCAAGAGTCAGAATAAAGTTATCCTGAAGTATTTGCCATATGTACTTCTGATGTACTCTTGATTATAAATCAGTAAAATTTGTTTGAAAAAAAAGATTCAGAATTAAATGAAAATTGGACCGATAGAAAAAAAGATATCCCTGCAAAATGAGATATGTTTTCTGTAACAATAGTGAAGTCCCACAGAGGGTAGGTTACCAATGGTGACCACTGTCCTTGGAGTGAATGACAGTCAGCTTCTTCTTGCACCATGCTGTGCCCAAGAGGTGTGATTATCTCACCGCGACTCACCCCCTGATGTGCCACACTTGCTTAATTAACGGAACATTTATTCTTATGCTAATCTTATCTGGGGATCACGAAGGTCCACGAAGCATTCGTTCTGTGCCTCCATGCAACTCATTTAGCAGCAATGTTTTTGTTCTCCACTAATGTTTGTTAGACCTGCTAAATATATGTGACCCAGCACCCAGTCAACATCCACAACCTGAGCTAGCACTCAGTCAACACCCACAGCCTAAGCATGGCATGGTGTCAGCACTCACAGCTCGATCCCTGCATCCTGACACTACCCACTGCCTAAACCTGGCACCCTGAAAGCACTCACAGCCCGTTACCTGCACCCTGACACCACCCACAGCTTAAGCCTGGCACCCTGCCAGCACTCACAACTTTAGTCCTGCACCTGACAGCACCCACAGCCTAAGTTTGGCTCGCTTGCCAGCACTCACAGTTCTATATTACCCTGACAGCACCCACAGCCTAAGCCTGGAACCCTGTCAGCCCTCACAGCCTCGATCCCTGCACCCTGACACTACCCACTGCCTAAACCTGGCACCCTGAAAGCACTCACAGCTCGTTACCTGCACCCTGACACCACCCACAGCTTAAGCCTGGCACCCTGCCAGCACTCACAACTTTAGTCCTGCACCCTGACAGCACGCACAGCCTAAGTTTGGTACCTTGCCAGCACTCACAATTCTATACCTGTACCCTGACAGCACCCACTGCCTAAGCCTGGAACCCTGTCAGCACTCACAGCTTGATCCCTGCACCCTGACACTACCCACTGCCTAAACCTGGCACCCTGAAAGCACTCACAGCTCGTTACCTGCACCCTGACACCACCCACAGCTTAAGCCTGGCACCCTGCCAGCACTCACAACTTTAGTCCTGCACCCTGACAGCACCCACAGCCTAAGTTTGGCACCTTGCCAGCACTCACAATTCTATACCTGTACCCTGACAGCACCCACAGCCTAAGCCTGGAACCCTGTCAGCCCTCACAGCTTGATCCCTGCATCATTAGCATCTATAGCCCAAGCCCATAACCCAGTCAACACCCACAGCCCAAGCACTGCACCCTGACAGCACCCACAGCCTAAGCTTTGCACCCTGTCAGTACCCACAGCCCAAGCCATGTACCTTGACAGCACCAGCATAGTACTCTCACCCTGTTAGTACCCACAGCCCAATCTGGGCAATCTGGAAGAACCCACAGCCTAAGCCTGGCATGGTGTCAGCACTCACAGCTCGATTCCTGTACTCTGACAGCACCCACAGCCTAAACATGGCACCCTGTCAGCATTCACATCTCGATTCCTGTACCCTGACAGCACCAACAGCCTAAACATGGCACCCTGTCAGCATTCACATCTCGATTCCTGTACCTTGACAGCACCCACAGCCTAAACATGGCACCCTGTCAGCATTCACATCTCGATTCCTGCACCCTGACAGCACCCACAGCCTAAGCCTGGCATGGTGTCAGCACTCACAGCTCGATTCCTGTACTCTGACAGCACCCACAGCCTAAACATGGCACCCTGTCAGCATTCACATCTTGATTTCTGTACCCTGACAGCACCCACAGCCTAAACATGGCACCCTGACAGCATTCACATCTCAATTCCTGCACCCTGACAGCACCCACAGCCTAAGCCTGGCATGGTGTCAGCACTCACAGCTCAATTCCTGTACTCTGACAGCACCCACAGCCTAAACATGGCACCCTGTCAGCATTCACATCTCGATTCCTGTACCCTGACAGCACCCACAGCCTAAACATGGCACCCTGTCAGCATTCACATCTCGATTCCTGCACCCTGACAGCACCCACAGCCTAAACATGGCACCCTGTCAGCATTCACATCTCGATTCCTGCACACAAACAGCACCCACAGTTGGGGTTACCACCTTTTAAAAAGCCCAAAGTGGGACATTTCTTACTGAAATATGATTTTTCACAGGACAATATGTAGTGTCCACCAATGCAACAGACTTGTATTGTCTAAATAATCAGAATTAAGACTAAGTGCCGTAGTTTTTTAGCTGTTTTTGGTGTTTCGTGCCATTTTAAGGTATTTTAATTAAGGTATTATGTTGTTTTGCAGCATTTAGAGGAAAGTCAGAAAAAAATGTTTTCTGCTATAATGTCAGGACATGTAGTATTTTTCATGTTTTTTTGCAGGACACAGCTGCCCAAATCAGGACTGTTCTGTGAAAATAGGGACAGGTGGTAACCCTACCCACAGTCTAACACTGGCACCCAGTCAGCATCTACAGCTGATCTGGGCAATCTGAAAGCACCCACAACCTGAGCCTGGCATGTTGTCAGCACCCATAGCCAAACCAACACCCTGTCAACATCCACAGCCTGAATCCATCACCCTGTCAGTACCCACAGCCTGAGCTGAACACCCTGTCAGCACTCACAGTGCTGCACCTAGTCAGCATCCACAGTCCTAGACTTGCAGCCTGACAGCAACTACAGTCTAAACCCCACACCCAGTCAGCACTCGCAGCCTCAGCCTAGTCCTGGCTCCCTGTCAGCACCAACAGCCCAGGCCCCCCCCCCCACAACCTGCAATGCCAATCCTCGGGCCTTTAAAAGTCAGCTTATGCAGTTCCTCAGAAGTATGAGCAAGTGTGAGTGCAGGCTCTGAGCCAGGTCCCCCCATGATAATGGCATGTCACCCTCCTGTCCCTATATGCCTGCTCGGATCCTTCCTCCCAGCAGCTACAACTGCAACCCTCTCGCTCGCTGCTTACTATTTCCCTTCCCCTCTCACTACTAATGATCTCCCATCCACTCCCCTAGTGCGGGGTCATCTGAACTGCTAATATCTCCCACTATGTGCACCTAGGCTGGGTACAACTGAGTCAACCTAACATACACCTTTTCACCATTCCTATCCCTCCCTTTCCCTCATAAACCCCTATCGGTGGTCACTTCCACTTTCACCACTATCTCAACAATGCCTCGCTATCACCCTCCCCTTAACTAATCCCCTCTCCTACCCTCTACACCCTCTCCTATTATAACTCCCCTTTTGCTACCCTTACCCTGCTACATTAACTTAGTATACACCTCTTCTATCCTCAGTACTCTGACAAGGCTCCAGGGCTGCTTTTCTTTACACAGCTGACAAGGCCCTAGTGCTGCTGTACATCAGAACTCAACAGTAGTCTACCTTGCTACAAGTGTCACTATTACTTTGTAGTAATGCATAACCATGTATAATTTTCCTGTTTGATTCCATAATTATTGTAATAATTGCTTGTCTGTACTGTCTTCCCTGTATCTGTGACGTGGAACCTTTGAAGAAGAGTCTTGTACTCAAAGGTTGTTTCTGAATAATGAAATAAATAAATAAACCTGTCGGAACCCTCAGTTCAAGTTCAAGCATGGCATCCTGTCAGCAACCACAGCCCAGTACCTAGTCACCATCCACAACCTGAGCCCTACACCCTGTAAACACCTACAGTCCAAGCTCAACACCCAATCAGCACCCACAGTTAGCACCCAGCACCCCCAACCCGAGCTCAACACCTAGTCAACACCCACAGATCGAGCCTGGCACCCCATCAGCACCCACAGCCTAAGCCTGGCATCCTATTAGCACTCATGGTCAATGCCTGCATCATCAGCACCTACAGCCTAAACCCCAGCACCCACAACCCAAGCCCTGTACCCTGACAGCACCCACAACCTGAGCTCAACACCTAGTCAACACCCACAGATTGAGCCTGGCACCCTATCAGCACCCACAGCCTAAGCCTGGCACCCTGTCAGCACTCATGGTCAATGCCTGCATCATCAGCACCTATAACCTAAGCCCCAGCACCCACAACCCAAGCTCTGCACCCTGACAGCACCCACAATCTGAGCTCAACACCTAGTCAACACCCACAGATTGAGCCTGGCACCCTATCAGCACCCACAGCCTAAGTCTGGCACCCTGTCAGCACTCGTGGTCAATGCCTGCATCATCAGCATCTATAGCCCAAGCCCTAGCACCCACAACCCAAGCTCTGCACCCTGACAGCACCCACAACCAAAGACTGGCACTCTGCCATTGCCCACAGCCTGAGCCCTGCACCCTGACAGCAACTACATTCTAAGTCTGGTGCCCTGTCAGCACCCACAACCTGAGCTCAACACCTAGTCAACACCCACAGATTGAGCCTGGCACCCTATCAGCACCCACAGCCTAAGCCTGGCACCCTGTCAGCACTCGTGGTCAATGCCTGCATCATTAGCACCTATAGCCCAAGCCCTAGCACCCACAACCCAAGCCCTGCACCCTGACAGCACCCACAACCAAAGATTGGCACTCTGCCATTGCCCACAGCCTGAGCCCTGCACCCTGACAGCAACTACATTCTACGTCTGGTGCCCTGTCAGTATCCACAACGTGAGCTCTTCACCCTGACAGCACCAACAGCCCAAGCCTGTCACCCTGTCAATACACAAAGCCTGAGCCCAACACCCAGTCAGCACCCACAGTTCGAGCCCTGCACTGTCAGCACCCACAGCCCAGCACCTAGACAGTATCCACAGCCTGAGCTCTGCACCCTGTCAGCACCCAGAGTCCAAGCCTGTCACCCTATCAGCACCCACAGACTAAATCCATCACCCTATCAACAGCCACAGCCCAGCGCCCAGTTAGCATCTACAGCCCCTGCCCAGTACCTTGTCAGCACCGACAGCCCAGCACGCTGTCAGCACCCACAGCCCAGAATCCGTGAGCATCAACATCCTGAGCCCAGCACCCTGTCAGCACTAACAGCCCCACACCCTGTCAGTACCAACAGCCCAGCACCCGGCCTGAGCATCCACAGCTCAAGCCCAGCACTTTGTCAGCACCAAGAACCAAGCTTCGTGCAGCACCAACAGCCCGAGCCCAGCACCCTGTCAGCACCAACAGCCCGAGCCCAGCACTTTGTCAGCACCCACAGCCTGAACCCATCACTCTATCAGCACCCAATGCCGCTGAGTCCAGCACTCTGTCAGCACCCACTGCGGAAGCTCAGCATTTACCTGTGTGCAGGTAAACGCGATAACTGTCAGCACCCACAGCCCAGCACCGCCCCAGTGCATGCACAGCCTGCCCAATGAACATGGCTATCTCACCTTCAGATGCTGAAGCTGCAGAGGAAAAACAAAACCGACACCGGTGGGTCCGGGTCAGAGTCTGGGGAGCTGATCGCCAGCAAAATAACCTTCCGCACCCCAACCCTGCAACCGGTTCCAGTCCGTCCAGCTGCGAATCCCGGTCCGATCTGGTCCCAGCCCGCTCCGAATTCTGGTCCCTGCAGCTGGGAACCTCGCGGTCCCTACAAATCTGGATTCCACTTCAGTTCTCATCTGGTTCAGTGCTGCTCCTAAATGCCGGTCCGATCCCTGAGCAATATTTGCTTCGATTACAGTGGACAAATCCCCCGAGCGGCGGGTGCTGCGCCGTCTCATTGCCCAGACCCTTGGCCGGTGCCGGTCCACCTCTCCTGGCTCCAGTGCTGCTCGCTGTTTGCAGTCCGTCTCCCTCCCTACTAGGCTGTTATGGTACCATGTAACTAACCGGGGATACATACTCTCTGTCTCTCGTTCACACACCATCTCCTATTACCGCCCCCACCCCCAGCCCCCCGAACCGGGAATCGACGCAGGTTTGATGTTCCCAAACCCAGACGAGACTTTCTGCCCTTCCCTTCACAAACCAGGGAATCCCATTCACTCGCCCTTCTCTGCGCTTACTAGCCCCTTTCCTCTCTCTTTAGGCACTAGCCCTTCCCTCCCCTTTCATAATCCCCCTTCCCTCTTCACTAGCCCATTCAGTTGCCTCTTTCTCGACTCTGATTTGCTGCTACCCCTTTCAGTTGCCCCTTCCCCCTTACTTGTCGTTCCTTTCTCTTTTCACTTGCCCATTCCTTTCTCACTAGTACCTTTTCCATTCTCACTAGCGGCTTCCCCTCTAACTAGCCCCATACCTCCTCACTGGTACCTTCCCTCCCGTTTTACTTGTCCCTTCCACTCTCACTAGCCCATTTTCATTCTCAATAACCCCTTTCCCTTTTCACCATTACACCTCTCCCTCTATCTCTTCCCGCTCTCCAGTCGCTTTTCCTGCTAATTCAGCCCATCCCCTTTCACTAGCCCTTTTCTGTGTTACTCAGCCTTACCCCTCATACTAGCCCCTTCCCGTGTTATTCGACAGTCACCCCTTCCTTTCTTACTAGTCACTTCCCCAGTCACTTGCCCCTTTCCCTCACTCTAGCCCCCTTTCCACTTTCACATTACCCTTTTCTCTCTCTTTCCCCACTCTCACCTCTCGTTAACCCCTTCCACTTTCACTAGCCCTTTTCTCCTTTCACTAGCCCTTTCCACTTAACCACTTTCCTCACTTACTCACTCACTCACTCACTGTCCCCATTCCCCTCTCGGTAGTCGCTTCCCTCTCACTAGCCCCTTTCCCCATCTCATTCTCTTCATCCATTCTCACTAGCCCCTTAACCTCTCACACTTCCCTTCCTCACCTCACTTCCACTTTTACTAGTCTCCATTCTTTCTCACTTACCATTTCCCTTCTCACCCTCCTCCTCCTCCCTTCACAGACCCCTTCGGCTCTGTGGCTTTTCCTGTTCCTGCTGTTTGTTTTCCTGCTGTCACTCTCAGTTTATTTTCCTTGGTCAGTGTTTGACAAGCGCAGATTTGATGGTCCCCTTCCCCCTCTTAAAATGGGTTATTTTCTTTTTAAATTACAGCCGCTGCACTTCTGCTTTAATCAAATCTGTCTGCTAATTCTTCAAGCAAGGCTGCTACTCTGTTGCAAAACACAGAGCAAGGCTCCGTCGGTTAATTCTTCCCTATTTTGCTGTAACTTTGTTTCTAAACATTTGGGTCTGGGCAGACAAATCATTTACTGCACATTGCTATTTGGCTGCACCAGAAAATTCCAGCCCCTTCCCCCCAAGCAGAAAAATGCCTCCCTAGAATTGTTTAAATGGCTACAAAAATTGTCTGCCATGATGGCGCAGGATAGATAGATAGATAGATAGATAGATAGATAGATAGATAGATAGATAGATAGATAGATAGATACTTTATTTATAAAGCGCCCCTTTCCAGGGACTCGGAGTGCTGTACATTTAAAACAAACATAAAAAGATGTTATAAAAGCAGTCTTATAGTAATATTCAACTGGGAGTCAGCAACAAAATTAAAAAAACTATTCCATTTATAAACAACATAATATCAATTTAACCATTAAAAGCCTGCTGGTATAAAAAAAATCTCAAGACCGTTTTTAAAGGCTTCTACTAAGGGAGCCTCCCTAAAATATCTAGGCGGTGAGTTTCATAAGGTAGGTGCGGCCACCGAAAATGCACAGCCTCCTGAATGCCACAACCTAGCCCTGGGAACTCCAAGGAGGCATCCCTCGGCAGAACGGAGAGCCTGGGACAGGCGGAAGGTGGCAAGGAGACCTTGCTGATGGACTGGCCCCCTTCGCTTTCTTGTAGTCTTGTAGGTCAGGACCCCTACCTTGAAGACAATCCTACACCTGACTGGCAGCCAGAGCAGTTCGCAGAGTACTGGAGTAATACAGTCACTTCTTTTCGCTCCCGTCAACAATCTTGCCACCACGTTCTGCACCAGCTGCAACTGGCAGAGGTTGCCAGGTACAGAGCATTGCAGTAGTCCAACTTGGACATAACAAAAGCATGCACCAGTGGGGTCTGGTCCTCAGGTGGGATCAGGGCTCGGATCCGGGCAATGTTCCTAAGATGGTAAAATCCACTTTTAACAGTGGCCGACACCTGCACATCAAGTGTCAGGCTGTCATCAAAGATCATGCCCAGATCCTTTACCCATCTGGATGTAGCAAGGGGGACCCACCAGTACTAAGATGGGGGTGTCCCCCTGCCCCCCTACCATGGCAACCTGGATTCACCACTAGAACTTCAGTATTGTCTGGGTTAAGTCTAAGCCAGTTATGAGTAATCCAAGTCTGAATTTCCTCTAGGCAGTTGTTAAATACAGAGGCCACCATCTGGGTTTCAGGTCCACAGCACAGGTATAGCTGGGTATCATCTGCATAACAGTGAAAACCCAGCCCATGCCACCTGATAATGTTTCCCAATGACTGCATGTACACCTTGAATAACAAGAGCGACAAGACCTAACCTTGCGGGACCCTATAGGGCAGAGCCTTTGGGTCAGATGATGCCAACCCTATCATCACCTTTGGATCTCTACCTGTCAGGCATGACCTGAACCAGTTGATGACATTACAGGACAGGCCACACCAATACCACAGACAGTCAAGTAGCAACTCGTGATCCACAGTGTCAAGAGGTCCAGGAGGAGTAAGATAGCATGCTCTCTCCTGTCCCTCGCCATCAGGAGATCATTAAACACCCTCATCAGGACAGTCTCCATACTATGCCCAGCTCAGAACCCAGACTGAAAAGACTCATAGGTGGAGAAGGAGGCAAGATGCTCTTTGAGCTGGATGGCCATCCCTATAACCGTCCCTAAAATAGGAGGTTACCTGAATTCAGGAACGGAATCAGATTGTTATGTAATGAGGTGGTCAGGGCTAAGGTACCTGCTGCACCACAGTACAGCTTGGTCAGCAAGGGCTGGTGGAGGGTTCTGCATCTTGGCCAGAGAACATGCTCCAGCCACAGGGGCATGTTGTGCATTCGTAGGGCCAACCAGAAGGTTGTACCCATGTCTGGGGGAGGAGAGAGGATACGGGAGAAAAGCAGAGAAAGATTACAGCCTCCACCAATGATAATGGCTGCCACACATCCAGGCCTAGCATCGTACAACCCCTCCACTGGCAAACGTATCCTGATTTGGGCTAGGTACAGGGTGGACCTCCTCCAGACCCCCTGCCTTGGAGGACAGAGCTGTGAGGGAATATGAAAGTGGCAGGGTTAGTGGGTTATGGAGCTGGGCCATAGCTGGAAAGAGCCTGACAGTAAGGTAAAGTAAGAGACTGGAAGAGATAAAAAAATCTCTATAGAAGGGTTGGCCCCGATTGTGTAAGTGTGGAGCTACCACTTGATATGCCGTTGACCCAGGTTCAGGACTGGACTTGGGTCACTCAGCGGCTGGTCAGGATTCCAGGACTGAGAATCCCAAGGACAGCTCTCCTCCCTCGGGGAGTTGTGGGGGGATGCTGTATCCTGCCGCCTCTCTGGCCTCGGGGAGTGGGGAGAGGAACGCTGTATCCCACCACCTGACTACCATCTGGTAGCAGCATAGCAGGAGCACCTAGAAAGGGGAGGGGATTAGGGACAGCCTCCAGATATGTATCCTCAGGGAGACGGCAACCAACACAATATTTGCAGCAACTATCACAATAAATTACAAATACAGAGTCGCCTGTTCACAAAGAATGTGTCATCTAATATTTCCATTCAACAAAAATACATGTATTTGTAAAGTTAGCACAAAAGTAAAATGGATGTGGTTTCCATTTAATTTCCCCCTCCTCGCATATCCGTATTCCACCACCCCAATGTTTGGGGTCAGCTGCACCCTTCCTTCCACTGGCAGGGCTGGCAAGCAGCAGTCGTTATAGCCAGAAATGGACGAGAATGCCTATTAATTCGAGAACCCCCCCAATAATAGCCTTCTTCCACCAAAAGTAAATGCCCCGATATGTAAACAAATGCAGGCAGTGCACAGCCATCTCAGATTCAACAGCACGGTCCCCCCACTCACTCCACCCTTCTGATTCTGTGATTGGTCAGGAGAGCAGAGTAAGCAGTGGAACCACGATATTTAATCTGAGATGGCAGGACACTGCCTGCATTTGTTTACATATCAGGGCACCAACCATAGTTATAACACAGGGCAAATGTGTTTGTGTGCTCCAGGCTGCCCTCTCTACTCATACGAGGTGGGTCTCCAGATGGTCCCCAGAACTTTTTTTTCTACTACTTTCGGACCATGGCCCACCTTCATACCGGCTCCCCAGCCCCATCACCTGGCTTCTCATGGATGCACCATTCACGCCATTCTCCACTTTGTCTCTCCCCTACCGGGGGGGGCTACGGGCTTGGGGGGGTGGCAGGCCAAGTCTCTCACTGCACGGACCGGGTTCCAGATGGAGGAGTGCCACGTTACTGGTGCGGGGCCTGTGAGGGGCCAGTATTCATCCTGCTGGGGCCTATGTCTCTATGTTTTCTGGGTCCCCTCCCTCTCGGATGCCGGCATCGGGGGTGCTCATGCGCACGCACATGACCGCGCATAGTGCACAGCACCCACCTGCATCCTTCCCTCCCACTATGCTTCTCTGATTGCGCTGCCACCTGTGGTCACCCAGGCAGCAGTGAAGCAGCGGAGCTAGTGACCCTCTCTCCTTGGAAAAGGAGAGCGTCCTTCTGGACACGCGATCCTTCTCCCCCCAGTTGGCCCACCGATGCCCTGTGCTTATTCCCAAATGCAGGTCACTAGTGTAGTGAGTGGCACTGCTACTGTTGCACCAGTGGTCTGGCTATGGTCCCCAGGTATTGACTGAAGCAATCAGGGGTGGGGGGGGGCAGCCATGTGCTGTGGGAGCACCTTTTTTGTGGAATATGCTGCCCCACTATCTGAAGGAGCACCCCTCAGTTAACAGTTTTTTTATTTTTTGTTAATCATTTTCCTTACCTTATCCTCAGTCTACCATCCATGTCCAAGCATCCCGCATTCTCTAGCTGCCATCCAGATCGCCCCAGCCCCTAATTGGGCCCCCACTGCATACCCCCACGGCTTGCCCCCCGCGGCGGAGAGGCCCCCCTTCTTTCTCTGCCGACACAGGATCCAGTAAATGTAGTGATGCCCTCGGAGTCAGGCCTCCCGCCGAATGGCCATCAAGCCGCCGTAACCAGTGCTATTTTCCCTGTTCCTGGCTTGGCATGAACTGGGGCATGCAGTGACACCAATGGAGGGAGCGCGCATGCGCTCCCTCACAGCGCCATGCCCCAAGTTCACCTCCTTCCATGTGGTGCCAGTGCAATGCCTCCAGCCTCCACCAGAGGTCGCTAGCATGCCAACAGCTGGTGACCCCCCTCCCCTGGAGAGGGAGAGCAGTTGACAGATGCTCAATCCCTCTCTGCCCCTGCCAACCCCTGGTGACCCGGGTCCATTCCCAAACCAGGGTCGCCAGCGTGGGGCAAGGTGTGGTGTCCAGCACCTCAACCCTCAGTGCCACTGGGTCAGCATCTCAGTTAAGAGTTTAAAAAGGGGGGCTGAAATTCTACCTCTTCACGCTGGCATAGCCTTATTAGTTCCATCTGCCCTTCACTGTTGAGCTGACCTATGGGTTGGTTTTTAGGGGTTCATTTAATTTTGATATCGTTTGAGCTATTTCATAATATAGGCATAAATTGATATTAGTTTATGTAAATTAATTTGTCTAATGCTGCTTGGTTATTGTATTTTGTAAGTCGCTCTTGGTCTGCAGAAAAGCAGCATCGGCAAATAAAATTACTAGTACTACTAATATTACAGTTAAGTGAAACATTTACTTTCTGTGTGAAAAGACTAATCGGGGGTTAACTTTTGGATGGAGGGCATATCTCATTAATACAAGTCCTCCAATAATGACAGGAGTTACGTGAAAGTCATGAGGCCCATGCCTTCCCTCCCCGGTGCTGACCACCTCCCCCTGCAATGTGGCAGACCCCCGACTCAGACGAGGCATGTGATCCAGGGGGTTGTACATGAGATCAGATCCACCAGGGGGCAGCACAATGCACATCCTGTATGCAGAGCCACCCCCCCGAGTGAATGCTAATTAGTTATAATTGCCCCTATGGGTGAAAAATATGATTGCCTATGTGTTGTGAATCTGTGGTACATAGGCAAGCCTACTTTGGAATGCCATGCATCAGGGATCCTGCAGACTCCTGGCGGCATTCACAGAAGGTGTATGCAGCCCCTTCTGCACTTGATTCCCCAGGTGTTTATGCTGATATGCATGCAGACAGTCTGGTGGATTGTCGGGGGGGTATACCTGCACTTCATGCCATTCACAAAGGTGCATAGTGCTGGGCGAGGGTGGTGGTGCAAGGTATGGCAGCAAGGACCCTGCTGTATCCAGTGCACCCTCCCCCCCACAGATTACACCCACTGGTTGTAGTGGGACAGACTACTCCCCCCCCCCACCATGCTGCCCCATCCCTCTGCTCAGACAGGGAGGGCTGGGGGCAGCCATTTGGGCACTTTCCCAACTAGCTTGAATTTCAGAAACCTGCACCATCCCACAATCCCTTGCTCTGCAGAGCAGGGGATCTACTTTTGGACCAGGACAGGCATCCAATTGGATGCCAGCCTGAGTCCTCCCAATCATCCCCCCGCAATCCTGCGCACTGGGGGCTGGGCCATGAACAGGTGACTGGTGGTGGCCGGTGATCAAAATCATTGGCCACTGCATGCCTGTCCATGGGTGCGGAGCTGCACGGGCTGGGAGGAAAGGGTCAAAGATTGCAAGTAGATTCTAGGATTTCATAAGAGAAAGGGCTGCTGCTGGCCCATCGGTTCACTGGTAAGGCTACAGCTCATGGTGCCTGCAACACGGGAATGAGTACAGGATATAAAGGTCTGGTCGAGGTGGATTGAGCATCCCAGAAGACATTCTCCATCTCTGGGGAAAGAGGGAGAAGCACTCCGCTGCCACACCATCACCTGGAGGCACACATGTCGTGATGCATTTAAAGCCTTCAGATGCAAGTAGGGGGCCTTGATTGTCATCAGTGTAGCACATGCTCACCAGTTGCCCCCATCAACTCCACCCTGGAAAGGAAGAAAGAAGATGGGAATATTCCCAGTGTAGCAGGAGGACACTGATCTCCACAGCAGGCTCTGCACCCATGGGTGTAGGCAGGCATACTCCAAGCACTCCATGGTGTGCAATATTATATAAGTGGGGTAGCAAATAGGCTCTGAACTGCTTCCTTTTTCCATGAAAACTAACAAAGAAAATACTGAACCTTTCTGTAATGTTATTCATAGGAGTCAAAACTAGAAGGACTGGTCACTAATACTCTCCTTGCATCCCAAGGACATTACAACCTTACAGGCTCTGGGCTGGTATGTGGGTGTCTTAGGGAACAGTGCATAGCAGTAGTATTTACCCATGCGTGGGAACAGCCACTGTCATAAGATACAAAAGTTGTATCTATTGTGCCAAATGAGGCAACAAACATGGTCCTGGTGTACGTTTGTATATTGTCTGGCTACATTGGGGGGAAGCCCACCCTAACGGGGGGTAGCAGTGAGTCCACTTGGTGTGCAGATCTGAAATCCCTGGCTACACCCCTGTCTGCACCATCAGCCCAGGCACCCCCACACCTAGATCTGTTCTTTGCTGGGGACTGGCAACCCCCAATGGCTCCACCATGGTGGAGGGGACAGCCCCAGAAAAGATGAGTGACAGAGCTGGGGGTGAGGATGGTTGAAGGGACAGGATGGTGACACAGGAGAAAAAGGCAATATTAAAAAAAGGGGTTGCTGAAATTTGCAACACAAGCCATGAAAAACATGTATAAAACCAAAAGTTGTTTTAACGAGTGGAATAAAAAATGTTAACAGTGCTTCATTTTCAAAGCCCACCCACCTTTACTGTTATCGCACAGACAGGGAAGGCATGATTGAAGCCACTCTAAAAATTCGGATGGACAATGTGATGTTTGTCCTGTGCTGTGTTGTTGCTGGGTTTAAAAGGTCAGAGGTGAGGGCATTAATCAGAGCCCATGGAGCAGAAAGGGACAACTAAGCCTCAGTGACATATGAGGCTGCTGTCATGGCAACGGGAAGGAAGAGCATCTTAGGAATGTTCCCCAAACACCAATGCTATGGTGGCGCTTGAACACTTCTGCCCTTTAAAATCTACTCACCCAGGACTATGGCACTTAACCGGTTAATTTCAAAGTGGCTGTCTTTCATACACATTAGTTCATGGGTTCACAAACAGCAAACAACAAATGGATCGACTGTGTCACAATTTTTTTAGTTATAACCTGTCATTATCTTGACGCAGTTTTCGTTGCTTTGTTACACCAGTACCCTGGGTTTCAGGATGCACCCAACCACAGCCCAGCAGATATGCCCTCAGATTTTGAAACACTTTTTTTAAAGGGGGTGTGAAGGGGCACTGCCTGCCCAGAAATGCAGGAGACCTTGCAAGGATTTGCATCTGTTGCAACTTCTGTTGATGGCACCGGAAATTTTGTGCAAACAGGTTTCTATCAGAAAAAGTATTCCTAATTTTGCACAAGCCACCAAATTGTAGCTACAAAGTTGGTTAGTAACAGAAAACTAGTCAATGTGAAATACAGAACATTACTGACTCTGACAGAACACACTGTCAGTTAATGTTCCTATCAGCATGCATTTCCTAAACAGTGATTTTTCTATTTTTTTTAATCCTGCTGGCTGGGCCATCACTTTGAACTTTAGCGACACAGATCACCTAGCAAGGGAACGAAAGGCAAAGTCAGATGTCTGTAGAAGCACAATATGCTTTTCTATATCAGTGTATAAGTGTATCAGTGTATCTCCTGCCCCTACTTCCCCTCCACTCCTTATTTGTTTCATCACATTTGCATTTTAATCTTATCTGAGAATGTATTTACAATTTTTGATACTATGCTGTTTTTGTTGTTATCTGTGAACGTTCATTCTGCTTTCCTTTGTCTGTTTGTTCTGCCCTCCCACTCTTTGACGTAGAACCTTTGTAAATGAGCTGTACTGTGCTCAAAGGTACTGTTAATCCGAGAATGAATGAATAAATAAATAAATACGGAACAAACAGTACAAAGCACTTTATGAATATACAACGAAATTTGCTTTTAAATGGCACCTTTCATGTGTACAATGTCTCACAGCCACTTAAGAAACTGAGTTACTTACAACTTAGATGATACATATTCTTGAACATTGTACTACCTGTATAGCTCCTAATACACTGTTACAATGTAACAGATGCACTTTGAGGATGGCCTGAAATTTGTTATGTTCATACCTGTCTGTTATTGTACTTTTATTATTGCCTTGTCCCCCATCCCCTCACCCCCAGGATGCATCTGGAAATGAGCTGATACTCAGCTCAGTATGCCTTTCCTGGTGAAATGTCTTGAAATAAATAAATAAGTACTGGTAGTACAGGGACTGTATACAGACAGGCAACGCAGTCATTGTACACCAATGAGTTAGATACTAGTAGTGCAGGGATTGTATATAGACAAACATGGCAGACATTATACTATAACGAGTTAGATACTGGTAGTGCAAGAACTGTATGCAAACAGAAATGTCAGTCATTGTGCAGCAATGAGTTAGATACTGGTAGTGCAGGGATTGTATACAGACAGACACTGCAGTCATTATACACCAATGAGTTAGATACAGGTAATGCAGTGTTGGGTCATTCCAGGTGACTTGTTTCCATGAATTTTTAAACTGAATAAGGAGATTTGACTCAGCTATATTTTCAGGCATTTTTACAGCTGGATATGGGTTTCAAATGAATCCAGTGGCTCAGCTCAGTGCCCCATTAAGGCAATGCCAAAAATGCCACCTTGGTTTCGCTCTTCAATTACTTCCTGTAGAGATTCCTGGGCAAAACCTGTTGCTACACACAGTAACCTCCCAACGTGTAGCTGATGCAGCTGTGCATCACCATGGTAACCAAGAGACATTCTCTAACTGCTAGCATTACTTGTGTAAATGCACTATTTTCGTCAACTTTGTAGCAATGCTGCTTAAAGTAACAGAAAATGTAATAATTTATTTAGCGTACAGTATGCTTATTGCTGTTGCTGCTGCTGCTACTGCTGCTCTCTGCCACCTCCCTGGCCATCCTCTTGGAAATTAAACCCCATATGAAAATAAGGCTATTCTCGTACAGAATCAACTAAAAAGTCACCAACCCCTCCTTGTTTGCTGTGATTGGAGTGTAACTCGAGCCCCAGAATGGATGTCATTCGCAAGACCATTTGACTTCATGCACGGCTGATTGGTTTTGACTTCATGCACAATGCCATTTTGCTTCATGCACAAGACTGCACTTAATGCTCAAGGAGACCATTGAAACGTCATGCACAAGGCCAATTGGACTACATGCAAAAGGCAGCTTGAACTTCATGCACAAGGCTGTTTGGGCTTTACGCACAAGTCCATTTGAACTATCTGCAGAAGGCCATTTGGGTTTCATGCATATGAATGTTTAAACTTCATGCACAAGACTGTTTGGGCTTAATGCACAAGTCCATTTGGACTTTGTGCACAAGACTGTTTGAATTGCATGCACAAATCGGTTAAGACTTTCTGCACAAGGTGGTTTGGATTTCATGCACAGGGTCATGTGGACATTCATGCACAAGACCGTTTGGACTTTGTTTGCCCAGAATTATGTTTGAAAGCCATACTGGCTGGTTGGTTCTGATGTGTGTGACATTATCAGGTTCATTGTCGGAAATGCCTATCAACTGATAGAAACATAGAAACATAGAATCTGATGGCAGATAAGGACCGCAAGGCCCATCCAGTCTGCCCATTTCTTTTTCTACCTTATGAATGTGCCATAGGCCTTTGCTCTGTCAATGGCCTATCTATTCATACTCATCTGTATTGCTCTCTTATGCCTGTCCCATGCCTGTTTGAAGCCCTGCACTATATTCATATCCACCACTTCCTGAGGTAGGCCGTTCCATGCATCTACCACCCTTTCGGTGAAAAAGAACTTCCTCACATTACCCCTTAATCGGCCTCCCTCTAATCCCATGCTGTGCCCTCTTGTCCTGCTATTTTTCTTATATTGAAACATGGTAGACTCTTTCACCTTGTTAATTCCTTTAAGGTGTTTGAATGTTTCAATCATATCACCTCTCTCCCTCCTTTGCTCTAGGGTATACATATTGAGCTCAGTTAATCTGTCCTCCTATGTTTTCTGATGCAGTCCCTGCACCATTTTGGTTGCCCTTCTCTGGGCTACCTCAATTTGGTTAATGTCCTTGTGAAGGTGTGGCCTCCAGTACAGCACGCAGTACCCCAGATGGGGCCTAACCAGTGTCTTGTAAAGAGGGATTATTACCTCCCTCTTACGACTAGTGATACTCCTGCTAATACACCCCAACATCCCTCTAGCCTTACCTACTGCTTTAGAGGTCAGCTTGGATGATTTCAGGTCATCGGTGATGATGACGCCCAAGTCTCTTTCTTCCCTTGAAACTGCCAGCAACTCACCTCCCAGCCTATAGGTGGCTTCAGGGTTTCTCTTCCCTATGTGCATGATCTTGCACTTCTTTGCATTAAACCCCAGTTGCTACTCTTCTGACCATTTTGCTAGTTTATCCAGATCTCTTCTCATTCTGTCCACACCATCTGGATCATCTACTCTGTTGCAGATCTTGGGTGTCATCTGCAAACAGTCAAACCTTATCCTCCAGTCCATCTGCAATGTCACTGATGAAGATATTGAAGAGGACTGGCCCCAAGACTGATCCCTGAGGTACCCCACTTGTGACTTGCATCTCTTCTGACTGTATACCATTTACCACCCCCCTCTGTTTTCTGCCCGTCAACCAGTTTGCCAACCAGTTGACCAACGTGTGACCCACCCTGAGCCTACCCAGCTTATTAATCAATCTTCTGTGTGGAACAGTATCGAAAGCTTTGCTGAAGTCAAGGTAGGCAACATCAACTGCTCCCACTTGGTCCACCACTCTGGTTACCCAGTCAAAGAAATCTATGAAATTAGTTTGACAGGACCTTCCTTTTGTAAACCCATGCTGTCTTGGATCCTGTGCTCCTATGGATTCCAGGTGTTGGCACTATCCTTTCCTTAAGGAGTGTCTCCATAATCTTGCCCACTACTGAGGTAAGACTGACTGGTCTGTAGTTCCCTGCCTCCTCCCTGCTACCACTCTTGTGGAGTGGGATCACATGAGCCCTTCTCCAGTCTTCTGGGACCTCTCTTGTGCTCAGAGACTCACTAAACAGTTCTGAGAATGGCTCTGCTAGTTCCACCCTTAGCTCCTTTAGCACCCTGGGATGTATGCCATCAGGTCCCATTGCCTTGTCCACCCTGAGCTTATTGAGCTCTTGTAGGAACCCTTATTTCTTGAAGGGACTAGTGCTCACCTCCCTCCGTCCCCCCTGTGTCCATGGTGCTGAGCTGTGGGCCCTGTCCTACCTTCTCTTCAGTAAATACTGAGCAGAAGTATCTATTTAGAATAGATGCTTTTACATGGTTCTCCTCCTCACACACCCCCTTATCCCCTTTGATCTTGGCAATACTCCCTCTGGACTTTCTCCTTTCACTAATATATCTATAGAAAGTCTTGTTACCTTCTTTTACTGTTCGTGCTAGTGTTTCCTCAGTTTGGACCTTTACATAGACAGTGTCGGCAGATAAGGGCCTATGGCCCACCTAGTCTGCCCAGCACCAGCACCAGCACCTTTGCCTGCCTTACTGCCATCCTGGCTTCCCTTAGGGCAGTTTGGCATGCCTCCCTATCTTCATCCTGCTGCATTCCCTTATATTTCCTGAAGGCCAGCCTTTTGGCTCTGACCTTTTCTGCTACTGTGTTTGAGAACCAAAGTGGTTTCCTTCTTTTTTTGCACTTCCCTTTCTCACTAACACAATGAGATGTTGCTTCAAGTATTGCATCTTTAATGCTTGCCCACTTTGCCTGTACCCCCTCACTTGTGTTTCTTTTTGCCAGGGCTAGCTTAACTCTGTTGGCCATCTTATCGAAGTCAGGTCCTCTGAAGTCCCATATTTTTGCCTTAGAATGGGATGATTTTGTTCTAGTGGACAAATTGAACCGTACCATGTGATGGTCACTGGCCCCTAGGTGACCTTCTACCTGGAGAGCTGTGATCCTTTTCCTGTTAGTCAGTACTAGAACTAGGATAGCCCTGTCTCTAGTGGGTTGCTGTACCAGTTGTTTGAGGCCCTCCCCCTGCAGGGAATCCACCATGTGTCTAGTTCTGACAGATGTCCCTGCTGGTATTGACCAATCTGTATCTGGCATGTTGAAGTCACCCATTATCAGAACCTCCCCTTTAGCTGTCATGTTTTGTATATCTTCTAACTGTAATGTGTCTATGTCCTCCCCCTGGTCTGGAGGCCTGCAACAACCCCAGTTCATATGCTTGTCCCATTTCCTGTTTCCAGAGTGACCCACAGTTCTTCTGGCTCCTTATGTGTATTCTGAATTTCTGTAGCTTTGATATTTTTATTGACATAAAGGCCACTCCACCCCCCTTTTTTGCACCTCGGTCTCTTCTGAACAGTACATAGCCAGGTACTGAAGTTTCCCAAGTGTGGTTACTGGTAAACCATGTCTCGCTAATGGCTACTATGTCCAGTTTAGCCTCTGTCATTATTGCCTGCAGGTCTAGGATCTTGCTTCTCAGACTGCGAGCATTTGTGTACATGATTTTCCATTGGTCAGATTTCAGTGTGTTAGTTGTTGGGCGAGGTCCGGCGTTTCCCCTGTGCATCGTATGGGGAGCTGGACCTTTTTCTTTACCTGGTGATGCAAATGAACTACAAACATGCTAAACTCCTGTTTGACCACTAGCTGAGGGGGGAGGGGTGTTCTTCCTATTTGATGTTTTGGGTGCTGCACCCCTCTCCCCATTTGCTAGTTTAAATATTCTGCAAAAACATCAAACTTCTGCCCCAATGCACTGACTCCCTCCTTAGTCAGATGCAGTCCATCAAATTTAAAGAACTTTTGCTCCCCAAACTGTTGCCAGTTTCCTACAAATTTGTGTCCTTTTTCCTGGCACCAGCCCTTGAGCCACATGTTTAGCTCCCCTATCTCCCCGTCTCTGACCTTCCGTCCATCTGTCCTCCTCTCCCAGACTGGCAGGATCTCAGAGAAGAACATGCCAGATGAAATGGATGATAGTTTGTCACCCAGCCTGGTCAGGTGTTCCTTGGTCTCCACAACTGACCGGCTGGTGAGATCATTAGTCCCTATGTGTACCAGGACATGAATGTTTTCCCCTACTTCCTGAACAATTTTAGCAACGTGGTCAGTGTCTCTCCACGCTGATGTACCTGGGAGACATTTGACCATTACCCCTGGCTGGAGATTCATATCAACTCCCCGAATCATGGAGTCTCCTATGATCAGAAGTTTTTTGGATTTCCTTTTTGCCCTTTTTTGGCTCTGTAATATCTGATAGCATCTGGCAGGGCAGAGGCTCTTTCTTGGTAATAAAATGCAGTGTGGTTATTTGTTAACTGGAGTGCAGTTCATCAGTCATCATAAGAAGGATAAATTATCTTATCTTTGTTCAATGATGGGTGAGGGACGTGTGTAAAGGCATGTCTCACCTTCTACCCAGCATTACCCTAATTTACCATCACCCTTTCAGCACTTACTCTCTGCTACCCCTTCCCCGCTTATCCCCACTTACCCCTTTCCTCCCACATCCTTCCCTCTCACACACACCTCCTTTCCCTTCCCTAGTCCACCTCTCCCCTTCACTTTTGACCCCCTTTACCTTCCTGCCCTTAGTAAGGTAGCCATTACCTGACTCAGGCATACCTTGTACACCTGCCTCCATTGTTTAAATGAATTGTACTGTTTTCATTTAAAACCCCTTGTCTCTGTCCTTTACCTATCCCAATGTGACTAGTCCCACCTCAGTTTTAAATCGGTATTTTATTCAGTGAAGCTACAGCTTTTGTTGTACTCTGCGTAGATGTATTCAGGCCTTCTGATACTTGCAAAGTACCTGTTACTGTAATTGTTATCGTGATGATGTTTCGTTTGATATGGAACCTATGTAAAGAGCTATTGCTCAAAGGTATTAATCCAAGATTTCAATAAATAAATAAATAAAATGGCATATCCCCTCCCTGATACCAACTGGCATATACTAGTTGGAACCAGCTAGCCAGATTCCTGTGAGACTGCGATGATGTGGCTCAAACTATAACTTTCCTGCCTCGCTTATTTTCTGCTTAGCCTTGGGCAGAGGAACCCAGATTTCTTTTGATGTTCAGCATTAAATAGAATGCTTCGTAGTTTAATCCCATCTGTAAGTCTTGCCACATTTTCAAACTGCGATATTAACAAACACAACCGTGTGTAATAGAAAATGTTACATGGAAGCGTGGGCGGGGCCAGATGGGGTACATGCACAGGTAAAAATCTGTGCCCAAGCACCGCCCCAGAAGTGATAAACAGCTGGCCAAAAAATCTGGATTTAAGTTGCCCTGCATGCCCAGACACAAGCCCTCTGTATCCTGCCTGCGCCCCGGTCATCCATAATGCTGGAACCACCACTATGTAGAGCAGACGCAGATTAGGTGAGGTGCAAACGTCTTGGGCAGGATTTTTTAAGTGTGGCGCAGGGCTTGTGTCCAACCCTGTGCCATGGCACTTAGGATCTGGCAGTGCGCCAGACCCTTCACTGCAACTACACCCGATTTTACAATCGCGGGTGCCGTCGTGACTGTTTCCACGAATTACGACAGCTTGCACCAGATACCTGGTGCAGGCTCCGTAAAAATGGCCCCAAGGGATTGCTGCAAGTTAGACCAGAAAATGTTGGTCTAACTTGCAGCAATTACCACACGGGATAGAAAATCTTGTTAGAGCGCCACAAATTCTAGGTGCTGTATCACTGGTGCACTGGGGCTTGCAGCGATCTAAGCCACTGGAAAATTCTGCCCCTTGTCTTTTAACTTTTTGTTTCATTTTGCTGTTATCCAATCCCTTACCTGGACAATGACCAGAGATGGGCAGAAGAGACACTACTTATCAGAAAATGGATTTTCTCTATTATCAGGCATTATTATTATTATTATTATTATTTGGTTTATTATTCTATTATCAAGCAGACTGCGCCTCCAACAGGCCAGGGCATGTAATACCATACAAAAATACCAACATCGTAGCATGGTACTGTGCTGTTTACATCAGAAATATGTGCCCAGCACCATCCCAATACATCCACAATGTGAATCTAGTATGTACAGTCAAAAAGTAATTTCAGCCTACCAAGCCAGAAGGGTGTTTTCTCCCATATTTCTTCCCCTCCCCCAAAAAAAAAAACAATGGGTGAGCACATGGAACAGTATGCAACAGGTGTGGGCATCACAAATCCCCTTGCGTCTCCCTGCCCACTGTTATCCTGGCACCCCAATGGCACTCATTCAGCGGGGAGCAGACAGTCGCCCACCTCTAGAGACAAGCATCCTTTGGGATGTTGAATCCTTTCCTCGACCAGGCCACTGAATGGGACAAAGTACCCCTATAAACTGACAGATCTGTCCCTTTTACACCATGAAGACCTCCATTGAAATGCATGGGCCACTTAACCAGATCCCTGTGGAACGTCCCGATGAAGCAGACCCACCTATTAACTGCACCCTGATAACGAGGCTTCCACTGTATTTGGTATTTTTGCTCTGCTGATTCTGTTTGATGTTTCCTTCTTCATAGTCCTCCAACCCCCTTCCCGAGAGTCACACTAGGAAACATGGGTGTAGGAACACATACGCCAAACACTAGTCATTGAATAAATTGTGTTTGGCATATGTGTGTATGCTGAATTATGTATCTAGATCTGTATTATATAGTAAACTGTCATTTGATTAAATTTGTACACCACCTCTGTAACAAAGCAGGACAACGTTGTAAACAGGGCTGCAAAGTCCTAATAGTTAGAGACCCGTGCAAATCGCAAATGCGAAATAGCACGAAATAACACGAAATTTGGTCCATAACACGAAATGTGGTCCATAAAACGAATTAAAATGAAAACAACAACATGTAAAAACTTCACAAAAACCTGCCATTTTTTCCACTGAGTATGCAGTAAACACATTGTTAGCGCCTAATCACCGATTCTCAGTTTCAGCTGACACCTTTCCGCCTGTTCCTGACCCCACGGCACCTCGATTAATTTAAATTGATCTGCCCATTTCAAGCTGCTTTTTTCAACCTGTGTGTTGATATGCAACCACAATTAAATCTCGGTAGAACAATGACAGCAAGCAATTGTTTTCTTCCTGCTTCCGGCTCCAGCTCCTGCTCCTGATATGTAGGATTACTGTCCAACAGCTCCCATTCCCATTCCCAGCCCTCGTACCAGTTTTCCTCATTTATCTAGCGGCAATGTTCCCTTTCACTTGTTCAGCTCCCTGTACCTGTCTCCTTGCGTTGAATGAAGAGCTCTAGTTTCTGTTCCCAGCTCACGGTACCCCGCACCCATCTCCAAGGAGCAGCATGGGACTAGCTAGAGGCTCCGATATCTTTGAAAATTCAGAGACCCGCCAGTTCGTTTTGATTAATTAAAATGAGTAAATGAGTTCAGCTGGCAGCTATTTATGCTCGCTCATTAAAAAGGCTTGAGGCTTGTGTAAGGGTCACTACATATGTCTGTGTGCAGGTAGCGTTTGTGCTGTGGTGTACTGCTGTGACATTAGTTTTGAAAAGAGATGCAAGGGGGTTGAGGCTGAGGGGATGTTACTGGTTATTAACATATATGACATTGTGGGGTTTTTATTGTTTTTTTCACTGAAATATAATAAATAAGAAATAAAACGAAATTGACCAAAAATAACAAGAAATAACAAGAAACTTATGAAAAATAAAATAAAATTTGAAGAAAAATAACAAGAAATTCACTTGTCTCTACTAATAGTTCTATCCTGTTTAAAAATAAAGATTTATCTTATCTCTTTTTTTCCAATTGTTTAACCAGGTGAGACACACTGAGCTGAAAGCTTGTTTACAGGTACAACCTGGGAGCACAGGGAAGTTAAGTGACTTGCTTAGGGTCACACAGTATGCAAGTGGGGGCCGTGGGATTCAAACCCAGGTCTCCAGCTAACAGCCTTAAACCACTGCGCTATACTGCCATATCTAAGAGTGTCATGGCTCGCAAGTTGATTGGAGAGGAAGGGCAACATTTTGGGCCCTGACCATTGATTCAGGTTACTCCTCTTGTCTGATATCCACCCTTAGTCATGCTATAACATGAATGATGAGCTCTGTTTTTATTAAATATTAGGTTGCATGTATAAAATTCAGTACTGCTGTAGTTTCTGCTCTTATGGTGCAGTTCCTGAAGCATTATATTGGGAATACAAAGGGTCTGGGAAACAATTATTTGTATTTTTGCAAGGGGGTTGGGGTGGCGAATTGGCCTCAAAGAGCTCTGGCTTACAAGTGTTATTTTTCTAGCTACACCACCGCTAGAAAATGAGCCTTGACTTAGCACACCTAACCCAGCTGTCACAAAATTAATTAATTAATTGATTGATAAATTATTTATTGTCAACTACTATAGCGAGAAAAGCTGCCTAAGAAGTTCTGTTTCTTAGCATTTGAAAATGTTTTGGACCAGAATGGTTACAGGGTAATTATTGTCAGGGAACATAACACAAAGGAATAAAAAAATGAGATCTGCTGTGTTTTTCAGCAGTAGAGCAGGATTATTATGTTTTTCTGGAGGGCTTTTTTTTTTTTCTTGCCCACCTGCAGCATCTGTGGGAACTGAAAGGGATGCCGACAAGCCCTCTGCGCAACAAGTAAGTCAGACAACAAGTCTGTGGGCAGGTATTTGCCACAAAGTGGTATTTATGTTTTACTGGAGCCCTTACTCAATTATGAGTTGTCAGGCCAGTAGGCGTGCGTGTAGGAGGAGGAGGAGGTGTTGCAAGAGGGGCTGACATTTTCTTACTGTATTTACTTAAACACTCTTCTGATTTCACACTTGCCTACTCCTGATATTTAATCGGGGCAGACCCTGTGTTTTCTTTTGAGGGGGAGGGGGGGAACCAAAAGTTTCTTCTCTATAATTTGAAACTGGAGTGGTGACTGACCATATCATAATTCACCCACACAGAGGCAGTTTAGGGCTTCTTGTTGACCAGAGAGAACCTGGAATTTCCAAAGAGCAGAGCTCCGAAACAGTAGTCATCCAAGGTCAGTCAAGGCAGGAAATGAAAATGTGGTGGGCCATGCGGAGGGATGGTTGCCATACGGACCATCAGATATCAGTTTTGTGAGAACCACCAGCTCCTGTGTCTCTCTGAGTTTTTTTTTTTGGTTGGCCAGTTTGCAATGACTGCACTCAGACTAGTTGTTTTTCTTTATCTTACTGACCATACCTGTAATGTTCCCGCACTCCTGTAATGCTTGTTGTATGCTTGTCTTATGTTGTACTCTCCCGGGTTGTGCCTGAAAATAGTCATTTTATGGCTAGTGCA
This sequence comes from Neoceratodus forsteri, assembly GCA_016271365.2. NCBI lineage: Eukaryota > Metazoa > Chordata > Ceratodontiformes > Ceratodontidae > Neoceratodus > Neoceratodus forsteri. Next base: position 1,060,614,919 of record CM028135.1, read on the forward strand.
CCTACCCGGTAAACAAAAACTAAATAAATCAATACGTTTTGGAGGTTTGAAAATCTCAGGATGCCTTTACGCTGTACATTGGGTTTGTCACAACAGTTACCTGGGATTGCGTACTGACACTGCGGTACCCACTGTGAAGTCAAAAGCAACGTGCATCCCAATTAGGGTAAGGGCTATTGTTACTCCAACAGGGAACAGTCTCACGTCAGGCCACATGTGGATGGTGGAACACTGGCACTGCTGCACAGCCCAGCTCTACTGTGGTACTGTGATACCCACTGTGAACTCAGATGTAGAACACATCCAAACTTGGCCCCCACTGTGAACTCAGAAGCAGAACACATGCCAACTTGGACCCCTTGTGACCTCAGAAGTAGCACACATCCCATTGTCATCCCACTGTGAACTCAGAAGTAGAACACATCCCACTGTTGTCCCACTGTGAACTCAGAAGTAGAATACATGCCACCTTGGACCCCTTGTGACCTCAGAAGTAGCACACATCCCATTGTCATCCCACTGTGAACTCAGAAGTAGAACACATCCCATTGTTGTCCCACTGTGAACCCAGAAGTAGAACACATGCCAACTTGGACCCCTTGTGATCTAAGAAGTAGCACACATCCCATTGTCGTCCCACTGTGAACTCAGAAGTAGAACACATGCCACCTTGGACCCCTTGTGACCTCAGAAGTAGCACACATCCCATTGTCATCCCACTGTGAACTCAGAAGTAGAACACATCCCATTGTTGTCCCACTGTGAACCCAGAAGTAGAACACATGCCAACTTGGATCCCTTGTAATCTAAGAAGTAGCACACATCCCATTGTCATCCTACTGTGAACTCAGAAGTAGAACACATCCCAACTTGGACCCCTTGAGAATTCAGAAGAAGGACACATCCCAGCAGTCTCTCATCAGGCCACCTGCGGATGGTAGACCATGGAACACTGGCCCTGCTGCACAAACCATCTCTTCACAAAGTCCCAGCATTCCTGAAAGAAAACAGTGCCCCTCCCCATACAAACATTCTGCTCACTTTACAAAAAGAAAGAAAAAAATAATCTGTACCAAAACTGTGAAAAAACGAAAATGAGATTAGTCATTTTAGGAGGCAATACCAGCGAGCAAAATCTTTGAGAGCAGCTGACACTCTTGGGAAAAGAAAATTTACAAAAAAATATATATTTAGAAACTACCCAACTATATATATTTGACATCTTTTTCATAGTTTAGTGCTGCCCATGCTTTATTACTGAGAACATTTGTGTGGAACTAAGATCTTTGTTCTTCAGGGTGTGCCTGTTCCTGCTGCGTGTTCCCCTTCTCAAGTGTCAGACCTATGTTTGTGACATCCCAGTCTGTTTTCAACTTGAAGTGGAAAAAACAGTGATGTCATAAACAGCGGCTTCTTGGGTGAGGGAATACATAGCAAGGGCATATGATCTGTGAGGGAGAACAGTAGTGTTTTTGTGAGATACCTTTAAACATAAGGCAGAAAGGGTCGGAAAATTCCAATAGGATAAGTATATGCATTGTGGGTGAGTTTGCATTGCTAAAGTGCTGGGGAGTTGAAACGCTGCAGGTGTTTTCCATCCTTCTATGGATGCGTTCCACCTCCTGCAGGGATGTGGCTATCTTGTTGTGGCTGTCTGTCACGGGTTGGAGGCTAGGAGCCTGCAGAGAGTGACAGGGAGGGTTTTTTAATAAAATACATTTAAAAAAAGCTAGGCGCTCTATTTTGTCGTTAACAAATATAGGGTCCAAGGAAGGCGCCAAGCTGCCTACAGTGCCCCACAGCTTCTGTGTATAGACACACTGGAAATTACTTCAGCTCTGCAATGCTGTGCTGCTGCCGCAATGCAGCACAACTGTAAACACAATGCAGCAGGGCGGAATTTTCCAAAACTGCTTAAGCCAGACAACAGCAGAATTTCAGAAATTCTGCCTGACTCCATCAAAATCAGAATTCTGAAAATTTCAAATGTGGAATGTTCTTTTAAAAATGCAGATCAAGAATTTACAGTTTATATTGACTATGGAATCGTATTCAGTGATTTATGTAAACCACAGATTCATTTGCTGCAAACCAGGGAATGATATTCCTCACTTTACATGATCTGCTGAATATTACGGCACAACTGGCCTGGTGCTGTGGAGGCTGAGGCGCCGGTGACTTACCTCTTACCATGCCAGAGAGCGATTTCGGGAATGGACTCGGGTCACCGGGGTCGCCTGGGAAAGGAGAGGATCTCCTCTCCCAGAGTGGGGAGACCTGTCAACCTAATCTACGACTGTCACCAGATGGGGCCCTGGTGGCAGAGCATTGTGAGTGGCTAGAACGTGAGGGGTCAAGGTTATGTCAGCGTGTGCACCTCCATGCATGCACGCAGCTCCTATGACAGTGGGTGGGGAGAAAAAAGAAAAGGATGTCAGGGGCTTTGGGAAGCCTTGCCTGATTGCACTGTGCCACCACGCAGGAGCTCACATGTGGTCTGCAGTGGATTCAGGCATGGCTCAGGCGGCAGCCATCCCTGCCACAAGGGGAGGATTCGTAGGAGTACTCTGACTGCAGCTGAGTCCTGGGGGAGGCAGTGGCTGACTCGGGGTATGTAAGGACAAGGCTGATAAGCTGCACTCGGACATGAGGGATAAAAACCTTTATGGCAAAAAAGAATATTATTCCACGGATTACACAGAAAAATGCTTTGAAATAAAAAAAAAAAAACATTTTGAAAGCAGTAATGTCATTCCAGTGGAATTACAACAGCAGAATGTCATATTCCACACTGCTCTAAAGCACTTCTGTGTGGTAGTGGGGTACAGCTGCTGATTCTTAGCAGACAGGCTGAAACTTTGAAGAATTTAGCCAGAGCAGTCAGATTGACAATTTTCTTCGAACTTCAGTACAATTTTCCTATATTTTCTGGTAAACGGCATTATTTTCCATGGAACCTGACTTATGTTTTTTCTTATGTTAGAAGTTTTGGCCTAGAAAGACGCACTTAGCTGAAGTTAGTTTTATGGAGCTTCCTAGCAGCACAGGTAGGTTAAGTGATTTGCTCAGAGTCACACATATGTAAGTAGTGGTTGTGGGTTTTAAACCCAGGTCTGCTGGCTCTCCAGGTGCCCAGCTTAGTGCTTTAGCCCTCTAGTCTACAGGATCAGTTTGCCTATAGTTTCCTCATTTCCCAGTGTAATCCTCCTCTGGGGGCTTACTTGTATTCCCGCTGGTTTCCGCCATTAGCAGGCTGTCTTCTGCCCCTTCGGGGTGTAATCCCTGGGGTGCAACCTGCCAGCGGGTTGTTTGGCTGGCACTCGCGTAGATGCAGGGGCTACTTGGTGCAGTTGGGTGAAATGGGGAGTTTATCTTTGGTCCCAGTGTTCCTCCCATGTCCCTGGGGACCAGAGACTTGGAGGAAATTGGGCAGAAGCCCATATCTGGAGGCAGCGGGAGTTTGGCAGCAGAGCCACTCGGGAGCTCATTAATATTAATGAATGGGTCCCTGCATATTAATGAGAATGCTGCCTGCCACCTGGGGGGGTGGTATAGTTTCAGCGTCAGTGACAGAAAAACTGCTGGGAGCCCCCAGATGAGAGTGGGCTTGGTTAAAAAGGGACAGCTTGGGCTACCATCCAGTGGGAAGCTGGTGCCTGTGGGACAAAGCATGGGGCTGCTCCAGGGGTTAGAAGGGGGGTAGACTGCATAAAACTGAGATGGACTCTAGTAGACTGAATGGGAGCTGACATGTTGGTGAACCTTAACTCCTTTGTTTTAGCCAATCAGTGATCTAGGCGCCCAAACTGGACACCAAGGAACTCTTGGGAAAAGGAGGGGACTAATTCTGGTGCCTGGATCATGCCCCAGTAAACGAGCAGGAAATATTGATCACTATGGATATTGGTTATTGAAAGGTTTCAACAGCCAGTCAGGCAGGGGTGCTGGAAGATAATAAAAACTGAGGGGGCGGAGGCTCGGAAGGGCACTTATAAGGGTAAAAAGGGCACTTTTTTGGCACTTTTTTCTACACCAGTTTTTGCCATACAAAAATACAATAAATGTACACTTATGATGAGGATCGTAATGTTAAGAATGCAGTTATACCATACAGAAATATTTATTACAGTATCTTAGGAACATACGAATGTGCCGGCAGAGCGGGCAGCTGTATTACGAGATCAGCTGTCAGCCCATTCCCTCCAATTGCTCCACATGAAGTCTGAGCCATCCATTGCTTAACCTGATACAGTGGCTGCCCAAGTGAAAAGGAAAGCTGGCATAGTAATATGTGTATCACCAGTCTCGAGCATGCAGTCTGCACACAAATAAGTTAGGAGTTTTTGGTTTCACTAACTTCAGGATAGAAGTTAGCAGTTAGCCAACATATTCTAGGAGATGTACCTACAGTATGTGAAATCTGGTTGTAACTAACTACCGCATCTATGTTACTCCTTGCTATTTATGGCTCTGTGACCCCAACATTGTCTCAGGGCAGGTGTGTCCAACCACAACCAGACAATGCCCACAATCCTTAAAACTTCCACTGCATGATTTCATTGTGTCCATTCACTCTGACAGAACTATGTTAAATGATAAACTCCTTGATACCGTATATTTAGAAAACCATTGACTGCCCTACTGTGTAAAACAATAAGTGCTCTCAAAGAACCACTGTAATCACTGCCGCTGCCCAGTCCTTCTGCAACTTTCACACAGAAAACATTTTCTATCGTCTTTTTTATGCTGACCGAAGTCTGATGAAACACTCCTAAGCAGGCTCAGTTGCAGATAGAAAAATCAATATTCATAAATAGACAGTTGTAACAAATGTGTCCCTTCCCCATTTGACTAAAGTAAGGAAGAGAATTGATATGCTTGCTCATCTCAGCTGAATATCAAAGTTCCTTATAGGGCAGTTTTATTTGTAGGATGCTGTTTGGGTGAAGCAGAAAGTCTCTAGTGACCCAATAACAGACCTTCCTGCAGCAGGCTTCAATGTTCTGCTCATGTGTGCTCCCAAAAATACCAAATAGAACAGTTTCTGCCCCATTTCCCCCTTAAAACAATTCATAATCCATACGGGTTTGGAGTCGCTCTTTACACATCTATGACCTGACTGTAGGATAAAATACATCCAGAAGTAAATGGTTTGATACCTTTTATTGGACCAACATAGAGGTTACAAAATGAAACAATGTCTAAGCTTTCAGACCATTAAGCTTTCAGACTATTTTGGTCAGGGCTACTTAAACAAGCTCTGGCAGAGCCACTACGACTGTGAATGCATTAACTAGATAAGGGTGTTTCATGGGCTTAAACATAAACATTTATTTATTTATTTAAAAAATATCAAATTTACAAACCTTTGAGCCAGAGACTCGTTCACAAAGGCACCTTGTCGAAACTAATACAAAGGAAGCACAGTTATCAAGTCCAAAAACAATGGCTTGGAGAACAGACAGTTATAACAATCATTCACTGGAGATACATGGGTAGCAGTAGATAAACAGATTACATAGTTTAGGCACACAGGCACCACATCAAGAAGACCAAAGCAGTTCAAACAATATATAATAGCTAAAGCAAATAGACATCAGGAGTCAAAGAGAAGCCCAGAGTGTTCAAATGAAGGCTGTTGTATACACTAACTGAATGAAAGTATAGTACATTGAGAAAGGGCATATTTAAGCAATAAGGCACGACAGGGTATGTGTTATCATGTATTATACCATGGACCTCGGACACCGATCAATGAGAACAGCAGGTTGGCACCTTACCTCAATTGTAAATCCTCTGATAATCACCACAAAAGGTGCCAGCCAGCCGCATCTCTTAAAAATCATCCGACCAGGGAAATTCAAACCGGAGATCTGCCATGTTGAAACGCTCGCTAACTGGTGGTCTCTGAGTCCCATGACATCCTATTCAGCAAAGCTCATCGTGTAACACAAACTCCCCGAAAAGTGGATCTGCACTTTAAAAAAAAAACACAACACGCTTGAGTATATATTTCCTCGTAACCGCTGAAACTGCACCCACCTCACCTCAGTGTCTGCTCCGGTGCTGTCTGCCTTCCATCCTGCCATAAGACTCCCACTGCATCTCTCATTTCCCTCATCACTGTGCCCGGTCCACTCAGTCTCTGCCCTCATTAGTTTATCAGGCTACCTCACTCCTCCATATTAAAAAAAATATATTTAAAAAAAAAACAAAAAACACGCAACTCGGTCACTTCCTGCTCGCACCAGAAACCCAACCCAAAAGCACACGCTGTGCTGTGTGACTCCGGTCACTTCCTGCTCACACCACAAATCCAACCCGAAACACCCACTGAGCTGCGCGACCATGGCGAGGCGGCAATCACATAGTCATTCTCGCAGGCAGGCTCATCAGCTCCAGTCTCTGCAGCAAGCAGTTTCAATTCAGTACCTCTCGACAGCTCATATGAATCAGTTAGGGACTGAATCAGCTAGGGACTATTTTCTTTTGTGCAACAATATTTCTTAATAAAATGCATTTTTTACGGCCAGAACTGCAATCAAGGTGACCAGCAGCAAGGTCCTCCAGAAAGTTCCATCTTAGCAGAGGGATCCTGGCTGGCCTGTTCCGCGTTGCTGTACTAGGATTCAAGGAGCTCCACTTTCCCTTGGCACAGAGGTCAACTAACTGTGAGTACCCAAGACCTGGTTCCTGGGAAGGGTCGAGGGAGAAAATTGTTTTGTTTCAATTTAAAGTTTCAAGCTTCACCATTTCGGGGCCCCAACAGCCGGCCACCCCGCGGCACCTATCAGACCTGCAACTAGTGGGTACCCCTAGGGACAATTCAGGGGGCACTATTACCAATGAGGGAGGGCTTGGCCTGTGGGCCCACAGGTTTGAAAACTGCATATCTCACTAATGTTTTTGCCTTCACAGCAATCCCATATCTAGGTATCCCTTCCCCCATTCCTTACCCCCCAAATAAAGCTGTGAATTTGTTATTTGAATTTGCTGTGTTACTGAAATTCATTATATGCACTTATTGTTGAAGTATATGGTTTATGGTGGGACAAGGTACTAGGGGACAGAGTGTGCAGAGTGGTGGGTAGGGGAGGTGGGTAGGCACAGTATCCCAGGGGACTGTGCCTAGCGGATATCTGGCTCACTGATACTTTATTCTGGGTAGAGGCACTGTGCTATTTTCACTTTTTTCTGGGAATGAACCCCCAATTGTCACCGTAGCAGGACCCAGGTCCCTTGCCAGGTATCAGAGACAGTTGGCAAGGGGGAGGCAGCCCTCTGGCATATGGCGCCGGGGCTACACCTGCAAAATATGGGAACCCCTGTGGATCTGGGAGTCTGAGGCTGTCTTCTCTTGATCCTCTAGGAAGCAGTATAGTGCTGTGGTTTAGGGCAATAAGCTGCAAACCTGGAGATCTGAGTTTGAATCCCACAGCCCCCACCTGCATACTGTGTGACCCTGAGCAAGTCACTTAACTTCCTCCTACCCCCAGGTTGCATATGGAAACAAGCTTCAGCTTAGTGTGCCTTTCCTGTTTAAAAATGTCCCCCTTCTCCCCTTTCCCCTTTTAGAAAACAAGCAGCAATGCTCCAGATTTTTTTTGCTTGGTAACATAGGATGTAGAAAACTCTAAGGGTACATAGAATGTCATAAAAGTGCCCCTCACAACAAATGTGAAAAATCTTTGCAGCCTACCCTAGCCCAGCAGTGACCCATTCTGGGTTCAAATCCCAGCGAGGGGGTGTACTTCTTTCTCACTTCTGTCCATTCCTCCACAGTGTTTTAGAATGTGTTACAGGCCAGCAATAGGTGGCTGTCCACAAAGCAGGGTTTACAAGTTTAGAGGAACTTGAGGGAAGGAGGAGGAGTTCCCCTGTTGTAAAAAAAAAAAAAAATATCCCTCTAAATAAAATTGCTGAAACAGAATTTGGAGTTTTTATGTTGTGGATTGGTTGGTGGTGGGGGGATTCAAGAAGAAATTTATGCCATGGGAATTTGAAACCTGCACCTTTCCACTTACCGCAGGTCAGCTCCTGTTGATAATATTTACAAACTGGCAAGTGACTCAGATGGAGGGGGATTTTGGTGGGGGACTACATCAAACACCATAAGCATAAAAGTCAGCACACAGTGGAACAAGTTGGGGGAGGGGAGGACAGAGAGCTATAGATCAAGTGGGGTCTATGGCGAGAACGAAGGTAGGAAAAAGGGGGCAGACTGGGTGGGCCAAGTGGCCCTTAACTGTTGTCAGATTCTATGTTTCTAAGTCAACTCAAAATAAATACAACGGGACTCCATAATACTCTACAAAGTTCAAAAAAAGGACTACAATAATATAAAATACAATAATATTGTTAAAAGAAAACAAATATGAACAGAGTAGCACTAGTACATACTAACATACTAACATACTAACATACTAAAATGCCAGCAGAATAGGCCTAATGGTCTTTCGTGTCTGCTCGTTTGGTCAGTCCCCAACCTGGGTGCTGACCTTGCTGTCCCCCTCGCCTTCTCTGGCTTCTCCCTTCCCAGTTCCGGATATTCTAGCTGCATTGGATTTTGCTTCCAGAACCCTTCCCCTGTACCTGTCCCACCCCCTCTTGAACCCCTCCACTGTCTCTGCCTCCACCAGCCCCCTAGGCAGTGCATTCCATGGCTCCACCACCCTCTCAGTGAAGTAGCACCTCCTCCTTTCTCCCCTGAATCTTCCCCCCTCCAGCTTCCAGCCGTGCCCTCTAGTGGCCCCTTCCTCCTTCCTTCGAAGCACCCCGACTGTTCCTCCCCTATTTACCCTCTTCATGTACCTAAAGACCTCTATCATGTCCCCCCGGTCCCTTCTCTCTTCCAATGTGTACATATTTAGCTCTTCGAGCCTCTCCTCATAGGTCCTGTCCCCCAAGCCCCAAATCATTTTGGTTGCCCTCCTCTGGACCCTCTCCAGGAGGTTAATGTCCCGCTTTAAGTGTGGCCTCCAAAACTGCACGCAGTACTCCAGATGCAGCCTCACCAAGCAGTTATACAGAGGGAGTATCACTTCCCTCCTTCTGGAGGTGATCCCAGCGATGCATCCCAGCATCCTGTTGGCCTTGGCTGCTGCCCTCCCTACAAGTCTCAGGGTTGTTCATCTTGACATCCACCACCACCCCCAGGTCCCTCTCAGCCCCCGAGACTTGTAGCATTCCCCAGGGTGTACACTTGACCTGGGTTTCTGCCTCTAGGTGGAGTCTGCATTTCCCTGCATTGAACCTCAGCTTCCACTTTCTAGACCATCTTTCCAGAGCCTCCAGGTCCCCTGTAGGGCCATCCTCCCCTCCTCCCCATCCACCACCGCCCCCAGTTTCGAGTCATCCGCAAAGAGACTCATCTCACTCCTGATTCCTGTCCTTATGTCAGATACATAGGCGTTGAACAGAAGGGGCCCAAGGACTGATACCTGTGGGACCCCACTAATGACCCTCCTTGGGGATGAGACTATCCCACCAACTACAACCCTCTGGGTCCAGTCCTGGAGCCAATTGCCTATCCATCTGATCATCTGGTTCCCCACCCCCATTTCTCCCAGCTTATCCAACAGGCCCACGTGAGGAACAGAGTCAAATGCCTTGCTGAAGTCTAGAAAGAGGACATTCACTGGTCTACAGGTCCAAGGCACTTGTCACCCAGTCATAGAACTCCACCAGGTTTGTCTGACACGATTTCTGGGATGAATCCATGCTGTCTATTGTCCAGGCAACCTGACTTATCCAGGTCCCCCCCAGCCTCTCCTTGACAATGCCCTCCATCACCTTGCCACCACTGAGGTCAGGCTGACAGGCCTGTAGTTCCCTGCCACCTCCCTTGATCCCCCCTTGTGGATAGGCACTATATGTGCCACCTTCCAGTCTTGGGGCACCCACGCTGTCCTCAGAGAGATGGTGAAAAGCTCTGCCAGGGGTTTTGCCAGGACATCTGCAAGTTCCTTCAACACTCTGGGATGTAATTTATCCGGCCCCGGTGCTTCCTCCGTCTTAAGGGAGCTGAGGGCTTCCCTCACTCTCTCTGCTGTGATTTCCACTTCCGGTACCCCTTCTCCCTGCTTAGCCCTCCCCCCACCTGCCAGTGATGCCTCCCCCTCTCCCCAGACCTGCCGTACTGCTGTACAATACATTGTTTCCTTTACAAGGCAACAACTAACAGTGACACAAGTACAATCTGAACCCAGCCTTTGAAGATCAGCTCACGAGTTCCGTTAACTTGTGTAACTTTGGATTACGAAAGAGATGATCCATTGGACAGCAGAAGGGGGCGTCAACTGCAGTGCCACCAAGCAGGGTTCCAGAATGAGGCTGGAATGCTGGAGGGATAGTTGGGGAGGAGGTTTGAGCATCGCAGAGGATGCTCACCTGCTCAGGTTGGCAGGCTGACCAGTCCAAAGTGCTAGAACACCTCCTGGTGGTTCCTAGGAGGAGTGAACTAGTTGAGAACAGTGGGTGGGTGGGGGAGGCGGTGGCTATGCAGCATACAGGCCTGTTGTGGAGCTCATGCTGCCGTTTACAGTCAGGTGCATCTCAAGAGGAGGGCGAAAATCAGGAAACAACCCTGCGCTTGACTGGATAATGTGGGCATGTTTGGGTTCTAAGATGCCCAGCTAGAGGAGTACCCTGCTACTGAATTTATGGAGGCTGGAGAGGGGAGTTGGTGACCCCCATAAAGATCCTACCACATGAAGTTCCCAGCAGAGCATGTAAGGGTTCTCCTTGGGGTCTGGGTTTGCAGTGAAACTGCACTGTAGCTTGGCTGAGGAGTGGACCTGGGAGGGAGAAACCAATAAATAAAAAAAAAAAACTGGGATTGTGAAGATGTTTTTTTATGCAGAACGAGAGAGCAGTTCCAGAACCGTAATGATTTCTCTTGCCTTTTACCCTTGTGAGCATAACAGCTGCAGCTGTGGTACGTTCTGCAGGCAGTCACTTTCACTCTATTCACTGCCCAGAATTCTCCCACTGGGCATGGCAGGTTGGTAGCAAGCTGATGAGAAACCCCTGAGTATGAGTTCATCAACATTTTGACATGCCTGATTAAAAAAAAAAGTCATGTCACTCTGTATCCGAAGTCTCTTCTATTACACAGCTGGGCTAATAGATATGACAGTGCAACTGATTTGTGTTTCCAGTGTAGGGGGGCTAGATCAGCATAAGCCTTGTAGAGGAAATGGAGGCTAATTTCTTGGACCTGCCAGGCTGTTAAAGGTCAAAGCTAATCCACAAATCAGCAAATGCCTCCCCTCCCACCGTTACCCAAGGATAAATTGACTTACCCAATTCTAGGTCTTTATATGATTTTCAAAATGCCAGTTCGGAAGTAGAAGGCAGTTTACCCTTTCCAAATCAACCGAATGTCTTATAAAGTCTGAAACTTGCATTCTCCTTCTTTCATTTAAAATGATACTGTTGAGAATTAATCAGTACGGGAAATAGCTGAAGAGGTAAAGATTGAATTACCTCTATTATTGTTCTAGGCAGGTGGGGACTGATGCAGGTAGGCAGTGTAGCATGGGCTACCAATATCATCTCTCCCTTCCCATGAGAAAAAAATAACATTTAGAATTTCACTTCTCGGAGTACTGTTCTCAAAGGCTACATGGAACACTGCACCATACCCTAGCTCCCATGTTCAAATGTTGCACTGCACACTGCAACATGCCCAGACCCCATGTTCAATGGTTGCACTGCACACTGCATCATACCCGAGCCCCCATGTTCAAAGGTTGCACTGCACATTGCACCATGCCCAGGTCCCATGTTAAAAGGTTACACTGCACATTGCACCATGCTCAGGCCCTATGTTGAAAGGTTGCACTGCACATTGCCCCATACCTCAGCCCCCATATTCAAAAGCTGTACTGCTCATCGAACCATAGCCAAGCCCTGTGTTCAAGGGTTGCACTGTACATTGCACCATACCCAAGCCCTTTGTTCAAGGGTTGCACTGTACATTGCATCATACCCAACCCCTTGTTCAAAGGTTGCACTGCACACAGCACCATACCCAGTCCCAGTGCTAAAAGGTTACACTGCACATTACACCATACCCAAGCCCTATGTACAAAGGTTGCACTGCACATTGCGCCATACCCAAACCCTATGTGCAATGGTTGCACTGCACATTACACTATACCCAGGCCCTATGTACAAAGATTGCACTGTACGTTGCACCATACCCAAGCCTCATGCTAAAATGTTGCACTGCACATTGCACCTTACCCAAGCCCTACGTACAGATGTTGCATGGTACATTGCACCACACCCAAGCCCTATGTTCAGATGTTGCACTGCACATTGCACCATATCCAAGCCCCATGTTCTAAGGTTGCACTGCACATTGCATCATACCCAAGCCCCACCATGTTCAAAGGTTACACTGCACATTTCACCATACCCAAGCCCCACAATGTTTAAAGGTTGCACAGCACATTGCACCTACCCGAGCACCCATGTTCAAAGGTTCCACTGCACATCACACCATAGTCAAGCCACATGTTCAAAGGTAGCACTGCACATTGCACCATAGCAAATTCCCATATTCAGGGATTGCACTGCACATTGCACTATACCTAAGCCCCTTGTTCAAGGGTTGCACTGCACATTGCATCATACCCAAACCCCATGCTAAAATGTTGCACTGTAGATTGCACCATACCCAAGCCTCTTGTTCAAAAATTGCACTGCACATTGCACCACACCTGAGCCCCCATGTTCAAAGGCTGTACTGCTCATCGAACCATAACCAAGTCCTGTGTTCAAGGGTTGCACTGTACATTGCACCATACCCAAGCCCTTTGTTCAAGGGCTGCACTGCACATTGCATCATACCCAACCCTTTGTTCAAAGGTTGCACTGCACACAGCTCCATACCCAGTCCCAGTGCTAAAAGGTTACACTGCACATCGCACCATACCCAAGCCCTATGTACAGATGTTGCACTGCACATTGCAACATACCCAAGCCCCATACTAAAAGGTTGCACTACACATTGCACCATACCCAAGCCCTGTGTACAAGTGTTGCACTGCACATTGCACCATACCCAAGCCCCATACTAAAAGGTTGCATTACACATTGCACCATACCCAATCCCTAGTACAAAGGTTGCACTGCACATTGCACCATACCCAAGCCCCATGCTAAAAGGCTGCACTGCACATTGCACCATAGCTAAGCCCCCATGTACAAAGGATGGACTGCACACTGCACACTGCACCATACCTAAGCCCACATGTACAAAGATTGCACTGCACATTGCACCATACTGAGCCCCCCTGTTCAAAGGTTGCACTGCACATTGTACCATAGCCAAACCTGATGCTAAAAGGTTGCACTGCACATTGCAATGTACCCAGGCCCCATGCTAAAATGTTGCACTGCACATTGCGCATTGCACATTGCACCATACCCAAGCCCTATGTACAAATGTTGCACTGCACATTGCACCACACCCAAGCCCTATGCACAAATGTTGCACTGCACATTGCACCACACCAAGCCTTATTTTAGTTTATTTCTTTGTATTTTGTTATTTTATATTTTGTACTGTATTTAAAACTCAGTAGTCAGAACTTATTATGTTAATTGCCTCTCCTGTCAGTTAATATATGTATGTATAGGTAACTTAAATGCAAATAGGGCTGTCTTGAAAACTGGGTTGCATAACCTAAATGACATGTCAACCTGTATAAAAATAAAGTTTTTACTACTACTACTACTTCATGTACAAATGGTGCACTGCACATTGCACCATACCCAAACCCTATGTACAAACATTGCACTGCAGATTGCACCATACCCAAGCCCTATGTACAGATGTTGCACTGCACATTGCATCATACCCAAGCCCTATGTACAGATGTTGCACTGTACATTGCACCATACCCAAACCTTACAACAAATGTTGCACTGTACATTGCACCACACCCAAACCCTACGCACAAAAGATGCACTGTCTCATTGCACCACACCCAAGCCCTATGTACAAATGTTGTACTGCACATTACACCATACCCAAGCCCTACAACAAATATTGCACTGCACATTACACCACACCCAAACCCTATGTATAAAAGATGCACTGTCTCATTGCACCAAACCCAAGCCCTATGTACAAATGTTGAACTGCACTTTGCATTATACCCAAGCCATATGTACAGATGTTGCACTGCACATTGCACCACGCCCAAGTCCTGTGACAAATGTTGCACTGCACATTACACCACACCCAAACCCTACGTACAAAAGATGCACTGTCTCATTGTACCATACCCAAGCCCTATGTACAAAGATTGTACTTCACGTTGCACTCTATCCAAGCCTCATGTTCAAAGGTTGCACTGCTCATGGCGCTATACCCTATTCAGTGTGCTTAAAAGAAGGGTCCAATCATGTTGGTCTGGATCACAGAAATGGGGAAGACAAGAGACAAAAATGTGAGGCTGTGGAGGGGAACCAAAGAAAATAATAAAAATGTAAGAAGAGTATAGTAAGAAGGATATCGAGGCTATCCACTGCCTTTCCCACAATGCTTTGCAGCACAAGCACACCGGCATGCAATGTCCCAGCATGCTACAGAAATCAAGGGTCATCTCTCCCCTTTTTGGTTTTCCATGCCTTCTGTTGGTGTCCTATAAGTTGTTTATTTCTGATTAGGTGGTGAGACCCTAAGAAGTAGAGTGAGTAAGTAGATGTTTAGACCATTCTGCTACAGGGTCCTCTGACGCAGTCCCCTTTAAACATAGAGTCCTTTGAGGCTTATGTGTCCTTATTTTCCCTCCTTAGTCCCTGCCAAAAGTGTGACCAGGGCTGTATCTACCTTCCAAAGCTCAGGTGTCCTGTCGGGAATGTTGGTGTGTTGTGTGGGATGGACAACTCCTCCCTGAAGTTCAGCCTCACAACCTCCACAGTGCTGCTTGCCTTCAACCTTCTTAGATGCAATGCTTTCATTTCCTTTTGGTTTCCCTTTGAAGGAACATCACTCCAAAATGTACTTTTCTCAGTTTTCCAGTGCAGAAGTACAGGTTTCTGATTTTATTTGCTAGGGGTTGCCCCACGCAGAGATGTTCTTCATGTTCTTCATGTACCTTTGTGACTTGCACTTACTCTTTTAGGCAGAGCTGGGAATTTCCTCTTTCCGGGGTCTCTGTTAACCAAAAGCAGGAGGTGAAGACTTAACATGTTCTTTCCATACTCCTTACATGCAAGGAAGAGAATTACCACTTATGGAGCTGCAGACCAGTCTTCTTCCTCATGTGCTCGAGACTAAAAGCTGCCAATCAGAGCAGCTTGCTGTTATGATTTTGACTCTGAACATGAGTCGAGCCAGCTTTAAATATCCACAACACCAGCATGGTAGATTTGCAAAAAGAGACCATGCATCCAAGATTGACTGCACAACTGTAGGTACTTTTCCCTCAAACCACAAGACAGAAAGCCAGTGCCCAAAATCCTGTCACTGTTTAAAGTGCAGCTGGTGTACGTATGATGTGTATAAGTGTAAAAAAAGTTAAGGACACAGCGTAGCCTAGAAACCAGCCATTTTGCAGACAGTTAAGTTATCGCAGTGCTTTGTCCTACCTAGGACTTCATTATGGGGTGGTGATTAAGGCACTACACCTAAGAAATAATGGCGGAATTGCTGCCCATTTCCTGGGAATTATTGACCATCTGAGTGGCAGGGTAGCACAAGTCTCTGCCAAGAGCCATACCCCAAATCTGGTAATTAATTCCCAGGAAATTACAGGCTCTGAGGTCGTTATTGTGATCATAAGTCTAACTGCACTATTAAGGGGGGGAATTGTTTTTCATTTATTTATTTTTTTGTAAAAAAAAATGTACAAACCTCTCTGAGCTATACCTGGCATTTTTAAAGAATTAACACCTGGTACAGCAGACAATTAGAATGTGTGTGTTTGCCTCATGAATAATTAATGAGACTTGTTATCACCTTTTATAGTGCTGCTTAAATGGGATCATGTTACTGATTTCATAAGGCAGCCCACTGCCATGCAATTAAGGCACCACTTACATAAGGAGATGTGCACACAGTGGGTGTATATTTTTAAGCCCACAGTGAACTGTATCACTGCATGGTAAAATAATGAAGTGACTAAGTGCTAATCCGTAGTGGGATTCCGAACTCTAATTTGTAAACAGTCACAGAGGATGCTGGAACTTGTCCACTGAACTCCAACGGGTGGCACCGGCTTCAATTCTGCTTAGCTCTTTTGCTGTGTTTGGTCTTTAAATAGCCCCATTAAACATACCTGAGCCACACTAGACATCAGCAATCCTGGGGTAGGAGGGGATAGCTCTTTCTTCTTGGAAATCTGGGAGATTCCAGCCATGGCCCAAGTTTTTAATCAGATTGTCAGACTTGAATTTTTTATTGAAACGTATTTGTCTTATTTTATTTATTTATTTCAGTGTTTGGAATTAACCTTCGAGCAGTTTGCTCTTTTTCAAAGGTTCCACGTCAGGACAGGCAGACAGCACATCACATATTTTGTTCCATAATACAGAGGCACAGTGGAAAACATATCAACAAGCTAAAGGTTACCATTTCAGTGAAACCAGATTCAGGGGAAACAAAAATTGCAGGAACAGGCACAACCTGAGTAACAGAGAAAGTGTAGTGTGCAAAAGATAGCAAAAAAAAAAAAAATAGTAAAGGTGAAGCAGCCAAGAGGAAGGTATTGTCTAAGGTAGCGAGGATGGAGATGGTGGGCAGTGGGGAGCAGGGAAGGAGATGGTGGGCAGTGGGGAGCAGGGAAGGAGATGGTGGGCAGTGGGGAGCAGGGAAGGAGATGGTGGGCAGTGGGGAGCAGGGAAGGAGATGGTGGGCAGTGGGGAGCAGGGAAGGAGATGGTGGGCAGTGGGGAGCAGGGAAGGAGATGGTGGGAGGAAAGGAAGAAGGGGATTTGAATAGAAAGTGCAGGTAGAAGTAGGGAGGGTGCTGGACCTGGATAGGGCCAGATGGGGGGGGGGAGGATATGTAGTTAGGGATGGGAGGAAGGTGATTACTGGATAGGCAAGAGGAGAGTGAAGGCAGGACTGTGAATCTGATGGAGGGGTGTAGTAACCCAAACAGTAAGGAGGGTTAGGGTGTGGGACTACCCAGTGGGGGGAGGGAGGAAGTGCAAGAACCAGGGGTCAAGTGCCGATGCCAGGGGGAGGTAGAGAGCAGAATCCTTCTTTGTCAGAGTACATATAGAAACGTGAGAGGCTGAACTTGGGAGATGCTTGCATTCAGTGGTCAAGCCGCTAGCCTGCACGCACAGGGACCTGGTCCAGGGAGGTGCAACTTCAATTCAGTTTTAAAGGATGGGAGACTGTTGTTGTTTAGAAACTGAGTAGGGATCTCATTAAGCCAAAGAGGTGCCATGTAAGCGAAGGACCATTGCCCAAGAGTGCTCTTCCTAAAAGGGACAGCCAGTGAGCCTTTCACCATACCCCTGGTCTGGTAGCTTGAGTGACTAGCTTTTATTAAATTCTTAATGCAGGATGGAGCCTACCCCAGTAGTGTTTTCTTACCCAGGAGGCATGTCTGATACTTTATCCTGTTATTTAGATTAAGCCAGCCCGTTTGCTCATAGAGTAGGCAGGAGTGAGTATGTTTGTCTGCTCCTAGTGTTAATCTACATGCCTTATTGAATGAAGTTGTTATCTGCTTGAGAGCAGTGTCCAATGCCACACCATAAACCACCAATCCATACTCTACGATTGAAAGGATGGAGCTAGCAACTGATAGATGTAGGGCAGCGGGTGTGAGATACTGTTTATGCCTATATAGTACTCCTAGTTTGATATTCACTGCTTTTACAATCTGATCAATGTGCTTAGTGAACGAGACAGTGTCGTTAATAGTAACCCCAAGGTACTTTGAAGGTATGTACCTGCTCAAGGGGTTTGGTCTTGTTGTTGACAATAGAAAGGACTGGGTATGCCTTCTTAAGACGATGACTTGAAATCAGCATTGTTTTGTTTACTGTGTTACTGTTACTGTGTTACTGTTATTGTTATTGTTATACTGTGTTATTGTTACTGTGCCCTGTTGAAACTGAACACATGGGGCATACCTGGGCAGGACAGATATCTGTTGTGACATTAGTGGATACTCACCAAGGTATCTCACATCTATAAAGAGAAAGGCAGTTTGGTCAGGGCACCCCCGAGAACTACTGCTAACCGTACAACAGGGGCTTCCCAAGCCCTGATGTCATCTCTGAATACTGCTGTCTGAAGTGACTATTAAAACCGTAAGGTGTAATTTGATTCATCCGTACTGAGTTATTATCACTAACCCTGCAATCTGTAGATAAATAAAAAAATGTGCAGGTCTGAAGATTAAAAAGACACTAAAAATAGCTTAATTTGAATAGAGTCCATGCTTCGTGTGGCACATTAAATTCAATCTCTAGAACAAAAACAGTGAAATTGGATTTTACAATTCAAACTTTTTATTTGTTTTCCCCAGTGGCAAAAGAATGACAATAAAAGTCCTTTTTAATTATCTGTCTCAGTTTGATCCTGAATGTTCCTTTTGAAGAATGAGGTGGTTTGATTCATGGCAACTCTGCTTGAAGCTGAGAAAAATGGTTAAGAAGGCAGTTCTTGTACACAGCACGCATGAAGGCCTTATCTTTTTAAGAACACAAGAGGTCTTCTTTAAAAGAATATGAGACACTTATTCAAATTTCAGTTTAATATGGGCAGTATATAATGCCATAATTGAATCCACCTGTTTACAGATACTCAATTATGCGTTTTACTGCTTTGCATGAAGTAATCATCTTCAGCAACACATTATTAGGAAAACATATTTATCCAGGCTGTCAGGAGGTTTAGCAATAAGCATTTTGAAAATGCTGAGCAGTCCTGTACTGCTGCCTAAAAAATACTTTGCTGATAGAATGAGCACACTGGTTGATGACAAATAGATATTATTGTCTCCCATTTCACAGTACACCTCCCACCGACATATATATTTAATGATATTTGTGGAGTCTCATGTAACAGGCTAGGACTTTAGTAAGTCTTCAGTATCTGTGCAAGCTATATATTTTCAATTATTTAGGTTTTCTTTGTAAGGATTATCATAAATTTCCTCTAGTAAGAAGAACTCTTCAGCAAGTCATCTTAAGATTTCAGAAGTACTCCCTGCTAATCCCGTAATTACATGACCATAAAGTCTTTTAAGAATCTTAATCTGAAATTAAGCCCCCCCCCACCTTGACATAATAAATGTATAATTGGACATGCCTGCCAAGTGAAACTATAGAACTCTTGTCTGATATTGCTGGTATTGTATGTGCAATATCCCACTGTCTGTGTTTTATGAATGGGGAGTAATATTATACCAATGCATCGGTCCTTCCAAGAGTCATGTGCGAGGGCTGACAGACAAGTCAGGACATTGCATAATATCAATGGAGCTTTGTCACGTCCTCTGTCTTGTATTACAAATTGATGTATACTTTTGCACACAATTTCATGTATTCAGCATTTTCTGCTCCCTCTTGCCCTGGGCCACACTTGGAAACGAGCTTCACCTCAATGTGCCAGTCTTGGTCAGCCAAATTTGAAATAAACAAATAATATGAGGTTAGATTGACACAGGAAGCTGCAATAAAGGTGAGGTAACAGAGTTTGTGAAAACTGGGGTCTTCATCTGGGGAGTCTTGTTCCTCTTCAATGGCCAGCAAGCTGAACTAACCACAAAGAGGTTCAAAGCACATGCTAACAAAATTCAAAATGTACTGTTTGGACACTGAGTCTGATCTTTTGTGTGAGATGTACCACCAAGGAAGTCAACATATACTGGCATTAGGTTTCCAGTGTTAACCATTCTCCCGGTACCCTCACGTCACCAGATCCATTGTGCCTCATTCATATTTGAATACTGGTTTGGGTCGCTTCCCTCTTACCTCTTGTCACTCCTCTCCCTCATCCTCTCCGCCTCCTGCTCCCTCCGATCTGGGGATCCTTAATCCTTCGCCTTTCCTCATCCCCACTCCTCTGCTGGGCAATCAGCTATTTCCTATTGTGTCCCGTCACTTTGGAACCAACTACCCTCTTCCCTCCACTTCACTTCCTCCCCCGGCTCCCTCAGGTATCAGCTAAAACTTTCCCCCACCCGTTTTCCCTCTACTTAACTGTTCCCCTTGTATTTACATTTTACCTAGGTGTGCAGGTGACTGAAATGTCTCATTTTGTTGCTTCTATCTTGACTGCTCAATTTGCATTTACTCCTGTAATTAAGTCATGTTCTCTGACTGCCCTTCATTGTAACTGTGAATTGTTTCTGTTCTATGTGTTTTGTATCCCTGGCCTACTCCCTTCCCCTGGACTGCACGTGGAAATTAACCTCGGCTCAGTGTGTATTTCCCGGTCACCAATTTTCAAATAAATACATACATACATGCATACAGAAATAAATAAGGTTTCTTTACAGTGCTAAATGCACAGCGTGAATTGCCATTGATGGGAATGTTACAGTGCCAAAAGCTAAACCCAATTAAATTACAAGGTCTTTTTCTAATGACGCACCTTCAGTTTGGAACCAACTGCATACCAACCTAAAATTTGCATGGTTTCTACCTGTTTAAAAAAAATTGCTATCCTGTTCACAAAACAAGTCTCATAATAGGTGTTATTAACCATTTTTATCCTATGATTATATTTATGTATAAATGTTGCTAATGTTATTTATAAAAATCCTTTATCCTCATTGGTTGATACATGCCACATGACCATGGGGTTATTCTCTTGCAATCACATACCTCACCTAAACTACACATTATTTTAACAAATAAAAGCCCATTTTATGACTGGGATAACACACTCTAGGATGTGCAAATATGAGGGAATAATACACTTCTCGGGTGTTCGTGTCACTTGGCTACACCTCATGTCTAACAACCATTCAAAGCGTGCATTATTGCCATATA
Source organism: Neoceratodus forsteri (assembly GCA_016271365.2). NCBI lineage: Eukaryota > Metazoa > Chordata > Ceratodontiformes > Ceratodontidae > Neoceratodus > Neoceratodus forsteri. The sequence continues at coordinate 1,060,635,900 of CM028135.1, forward strand.
ATCACACAAACTGTCATGTGTTATCGCTTACAGGTTTACGATATGTCTTGTAACTCTTTCCTCTCTAAATGATGAACTTTAAAATTAAGTGTCCCTCCAGTGCTGAAAAGGCAATCATTCATTAGTCAAACGGGACCCATTTCCCTGGAACAGCAGTGATCACATAGAGAATAATGGACGGGTAGCTAGTTATAATGAGGATTTCATACACCTCCGAGGGGTGGGATGCAATATATAAACCCTGAGAGCGAAGCTCGAGGGATTTATGAAGGCATCCCACCCAGAGGGGGTGTATAAAATCTGAGTTTTAACTAGCTACCCATCTTTTATTTTGTATAATTGCTGGGGGTCATTTTCTTGCCACAGCAATTATACAAAATAACTAGATTTCTGTATGGAGTCAAGCCATGGACCGTTGGGGTTTTAACGCGGTCCATAGCGGCTGGCTGGTAAATGGAAAGAGGTTTATTTTTTTCTAACTTGCGGACAGTTAGTTAATTGTTTTTATGTGCCCAGTTGTATTTTAAGGTGATAAAAGAACTTACCACCGACTTCTGTTGGGACGTTTTCAGTGCTGAAGAGCGGGGTCAGACAGCGCCGACAGCAGGAAGTTTGCGGCATGCGCTAAAGTAGGGAAACCGGGCGCGTGAATGTCGTTATAACCAGCAGGGTTATAACGCTGGAATTATAACCCGGTTTCCTATGGAAAAATGGGAGCCAGTTATTATGGTTTTTTTATTGATAGAATAATACAATGTTTGCAGCAGACAAAGCTTAAGGGACACCTGCTCAACAGGAGCATATGTCTTTGCCACAGTACCTGACCACGTACAGCCACCCTGGTAGCTCAATAGACCCTGCCAACCTCGCCATCCTGGCAGCATAACGGTCCTCCCCTTAAAGATGGGGTGCACTTATGTCCCAACTTATCCCCCTTCCAATTTGCCCACACAGAAGCTAACCCTAGGTCTTTAGCTACTGCTCGCCATTCCAGAGCACTTTTAATCTAATCACTAACTTGTGATGTATAATGGTCTTATTATGTGTAACCTCTATGTCCTTACAGCCTGCATGTCTTCCACTACCTGCTGCCCGTAAACATATGTATTCTTACTGTTAAAAACTTTTCAATCTCCTGACTGTACTGATCTGTTACCTGTAAGTTGTTGTTTCACCCGGGTCGCCCCTGAAAAAGGGACCTCCGGGGCCCAACGGGCCTACCCGGTCATCAAAATTCAATAAATAAATAAATAATGTTGTGTAATTGTATTCGTTTTATATATTTTCTACTGACAGAAATATATTTATACAACAGTTGTAGGTCTGGATTAACCAGGATAAAACTACTACCTATGACCTGCTTGCAGGATAGTACTACCATCTTACAAAGCTGAATATGTCACAGTGGAATTCTGAGCCAATCAGAGAGTAAATTTAACAATGTTGATAACATCATAATGCCGTTGTGCAGCACTAAAGCCAGCAAATGTGAGATGCTTAACTTAGTTACTTTTTAGTTTGCATCTGTATTACATACAAACATATTAAGAAGTTAGCAGAAGAAGGCCATTTGGTCTATTAAATTTGCTCTTATTGCAGGGTCCACAGCTTGAGCTAATGTCCTGGCCCTCCCTCCCCACTCCTCCCATCCTCCCTAGTCATGATCTTTACTTCCCCCCATGCCTATACCAGCCTCTCTTAAAGCTGCCCACTGTCTTCAATGAGACGTCCACTCCCAGCAGTGCATTCCAAGTGTCCACCACCCTCTCTGTGAAGAAGTGCTTCCTGATCTCCCTCCTAAACCTTCTACCCTCCAGTTTAAGACAGTTTCCCCTTGTGTTATGGTTGCCACTCAGCTTAAAGAGACTCTCCTTATCAACCTTATTTATCCCTTTCAAGTAAGTATTGAGTGTATTGATTTGTACTGAATGGATTATATGATGTGCACTGTAATGTGCTGATTTGTACTGTAGTGATAATATGATGTACAGTACACTGTATTGATTATATTGATTTGCACTGTATTGATTATATGATGTGCACTGTATTGTACTGATTTGTATTGTATTGATTATATTGATGTGCACTGTATCGTACTTATTTGTACTATATTGATTATATGATATGCACTGTATTGTACTGATTTGTACCGTATTGATTATATGATGTGCACTGTATTGCACTGATTTGTACTGTATTGATTATATGATGTGCACTGTATTGTACTGTATTGATTATATTGATGTGCACTGTAGTGTACTTATTTGTACTGTAGTGATTATAAGATGTGCACTGTATTGTACTGTATAGATTATATTGATGTGCACTGTATTTATTATATTGATGTGCACTGTATTGATTATATGATGTGCACTGTATTGTACTGATTTGTACTGTATTGATTATATGATGTGCACTGTATTGTACTGATTTGTACTGTATTGATTCTATGATGTACACTGTATTGTACTGATTTGTACAATATTGATTATATTGATGTGCACTGTATTGTACTTATGTGTACTGTATTGATTATATTGATGTGCACTGTTTTGATTATATGATGTTCACTGTATTGTACTTATTATTTATTTATTTATTTATTCAATTTTGGTAACTGGGAAAGCCTGCTGAGCCCCGAAGGTCCCTTTTTCAAGGGCAACCCAGAGTTAGTTACACAGTAGGACATTTCATATACAGAAACGGTACAGAGCAAGCATTTGACCATATCAGGTTACAATCTGGTCATCACAGTGCAGAGTTCAGAGGTCAGATCTTAGTATATAGTGTGGGTTAGGCATTCACACATTAGAAATAAGAGTAAATTAGTATGGGGAATGGACATTAGTAGACAATCAGGGCAACGAACAGTGTGACTCCACCTGGCAGAGGACTGAACTGGCCTGTGCCAGCGCAGGTTTGTGAACTAGTCTCTCCTACACAGTGTTCTTACACATGTACAGGTGCTATTTCTTAAGTGATGTGCCCGCAACCCAGACTGGAAGATTCCCAAGGAGGTCGCGTCCTGCAATTGTTGTGGGAGCTTATTCCATAGCGCTGGGGCTGCATGGGTGAAGGATTTATCACCCGCTGTAGTGCGAGCCCTGGGTATTTCAGGGAGATGTCTCCCAGTGGTTCGAAGCTGTTTTCCCATACTCTTAGGTACCAGCAGCCCAGTTAGACTGTCAGGGGGGTTGTTGAGCAACTTATATGTAGAGCATAACAATGGGTACTGGAGTCAATTTGTAAGAGATGGCCATTTAAGGGAAGCCAGTGCCTCACAGTGGTGTCTCCTTTCGTGAGACAAAATGGTGAAGCGGTCCACCTTGTTGTATAGTACCTGCATTCTGGCGTGCTCCTGTTTTCCCAGGCCTTGCATGACAGAGGCGGCATAGGTCAAGGTTGGTACCAGGATGCTGTTGGCTATTGTGATCCTGATCTCAGGGACTAGCTGAGCATCAAGGTGGTAGAGCATGTCCTGTATTGATTATATGATGTGCACTGTATTGTACTGATTTGTACTGTATTGTACTGATTTGTACTGTATTGATTATATTGATGTGCACTTTATTGTACTGTACTGTACTGATTATACTCGTGCACTGCACCGCAATGATTTGTACTGTAGTGATTATACTGATGTGCACTGTATTGTACTGATTAGTACTGTATTGATTATATTTATGTACACTGTATCGATTATATGATGTGCACTGTGTTGTACTGATTTGTACTGTATTGATTATATTGATGTGTACTTTATTGTACTGTATTGATTAAATTGATGTGCACTGTAACGATTTCTACTGTATTGGTTATACTTATATGGACTGTGATGTACTGTATTGATTATATTGATATGCACTGTACTGCACTGATTTGTACTGTATTGATTATAGTTGTAGTTGTCTAAAGGTTTCCTACCTTGAGGCGTGGCAAGGTACCATTGAGGTACCACTGAGGCAGTTTGTATTGACTGTAATGTGATTCTGCCTCATTCTGTCTCAGTATACCCTGGTATACCTCAGTACTTAGAACCATTTCTGTTACTATCACTGTATAATGATGTGCCCGATATTGCACTTATTTGTACTGTATTGATTATATGAAGTGCAATGTATTGTTCTGATTTGTACTGTATTGATTATATGAGGTGCACTGTATTGAACGATTTGTACTGTATTGATTATATTATGTGCACTGTATTATACTGATTTGTATTGTATTGATTATATGATGTGCACTGTATTGTACTGTATTGATTATATTGATGTGCACTGTAGTGTACTTATTTGTACTGCAGTGATTATAAGATGTGCACTGTATTGTACTGTATAGATTTTATTGATGTGCACTGTATTTATTATATTGATGTGCACTGTATTGATTATATGATGTACACTGTATTGTACTTATTTTTACTGTATTGATTATATGATGTGCACTGTATTGATCTGATTTGTACTGAATTAATTATATGATGTGCACTGTATTGATTATATTGATGTATACTGTATTGATTATATTGATGTGCACTGTACTGATTATATGACGTTCACTGTATTGTACTTATTTGTACTGTATTGATTATATTGACGTGCACTGTATTGATTATATGATGTGGACTGTATTGTACTTATTTGTACTGTGTTGATTATACAATGTGCACTGTATTGTACATATTTGTACTGTATTGATTATATTGATGTGCACTGTATTGATTATATGATGTACACTGTATTCTACTTATTTGTACTGTATTGATTATATGATGTGCACTGTACTGTACTGATTTGTACTGAATTAATTATATGATGTGCACTGTATTGATTATATTGATGTGTACTGTATTGATTATATTGATGTGCACTGTATTGATTATTTGTACTGTATTGATTATATTATTTGTACTGTATTGATTATATTGACGTGCACTGTATTGATTATATGATGTGGACTGTATTGTACTTATTTGTACTGTGCTGATTATATTGACATGCACTGTATTGATTATATGATGTGGACTGTATTGTACTTATTTGTACTGTATTGATTATACAATGTGCACTGTATTGTACATATTTGTACTGTACTGATTATATTGATGTGCACTGTATTGATTATATAATGTGCACTGTATTGATTATATTGATGTGCACTGTACTGATTATATGACGTTCACTGTATTGTACTTATTTGTACTGTATTGATAATATTGACGTGCACTGTATTGATTATATGATGTGGACTGTATTGTATTTATTTGTACTGTATTGATTATACGATGTACACTGTATTGTACATATTTGTGCTGTATTGATTATATTGATGTGCACTGTATTGATGATATGATGTGCACTGTATTGTACTTATTTGCACTGTAGTGATTATATGATGTGTACTGCATTGTACTGTATTGTACTGTATTGATTATGTTGATGTGCACTGTACTGACTATATGATGTGCACTGTATTGTACTTATTTGTACTGTATTGATTAAATGATGTGACTGTGTTGTACTGATTTGTACTGTATTGATTTTATGATATGCACAGTATTAATTATATTGATTTGTACTGTGTGGATTATATTGATGTGCACTGTATTGATTATATGATGTGCACTGTATTGTACTTATTTGTACTGTATTGATTATATTGATGTGCACTGTATTGATTATATGATGTGCACTGCATTGTACTGTATTGATTATATGTTGTGCACTGTATTGTACTTATTTGTACTGTATTGATTATGTTGATGTGCACTGTATTGATTATATGATGTGCACTGTATTTTAATTATGTACGGTATTAATTATATGATGTGCACTCTATTGTACTGTATTGATTATTGATGTTCACTGTATTGATTATATTGATGCACTGTATTGATTATATGATGTGCACTGTATTGTACTTATGTGTACTGTATTGATTATATTGATGTGCACTGTATTGTACTTCTTTATCCTGTACTGAGTATATGATGTGAACTGTATTGTACCGATTTGTACTGTGTTGATTATATTGATGTGCACTGCACTGTAGCGATCTGTACTGTATTGATTATACTGACGTGCACTGTATTGTACTGCATTGATTATATTGATGTGCACTGCATTGTAGTGATTTGTACTGGCTTGATTATATTGATGTGCACTGTATTGTACTGATTTGTACTATATTGATTATATTGATGTGCACTATATTGTACTTATTTGTACTATACTGATTATATGATGTTCACTGTATTGTATTGATTTGTACTGTATTGATTATATGATGTGCAATGTATTGTACTGATTTGTACTGTATTGATTATAAAAAGTGCAGTGTATTGCACTGATTTGTACTGTATTGATTATATTAAGTGCACTGTATTATACTATATTGACCATATTTATGTGCACTATATTGTACTTATTTACACTGTATTGATTATATGACATGCATTGTTTTGTACTTATTTTTACTGTAGTGATTATATGATGTATACTGTATTGATCATATTGATGTGCACTGCATTGATTATATGATGTGCACTATATTGTACTTACTTGTCCTGTATTGATTATATGATGTGCACTGTTTTATACTGATTTGTACTGTATTGATTATATTGATATGTACTGTATTGATTATGTAATGTGCACTGTATTTTATTGATTTGTACTGTATTGATTATAGTGATATGCTCTGTTTTGTGCTGTATTGATTATATTGATGTGCACTATTGATTATATGATATGCACTGTATTGTTTTGATTTGTACTGTATTGATTATAGTGACATGCTCTGTATTGCGCTGTATTGATTATATTGATGTGCACTGCAGTGTAGTGATTTATACTGAATTGATTATGCTGATGTGCACTGTATTGTACTGTATTGATTATATTGATGTGCACTGCATTGTAGCAATTTGTACTGTATTGATTATATGATGTGCACTGTATTGTACTGATTTGTACTGTAGTGATTATATGATGTGCACTGCATTGTACTGATTTGTACTGTGTCGATTATATTGAGGTACACTGTATTGTACTGTGTTGATTATATTGATGTGCACTGCATTGTACTGTAATGATTATACTGATGTGCACTATATTGTACTGTATTGATTATACTGATGTGCACTGCATTGCATCGATTTGTACTGTACTGATTATATTTATTTGTATTGTATTGTCAAGGAAATTGAAATCTGGGCAAAATAAAACAAAACATCAGTTAACTTAAATGCGTTGCATTGCATATGGGGAAAACAACCCACAATTTAAAGTACACATTAGATACCGAAGCACTAACTGCAGTAATGAAGTAGATGGATCTAGGGATAATAATTAACCACTTCCTTTCTTCTAGCGGGCATTGCAACAAATTGCCCAAACATCAAACATGAGTTTGAACTGTATTATGTGCACCTTTGTCAACAAAAGTGAATATTGTATCATCCCCCTGTACAGAACTTATGTCAGGCCCCATTTAGACTTTTGCTCCCCATTCTGGAGACACTATCTTAAATGAAACATTAACTTTGTTGAGCAAGTCCAACACAGAGTCACTAAGCTAATCCCAAAACTAAGGAACCTCCCATACAAAGATAGATGGTCAAAAACAAGATTGGTAAGTCTTGAAGAAAGAAGGAGTAGGGGAAGCCTACTGCAGCTTTTTAGGATGCTACAAAACCTGGTTCTCACATGTCAATGTGGGCTACAATTCACCTAATGTAGTGCAAACCGGAGAAGTCATAAGCTGCAATTAGCTATCCTAAGAGTACAATACACAAAAGAGAGGTAAATGTTTCTCTATAAGAGCAGCAAAGTTATGGAACTCACTTCCACAGCATGTGGTAGAAGTAGAAAACTTCAATGGCTTTAAAGATAAAGTACTGTTGATAAGCACCTAAATTAGGGAATGGGACATAACTAGTATGCCCACATAGATTTGGGAGACATTCACGATGGGTCTTGGCCTTCTTATGTCTTGCCTACCTAATAACCTAGTATTGATTATAATGATTTGTATTGCATTGGTTTGTACTGTATTGATTGCTTTGATTTGTACTGTATTGATTATATTAATGTGCACTGTATTGATTATATTGCTATGCACTGTATTGATTATATTAATGTGCACTGCATTGATTATATTGCTGTGCACTGTATTGATTATATTAACGTGCACTGCATTGATTATAGTGATGTGCACTGTATTGATTACATTGATTTGTATTGTATTGGTTTGTACTGTATTGATTGCTTTGATTTGTACTGTATTGATTATATTAATTTGTACCATATTGATTATATTGATTTGTACTGTATTGATTATATTAATGTACACTGTGTTGATTATATTGCTGTGCACTGTATTGATTATATTGATGTGCACTGTATTGATTTGATTCTCTTATGCAGTGCCATTGATCATGGGGCACAGTTTAAATTTTGTACTTTTCTCCTTATGCAGTGTTTGTATCATCTCTATTATGATACCACCTAAACATCTGTTGTACAAATCAAATATGACATGGATGAGAGTGAGATAGTAGTAACACACACACACACACACACACACACACACATATATATTATATATGTGTGTGTCTGATAGGCTTGAAAAAGATATATAAGTTTGTTTATTGTTAAAAAAAAAAGGAAAATCTGTCAGAAAACTGAGCCATGACTTATTCACAATGACATATAGCTGCTGTGCATATAGAACTGGCAGCATAGCCTAGAGGTTAGAGTAACGAGCTGTGAATAAGCTTGGTACAGCCAGCAGACAGACCTGGGTTTGAGTCCTTCAACCTCCACTTATATACTGTGTGACTTTGAACAAGTCACTTAACCTCCCCGTGCTCCTGGGTCACCCCTGAAAACAGGCACCTGTGCCTAGTGGGCCTTACCTGGTCAATGAAGAATAAAAATATATATATATGTGTGTGTGTGTATATATGTGTATAGTATAATATTTCAGGCTAAGTAACAGCATTATTTGCTGGCTCTCTGCACTGCATGTTAGGACCCCATTGAGGACCACATCATGATGAGCAATACAATCACAAAATCCACTGGTTATCAAAGTGGTAAAGAGCAGAGAAAGTGTTACTGGGTCTGTTGACCTATAAAGAGTTGAAACCTACTGGCTCATTTTCCGTTGGTTAACAGGTGCATTACGTTACTCTGTTGTGGTGTGCAGTTTCTATTGAGTTTATATTCATGTGTGGCCCACATGGGCTCACTCCTGGACTGGATCCTGACAAATAGACCAGATAGGATCAGCTCGTCAGGTATCCTACCAGACTCTATCTCTGATCACTCCTCTGTGTACTGTGTCTGGAGGGTACCACATCAAAAAATTCCCCATAAAATTATCCAGATCAGAGACTACTCCAAGTTTGATCTGTCCTCCTTTCAAAATGACATCAAGTACACAGATTGGGGGGCAGTTTTGAATGCTAAGGACCCCGCATCCGCTGTTGGTCACTTTCTTTGCTCTCTAAGGGCCTTGCAGGAGAAACATGCCCCCCTCATCAGACGGAGGGTGAGGGGAATGGCTACTAAATGGCTTCATGGTAGCCTCCTGGCACTCCTCAACACTAGAGATAAGTGCTGGGAAAAGTTCAAGGCCACAGCTGACCAAGCCATCTTTCTGAGATATAGACAACTCAGAAATGAGTGCAAAAAGAACGTTAGGATTGCCAAGAGTGAATTTTGCAAATCTGCTTTATTGAACTTGGCTAGGGATCTAGAAGGTTCTGGAGGAACATTAAACACGTTGTGAGTGGTACACAGAGCACTGAGTCCACTGACATGATAATCGATGGTTCGAGCTGTAACAACTCGGAAACCATCACCAACTCCTTCAACCATTATTTTGCGGATCTGTTGGAGTACACCTCGTCATTCCCAAATGATGATGGTGTCAGTGGCAATCAGCCCACAGCACCATCTTCACTCCACCCGCCTCTTCTGTTCAGGGCAGTGGTAGTTCAAGAGGTGCAGAAACTGCTAGTGGGACTCTCCCCCTACTCAAGTGCCGGACAAGATGGCTTAGAACCCAAGCTCCTCAGTCTTGGTACCCCCTGACTGGCACCTCTGGTGGCACACATTTTCAATCTGTCCCTGGCAACTAGAGTTATCCAAGACATATGGAAGGTTGCCAGGGTAGTCCCAATCCTTAAACATGGGAACCCTAAGCTGATAGAGAACTATCGCCCTATATCTATCCTGTCGGCAGCTAGCAAACTACTGGAGAAAGTTGTGGCAGGGCAACTCTCAGAGTACTTACAGGCACATGACATAATGACTCCTGTACAGCATGGATTCAGGAAGGGGCATGGTACCTCATCAGCCCTAGTTACTGTTACATCATGGATCAGGGAGGCCATGGACCAGGGTGAACTCTCGGGGGCCCTCTTCATTGACCTTTCGAAGGCGTTTGACCTCGTCGACCATGCCATGCTGACGACTCAGCTTAGAGCAATTGGTCTTTCCACTACTGCTCTTAACTGGTTCGACAACTACCTATATGGTAGAATGCAGTGGGTCAAATTTGGCAAAGAACTTTCGTGTCCCATCCCAGTAATGGTAGGGGTCCCCTAAGGCTCTGTCCTTGGACCAATGCTCTTCTCCATTTTTATAAATAACCTCCCCGAAACCGCAGCCCACTGTAAACCAATTCTCTATGCAGATGATCTAGTTATCCTGTCTCACTCCCATGAGGTGGTGGTCATCAATCAACAACTGAGTGAAGACCTTATAAACATTCAGGCATGGATCCTGAACCACAAGCTTGTCTTTAACCTAAAAAAACAAAACAGGCCATGCTCTTTGGGTCCCAGGCAAAGATTAAGGCCGCCCGTGTGCCGTTCTGTGTATCCGGCAAGGGAGATGTCCCGATCCCTATCACGGACAACTTCAAATACCTGGGAGTAATGCTGGACCCACAGCTCGACCTTGGCCTTCATATTCAGAGGGTATGTAAAACAGTCAACTGTAAACTGGGTCTGGCCTACAGGGCAAAAAACAACCTCACACCAGCTGCGCGTGCTGCCCTTGTGAGAGGGATGCTTCTCCCCTCTTTGTGTTATGGGCTCCTGCTGTTTGCTAGCACCACTAAGGCCCATCTCTCCAGGTGGTTGATGGCTTATAACAATATCTGTTGCTTAGCCCTATCGGCCCCTGGCTCACTCATCACTGTGAGCTCTACAACAAGCTACACTGGCTCTCGCCTACAAAGTACATTGACTTTGTCCTTGGTTGCTTCACTGGTAAGGTCCTCAACACGGGTACCCCTCCAGGGGTGGCAAGCTCGCTGGCCCAAACTTCCCCCTCGTCATATCACCTTAGGTCTCAGGGGTCTGCCACACTCAAGGTACCTGTGACTAGGACCAAGATGGTTAAAAGGGACTTTGCAGCATGTGCCCCTAAACTTTGGAATACCTTCCCAACCCAGGTCCGTGCTGCCCCCTCACAGGGCAGCCTACGCTCTTCCCTATGGAGCCATCTTAAAAGTGCATCGGCCTGCGGATGTCAAAAACCCCCATGACATATGTTTAGCCCTTGTACCCATACAAAACTGCCGGCCCTTAAAATGTAGTATTTCTGTACTGCCCCAAACTTGATGCAAGATGTGTAATCTTACCTGTAGTCTCTTGACGTGTAACCTGTTCCTAATCATGGGATGTGTAATCTTACCTTGTAGTTTCATGATGTGTAACCTGTTCCTAATTATGTGATGTATAATCTTACCTTGTAGTCTCATGATGTGTGACCTGTTCTTAATTATGTACCATGTTGTCCCAAGTGTGTAAGTATGTAATTTCCTGTACTCTCCCGGGTCGTACCTGAAAATAGGCAAATTGCTTGTCTAGTGTACTTACCTGGTTAACAAAAGCTAAATAAATAAATAAACATGTTCTTGTACTACTTGAGGAAGATCTTAGGAATGGCACTGCAGGTGTCATCATGTTTTTTTTTTTCTACAATGTGAGGAAGATCTTAAGAATGGACCTGCAGGTGTCACCATAGTGGCCAAAGATGATTGACAGCAGGGGTGTTTGAATCAAAACATGTAAGACTTGCTAACTAAAACCATAGCTGAGTTTGCACTTGCCCCTCATTCTTTACAATAAAATCAGCTCTATTTTCATTCCTGTCCTTTAAGGAAATTTACTTTCCCTTGACAGGGGGTAATAGGATTTGCACACCCCTGACCCCTAGCTGCTACTCATTGTGAGGGATGTTGTTATAAACAGAGTTTGAAAAGAGCAGGTGTCCACAATATGTAGTTAAAACCCATAATACTTGGTAAAGCAGCAGGGCAACAAAAAATATGTTTTCACAAAAAACTAGTTCAAGCTGCAATTAAAGGGACACTGTCAACCCCCCCTTAGGCCTCACCTTTTCCCAAGTTTAAAAAAAACACGTTATGCTTGCTCACATTCTGTGGAGATTGTTGATGGCTGGCAGTATAGCCTAGAGGTTAGAGGAACAAGATGTGAACAAGCTTGATACATCCAGCAGTCCAGACCTGAGTTTGATTCTTACAACCTCCGCTTGCATACTGTGTGACTCTGAGCAAGTCATTTAACTGCCCAGTGCTCCCAGGTCACTCCTGAAAACACGCACTTGTGCTTAGTGGGCCTTACCCAGTTACCAAAGACTAAAATAAAAAATAAAATAAAAATGTAGCTGGTAGTTTGATTCTGATTCCTTTTTTCTTTTAAAAAGTGAAAAACAGACTGCCCACCATACTAGTGTTACCACACTAAAAACTGTTTGTTTACATTTCATGAACAACTCCAGCTGCATCTTTCCTGGACTTGGGAACATGCCAAAGACAATATAATCACTCACGATGCACTGGGAGGAGAGGAAACTATCACATCTAAAGTGAATGCATTGTTTGGGGGTGATTGTCATGTTCAGAAAGTATGCAACATGGGTAGATCAAGGATTTGAAACAAAACAAGGCTGGGTATAATTATACCATTTGTATGCATTCCAGGTCTACTGAGAAAGGAAGCAGATAAAAAAACAGCAGCATTAATGAATTTTAGAGAAAGTAAGCAATCATACATGTGGGTTTTCAGCTTGAAATCATATTAAAAGACAATGGACCTCTGTGCGCAAGCACTGAGGCAATGGTTACCCCAAAGGGCATTGGCCAGGAAGCCAAGTTTCAAAATAATACAAAATCACACATGCCCACACAATGCAGAGCATCATGGGCTGCATATGCAAATCACCACAGAATGTTATGCTGATTCAACTTCAAGCAGAAATGCATGGTGCCGAAAGGCCTCCCACACAGCCTGCGAAGGGCACCAACAGAAGACATAGACATGCGTTTCGTCCCACCAGAACTCATCAGTATGCCCCATCTGTCCGACACCCCAGTGGAAATCATATGATGCAAAAAGGGTTGACGGTATCCCTTTAATAAAAAATGAAAGCATGCTTGCCAAATCTACTTTTCTAGATACTTCCTGTGTCCTGCACCATGATTTTTTTTTATTTTCTCAATGCTAGTCCTTCCTAGGTCTACAGTGCTATTTCTAAGCCAAATTAGGAGGCCGTCTTTTTCTCTTGAGAAAAAATTAAATGAAAACATTGATAAAATTCTCAAATTCTGGTAGAACTAGAGTGTTTTACCACCAAATAAAAATGGCAAATGCCTGGAATCTTTCACAGTGACTAAAGGTAGGGTCTAAGTATTTGCCTCATTTTATTACCCTGCTGCTTTAAAGCCTCAATACTCAATCTTCATTCATATTGCACTGCTGATCCCCTGTTCTACCCACTGATTTCAATGAAATGAGAAACCTTGTTTACAAAAACTTTTACAAACAAATAGTAGAGTCTATAGTCAGTTCTTCACTAAAGTGATGTCACTTCTGTGAATAACAGAGTGTAAATAATAATGCATGACATGGTGTGAGTCATGTTTGGATAATGTCATGCTTCAGGAGGCTGGGCACAAGGCCGAAGCTTTGTTCATTCTCCCAGTGCAGTCTCTGGCATTTAGTCCAACAGAAATCGAAATGAAAAAAAGGAAGCCGCAGTGGTGGCAGAATGAAAATTGAAAAAGTGAAGCATCCGCTGGTCCGCTGATGTGTAAGTACAGTGCAATTTGTGGTTTTAAATAGCACATGCTGTTTCTCTTTCTGTCTCGCTGGTGATGTGGGGGTTTGTCATTCGTTCATACTCCTGGTACAGTTGCTTGCGTTTACTGTTTATACTACGAGACGCAGACCATGAACTGAAAAAAGTGAATCCACCTGCTTGCTGATTAACAAGTGATTTGAAAAGTGCATGCATTGCTTATTGTTGCACCACCAAGAGAGCTGATCAAAGTGACAGCTTTAGCTTTCTTTTCTAATTTGAGAAACAAAAAGGCACAAATCTGAACAAGATATTTTGCATTTTTTGGGGGGCACAGTGCGACATGCTGGTAAGGATGTTTTCAATTTAACATATTAGGGTGTAGTAATCTATGCCACAGTATTTTAAAAAGTGAGAAGGTCATCTGGCTGCCAGACCTTCATACAGTGATTTTATGCTCAGATAATATCACTGGTGAAGGTAGCCACTGACCAGTCAGAGCACAGGGATTTTTATTGCCATTGTATAATGATGATTGACAGCCGCCATTCCTAAAACCACCTCCCTGTAAACACAAACAGGCACACACACACAACATAACATACCAAAAGTGAATGAAAGAAAGACATTCCTGAAAGAGCAGCAATACAAAAATGCACAGTAGAGCAAAGAAACTCAAGAAATATAACCTACCAGTGCCTAAAACATTGCCATTCTATCATAAAAACACATTTTTAAACAAGCAGTTCTGAAGCAAATCAAACACTTCAAGCTAGGGCTAGGGAAACTAACTTGTGCATTTTTGTAAATATTGTTTTGGGAAAATACCAAACTTGCATGAAGATCAATTTTTGCAGAAACTCAATGCACAAAAATGACCACTTAACACAAAAACTGCTATTTCTCTCTCACACACACACACACACACACACATACACACACACACACACACACACACACACACACACACACACACACAGACACACAGACACAGACAAGCAATAGCACAAAAATGGTCAGCACCTTGCAACGTTCATGAAAACAATAATAGCCTGAAAATGAGATTTCACACAGTTTTTGCACGTGAAAAAAAACCACAGTTGCCTTGCTCTACTTAAAACACAAACCCTGTTAATAAAAACACTGTAACATACCAGATACAGAGCAGTTGCTGAAACAAGATACACACTGCAGTTTTCGAGGAAACAGTTACTTTATGTTAACAAACAAAAAGTAAAACTAACTTACATTGCAGATTTACTGCTCCCTGCCTCTTTTGCCAGCATGTCAGCATGGAAATCTTGGACCATAACTAGCAATAAACATTGAATTAACTGTACCTAATGGCGTAAGCAAAACATGGAATGGACTTTGATGAACAGCTTAATCTCTGCTACATTACACTAATCTCCTGCACTCAGTATATCAAATGTATTTTCTCCTAACAATCTAATTCTACTCAAAAAGCCTAGGTGCCTGTGTTCAGAAGAAGGGCTAGGGGAAATCTCCGGATCTCATGTCCTCAGAATTTTCATGAAATACCTTCTTCGGCAGAATCCTGAATATTCTGTGAAGTATTCTTTTATTTTTTTAACTGGAAAATTATCATGACTTTGAAATTCTCTAGCACCTCCTCAGGAAAAAAGTGTGCACTTTATATAAATTCTGTGGTTTATATAAAATATGTGCTAAAATGGCAGAAAAAAATGACTGTCAAGCCACTTGAATCCTCAGAAAATAATTCTGCAATTTATATTGGAAAAAAATATTGTGCAGTTACATTGATTTTCATTTTATAAATCCCAGTGTCTTTTTTCATTGGCAATATTTCAGAGAAGTTTTATAAAAATTCTGCAAATTTATCAAAGGATGGGAAATTCCGCCAAACTTCTGCTGGCTGATTTACATTTTGCACCACCTTACTCAGAACTTGGTGGACATTTCATCTCATGAATGGGTGCCAGAGAATAAAAAACACTACACAGTTTGCTTAGTGCCTATTGTAGTGTGGAAATTCGCAGAGTAAAAATTTGTGCAATTTTGCTATGTGAATTGCCACATGACGAACGCGCTATGCACCTTGCAGTGAATTTTACTAAACAAACAGACACACTTTGCATCAAATGTTTGCCACACAGTAAAATTTGCTGTAAGTGCAGTGAACTGCATAGTATACACCATGCAAATGATACTTGTAGTGCGTAGTGGCTGAATTTACCACGATTCTCGGACGCATTTTAAATTAGCAAGTGGGCTGCTCATGATCCTGGGTGGCATAAGCCATTGAGGCCTTATTCTGTTCCAAGTTTCATTCTAAGAAATTACCACTTTGTTCTTCGCAGGAACCCATGCATTATTCTCTGTATTGTACTTGTTAAAGGATAACTCTGATAAAGGAGAGGAGGAAAAGCTCCAAAATGTACAGGAAAAAAAAAAGAAATTGTGAAATCTCACCCATACCTCTTAATAGAATGAGTTGTCCTTGTTAACCAAAGCAGTTGAAGTCTATTTTAGATCTATATACAGTGTGTACACCTCACAACAGAGACACGAGTAGACTTTCTACTACAAGGTCTTTAAGAATTGTTAAAGACAGAGTTAAGGTACAGTAAGATCTGTTATGCTCTGTCCCCTTTCTTGTTTGTTTTATACCTCACTAAACAGTACTACAAACAGCAAGTGTAATGCACTAGAGGAAACTGGAAGCCCCACAAGCTTCCACCACATACACTCATAAGTTGATTGTGGGCACGGAGAGTTTCTAAATCTGCCTGCTGTTCCTTATTACCTAAGCAAAATGCAGGCATGGTTAACCCTTCATTTTCCACTACAAACCCTAGCCGTTGGTAAAGAAAGTGGTTTCTCTAAAGTCTTGTGGCTTATATGTTTCCAGCTGTGAAACTCAAAACAGTATTTCATTCATGTAGCTGGAAGGGAAAATAATTAAGTTTTTATATAGCATGTTTCAGTCACACAGCATCTCAAAGTGCTTTATATTTCACAAACACACATAGCTGCCATTATTTATATATTTGTTGATCAAGTTAGCCATTATTTACTTATTTATTTATCAAATGGTGACCAGGACAGGTACACAGAGCCAAGTCTTGTTTCAAGGTGTGCCCTTGGGGAAGGAGTGTATGGGGAAGACAAGGTACTGAAGTTCAGAATACACAGATGCAGTGGCAAAAAGAAAGCATTAATATGCTCAAAAATACAGGTAAGTAAATAGTCACAGTCTGAAGAGCCAGTGGTGCCAAAGGACTACATAGTGCAGAATAGCAGGCGAATAATAAAACAGAGCACAACATATGATATACTACAAAGATGAAAGGCCAGGCGACAAAGGGGGAAGGCAGTTGGGGAAAAGGGGTGAACTAGTGTAGGAAGACTAGAGGGAGGATGCCTGGGGAGGCAAGAGCAAGCACTGGGCTGCTTTACGGTGAGAGGGGGAAGCCATTAAAAGGGGGAGCAGAAGAGACAGGCCAGGAAAATGAGGAAAAGAAATCTTATGGGTGTGGGAGGCAGTGGAGTAACTTTGGTGTATATTTGGAAGGGGGGCACAACCATAAGTATGTTATTCAAGACTGCAATTATGAAATGTTGGGGGGAGGACCTGTCCCCCCTGCCCCCCTATAATTATGCCACTTGTGGGAGGGGAAGAGGAGGGGGCTGGCAGCGATTTCGTGGAGGCAGGGAAAGAGGTGGGGCAGGAAACAGCAGGAGGTTAGGTACAGGTGCAGGAAGGAGAGAAATCGTCCCAAAGGAACTGCTTAAAAGATTGGTAGGAGGGTGAGAGGCAGAGGTGAGTAGGAAGGTTATTCCAGAGTGTTGGGAAACTGACATACATAGCAGTTTGACCAATGTAGGTTCTGCAACATGGTATGTGAAGGGTGCAGGAGTTAACGGACCTGAGCGAGTAGGAAGAAGTGATAGATGAGGAGAGTAGGGTTGAGAAGTAGGGGGAATGGTAGAATACCAGTACGTGGGGAGGAATGAGAGACAGTGGGCAAGCCATCAGGCTACAAGGAGGTTAAGTAAGACTGGGGAGGTGAATGAAAGCACAAGAATGTTTTCCACAGAAAGAGAGAGATGACTTGGTCAAGATCACAGAATAAATAAGTAAGTAAGTAAGTAATAAGCCATGACAAGGTGTGTATTATAGGATTTTAATGTATACCCCAGGGGTGTAGTAAGGCATGAGGCCAAATGCCAAGCATCCTTACACCCCTGGGAGGTGCATTTAAATCCTATGATGCACACCCTAGAGGGGCTTATTACACTTATAAAATGACTCTAAGTAGGTTTCTCAGAGGAGGAAAATGAGATTCGGCACTTGACCATGCATTTGTAGAGATTTAAGGCACAGTCATGTGGTGTCTCTCGGCCAGTGAAATTTCTAGTTTTTTTCTTACCATTTTACAAGTGATGTGAATCGAATGCAAACCTGAGTCTCAAGTTCACAGCTCTGTGAAAGCAAGAAAAATGCACTGCTGGATCCCTGAAGGTGCATCTGATCTACCAGTCATAGAACCCACAGAGAAATAAACGAAAGCAGTGCACACATCATCTGAGACTGAATTAAGGTGATTTATTTAATAAAAAGGATTCCAGCCATGGAAGTGGTGGCAAAACCCCCCATTTCCAAGGCTGGCATCCTTGCTATTGAATTAAATAAATCGCTATAGTTTCACTAACAGATGGTGTATGCACCTATTTTTGGATTTCTCTGCAATCTAACCTCTAGGCTACAGCTAGGGTAAAACTGTAGAGCTTCACAAACCCACAAGCACATAATTCTGACCCACATCTGTAAACAAAGTGATTTTTTTTCCAGTTTCCAGAAAATAAATTCCAGCTGGCATCTGCAGGACATTGAATCTCACAACATTACTAACAATATGAATTTCAGGACATAAAATTCTTTATAACTATAGATATTTACATTTATTTATTTGAATGTTGATAATTGGGTAGGCCCACTGAGACAGGCATGTCCCTTTTTCAGGGGCAACCCGGGGAATAGAGACAATTCCATGAGCCAGTGCACTATACAATTGGGTGCAAGAGGCAAAACATAAGGAGTAACAGTACAATCTGAGGAAAGAGACAATATGTAAACACGAAGGTATGCTATGAGCAGTAAGTCTGTTTCCTCTGTAGCAGGACAATGATTCCATTCTGGTCCTGAGAAGTCCTATGTCAGTAATCCTTAGATCAGGAATAGAACCATGGTACATGGTGCAGGTGAGCGTGTCCAGTAGTAGTTACAACATAATACACTTACATAATACACTATATTACAGATGTACAAAATACATGTGTGGGGAAAGGTGAGAGCAGGAGAGGGAAGGGGTTTAGGAGAAGATTGGAAAGCCAGAGAGGGTGGATGAGTGGAGGAGGGTGTACAGGGGGTAAGAGGAGGGGATTAGGTGCAATTACATGGATTTTAACAGGATCTGTCATAATCTTCTGCTTGTTGCATGAGAATCTATTCTGTGGCAACAGGTTGGGATGTCATTAGCAGTGGATTATGACTTCACAGCAGGAATATTAGCCATGTGGATATATGAAGTCTAAGGGGAAAGATTCTGTTTCAATGAGTTTACGTTCAGTAATAAACATAATATATAAGGTCCTGAAGCTCACGTGTTGTGGGAGTTTTATGCGACTGCTCTGATGATGCCAACTGGAAATGATTTCGCTGCAAACTGAAAAATCTCATTAAGATTCTTGACTTCCTGTGGGGAGATGATCCAACTGGGCTCTTTGGTATCGTTGCTATTTGTGCTACAGAGATGCCATGATCCCCTGACATTCACAGGTTTATTCTACTTTCACTCGTGAACCCTGCTTTAGTGAAGGACTAGATTGCTGGTGTCTCGTGAGTGGCACGGTGCTCCATTTGCTTCTGTGATCCCTTTCCATCAGCTTGATTCTTCAAGTGCATTTTCCAGTTTCCAGCAAAAGATTTTAAAGTTGGCATCTAGAGAACTCCATTACTGTGACACCAGAAAGGCCACTCAAAAGTAGTGGAGTGGTTCCACAGCATAGTTTCAGAAAATGGGTACTTGCATACAGCTGGTTACAACACTCAACTAAGTGGAGGAATCCTTGACAAAGAGCCAGAGTGGCTTGAAATGTTGGAATAACAGTATGTGGGTGCATGTGTGGGGTTGCCTTTTAATCCATTTGGAAATTATTAAAGGACTTTGAATCTCTGGAGCAACAGCCGTGCTTTCTGTCTTCACCGAGTTATATTGTGACCAGCTAAATGTAAGTATCAGAGTTATGTTGTGACCAGCTAAATATGAGTATCAGAACTCTGTTACACCAAATTCCCTCAGAATTTGGGAATTGCAGGACCATTTTATTACTGAAGACACTTCCATTAGAAAGGGTATTTCCCCCTTTGATGACTAGACACGGGGTGTGCAGACACGAAGGTAATAGTGCTGGGTTAGGATTAGCAGCAGGAGACATGAAAAACTGCACTCCTGGTAGCTGAAGGCAGTGAACAGATTTACTGCACAGTTGGTTGTAGCTCCAAGTAGTTTTACTACTTAAATGCAAAACTCCAATGCACAGCAGTGGCTACAAACCCTCGGTGCTTTGAGAGTAACGTCTCATCCTCAGAGGCAGGGCTGCTGCGTGAGGAGGTTGCTTACCAATGACTTACTCAATTGGTAATGGCCTGACAATGGTTACCATGGTGAGGGGGGCTTACTTTGTGTATATCAAAGTCAAATAATTTGCTCTCAGTTATAATTCCCTACTTATGACATCATAACATGTTGCCACAGAGGTTATTCAGATGTCACTAACAGAGGATTATGAGTATGACTTCAGGCCAGATGTAAGTAGCAGGATAAATGGAGATCTAGGGAGAAAAGAGACCATTTTCATGCACATGTGTTCGACCATAAAGTATGGAATGCCCTAAAGCTCTTATTTTATAATATTATGAGATTTCAGTGTATTTTATTTTTGCAGAAAACTGGAAAATCTCTTTAATCTCTTTGGACTTCAAGAGGTTAATAAAGTTTGCTTCCTTCATTAATTTCATCACAATCTTACAACTTGACCATATCAATATGTAGTATGCACCTCTTTTACTGTCTCTGTGTACTTCACAGATTACAGTTTGATGGTAATTTTTAATAAGTACATTTTTTTAAAAAACTCTACCATATTGACGCATGACTTCTCTTGAAGGTTGCACGTGACTCAGTTATTCTAAGCATCATTATTTACAATTCACTATAAGCATCATCCAATAAAATGACCTGGAAATGATAAATGTAGCCGATTTGTCATCGAGAGTAATTTATCATGTGCACCGAGGAAGCTCTTGATATAATGGTAGGAAAACAGAACAAGAACATACACATCAAATGAGACTTTTTATCTCCGAAGAACAAATACGGGTAAAGCTCTAGAAATTCCTGAAGATCTCATGTCCCACTTCAAGGCTCAAGCCTTGTTATCAGCTCAAAGATACAAGCAAAGCTTTGAATTGAAAGAGATGGATGGTCTCTATTGGTTGATGTTATCCTCGTAATTGTACGGGAATAATAGAGCAGCAAGCTTAGCCACTTCTTCTGAAAACTATGCTCATCTACCAGGGTTGGAGTTACTGCTCATGTTATCTGCCTGCCAGCCTATCTATCTTTCTATCTATCTATCTGTCTGTCACTCTACAGGCAGTATTTATCTATCTACAGACAGTATTTACCTATCTATCTCTCTATCTATCTATCTATCTAGCTATCTATCTATCTAGCTACTATATATTTCTACAGACAGTATCTATCTATCTGTCTGTCTGTCTGTCCATCTACAGACAGTATCTATCTGTCGACAGACAATGTCTATCTATCTATTATTTATTAGCTTTTGGTAACCAGGTAAGTGCACTAGGCAAAGAAAACCTGCCTATTTTCAGGCACGACCCAGGAGAGTACAAATTGTATATACAACATTGACAACAGTAAGGTACACCAATGACAACAGAAGGAACAAAACAAAAAATAACTGTAGGTACAATAAGACAGCAGTAGTGATAACAACCAATTAATACAACCAGGGATAATAGTAAGAGCTAGCGCAAGTTAGAGTTGTAACCAATTAAGACATGATATGCCAATAGCATCTGAGTAGTAAGCTAGGGGAGAAAATGCGAAACAGCAATGCACAGGAATCCAACAGAGATTAGCAGGACTTTGGGTTCCCGAGAACATATGCACAGCTGGAGACCACTCAGAAGCTTATGAGTGGTTCACAGTTACCAAGAGTGTGGAGATGAGAAAACAGTGACTGCTTTAAGTGCTAGGTGAGATGAGGAGTTCGTAACATGAGGAGGGGAGTGAGTTCCAAAACCTAGGTGCAAGTTCCAAAACCTAGATGCAAAATATGAAAATGCTTGCTCACCCATTCTAGACGTGCAGGGTCGGATGGATAGCAGTGGGAAGGAGGAAGACCTGAGGGATCATGAGTATGAGACTGGGGTAAACACGTCCCCCAGGGTGGTGGGACAAGGAGCTCTGGTTAGGGAGTCAAAACACCCTAGAGCATAGGAGTGGAGGGCACTGGGAGACAGCCAGTGTAAGGCCACATAGAGTAGGCAGTGATGGGTTAGGCGAGGGGCAGATAAGGTGAATCTGCAGATATCATTATAAGAATCCCTGCATTGGCATGAGAGAGTACAAGGAGGGCACATAGGAGTTGTGAGAGTAAAACCCCTCTTGCTACTGAGACTCTAGCTGCTGGGGTGAGTGAGTGATGGACTCTGTAGGCCACGCCTATCTTGGCATTAACTGAGCAACATACCCCATTGACATATGTAGCAAAATCCAAAACCGGGTCAAGCGTAACCCCGAGGTATTTGAAGGTTAAGGCATTAGAGACAGCAGTACCATCACAGCAGCGGAATAGGAGTTTTTGGGCCTCTGAGGGCACTTTTCTTGTGGACCCAAAAAGCATGGCCTGGGTCTTAACTATGTTGAGGATTTGATGGTTAGATGACAGCCAGGATAGTAGGTACTGAAAGTTAAGAGAAAGACGTTGATTTATGTTCTCAATGACTTGGAGGAAGAGTAAAGCACTATGTCATCAGTGTACGTTAGTATGCTGCTGTGAGGGGAAGAAATAGGGATGTCATTAGAAGAAAAGAGTAGAGGCCCAAGAATAGAACCCTGTGGAATACTGCAGGTTATAGGGGCGGTGGTGGAGAGAACCTTGCAGAAACAGACAGCTTGAGAGCAATTTTTCAAGTAGCTACGAAACCAGGACAAGGCAGAGTTGGAGGCACCTAGTGCTTGCAACTTAGCCAGCAGGAGAGGGTGATGAACCATGTCAAATGCCTTACATAGGTCTATAAACACAGCACCAGTGAGTAAGCCCTTGACCATACTACATTTAACATCACTAGTAAACTTGGTCAGAGCAGTGGTAGTACTATGCCCAGCCCTAAAGCCATGTTGTACAGCAGATTGGAGGTTAAAAGTGAGAAGGTACGTGGAGACCTGGCGATGGACTATCTATCTATCTATACTACCGGTCAAAAGTTTTAGAACACCCCCATTTTTCCAGTTTTTATTGAAATTTATGCAGGTTAATGTCTCAATGTACTCTGAAATTAAAGCATAGAACAAATAAACAATTGGAGATAAAAAAGAAATCATAGAATCATTTTGTTTAACAAAATTTACTCTAAATTTTTGACTCATCAAAGTAGCCACCTTTTGCAGATATACTGTAACCGACAACACACTCGTGGCATTCTTCCTACAATGGACATCAAATATTGTTCTGAAGTTCTTCCCAACACTGTTGCAGAAGTTCCCACAAATGTGTTGCACTTGTAGGTTGCTTTGCTTTCACCCTTCTGTCCAGTTCATCCCAAACCAGCTCGATGGGGTTTAAGTCTGGAGACTGTGCTGGCCATTCCATGATTTGAAGCCTACCGTCTTGTTCTTTTCCTTGAAGGTAGTTCTGACATAGCCTGGAGGTATGTTTTGGGTCATTATCTTGTTGTAGGATGAACCCTGACCAACTAAACGTAGACCAGAGGGTATTGCATGGCGCTGCAAAATGCTGTGGTAGCCTCTTTGGTTCAGGGTGCCAGTCACCTGTGCTGTTGTCCTGTGAGCCGCCTATCATGCAAGCTGTTGACTCTCAGAAACTTGTCTTCTGATTCTGTTGTGGCTTTGGGTCTGCCAGACCTCTTCCTGTCAGAGTTTCCTCCAGTTTCCAAGTGCCTTTTGATGGTGTAGGAAACTGTACTCACTAACACCTTGGCTTTCTTTGCAATTTCTCTACAGCAGTTTTTGCTAACCTAAACTTTTTTTTAACCTCTAGCAGTTTACCGCTTACCTTTGTACCATTTCAGGTTATTCACTGGACTTGAATTGCTTAAATTTCAATAAAAACTGGAAAAATGGGGGTGTTCTAAAACTTTTGACCAGTAGTGTATCTATCTATCTATCTATCTATCTATCTATCTATCTATCTGTCTGTCTGTCTGTCTGTCTGTCTGTCTGTCTGTCTGTCTATCTATCTACAGCAGTATATATCTGTCTGTCTACAGTATCTATGTATCTGTGCATCTATCCATCCATCTATCTATCTATCTATCTATCTATCTATCTATCTATCTATCTATCTATCTATCTATCTATCTATCTATCTATCTAGCTAGCTAGCTACAGCCAGTATCTATCTATCTTTCTACAGACATTACGCATGGTGTAACAGCAGTTGTGCCAAGTAGAATGGCACATGTAACAACTAACACCAGCAGCTGCGACGTGCAATTCTACATTGTGGTCTGTGACATAGAGCAGGCCACTTGCTCCGAACAACTGTTACGCCAGCAGTTGTGCCATAAACCCCCTGCGACATAGCGCTAGGGGGTTTATGGCAGCAGTTGCGCTCCATTCCAGAAGGGCAGCATCAAATTCCCAAGGTCGGGATTCTACAAGAACCCCCGGAGGAGAACCGGTAACATAAGTTACACCAGCATTTAGCTGGTGTAACTTACGGATGCTCCCAGCCGTCCTGTGGACCTGCTTGCAGTCCAATGGGCATACCACAGTTGCCTACCCCCATTGCCCAGCAAACCCCAGTAGGTACCCTCAACCCCGGCTGTGTCCATTATGTCGCCCCACAGGGCTGCCCACACCAACTGCCCCCAAAGTTAACTGTAAGATCCCCATAGGGCTGCCCACACCAACTGTCCCCCCTGTATCCTACAATAACTGTCCTGTAGGGCTGGTCACACCATCTGCCCATGAAGCCCCCATTGTGAAACACCCTGCAGGGTGGTGCTGCCATCCTCCCACATGCCCCGACCCTGAGTCACCCGCTGCAATTGTAGCATACACCCAGACGCTCCCGGGTAGTCTAGTGGCCCCCACCCATCAGTGCCAAGTCCACCCAGCACCCCCACCCATCCCCAGCCAGTGACTGGCACAGACCACCTCTCACCTCCACAGCCAGCCTCTGACTGAGTTCCGTAGGAGCGCCACTGTAAAGACGTGCTCAGAGGGGATGACAGCGCCGCCCTGTGGGGCTCATCGGACAGATGGAGTCGGGGGACAGGGGGTGTGGGAAGCCCTGCGGGCACATTTCTTATGCTTGGGGGGCAGTTGGTGTGGGCAGCCCTGCAGGGCACAATCTATGCTTGGTGGGGGCAGTTGGTGTGGGCAGCCCTGCGGGGTGCAATCTATGCTTGGGGGGCAGTTGGTGTGGGCAGCTCTGCAGGGCACCTAATGCGGTCTGCTGGGCATGGGGGAACACTTGCAACCTGTGTGGGACCTGTTGGTGGCTTGCGACATGCTCGCCAGGTGCACCCTCTGTTTGGTGTACCTGGCCGCATGTCGCAAGTCGCAGGACTTAGCCGCGGAGACTCTGCCCCTTCTAGAATAGGGCACAGGGTCAATGCCACAGTTGCGAGTGGTGCAAGTTGTGTTTTGGTGACTTCAGCCAACCTTGTAGAGTCGGGCCCATTATCTATCTATCTGTCTATCTACAAACAGAATCTATCTATCTATAGACAGACAGACAGACAGACAGATAAATAGATAGATAGATACTATCTATCTACAAACAATATCTATTTATTATCTATCTATCTACAGACAGTATCTATCCATCTTTCTGTCTGTCTGTCTGTCTATCTATCTATCTATCTACTGTATCTATCGACAGTATCTATATGTCTATAGAAGTATCTCTCTATCTAGCTGGCCATTTATAGAAGTATCTGTCTGCCTATCTATTTACCTACCTACCGTGTCTGTCTATCTGTTTGCCTGTCTACAGACAGTATCTATCTATCTATCTATCTATCTATCTATCTATCTATCTATCTACAGACAGTATCTATCCACAGAGTCTGTCTAACTATCTGTCTGCCTTCTTGAAAACTATGCTCATCTACCAAGGTTGGACTTACTGCTCCTCAGGCACTCTCCCTTTATCTGCCAGGCTGTTGACTGGACAGTCAAAATACTATCACGTCACCCCGGTGCTGTGCGAGCTGCACAGGCTGCCGGTTCAATGGAGGGTGCTCTTCAAGGTGGGCTTGCTCACCTTTAAGGCCCTACAGGGACTGGGCCCTTGCTACCTGGTGGACCTTCTTACACCCGCTCCCTTCTGTCCTCCTCGAGGGGCCTCCTGGCGATTCCCAGGATGAGGTTGAAAACTGCTGGTGATAGAGCTTTTAGCATTGCCAGCCCCGGATGTGGAATTCGCTTCCGCCATTGGTGAGGGAGGCCCCTTCTGTGGAGGCATTCAAAGCCCGCCTTAAGTACCATCTGTTCAGCCAGGCATTCTCGGATACTGTATGAGAACACAGATTATCAGCCCTTTTAAAGGTAATAGGGTTATTATTAATATGCAGAATATGGCCTAATTTGATGTGTAATTATGTATTATATTGTGAGGTGATATTTTTTAAACTTTTGTATATGTTTGTACAGTGCCCAGAGCATCTGGGATTGGGCACCAGAAAAATAAAATTTGCCTTGCCTTGCCATCTATCTATTTACCTACCATGTCTGTCTATCTGCCTGCCTGTCTACAGATAGTATCTATCTATCTATCTATCTATCTATCTATCTATCTATCTATCTATCTATCTACAGACATTATCTATCTTTCATCTATCTATCTATCTATCTATCTATCTATCTATCTATCTATCTCTCACTCTACAGACATCTATCTATCTATCTAGAAAAGTATTTATATATCTACAGACAGTATCTATCTATCTATCTATCTATCTATCTATCTATCTATCTATCTATCTACCTACCTAAAGTGTATATCTATCTGTCTACCTGTCTGTCTATCTATCTACCTACAGACAGTACCTATCTGCCTGCCTGTCTGTCTGTCTGTCTGTCTATCTATCTATCTATCTATCTATCTGTCTGTCTATCTATCTACAGCAGTATATATCTGTCTGTCTACAATATCTATGTATCTGTGTATCCATCTATCTATCTATCTATCTACCTATAGATAGTATCTATCTACAGAGTCGGTCTAACTATCTGTCTGCCTGCTTGAAAACTATGCTCATCTACCAAGGTTGGAGTTTCTGCTCCTCAGGCACTCTCCCTTTATATATCTATCTGTCTGTCTGCCTGCATGTCTGTCTGTCTGTCTGTCTATCTAATCTATCTACAGACAGTATCTATCTATCTATCTATCTATCTATCTATCTATCTATCTATCTCTATGTCTCTATCTCTCTCTGTCTATCTCCATCTGTCTGTCTGTCTGTCTATCTATCTATTGACCTACCTACCATGTCTGTCTATTTGTCTGCCTGTCTGTGTGTCTATCTACAGACAGTATCTATCTATCAGAGTCCTGAACAGACAGAAGGTGCAAAAAGTAATGTGCATATTTTATTTTTGCACTATCTTCTTAATTTCACTGTGGTGTTTACCCTATTACTAAGCCACTATGACTGTCACTGGGGGCTCCATTTGCACTGGAGTAGTGTGGTATGCAGCTCCTGGTGTGCAGGAGATTTAATGCGGGCATCCGCAGAGTAACATCTCATAGAAATGGGGTGGCTATTATATAATTAGGATTAGCTAGAAAGGTTGCCACACCCCCTGACAAAGCCTGTCTAGGCGAAGTGCTGGGGTCGGCACCACCGGCGGTATAGGTGAGAGGTAACTCTGTGTTTGGTTGCATAGCCACCTCTGCATATATCTTCAGCACTCTAGGTTTTGTTTTTTGCATGTTTTTTTGTGTTTGCACTACCTTGTAGCCCTAAGGAACACTGTTTCAATGCAACATAGCACATTTTTTTGATATATGACATGGAAATTTACTGGACTCCGAGGTGCCTATAATGTATTTTTCCTCTGTTTCAGGAGATACTCAGACTGTGGTTCTGTTTGCAGCTTGGAGCCGTGTATACCTTGTAAAATTGTACTGTTCTTAGCCTTGGTGTCTCTGTATATATATTCCTGTACATATCTTAACTGTCTACTGGTTATGTTCACATGATTCTATTTTGACTCTGTATACTGCCTAACTTGTGTCATGTTGTCCTCTGTATGAACCTGTATCTCACTGTATCTGTATCTCATTGTACTCTCCCGGGTTGTACCTGAAAATAGGCATGTAACTTGTCTAATGTACTTACCTGGTTAACAAAAGTGAAATAAAAATAAAAATAATAAATATTTAAAGCCTTATTCTAATAAATGAGACCTTCTGCCTGTTCAGACTCTGATGCATACAGTATGTGCACTGAAGCTTGGTGTGTATTTGGTAGTGCTCACATTTTTAGAGTACCTCTGAGTGCTTCCCTACATTCTCTTTTTTAACCTGGACTTTCTGTCTGTCTGTTTATTGATCTGTCTGTCTGTCTGTCTATCTGTCTATCTATCTATCTATCTATCTATCTATCTATCTATCTATCTATCTGTCTATATATTGACTATCTATCTATCTTTCTATCTGTGTATCTGTCTGTCTATCAATCTATGACATAGTTGTGAGATACTGTTTATGTGGCATAACCATAACATAACTTGGAAATATTTCTGACATATTCTTCAGGTGGTTAGAAAGGGTTAAAGGAATATCACAGAGGCAGGGTTAGGTAAAAGAGCTTATTTTAGTTTTTTTGGAGACTGTAGTCCATTTCAAATGGAGAGACTACAAAGAATGCCTGTGGGGAGCACACTGTTTCCTGGAAGGGAGGGAGGACCATAAGGAGCTCAAAGTAACCTCACTCAGCATTCAAATGAAGGGAGAACAAGGCTGGGATACCTGGTCGGTAGCTTAGCCTTAGCATATGAATGGAATGTCTGCAGAAAACTATGCTTCTGTGGGGGCTCCTGTGGTACTAGAACCTTGACCAAAACACGAACGCAGCTGGATGGTTCTGGGTAGCCTTCAATACATGATTATCATCTGGGATTATTTTTACTAGATTAGATAAATTCATGATCTCAGTTACATCCTGCTGATGTTTTAATGTTGTCATCACTGTATTTTTAAAATGTTTTGTATGATTTGTATGCCTACATTGTGCAGCACCCAGAGTCCACGAAGATGGGTGCTTTATAAATAAACTATCTATCTATCTACTAGACTTAAATCAGTTTGGCCCACTTCTCAAGCAAGGTTACAAATGAAGGCTGACCCTTGTGGCTGACACGATGATGTGTCCTGATGGGTTGGTTCAGAGAGGGATATCATGTGACCCACAGGAGTCCAAAAGTCAGATTTTCACTTGGCTCAGGGAGATATTAGATACCCACAAGACAAGTGACCCTGAGTTGAAATCTCACTCTCTGTAGGCAATTTTAAAGTCTGATGAATTGGGTAAGGTGCTGGTCTTAGTGAAAGACTAGAGAGCTGTGTTTTTGCTTTCTGCAACCTGTCTGTTTAAGCTGTTTTCATTTTACATTCCTTAATGTGTTTACCTCTTTTGTATTTTACTGTGTATTTGGTAATTTTGTAAAGTAAGTTACACGTTTTTAGATATTCAACATTCTCAGTGACTGTACAGTGTATTTTGGTATAAGCAAGGTCCATTTTTATTGAACAATCTGGTGATCCACTGCAAAAGAACATGACATGAAATATAAAAGTACTCTATCTCTGACATAGAGAAAGGGAGAGGTTCCTGGGACTGACTAAAGTGGTGGTTCTGCACCTAAAGTAAATAATTTGCACTGGGTGAGCAGTTGCTGGTGGTGGGGCTAAAACCAAATAGAGGTACCCTAATAGTCAGTCAGGTGGTGACAGCAAAAACAAGTAGCCATCCACGCACTCGGTGACGCTTGTGTGTGAGTCTGTCTGCGAGTCTGTCTATCTATATGGCCATGTGTGTATGTATGCATCCATGCATCCATCTATCTATCTATCTATCTCTCTATCTATCTATCTATCTATCTATCATATGGGATTGTTAGAGTAGCAAGGTCTGTCACTCATTTTGCAAACTGTACTTACCTACCAAAATTGGAGTTACTGTTCCTCTCTCTCTCTCTCTCTCTCTCTCTCTCTCTCTCTCTCTCTCTCTCTCTCTCTCTCCCTCCCCGCTATCACCTATCTATCTGTCTATCTATCTATCTATCTATCTGTCTGTCTGTCAGCCTGCCTATGTATCTGACCTGCACATGCAGTGACCTTGACCATAGTACATACACATATACTTGTTTAGGAATCAGAGAAGATCACTGGTCTATCAAGTTCCTCTTCCCACCAGTTCCGTTGGGACAACCTGTTGCCCTTTCTCCTTCAAAGCACTTGTCAAACCCTAACTGCACATGTTTTAAGGAATGATGGATGCTTCTTGTTTTAACTTGACAGTGTGCTATTTGTACTATTTATTGGTATGCAAACTGTAGTTGTATATGGATTTTGCTTTGCGCCCAGGTCGTCCCTGGAAGTGGGTATGTGTACTCAGAGGATTTACTGGGTTAACAAAAATCAACAACGAAAAATAAACAAACAAACAAACAAATGAACATGTAAACCTGAGGTTGAAGGTGGTTGCAGTATCAGCTGATACCACCTACTCTGGAAGTCTATTACAGTTGCCCACTACTCGATCTATGTAGTTGTTCTTTCTCATGTTTTCCAGCTAAAACTTTTTCCCACCCACTCCAGCTCCTGTCAGCCACCTGCATGACCCTCTGGCACCCCTTCTACCCCTGTTCTTGGGGCACCTCCTGGTTCAGTTGGTATTCCACCCACCTCTGCACTATCACGCTACATCCTGATCTGTTGTCTTTGTAATCTGGGTTTTGGAGTCACTCATAACACCAAATTCTGGCTCCTTGCATTGTTATTTGCACTTTTACCATGTGACCTGTACACTGTTTGCACTTTACTTTGCACTATTCCAATACTGCTCTGTGTGTACTTTGTATCCACCCCCAAGTTACACTGGAAAAGAACCACAGCTTAGTGTGCCTCTACCATTTACCAATTTCTGTTTTTCTTGCTTTCTATTTTTCCTCCCTCTCAGTGGGTGGCCATCCTTCTCAAAGCTCCAGGCAGCACCATCACACCACCATCTCCCAGGGCTTATCTTTCTTCAGGAGTGTGCCCTGGAGAATCCCTTCCCCCATGGAGGAGGTCCTCAGGTTGGACCAGCTCCCTTGGCTAGGCCATTCGTGGTGGTCCTCCAGTGAGCTGGGGTTGGCGGAGTGCAGGGTCTGCAAGTTGCCCTGGAGCCATCATGAAGCATGGCTGCATTTTTTTCACATTTTTCCCCTAGGGATACTGGCTGATGGAGGTGCTCATGAAGCACAAGAGTGCCCATCTTGCCAATCTTCTGTCCCCAACCCCTAATACTACACTTTGCCTGATCCACCACCTGTTGTCATCCAGGTGGTGGTTGTGCGGTGACAGTGATACCCCCTCCCTTCCCAGAGAGGGTGAGCATCCTGTGGGATTCTCACTTCTCCTCCCCCAGATGTCCGTCTGATGATCCAGGCTGGTTCCAAAACCCAGATCATTGACTTTGCAAGGATGGTAGTGCTACTGCTGTGTTGGTGGACCAGCTTATCAATTTTCAAACAAATAAAATCTTCTCACTTTCAGTGACATCACATGCTTCCTTCCATTCTTGTGCATTCTAAAAAGCTGCTTTCATCTGACAGTGATATGTCTTTCAGGTATTTGAAGACCCTGCTAGTGTCCCCACTGTTTCTTCTTTTTACCATGGAAAACAGCCCCAGTTCCTTTAGCTGCTCCTCCAAGGAGGTAAAAAGCAAGGGCTGGAGTTTCACAAGTCTGGGAATTGCTTGGAGACCAAGTCCCATATGCAACTCACTGGTGTAAGAAGTAAACCCCACACCGGTTGGAAACTGATGCTTGCAGTAATTTTTCCTCAGGGGGCACCACTTTCCTGTTCTGTGTACATGCCATGCCTGGTCAACCAGGTGTCATATGTACTCAGAAAATTGGGTGCAAGCTGTCGAAAACTGGGAAAAGTATCATGATAAGACAGCCTGAAAAAAGTCATATGCATGCGTTAGGACATACAGTACACAATCCTTCCTGCTGTATGTTCGTAATTGTTGGGCTATTGAAAATCATTCCCAGATTATTAGAATGCAAGATAATGTTGGTTCTTTATTTAGAATTCAGAATAATACTATTTGATGACTGTCAACAATTAAAATCGGCTGTATTCCAACCGTATTTCAATACAAACATTCCAAAACAGAATGCAGAGGAAATCGCCAGCCAAAAATGTCACAACACCAAAACAAACTGCAATTAAGATAAAGTCTATACACAATGTATAATAAATGATAATGATAGAACAAGGCTGTCATTGTAACGATTATTTATGCAATGTGTGTAAGAGAAGAAATGGAGGATACTTAATTTATCTGGGCTAGTTTATTCTCTCAGTAAATGTACTCACACACCCCACATGTCACCACCCTCCTTCCCTGAAGCAGCTGTCAGATCACAGTCAGATTCCAACATTACGTGGACCAATCAGAAAGCTCTGCATGCTTCTCTTTCAATAACTGGTATACACAGCAGCATAACACTGACAAATTAACAAAATAGTTCCAAGGATTTTGCTTAAAACCATCAACAGTACATGTACTAAACATTTTTTATGTTCATTGTACACGCACACGCAAGCGAACATGTCGGTATGAGAGTTGCGAGAGAGGGGTGTGAGGGGGCAAATCCAGTAGACAGTGATGCTCTAGGGGCTGGTCTGTGGCAGACAAATCAGCAGGCAGTGTCCTGATGACACTGGTTTTATGAAGGGGCTGGGGTTTTATGTGATAAGGGCAAGTCCCTTATCGTGCCGCACATTATAGCATGAAAGAATCGCCCATGACAAAGGGCTACCCATTAAAGAGACCACCGCAAACAGTGACAGTCCCTAAAATACACAATACTCTCTTTTTATGCAGGGACTATGCCCCCACACCCCTTTGCAGGGGGTAAGCCCCCACACCCCACCAAAATAAGGATTCTCAACTCCAGGGGAGCAGACTTGAAAAATAGAAACTCCGCTGGAATCAAAACAATTGCCTGCACTGGGATCCGAATCTGGTACCACAGGCTCAAGGAGCAGTGGCACAAGCCACTACACCACACAGCCAGCTTGGTAGGGCTTGGCCAAATGATTTCTCTTATACTCTGTCTCGCAAATGTAGCATGTATCCCTCAGCATTACACTCGCCATACATATCCAGAGCCCTTTTTCCCCACTTTCTCTTCATGGGAGCAGTATTACTGAGTTGCTCATACTGAACCGCTCAATAATACTTGCCTAAATAGGCTGCTACCCTGGTCTGGTCATGCCCTTCAAAGGACAGAGCCAATGCAGTAGCAGTATGGCTTGGTCCTTTGAAGTGTGAGTCAGGATGACAAGCACTTGTTATTCCCCCCACTCAACCCTCCCTCTAAATACCCACCACTCTACAACCCCCCCAAACATTCCATAATGACACTGGGGTGCCCAGTCCCCCAGTGTCCTCATCTGTTCAGCAAACTGCCCCTGAAAAAAAGAAAACTGTCCCTCGTTTTTTTTTCCTGTAAAAAAAAACCATCCATCATTGTCTGTTGCGCCATTATTGAACACCCCCACACACCCACACACCATACTTACCCACCGGAGGCCCGTTGCCATAATCTTCCTTGGACTGCAGGCAGGTCTTCACTCTTCAAAGCCCAACCAAGAACTGAGGTAAGCGATTCAATGTGTTTTTCTGTGTCAATGTATTTCAATGGGATTTTCAACTTAGTGGCATAACTTGGCCATTTTTAAATATTTTTGCCACAAATTTTCAACCTACATTTTTTGGGACCCCACCTCATGAACAATGCAAGTGATGTTAGGTAAATCTGTTCCAAAAGGTGATTTTGCAATCACTGCACAAAATCACCTTTTGAGCAGGAGTTGAACATTTTCTCTACCACTGTTCATGTGGTAGGGTCATAAGAAGGCTATGTTGCAAATTTGGTGTACAAATTTTAAAAAACAATAAAGTTATGAGCCTGTATTGAATTTTGCGAACACAGGCTCATAATTTTGGCAATTTTCAATATTTTGACCCCAAATTTTCAATATAGCCATTTCTTCACTGTATGTCATGAAAATGACAGTGTCATTTTTCAGATCCTGGCAAAAATGTGTTTTTGTATCCAGAAAGATAATTCCGCAGTCGCTGCACAAAATCACCTTTTGGACAGGAGTTAAAAATTTTCTCCACCTTTGTTTATGAGGTGGTGTCATAAGAATGCTACTTTGAAAATCTGGTGTAAAAATATTAAAAAACAACAAAGTTATGAAACTGCACTAAAATTTTCGAACTCAGGCTCGTAACTTTGGTCATTTTCAATATTTTGACCCTAAATTTTCAACATAGCAATTTCTTCACAGCACCTCATGAATATGACAGCTGCCATTTTTCAGATCCTGGCCAAATTTTTTTTTGTATTCCAAAGCTGATTTTAGAGTCACTGCATGAAATCACCTTTCGAGCAGGAGCTGAAATTGTTCTCACCTTTGTTCATGAGGTGGGGTCATAAGAAGGCTATGTTGAAAATTTGGTGTGCAAATATTAAAAAAAACAACAAAGGTATGAGCCTGCATTAAAATTTATAAACACAGGCTCATACCTTTGCTAATTTTTAATGTTTTGACCCCAAATTTTCAACATTGACATTTCTTCACAGCACCAAGTGAACGTGACAGCTATCATTCTTCAGATCTTGGCCAAAACGTGTTTTTGCATCCCAAAAATGTGATTCTGCAATCACTGTGTGAAGTCATCTTTTGACCAGGAGTTGAACATTTTCTCTGTACTTGTTCATGAGGTGGGGTCATAAGAAGGGTATGCAGAAAATCTGAGGCACAAATATTACCAAACTAGACACTTACACTGCCCAACATCATCACTTCTACTTTGCATTCTTGAACGTTAATACGCTGATTCCTTCACTGAAGCAATTTTCAAACACCACCACCCCCATGAGACCAGTGCACACGACGAACATTCGGCATTGACAAAAACTTGTTTATTTATTGATTTAAGCAAATCAGATAAATATCTTTGAGCACTAATGCTTACTTACAAAGGTTCCACAGCAGGTTCAGAGTGGTACAAGTGTTTGGGGTACAATACAGTATACTTCAGTTACAGATTAGTACAACAGTTCAGGGTATATACAGAAGGTGGACTACAGCAGACAACAAGCAAAAGAGAAGCAGTCAATGAAGGCATTTGTAAAATCAAACAAGTGATTCAAAAACAAACAAATAACAACAACAACAAAAACCTATACCAGGACAGAGTTTAGGTAAATGTTTTATCTTACTCATAGGGACCACAGAAACACTTCGCTTTCGGCTACTTTCCACTCTACCATGTGTGAGGTTATCCGAGGGCAGCACAACTCGTATGGATTAAAAAATGTATTAAACACTGCCTTGTTAAATATCCTCTGTTTATCTACTCATCAGTGGAAGATGTATATAATTTTTTCTAGGTTCTCTTAATTCATTTATGTAACTGGGAAAGGCACATTGAGCCAAGGCTCATTTCCAGGTGTGACCTTGTGGGGTTGGGGGGTACAAACAAGTAAATATAATAGTATTGATGCATACCATACAAATCAGGTGCAAACAAATGTATTGCAATATGACAAAAGTGCAAAGTAACAAAACGGGTGTCTGTAGCAGCAGACATTTATTTACTTATTAGTTTTCCTTTACTGGGTAAGGTACACTAGGCATGTCAATGCCTAGTACCAGGTATGGCCTGGGAGAATACATCAGGTAGTAAAAACACAAAAAGAACACATGATGCAGTTAGCTGGCATCGTAGAACAAACATGGACTAGAATACAGCAGCATATAACCAAAAGTTACATAAATGGATAAAAACCATCAATGGAAGAAAACTTACAAAAGCACATAGCAAGAATAAAAACCAATGCATAATAATGTAGCCTGGTCCAAATACCAATACTTGGAACAGGAAAACTAGGGAGCTAATCTGCACAGCAACAGGCTGACAAACTCAAAAAATGCCTGTGTAATACAATTCAGCAGAGTTGGAGTGAGGGGAGACTGTGCATTTCAAGAAGAAAGGAGTTCCAGTATTTTGGGACAAAGACAGAGATGGCCTGTTCCCCATCTTAGATGCACATTTTGAAACTTGTAGCAGGGCTGCCCCCCACTGATCTATGTGATTAAGGGATACCCCCATTGTAAGCAATAACCCACAACAGGGTGTGCGGTGTAACTAATCATACTGCACACTCCTGGCAGGACATGAAGCACATGATGCAGCCAAGTGCCCTCAACCACCTGGGAAGTGCCGTAAGATCTGCATCCCTTTCAAGTCTCCCTGTTTTCAGGGAGTTTCTCTGAATTTGCCTATTTTTAGACAGTACTTCAGGTTCCTTACGGTACTGTTCCAACTCTGTAAGAATTGACAAGAGTTCAAAAACAAGCAAATTGTTCCTCTTGTCTTTTAATGATTCTTGTACTATATTTCTACTATCTGTATATGATTTTTGTATTATAGATCAAAGAAGTGCTTCCAACCAATTGGAACACTCCCTTCCCCTGCATGTAGGACATGCTTATTCTGTGAAGAGTGTCTCATGCACAGATGCCCTGGAAACAGGCACATTCCTGGACGTTATTTTTTTTAAAAAAACACTGGGCACTCCGCTGATTCATAATATTTTATTATATTCCTCATCACTACTTTGTTGCAGGATAAGAGTGCTTCACTTCATGCCTGTTCCAGCTAGAACAGCTCAGCGTCGCGTGAAACCATTCTTATCCCACAACAAGTGGTGATGGGGGATGTATTAATACATAGCAAATATGTTATTGATTTTCCTTTTAAATGCAATTGTATATCAAACAATAAAATAAAGAATTTCAAATCAACATCATACATCGAAAATCAATTATCATCAATTGCTTTTAGATTATCCATAAAACAACTGTAATTAAAAACAATAAGACAATTCCCTTAAAAAACAAAATATTCATTTTCTATATAGAATCTAATCATAAGAGATCATTTTATTTATTTTTTTTTTTAAGTTTTGATCAGGAAAGGCACGCTCAGCTGTGATAGCTTGTTTCCAGGTGCATCCTGAAAGGTAGGTTGCATGGACCTGTTTAATTGAGAGGGGGAATATTGGCTATATACAGGGGACCTCCCGTGCTTTTCTTTAATAAGTGCCATGGGGTCTTTTACTTCCACCTGAACAGTGACCCGACAGGGGCAAAAGGGACCTTGGTTTAACATCTCATGGGAAGGATGGCACCTCATCAAAGCAGCACCCCCCCCATACTGCATACAATGTCAGTAACACGTCTTACTCCAAGTGCCTGGTGTGGGGCTAGAACCCATGATCATCTGATCTTCTGGTCACAGAGGCAAATATGCTCCTTACTCTGCCACTGCCACTGCATAAAGGAAGAAAGAGTGAGAAAGAAAAGGAAAATAAAAAGGTTCAATATAATAGATGAAAAAGGAGAAGCGGTGGATCATTATCTTGATATAATAGGTGAAAAAAGGAGAAGAGGTAGGTCAGTATCTGCACAAAGTGTACATAGATAAAGAGTGTTCTCAGAGGAGTACAGTCAAGCAGATGTTAAGGTTAGGACTGGGTAGGTCACATGCTATGAAAACATCCTGCATGTAATAACTGGTTTATTTTAGTCTAATTATTCAGTGCCAAGAAATTTAGATTTTTTCCAAATTTCGAATGAAATTATACAGAGCAACTTGAATTGGTGCAATTTAAAAGCAGTAAAGTGGAAGATGTTTTGCAGTTTTTTAGCATATCAGTGCATTTTTTTAATGTGAGATTTCTCATAGATTGTTTCAAATTGTTCTAAATGCTTTTTTATTTAGTGTGAGTCAGTAGCAATGTGGCCGAGTGGTTGAGTCAATGGATTTGAAATCCATTGGGGTTTCCCTGCACAGATCTGAATTCTGTCATGCACGAAACTCCCTATCTCTGGCAACGTGAGGAAGTATTTTTTTCATGGAGACGGTGGTGGATGCATGGAACGGCCTTCCTGAGGAGGTCGTGGGGTCAAAAACAGTGGGAGAATTTAAGAATGCATGGGACAGACATAAGGCAATTTTAGCAGGAGGTAGGAAGAAATAGGCTGTTGGTAAAACTAGGATCTGCAGCTCATCCAGTAGGTAAGGAAATGGGCAGACTGGGTAGGCCAAGCAGTCCTTATCTGCCAACAAAGTTTATGTTCTATGTTGGCAGAACAAGTAAATTAAACCAAACCCAGTGCTGCCCCCCAACCCCAAATTGCTGCTCAAATTGCATGCAATTCTTAAAATGTATTATCTAGTTTACTTACTGTGTTCTCAATTCTTGACATTCAAGTAGGACTTCTTTCTTGCATTTTTCAGCTGAAATGCAACCAGACTCCACAGTGAACCCCTTGGTTGGGTCCTACGCTAACATTAAGTAGGGCAGGACTTCCTACTGCCTGCGTTTACTTAACAACTGGGGAGCAGTGGGCCCCTCTTTGTAGAAAGTACCCAACTGGCTACCTTTGAGCCTCTGGGTAGGTACGCTCTAAATAAACATTGAAACTGGAAGCTTGAAGGTCACCTCACATAAGAAAAAGAGAGAAGCAACGATATTTCAACTCAGATATGCAAGATAAAAAATGGAATGCTGGTGTAGACCCAGCCAAGGGGTTCACCATGGTGTTTGGTGGCTGGGCTGGGTTGCATTTCATCTGAAAAGTGAAGCAAAGTAGCCCCATTTGAAGGTCAAGAATTCAGAACACATAATCCATTTTAAGAACTCCAGGCAGTTTGAGCAACAAGGTAGTGGGGCACTGGATTCTGTTTAATTTGCTTGAATTGGTCACAAACCAGAAGTACTGCTTGAAAAAAAGTTAAACTACAAGAAATAAAATTAAAACCATGGGACAGAGTTTCAGTGGGAGGCACAGGGGCTTGTGTTAAGCCCTGCATCGCCACACTTCGTATGCCAAATGGGTTTATGCAACTGTGTCCAGTTTTAGTAGGTTGGACGCAGTTGCAAGAGTTTACCTGATTGACGGCAGGTTGCTCCAAATATTTGGCACAAGCTCCATGCAAAGGGTCCTGGGATTGCCGCAAATTAGACCACAAAAAGTTGCTCTAACTTGCAGCTATTACCTCACAGGATGTACAGTGTCAGTGGCTCAGAAGGTAGCTCACTTGCCTCTGAGGCCGGGAGATCAGAGGGCTGTGGGTTCAGTTCCCACATCTGGCACT
This sequence comes from Neoceratodus forsteri, assembly GCA_016271365.2. NCBI lineage: Eukaryota > Metazoa > Chordata > Ceratodontiformes > Ceratodontidae > Neoceratodus > Neoceratodus forsteri. The sequence goes on from CM028135.1 coordinate 1,060,675,819, forward strand.
TGGGTTAATATCCCAGTACTGACACTGTAGTGCAGCATGAGAGGGGTACTGCACTTCTGAGGTGCCGTCTTTCGGATGAGACGTTAAACCGAGGTCCCATCTGCCTGGATTGGTGGTAGTTCAGGTGGATGTTAAAGATCCCATGGCACTTATCGAAAAGTGCAGGGGAGTTTTTATTGAAAATACATCAAAGGAACATAAAATCAACATGTGATTATACAAACATAATACAAAAATCAAACATTCAATCTACCTCATTTTTAATATAAATTAACAACCAGGAATCCCTTTATTTATATTTAATAAAGACCTGTAATCCTCTCCACCATTTAAATACTTTCCTGAAAGTCCCAAGACATTTATCTCTCATATAAACGGATTTCATAGCTTCCATTATAAGCACAAGAAATGTTTCATATGACATAATTTTTTGCTGCAGCACCCACTGACATCAGGCCTGCCATAAATAATATTTTAAACAACAAAAAAAAAACAACTAACGTACCCCAATCAAAAGAGGAAAGAAGGTGGGGAAAAAACCCTAAAATCGAAGCCTGATAATCAAGCCTATGCAGCCATGAAAACTGTAGTTTGGTACTTAAAAAATACCATAAGCCTGAAGCATAAGAACATTTAAAAAGGAAGTGATCCATGGTTTCCTCCATAGCCTGACACCGTGAATAAGGGCAATATCTTTCACTTATCATCTTATCATCTTATGCTTTGCATTCCCTTTAACATTCAGTCTTCCATAAACCGAAAGCCATAACACCTCCCACATCTGAGTAGGGATCCTGTGGTAATTCAATTGTTTAATAGAAAATTCTGTATAAAGAGGAGGACAATTAGCAAACTCAGGTTTACTTGGATAAAGTTTCCCAAGAATAAAATTGTATAATCCAGCCCTTATATTATCTTTGATACACTGAGAAGAAATGGACCACTTAAATAACTTCTGGGCACAAGGTTTAAAAAATATCGGGATATATGTACCCTTAGGGATCCGTGGGGGAAGGGGTTTCATCCATACTTCAAAAAAGGATTCGAAATTATTCAATTCCCATAACTGTTGTATCAGCACAGGATAGAGGGGGTCAAAATTAAAATTCTGGGAAAAGAAAAGGGCATTAAAAAACTAAGAGGATCCACCATACCTAACCCACCTTGAGAAATAGGGAGATAGGTATAACAATCGCTTAATAGGGTTAAGCCTACTACCCCAAAAGCATTGAGAAAAACAAGCATATAGGCGAGTTTCTATGGCTAATGGAGGGGATATACCATGGCAATATATAGCAACCTAGGAATAAGAAATTTCTTAATAACAAAAATCCTTTTCATTTTTAACAATCTCCACCCCTTCCACTTCTGAACCTTTGCTTCTGCCTTTTTCAAGACAATTTCCCAATTATCCAACGGGAGATTCTGAGATCCAAAAATTATCCCTAATATCTTACACAGCGTAGTGGAGATAACAATACCAGACACCATAAACTGAACTTGGGTTACAGGCCCTAAAAGTAGGCCTTTGGATTTCCTGATATTAATTTTAGAATTAGAAACCCTCTCATATCTACTAATACAATCTAAAACAATAGGAATTTGGACCACATCAGTCAAGAAAATACAAATATCATCTGCATAGGCTTGAACAACCACAGTATCTGTATGCAAATTCCCAGAGATGCCTGGCAGGGCATCCATTTGGTCTAAAATCCAGAGTAAAGGATCAAGAGAAAATGCATACAATAAGGGTTATGGGCAGCCTTGTCGCACCCAAAACTAATTGAAATTGGGAAGAAGACTGTCCCTTAATAACAGGATAAACTAAAACCTTATTATAGATTAACTTAATCCAGTGAATAAAGTCATGGGGTAAACCATATTTCCCTAATACTGCAAATAAGTATGGTCGAGACACCCTATCAAAGGCCTTATTTTGGTCTAAAGATAGAATGCAACGCCAATCAGGAGACCTATTTGAAAATTCAATTATTTCCTTAATAATAATGAGGGCAGACAAAATTCTTCTGTTTGGAATACCACAAAACTGGAGAGGATATAACTTACTAGACACAGATCTCAATCTATTATTTAATATTTGGGATAATATCTTGAAATCAGAATTTAAAATAGTTATAGGTCTCCAGTTACTTAATTGAGTTCTGTCCCTTCCCTTAAAAATATATACCAATAATCCTGACGTGAACTGTAAAGGTAAACAGAGGACACTGTGGAGAGAAAAAACTTTTTCCAGACAAGGAGCCAAAATGTCACTAAAATATTTATAAAATTCATAGGACAAACCATCTAACCCTGGAGAAACCCCTGACTTTAAGGAGGATAAAACTTTAAGAATCTCTTGTTGGGATATATGATCAGCTAAATTATAGAATTCCCTGACCGGGGAGGGGGTGACAGTAAAATCCTGAAAAAACCATTGAATAACACCATGTGGGACATCCAAACCCTCCTGTTCCTTTATATGATCCTGAATAATAGAGAATAAGTCTCCCTGGGAGGTTTTAAGTTTCCCTGCCCTATTTTGTAAAACCTCCAAACCAGAGGAGTTAATCTTTTCTCTAAAGGCCTCAAAGGGATCCCCTGTTGGGCTTTTTTGGGTTCCAAAAGAGAGTTCTGAACACAATGTCTGTGCTCTATCGTATTGGCAATCTCTCATAGCAGACTTAATAAGAGATATTTGTGCAGAAAAATCACTTCTAGAGGTGTTTGCATCAGAAAACAACCCCCTGAAGTTTCTTTCTTAAGGTTAAATATCGCAAAAATTTAGTAGTAACCCTTTGTTTCCCATATTTTTGGAAACATTTCCTAACATCATTTTTAGTCTCCTCCCACCATTCCCATAAGTCCTCATATAAATCCAAAACAGATGCACGGGCATACAGTAAAGAGGATATACCTTTTATAACCCATGGGTCCTGTAAGACTGAAGTATTAAGTTTCCATCTAGGTTTACTTATAGGTTTATGTGGGGAACCACCAAAGGAAATAGTGATAAATAAGTGATCAGAAAATTCAGTGATAAGAGTTTTATGGACAAGAAAGGAAAGATTAAAAAAAAAAAGATAATCAATAGTGGTTGTCAAGGACCCTTTTCTAAAGGTATAAGCTAACCCCTCATTCTGATAGCTCCTCCCATTCCTTAATCCTGCAAGATTAATAATTCTCTCTAATGCTGTAGTATCACAATATTTTTTCCCCCTGTCTTACCTCTACTAAACCCTGAAATCTCACAGTTAAAGTCACCTCCCAGGATAATATAACAAGAGGTGGCCAGGAAGGGTGAAAGAGCATTACACATATCAACCCTCCCTGCTTTTGTCTGAGGGCAATAAACTACTATAAAACGAAATTCAGCATGTTTCCAAAGCCCATCGATTATAAGTAGTCTCCCAGGTATAAGGTCAATTAATTTTTTAAGTGTAAAATTAAAGGAGCCAAAAAGAATCCCTATACCATCAGCTCTGTCCAAGCCAAAAGACCAATAAGAAGGTTCCCCAAATCCATTCGGAAGTTAAAAAACGGCATTGAACCAGAGTGTAAACCCATGTTTCCTGTAAAAAACAAATATCAAGGCAAGACTGTGGAGAAAATGAAAAAGAGCAGTCATTTTGCAATTATTCAAAAGACTACTACAGTTTAAGGACCCAACACAAAGAGAAGTCATCATAGGCATTTAGGTTTTTTCCTTTTTTTCTTTTTTTCCCCTTTATAATCTGTAGAAGAAGGTTTACTCCCAGAAGATTGGGAAAGAGCCGGGGTACCAGTATCCATGTCAGAATCACCTGCTACAGTGTCAAGAATGGCATAAGAATTTTCCATTTCAAAAGTAGGAATTTCTAGAGAGATTGGGGGTTTGGGGGGTATGGGGGGGGTTAGAGCTTCTGGTAACTCTTTTCTCAGCGGAACCAGAACTGGGAGGTTTGATTTGTACAGGATCCTGGTAACAAACTGGAGGAAAATCCTGAATATTAAAGGGGTCCGGAGGGACTGGTCCCGTTCTGGACCTAGGGGAAGGGTCAGGACCTGAAACATCTTTGTCCTCAACAGCCGCTGCCTTCCCTGAGGGCGTAGAGTGAGAACCTTGCTTCTGGGTTTTAGAAAGAGCTTCATCCTGAGCTTTTTGTATTAATAACTCAGGACTACTTACAAAGGCTTTGTTAGAAGCAGCCCAGGGGCAGTCCCTATACCCATGCCCTGATTCTTCACATAAATCACATTTCACTAAGTTATAACACTGAAAGCTACCATGCCCAAGTTCCCCACAAATTTCACACTTAGTAGAGTCACAAGAGCTGGAGAGATGCGATCTAACCCCGCATTTATAACAAGCACGGGGCTGCCCTGTGTAGAAACACACACCCCTGTCTCTTCCTAATGTAAAAGAGTTAGGAATGCATTTAATTTCATTATTAATCTGCCACAGTTTCACCTTATACTTCCAGCTACCATTCCAAAATAATTCAGAATCTAACACAGCCTCAGGGCTGCTCAAGACGTCACACTTCTGGGAAAGCCAAAAGGAGACGTCTTCAACGTGGACCCCTTCATTTCTAAACATCACAGTCACATATTTAGTCAATGATGGAGTTAGAGGGGTAACAATGAAGGGAGACCACAATGGGGAAAATTTCAGCTGATTATATCTTTGCCAAAATAAATCTAACAAGAATACAGATCTAAAACTGACATTGTAATTGTCTTCCCCTGAAATGTTGATAAAGGCAAATACATCTTTAGGTGAAAACTGTAAGGATTCTTTTAAAAGAAGCTTCCCCACATACACTCGGTCAGGCTGTTCAGCCAGTCCCCCTTTATAGCGTATCCGCACAGCATTCCTTCAAGGGGCTGTTTCTTTACAATTTGGGGAAAAAAGATCAGACAATAGAGTCCTAAGGGGGGGGGCCTCAGAAGCATCTTTAAGGACTTTCTCCTCAGCCACATTATCAGATACTACTTCTGATTTGGAGGGGAAAGATACTGTCAAAGGGTCAGTTACAGTTCCTGAAGGCTTGGAAATGGGCATATTCTTAAGCGCAGGAGACCATTCCGAAGGGTGTGAAGACAAGGAAGAACCCGAAGACCGGTCAGGATCAGGGATCCATGTTCCTGTAGGGTCCAATTTCCAACCGGACTCCAGTAAGGATTTCTCCGGGGCCCAATCATTATTGCCATTTGTAACTTTAAGGGGGAGAGAAAATGCTTGCTGAATAAGTTGTGAAGTAGACACCTTCTGAGTAAGTTTGGATTTAACCTTAGAATGCTGCACTTGTGGTTTGAAAGGCAAATTCCGATTAGCTGCTGTTATCGCAGCTTTTTAATTTTTTATCGTATCCGGGGAGAGCTTGTTTTTAGTTGAAAATGAGAAGGTAGTAGCGTGAGCTTGACTAGAGGCGTCAGTCTGGTATACCAGTTCCTCTTGTACAATACTACAAATTGCACTTTGTGCCCTTGGTCCCTCAACCATAGTACAACTTGAGCCAATCATAAAGAGCTTTGTTTACTTGTTAGGCAACCTACTGGCAATAGGAATAGTTTGTGGAAAAAGAAAATCGGACTGCAAAGACTGACCTTATAAAGTTTCGGAATTAGATGCAGCAGAAATAAGTTCCTGACCTGGGATCAGCTTTTGGCACTCGCTACGACTAGCGACTCTACTGCCAGCCAAACATTCTCCACTGAGAAGCGTGTTCTGCAAAGGTTTCTGACAGGGAAGAGATCCAGAGACAAGGGTGGCACCGCCGTTTGATGCAACTGCGTCATCTGGTTTGACAAGGCTGTCAGTCAGTCTCAGTGCAAGTTCTTCTGGAGGAATACTATTGCCAGTATCGACATGAAGAATAGCAGGAGGTAACAAGATTTTTGAATTTCCAATTTGTAAAGTAATAATACTCATCTGAAAGTCGGGAGTAATAACTTGAGAATTACATTCCGTCGAGACAATAGCAGCTTGAAAAGTAGATATTTCCTGAGTAGAAACCAGATATCCTTCTTGCAGAGGAAGGAAAGCCTCTATGTTTTCGAGCCCAGAGGAGAAGGCTCGCTCCCCTGGCTCACACACATCCATACCATCCACCGACTTCTGCAAAGTGGCCATAACGATGGCCAGCAGCTCCCCCTACTGACTCAGAGCAGGGGAATTTCCCCAGTGTCCTGGCCAAATTTCCCTCATTCACTAAAAATACCACCAACAGCTTAATCTGGTTCCAGGTCAGCTGGCATTCATCTGTATCCCCCTGCCCCGGGTCGCGCCTGAAAATAAGCAGAATTTGTCTAGCGCACTTACCCGGTCAACAAAAACTAAATAAATAAATAAATAAAAATAAAATCCCATTCATTTGCTGCACATGATGTAAAATCCCATTCAGTTGCCACACGGGATGTAAAATCCCTTTCAACTGCTGCATGGGATGTAAAATCCCATTCAACTGCTGCACAGGTTGTAAAATCCCATTCAACTGCCACACAGGATGTAAAGTCCCATTCATTTGCTGCACATGATGTAAAATCCCATTCAATTGCCACATGGGATGTAAAATCCCATTCAACTGCCACACGAGATGTAAAATCCCATTCAGTTGCCGCAAACCTGGTACACCATATCTTTGACCCACCCAGGGCGTGCACCAATCCAGCCACTTTTAAAATCCATTTCTATGTGATTTGACAGGGTAGGACCTGCTACCTCTTGCATTCAGTAGAAGAAAATCCAGTATGGACCGCAGCCAGCTCTTTAGACAGAAGGGACAGAAGTGCGACTTGTTTTTAGAAATGAAACTGAGAATCCTGATTAATGACCCTGAAGTGTTGTCATCCAGAGACCACACTATTTTAGCTTTATGGTTTCCAGACGGGAAGCTTAACTTTAACAAAGGGTCCTGATTCCAAAACTGTACCCAAGTTTGCTAGTAAACTGCCCTTGAAGTGTCTAGTTGCTAAGATGAGTGACTAGAACTGTTTCCAGTTTTCTATAAACTGAGCCCAACATTTCAAGCAGCAGTATTTGTTACTCGGGTCATCATATAGTTTTTCTTTAGCTTCATATAGCATTTTTAGTGACAATATATTTTTAACATCCTTAGATTCATCATCAGGGTGTGCTTGCTCTCCTAATATAGTTTTATAAACAGCTGGAATAGCTCATTTTGTAATAATCACTCAAGTCATTGGAGATGGTTGCCACTTGCAATATGTTTTTCACTTACTCTTTTCTGCCTCCATCCCTGGAACTGGAGGCATCCTCCAGTCCCCTCATTAACCTACCTCAAGGACTTACAGTTTAGATGCCGCTTATGCAGAGCCATGTTTGGCAAGAGGCCTGCCATGTAGGGTCGTGTGATGCCTGTGGGGTATGCCGAGTGATCCGGGGCCACTTCCTCCAGTGTTCTGTCCTCCAGTGTGTCGGTGTGTGATGAAGGGTCGCAAGTGCTCATCAACACATTTGCACGCTGCATCAGCAGACTCCACCCCCTACTACTGCTTGTCCCACCTGTGCAGCCTCCCAGCTTCCATCAGGTGGCAGATGAGTGGCAAAACTCAGGAACCCCCAATGGGAGGAGAGCTGTCCTTGGGATGCTTAATCCTCACACTCCCAGCCAGCTCCCAAGTGATCCTGATCCATTTCCTAAACCAGGTTGCTGGCATGGCTGAAGATAAGATATCCGGTGCCTCAGCTTTCCACACCACTGGGCTAGCATGCCACTTGCAATTTTTAAAGCTCTCGGACTGGATTTTCAAAGGGTTATGCACGTCTTGCATCAAGCCCTGCATCGCACCCGTTTTTTGGCGCAGTTGCAGCACACACCTTTATCGCAACTGCATCCGATTTTCTATTGCCAGACGCAGTTGCGACAGTTTCCTCACTCTACGTTAGCTTGCACCAAATGCTTGGCACAAGCCCTGCAAATGGGTCCCCAGACTGCCGCAGGTAGACCAGGGAAAAGTTGGTTCTGACTTGTGGCACTTGGTGCATGGGATTGAAAATCCCGATGTCCGGCCGGGAGAAAGCTGCAAGGTCCATGCACGATATGATTGATGCATCAGGGCTTTCAGCATTCTCAGGGCTTTGAAAATCCGGACCCTTGTCTGCTGACATTTTACCTGCTGCATGTACCTACTAGATTTATACCATGGCTGTATTAGGATGCTGTTACCACATGTACCTGATGGTAAACAGCACAGCACTGTAACAGATATTGAATTACTTCATGGTGGGCATGATATGGGAGTGGGAACTTTAAAGAACTTCAAAATCCCATATCTTCCTTCCCAAATGAAAGAAAATGAAAAGAAAAATGCTTATATTGATGTTTTTGCCAGAAAAAAAACTTACTGCTGAGAAAACGACATGGTGACTAATAGATACTGCTGCTTTAACTCTGCGTTCCCATACCAGTGTACCATTTATTCTGGTTACGTGCACATTCTGTAGCTCCTAGGAGGCTGCGCTGCACTACAGAATGATGCAAAGTCACCTCCATACATCATCGACTTCACTGGGACCTGGGAACAACCCTACATTGACTTCAGTTGGGGATTGGGGGCCCAGCCTAGGAGGATACGGGCCTCTGTAAGGGAGACGGCCTGCATCTTTTCAGGAGGGGGATCACAGTCCTCAGTGGGAGATTTAAATGGTAGTTGGATGAGCATTTAAACTATCGGGGGGGGAGGCTGTAATACAAAAGGAGGCAAAAATTGCCCCCCCCCATGATGAAGCAACAAGGAGGAAGGGCCCAGGGAAGGAGCTCCCCAGGGCATGGGCGCAAGAAGAAAGGGGTGGGGATGAGGCAGAGGACAAGGGGGGTATAAATCAAGAATGCGAGAAGAGAGGGGTGAAAGAGACAAGAAATGGCGAGGGTAACAAGGGGAGAGGGGGATCACAGAAAGCTTCAGAAAGCAGCACAGGCAGGAGGAGGGGAAGCACGCAAGCAGGCAGGGAGGGAGTAAGTAAGTTATGGAGAGTCATGTGCAGCAATGCCAGGAGTCTGGAAAATAGAATTCCAGACTTGGAGGCCATCATGGAGAAAGCTAGCCTGCATTTGGTGGCTATTACGGAGTCATGGTGCACTGACAGTTATGACTGAGATATGGCCATATTAGGCTGCTCTCTGCTCAGGAGAGGCAGGGAAGGGGGGAGGGGAGGAGGGGTTGTACCATATGGGACTGAGGAAATCAAGACTATGGAAATACTGGGGCACCCAGAGGAAAAGGAAGGGCTGGAGGTGCTGTGGGTCATCCCAGAAACAGGAGCTGGGGCTGCTCCCCATACAGGGGTCATATACAGACCTCCAGCACAGGGAGAGGAGTCTGGTAAGGCACTTTGGGGGGACATAATCAGGATGGCAAAAAAGGGGAAGGGGCTGCTAGCTGGGGACTTTAATCTGCCAGATGTGGATTAGAGCCTTCCAGCTGCAGCTTTGTCAAGGAGTAGGGCCATCATTGACTCCCTATGGGGGGCTTTTCTCAGGCAACTAGTCAGTGAAGCCACTAAGGATGGGCAGTGCTGACCTGGTGCTCACAAACAGGGATGGCATTACAGACGTCACAGTGGAGAGTCCCCTAGTACCAGTGACCACAGTACAGTGTGGTTTAACATAAAGATAGAAGTAGAGGCAAACCATATGAGGATGAGGGTCCTAGACGTTAAGAGGGCAGATTTAATAAAAAATGGCAGCCTGCCTCAGAAACTGCCTAGTGGGGGGGGGATACCACAGTGGGGAAAAATGATAAGGGAGAGCACAATTATGACAGGTAGCCTCTGTGTGAAGGAAGTGAGTTAAAGCAAAAGGAAAAAGAGACAATTGTGGTACTCTAGGGAAGTGGCCATAGTGGTGAAGGAAAAAAGTGTGGCATTTCAGAAGGTATAAGGAAACTCAGAGGAAGGAAGACAGGGAAGTGTACCTGGTAAAACAGAGGAAAGCAGGAAAGGCAGTGAGGGGGCAAAGGCGCAGATAGAGGAAAGGATAGCCAGAGGGGTAGAAAACGGGGATAAGACTTTCTTCAGGCATATAAGTGAGAAGAGGAAAGTAAGGGGAGGTATAGTGAGGATAAGGGGGTGGCAGGGGGAGAGTGCACTGAAGGGGACAAAGAAAAGCAGACATCCTAAACAAGTACTTCTTGTTTAGTCTTCACAGAGGAAACAGGGTGGGAGGGGGGAAGGACCACCAGGAAGCAGTAGGAAGGGTGGGAGGGGCAGACTCATTCCATGGTCTGAAAGTGGACAAGGCTATGGGACCTAAGGGATGCATCCAAGGGAATGCTGCCCTGCTGGCATCTTTATTCAACGGCTCACTGGAATCAGGCATGGTTCCAGAGGACTGGAGGACAGTAGACGTGGCCCCCTCTACGTAAGAGTGGCAGCAAGGAAGAGGCTAGCAACTAGAGATGTTCTGAAGTTTAAATCCACTGGTGAAGTTCCCACAAAGTCACCAAATTTGCCCTGTGAAAAAATTTATGAAAATTACCTCTCTGGCGGTAAAACTTTGCCAGGAAACCTTACCGGTTAACTTCAACTTTTTTTAGTAGCTTTGAATGCAGTTGTCTTAATCTGGTGCCAAAACTTCGCTGATTAACTTTGAAGGCTACTTCGACTTTGTTAGTAACTTTGAAGTTTATGAAAAACATGGTTTGTCACATGATTCACTTACTGCATGTTACATGGGAGACTCCAGGCAGGCAGGAAGTGAATGTTTCACTTTCATTTCGGCAGTTGTAGCTGAAGGAGAGTGGAGACAGTGTGACTGACTCACTGAGCCTAGGCTAGGAGACAAAGCATTTTATATATCTCATTCTCGTTTACAGAGTTGAACATTTTACTCCTTTTTAGTTTTAATCCTTATCTTTCTTTACTGTACTTGTACTTTCTGATTTTATACATTTTTTAGTGCATACTTTTTTCCTGAGCTCTTACTGTCTTTTTCTTTCATTTTCTTTGCATTTCTGTTTGTGATGGAGGGGCAGCGTCAGGACTCGGCTGAGTCCAGAGCAGCAGCAGTAAGAAAAAGATAAACCGCAGGAGCAGGAACAACGGCAGCAGCCGCAAGTTCCACCCCCCCCAGCAGGAGCCTGCTGCCTCCTCTTCTGGTGCTCCCCAGTCCCGCAGCACTCTGTGGTGTGGGATTGTTTTGATATGCACCTTGCAGATGAGACAGTGGCCGTCTGCAAGGTGTGTGGGCGGTATGCGAGGCGTGGCAAAAAAGGGAGCCATCTTGTGACCGGCGGCCAGAGGACACATCTCCGCATCCCCCACCTCACTGAGTGGTGGGCCAAAGAGCGTGACGTGGCTGCATCATGCAATGGCGGTGGTGGTGATGGCCCTGGGGGAAATGTGGAGCAGCATGACGTCAGTGGTGCTGCTGCAGTGCCAGCAGCGAGTCAGTGATGGTGTGGCAGGCATGATGTGAACTGCAGCAGTACTCCTGGTGTACCTCAGCAGCGCCGTTATGACAGTGGCAATGACGACCCCATGGCACCAGCCACAAATAGCCATCTTGTTGTTTTGTGGGCCGCGGTGAATTATCTGCGCCAAGAATTGAACATCTTCCAGCAGGAGGTGATGGATCTGCTGGGCAGTGTCATGTCCAGCCATGAGAGGATCCTCACTCTCCTATCCAAGCTGCATGGTGGTGGTGCTGGGCATGGCTCGTCTTCTGGCAGTGCTGGTGGGGTGGTCTGAGTTGTTCTGTTTCAAGTTTTATTTTAGTTTGAATGTAGTTATTCTGTCATCTGTGTTCTGAATTTCTCCACTCTCTAGTTCTCCCCATTAAAAATAAAAAACACCCCAAAAATATAAAAAGTAAAAAAAAAAAGCTCTGTTGTTTTAAGGTCTGTTTTCTCTGTCCTCCGTTTTAGTATTGTTTCGTTCGTGTGGATGTCCCTTGCTTCTCCAGTTCTGTTATTTCTTTAATCCTTTTTACACGTGATGAACCACTTTCCTTCCTTTCATTTTTGTCACTGGTTCATCATGTATACTCACTCCTTCTGTCCACAAATGTCAAGTATTTGCCACATTACATAAATTATGCCCCTAGGTATGTGATGGTGCGTAACTGGTAGCTGTGTTATGTGCAACTGCCAAGTACCCAATGAAGTGCAAGCCATAACACAAACATGAGCTATTCTACTGAGAAGTTAAACATAAATCTGTTGTAAGCACTTAATATGTTTACTGCGTTTGCCAGAAATGTGAAGTTGTGTCCCCAAAGAGAAAATGCATCTTTTCAGTCAAATACGGTTGCCGCACACACAGAGAAGGTGATGCAAAGCATATGTGAAGCTTGCAAGAGAACATAAATGTATTTATCATACTAAGCATTTTTGGGCCTGCCTCCCAGCCACCACCAACACCACCACCACCAGCACTTTGCCAGAAATGTGAAGTTGTATCCCCAGAGAGAAAACTCATCTTTTCAGTCAAATACTATTGCCGCACACACCAGAGAAGGCGATGCAAAGCATATGTGAAGCCTGCAAGAGAAACACTATTGCCGCATAGAGAGGGTACCTTGATGCTACTGCGTGCTGCTGTTGTTCCAAAGTCAGAGAAACGGCCTCTTGCTCGGTGTGGTCCTGGATTCATGATGGCATATAGACATACTGCACTGTTAAGTACCTTTCTTTTCTTTTCATTGTAATGGAGGGGGGTTATTGCTACTGTTCGAAGTCTAATATAATCGTAATTATCTTCCATTGATTTTCAGTTATTTGTGCACATGACATTATACTGCTGGACATCTACAACATAGATGCTGTAGTCTGAATCTTGTGTTCAACATCGGCCAACCATGAAGGAAAGTATTTTTTGTTTGGGGTTGCTGCTGGGGTTCATGATGGCACATAGACATAGTGCAGAGGTAACTACCTTTGTTTTGTTAAGGGAGGGGTGGTTATTGGTACTGTTCGAAGTCTAATATATTCATATTTCTCTTTCATTGATTTTCAGTTATTTGTGCCGAATGCAGATAGATAACATCATACTGCAGGACAGCTACAACATAGATGCTGTTGTCTGACTTATGCACAACATTGTTCAACCACAAAGGTAAGTATTTTGTTTTTTTTTTTAGGATGTGGCTGGTAGACTTGTTTCTGTACCATAATCGACAGATTAATTTAATTTCTTAATCATGGACTCCACTGTTCTTCCTTATCTTTACAGGTATTCCATGTGCCTAATTTGTTGAAACAATGTGCTTGATGATTCACCAAGCAAATGATGTCAGTCCACAGAGCAAATGCACAAGAAAGGATTTTTATGAATGAAAGTCGTGGAAAGAAAAGGAAAGGAAAGGAAGGCAAAAGAAAGGAGAGGAAATTAAAGCAAAGGAAAAACAACTCACAATGATACTTACCGTTAGAATACTACTGCTGGCTGTGTAGTTCTGTTTTAGTGTCTGTGCGCTGTAGTAGAACCAGCAAAACCTGCATAAAGAAGATATTACAGGAAAACATTTTAATGCTGCAATGAGTCTCATCAATTGTGGTCTGATTTTCTGCCTCTAGTAAGCTTATAGAAGTGCTGCAGTGTCTGAAAAACAGTACAGGTGTCTCACCAACAGTAGATGAAGAAAGTCCTTGATGCAGTGTGGTTTCACTCGCATGATGATGCCTTGAAGACTTCAGTCAGTGGTTTGATGGAGAAGGAGGACCAAGCTTAATCTGTCAAGAGGAGAGTTTTGAGGGGGTACAGGAGGCGATTCTGTTTCACATTGGTGCAATGAATCACCAGTCACTATGGTGGTGGAAGTGGCAGCCAAGCCAATGCTGTTTCTTACTTGATGTGATTGTGAGGAGGAGGAGGAAGAGGAGGAGGACAAAGCTGAAGCAGTCCAGGGAATACAGAGGAGGTAGAGGAGGTGGTTCTCTTTATCACAATAGGCTGCCTACTACATGCCGATACCATTGGTGGTGGAACTGCTGTGCCATGCTGTTTCGGCCTGTGTTGGAGGAGGAGCCAAGGCATCTACAGTGCACAAAAGAGATAATAGGAGGAGGAGAAGGGTGAGGTGTTGAGGTCACTGCTGCATGACTGCAGTGTTTTTGCTGGCTAGAGTGGCTGTCCAGTTCAATAATTCATAAATGGCATAGTGCATTGTTTACAGCTGTTCAATTTGATGCAATTAAGAAGCAACACTAATTAATAGTTGTTGATGTACATCTCAGCACTGAATGTGATACATTATTATTGTTATTAAGTTCACATCCAGGATGACATGGTTGTGGATGGGTGAGGACTCGGGAACGTGGAGGCAGAAGGAGAAAATAAATAGCAAAGTTCATTATTCTTCCACGCCCTCCATGAAGCATCCCTCACAGTCTTCAATACCGGAAGTGTCACCATACAGGAACTCCCTCTCCATCACTGCTTCATCCACTTCAATGGTGTGAGATAATGTTGAGGTACGGCCTGGTCTGCCTAAAGCACTTTTCTCCTCCTCATCATCATCATCACTGTCAGTTGGTGCTGTTACCACGGACATTACTGTTTTTGAGGGTATGTGAGCCTTATTCATTTTGATAAATGTCTGCATGCCAACATTTTTAGGAGATAGAGCTGTGCGCCTGTCACGCACAATGGCACCCGCTGAACTGAACACCCACTCAACGCTGACACTGGAGATGGGCAGCTAAGATATTTCAGGGCAACCGCTGCTAGTGCTGGCCAGTCATTGACCTTAGTGTCCCAGTACAGTAGTGGCTCCTCTCCAATGGCGAGGTTCTTTGTACCTGCAAAATATGCATCTACCATACGTTTTGCCAGTAGAAGACGTGCGGCGTGATCATCCTCCTCAGTTTCCTCCATGTCTGCGACTCCCACCTGACTGCGGGCGGCCCAAATGGGATTCAGCATAGGTTCCTTTACCTTGCATTGCATTTTTGCAGTTTGACACCCTGGCTGAGATGAAGAGAAGTGGGTGGCAGTAACACTGGACCTCTGTGCAGTACCAGCATCTTTCTTTGCCCCTGTGCCCATAGTAGTAACTGTGCACCACTTACCCTCTGAGTGAGTAGTTATGTCAGTCTATGCAACTCATGATGCCCACCTTGTCATATGGCTGCCAGCCCACAATTATAACATGGGTCGAGCACTGTCGCAATTCCATACTCCTCAGACTGCATAACATACATTATGTGGGTGTTGGAGTCTAACGTGGCCAGCATGTGCTCCATTAGTGAGCAAATTGTTCTGTCACCACCTGCCTCCAGCTGTTGCTGCATATTCAGCAGTGTATGCATCAGCACCTGTAGCAGAGGAATGGACTCACTGATGCATGCAGTGTTCCCACTCACTGCCTGTGTTGCATGCTTGAAGGGTCTCAGAATCGAGATGAGCCCACCCAAATGGGCACCACTGCTCTGTTGTGAGACACATATGGATGCCCACTGTTGTCACAACTCACGTGAATAAGCAGATACTCAGATATAGCCTTGTACTGCTGGTATAGATGTTCCACCATGTACAAGGTGGAGTTCCACTGGGTGACACCGTCAAACTTTAAATGGTGCTGAGGCAGCTTTTTCTTTACCTATAGATCGCGGAGATGGTCATGTGCTTTTGCTGAAGGTGCAAAGTGGGCACAGATACATCGGGCAAGAGCCAAAACTTCTTTTATATCCTGATGGTTAAGGAAAGCCTGCACCATGAGGTTAAGGCAATGTGCCAGGCATGGCACCCTGACAAATCCCCAATCAGTGATGCATTTCCGCACATTTGAGCCATTATCACTGGTGATGATTCCAACTTTCAGGGCATGGGGTGAAGCTATTGATCAATCTCAGTTAGTACGACTTCCAGCATCTTTTCTCCAGTGTGTGACCTGGAGATACTCTTCATGGTCAGTGTTGCATGCTGCCTTACACCAGGCATGTTGCTACCACCACAGTTTGTTCTACTGCAATTCTTGCCTCTCCCCCAATCAGCCGCTACCCCAGGTACCTGTGCCCAGTGTGCTGTAATGCACAGGTAACAGCTGCCAGATGTTTTCCCACTGGTCCACATGCCCATACTCAAATGGACATACTGTGCTGAGGAATGCCACAGGGCATGATGTACCATGTCATATACAGTACTGTACAGTTCAGGGATGGCACGCTTTGAAAAGTATGTACGTGATGGCACCTGCCATTTCGGCAAGGATTGGGCCACAAACCACCTAAATCCCACATTCTCTACAAAGGAGTATGGCAACAAATCCAGAGCAATCACTTCTGCACATGCTGCATTCAACTCCTGAACTGTACCATGATTAGGCGGGAATTTTGTTTGCCTATCCAAAATGGAAGTCCGCGTCGGCTGAACTTTTCTTGATACTGCTGCCGTCAGTGATGCACCTGGTGATGTGCCAAACAGCTTGCCTCGTTGTTGTGCCAGTAAGGGGGATGCTCTTTACCTGGGGACTGCCAGTGGTGCTCATGACCTGTGGCGATGCACGACACACCTCAGCGGCTTTTTGGTTTTTCGTAACTAGTAGGGTAGCAATCAAAGTTTGGGTTGGGGTGGTACTCCGGATGCTAGGACCACTACTTTTCCCACTGCCAGAATCCTCCTCATCCAGTACAACAACGATGTCCTTCTCCTCACCTGCACCTCCATGTCCCTGTAGTGGTGCTGTGTGTATTTTGCTTACATTGCCCTCTGATTGGGATGTACCAGAACCACTGGCGCTGGCTGCCTTCTGGTGTTGACGCCACTGAATTGAGTGCCTATTTTTAAGGTGTGTATGTTGCTCACCTGTGCTGCAATGACTACCTGTCTTACCTCAACTTACTCAGGTTTGACACAGTTGGCAAATTGCTACTATCTCATCAGATGGGTCCAGTACATAAAAATTCCACACTAGGGATTTATGGGGCCTTGTATTTACTTGGTGCCAAGATGACTGTGATTGTGACAGCAAAGGAGAAGATTTGCTCTTTGTTATGTTGTGGGGTGACTGGAGCAATGTAGAAATAAATTAGAGAAACAGTGGTTGGGGTGACCTTCTCCTTGGCGGTTTTAGCAGCTAAGGCAACAGGAAAGACAAGCTCTGTAACACCCTGTTTTGCCCTTTTCTTTTCTGGCTCCCATGAAGGATCCGTATCGTCTGACACATCATCATCATCCACATCATGGTCTGGAAAAAAGCTGGCGCTGCTGGCAGTATCATCAGCCTCAACAGGTCTGTCCGCCTCAGTAGCAAGTGCCACGGGCTCTGTACCATGCACCTCCTCTTCATCACTGTTGTTCTCACCTTGCTTCACATGTACCACCACCTCATCCTCACCCACTGGACATGGAGACACATTATCCGGCTCTGCCTCTGACCTACCATCACCAACAGCACCACTTTCAAGCTGCACTTCAGCACCCAGAGCCTCCAAGCCCAGAGTTGTTTGTCTGCTGGTGGTGCTGCTGCTTCCCCTCACTGTGTCACTTGACATTGAGACATCCATCAACATGTCTGCCACAGATTCTGCAGAGAAAAACGTAACTGCAGGAAAACCAACACCAGGGCCATATACTTTGCTACTACTGCTGCTGCCTGCCACAGAGTCATCTGAATGCTGTCCCTGTGCTCTCACAGACACATTTCACCTCTATTAGGATTAGTATTAGGAACCACAAATTGGGAAATGTTCTTTGTGGCCACTCTACGGCCTCTCCCTTTAGTTGCCCTTTTCTTCCCAGCCATTCTTCAGCACATGCAGGGACACAGCAATCACTCAGTTTAAATCACTGTCTGGAGAACAGTGAATTTTTTCCTAAATACAGGTGTGCATGCAGGGACACAACAATCACTTGGGTTAAATCACTGTCTGGAGAACAGTGATTTTTTCCTAAATGCAGGTGTGTACGCGAGGACACAACAATCACTCGGCCTAAATCGCTGTCTGGAGAACAGTGACTTTTTGTCCTAAATACAGTTGTGCACGCAGTCACATAAAAATCACTCGGATTAAATCACAGTCAGGAGGACAGTGATTTTTTTTCTTAAGAAAAGACAGGGCACTTGCCAACTTATTTTGTTCAGAAGAAAACTGTGCCTTCTAAACTACTCCTACCCTTCCCCGGCCCACACAAGCCACCAAACCACAGCTTCTAACAGAAAACTAAATATTGCAAATAAATAATACAGGAAGGAGAAAAGCAACACAAAAAAATCACTGTGTGTGCAAAGAGCACTCACAGTAACAGTTTGGAAGCAATTTGACCAAAAAATGTTCTTTTATGTAATGTTTTTACATTTGACTCTAAGCTGCAGTACAAGCTCTGCTCTCTAAGTCTCGCTCAAACACACTACACTCACAGAATGAGAAAACTAGCTTCTCATTGGCTGTTCAGCAACATGTGGCCTCATATCCCATGGTTCATTGCAAACTTCGACTATTATGATGAACTTCACTGGCGAAGTTAAAGCTTTGCGGATCTGTGACACCTGTACCATTAGTTGTAACAGGAATCAAAGTTTTTGACTTCGAGATTTCATGAATCAGCCCCAAACACTTCAAAGTGGGACTTTACAGGGCAGAAAACTTCATGGAATTCTCTGAATCCGCAAAGTTTTACGCAGAGCAAATTTTGACAGCTTTGCACACCTCCACTAGCAACTATAGGCTGGCATACCTCTCAACCTCTTGCCTCATAAATCAGGGACAAGGCTTAAAAAATGTAGGGACAAAGACCCAAAATCAGGGACACATTTTAATAATTGGTAATATTCACTCAGAAAGTTGATAGAATAAGGGGATTAGTGTAAGATGCATTTTCTGATGAAGAAGAAGTCTGTAACTTTAATGTTGCATTATTTTGTACTTACAATTCCCACTGTTTAGTCACAAAAACACTAATTTTACTAGGGACAGAGGAAAATTCTGAGCCAAAATCAGGGACGTCCCTGATAATCAGGGACAGTTGAGAGGTATGTAGGCCGGTGAGCCTCACATCAGTGGTGGGGAAATTAATGGAAACACTGCTAAAGGAAAGGCTGGTAGAGTATCTTGAATCAAATTGACTGCAAGACAAAAGCGAGCATGGATTCATGGGGGGTCATGCTAGAGGAACCTTATTGATTTCTTTGACTGAGTGACAAGGAAAATACATCGGGGGAGGGCAGTAGACATGGTCTGTCTGGACTTTAGCAAGGTCTTCAACACAGAAGACTGATTAAGAAATTGAGCAGCACAGAAGTTGGATCTAAAGTGGTGAACTGGGTCAGAAATTGGTTAATGGATAGGTGACAGGGGGTGGTGGTTAACGGCACTCACTCTAAGGATAGAAGAGTGACCAGTGGGGTGCTGCAGGGCTCAGTACTAAGACCAATCCTCTTTAGTATCTTCATAAGTGACATTGCAGATGAACTGGAAGAGAAGGTATGCCTTTTTGCAGATGATGCCAAAGTCTGTAATAGGGTAGACAATCAGGAGGGGATGGAAAGAATGGTTAGGGATCTTGAGAAAATTGAGGAGTGGTCAAAAACATAGCAGTTGGGGTTCAACACCAAAAAGTGCAAAATTATGCACCTAGACATAGGAAGTCACTAACCAGGAAAGGGACCTTGGAGTTCTCACATACAGTATGATGACCTCAAAGTGCTGGGCAGTGTGACAAAGCAGTGGGTAGGGCCAGTGTGATGCTGGCATGCATTAGGAGACGTATCTCAGCAAGAGGAGGGAGGTGGTGTTGCCACTGCATCACTCACTGGTGTGACCCTACCTGGAGTACTGAGGCCGCACCTCAGAAAGGACATAGGGTGGAGGCAGCCCAGAAGAGGCATCAAAAATGGTGCATGGGTTGCACCGAAAGCCCTATGAGGAAACACTGAGGGATCTTAATATGTGCATCCTGGAAGAGAAGACAGCGAGACGGGACATGATGGCCTACAAGTACCTCATAGGGTGACCAGGGTGCAGGAGGGGAGTCTCTTTCAAAGGAGAACCAGAACCAGAACCAGAGGACATGCAATGAAGCTTAGATTGGGGAGTTAAAGAGGAATGTGGGGAAGTACTACATCACTGAAAAAGTGGTTGCCACCTGGAACAAACTATCAAGGGAAGCGGGGGAGGCAAAAACAGTAGGGGGCTTCAGTCATGCACGGGATAGACATAAGGGAATTTTAGTGAATAGGTAGGAAGGGAGGAAGGAGTGCCACCAGAGACCACTTAGGTCTGTGGAGGCAGACTAGACAGGGACAATCTGGACAGACTAGGGCCGAGTAGTCCCTTTCTGACAACAAATTCTATGTTTCTATGTTTCAATGGTACGCTGGCTGACCCCACATTATCCTGTCCTGCAGCGCAGTCCCCTGGGAGCTGCAGAAGTGTAAACGCATAAACAGAAAAAAAGATGGTGTGCTGGTACAGGAATCTAGAACCCAGTTTTTGTGCTCACTTTACAGAAAACAGGAATCTATTCTAGCTACTCATCTTAGTGACTAGGACGTTTGTCAGTAGTACTTAACAAAACTGGGTCCATTTTGAAAGGAGGAAATGTGCAGAGGAATATCATTGCTAAAACCACAAATCCTGGGACAGCTCAAACACAATGAATATTGGGTGGGAAAAAGGTAACTTTAACAAGAGACCCCAAATAAGGAAAAATTTTGGACTATTTCAAATAAAACACACAAACGAATATACCAGGCAGTTTTAAGCATACTTCACACATGCCTAAAAGAAATATTTAAAAAAAATGTAAACAATGAGGTAATGTTCCCTTTGAATCAGACATGTATCACAATGCGGTACCTTACAAAAGACACAGATCAGGAGCAGGACCTCAAAAAAGACACATATCAGGAGATGAGACCTTCAGCAAAACATGGTAACACTTTATTTTAAGTTTCCTTAATTACACTGTAGTTACAGTATAACTACATTGTAACTGCATTACAATTGCAATGTACTTACATTCAAAAAACATGTCGCTACAGTGTAATTACCCCTGTTGCATTTAATTAATAATTACCTACCCTTGCTGTTACATTGAAACTGATACTTGAAATAAAGTGTGACCCAAAACATAGATTAAGAGGAGGGGCTTCGAACAAGACCAAGGTCAGGAGGCTGACCGTAAACAACACAGAAACACGGAAAATGATGGTCATTGAAGACCTAGTGGTTCATTCAGTCTGCCTGAGCCTGTCTTACTTAAGGACTGTACTCTTGTGAGTCCTCCCTACCTCACCTGCACAGTCTGTCCCCAGCCTTTACGCACTATTCCCTTGCCATGGTGTAGCTAGGAAATACCATTTGTAAGTCAGAATCCTTTGGTGTCACTTTGCCCACCCCCCAATTGTAGACATGCCGTATTTGTTGCACCAAAACCATTGTGCACCCCAAATTATATTTCAGGAACTACATTATAAGAGGAAAAATACAGCAGAACTTCATTTTATGTCTTTAACACTATCAAACAGAGAGCACAACAATCACAACACCAGTATGGGGTGGATATCAAACAACAGTAGGAGTAACCTTAATCAGTGCTTAGTGCCCAGAATGCCACCCCCCCCAATCATTGTGTCAACCATGGCTTACTTGGTGTATATATGTTCCTACATCCATGTTCCCAGGTACCTGTCCCATCTCATTTTCAACTCACCCACTGTTTCAGCCCTGATGACCTCCTCTGGAAGTTAGTTCCAATCCATCACCATACTTTCTGTAAAAAAGTCATCGGGGGGGGGGGCAGAGCTTGCAGCCAGCAAGAGCACATGTGTTTCTGTAGAACTCTCCAACAGTGTTGCCGTCATATAGCCTTTTACAAAAATCGAAGACAGTATTTAGCAGAACAAACCAACACAAGTTACTGCACTTGACAGGAGCTTTTGAAAGGTAATAAAGTCTTGGTGGTTTTGACATGGGAAGACCACACCAGCAGGCTGCTCAGACTAGTGGCAAATGTAATGCTCAGAGCCAGGTGGAGCAGGCCAGCGAGGGCGGCGGAGATGCCACTTGCAATGGCAGAGGACCAGAACCTACGAACGCGGCCTTCTTACATGCCATTAGGGACTTGGATCGAAATGTGGAGGCATATAATACTTGTCTTAAAGTCATGGAAACCAGAAAGGACTCTATCTTGATTGAACGAATCTAAAGAGGCACAAGACTCAGTAAATAAAAATACTGCTACAGTTGCAGGTCTCAGTAAAGAAAATAAAATCCAACTTGAGCAACTGGAGAATTCAGTTCACATGGCAAACATTAGTGTTGGGGATCCCAGAGGAGAAGGAAGTTAATGATCCCTTAAAATATAAAGTAAGTATTATTCACCAATTGCTGAATCTAGACATTCTAATCTAGAATGAACATACAAAGCCTACTGAATCCCTCCTCAGCACAGACTGGTGACCCGAACCAGCTCAGGACTCTACTGATTGTTACACATGGTCCATAAAGGTAGCTCCCCGATGGACTGGACCCGAAGTTACTAAACTTGTCTGCCTCTGCCATTGCTCCCCCACTCACTGCTCTTTTCAATCTCTTGTTTCACTTGGCCACAATTCCCCTTGATTGGTAACATGTAATTGTCCTCCCTCTCCCAAAGTGTGGTGACTCCTCCTCCCCTGAGAACTACTGCCCAATATCACTCCTCCCAACGTTAGCCAAACTACAAGAACATCTAGTCCTTGACCAACTATCCTCGTACCTCTCCGACATTAATTTCTTCACCCAGTATCAATCTGGGTTCCATAAACATCAGTCTACTACTACCTCGCTACTTCGAATCACTGATGTGATCCTGAAAGGCATGGATTGCGGTCACATCACCACTGCCATTTTTATTGATCTTGATAAAGCTTTTGACACCGTTTCCCACGCCCTTCTGCTCTGCTCCCTCTCATCAGCTGGGCTGTCTGAACAAGCCATTAAATGGTTCAGCACATACCTAAATGACCGCTCACAGTCTGTAAAAATATCTGACTACATCTCCCCTCCTCTACCCATATGCTCTGGAGTCCTCCAGGGGTCCATACTAGGCCCAGTTCTCTTCTCCATTTTTCTGAATGATCTTCCATCTGTCTGTACCTCATCTTCTATACATATGTATGCTGATGATATTGTTCTTTTCTCCTCTGGGTCCTCGCCCTTGGATGTCACCTCCAGGCTCTAACGTGATTTCAATAATGTCCAGAGCTGGTTTCAATCTCACCAACTCTTCCTAAATGCCAAGAAAACTGTGTCCATGAAATTTGGCATGCATCAGAAACTGTCAAGGCTCCAATCTGCCCCCTCTTTCACTATCCTCGACGGGGCATCTATACCTGCCACCGAGTTGTTCAGATATCTGGGCGTATGGCTGGATCAACATTTCACTTTCTCGGCCCACATAGATGCCATAATAAAAAAGCTTCACCCCAAGCTCAGCGCCCTATATAGAAACCGCTCCTGCCTCCTGCCCCAGGCTAGACGTGAACTGATCCAAAAACTGATCCTCCCGATTTTTGACTATTGCGATATCGTCTATTGCTCTGCTCCTGCCACCTCCCTAGCTAACTTGGATACTCTTTTTAACTCCTTCTGTCAGTTTGCTCTGGATGCACGTCCCCTTACCCACCACTGTCACCTGTACCGAGCTTTAGCCTTCCCTTCCCTAACAAATAGACAATTGTACCACTGCGCAAATTTCATCTCTAAGTACTGGCTTGGAACACTACCTCCCTATCTTAATTCCCTAATCTCCCCCCCACCCACTCCCTCTCGACTTCTAAGATCCCATGACCACAGAACTCTGACTGTTCCCTGGAGATCCACCTCAAGTGGACAGGCCTCCATCTCCCTAAACTGTGGAATACTTTTCCTACACAAATCCGATACTCTTCCTTGCCTAGCTCATTAAATCAAGTTCTACATAATTTCCTGTCTGTAAATTGCACTTGCCCCTAGCTCCCCCCCCTTTCTTGTCCCACATCCTGACTGATGCCCTGTTTGCCTAACCATAACCAAATCGATGCACTTATAGTTTTTGTGCCTATTTCAGCTTCAGTTGTGTAATGGCTCTTTCAAATCATCTCTCTCCCTCTCTAAATTGGTCTATCTCCTTAGCCTGTCGACTTAGCCCTGGTCTCTAGCTAGATTCTCTACCACTTTGTTATTTCACCTCTCTTGTTGCTCTGTGCCATTTAGTCTGAATAGTTTAGGCCATTGGTCACACTTGATTTTACTTTACTTTATATCTGTCTCACCACAGGTTCACTGTTACATGATTTAACTTCTCTACCCTGGAAATATTTGCTTTCCATGCTAATGTGTAATTCACTTTAACCTATGTTTGTGTATGCTATTGTGTAATTTGTGTGTACTCACTGATACTATGTAACTCCCACCACCCTCTCCCCCAGGTTGTACCGGAAGACGAGCAACTTGTTTGTTCGGTGTACCTTACCTGGTGAAACGTTTCAATAAATGAATAAATATGTATGAGACTTAATTCTTCAAGCTGCAAAGAACAAGGGGCAGGTATCTATCAAGAATGGGTCCTTAATTTACTTTTTTTCCAGACTTAGAGAGCAATTCTCTACTATAATAAAAAGCTTAAAAACAATAGATTTAGGACAATTACATTTTAACATTACTGTTTTCTAGTCATTTGTTATTTTTTGTTTTACTTCCTCCTGCTGTTGGTCTACTAAATATTGTAGATAATATAGCAATTATTTCAGTGAGTCTTTCAAAATGTATCTGGCTCTCCCCTGTTAACTACATAATTGCTATTTATGACATCACAGCATGTTGTCATGGTGAACACTATGATGTCATAAACAAAGGCACTGTGAGGCAAACAAGAGTACAAGCACGTTTTCCAATGTTTTCTGTACAGACGTTTTAGATGGACTACAGAGATGTGCTGAAAATCTTGGAAACAAACATTGAAAAATGAAAAAAAAATGTGTTCTATGGTAAATGGTAACAGCTGAAACATCTTATTTGTGACAACACATGTTGGACTGCAGAGTCGCTTTTTAAGTTATTCCATGAGGCAGTGCTGCAAAGCTTTGGACACTGTCCAAGCTGAACTGAGATCTAGCATCGTAGCCCACACTCTTCAACTACCTGCAAAGTTATGGATGACCTATATGGGAAAAATTTTCATTTCCAAAGCACCAGACAATGTGGGTAAAAAACTGGAAGTAATTTTTTTTATTTATTTATTTTTAATTATTTATGAGTATTCGGAAAACCTTTGAGCATGAGCTCTTTTACAAAGGTTCCACGTCAGGGTGGACAAATATTACAAAACACAAATACAGTAGTTACAGATTTCGGAACAAGTTCAGTTACAAAGGTTCCACTTCAGACAGGACAAATGATACAAAACACCAGTACAGTAATTACAGATTTCAGAGCAAATACAGTTTTTACATGATTTAACACAAATACACTGGTTACAGACTACAGAACTGTATCAGTCATACAGGGTTCAGTCATGGGGGAAGTCATAAAAGTAGACTTTGCCTCTCGCTAAACTGGGGACATTGATTTGGTTGCTGTACCAGTAACAATGATTAGACATTGGTAAAAAAAAAAAAACAACAACAACTTCGAATGCCTTATCCACTATAAAGTGGTCAGTTGGTGTGACAGTACCATATTTGAGACTTTAAACTTACAAAGTTGTTAGATTAAGACTTGTTAACTGTTGCAATATATTTGGACTCCAGCTTTGCCTCCAAGAAAACAAACATGACTTGTGAGGTAGTACCTAAGGCACAGTTATGTGTGGCCACTCGCCATTAAAACGCTTTTGAAATTGGATGTATTCTTGTTTGGGAGTGGCGGTACACTCTTGTTGTTGTGGGGGAGCCGGAGGTTACAGGATGGCGCTCACTTACTTTATTATCATGATGCTATACTCATTGGGTAGTCAGTCCATACATATACACAGCCGTTTAGCCTAGAGGTTCTGTCAGTACAAATCGAGTTAGATTATAATTCTTTCCAGTTAATGTAAGTCCAGAATGTTTATTTTATTTATTTAGTTTCTGTTGACCAGGTAGTGCACTAGACAAATCCTGCCTATTTTCAGGCACAACCCGGGGGAGGGGTATACAGATGAATGCCAACTGACCTTGAACCAGATTTAGCAGTTGGTGGTATTTTTTTTTAGTGAATGAGAGAAATTGTCCAGGACACTGGGAAATTCTCATCTTTTCGATAAGTGCCATGGGATCTTTAACATCCACCTAAACTACCACCAATCCAGGCAGATGGGACCTCGGTTTAACGTCCATCTGAAAGACGGCACCTCAGAAGTGCAGCACCCCTCTTATGCTGCACTACAGTGTCAGTACTGGGATATTAACCCAAGTGCCAGATGTGGGAACTGAACCCACAGCCCTCTGATCTCCCGGCCTCAGAGGTGAGTGTCCTACCTACTGAGCCACTGACACTATGTTGTGCAAATAGTAATAGGCTTAGCAATAACAATTGGTTTAGCCACTTCATACTATGCTTAAACTCATTATATTTTCTAATAATAACTGGTGACCCCCTATAATGACTGGATAGTGACTCCTGATAAAATGCTGTGATAACTGTCCCCCACAATGGTCTGGTGGAGAAACTGATGGGGTTAGGAGTAGGCCCTTTGATGGTCAGATGGATTGAAAACTGGATAGCTGGGCGCACTCAGAGAGTAGTGGTCTGTGGGGAGCTCTCGAACCCTACAGAGGTTGGTAGTGGGTACCACAGGGCTCGGTCCTGGGTCCAATCCTGTTTAATGCATACATATCGGACATCAGGGATGGTATAGGGTGAAATGAGTCTCTTCATGGATGACTCCAAGATGGGAGCAGTAGTTGAGGGAGAAGAGGGGAGGTTGGCCCTGCAAGGACCTGACACCCTGGAAAGCTGGGCTCACACATGGAAATTAATTAATATCACCAAGTGCAAGGTTGCATCTTGTCGGGGAAACCCTAAACACAGGTACACCCTGGGAGGGAGGTGCTGGAAGCCTCAACAGGGAAAAAGACCTAGGGGTCATGGTGGATAGATGTATGAATAACTCTGAGCAGTGCAGGAGAGCAGTAGCAAGGCAAACAGGATGTTGGGATGCATCGCAAGGGGGATCACCTCTAGGAGCAAGGAAGTGATTCTGCCGCTGCACAATGGACTGGTTAGACCACACCTTGAGTACTGTGTACAGTACTGGAGACCACACTTGAAGAGGGACATACAGCTCCTGGAGAGGGTACAGAGGAGGGCAACAAAGATGATACGAGGGCTAGGGATTTGACTTACGAGGACAGACTTGAGGAGCTCTGCCTGTTTTCATTGGAGGAGAGGAGAGACAGGGGGACATGATTGAGGTCTCAAGCACCTCAAGGAATAAATAGGGTAAACATGGAGGGGATCTTTAGACTAAAGCAGGGAGGCATCACCAGAGGGCATGGTTTGAAGTTGGAAGGTGGAAGGGTGAGGGGGGAAAAGAGGAGGAGGCTTTTCACTGAGAGGGTGGTGGACCCTTGGAATGCTCTGCCTGGTGAGCTGGTTCAGAGATCCACAGTGGAGGGCTTTAAGAGAGGGTGGGACAGACACAGAAAGTGGATGTATCAGATGATGGCCTGTCCCGGGGGGGGTGGGGATGGATGATAGGGGTTTCTGGAGCACAAGGGATGGGAGGGTCTCGGCACCCAACTAAGGATCTAGGTTCGAGCAGACTTGATAGACCATAAGGCCTAATCTGCTGGCAAATAGTATGTTAACTAGGTGAATTCCATAATAACTCCATAGCGGGTCATTACTGAGTTTTCCTCCATGTGTTCTGACTTCAGTGAAGTGGGACAGAAAGTGCAGTGGCTCAAGACTGTTTTTTCACTGTCTGTCCCCACATAAAAAGCCTTACTACCACACTTACTTTTCTGCCTTTGGGAAACACTTACTGTTGATCACAGCAGCAAGAACCTAAAACGCATTTTCTTCTTAATAAAAATTAAAATGAGAAGCAAATGTCACTCAGTACAGCAGTTGCTTAAGGATATGATCCCTTAGATGCAGCTTATTGCTTCAGTCTTGGGGTTAATGGATTATCACTCACCTCAGGTGTATGAAAAATCCTCATAACTCCACACCTGCGCAGGCATTATTTAAGCAATTTACTATGACAAGGGTGTATTATGTTAGGATTTACAACACCTAGTGTGTTTGGTCACGAGGTCGATAGGCTGAGTGAGCAAAGCACACCAGGTGTTGTAAATCCTAACGAGACCCACACCCTTGTTGTGGTAAATTGCTATTATACAATGTCCTTTTAGTTTGCATTTGAAAAAAATTAAATAGTTTTTTTGTACATTTTAAATTATTTTTATTGTTGTTATTGCTCCTCGAGAAAACAAAATAGTACCTGTCATATCCCCGAAGAGAGAGTATGTGCATTTTCAATTTTTTGCATGCAGCGATGTGGGTGGGAAGGTTCAAAACTGCGAGCGGCAGTCACTGAGCAAGCGAAACTATGACCAGATTTTATCTGGGATAAACACAGTGATTTACAGGTACAAGTGTGAGTAGAATATGATGGGACGGTGTTTTTTTTTTATCAGGTGGGCTTTACTGGGGATGGGAGCTGGAGTCATTTGTTAGGAGAGTGTCAGTGTCTGTCCTCTCTGTGCAGTCCTGACTTCACGGAGGTCAGAGTGATTTCGGGGGAGTCATTGGTGCGGCTTGGTGGGGAACTGGCACCTCTTCCCTTTGGTACTGTGGAGGATTTACAATGGGCATGAGGTGCCAGTTGATCAATCGGAGCCTGCCATTTTTGGACCCCATTGTATAATCTCTATTTATCTATCACTGCTTGGCAGTCAAGATCTTGTGAGTGGGTAATTCATTCATTCATTCATTCACTGATTCATTCATTTTTATTGGTTATACTAGAAAGACGTGTGAGCATTGCTGACCGTTTATACAAGTGTCCAGTTACATACAACAATCATGAGACAAACATAGCAAAGAACATTAAATTTCAACAAGGGATAACACAATGAAACAATAGAACTCAGTAAAATAGAGACTAAAGGGTGAACTGTGAACTAGCCTGGGTGAATTAACAAATACAATAGGTGACATTAAGCATTCAGTGAGGGTTAAAAATAAAGCAATATAACAGTAGGAAACAAAATTTAAGTGCACTCTAAAACTAGCCTAGGTGGATTGACAATATTACAAGTGCTGGGGGGGGGGTAAGTGCCAGAGGTGGATAACCAGAGTGTGAGAGGAAAGAGTGCAAGAGGGAAGCCAGTTTAGGGCTGCAAGCTGGTGCAGGAGTAGGTGAAGGTGAAATGTCTCCTGAAAATGTAAAGTTACTTAGGCTGGAGCTCTGTAACACTTTGAATTTTGGGCTGTGTTCTGCTGGAGTTATCCCTTTCTGGCAGTTGTGCTGTGCTGAGCAGTGTTACATTTCTATAAAAAGGGGTGTCTCAAAGTGCTTTACTGGTATGTTTTAAACAGTTTATCGGGGACTGATATACCACCCATTTCTTATCAATTATATTGCTTGGACTTTCTATCACCACAGGATCAGTGGTATTTTGGTAGTGCTGTGTACTACCCTGAAAATTACTCAAGCAATAAAGCACGACTGGGTGTGGGTTATTGGGGAATTTATCCATGCCTTGTGTGGTGTGTCACGAGGCATAACCAAGCCACTTAACCACACAAGAAGTGGGTAAATCCATCAATAACTCACACCCTGGAGTGCCTTACTGTGATTATACAGCAAACTCAAATTCCATTTCTCAGCCATGGGTTATTGAAGAATATACCATGATCATGTGATGTGTTTTGATCAATGAAGTTACAGGATTTTCATACCCCATTGAATAATGGACATTAATCAATGATTTAGTCTAATGCTTGGTTGCAAATGCTCATCTTCAATTAGATTTATGGCAGTTATAATTTATTGTATAATTTAGATGGAACCCCCACATGTAGTGCTGAAGGATAGAGAGTTTTTTTTCTCCTATTGTGATATTTCTCTGTATATGCACATACTCTATGACTAGTGGTTTACAAAATGCATTGTGTATTTTCCAAACTGAATAAAATGTATTTGAAAAAAGAAAGAAACATAAGAACATAAGAAAAGTGATGGCAGAAGGGGACCTTTTGGTCCATCTAGTCTGTCCTTTTTCTTGCTACCCCCCAGTACTCCCTCTTGAACCTTCATGTGACCAGTTTTAGGGAGTTACCAGTGTCACCTATGTTACCATTTATTGTGAACAGCTCGCTGCAGTCTGCCTTGTTTATTCAGTGGAGGTGCTTGAATGTCTTAGTCATGTCGCCCCCCCTTTCTCCTGTCCACTAGTGAGTACATGTTTTGATCCTCAGTGCTCTGCTTGCAGCACATACCCTGTCATCACTGTATCATGTTAGTGGCTTGTCTCTGCACCACTTGCAACCTGTCCTACCCTTCCTGAGGTATGGGCTCCAAACTGTACACAATACTCCAAGTGAGTGCAAACCAGGGATCTGTCCTTCTGCTGGATGTTATTTTTTTATTCTATGGTAACCAGGTAAGGCCCACTAGGCACAACAGTGCCTGTTTTCAGGGGTGACCCAGAAGCCCTGGCAAGGTTAAATCACTTGCTCAGGGTCATACAGTATGCAACTGAAGGTTGATTCGATTTTTTTTTATTTGATTTTTATTAAAATTTCACGATGGCAACAAGTCACAAAGGACTGGTGGAAGTATATTAGAAAAACATGAGTCATTATACAAAATTTACAGAAGTCATAAGAAATTGTACAAATAAGCTACTATACATATTCAAGAAATAGATAATAATATACACTTGTACAAAATTCCCATTATTTCCAATATGGTCAACAGGTAGCGAAGCACGCTCTAATCAAGGGAAAACTCAGCTGCAGTACTCGTGTTAAATACAGTACAAAAATAAATTTATCATATTGTTCATATCTCTTTGTTCTCAGTCTAGGTTTTTCCCACATGCCTTGAATTCTCAGTTTATACTTTGAAGATTGAGGGAATCAAGCCCAGATCTGCTGGATGTACCAAGCTCATTCACCAATCACAGCTGATGGCTCTAACTTCTAGGCTGATCTGAACAAGACACAGACCAGGAGGCAGGCCTTGAACATCACATGGATCAGGAGATACACCATAAACAAGACATGGATCAGGAGGCAGGCCTTGAACAGGACACGAACCGGAAGGGGAGACTTTGAGCAAGACACGGCTCAGGAGATATGCCATAAATATCAAAGAGGTGACAGAATGCTTTGACAGTACTTGCTCAAAAAAGAGATTAGTGAGGCAGTGTTATCGATTGGTTGGAGTAAAGGTATGGGTAATAGGAAACCCCAAATCTGACTCCTACTGCAGTCTCTGACATGCTCTCTGACCTTCAGCAAGCCACCTGACCTCTTTGCTACACTTCCTCCCACCCACTGTAACACTGGACAGAAGTAGGACCCCACTAAAACCAAGATCCTGCATTATATTTGGAGTATTCTGCGTAAATACTGTATATTGTAAAGGAAAATACAGAGGAGGGAAAATTACCTCATCACTAGTCAGCTGTTTACGAGTTCCCTAGACAAAAATACAGTATCAGTTACTTTTCTCAGAAGTCTGACTTCCAGTTTCCTAATGTCATAGGTTTCAACACTCAGAAAGACTCTGCAACTGATAATCCTGAAGAGAAAATCAGAGAACGGAGGAGTCTGTTTGAAGGCCCTAAAATCAAATATTTAAACTCAAAGGAACATTACTCACTCATCACAATATTTATAAAATCTAAGTTTTTTCTTTTCTTTAAAAAAACAAAACATGTCATCCAATACGATCTACCAACATGTTTTGGGTACACCACCTCCTTAGGGTGGGGGAAGGGAACTTCTCTGAAATAAGTCACACGTTTTGCTATCCACTTACCATTAAGTTAATTATGCCCATCTCTTTCTTTAAATGTATTCTTCCCATATGCAGTAGTCCTATTGACTAGGGAGGGTGTGGGTTGTTGTGTGTGTGTGTGTGTGGGGGGGGGGTGGTTGTTCCTACAAATTCCTAATCTTATCATTTTTAACAATTCTTAGTCTGGATCACAAATGTCTTAGATTTCACTGCTGCTGCTAGGCTGTGAAAGAAGACTGTGACAAAGTGGATGGAATGTTTTTTAAAAATGATTTTGTAAATGTGGTGAGTGGGCATGTTCCTTTTAAGTTGAATATCAAATTCTATAGGTACATAGTTTTTTAGTAGGTAAATATTCTTGGGTATAAAATGTTGTAGTGTTGCTCAGACAGTGCTTTTGTGGCTCCTACCACTGTCAGATAACGCTGGTATCCTACCTAGGATCGTACCAGAAATCCTACCAAAGACAGATGTAGGACCCAGGGTCAGATAGTGATGGATTCTAGTTAGGAGCCACAGATCCTAGGTCAGATTCAGGGATCCTAGATCAGCTAGTTAGGATCCGGGTCAGATAATGATGGATCCCAGTTAGGATCCAGTTATTCTAGGTCAGATCCAGGGATCCTAGGTTAGATACGTAGGATCTGGGGTCAGATAGTGATGGATCTTAGGTTAGATAGGATATGAGCTGGATCTGTTGCTAGAATGCACAGGATCCACAACATTTGTAGGATCCATGCACTGGATCCTAGAGGGTAGGATCTATGGTCAGATAGCACTGCTATCCTACCACAGCAGCTGTCTGGCCAAATGGGAAATTTGTGTTGGTATCCTAGTTTCTGGGATACTAGATGAGCAACACTAATTTCAGTCCCTTCTGGGGTACAGAATGATGAACATTTACAGATGTACAGGAAAGCATAGGGGGAAAACATGTACAAATAACGAAGATGGACAGCAAGCAAAAAAAAAAAAAAAAAAAAAATGTACCGTGAAAGGTAATCACACACAGAAATAAAGAGCCAAATGTAAAGAAATAGAATAAGACATCTGAATCTGTTACAAGGCTGTAACACCATCAAGGGATTCCAAGACATCATAAACCTCGAGAGCGGAGCTTGAGAGGCTTATGACTTCATGGAATCCCAAGACGGTGTCAAAACCCCACAACAAGCAGATTCCTATGTGTTGTTTTTGTAATACATGGGAATCTTTCTGTGACTGCCTTTTTTTTTTAAATCCCTTTTTTGTTTCAGATTTTACTCACCACCACAGCACATACGCTTTTGGCTCTCACTCGCAGATTATGAAAGGTCCGTGGCAACAAGGCTCACCACTACGCAATGGCCATTGGAACAAGTGAATCAGCCACTGCTGTTGGGAAGCTCTGGGTGCCATTTGAAAATGACTGAGTGCGTGTACCTTTTAAGAGAGTTTGAATTTGCAATACCATTGATCTGACTATTGTGACTTTGAAACTTGTAATCCAGAAGTATTACTAATTCTGATGTGTTGATCGTTTGTATAGGAAAACGATCGGCCCATGTATTACAAATGAATATCAGAATAAATAAGTAAACATGCTAATAATTAAAATGGGCTCTGCAAATCCTGACATCTGGTCCTGAACCATGGTCATATCCAGCTCACACTTTGATTAGGCTTCCTTGAAACTTTCAAGAAACTTTAGCTACATTACGGGGTTCCTTGAAAGTTTTATGGAACCCCAACTAATGTGCACTTTCAATCACTTTATCTGTGCCATTGTTTGAAGACCACAACACCCCAGCAAAAGGAATCAAAGTTTCAATGGCACTAGAAGGCACCAAGGTATCTTAAGCATATGCTTGGACCCGCTGGCAATGAGAACTGGCATCCCTGATAAAGTACCTTGTGTAAATAAATTGCTTGCATTACTAACTGGGTGCCTTTTTATACATAGTAGAAGCAGGCTATAATTCCCCGTTACAACCCATGGGTTATAATGGCAAACACACACCAGCTTCTGTTGTCCAGTGCTCTCGCTCAGTCACCCATGCCACGGCTGTCTCCACAAGTGCCATCAATTGGCAATGACAAATCACACAGCCCCCTTTCCCCTCACTGACTAAAATCGGAGTTTCAGTACCAAAAAAACACCTCAAGAAAAGACCTAACTTCTTGCTAACCATTACATTTTACACTCACTCCCTAGCACTGAAATTAAAACTCACTCTCTCATCTACATAGGAGCTACTGTGAACTTTCAACTCTGCACCAAATTAGCACATCCATGAAAACTTCAGACTAGACCTCCATGAAATTTTACCTCTATCACCTCTAACCTCGTTCATAAAATACCATCAACAGCTTAATCTGGTTCTGTAAATCAGTCTACATCTGTACACATATTCCCCTTCCCTTGCCCCTGGATCACACCTGGAAACAAGCCACGGCTTAGTGTGTCTCTCCAGGTCACAAACATTCAAATAAATAAATGAATATTTTTTTTAAGTTACTTTAACTACTTGTTTGAATATTGGGATGTTTTAGGTACAGGAAAGCTAAGTGTTCACTCCAGTTTTCAGTAGCTGCCATTTGCAACACACATTGCCATTCTAACTCTGTCCGTTAAAGCAAACTTCTTTGTCAAATAAATGTAAATTCTTTATTTTCAGTCCAGGCACTGACAGTAGTTAAAGTACCAGTGGTACTCAGACATACCAAAGATCGTGTCACTATGCAGACTGCAATATAGCCCAGCCTTGAACATTGCAAGAATTAATATCTTAAGCTTCAAGATGGGGACAAAATCTCTCAGCACTATAAACCATCCCTCGAAGCACTAAAGAAACTCCCACTCAGAAGCCAGTTCATTAAAGATGACAGTCTTGAGGAAAACTTTACAATCAATTTATTGCAACTTCAGGCTTTGACATGCACCATAAACTACAGTGCTTCCACTTATGAACATATGAACATATGAACATATGATAAGAGTCAGCAGAAGAAGGCCATTAGGTCTAATGAGTCAGCTCGTTATATATTGCAGGGTCCTTTTGCCATTGATCCTGCCCCCTTTCCTGTTGTCCCTTCCTTCCTACTCCCTCCCCAGTCCCATGGGTCTCTACGCCTATCCCAGGTCCACCCACCATCTTTACTGAGACCACTTCTGACAGCACATTCCATGTAGCCACCACCATCTCCATACAAAAATGCTTTCTACATTCCTCTAAATAACCCACCAACTTCAAACTGTGCCCTCATAGTTTCCTCAAAACTTCTAACTTTCAAAATTTGCAGATTAAATTTGATCTTCCGAGATCTGACTTCTGGTGATACTTACAACTGAGAACCATATAGTTCCATGGGTGTAAATCCTTATGTGGATGCCCTGCTTATAAAAAGAGCCTCAGAGGTAAATTAAAACCCCTTCCCATCAAAAAGTGGTTATCCGCAAATTCGGCCAGGGCAGGAAGGTTATATCAAGACATGCGGAAGGCCTTGCCTGATCCCACCACAAAGGCCAGAGAAAAATGGCAAACTGCCTTACAAATAGTTATCTCGGAACATGATTAGCAGGAGTTCTGGCAGCTAGTCCACCAGGCATGTACAGATCAGAAGAGTTTCCTGATCCAGTACAAGATTCTACATTACTGGTATCGCACTCCAGAACAGCTTCAGATGCTAGGCATAATCCCAAACAATAACTACTGGAGAT
This sequence comes from Neoceratodus forsteri, assembly GCA_016271365.2. NCBI lineage: Eukaryota > Metazoa > Chordata > Ceratodontiformes > Ceratodontidae > Neoceratodus > Neoceratodus forsteri. The sequence continues at coordinate 1,060,711,389 of CM028135.1, forward strand.
GTGAGAGGAAGAGATGGACTTGCTCCCCATCCTCTGGACCTGTCCTAACAAAGACCCCTTTAGGGAACAAGTCACATCAAGTTTGCTCCTCCATCCGAGGAACAGAAGTCAGGATGAGTCCTCAAGCCCTTCTCTTAGGATTGATATTTTTGGAGCTAGTTATGGATAATACAACCCTGAATGGCTTATAGTAGCTTCAGTAGAAGCCAAGAGACTCATACTTTGAAAGTGGAGATCCCTGATGCTCCAACAGTTCAAGAATGGGAGAAGGCCCTAGAGATACTTGCAATGAATGTGGGGTTAACATGTAAAGCCATTAAACAGGAACAGGAATTTCAGAAAAGTTGGACCCACTACATGAGCTATATACAACAACAGGCAAAAAGTACTCACGCTTGACTGCCAAACTTTCCTGGAAGCCCCATTAGAGGATTCTATACCACTTTTGATCCACCAAGTGACAAGTCACTCTTACCTCCAAAATTATAAAGTCATCCAATAATTGTATTACAAGATAAATGTTTTATTACAAGATAAATGTTTTATCTGTTCATACATTTGTATACCTTTTACAGTTTGTATTTATCTCAATTTGAACCTGTGCATTGAAACAGTACTGTATATAGCAGGTTGTCTGTATGTAGCTGAAAGAGTTCCAATAAAAAGATTAATTGCAAAAAAAAAAGTGAATATGACAATTTAATTAATATCAGTACAGAGATACTTACTGTATAGTAAGGATCAACTCCTGATACTATAGTCAAGCAGATAAGTCAAATAACGTTTTAATGCATTGAGTAGAAAAGCAAGGACTATAGCCTAGAGGTTATAGTAATAAGATGTGAATGAGCTTGGTACATCCATCAGACCTTGATTTCAATCCCACAACCTCCACTTGCATACTGTGTGAACTGAGCACGTCACTTAGCCTCCATAGTGCTCCTGGGTCACCCCTGAATACAGGCATTATGTCTAGTGGTCTTTATCCTGTTACCAAGGAATAGAAAAGGAAGGAAAATGGAAAGAAGATTTTACAAGCCACAGGTAAATGGACATTCAGTAACAGATCCTGTATGTAATAATAATTATTTTCAAATATTCTATGAACAAATATGCTCTTCAGAATTTCAGTACTGGATAAGACATATGCTGAAGGCATTTCACTCCCAATGCTGTCACTTTCAGATAAAACAGTTGCAACTCAGTTTTGCAACTTGGCTGTCTTGTTGTGGAGTAACTCTCACAACCTTTTCCGATGTTTCCATTAGAGGGATCGAGTGAGAGCTTTCCTCCAAATTGAACTTTTCCACCCCCCTTTGATTGGGTTTCCAAATCGCAGCAGCAGAGCCATCACTAAATAAATTATCCTTAGCCTGGAGGGAAGGCAACCTAGACTTTGGATCCCCAGAGATTTCCTCCTCAAAGGGTTTTTTTCTCTCCTCCATGCCTCTGGTCATAAACGTTAGTTAGCCATAGTTAATGTTTCCTAGTTCCTTTAGGTAGGTTCTACTGATGGATGGAGGTGGATGGTGTCCGAGATGTGCCATTCCACTCTCCTTGGGAGGACCCTCAATCACCAGTGCAACTATCGTACTCATTCCATTGCTAACCTGTGCTTTTTATTATGTTATCAAACTGCCTAATGCCTTATCTACTACTATGTCTCACAGCTAGCTACTGATGGCTAACTTGCTTCATACTGCTACATTTCTTTTGGAGATCCTTCCTAAGGTACCCTTAGCCAAGGAATCATCCAGCGGCACCTTCTAGGGTGGAACCCTTTGAGGGTTCCTTGCTTTCTCGGTATCCTTACAGGGTGGTAATTCCTCTGAATAAAGAGGAATGACCAAAACCTAAGTAACACAGTTGCATGAGCATAAATTTTACTGGCTGCGTAGGCCATTGACTTGAAAGGCTGGGCCTGTAGTTCCAGTGGACAAGCAGCCAGCCAATCCCACTTCCTGACCTATATAAGCAGTTCCTCCCAGCATCCTTCTGAGCACTTTTCTTTGTCCACCATCCTCGTGATCTCTCTCAGGATCCTTCCTAAAGTACCTTTAGCCAGGGAATCATCCCACAGCACCTCTAGGGGTGGAAACCTCTTTGAGGGTTCCTTGCTCTTCGTACCTCTACAGGGTGGTAATTCTTCTGGAATAAGAGAGAGAGTGCAACAGCCAGAATCCTAAGTAACACAGTTGCACAAGCATAACATTTTACTGGCTGCGTAGGCCATTGAAGTTTTAAAAAGAATGTTAACCAACTAATTGGTGAGACACTTTAATGCAAACTGTACTTTTCCTTTTAAAAGCAATTACAAACATTTCACTAGAACAGTTTTGTGTAGATTGGACCCAATACTAAACACTACAATATATTCAGACAAGACAGTCTTTATAAAATAGAGAATATGACAATAATAATAGAAACACCCTCAGTTTTACGGTCTGTAACTAAAAGGACCCTTAGCTGATAGTTTCATTAGATACAGAAAAATAATTTAATAGAGTAGAGCCAGAATATCTGCTTCAAGTCATATGCATCGCATGGATCTGGCTGACAATTTTGTTAACTATGTCAGTATGCTGTATCATGCACTGAATGCCTCTGTCATAACTTATCAACAAATTTCTTCTCTATGTATTTTGCTTAGGGGCACTAGAGTGTTGCCCATAACCCTTCTGTTTTCCCTAACAAACGAACCTCTGACTATCATTCCTAGAAATCATAAAAATAGAGTGGCTTCATGCAGAATCCATGAATCTTAAAATGTTCCTTTCTGCAGGTGACACTTTCTTTCATGCTACTTGGATAAAACACGTCACTAGACATCCTAATGCAGATTAAAGAAAATCTCAGTAAAACCATCCATATTAATTAATTGGTTAAAACTGAGGCCTTTTCTTAACTACTAGATTAAGGCATTTATTTATTTAATATATTCTAGAATAACGCCTGAGAACAAGCTTAATTTCTTGGGTTCCACGTCAGAGTCAAGACTAAACAAACATGTTACAAGAAGAACAGTAGGCAAGGTACATAATTACAGTATTTCCATTTCAGCAAGACAAATTTGTGAGATTACTATAGTGAACAGTGAATACTAAATTGAAAGCCTGCAGAACAGGGTTAACTTTAGGAATAGAGCTTCAAGGAGGGTAATTCTGCCCAGTAGGCTTCGTCTGAGGATAACGAGGAATCAAACTTCTAGGAGGGTAATTCTGCCCAGAAGGCTTCATCTGTGCTTATCGTGGAGAGAGTGGAGAGCAGAGTCAGGGTAGTGGCACAGCTAGGAGACAAGAGTGCCCCACTAGCACAGGGGACAGGGGGGAAGTGCAACAGGGCATAGATATGTTTAAAACAAAGTTGCTTACACAGGATGGGAATTTACAGTAGATGGTATAGGAACTTCTTAATCCAGAAAAACATCAGGTAAAATCATGTTGGACTTAAATAAATATCTTGAAAACTGATTAGATCTTCCTCAATCCTTAACTGAGAGAGTCCAACTACTTGAAGAGCTAGTGGGGCCAACACAGGCATACAGGAAAATAATACCAGTTTTAAGAAGTGGTCAGTTGTAACTTTTTATATCTGAAGTATTTTTCCTTTTCCTTTTGCTTATTAGAAAGTCTTCTATGTGATACTATTGTGCTGGATGTGTAGAACAGCACTTAGCCTGACAGCTGGCATATCTATCTCTATCCCCCACTACAGTACATCATCAGCATTGTGATTTCAGTAACAGCAAAGGTGACTGTCCTGGCAGTAGGGGTATGTGAAAATAAACTTCCACAAGTGGAATTTAAGTGAAAGTCTGACTTTCATTTCCACCTAAGTTCAGAAATCCATTCCCAAACTTTTGCAGACATTCCAAATCCCATGCACTCTACTTTAAAAGATGTCACAGCAACAGCACTGTCTACTAGTCCCCCATTGCCACCTGATTGCCCCAAATAAATCAAATAAATAGAAAAGAAGCACAAGGAGAAAAGCACTCTGCCAGTATATACATAAAATAAATAAAGCCACAGAGTCAAAAGTCGGAGCAAAGCGGAACCTGCAGCTCACTACCCAGCTCTTCATATCCTCACTGGAACACTTAGTCAGGGGACCAATTAGCATCCACTCACCCATGGTGCAAGGTCACCTTTGTTTGTTTTTATATCATAAATACTTGGTGGCTAGTGGTGCCTCTCATCACCCACCCATGTCCGGTAGTATCAGCCACTGCTATCCCGATCCTTGTAAAGTAAAATATTTTTTTCCCCTGGTGGTCTAGTAGTAGTGAACCCCTCCCTAGCCTCAAATCCTGATCTCCGATATTGCAATTTGTTTAAACTTATTCCTGGTGGTCAGTGGTCCCTCTGGCACTCCACACCCTGACAGGTAGTGTCTCACCCCACTTCCACATTCTGAAATGGAGCAGGCCACTGGCACAGCCCTCCACTCTCCTCCACAGCTGGCATCCCACTTAGAAGTCAATGAATGCAGCGCACATACAGCACGCGTCATTCATTGACCTCTCAATAGGCAGCTGGTCGTGGAGGACAGCAGAGGGCTGTGCTGCTGGCCCACCCATTTCAGGAGCGGAGAGGGGATGGGATATTATCTGTTGGGGTGGTGAGGTGGTGGGCCTCTAGACCACCAGGAATAAGCTTAAAAAATTACTATATTGAGATCAAGATTTGGGAATAGAGGATGGTCTACTACCACTAGCCCACCAGGAAAAAAAAAAGATTTTACTTATATGGGGAATAGGTATGGCAGCAGTGGGGGGCTTAACTGACTGATTAATATTACTGGGACACAGGTGGGTGATTGGAGGATAGAGGGACCATCCACTGGGTTTGTTTTTAAAATACATGTTGGGCGGCAGGTGGTCGGGTGGGTGGAGGGACCGCTAGCCACCAGGGTGTGGTTGTTTTAAAGTACATGTCGAGTGGCAGTTGTTTGGGGAGGGACCTCTAGCCATTGGGGGACAGGTATTGACATCAGGTGGGGAAGGGACTGCTAGCCATTTGGGGGTATTTAAAGATCAATGGCAACCATTTTACACTTTGTTAAAACAAAGCCTGAATTCAAGTCCCTGTGTCATGAATAGTGTTTACTGAAATGTCATGCTATTTGGTTTTGTGGTTTTCTTTAAACAGCATTTGTTAATGTGTTCTGCACTAACTGAAAACAGTGAGGCACAAACCAGAGATTGAGTTAGTAAAACCTTGGACAGCAAACAATTAACTTTACAGACTGCTTTAATTAGAAGTTAGCAGTTTTTAGCTCTTCAGTCAAGCAGGGACTTGCATGCTGAAGCAATAGCTTACTCCAATATGATGTCAGCACTCTGCAAGGCTCAGTCAGAAGGAAAGAAACAGCCTGACTGTTTCCAATGAGTGCAGAACAAGTTAACAAATGCTGATTTAAAGAAAACCACACTACATAATAGCATGACATTTTCAGAAAACACTACTCATGACACAGGGACTTGAATTCAGGCTTTTTTTAACAACGTGTAAAATGGCTGCCATTGATCTTTAATGTAGTTGGGAGGGGTGGAATATAGCAAAAATTTGCCCCAAACATTCAGAAGTGTTTTGATCCACCACAGGTGGAAGATCAGAAACTTCAGCGAAAGATGCGACATTTCTGCAAAAGTTCTGCTAAGCTGGAAATGTCAACTTTTTCACACACCCCATACTGGCAGCCACTGATGGGCTGTTCCTAAGCAGCAGTGATGTCACAGTCAGCGAGGTCACAATGATGATGGTGTTGGGGGGCAACAGAGATGGATATGTCAGCTGTCAGGCAGAGTGCTGTCCCACACATCACATCTATTTATATTAAGTAAACAATCTTCTAATTAAACCAATAGAAACCAAGAGAAAAGAAACAGTACCCCAGATAGAAAAGTTAATGGTTGACTGGTTTTAAAAACTTATACTAGCAGTAAACTAAGTCTTAGAAACGATGGTTTTGTCCAGGCTTTTATATGTACTGCAAGCAATACAGGTACCAATATCCATTCCTAAAATAACATTAACAACCTATATAAAAGCATGTCAAAGTTCTTGGGAAATGGCAAAAGACTAAGACTCTGTATGGCAAAGCCGAAAGCTCAGTATTGAGAAGCTGGCCAAAAGCTTAATAAGTTCCTGTTACAGTATCACCAAGCAGCTTTACTTCATCGTATTTCTGAATGTCACGAGGAGGATCCTCCCTGGTGTGTTTATTATTGAAGTTGCTACTATAAACACAACAATCCACACCAATCCTTATATGCTAATCTTATAAACATACTAAAACAAAAATAACTAATTATTTAGTCATTTCAATGTGGTATTCTTGGACCTATTATTGTAGACCAAATAAGGAAAATCTAAGAGTTGATCTGTTTACTCCTATATTTTGCAACCTAGATCGTACTACTTACATGCGTAACGTTTACTACATCAGGACAAAGTTGGGTATATGTCAGTTATCAGATTTATATCTAGAGGACTAATTAATGTAATTTGAACAACTACAAAAAAGTTTAAAATTCTGTAATCTTAAACTGTTTTTAGCTAACTGTAGATTAAACCTTGTTTTAACACTCTGCTTGGTCCTAACATAACTAAATAAGAATTAACTTCAGGTCAACAGATACTGATTTCTAAGGATGGCCAGCCTATATATAACGCAATGGTAAACTTTATAACTTACTGTAATTCCCAATGAAATAGATGTTAGCTGTATGAAATCAAAACATAGTTGGCAAACATGCCTAAAGGTAACTATTGAAGAAAGTGAAGGGCAAAGCTGAAGTCCTTTTTTTTAAATCTCAGTCTGCAGCACGTTTAAACAGACCTTTACATAAGCTTTATTACACTCCACAACTTTTAAATAAAGTGAATAATGCTATCTCTTATATTTCTATATGTGTACTAGATGTGGTAGGCAAAGAGGTACTAGACATAAGTGTAAGTATTAACAATGTGCCATAGTATCCTCTTTAGAAATGCTGTTTTTGACACCCTGAATAAAACTGAAGGGATATCTCTATGATCTGAACCAGAATGTTGTACTCCAGGTACAGTACTTTATCTACTCATGCTCTTCCAGAAGGACCTATTAGAAACTGGCTTAACTTTGTCTTCATAAATAGCAAGGAAATGTAATGATCAAGATCCTCCCCAACTAGAGCACTGCAAGAATTTATTAATAGATAGTAAGAGGTAAGAAAATACTTGTTACACAAACTCCAGCCTCACTCATTTATATGAAGGGATCTGAAATGTTTAGATGAACTAATAGACAGACTGGAATTTAAGTTATCAAGAAGGGGGATGGATACTGCTTAACCTCATCTTATTACAGTTGATGAAATATGGCCTGGTTTCTACACTTTGAAGCTAAATAAAATGGTAAACAAATAAATTAAAAGGATTTCCTGATCCCTCTTACTCTTTTTACAGTTCTGTTTTTCACTCCTTTCACTTTCCTTCCTCCAGCAAATTCACTACTGATCCAGCTGCCTTCTGCTTTTGTGTCCCTAAATTTTGGGTTCTCTTCTCATGTCCATTACAGTAATACAGTCCTCCAGCCACCATCCCCAATATACAGGTATTGATCCTACCATGAACTTTTCTTTTGCCTTTTGCACTACTGCAAATTTTATTTTTCTTCGATGCCTTATGGTATTGTGTTTCCCTGCACATATTGCTTGCCCTATGTACACCTGTTAATTTATATTCTTATTTGCCTATTATTTGTATCCCTGTAGTCATTGCACATTATTGTACTGTAACTGGTCTCCCCAACCCCTCCTTTCCCCAGGATGTAACTGGAAATAGGCAGTTACCAGCTCAGTATGTCTTTCCTGGTAAAACATTTGAAATAAATTGAAATAAATAAAACACTCGGTGAGTGTGCAGCTCTACTTTCACTTGACTGCAAAAGACTACTCAATAGAACCTGCACCTGATCCACGGTTCTGTTCATCTCCATAGGGATTTACTTGGCTTCTTTGCATCTCCTTGAGCAACTGTCTGTAGATTACCCACATTTTAACCACCCTCCCTCTACCTGTCACTAATTGTACCAACACTAATTAGGTTTCAGTGCCCTCCCCAAGGTTCATGTCTTCAGTTACTTTAAGTCAGTCCCCCACATACAGGCCACCTTTTATCTGCCATAAACTCTATGTCTTATCACTTGCAAAGACTGCATAGCTGGGCATTGTTAGATCCCAATTGTGTGTTGCCCATGTTTCAGTAACTGTCACCACCTCTGTCTGGACTTCTGTTATGTTTGAATCTTTTTGGATTTACAGGTGCTGCAAAATGACTAGGCTTGGATAAGTCATTTGAGCTCACATAATTTATAATTAAATGAGACTGATAATTTCACATGCTTAAAAAATGTACTGCTGTTTGTTGACTATTGTTTACTAGCTGACCTGCTTATAAACACTTTCTTTTCAAACTGTATTAATGTTTGTGTTACAGGCGTGTTCTCTCCCAGAACTCAGTCTGTGACTGTTACTTTTATCAAAACTATTAAGATGCCTAAAGGGTTACCTTGATATGCAGCCACCACTCAGCCACAGCCTCACTCAGAGTATCTCTAATGTTGAATCCCACCAGAGCCACTGTTCACTCAGTACAGTGTTCCTTACCAAAGAATAAGTTGTCCACCCTTCTGTTATAGCTGAGAACACTTTGTCTTAGTTATAGTAACTGTAGCTTATCTCTTTTAAGTATATCACAGGGGTGAACAAGGAACAGGAGAGGAGTTTTTTTTAGAGTAGAAGGTGAACGAGAACAAGAGGGCAAGCAATGAAGCTGAAAGGGGGGAGGTTTCAGAGGGATGTGTAGGAGTATTTCTTCACTGAAAGAGTGGGGGAGACCTTGAACAGTCTAGCAGCGGAGGTGGTGATAGCAAAGGATGTGGTGGGTTTCAAGCATGCATGGGAAAGGCACATAGAAATCTTAGTAGAAAAGCAACAGGAGGGTCAGCATGAGATCAGATAGGGTCTGCAGTGACAGTATAGGCAGGGACAAACCTGGCAGACTAGGTGGAGCCAGTGGTCCTTATCTGCTGACAAATTCTATGTTTCTATTTTACTATGTTACCTTGGAGTGTATTACTCCTATTATGCAATGAACAGTTTGGTTTTGTTCTGTATCAGCATGTAGGTGGTGGTGTTGTGAAGGATATGCTGGGCTTCTAGGGATGGAGGAATTCAAAGCATATAAAATAACTGTTTTCGGCCCCCCCCCCCAATTATGTGATGGTACTTATATATGGGTAAGAATATGCTTTAGTCAATCAGTTTGCTGATTTCTTTCCATCCATGGAATAAGGTTATGAAATGAGTATAAAAAATCCAGAAACCTAATTAGCTGAGGAGCTCGGAACCCAGTGCTGATATCCTAGCACAACAGCACTGGAAAAAGATCCATTGCCTTACTAACCTGTTTACCATACCCAAGCTCAGCTATATATATATGCCTCCATTCACTTACTTATATTAAAAAATGTAGCATTTGCCATCTACTAGACAAGCAGTAAAATTGTAATGGTTCAAGAGTACTATACTTTCTATATATTCAACTCCTTCTGTCTCTTATGCTCTTGCCTGTCTGCCTCCTCCATACCACTGTGACCTCTATACCACTCTCTCCTTTCCTTCTCTTGGGGACTGATGCCTTGCCCATAGTGCCTCTTTAATTTGAAAATTCTGGCTTGGCTCCCTGCCTTCCTACCTCCTCTCTCTCCTCTCTACCCATTCTACCCCCCAGTCCCTTTGCAACTCCCCCTATAGGACACTCATCCTTTCTTCCTGTTCTTTCACATCAGGGAGAGCAGCCTTCTCATCACTTTCCAATCATTTGGAACTCCCTTCCCTTAGATATCCACTCTGATCTGTCCAGTCATTCATTATCCAGTCCCCTTCGGCACTTAAGTTCCCTCTCCTGCAGTTGCACCTAACTTATCTCCCTTTGTATTCTTTCTGTCTGTACTTTCCTCTATTCAATTTTTCACTGCTCAGTCTCCCTTCAGTCCTTCCTAGGCATGACAATTGCCTTTAACACTAGCTGAGTTTGCATTGAGTAGTGTTCATTCCCCTTGGGTTCTGCTCCTGTGGGTAAGCTTGCCTCCCCCCCTTACTTCTCTTAAGCTCTTCTCTTTCGCAATTACCTATCTCCACCCACCCCTCTCTTGATCGCATACATTCAGCCAGCTTTTTCTGTTGCTTAGCTACCTCCACCTATTTTTCCATTATTGCGTCCCCCATTTAATCCCATCTTTCTTCCCTCCTGCCAATTCCCCTTGTGAGGTTTGCATCCCGGAGGGGTGCAGGACCAATCCATCCCTTATTTGTCCCCTCTGCCTATTCCCTTGTGGGGTTTATATCCCAAAGGGTTGCAGACCAGTTCCATCCTTTATTTTGCTCCCCTTTGCCATTCCCCTTGAGGGGTTTACATCATGGAGGGGTGATGGTAAATCTGATATCCAACCCTCTCTCCTATCCCCCTATTATGTCATAGTCCTCATTTTCTTCCCCCAAGTGTTACAAAGCAAATATGTCTGTGTTGAAGTGTTTGTGGGTATGTTTATGTTTACATATATGAGTTCTAAAGATGTTTATTTTGCTTTAAATGTTTTATACACTTATTTGATTTATGTATATTTTACTTGATTCCATATTCATATTGTATACCCTTCCCGTTTCCTCCAGGATGCATCTGGAAATGAGCTATTGTAGCTCTGTATGTCTTTCCTGGAGGAACATTTCAAAATAAAAAAATAATATTTTTCTTTTTCTCCTATTTTTGCCTTTTTCCTCATTTGAATTAGATTAAAAAAATGTTTTTTTTTAATTCCTAATGGACCCATTTCATAATCATAGTTAGGCACCCAATGGTGTGCTTTGTGTTGGGATAACAACACTTCTCAGGTGGTAGAAGCACTCGGCATTTGGTCTATTACTTCAAGCCACCAAAGGAGTGTTGTTATCCTGGCACAAAGCTCACCCTGTTATACCTTATTGCTTAAATAAGGCATACATAGATACATACACAGTGTCGGCAGATAAGGTCCTATGGCCCACCTAGTCTGCCCATTTGAGTTTGTAACTTCAGTTTATGTTTTCCTAGAACTCTGTTGCCCCTTACCCCTGACCTCCAGAATTCCTTTATGTCTATCCCATGCATTCTTAAATCCCGTGATTGTTTCAGCACCCACCACTTCCTCAGGCAGGGTGTGCCACTTGTTCACCACCCGTTCTGTGAAAAAATTCTTCCTCACATTTCCTCTGAATCGTTCTCCCTCCAAGCATGCCCTCCAGGCATGGTAGTATGGTTTGTATCAATCATGCTGACATTTGCCCACAGCAATCAACTTGGTCACCCAGGGACTAGCCAGAGGAAGGAAGGAGGATCGAATGTCCAAAAGTCAGTTACCCACCAAAGTGCAGGAGGGGTCTCTGTTATCAGTGCTTAGACTGCCACTTGGTGTAGAACAGGTAGTAGTGCATCAGATGCAGCAAAATTTGTGGAAGGGGCACCCACTGATACCAGGCATGTACATATGCATATCATTACACACCAGTATGCTCCATGGGGAGAAAACAGATTAAGAAAATCTCCAATTTACCAGTTCACCACCAGCATCTGCACAAAGAAATGTAAAAACATAGAATTTGTTGGCAGAAAAGAAATGTTTGTCCCACTCAGTCCACCCACGTGCCCAAGATCATACAGGACAGCCTTTCTACCATGTTCATTTTTTTGAATAAGCGATATGGCAGTAAGCCCTTGAGAATGTTGGAGTCCAGGTTGGCAGGTGCCACTGAGTGGCTGCAATTGGAAAGGGGGGCAGTAGATAAGACCTGTATAACAACAAATATGTATGGTTGAGGCAGTTATCTATGGCTGTCTGTGATTTTTAAGGCAGCACAGGCATAGCCATGCTGTCTTACTGCTATGATGTAGAAGAGGAAAGGGGACATGAACGCTATCATGTGTCTCTCCATAGTGCTACAGTCATGTTCCCAGCATTGGCATTCCACTAGCCCTCCCATCTGCAGACCTGACAACTCCCTCTCTTCTCCCTCCTGCTGTGACATTGAAGAAATAGTTCTCTACAGTTTTTAAAAACACAGGATTTGATCACTGTTTCCAAGCATATTCTGCTGTCAGTTTCTTATCAGGCTAGCACTAGTACAATACCTTGAGGAATCTGAGTCTCACAGGCTTAATGGATTCTAGTTCCTGAGCCAAGAGTGCAACAGGCTGTGTGGAACTTGGCAGAAAGTAAACAGAACTGCATGATTTTTTAAAGCTCATCTAGGTAAGCAAAACTGCTGTTGGTACAAAGAACCTGAGAGACTGTAAATGATTCTTCTTTAAAACCCCTTAGTTAAACAGCTGTGACATTATGCATTCCAGAAGCCTGTTTAACAAACAATTTAAGATCAGTGGCAAATGGTTTGTAGTGTTTTCGCTGTATTGAGTTCTGTTCCTGGTATCTAGAAGTACTGCAGCTGCTTAGAGCATTGATTTTATTGTGAACACTTTTTATTTTCTCCTTCTGGAGTTTTAGCCTCTGAAAAGGAAGTCAAAAAGAAGTCTGTTCTATGTTCAGCATGTTTCTGCCTGGTCAAGCAGTCCTTTGAGGACATCATAGGGGTGCTTCCATTTGACCCCCACAGAAACTCTGAGTAGCATTCCAGCAGGTTAGTTCAGTAAACAACAAAGCATACCTACAGCTTGTTCAGAGCTGAACAGCACCATAACTGCCCTGTGTCCAGACAAGCACATCAAAGGTTAAACAGCTATCAGCCCCCTCATAAAATACTAGTACACTACTGGTATGCAGCAGGACCCTTCTGAGCTATTCAGCAAGTAGATACAGGCTCCCAGAATGACACAGCAAATTGCATCATTATTACAGTAGCCTTAGACTGCAGCACAATTGAGAGGACCAGACACAGTGCTTTGGGTAAACTCTCAATAATAGGTGACAAACTATTATTTCAAAACCAATTTTAATAAAACAGTACAAGTGCCTTGTGGAACTATACGGTTAATGCAGCAGATGCAAAAGCCTGCTTTTAAAATTGCAGACATTTTATTTTTTATTTAATTATTTATTTATTTGTGTGGCTGGCCAGTTCAAGATATCTGGTTCACGGTTTTGACTCGTTGACTCCGCTAAGCTATTCAGCCTTGGGCTATGTGAAATCAGCCTGAGGTGTTTGCTCCTGCATCACCAGACCAGCTGCTGTTTGAGGACCATGAGGGAACCCTCCTCCCCCGCTTCAAGAAACATATCCACAGATCTTATTTCATTGGCTCATCTCAAGTGTCTGGGTATAGTGAGTAGAAATCAGAGTAGCTCCCTGGGACAAGCTTTAATAATCATTGTGGTACCACCTAATTCTTCATTTCACTGCTAGTTTAATGATTCAAGAGACTGGGCCAACGAGCCACTGGACACAAATAAAACTGCATACCAAATCATCGTGCCATCTTTCATCAAGAGCCCCAACAACAGCTGCAACCCCAGGTACTGTTTAGGCTAGCTTGTTTTCCATCTGGGTACCCAGTATATTTATAAAACTGCAAAGTGGAACTAAATGCATGACAGTATCCTGGCTCAAACCAGTAAGGATAAAATCATTTGAACAGATCTGCCCCTTCCTTGTTAGGCTCCTCCTAAATAAACCTGATTGGTGTTGCAATGTTATATAGCCACACGCATGTTTACTGGTGGTCTGTTACTGTGTTTGAAATATTCCTGAGCATGCATGCCTAATAACCATTGTTTGCAGGGGGTTCCAGGAGGTCACACTGAAGCCCAGACCATGGTGAGTGGGAAACTTATAGGCATATCATTAATGTCTATTGACAAATGTATTGGGAATGTTGTGAGAGATCATTGCTTGTTCCAAGGTATAGGGCCACTAGGTGGGGTAGTGGGTAGTCAGAGCTTCCCATAGGGCTGCAACAAATTGAATAAATACCCACTGAAACCTTACTTTGGGTGGAGGCACCAGAACACAGTGTTTACCGTGGGTGGGCAAACCCTGGTACTAGCTAGTTATGAATCCAGGCCCCTCAACCTGTGGATAGTAATACAGGCAGGGGTTGTAACCCTAGAAGTAGTGCTACAGGCCTGTTTAACAAGCAATGTAAAGTTTACTATCCAGAGTTGCACTGGTACTAGAAGGGTGGTCCAGTTGGGAGGGACTGGGATGTAGGTTTTCCTAATCTTAGCAGGGTGCTTTAGGGCTGGTCACTGGGCAGGAATGTCTAGACGCAAGGCAAGGCAAATTTTGTTTTGCAGGCGCCCTATCCCGGAGGCTCTGGGTGCCACACAACAGCAACAAATCTATCAAAATATGACAAAGGAACATAAAACATTTTCCAGTCTACGAATTATCACTTTCATAAATTAAAATCAGTAAAACCAGAAGAGGATGGTATGGCCCACTCCAGGGCTCTAAGTTAAGTTTTGCAGCCACTAGCCAGCAAGTCTAGTGACTGGGAAAATTAATTAGCCCCACAGATTCTTCCACTAGCCCAGCTGAAGTACTGTACTTTTTTGGGTACATTCTACAGTACAAAACTACAGGGCTAGTTAAAGGAAAATCTTACTAGCCTAACACAAAATCCATCAGAATTTGGCTAGTTGGACTGTACAAGTTTCAACCCACTGCACTTTCTGCGATGGGTTACCAGTACTTAAACAACCTATTTTTAAAATATAATGACTGAGGTGTGGTCAATTCTGGGACTGCCAGTGGCTGGTTGTTAGTGCTATGACTGTCGGGGGCATTGCTGTAAGGGGACAGGCAAGTACCACAACTGTTGAGGGTGGTTCAGCGGCAGTGTTGTGTTACTGGAGGGGGTCAGGACTGTGATTGTTGTGGTGGGGGGTGTCGGTGTTTTAATGGTGAGGGTGGGGAGTCAGTGCAGTTATTGTTAAAGGGTGGGTGGTCAGTGCCATGACTGTCAGGTGGGAGGCAGCACTGCAGCTTTTGTCAGTGGGGGGGAATGTTATGACAGTGGGGGTGGGGATTACTGCTGTGTCTGTCTGTAGAAGGTATTGGCCCTGTGACTGTCACAGATGTAGGGGGACAGTGTTTTGACTGTGGTGGTGGGTAGTGCTGTGACTGTTGGGGTTAGAGGTAAGTGCTGTCACTGTTGGGGGATGAGGATCAGCACTGTGATTGTCGGGTAGGTGGCCACTGTGACTGATGATGGACGGTGTTAGTTCTGTGTCTACTGAAAGGTGGTACAGTTCTGTGACTGTCGGGTGGGGTGGCAGTCCTGTGACTATTGTGGGTGAGGAGGCAGTGCTGTGTCTGTTGTGGATGGGGGTCAGTGTGGTGACCGTTAGTAGTAGGTCAGTGTTGTCATTGTCAGGGGATGGGAATTAGTGCTGTGACTGATGGTAGGGGTGACAGCTGTGTGACTTTTGGGGTTGAGGTTACTGTGGTGTGAATGTTGGGGATTGATGATCAGTGCTGAAAGATGGGATGGGGTGCTGTGACTGGTGCTGTTTCTATGGGGGAATGGGGATCAGTGCTATGACTCTGAGGAGTGTATGGTCATTGCAGTGACTGCCAGGTTGCGGGGGGTAGGAGAGCAGTTCTGTGAGTATTGGGAATACTGAGAAAGTGTTCTGACTACCAGGGGTGTGGATCAGTGCTGTGACTGCCAGAGGTGGGTAGTCATTGTCAAGACTCTCAGTGGAGGGTGTTAGTCCTGTGATTGTCAGTGAGGTGATACAGTCCTGTGACTGTGGGTTAATCCAGTGCTTGTGGGTGAGGGGGAGATACAGTCTTGTTACTGTGGGGGGAGTACAGTCCTGTGACTGTGAGGGGCCAAAACAGTCCTGTGACTTGGGGGGGGTCCAGTCCAATGACTGTTGGGAGGTTGGTCATTGCTGTGAATGATGGTGAATGGTGTCAGTACTGTAACTGTTAGAGCAGTGGTACAGTCCAGTGATTGTCGGGAGGATGGTCTGTTTGTGACTGTCAGGAATAGGGTGTCATTTATGTGACTAACAGGGTGAGGGGCATTCCTCTTACTTTTTGAAGGTCTGCTTCTGTGCAATTTTTACAGCTTTGAGGAACAGAAGCATTTGCAGGAGGTTGTACACGTGGCAGGAAGGTTTTATAAGGCTCCAAACTAAGTGACTGTTCAAGGGGGGGATGTTGTGGTCCTGACTGTGTGGCTTGGTCATCAGTGTTGTGATGTACAGTGTTGTGACTGGTGGGGGAGGGATTACTGCTGTGACTGTCTTTGGAAAGTGTCATCCATGTGACTGTCAGGGAAATGGGTATAGTGATGTCATGGTGGAGGGGTGTAGTACTGTGATTGTTGGGAATGAGGATATGGTCTGTGACTGTCAAGCATGGGTGCCCAGTGCTGTGACTGACAGTGGAGGGTGTCATTCCTGTGACTGTCTGAGGGAGTACAGTCTTGCGACTGTCAGTGGTGGGAGGGTCAGTCCTGTCATGGTCAGTGGACAGTGCTGTGGCTATTGTGTAAGTAGTGTAGAGTGGTGTACAAGTGAAGGAAAACGTAGTGCATAAGCAAAGCAGCCAGCTTGTAATAACAAAAGAACGGAATGCTCAGCATTCCGAGATTCAGTTTTAAATGCAAAGTGCAAGATTTATTTTCCAACAAGATGCCTGGCATGGACCCACTTGGGCCAGCACTTCAAGCCTTCAGTGGCCTTTCTACAGAGGACAGGTCTGAGGATGAAAAATGGTGCATCTCACTTATACAGAAATGTCAAAGTGATATACACCACACACTAAAAACAACATACAAGTCCAGGTGAAAACACAGGAACAGATTTTCCAGTGGTAACAAACATTTCATTATTCGGTTGTTTGGTGTTTTGTTTTTGACACTCATGGTAAACAGTTGCTGATGTTAGCATAATACTTAAATTAAGCTTGTATCTTTTACTTGATTTAATTGTATATATTTCCCTCTACAGCTGTATTTTTTTACCTCTTACACTGTACTATACCCATTTCATCTCCCTCTTCTCTATTGTTCCCACTACTGTATTTACTCCATAATAACCTTCTTCTCTTTACTTCTGCAGGTCTCACAGAATGTGAACTCCTTCCCCATCAGATAAGTATTACAATATATCTAACCTGTCTTATCCTTCCTAGTAACTCTCTAAGAACTGAGGATCCTTTGTGACCCCTTTCCTCTACTTTATTCTACTGGTTTAAGAAATGTCATCCCTTTATGACTCCTACCTCTGGCTCCGTAGTACCCTGGTAAGAGACCCTGTACATATTACCTATATTTGATAGGTGTGCTGTAACAGTGTAGCTGCACCCATTATGGGAGGGTTATGTATACTGATTGTGTTAAGGTTAAATATACTGCAGCATTTCCTCCCCTCCATAAAACATTTTGCTTTGCCAGTTGAATGAGGCAGGCTCTCCGCCCTAACCCTACCTCCCCTGTCCATCACTCCCCTGTCCCAAACCACAGAGCCCAAAGTTCCCATGGATTGCCTCCCACCCCCATGATAGGATGGCCAGAAAGAGGAGAACCATCCTTCCCCCCACTCAGTCACTTACATCCACAACTGAACCAGTCATCCAGGTGGTCATATGGGACAGAGATAGATGGGTAGGGCTTTATGGAGCTGGCACTAGCTATTTCTGCATTTTTCCCTTTCTTGAGTTCCTGCCTTCACCTGAGGGAAGCCAAAGGTCAAGTCAGCATGCCTTTCCATGCAGGGACAGGACAGCTATGTGATGAACGTTCAGTCTACTTTCCGACCCCGGCAACCTGGCATGTTCCAGAACTTGGGTCACTGAGGTGGCGGGCAATAAAGCACCTAGCACTTCATCCCTCCATACCACTGGACCAGACAGGCTTTATACTGCAGCAAAATAATTATTTGTTACTACTGGGACAGGTGATCAGACAATAATTGTGCCACTGCAGACTAGGAAATGATTTTTTTTATTAACAGGCCAGTGGTGAGAGGGTGGGTTGTACTTGTAGACACCAGAGAATGTGTTAATTTTAACAGGGCCAGCAATCACTATTACTGGCTGCCAGTTATAAACAAAATATTGAGCTGCTTGAGGTTATAGCTATATATACATATAGGCTACATGATGGGACAGGAGTATGATATAGAAAATACTTTCATTCCTGCAGAGTAAGCTCTGGTTACTCACGAGTGCTGAAGGCATGAGTGAGAGTATCCAGAGGTCACGATGCAGGAGTGAAAATATTTTCCATAGCACATGACTGCACATTATGTGTCCAATTTATACAGTAGGGGTTTCCAGAACTTTTAATTTTTTGTTCACTTTATCTTGTGGAATAAACAAGGAAGACACAGAACAAAAAAAGAAACTTCTGCTAAAACAAGCTGAAACACTAATTTGCCATTTGAGATGAAGCAGGCTATATTCATCGGTAGTTGAGGTATTCATGGATGTGAAAAGCTTTGCTCTTTTTTGGCTTCTTGTCTGCATGAAACTGGCTGCTTGCTTTGGTTCTCTGCTCAAACACAATGTGCTTTTCTAGGGCTAGCAGGTGAGTTGCAGGGGGAACTGATATACTGATTAGTTTCCTAGGTTACTGAGGGTTTGGTGGAGTTCCTTCCTGATTGCTGTGTTAGGAAAACCTGGCTAGAGTGATTATATCTACTTCAGCAGAGTCCAGCTGAGTTTTCTGATTGGTCAAGATGTAATTATGAGATCAGGATGTTGATTGTTTTAGACAGGGTTTCAGCCTGACATCAGCACAGGAATAATATCTGCCTGTGAGGTAAGCACAATATGTATAAATGTAAAATATTATCACACTGTGATAATATTCCTGTTAAAAAATTGCAGTGTGATTTTCTACCAGGATTTATATCACTGTGTGTAAGATACATGGATTTATCCACTACTCTTTTGTCTCACCCCTATTGTATATGTATGTATATGTATCTCTTGTATCTATCTATCTATCTATCTATCCATCTATCTATCTATCTATCTATCTATCTATCTATGTGATAATTGGGGGGTGCCTGTGGGATAGCCAAGTTATTTGTACAGTAGCCTGTGACCTCGAGTAACCTCACGAGTGGCAAAGTCATGAGTGAGGTTTACGAGAGGACACAGGCTGCTGTACAAATAACTTGGTTATCCTACAAGTGCCCCAGACGTATTTGATTTATGCAATGGGATTTTTGGGGTTCAATTTTGTTATATTTTATTTTTTCTTAAGTTCCTTTCCATGGTTTTTCTCTGTGCCTGGTTGCTGTGTTTGGCTTGCAGGGTTGCTGTGCTGAGAAAGAGGAAAACATGGCTTTTTGTTCTTAAGAGTGTTTTTGTTTAAAATGTGAATCTGGTTGGGGGGGTTAGGGTGATATTTTGTGAGTCTTTGGGAGTGTGATAGCTTGGGTTTTAAAGAGCACTGTGAGAAAGTGAAAGTGAAACTGGGAGGCAGTACTGCTGAGCAGGCAGCACAGGAGGTGGTAGTTAGTGATGCAGTCACTGTGTGGATAAATGGATGATGATGTAATCACTATGGGAATAACTTGAAGTTATCCACATAGTGATTACATCACCATCCATTTATTCACACAGTGACTCAGATAACTGAAGTTATGTATCAGTTTTTATCCTGACGCCTGTTGCATAAATATATAAAAATGTCCTTGTAGATCACTCCTAACCCCTGTAAAATTGATTATTTACTTGATAAAGTTTGTTGATCAGGTAGGACTACTGAAACTAGAAGTCCCTTTTTCAGGGGTTACCAAGGTTGGGTACAGATGGTAACCAACTGAAACTGAACCCAAATGAAGCTGTTGGTGGTATTTTACTGACTAGGGGAAACCGGACAGGACATCAGGGAAATGCCCCTATTCTTTTCAAGAAGTGCCATAGGATCTTTAATACCCACCTGATCAAACAACAGACCATGCAGAAGGGACCTCGGTTTAACATCTCATATGAAAAACGGCACCTTAGAAGTGCAGCAAACCCCTCATGCTGCAGTGCAGTGCAAGTACTGGGATTTCACCCAAGTGCCTGGTGTGGGGATAAAACCTATAGCCTTTTGATCTTTTAGCCTCAGAGGTGAGTGTGCAACCTGCTGAGCCACTGACAGTGAAAATAGCATTATGCTGCCTTGTTGGCTCTGACCATAGTTTGTTGATGTCTGCAATGGCTTTCATTACAATTCTACAGACAGTGCATTACCTGTCTTTCTCAAAGCTTGTAAAGCATTTTAGGATACACTGTGTTAAAACACAGTATGCAAATGCAAATTACTATATTCATCTTTTAATGCTGTTATCCAGACTTTTTATAATAGTGTCCATAAAATTCTCACAGCCTCACATTATATACAGTGTACTAGTTAGTACATACAGTATCATACAGCAAGCCCTTTTCTAGCTATGTACGTGTACATATATTTGCTTCCAAAATTACCTAGTTGGAAAGAATAAACTATTGTAATTAGATTTAAAATAGAAAAGTCCAATAAAATAATCTCATTGTTTGAGAAACACCACATGACCATGCATCAAAATCACATCATTGCCCAGTCAGATGCAGATCTTATTTTTATGGCC
The DNA here is from genome assembly GCA_016271365.2 of Neoceratodus forsteri. Taxonomy (NCBI): domain Eukaryota; kingdom Metazoa; phylum Chordata; order Ceratodontiformes; family Ceratodontidae; genus Neoceratodus; species Neoceratodus forsteri. The sequence continues at coordinate 1,060,732,011 of CM028135.1, forward strand.
AAATTACCTTTTAAGGCAATATATCTAGAACCTCAAAACTGCATATACATCAGCCACCATCTTGAAGCTTCCACCCCAAATAAAGTGTTCACAATATTAAATAAAACTGTTATAATATACCTCCTAATTAATTTAAACATTGTTCAAACAGCTTAAAATATGGCATTATTTAGCCCCATCATATACTCTATGACAGCTTCACAGGTAATTTGTGAGTACAATAGCTGATTAGACCCACAGAAACACATAAGATTTATTTACAATAAAACAACTACCCACTCAGGCACTTTGCTTATCTCATCCCCATATTTCAATTTGGCAATGACTCTGAGCAAACACAAACTGATGGCTGAAACTTGAGTGAAACACCAGGACTACAGCAGCGCAACACTAAGCATGACACAGGCAACAGTGGGAGTGGCACAGCAAACCCAAAGCAGTATACAGCACCAAGCACAGAGTAGGCCACAACATGAGTGACACAGCAAGGCTAAAGCAGGAGCAGACAGGCAAACTAAAACAAATGTGGCACATCCGAGGTTACTACATGAGATCCACATTTACAAAAAAAGCTACAGAGAAAAAAGATGCAAAATAAAGAAAAAACTCAAACATACAACAGAAACATGGAAACATAGACAATGATGGCAGAAAAAGACACATGGTTCATCCAGTCTGCCCGACTTCCCTATTTAGCCCTAGGATCTACTGTCCATCCAGGGTCCAAGCCCTCCCAACCCCCCACATTCTCCTCCCAACTTCTCTTGCCTAAAGCAAGCACTATACCCTTCACTGATGAACATATTGAAGAGTACAAGACCCACAACAGATCCCTGTAGTACCCCGCTCATGACCTCCCTCTCATCTAATTTGAAGATTCCACTCTGGAGTCCCATCTGCTGTTTAGAGAAAGAAACTAGGACTACATGTATCTACAATACAATTTTTTCAGTTTAATAGTTTATTTTCACAAACAAATGTCATATGTACATTTATAGATTTTATTATGGCCAACCAAAGCTAGCCATTTTATAAATACCATACCGCACCTCAGTCTGTGCATTAAAACCTTCAAATGCATGTCCCAGGTAAGTATATTCACCACAGTTGTGTGCATAAAAATGTTTTAATGAATAATCCTATTGCAAGTTGTTGCTGTCTTAACATACCTGACCTTTTTGATTTCCTTATTTTATGAAGAATGCATTTACTGTGGTGTTTTATTTCTGTTATTCAGATAAAAGGGCAGTTAGATAGATAGCCAGCCAGCCAGAGATAGATAGATAGATAGATAGATAGATAGATAGATAGATAGAAAGAAAGAAAGAAAGAAAGAAAGAAAGAAAGAAAGAAAGAAAGAAAGAAAAAGAAAGAAAGAGACAGATAAATTAGATATTTGTCTGATACTGGTGGTGCAGAAATATAGACAGATATCACATGTCTGATCCTGATAATGTAACAACTGAGTTGACCCATTCTGGATTACTCATTCAGGGTTGAAAGAAAAATACATTCCTCCCATCCCTAGACAAAGACAGACACAACCTGATTGTAGATCACTGACTTGATCTTCATTTAAATGACATCCTGAGAGGGTTCAGCAAGCACCTTCTAGCTCACTAACAGCAGTCACCACTTATCTGGGCAAGAAGGAAGCATTAGTAGCCAGTGTTTTAATTGTCAGAACAGCTGCTCCTGATTTCTCAGACAGACATCAACAATTAGAATGGCTTTTCATCTGAAACAGTGGGTGTGATGGCAGAGAGCAGATTGTTAATTCCAATGCCGACAGACCAAAAGACAAGAAAAAGAACATGAGGTGCATAGCTGTGAGTACCAGTTTACTGAAAATAGAAATGCAGGATGTTCTGAATGTCATATGGTTCACAGATTCTAATTCCTCTCAGATCAGGCTTTTAAATTAGAGCAATCTGGTGAAAAGGTTTATTTTCGTCCACGGGATGAGGCAGCATTTTCTGTTAATTAGACATTGTGTTAATCATGCAGTCTGCTTGAAGCAGGGGACATACAGTCATACTGAAATAAATAGTGAGGGCTTCCTGTTTTGTCACATGCCTGCCAGATGGGGAGGGGGGTCCTTTTACTGTACTTGTGCCTAGAATCCCTTTTTCTCCATCAACAGTGATGGCAGAAAAAGATCAATGGTCCATCCAGCATCCAGCCTGCCCATTGGTTCCCTAGCTTATCCCAGGATCTATTGTTCATATAGGGTTCTAGCTCTCCCTATCCACCCTCTGTTCCCCTCCCAGTTACTGTCACCCTGAGTAACCAGTATACCCTTCACTGTGCCCAACCATGTTTGGAAACATTAATGGTTTTGGTGCCCACCACCTCAGCTGGTACACTGTTGCATGTTTACCCCACCCTTTATATAAAATAATACTTTCTCATATCCCTCTTGAACCTCCCTCCTGTTAATTTTCACTTGTGCCCTTGTGACCTTGAATTGTTACTCATGCTAAATAATTCCCAGCATTTCACCTTCAGGAACTTGAAGGCATCTATCATATCTCCTTCTCCCATTTGAGTTCCAGAGAGTACATGTACAGTGCCTTGAGGTGATCCTCATAATACCTACCATGCTGGCTCTGAATCATCTTTGTCATCCTTAACTGCACCTTCTCCAGCCTGTCTTTATAATTGCTGAGGTAAGGGCTCCAGAAATGGGTACACTATTCCAGGTGTGGCCTAACCAAAGATCTACAAATAGGTAGTAGTACTTCATTTCATCTGCTGTCAATACCCCTCACAAAACATACCAACATCCTTTTTGCCTTACTATAGTCTTTGTTGAACTGGCTTGATTGTTTGAGGAAGTCACTAATGATAACTCATAGGTCCCATTCCTCAGTGTTAGTGCAAAGTCTTACCCAACCAATGCAGTACTTTGTCCTGCAATTCTTTTGTCCCACATGCATCAACTTGCACCATTTGGTGTCTAATTTCAACTTCCAAACCTTAGGATCTTGACTTAAAATTAAAAATGCTGAAAGGGATATCATAGGAAATAGAGATATATTATGTGTTAAATGTTTTTTTTTTCCAGCTGGACAGAAAGCAGCAAAGAGGAACAAGACTCCCTTACCTCTGCCTATACAGTCCTTTAACTCCTACCATCCATCCAGAAGTCTGCCAACCTAAGGAACTCCTGCCAACCCACCTAACCCCATCTCTGTTTGGTTTCTAACTAGCTAAAGCTTCCTGCCAGCTCAGATATCAGGAGGGGAAGTGGCCACAGACAAAACTCTGCCTGCAGCAATACTTTGCAGGTTGTCTATTATCAAGGCTTCATACAAAGTATAAAGTGTTGCATGAGGGTAAAGTTGTCTCAGGTAGTGTCTTCTTTAAAATGGCCAAATAAAGTTTTTATTTGTAAATTATATATGTTTCAGAGCTAGAGGAATTAAATAAACATTGGCCATTTCTTTCACACAGAGAAAATGGACATTGTGTTTAGATTAACAGAAGGGGCAGAAAATGAGCGTTGTGTTTAGATTAAAATTAGTGCTGGACTTGATGGCCTCTTTATGTTCTTTTTAAAGCAGCAGTATTTGTTAGTGGAGAAACATTAACATAATATACCTTTTTAGTAGTAAATCAAAGATATTTCTGTCAAAAATATCAATGTATTCATTTTTCTCATCATTGTATTTCACTCCAGAACTTAGATATGGGGTATTTATGTTCAAAGGTCCATGTTCATTGGCCACTTACATTATAAATAAATAAAACATTTTAATGTAGCACTGTACTGTTTATTTTTATTTATTTATTTGAAGGTTTTACCAGGAAGGTTTGCTGAGCAGACTACTGCTAGATTCCAGATGCGCCCTGGGGGTAGGGTGAGAGGGATTGCAAGTACAAATTCAATTTATCATAGGAGATAGGTGCTAGTAACCTCCTAATACATCTACAATATAAATCAAGCATGTAAAGTCAAAAAGAAACCTTGAGGAATGAGATTTTTAAAAATTGTTAGTTGCAACCATGTCTAATCACATGAGTTATCAATTATAACATTAGTATTAAAAGCTGTTTTTAAAACATTTGATATAAATATATATTGATGATAAATTTAATTATGTCAAAATATAGTAATACTGAAAAAACTATTTGATGTTTTTGCTGACTAAAAATACTGCTGCTTTAAAGGGAAATTACATGCAAAGATTATAAAAACTCATGTTGTGCATTTGGTTTTTGTTTCTCTTCTTGTTTTTTGGCATTTTGTTCCCTGTGTCTGTGGCAAGGTATCTTTTTTTATTACTTTTCTCTGCTAGTTGTATGGTCACTTGTGGTAGCCACAAGGGCTTCTTTTATTGCCTTTGGTCTGTTGCAATTTTCCCAGAATAGCTTTGGGAATTATGTGAGTTATACCTAGGACTAAAACTATGAGCTAAGCATCCTAGTTATAATCTAGTTACAACATCAGACTGATAGTGAAAGTTAACTGCATTGAAAAAGTGTTTGCCTCCTCCCTTGCTGATGTCCGATTTGTTAAAGCAGTGACTGTTGTTACTAAGGATGCATGGCAATTTTCTTTGTAAAGTGTTGTCACTGGGTGGTAATAAAGCCAATACACCTTTGACGGTCTAACTGACATCATTTCCAGTGGCATTCTGGGAAAATGTCTGATCAAAGGCAATAAAAACTGTTGCATATGTTTTCTTGATGCTGTGTTGTATTTTACCACTTCTATTTGTGTTATTTACTGTTGTTTTCACTTGCCACATCTACTTGTTTTCAAACATGTACTGTAATGTTTCTTGATATTTGTTCCTGTACTGTCCTGGGACATGCCTGAAAATAGTCATTATTATGGCTTGCGCACCTTCCCGGTACTCAAAAACTAAATAAATAAAAGAAGCTTGCATGGTGGCCCCTGGTCACCATAAAGCTGGCAGGGAAAAGTAAAAACAAACAAACAAACAACAATAAAAATATTGTCACAGACAGAGGGAACAGAATGCCAAGGAACAATTTGAGAAACCAAACCCAATGTACAACACATGTCATTATTTTTCATGTTGTTTTCCTTTAAGATATCCATTCATATGAGTGTCCATGTTATGTACAATCACTTGGCTGTTTTCGTCTTTTAGGAATCTCATCTTTGTGTGACTTAATTTTTTAACTTTCTTGTTTCTGCACATTTTGAATGCTTTCTGATCAGATATCATTAATTTCTAAAATGTTTCAGTGCACTTTAGTTGGAATTTTTTTCTATCGATATACTGTGGTATACGGTATTTACATTTTTGCACCATTTTATATTAGAGTTGCTTGGTTTTCTCCATATTTATGATACATGTTTCCCATCTTCAAATGAGCTGCCCTTGACTGAGACTGCCTTCTTTACAAAAAGACTGATATTTCAAATAAAAAAGATACAGATTTTATCTAGTTTGTAGTATAGAATCCCCTGCAAGGATAAAACCCCAGGATGCCCACTTTATAGGCTGTGATTTAGTCTCTGTCGATATCTCCATGAATGATATCTATTAATGTCTTTTAATGCAGCTAATTGTCAGCCGCTCTGTGTCCAATAAAATTGTTAGTTATGTTAGCGCTTTATGTTGTATTCAGGCAGGCAGGACAATAATTGAAAGGTTAAAACTCAAAGGACTTGAGAAGAAAAGGTATATCATGTATGAATATGCAGTATTGGTATTTGTGGGCAGTAATAAATATAAGGATTTCTTTAAAAATATGTTCTTACATGGGTTCTCTAATACTGTGATGTACCCAGAAGAGCAACTACTGGGTAAAATGTCAGGGGTTATAAGGAAATAAACACTGAGACACTGAGCGACTGTATTGAGACCTTTCATTGAAGTCCTTCTTCCATGTGGCTCCTATACTCTGGAACAATCTCCTTGATCATCTGCAAAATGCCGGCTCCTGGTCTCCTTTAGGAAAGGGCTCAGAGTGCACCTGCTGAAAAACAACCTATGCACATGCCAGCCATAATCCGGCAACAGACCCCCAGTAACTTACCCTGCCCAAGATGTAAAAGCCCCAGCAATAAGCTGAACAGTGTGAAAACAGTTAACATGGTTTGATGTATGTTACTTGTAACTATAATAACTTGTATTAACACTTTTTCATTGTTGGTAGCCAGCTCCTGTCTCTACGAATGTGTTTATAAAATGTCTAGGTTTATTCCTCTAAAGTGTAAGACATCTGAATTTTTTTTTTTATTTGTTAACCAGGTAAGAACCCAAGAGCATAAATGCCCATTTTCATGGGGGACCCAATTATACAACAGTACTAACAAAAACATACATGAGGTATGACATGAGACAAGATAATATTACTTAATCAAAGCAAGTACAGTGAGACAGTCCTGAAAAATAACTTTTCAAATGCATTTTAAAAATATTGTAAGACAGAAGAAAATTGAATTTCACAGGAAGAGTATTCCAATCAGCTATTGCCTTAAAAATAAATTAATGCTGCACCAGGACAGTGTGGTACAAAGGAGTGTTAAATTTACCAGCTAGAGATGACCTAGAAGGATGACTAGACACATTGGATACCAATATAGTTTTAAAAAGAAAAGGAATTGAACTTTTAAATAATTTCCAAATACTAGTAACCTTAAATATGATTGCCGTTGGGGAAAAAGAAAGCCAATATTTTTTCAAATAAAGTATACAGTGATGTGTAAACCTATTATCCGATATAACAAATTTACATCTGTGCTTGTATACAACTTCTAGATGTTTTAAGATAGTTTTGTTGGCTGTGACATATATAGGCATGCCATAGACCATAAGGGCCAAAAGCAATGTCTGAGCCAGCATCTTTTTTAGAATCAAGAGTTAGACAGTTTTTTATTTTGCATAACAAACCTAAACATGAGTGGATTTTTTAAACTAATGAATCAACATGATTGGCATAAGACTATGTACTTTCCAGTACAAATCCCAGATATTTAAAACTATCCACTCTTTCAATCAAAGCACCACTGAGGTCCTTGATTGCTACATTGGGGTCAATTAAGGGCATAACATATGAGTTACAAAGAAGCATACATTTTGTTTTGTTGACATTCATAATTAATCTATTAGCAGTTAGCCACCTCTGTACAAGTGAAAAATCATACTCTGGCTAAGTAATCAAAGTGCTGACAGAAGAATGTTTCATATAAAGTACAATATTGTCTATATACATAATCAATTGAGTATTTTGTATAACAGAAGATAAATCATTAACAAATAAGCTAAATAAGATAGGGCCCAAAATTGAACCTTAAGATACCCCTTGGTGCAAAGTTTGATAAGAAGAAATGATGGAACCCAGTACAACCCTTTGCTTACAGTTTGTAAGATAATCAGTGAACCATACAACTACCAATTCAGAGAACCCCAAAGAATGGAGTTTGGATATTAAAAGACCATGATCAATGGCATGATCAATGGCATCAAAAGGCTTGGATAGATCTAAAAACAAGGCTGCAGTTTTATCCCCATTATCCAAGGTGGAATGGATAATAATCAGTAAACTCAGTCAGAGTAGACAATGTACTAGATTCAGATCCCAAACCGTGTTATACATAGACAAGATGTTGTACTTGTCTAAGTGCTTTTTCAGTTGATCCATTGCTGTTCTTTCCAATACCTTGGATAAGGGTGATAATAAGGATATTGGTCAATAATTAGTGACTATTTATTGCCTGACTTAAAAATTATATAACTGCAGCTTGTTTCCAGAGTGTAGGGATCATACCAGTAGACAATGAAAAATTAAAAAATAATGTAGAGGATAAACCATGATATCCTTTGTTAGGAATAAAAGTTTCAGCTATATCAAATCATCCCCAGTAAGAGAATTCTAATTCATGGAATTTAGATATTGTTCTGTTTCTTCCATAGAAATGGCACAAAATGTAAATGAAGGAAATGTACAACTACCAGATGTAATGTTATGTGTGAAATTATGATTAGGCGCAGTGGATGAAACAACAAAAAAATTACAAAAAGCTTGAGTAAATTCATTAGCCATTTCTATTGTCAATCATAATACCAGAAGAAGTTATTAATGAGGTAATATTTTAACTCTGTGATTTACCCATTAATTGATTAAGAAATTTCCAAGAGTCAGAAGACCCCCAAAAGCAATTTATTTGTTTTTCTAAAAAATAATCAGATTTACATTTCTAACTGCAGATTTACAGCAGTTTTTTAAGTTCTTGTAAGAACTGCAATGTTGGGTAATTTTAGTAGATCTATATACCTTCCAGGCCTTATCCCTTTCAGCCATTAGGTTCAGTAGGGTAGGAGAAATCCAAGGACTATTATGACATTTTACCCTTAATTTACATGTAGGAGCAACTTTTTTACATACCCAATTAAATTCAGAAGCAATGTAATCTAACATAGTATCAATATCAGGGATACTTGATAAGTAAGACCAGTCCAGGGCACAAACTTGTAATCTAAAACCATCCACATTTAATGAATGTAGTGAGCGAGCATAGATATCCCTGGGAGGTAAATGAGGTCTTTTTGATGTCGAATTACAAACAATTGGGCTATAATCATGCAATGAATTAGAAAGTGGTTCTGCCAAAACAATATGTTCTGGTCTATTGTTTAAAGCCCAGTCAAAGGTAGGAGAAGTACCAGTTTTGTAATTAATATGTGTGGAACTCGTAATTAGCTGAGTTAAACTGAAACCTGCTACCAAATCCCTAAATTTATTATTAAATTTATCAGCCCAGTTAATATTAGTGTCAACCATTAATATTTGTTCCTTAGAAATAGCATACATATTAACATAATTAGACAAAAATGAGAATCCATCTGCAGCTAGGCCAGGTGGAAAGTAAAAGGTGCTAACATATAACTGTTGAGAACCACTAAGTAGCAATTTAACTGAGAGAAAATCACATCCAGTATCTATGTAAGAGCAGTTTTCACTGATGGCAGTAAAGCTGTGTTTTCTATACATTTACCGTGATTGTGACTAAAATTGTCTTGTATCATTGAAATGTCCTGTATCCAACAGGTTTCTATGTAACTAACCTCAGGTTGCCACTGAAAAATGGACCATTTGGGCCCAGTAGGCCTACTCAGTTAACAAAATGAAATAAATAAACAGAGCAGAGGACTAATAATTTTGTTTGCATTTGTCGATTCATCCAGGTCAGCTCCACAAAGGATACATTGGTTAATATGAATGATTTCCTGCAGGACCTTTGCTAGTGGTTATTAATGGAGTTGCCATTAATTTCAGTTTGGCTTGATTAGGTAGTGAAGGTGCTCACTGTATGTTTCTGTCCTGGACATATTCTGAAAAGAACATTTCCTACCCACACAAATTGTTGTTCCATAACTAAGGTTTATTTTTTTTGTAATGCTACATTTATTCTATCTCATATAAATATAGAAACAAAGACAGTGATGACAGTGACTCATTCACTAAAAATACCACCAACAGCTTAATCTGGTTCAAGGTCAGTTGGCATTCATCTGTATCCCCCTCCCCCGGGTCATGCCTGAAAATAGGTAGGCTTTGTCTAGTGCACTTACCCAGTCAACAAAAAACAAATAAATAAATGGCAGAAAAAGACTACTGGTCCATCCAGTCTGCCCATAATGTGGTTAGGGCAACCAGAACTGTTGGGTTTTCTTATACCTAAGATACTGTACACCACTCACATTATTACAAATGTGAAAAAAGTACAAACACAGACTCAACATGGGGAAAGAGGGGTATCATACAAGTCAGGAGACAATCTAAAATAGATTAAGCCAGCATTGTTCCAAATGTTCATCACTATCATGTAATGCTGCTTTAACTCATATAAAACTGTAAGAAATGGCACCAATTTGTGTGTTGGGGGGGGGGTATTTAAAAATGCTGGAGTGCAGCACAGTTTACCAGAATAATGAATAAACGCTACTGTAGTCAGCTCCAGATATATGGACTGCAGTTTTAATGGAAACACACTTATAGAGGACAGAACCTGTTTTGTGCTTGCCCCTAAAATAGAGGGTATGGCTTGCCACACAAATACAAGGTACAGTAATTGTGACTGCATATATTGTATTCTGAGAACCACCTATTTTGGGCAGTTGGAGCAGTACTCAACTGTTGAATCAGCTGTTGAGCTCATTTAACACCTTGGTCAGGTGTGATAGGCTTCCAGTGCCAGGTTACATGATGTTGTACTGGTCCCAGATTGCTGACGGGCTGCTGAGGGAAGAGCATTGAAATGGCAAGGAAAATAAATGTTATGAGCTTGAGCAGTAAGATCGGAATGCTTACAAATATGGATGAGCTTCTGAAAATGAGCCAGTGGGATCTGATACAGCACATGACCCTGTCTAAATCTACAATCACAGATTTACAAAAGCAATGGGAGTAGTGGTTCAATGAGTGGTATCAAAATAGCAACCCAAATTGCAAGGCAGAAGGAAAGGATGTGAAGGTTGAGGAAGTGCTGTTGCAGTGAATCCAAAATGCTTGTGGGAGAAATGCCCTCATTTGTGGTCCTCTGTTTGCTCAGAAGACTAAACAGCTTGCTGAGGCCTTAGAGAAAAATGTCTTAAACCCCTATTAGCCTGACTCCATAGGTGGAAAACATGAAACATCAGTTTTCTCCAAGCACTCTGTGAAGACCTCATTGCTGAGTCTCCAAGTGGTGATCAGTTGGTTGCAGATGTGTAGCCCAAATTGCTAGCTTGCTATGAACCCTGTAAGATTTTCAACTGGGATGTTTTTCTCCATTGTGTGGGTTTGACATAATCACTTTTAAAAGTGAGAACTAACTGAGACAGAAAAAAATCCAAGGATCTCATCTCAGTACTGGGTTGCTGCAACATGGACATCAGTGAGAAAAATTAACTGCTTGCTTTTGGCAAATCTGCTGTCACTAGATGTTTTAGAGGAGTGCACCATCTGCCCATTACATACATCCAATCCCTGGATCAGGGGATAATCTACTAAGTGAAGCAACACTATGTTAAAGCAATGAAGGAGCAGTCCTAGAAGAACATGACTCAAATTCTGAACTTAATGCCTCTCAGTGCAGCAAAATAATTTCACTGCTGGGTGTGGTCTGCCTACTCAAGCACGCTTATGATTCAGTGAGTGCTCAAACAATTCAGCGATGTTTCAGAAGGGCAATTATTTTATCAATGCAGACAATGGCATTATTGACATCATGTCAGCTGAGGAAGAAACTGTAACAGCTCTTGATGGGATGACAGCTGAGGAGTTTTAACAGCTGTGTCATCTTAGTGACAACGAAACAGTACTAGCAGAGGATGACATCAGCGAAGTCATAGATGCCAGGTGTCAAGACATCAGAAATGCTGAAGAGGAGGAGGGAGACTCAGACGAGAGCAAGTGAGGTGATCATGATGATGGCTAAAGTGCAGTCGGAACTCTTTACTCTAAGGCATGCTATGGAGCAGTGCCCAGATGTGGAGCCAAATAGGAATGTGCTTTCCACTGCTGAGGAGGTCTGAAACCCATATGTCAGGAAGAGTTATATAAAAGAAAATCATCCAATTCTGATGAACATATGAACATATGAAAAGTGTGCAGCTCTCAGATGAATTTGTTGGCGCTGATCCACCCCCCTTTTTAGGGCATTAAGGGCATTGACAAGGTGAAAGAGTCTAACATGTTTAAATATAAAAAAAATAGCAGGACAAGAGGACACAGCATGAGATTAGAGGGAGGCTGATTAAGGGGGAATGTGAGGAAATTCTTTTTCACAGAAAGAGTGGTAGATGCATGGAACGGCCTACCTCAGGAAGTGGTGGCTATGAATACAGTGCAGGGTTTCAAACAGGCATGGGATAGGCATAAGGGAGCAATACAGATGAGTATGAATAGATAGGCCACTGAGAGAGCAAAGGCTGATGGCACATTTATAAGGTAGAAAAAGAAATGGACAGACAGGATGGGCCTTGCGGTCCTTATCTGCCATCAACCTCTATGTTTCTATTTTTTCCACAAAGAGTCTTCCTCCCTCCCTCCCCCTTTCATCCCCCTACTCATCTTTCCACCCATTATGACTCTCCCTTTCACTCTGTCCCAACCCATTTTAATGCTGTCTATGGTTTTCAGTGATGCCACCTCCTCCGGCAGTTCATTACACTTGGACACCACTCTCTGTGAAATAGTGCCTTCTCATTTCCTTTTGAATCCCCATTAATTTTAGAGTGTGACCCCTAGTGGACCCATACCCCTGAGATTGAAGATGCCTTCTATTCTAACATTGTTTATACATTTAAGGTACTTAAAGGTTTGATCATGCCCCCCACCCCATCTTCTGTGTTCCAGGGAATACATATTGAGCTCCTACAGTCTCTCCCCTCATAGGTTTTGTCCTGCAGGCCATTTATAATCTTGTCTGCCCTAGGCTGCATCCCCTCCAGTAATTTGATGACCTTTTTCAGATATAGGCACTGAAACTGCACACAGTACTCCAAGTGCGATCTCGCCAAGGATCTGTACAATGGCAGAATGACTTCCCCTTTTATGGAGGTGATTCCTCAGGTGATGCATCCTAGCATCCTGTTGGATTTGACTGCTTCTTTATGGCAATGCACAGAGTGCCTCAGGTCCCTTGTGATAACTACCCTACGTCCTTTTCCTCCTCAGAACTAGATACCTGTACCCTTTCCAACAAGTAACTGGCCCTCGGGTTCTTAGATTCCAGGTGCATGACCTTGCACTTCTTGGGATTGAACACCAGCTGCCACATACCTGGCCACTTTTCGAGCCTAGCTAGGTTCTCTCTGAGCTTCTGTTTCCCCCTCCTCTGTCTCCACTCTCCCACAAAGCTTGTGTGTCACCTGCAAATAGGCAGACTTTTTCTTTGATCCCATTCGCTATGTAGCCATTGAAGATATTAAAAACACACTGGAACAAGCACTGAGCCCTGTGGGACTCCACTGGTTACAGGCCTAGGCTTCAAGAGTTCAACACCCTAATATCCCATTTTGGTTTCTGTCTTGTAGCCAGCTCTTGAAATACCACATCAGCTTTGTCCCAACTCCCAGGTCCCAGGTCACAGATTACTGAACAGTCTCCCATGTGGCACAGAAACAAAGGCCTTGCTGAAGTCCAGGTACAGGACATCAACCACCTTGCCCCTGTCCACATTCCTTGTGACCAAATCAAAAAAGTATATCAGGTTGGTCTGGCAGGATCTCCCTAACACGAAACCATGTTGGCTTTCATCCTGGAGACCATTAACCTCCAGAAAGTCCACTAGTCTCTCCCTTAGTATTGTCTCCATTAATTGCCTAGACTGGAGGTAATGTTGACTGACCTGTAGTTACTTGGTTCATCTCTGGATCCACTCTTGTGGAGAGGCAGCACATGTCATTCTCCAGTCCTGGGGCATGCATCCTGTCTCTAGTGAGGTGTTAAAAGGGTCTGCTAGGGGCCCAGCCAGGACTTCCACCAATTCCCACAGCTCCATGGACCTCACCAGCCCACCTCAAAGCCAGCAAGGTACTGTAGCCAGCAGGTTCCATTTCAAGTCCTCAGGCAGCCTAGCTTTGAATTCTGGCACCTATTCTAAGCATCTCTCTGCCTTCCGAGCTGTGGCTAAATTTCTACATCAAAACCCCTGTGCAGACTGACTTAAATGTGTCTCTGTCCAGCCTAGCTGAAAACTGAATTTGTGCCTTGCATTGCAGCTCCCTGGTGTGTATGACATTTCTGGGTGCACCGCAATCTCAGAGTTTTTTTGGTGCTTTTTTCTGATTTTATTGTATGTTCCTAACCTGTTTTTCTGTGAGAGACACTGAAGTCAAATTTTCTCCTTCCCTTCACCCTCTCCCACATGTCTTATTAAATGCTTGTTCCTTGGGGGTGGATATTCTTTTTTCCCTCAGTGATTGGACCATTTCTTCTGGTGTGAGGATCTCAAGGCAGCTAGCTTGTGAATTCATTGTTGGATTGCCCCAGGAAGCTGGTGAATATCTCCACACTTAGCAAAAGCCTTAATAAGGTTTCTGGTTACAACTCTATATCTCTGCCTGCTGGATAGCTTCATCCTTGGACTTAGTTACTGTCTCACTCCTGCAGTCAAATGCACATTTGATTCAGTACCCTCTCCAGTCCTGAATTCGCTGCTTTCTCTTTTTTCCCTAGTTCTATCTTCCCTTCTTTTCCTTACCAGTGTACACTATGGGGGTGATCTCACTTCACTGCAGCTTTGTAGGATTATTTTCCCTTATGCTAGCCCTCCAACTCTCAGTAGATCTTCTCTGCCAGCCATCTACTGACTCTGGCCACTCAAATAAAGCCAAGGACTGGAGCTGTTGTTTTTCAAATCTACTTATCAGGGGTAATACCTCTATCTCTGAAACCTGGCTCCTAAAGCTTATCCCGTTTGCTAGTATAGCTGACTACCTAAGTCATTACCCTTTTTATATGCCACTGAAGGGCAAACTCCAAACCTATCTCATTGAGAGCTGGGTACCCCTATGTCATCTCTCTTTCTCCGGTGATATTGAACCTAACCTAGGCCCTCTGGATGGCATCGCTCCCAAGAACCAGTCTTATTGGTTCACAGAAAAGGGCTTAGGCTTGCACATATGAACATTAGAAGTCTGTTAGCCAATTTTGTGCATCTTGAAGCCTGAATTGCTCACAACTCCCTTAACATCCTAGGTCTAACCGAGAATTGGTTAAAACCCCATATATCAGATTCATTATGTAGGATCAATGGATATAAACTTCACAGATGTGATCGTCCAAATGCTAAATAGGGTGGTGGTGTTTTGTTTTATACCAGACAAGACCTTGACATTATGGTCCTCCCGGTCAACACTACCTAGCTATGTGAAACTATTCATGTAGTTATTACCTTAGGTCTCACTAAGAAGCTAAATGTAGTGTGCATCTATAACCCTCCTAAAAATGGGCTAACAGACCTGACTAAGGTAATCTACCATCTTTCCTCACTAAAGGGTAGACAAGAGCTCATTGTTATGGGGGACCTCAACTTAGATTGGCTATGGAAAAACTCAGGTTACACCTGTCTCACTTGGTCACTCTCCCGACCAGACTGGCTAGTAACAGCAGTCTCTAGTCTCTTCTAGACTGGGTTGTCTCCTAAAAGCCTGAGAGGATCGGTGCTGTTGGAGTTTTACTAGACTCAATCAGTGACCACTCCCCAGTTTACTGTGTTTGGAAGGCTAGGGCCCCTAAACCACCCCCCAGAGAAATTATTTTTGGGGATTTTTCAAAAATGGATAAGACAGCCCTAATCTTGGAGCTACAGAACATGAACTGGGCACCTCTATATAATACTTGTAATATGGAACGTGCTGCTCAATACTTCCTTACCATGCTTTTGGACCTTCAAGACAAATATATCCCAGTAAAAGGTGCCTTATCTGGGGGCCTACTACCCGTTGGTTAAATTCTTCACTCCTGTCCTCTCTGTCTCAAAAAGAGGGATAAAGCCTGGAACAAAGCTAAGCTAACCCAGTCCCCATCAGATGTGATGGTGTACAGAAGACTCTGAAACCTATGTAAGGTTTCCATCAGATCTGATAGGGGCAATAACTACCGTCAGCACCTTAATACCTCTGTCAGTGACTCTCATGGATTTTGGAGTCATGTTAACACCATCATGGGGAAATACAAGTGCAATACCATCTCTGATATCATCATGGATGGTTGTAATTGCAATAACCTTATCACTATTGCCGAGGCTCTTAACTCCAGATTCACTGACCTTTCCTCCTATACTGTACCTCCTGGGCTTTTACCTGCCATTCTGCAGGATAAACTTAAACCTTCCAACCCATCTTTCACCCTTCACCCAGTCTCTGAGAGTGACATCTTATGCTTACTTAAGTCCATTTCTCCTGCTGGATCGGCAAGGGCATATGGAATCTTACCAAAATTCCTAAGAACTGTTGCACCATCTATAGTGTATCCAGTGACTAGTCTTTTCAACCTGTCTCTTCTTACAGGACATGTTCCTTCCCTCCGGAAGATTGCTCAAGTTGTACCGGTCTACAAAAAGGGGGACACCACTAACCTGGATAACTACTTCCCTATTGCCATCCTCTCCACCCTCTCTAAAATACTGGAGAAAATTGTTGCTACCCAGATCTTGGATTACCTCTACTCCCTCAGACTCCTCACCCCTGACCAACATGGTTTCTGACATGGGCACAGTACATCCACTGCTCTCATACAGTTTTCAAATGATGTCAGATTCACTATGGACAAAGGCTCTCTCACTGGGGATACTTTTGTTGATCTTACAAAAGCGTTTGATTTAGTTGATCACCCGCTGCTCCTACCAAAGTTGTCATCCCTGGCTTGTCTACCTCTGTCACCGCCTGGTTCCAAAATGATCTTTTGAAGCATCAACAATTTGTCCAGATTGGAGATGCTAAGCCCCCCTTGCTTCTATTTGGATTGGAGTGCCCAGGGTTCGATTCTTGGTCCTCTCCTGTTTTCAGTCTTCATAAATGACATCCCACCACTCACTGGTGCTTGCTCAGGTCTGCTATATGCCAAAGATCTTGTTCTTTACTCATCTTCTTCAAACCTCTCAGCTATCAACCCAAATCTCAATAGTAACTTCAATACCTTTCAGAGCTGGCTACTGCAAAACAAGCTTGTCTTAGATAAAAATAAAACGGTGACTATGCTCTTCAGTTCAGGTTCAAAAGTTCGATCCTGCACCTGACCATTAAGTTTCAGAGCACTTAATGGCTCTCCCCTTAACACAGTTACCGCCTTTAAATACTTAGGAGTAAATCTTGATCCCACCTTGGATTCTGACCTGCACCTAGCCTCAGTCATTAAATCTGTCAATATTCAACTTGGGCTGGCATATAAGGTGAGACATAGCCTAATATCCACGGCGAAGATGGCCATTGCACAGGGGATCCTGAGACCCAAATTGGCATATGGATTAATAGCCTTTCTGGCAACTAATGGAGGGCTCCTCCGGAAGTGGGATATCTGCTACAACAGCATTTGAAATTTTGCTCTGTCTTTACCCAGACTTAATCACTGATGCACACTATATTCCAGTCTGGGATGGTTTACCCCCTCAGCCTTCCATCAGTTTACTTCCTATTGTTTTATAAAGAATATAATCTCCTCCCCGATACCTGACATATTGGCTCTACTGCTCAAACCTGTGACCTCTGCATACCCACTGAGATCAGCTGACAAATCCTTTCTTGTCCAACCGAGATGTAAAACCAAAATGGGGGAGAATGCTTTTTCTAGCTGGGCCCCTAAACTATGGAACTCCCTTCCACTGAGTCTAAGAATCTCCCCTTCTCCACACAGCTTCAAACAGGAGCTTCATATGGCTTTTCTAAACTCTGAACCCTGCTCCTGTTCTCTATCTACCCACTCCTGTACTGGTTCCTCCTAGTTGCCTACTGGCTCCAACCTCTACTACTCTCAAAACCTGCCTGGAAATCTTGCTATTTTCTCTCTTCTAGCACTTACTCACTAGTTGCATGACTTATGACTGTTAATTATTTGCACTTATATTCCTGTTTTGGTACTACATATAGATTCCTGCAAATATACTGTCGTTGCTAAAAATTTTGTATAAGTGTACTATATCTGACTTCTAATTGTTCCCATGATGTTTTCTTGTATATACTATTGTCTACATACCCTTTGTTGTAATCTCCCGGGTTGTACCTGAAAATAGGCAGCTATGCTGTCTAGAAATACAAAATCACACTTGCCCCCACAATGCAAAGCATCATGGGCTGCTTATGCAAAACACCACAGAATACTATGCTGGTTCAACTTTAAGCAGAAATGCATGGTGCCGAAAGGCCTCTCACATAGTTTGCAAAGGTGCCAACAGAAGACATAGACACGTGTTTCATCCTACCAGGACTCATCAGTATGCCTTGTCTGTTTGACACCCCAGTGGAATGAACCAGCTACACTAAGATGGTCTATCTGGGTTATGTTGTGGTGCACCCAATTAAAACAAAAAACTATTTAAAAGACAAATAACCTCTGTGTGCAAGCACTGAGGTAATGGTTACCCCAAAGGGCATTTGGTCAGAAAGCCAAGTTTAAAAGAAATACAAAATCACACATGCCCTCACAATGCAAAGCATGATGGGCTGCACATGCAAATCATCACAGAATATTATGCTGGTTCAACTTTAAGCAGAAATGCATGGTGCCGAAAGGCCTCTCACACAGTTTGCAAAGGGTGCCAACAGAAGACATAGACATGTGTTTCATCCTACCAGGACTCATCAGTGTACCTCATCTGTTTGACACCCCAGTGGAATGAACCAACTACCCTAAGATGGTCTATCTGGGTTATGTTGTGGTGAACACAATTAAAACAAAAAACTATTTAAAAGACAAAAAAACCTCCACTGCACCACCTCTATCCCACATCCTGAAAGATCATTTGTACCCAGGTGTACTATAATTTGAGGCTTCTCACCGTACCTCCCCTATGGTCCCACCCTCCTCACCATCATGCCTGGCATACACTGCACCCACCCACGGCTAGATCTTGCCCTCATACCTCCCCATATCACACCCTTCACTGTTGAGTTTCCCAGGATAATGACCCTCCCTCCTTTTTCCTGTCCCCCCACACATTCTGCCTTCCCTGCTGCACAAGTCCCTTAATACATCTATTTCCCTCCCAAACCCCTCCTCTCCTGCATGTCCAGCTTCCCTTACCACCCTGCATCTCTCTGGTGTTACATCTCCTTTTGGCCTTCCTTCCCTCTAGACTCTCCACCTGGACTACCCCTCCCAGCTCCCATGTAACCATCCTTCTGCTCACTCCTGCTCTCCACCCTCACTGCCTCCCCCCTTACTTCCCCTCTTACCCCCTTGCCACTATTTTTCAATTCTATGTTTTCTCAATCCTCTACCACCCTACCTGCTCCATGTTCCTCCAAACCTGCCAATACTGTGAACCTGCTCGAAGAGGGCCCCCTCCTTATCAGGACATACCTTGTTCTCCCTCCATGATATTTCCTCTTCCTTCTTGCACCATTTCTTTTACACAACTACCCTTTCTCCTCATCTCCTGCCAAATCCCTGCTCCAGTTCTCCAGGGTCCTTGAGGGGAATCCCTAGACACTTTGATATCCTCCCTGTTTCTGTCCTGTTACTACCCTTCCAACTGGCCTGGAGAAGCCCTTACCTGCCCCTTCTGCCACTGTTCTTCCCCATCCTCTCCCCACTCCCCTTCCATTCTCCCATCTTAGTCACCCCATCTCTTCCCTAAGATGTCCAGTGTGTCTGCACACTGACAGCCCCCTGCTCTGCACATTTTTTCCCAGAAAGACTGCAACCCCACACCTATTGTAGCTGACTACCCTCCCTTCCCCACCCTGTGCACTGTGTCTTTCATCCCTCCTCCTCTTCTATGACTCCCAGCTGTCCTGTTGTCTGTGCCAGCTCCTAGGATCTCACATCCTCCATGGTTAGCTTATACCCTCATTACTATATTACTGAATTGGTTCCTGTTATTATTTCCTCAAGTAGGCTGACCCTAGATGGGTTTTCACTGCAGTCCTCCTTTTTTATTTATTTCTTGGTAACCAGGTAAGGCCCAATATGCACAAGTGCCTGTTTTCAGTGGTGACCCAGGAGCACTGGGGAGGTTAAGTGACTTGCTCAGAGTCATGCAATATGCAAGTGGTAGGTTGTGGGAATCAAACCCATGTCTGCTGGATGTACCAAGCTCATTCACAGCTCGTTACTCTAACCTCTAGGCTATACTGTCAGTCCCTACTGACTGCCTCCTTTAGTTAGATAGACAAACTTACATAACCCACACTATGTTTCCTATTCTTATTTCACAAATCAACTGATCCTAGACAGGGTTTTGTTGAAGCACCCTTGTTCTGCTGGCTCTCTCCCCCCTGTGCCAGCTATACATACACAGTCCCCTCATGCTTAACAGTCTCTGCCTCCTTTCACCTGATGTACACTCACTTTCTGTGTCCTGACTAGCATGGTCTGTGGCCTGTGGTCCTCCCTGCAGACACCCTGCCAATGTTCTCAGACAGCACTCCACACTGCTGCTTCATGGCACTCATGCTTGGGGTCACTCACATGAGGGGTTGCTTGGCCAACTGGGATTTATGTATGTTGGGCTCCAACCCTACTTGTTTCCCTGCACCACGTGGATCAGTTCCTGTCTATCTGACTAATGGCCAACTCCTTCATGCCTGACTCAGATGCCTCTCACTGCAGTCCTCCATTCTCATCCCAAATCCCTGACTCCCACACAGAAAATAATTAAAACATAACATTTTTCTTTTACAGCCAAATGCACAAAATCAGCACAGTGAATAAAGTCCCTTTCTCCTGTCCATTCAGATGATGACCTGTTGTGCGAGAGGCCTAGGACTACAATTCAGCTCTTTTTATAGTTCTGCAGGGATCCAACCCTATTGGCCTCACTTCACCACATGGCTCAGTGCTCTGTCCAGTCGGTTTGTGGCCGACTCCTTAACTCCTACCCTCATACCCCTTCCACTGCAGTTCTCTTTCCTCCTCCTCCCCGATACTCACATGTCAAATAATTAGAACATACCCTTTTTGTTTTACAGCCCAATGCACAAAATCAGTACAGTGAATAAAGCCCCACAAACAAAGCACAGCACTTAGCTCCACTCCTTTCAGGTGACGATCCATGGTGTGAGATGCCTTGGACTACAATTCAGTCTGTTTGTTTTAGTTCTGCAGGGCACCAACCCTATTGGCCTCCCCCTATCATATGGCTTGGCATTCCATCCAGTTGGCTCATAGCCAATCCCTTCACTCCTGCCCTTGGATCCCTCCCACTGCAGTCCTCCTCCCTCCTTCCAACTTTCCAATTCCCACACGGCAAATAATTAAGCAATAAGGCATGACAGGGTGTGGGTTATTGAGGAATTTACCCATGCCTTGTGTGGTGTGTCATGAGGCACATACCCTGGAGTGCCTTATTGAGATTATACAATGGATCCATGTGTAAAATACATTTAAAATGTGTTTAAGTATGTTTTGTATAAATGCCATTTCTCAGCCGTGGGTTATTGCAGGATATACTACGGTCATGTGATGTGTTTTGACCAATGAGGTTACAGGATTTTCATACCCCATTGTATAATTGAAAGATATCCTTTTTGTCTTACATCCCAATGCACAAAATCAGCACTGTGAGTAAAGCCACACAAACAAAAAACATTTAGCTCTGTTTCTTTCTCCCATTAGTTCAGGTGGCAATCCATGGTGCAAGAGTCCTAGGACTACAGTTCTGCCCTTTTTATAGTTCTGAAAGGGATCTGACCTTATTGACCTCCCTGCACCATGTGACTCAGTGTTCATTCCAGTTATCTCATGGTAAACTCATTCACTCCTGCCATTGGATATCTCCCTCAGCAGCCCTTCTCCTTCCTTCCACCTCCCAACTCTCCAATTCCCACAAGACATATAATTAAAACATACCCTTTTTGTTTTACAGCCCAATGCAAAAAAAATCACAGTGAATAATGCCCCACAAACAAAATTCTTCTCAAAGTAGGATTTTTATGTTGCTTCTATATTGTAGTAGTGTGCAGTGAATCAATGAATGGAAGTGCGGTATGTTAGCATGTTGGCACAAGCACATGGATTTTTTTTTTTTACTTTATATAGAGTGTTTCTTAATAAAATTAAAAGGTTGTTTAAATTCTTCCTTTAATGCTGATAAAAGGGTTTAAAGGTAGTGGTAAAGGTACTGGTTGGTGAAATTGGGCAAATCAGTTTTATGAACTTTTCGTGAAAATGTGCTATTTTTGAAAATTTCAGTGCAATTTTATAAAATGACTATATTATATTTAAAAGTCCAATTTTTCTTAGTGATACACTTATTTTATGAAATAATTTGCATTCTCATTCAATTGTGGCAAATTACTATGAATACTGCTAGATTTTACATGACTTACCTGGATGTTACCTTTTGACATTGGAGCCATGTTGTACCAACCATGTGGGTTTTGGCAACATCTGAATAAAACTGTGCAATTTTCATAATAACATTATTAAAAAATGCACACACAAAAAATGTGCAATATTTCTATATAAAAAAAGAAGCACAATCTCACTGAAAAGTGCCTTTTTAGATTGGGGAGGGATGGGTTTCCCATGAATCCTTTGTATTTTGGACTGAGCATGCTCCAGTGTTGGTCAGGCATCTCCATGCATTCAAAACAAAGCTGTCAAGCAGTCAGACTTACAGAGCTGCAGCCTTGTTGAATCCTGAGCTAGAAAAAGTGTAAAATATATGTTTTCCTCTTGAAATCTGCAAGGAAAAAGTGACATTTTTTACGTTACTGTATCTGTTACTGTAGTGTATAGTGTTTCTTTAAGAAGGATGACTTTTTCATATTTCAGAACACAGTTTACTGTTATCACATATGAAGTGCACACACCTGGTTAGCAAAGGCATAACTTCACTTTCTTTCATGCTTATTACAGATTCAGTACCTATGGGCATAACGGAGTTCAGTCTTTTTGACTTTATATTTCTTATAATCTAACCTGTTCAAACATTTCAAGATATAGTCAACGAAGAAATGGATATTGCCTCACCTGCTTGCTTTGTTTTTAAAGATTTTTAAAGAGGAGTAGGCACTCCTCTGTGTTCCTCTATCCCTCCTAGATGGTGCAAATTTTCTAAAGCCATTATGAGGGTATCTTCATCCTCCACAGCCAAATCAGGAATTTTGGCATGTGATTTCACCATGCTTTGGTGTTCTGGCATGATGATGTCACAAGTCCATTATTGTGGCAACAATCCACACATCACACTTCTAACCTGGTAGATGGTTGTCCCTAACAAAGTTTAAACAGGAAGGATCATTCTAGGTAAAATAGTGCTCACAGTTAAAAACAAAAGCAATACAATGAGAAAACTGAGCAATGCAGGTTCTACCAGGAATAAGAAAACAATGTCTTGAGCCGACATTGCATTGAGCAAGGAATTTATTCAGTGCAATATCAGCAACCTTCAATCTGTCAACCCGAGGTTAGGAACCCAACATTTCCTGCTCCCAGTGTGCACTTTGTCAAGGTCAAATTGCCAAAGCACATATTTTTAGTGCAAAATCTTGGGTTCTTTGCCATGAGTTTCCAGATTGTATATTGTTAAGATTGCACTGAATAAATTTCTTGGACAATGCAAAGTCAGCTCAAGATATTTTTATGTTGGCTCATGCATGCGAAGCCAACATATTGCAGTATTAGCAGATTTGGAGGCACAGCCACTGTTGGGCGAATGAAGGGCATGCATTAGTAGGTGCATCCCTCATTCCCTAATAAGCCTGCATGCTGGTGCCACACCATGAATACATAATGTGGCAAGCACATCTAACGAAAGGTCCACTGCAATGTGAGCAAAGCTCGTCATATGCAGCGGCACCTCCTGACATGCTTGTCCTGGTGAAAAAGTAAAAACATGGTGGCACACTGCCTGCCATAATGCCAACTTCGAGGGTGCCCAATCCCCCTGTCGGCATGCCCTGTCCCAATATATGTGCCAATGAGGGAGCCCACTCCCAATTGGCATCATGCACCCCCCCATTTGTTATGTGCCAAGGGGGGTGCCCAATCCCCCGTTGGCTACAGCATCCCCCCAAAACATTTAGGTGGCACGCTGGGAGCCCACACCAGCATGCAAATTCCCCGAAAAACCATCCCGCAATGTTTTTTTTTTTTTACCCCTGTGAAAGAAGAAAACAGTCCTTCGTGGTCTCCCTGCCCCCTCCCACAGCCCGTGCCCACCCTCTGCACACCCTGCCTCCCCACACTCCCCAAACCCATACTTACCTCTGGAGTCAGGCGCGATGATCTTTGGTGCACCGGGAACACGCCTGCACTCTTCAAAGCCAACCATGAACTGAAGAAATGCCGGTAAGCTGTATAATAGCATAAATAGGTTTTTCAACTTTGGTGCATATCTCAGCCATTTTTTTGAATTTTTGCACCAAATTTTCAACATGAAGTTATTGGGACCCCTCCTCATGAATTCAATCACTGTCATGGCATTATTCTGTCCTGAAAGGTGATTTCGCAGTCACTTCACAGAATTACCTTACAGGATGGAGTAACAAAACAACAGTGCCACTGTTCATGAGCGGGTCTCTCAAAAAGCCTATTTTGCAAATTTGGTGAAAAAAATCTAAAAAATGGCTGTTTTACGAGCGTGCATTGCGTCATTTCCATGCATGCTTGTAACTTCGTGAATTTGTAATATTTTCACTCCAGATTTTTTCAAAACTGCAATTTTCCACACCTCCTTATGAACAGTACAGCTGTCATTTTACATATCCTGGCCAAAATGTGTTTTCACATGTCCGGCGCGGAATAGTGTGGTCGCTGTGTGAAATCAGTTTTCAGGACAGTTTGAGAAAATTATGGTGAACTGTTCATAAGCAGAGGTCCTAAAATGCCTATGTTGAAAATTTGGTGCTGAAAGTCCATAACATGACTGTGTTACAAGCGTGCATTGTGCAATTTCCATGCACCCTTGTAACTTCGCAAATCTGCACTATTTTCATGCCAGATTTTCAATACTGGCATTTTTTCACACCTCCTTATCAACACTGCAGCTGTCATTTTTCACAGCCTGGCCAAAATGTGTTTCTGCACCTGTGGCACACAATGGTGTGGTCACAGTGGGAAATCAACTTTTGGGACTGATTAACAAAATCACAGTGCCACTGTTCATGAGAAGAGGTCCCAAAATGCCTATGTTGAAAATGTGGCTAAAAAATTCCCCAAAATAATTGGGTTACTGATGTTTTTTGTGCAGTTTCTATGCATGCTCATGGCTTCACCAATTTTTCATATTTTCACTCCAGATTTTCAACGTTGCCATTTTTTACACCTCCCCATGAACAATACAGATGTCATTTTCCACATCCTGCCCAAAATGTGTTCTTGTCCCTGTGTCACCAAATGGCATAGCCACTGTGCAAAACCACCTTTCAGTTAACAAACTGATAGTGCCACTTTTCAGGAGGTGGACTCACAAACAGCCCATATTGAAAATTTGGAGTGAAAATACCAACACACGCCTATGGTGTTAGGGTTTACAACTGTAACACCCCACCCTGTAGAGACTGACAGGCATCAGGTGTGTGATTTGGGATCATCGGCTGTAATGCTCATGCCATTCCACCCCTCCCCCACCCTGCAGCCTGTGACAGGCATTGTGGTGTGCCTTGCATTGTTCGGCCACAAAGTTCACCACATTCTCCTATACTGCACCCACCTCAGCATATTTCCTTATGGAATGGGTTAAGTATAATACCCAAAGCACACCACAACCCTTGTCAGTGTCTACAGGGTAGGGTGAGGTACAATGGCATGAGTGTTATAGCTGATGACCCAAAGGCACAACCCAATGCCTGTCAGTCTCTACAGGATAGGGGTGGGGTTGGCATCACTTCAGTGCTTCACTGCCATTCCTATTGTGCGTCTCTAATTCCAGCACTACCAATGCCAACACCAGTGAGACAACATTAGGCATTGACAAATGCGTGTTTATTGCTGGTATGATGTGGAGTGAACAGTTTTCTTGTTGTATAGCCCCTAATAAATCAGAACTGGTTCTTGCCTAAAAACACCAAAATAGGGGGTTGGCTATTCAAAAATACATTTTCTTAAAACAAGCTTGGGGAAATGTGTTCTTAATCCTTTATCCTTTCTTCTTTTTCTAACAACATCCTAGATCTATATATGATACAGATATAGATACACATATGTGTGTGTGTGTATATATATATCTACATATATATATATATATACATATATATGTATATATACACACACTCACACACATCTATACATACACATCCCCTTTGGCTGCATATATAGTGCACTTTCATAGTCAGACATGTTCTATTACATGATATGATCAACCTGTCCTGTGTGACATCAGTATTAATGTGGTATTTTGAATTAAATATAAATCCAGTTTCCCTGTATTCCTAGTACCTATTCAAAATTAATCTATTGGTCAACGTGGTGAGGAAACAGTATACATGTATCATAACAGCGAGACAATAAAGCTGATACAGTGTTATTTTTTAAAAAAAAATAGCTTGCTGTTTCTATCTACGGTGCAGAGGGACAATGTACTGTTACATCCAAAAGAATATCATTAGAAGATGTTTAAATCTGTATAGAGTTCAGTACATAAAAATGTTCATTATAATTGTTACCTAGAAAAACGATTTGTCCATGCCAAAATTGTTTTTTTCAGTGTTACATTATGCCATCCAGTACTGAAATGTAAGCTGTCCCCATTACATTTTACCACAACACTCATTACAGTATAGAAAGGGGGCCCAGTGATCTTCTTCATTTGGTCATAGGGAAAGAATTTTAAAAAATTGCTAATTTTAGTCATAGTTAATGGCTTGAGTCATTAATTATATTAATGAAAGGTGTTTTCAAACATATGAGAGCAATACAAATATACTAATAAATCTAGCTATATCAGAAATACAGAGTAGCACATGCTGCTGCATTAAACTCCCTTTACTTAATTAGTTATCTTATTCTCTACCTAACCATGCTGACCTTTCCATACCATTTCTTTACATATCAAATGGTTGCTGCCAACGCTTCATGGTTTTAAAGGTCTTTGGGATACATTGTGTACAAAGGAAACCGTATAAAATCAAATTCCTTTTCTTCGTTTCTTTTCCATTTGAGAAAAAATCTGTTGCAGGTGCATTTTTCACTGGACTAAGACTCATGCCACATTTATTTGATTATGTTCCAGTGTAAGCTAGGCTGAACTTAATATTTCATGTACCAGCAAAGTCTGCATAGTGCCAATATTGTCAGCCAAGACTTCCATGCTGACATTATCCCCTCTGACAGAATAACATTGCCTGACCTCCCCTGTGATCATCTCTCCAGACAAACAAAAATACGTTGCAGGTGCATTACTCACTGGACTAACACTGCTACCACATTCCAGTGATTATGTTCCATTATAACCCAGGCTGAATGTGATGTCTCCTGCACCTGTAATACCTGCCTACTGCCAATATTGCTAGCCAAGACATCTGTGCTGACATCATTTCTAAATGAATAACAATGCCTGACCTTCCCTGTGTCATTTCCACATACACTGCACCAGTATTTCCATTATCTGCTGTTTTTAGCTACTGTAAGCCTGCCATGCAAGACTTCCTTTACTACAGAATGTATCCTGCATGGTCAGAGTTGCACTTCTGTTGATGACAAAGGCTATTGTAATGTTTATTGAGACCCTTTATGCAGTTTTTACTTCTCTCCTTAATTTAAACTGTTCCTTTTAGTGACTGAAAGGATAATACACAGCTGACATACTGTATTAGTAAACCCAGATGACTTGCTGTAGTTGGTAATAAACTATACACCCAAGTCTACCTTAAATTTTACATATGGAACTCACTCTGGGATGACTTTATTAACTTTGCAGAGCAGTAAAATTCTTATACATATGGGCTGGGATATTCAGGCTGCACCAGAAAGATGTGCAATAGAGGGAGCAGGTGCATGTCCAGTGCACCATGGCACAACAGGATCAATATTCAAACCATGTGCAGGGCAAGGTGTGCCTGTGCCTGTGCAACGTGGCTGAATATTGCTCCTGATGCACCATAGCCCAATGAGGGATGCACCATGGAGCAGGGTCGATGCGCAATAACACCCCTAGGGATGCGCATGGACAAAGACAGGAAGCAGCTGAGCAGCAGCCATGGATGAGCCATGCACTGAGAGCATGCACCAGGACAGACAGACCATCCCCCACCCTCCAGCCCCCACACCACCAGGACAAGGCCCCCATGAGCAGCAAAACCAGATGGGTGCAGGACGGACTGCAGACCCTTGTACTCTGGTGCTGAACCAACAGCAGATGTAACCCAGTGGTCCCCACCCACTGGTCACAGTGCCCCTGCATTCTCCACTGGCCAAAAGAGACCAGGACACAAGGATGACCAAGCCCCACCCATGACACAGCACCACACCAATGTCGACCCCCCAGTACAGAGCACCCGAGACACCTAGCACAGAAGCATGACCAAACAGTGCATGACACTGAATGCAGTCCAGCACCACTGTGCCAAGGCATCCAGTCACCCCAGAGCATAATGCACATGTACCACAACCCCACCGCAACCACCCAACTCAGGTGTTGACACCATCCACAAACTCCACCACAACCCACACAAGGCCCTCCAGCATGGCCCCTGTGGAGGCACAGCAAGGTGGGTGACCTGGCACCAGTACCCAAGGGACACAGCACGTGACAAGGGCTGTCCTGAATGCCACCACAAGCAGGAAGGTACTCTGAACACAGGACCAGAGCAAGGTCCACCACCCATACACCCACCACTCCACAGCACCAGCATCACCAGACAACACAGCACCTTCCCGTGGTGCATGGAGGCATGCGCCACACAGGAGGTAACACAAGGCACACACAATGCCCCCCCCAGTCTCATGGGTACTCAGGCAAATAGCCACTCAAACCAGTGTGACAGACTCTGCTGTCATGAAGCCCATGGTGCCATGTAATCTGCGGCCTGCCCACCACCAGGGTGCTGGTGAGCCTGCCATGTGGTGATCGCCCCATGATCCTGGCCAACCTGATGGCAGGCACAGGGGTCTGTGACCAGGCCCCACCCACATGCCGCACGACCCCATGTGACAGCCATCAGACCACAGACACCGCCCCAGTCACCATGGACTACATGGAGGGAGCAAACTATAGCACCGCCCACAGTGGCAACAGGGACAGATGTGCGATAGTCCAGGGGTCGTAATGCCAGCTGCAAGGGCACTGTGTCTGCAAGATGACAGTTATGGCCTGCCCCTGAAGGCACACCGTCAGCCGAGCATGCGGTGGTGGGGGCCACATGACCGTGCATACCACAGTCATGCATGGTGATGGTGTAGCAGCAATGGCCACAGCAGCACAGGCAAAGCACACACTGACTGGAGTGGCTGGGATATGGCACATGCACAACAGTCTGCTGCACACAGGTTAACAGTGCACAGGCACACCACACATGCCCCTAGACCCAGCCCATGGCCCCCACACACACCAGTGGAGGAGCCCCACCAGGCACACCCATGCCAGCCAGCCCCACCCCACAGTAGCCATGCACACCCTGCAACAAGGCTCCATGTGCCCACTGCAAATCAGAGACGAACACAGACTTAAATATAAATGTATGTATTACAAAAAACAACAACATCTACAACAGCAACAATATCTATTAACAGTTATGTACAACAGAGGAGGGGATGGGTGAGGACGCTACAAGGGGGGAGGGGAAATGGTCAGGGGACAATGGAAATGGCAAAGGTGCGGGACATGGAGGTGTGGGGATACTGTCCAGGGAGAGATGGGGTGACTCCAGTAGCAGCAGGCCCTACTGGCAGCCCCGGTCCTCTCCTGCCACTGGTCCCCCCTGCCCATTCTCTTGAGCAGGTCAAGTGTTGCCCGGGTGACTCGCAGCATCTCCCAGAGGGTCTGTTCATTGGCCTTCTAATGACATTCACCTAGGACAAGGGAGCAGAAACAGTATGAGTGACTGGCCAGACTAATGCAGCCCCACCAATGTGCACAGTGTGCTTCGGTGACTGGCATCCCTGGGATGGCATGCGACCACCCACAGTGAGTGCGCCCACATGAGCCACCCACCCAGGCAACCGTAGCCATGCAAACCACTGCACACCATCACCGCCCATGCACTGCACAGCACCATCCTGGCCCTCCAGCATCAGGGAAATGTAGTGGGAAGGCAGTGGCACAGCCAGGCACCGAGTGCACCCACAGCCCACCTGCGACACCCACCCACATGTGCAGACCCTCAGGACAGTGCAGAGGGCACCGGAGGAAGTGCACAGCTGGAGGGGCCATGTGCAGAGGGGCCATTCCACACCACCACCCTGAAACCCACCCTGCGCAGGTTTATAGGGAATCACGGTACTCACATGCATCCTTGTCAGCAGGGTTCTGCTGACCCGCAGCACCACCACTGTGGCTTGCTCACCCCCCAGCTTGGTTCTGACCCTGTTGCTCCCCGGCCATCTGTGCTCTACAGTGTTCCTCTGATTCTAGGGAGGAAACATGGAGAGAGGCACATCAGTACACATCTGACCCATAGGCCCCCCCCACCAGTGCCTCGGCCCAAACAGCATATCTGGGTCGCGGTGGCATAGGGTGGACATGATGCACCCCCACACCCAGCAACACAGATGCTGGACCCCCCGGTGGCCTGGACTGCTGACCTCTGTGCCTCAAGGACAGTCAGAGAACTCTAGTGATGGTCAAGGAGCACCTACCTGGCCATAGCATGGCTCCCTGCTGGACACACACCTGCAGACACTGCAGGCAGTCAGGGTCACACTGCTGGAGGTCACTGTAGTGGTGGTGACACTGGTCCCCAGAACGATGGCTCCCAGTGGCCTCTTCCAGTCCATCAACAACCTCCTGCCACATCATGGTGCGAGGCCTCTGGAGGGGCACCTGCCCAAACAGAGCACTTGCATGTGGCTCTACAAGAGCCACCAGGTTGGCCAGCTCAATGGCACTCCACACAGGAGCTCTGGTGCATGGCATTATCCAAGCTGTCCACAGTGCAAAATAGTTCCTGATAGTGCATGTGTCCCATGTGCTGAGGCAGCGCAGTGCTTCACTGCCATTCGCAATTATGCTGGCACCAGACTGCACAATGGGGGGCAGCCATGTGGCTGCATGGTACCTAGAGGGCAAAGGGCAGCCGCAGATTCAAGGGTCTGGCCATGCACAGAGTGCCATTATGATATTGGGAGGCCCCTGTATGGTGCGCGGTAGGGTGCATGTGTGTGATGCCATCCAGTGGCCTACTGTACAGAGGCGCCATGTCACCCATGGTGCAGTGGCGCAATATGGGGTATGATGGCGCTGCACCATCTGCACCATGGCACGTGTACCCCATAGGACATACAGACATACAGTGCATGAGCGCCACAGGCACAGTAGTGGCTGCGCGTTGTACTGCCTCCCATGCAATGTGCGTGTGCTGCACTGCTAGCATAAGTGTCAGCACTGTGTGCATGCATGGTGTGGGTAAGATTGCACACGTCACAGTGGTGCACCACGACTTGAGCATGCACAACATCATTGCGCAAGGTGCATCCACACAATATTCAGCCAGGTTATGCAAATCAGGTCATGATCCATTCTGCAGCACATCCGCTGCATTTGCATCCCATTACAGTTGCGCATACCTTCATTTGCATGCGATGCACTATAAAGGCACCATGGAATTGCACAGGCCATGGATCAGTATTGCAGCCTTTGGAGGACATGCCATGCAGTGGAGACATTGGGACAGTGGTCTGGGAGGGCTGTATGTGACTGAACAATCCATGGTAACACCTGTCCATCTCCCAGGTACAAGCATGACCGAACGTAAGGAGGATGAGGTGCAGGGGACGGTGCGGAAGCAGAGGCCCAACTTCACCAGGCAGAATTGGATGCCCTGTTCGAGGCCTACCTCGACAGGGAGCCACTCCTCAGTGGACAGAGAGGCACA
Organism: Neoceratodus forsteri; assembly: GCA_016271365.2. Classification (NCBI taxonomy): domain Eukaryota; kingdom Metazoa; phylum Chordata; order Ceratodontiformes; family Ceratodontidae; genus Neoceratodus; species Neoceratodus forsteri. The sequence continues at coordinate 1,060,763,615 of CM028135.1, forward strand.
CCACAGGCCTGTGCAGTGGTGTGGGCTGAGGTGGCATGTGCGGTCAACCAGCAGGGCAGCCACCAGTGTTCCGTGCAGGAGTGCAAAAGGAAGGTTGGCATGGCCAGGAGGAGGATAAAGGACAAGGTGGCTACTATCCGGGCAGTGCGTGCCACCACTGGTGGGGGCTAGCAAGACGTGCCACGCCTGGTGACACTGGAGGAGCACGTGGGTGGCAGCATGTGGCATTGTGCCACTGAGGGTGTGCCCGATGGAGGCTTCCAGATGGGTGGCAGCCCATCACTACATGGTACGACCAGTGCTGACAGTGTGTGGGTGATAGGAGGGGTGGGGTCCAGGGTTCAGGCAGAACCACTAATGGTACTGTGTTCCTTTGCAGCTCCTGAGCATCTACATGGTGCAGTGGTGGTGGGTGTGTTCACCGAGGGGGTGACCCTGGAACCAGTGGAGCGTCCATCCACCTCCACTGGAGTCCGAGGGACCGACCGCCTGCAGCCCTGCACAGCTGTCCAGACTGATGCCTGTGGTGCAGGTGTGGATGAGGCCCTGGCTGTGTTCCAGCAGGATGCCAGGCACAGTGTCCTGTGTGTTGAGACACAGATCGGGGTCAACTCCAGTACCGATGATGATGTGACGCACATCCTGGACAGTGATGTTGGTGGGTCACCGGGGGGATCCCATGACTGGCATCCACCTAGGTGGCAGTGTGGCAGCGCTGTGTAGCTACTTGCACACTAGCCATTGTTCCTGTCATGTCTGTGGCATCCAGTGGGGCAGCACTCGCGTGCAGATGCAGCAGTGGTGCTGGTGGTGGTGATGCAGCCATGCTGGTGGTGCCCGGTTCTCAGCAGCCGAAGGGGCAGTGGCAGCAGCTGGACAGTGCAGATGGAGGACAGGGGCAGGGGCAGCAACAGTGCACTGCATGAGGATGTACCCCAGGAAGGCACCGCTGTGCGGCACCCACCGTCATGGGGCGCTGTGCCGCAGGGTCAGGAACCACATGGGGTCAGCATGATGGCCATGCAGCTGACCCCTTGGATGACTACAGCTGTCTGCTCCAGGCCTCTGTGGATCAGCAGGTATGGCTGGTGGTGGCAGTGGATGCACTCTGTGCGGAGCTGCACCAGGCAGAGGAGCGGCGCAGCAGGGACCATGCCCTACTACTGGCAGAGTTAGCTCAATAGCAAACAGATGTGACCACAGCCATCGATAGGCATGTCACTGTGATGGCGACTGTCATAGCAACACTGGCCGACCGGCTGTGTGCCCAGCCACCGCACACCCCACAGAGTGCAATGTCCACCCCTTGGTCCCAGCATTGGGTGACCCCTGCCATGTCGACATGGGGATCGGCTGTGGGCATACCAAGCACACCCGGTGCAGGCATATTTGGTGGCCTGCAGACACCTGTGCAGATACGGTCGCATTCATGCAGTGTCACCCTTGGGGGACCATCAGTGCCACCCCATGAGGCCACTGATCAGCCTGTTATAGCTGGCAGGTCTCAGCGGGGCTGCCCATGCATCCATGGCATCTGTGCTACTGTGCAGCATGACTAACCCTTCCCCCTCCATGACCACTATCTTCCGCTGCCCAGTGTGCACTGTGGTGTTCCGTGTGTGATCTGTGGGTGTGGTACCCTGTCCTGCACTCACACGGGCCCTGTACACACCTGCCCAGCTGCTGGCCACTGTGGCATGTGCAAGATGATGCCAGCATAGTGCTGTCCACCACTGTGCAATGGTGCTCAGTGTCTGAGACATGCACAATGCCTGCCACTGGGTGTAGTTCTGTTGGGTTCTGTGTGGGTGTGTGGGTGCATATGGGGGTGGATGTGTGTGTGTGGCCCTGTGGGCAAGGGATGGGGTGTGTTGCCTGTGTGTGTGTGTGTGTGTGTGTGTGTGTGCTGTGTGCAGCCCTGCTGTGGTCTGCCTTTGTGTGTGGACCCCCACCCATTGCTTCACCCCTGCCGCCGGACCTGCCTTGGTGTCCACCCCTGCCTGTCTGTTAGCTGTGTCAGTGTCCCTGGTGCTTGCTCGTGGCCCTGTTCACCTACCTGTGTGGTCCATAGTGCTCCTCTGCGATGGTGTCCCGGTGCTGCTGGGCCATCCGGGCCAGCTGGGGATCCTGTCACCAAGGGGGTGGCTGCCCAACACCAGCTGGACCAGCTGGACCAGCGTCCTCATCGTCCCCACCGCTGTCCCCCCCCTTCTACCTCAACAGCTATCCCACAGTCAGTGGCCATGTTGTGCAGGATACAGCAGGCCAGGAATAGTCAGCAGGCCTTTGAGGGGCTGTACTGTAAGGCACCACCAGACCTGTCCAGGCAACAGAACTGAGCCTTCAGCAGCCCGAACACATGCTAAATGATGTTCCATGTGGTTGCGTGTGCCTCACTGTACTCTTACTGAGCTTGTGTTGAGAGGCGCTGGTATGGTGTAAGCAGCCAGGGCCAGAGTGGGTACCCACTGTCACCTGTGTGTGTAGAGATGTATCATTAGCATGGTGGTCTGTGTCACTGTGCCCCTGGCCTTCAAGGCTGCACCCCATGGCACCCCTGCCCTTGCCCCACACTCCCCCCCGCTGCTCCCAGCATCTGGCGTGCACTGCATACTCACCTATCAGATGGCCAGTGGGGATGATCCCACTCTCAAACCTATGGCACAGTGCAGACACTGACGCCAGATGAAGGCATTGTGTGCTTCCCAGGGTGCGGGCACAGACATTGATTATGCACACTCTGGCATCGCAACACTGTCTGGCAGTTGACACTTAGGTATCCCTTGTGGTTTACATACATAGCAGTTTGACCAATGTAGGTTCTGCAACATGGTATGTGAAGGGTGCAGGAGTTAACGGACCTGGCGAGTAGGAAGAAGTGATAGATGAGGAGAGTAGGGTTGAGAAGTAGGGGAATGGTAGAATACCGTGCGTGGGGAGGAATGAGAGACAGTGGGCAAGCCATCAGGCTACAAGGAGGTTAAGTAAGACTGGGAGGTGAATGAAAGCACAAGAATGTTTTCCACAGAAAGAGAGATGACTTGGTCAAGATCACAGAATAAATAAGTAGTAAGTAAGTAATAAGCCATGACAAGGTGTGTATATAGGATTTTAATGTATACCCAGGGGTGTAGTAAGGCATGAGGCCAAATGCCAAACATCCTTACACCCCTGGGAGTGCATTTAAATCCTATGATGCACAATTCAGAGGGGCTTATTACACTTATAAATGACTCTAAGTAGGTTTCTCAGAGGAGGAAAATGAGATTCGCACTTGACCATGCATTTGTAGAGATTTAAGGCACAGTCATGTGGTGTCTCTCGCCAGTGAAATTTCTAGTTTTTTCTTACCATTTTACAAGTGATGTGAATCGAATGCAAACCTGAGTCTCAAGTTCACAGCTCTCTGAAAGCAAGAAAAATGCACTGCTGGATCCCTGAAGGTGCATCTGATCTACCAGTCATAGAACCCACAGAGAAATAAAGCAGCAGTGCACACATCATCTGAGACTGAATTAAGGTGATTTATTTAATAAAAAGTTCCAGCCATGGAAGTGGTGGCAAAACCCCATTTCCAAAGGCTGGCATCCTTGCTATTGAATTAAATAAATCGCTATAGTTTCACTAACAGATGGTGTATGCACTATTTTTGGATTTCTCTGCACTCTAACCTCTAGGCTACAGCTAGGTAAAACTGTAGAGCTTCACAAACCCACAAGCACATAATTCTGACCCACATCTGTAAACAAAGTGATTTTTTTCCAGTTTCCAGAAAATAAATTCCAGCTGGCATCTGCAGGACATTGAATTCACAACATTACTAACAATATGAATTTCAGGACATAAAATTCTTTATAACTATAGATATTTACATTTATTTATTTGAATGTTGATAATTGGGTAGGCCCACTGAGACAGGCATGTCCCTTTTCAGGGCAACCCGGGAATAGAGACAATTCCATGAGCCAGTGCACTATACAATTGGGTGCAAGAGGCAAAACATAAGGAGTAACAGTACAATCTGAGGAAAGAGACAATATGTAAACACGAAGGTATGCTATGAGCAGTAAGTCTGTTTCCTCTGTAGCAGGACAATGATTCCATTCTGGTCCTGAGAAGTCCTATGTCAGTAATCCTTAGATCAGGAATAGAACCATGGTACATGGTGCAGGTGAGCGTGTCCAGTAGTAGTTACAACATAATACACTTACATAATACACTATATTACAGATGTACAAAATACATGTGTGGGGAAAGGTGAGAGCAGGAGAGGGAGGGTTTAGGAGAAGATTGGAAAGCCAGAGAGGGTGGATGAGTGGAGGAGGTGTACAGGGGTAAGAGGAGGGATTAGGTGCAATTACATGGATTTTAACAGGATCTGTCATAATCTTCTGCTTGTTGCATGAGAATCTATTCTGTGGCAACAGGTTGGGATGTCATTAGCAGTGGATTATGACTTCACAGCAGGAATATTAGCCATGTGGATATATGAAGTCTAAGGGAAAGATTCTGTTTCAATGAGTTTACGCTCAGTAATAAACATAATATATAAGGTCCTGAAGCTCACGTGTTGTGGGAGTTTTATGCGACTGCTCTGATGATGCCAACTGGAAATGATTTCGCTGCAAACTGAAAAATCTCATTAAGATTCTTGACTTCCTGGGAGATGATCCAACTGGGCTCTTTGGTATCGTTGCTATTTGTGCTACAGAGATGCCATGATCCCTGACATTCACAGGTTTATTCTACTTTCACCGTGAACCCTGCTTTAGTGAAGGACTAGATTGCTGGTGTCTCGTGAGTGGCACGGTGCTCCATTTGCTTCTGTGATCCCTTTCCATCAGCTTGATTCTTCAAGTGCATTTTCCAGTTTCCAGCAAAAGATTTTAAAGTTGGCATCTAGAGAACTCCATTACTGTGACACCAGAAAGGCCACTCAAAAGTAGTGGAGTGGTTCCACAGCATAGTTTCAGAAAATGGGTACTTGTACAGCTGGTTACAACACTCAACTAAGTGGAGGAATCCTTGACAAAGAGCCAGAGTGGCTTGAAATGTTGGAATAACAGTATGTGGGTGCATGTGTGGGGTTGCCTTTAATCCATTTGGAAATTATTAAAGGACTTTGAATCTCTGGAGCAACAGCCGTGCTTTCTGTCTTCACCGAGTTATATTGTGACCAGCTAAATGTAAGTATCAGAGTTATGTTGTGACCAGCTAAATATGAGTATCAGAACTTGTTACACCAAATTCCTCAGAATTTGGGAATTGCAGGACCATTTATTACTGAAGACACTTCCATTAGAAAGGGTATTTCCCTTTGATGACTAGACGGGTGTGCAGACACGAAGGTAATAGTGCTGGGTTAGGATTAGCAGCAGGAGACATGAAAACTGCACTCCTGGTAGCTGAAGGCAGTGAACAGATTTACTGCACAGTTGGTTGTAGCTCCAAGTAGTTTTACTACTTAAATGCAAAACTCCAATGCACAGCAGTGGCTACAAACCTCGTGCTTTGAGAGTAACGCCTCATCCTCAGAGGCAGGGCTGCTGCGTGAGGAGGTTGCTTACCAATGACTTACTCAATTGGTAATGGCCTGACAATGGTTACCATGGTGAGGGGGCTTACTTTGTGTATATCAAAGTCAAATAATTTGCTCTCAGTTATAATTCCTACTTATGACATCATAACATGTTGCCACAGAGGTTATTCAGATGTCACTAACAGAGGATTATGAGTATGACTTCAGGCCAGATGTAAGTAGCAGGATAAATGGAGATCTAGGGAGAAAAGAGACCATTTTCATGCACATGTGTTCGACTATAAAGTATGGAATGCCCTAAAGCTCTTATTTTATAATATTATGAGATTTCAGTGTATTTTATTTTTGCAGAAAACTGGAAAATCTCTTTAATCTCTTTGGACTTCAAGAGGTTAATAAAGTTTGCTTCCTTCATTAATTTCATCACAATCTTACAACTTGACCATATCAATATGTAGTATGCACCTCTTTTTACTGTCTCTGTGTACTTCACAGATTACAGTTTGATGGTAATTTTAATAAGTACATTTTTTTAAAAACTCTACCATATTGACGATGACTTCTCTTGAAGGTTGCACGACTCAGTTATTCTAAGCATCATTATTTACAATTCACTATAAGCATCATCCAATAAATGACCTGGAAATGATAAATGTACGATTTGTCATCGAGAGTAATTTATCATGTGCACCGAGGAAGCTCTTGATATAATGGTAGGAAACAGAACAAGAACATACACATCAAATGAGACTTTTTATCTCAAGAACAAATACGGGTAAAGCTCTAGAAATTCCTGAAGATCTCATGTCCCACTTCAAGGCCCAAGCCTTGTTATCAGCTCAAAGATACAAGCAAAGCTTTGAATTGAAAGAGATGGATGGTCTCTATTGGTTGATGTTATCCTCGTAATTGTACAGGAATAATAGAGCAGCAAGCTTAGCCACTTCTTCTGAAAACTATGCTCATCTACCAGGGTTGGAGTTACTGCTCATGTTATCTGCCTGCCAGCCTATCTATCTTTCTATTCTATCTGTCTGTCACTCTACAGGCAGTATTTATCTATCTACAGACAGTATTTACCTATCTATCTCTCTATCTATCTATCTATCTAGCTATCTATCTATCTAGCTACTATATATTTCTACAGACAGTATCTATCTATCTGTCTGTCTGTCTGTCCATCTACAGACAGTATCTATCTGTCGACAGACAATGTCTATCTATCTATTATTTATTAGCTTTTGGTAACCAGGTAAGTGCACTAGGCAAAGAAAACCTGCCTATTTTCAGGCACCACCCAGGAGAGTACAAATTGTATATACAACATTGACAACAGTAAGGTACACCAATGACAACAGAAGGAACAAAACAAAAATAACTGTAGGTACAATAAGACAGCAGTAGTGATAACAACCAATTAATACAACCAGGGATAATAGTAAGAGCTAGCGAAGTTAGAGTTGTAACCAATTAAGACATGATATGCCAATAGCATCTGAGTAGTATGCTTAGGGAGAAAATGCTAAACAGCAATGCACAGGAATCCAACAGAGATTAGCAGGACTTTGGGTTCTCGAGAACATATCACAGCTGGAGACCACTCAGAAGCTTTGAGTGGTTCACAGTTACCAAGAGTGTGAGATGAGAAAACAGTGACTGCTTTGTATGCTAGGGTGAGATGAGGAGTTCGTAACATGAGGAGGGAGTGAGTTCCAAAACCTAGGTGCAAGTTCCAAAACCTAGATGCAAAATATGAAAATGCTTGCTCACCCATTCTAGACGTGCAGGGTCGGATGGATAGCAGTGGGAAGGAGGAAGACCTGAGGGATCATGAGTATGAGACTGGGGTAAACACGTCTCCCCCAGGGTGGTGAAGGAGCTCTGTTAGGAGTCAAAACACCCTAGAGCATAGTGAGTGGAGGGCACTGGGAGACAGCAGTGTAAGGCCATATAGAGTAGGCAGTGATGGGTTAGGCGAGGGCAGATAAGGTGAATCTGCAGATATCATTATAAGAATCCTGCATTGGCATGAGAGAGTATAAGGAGGGCACATAGGAGTTGTGAGAGTAAAACCCTCTTGCTACTGAGACTCTAGCTGCTGGGGTGAGTGAGTGATGGACTCTGTAGGCCACCTATCTTGGCATTAACTGAGCAACATACCCCATTGACATATGTAGCAAAATCCAAACCGGTCAAGCTTAACCTCGAGGTATTTGAAGGTTAAGGCATTAGAGACAGCAGTACCATCACAGCAGCGAATAGGAGTTTTTGGGCCTCTGAGGGCACTTTTTCTTGTGGACCCAAAAGCATGGCCTGGGTCTTAACTATGTTGAGGATTTGATGGTTAGATGACAGCCAGGATAGTAGGTACTGAAAGTTAAGAGAAAGACGTTGATTTATGTTCTCAATGACTTGGAGGAAGAGTAAAGCACTATGTCATCAGTGTATGCTAGTATGCTGCTGTGAGGGAAGAAATAGGGATGTCATTAGAAGAAAAAGTAGAGGCCCAAGAATAGAACCCTGTGGAATACTGCAGGTTATAGGGGCGGTGGTGGAGAGAACCTTGCAGAAACAGACAGCTTGAGAGCAATTTTTCAAGTAGCTACGAACCAGGACAAGGCAGAGTTGGAGGCACCTAGTGCTTGCAACTTAGCCAGCAGGAGAGGGTGATGAACCATGTCAAATGCCTTACATAGGTCTATAAACACAGCACCAGTGAGTAAGCCCTTGACCATACTACATTTAACATCACTAGTAAACTTGGTCAGAGCAGTGGTAGTACTATGCCCAGCCCTAAAGCCATGTTGTACAGCAGATTGGAGGTTAAAAGTGAGAAGGTACGTGGAGACCTGGCGATGGACTATCTATCTATCTATACTACCGTCAAAAGTTTTAGAACACCCCATTTTTCCAGTTTTATTGAAATTTATGCAGGTTAATGTCTCAATGTACTCTGAAATTAAAGCATAGAACAAATAAACAATTGGAGATAAAAGAAATCATAGAATCATTTTGTTTAACAAAATTTACTCTAAATTTTTGACTCATCAAAGTAGCCACCTTTTGCAGATATACTGTAACCGACAACACACTCGTGGCATTCTTCCTACAATGGACATCAAATATTGTTCTGAAGTTCTTCCCAACACTGTTGCAGAAGTTCCCACAAATGTGTTGCACTTGTAGGTTGCTTTGCTTTCACCCTTCTGTCCAGTTCATCCCAAACCAGCTCGATGGGGTTTAAGTCTGGAGACTGTGCTGGCCATTCCATGATTTGAAGCCTACCGTCTTGTTCTTTTCCTTGAAGGTAGTTCTGACATAGCCTGGAGGTATGTTTTGGGTCATTATCTTGTTGTAGGATGAACCCTGACCAACTAAACGTAGACCAGAGGGTATTGCATGGCGCTGCAAAATGCTGTGGTAGCCTCTTTGGTTCAGGGTGCCAGTCACCTGTGCTGTTGTCCTGTGAGCCGCCTATCATGCAAGCTGTTGACTCTCAGAAACTTGTCTTCTGATTCTGTTGTGGCTTTGGGTCTGCCAGACCTCTTCCTGTCAGAGTTTCCTCCAGTTTCAAGTGCCTTTTGATGGTGTAGGAAACTGTACTCACTAACACCTTGGCTTTCTTTGCAATTTCTCTACAGCAGTTTTTGCTAACCTAAACTTTTTTTAACCTCTAGCAGTTTACCGCTTACCTTTGTACCATTTCAGGTTATTCACTGGACTTGAATTGCTTAAATTTCAATAAAAACTGGAAAAATGGGGTGTTCTAAAACTTTTGACCAGTAGTGTATCTATCTATCTATCTATCTATCTATCTATCTATCTATCTGTCTGTCTGTCTGTCTGTCTGTCTGTCTGTCTGTCTGTCTATCTATCTACAGCAGTATATATCTGTCTGTCTACAGTATCTATGTATCTGTGCATCTATCCATCCATCTATCTATCTATCTATCTATCTATCTATCTATCTATCTATCTATCTATCTATCTATCTATCTATCTATCTATCTAGCTAGCTAGCTACAGCCAGTATCTATCTATCTTTCTACAGACATTACGCATGGTGTAACAGCAGTTGTGCCAAGTAGAATGGCACATGTAACAACTAACACCAGCAGCTGCGACGTTACCAATTCTACATTGTGGTCTGTGACATAGAGCAGGCCACTTGCTCCGAACAACTGTTCGCCAGCAGTTGTGCCATAAACCCCGCGACAGCTGGGGTTATGGCAGCAGTTGCTCTATTCCAGAAGGGCAGCATCAAATTCCCAAGGTCGGGATTCTACAAGAACCCCCGGAGGAGAACCGGTAACATAAGTTACACCAGCATTTAGCTGGTGTAACTTACGGATGCTCCCAGCCGTCCTGTGGACCTGCTTGCAGTCCAATGGGCATACCACAGTTGCCTACCCCCATTGCCCAGCAAACCCCAGTAGGTACCCTCAACCCCGGCTGTGTCCATTATGTCGCCCCACAGGCTGCCCACACCAACTGCCCCCAAAGTTAACTGTAAGATCCCCATAGGGCTGCCCCACACCAACTGTCCCCCTGTATCCTACAATAACTGTCCTGTAGGGCTGGTCACACCATCTGCCCATGAAGCCCCCATTGTGAAACACCCTGCAGGGTGGTGCTGCCATCCTCCCACATGCCCCACCCTGAGTCACCCGCTGCACTTGTAGCATACACCCAGACGCTCGGTAGTCTAGTGGCCCCCACCCATCAGTGCCAAGTCCACCCAGCACCCCCACCCATCCCCAGCCAGTGACTGGCACAGACCACCTCTCACCTCCACAGCCAGCCTCTGACTGAGTTCCGTAGGAGCGCCACTGTAAGAGCGTGCTCAGAGGGATGACAGCGCCCTGTGGGGCTCATCGGTTAGATGGAGTCGGGGGACAGGGGGGTGTGGGAAGCCCTGCAGGTACATTTCTTATGCTTGGGGGGCGGTTGGTGTGAGGCAGCCCTGCAGGGCACAATCTATGCTTGGTGGGGGCAGTTGGTGTGGGCAGCCCTGCAGTGTGCAATCTATGCTTAGGGGCAGTTGGTGTGGGCAGCTCTGCAGGGCACCTAATGCGGTCTGCTGGGCATGGGGAACACTTGCAGCCTGTGTGGGACCTGTTGGTGGCTTGCGACATGCTGCGCCAGGTGCACCCTCTGTTTGGTGTACCTGGCAGCATGTCATGAAGTCATGGGACTTAGCAGCGGAGACTCTGCCCTTCTAGAATAGGGCACAGGGTCAATGCCACAGTTGCAGTGGTGCAAGTTGTGTTTTGGTGACTTCAGCCAACCTTGTAGAGTCGGGCCCATTATCTATCTATCTGTCTATCTACAAACAGAATCTATCTCATCTATAGACAGACAGACAGACAGACAGATAAATAGATAGATAGATACTATCTATCTACAAACAATATCTATTTATTATCTATCTATCTACAGACAGTATCTATCCATCTTTCTGTCTGTCTGTCTGTCTATCTATCTATCTATCTACTGTATCTATCGACAGTATCTATATGTCTATAGAAGTATCTCTCTATCTAGCTGGCCATTTATAAAGTATCTGTCTGCCTATCTATTTACCTACCTACCGTGTCTGTCTATCTGTTTGCCTGTCTACAGACAGTATCTATCTATCTATCTATCTATCTATCTATCTATCTATTCATCTACAGACAGTATCTATCCACAGAGTCTGTCTAACTATCTGTCTGCCTTCTTGAAAACTATGCTCATCTACCAAGGTTGGACTTACTGCTCCTCAGGCACTCTCCCTTTATCTGCCAGGCTGTTGACTGGACAGTCAAAATACTATCACGTCACCCCGGTGCTGTGCGAGCTGCACAGGCTGCCGGTTCAATGGAGGGTGCTCTTCAAGGTGGGCTTGCTCACCTTTAAGGCCCTACAGGGACTGGGCCCTGCTACCTGGTGGACCTTTCTGTTCCGCCTCCCTTCTGTCCTCCCCGAGGGCCTCCTGCGATTCCCAGGATGAGGTTGAAAACTGCTGGTGATAGAGCTTTTAGCATTGCCAGCCCGTGAGTGTGGAATTCGCTTCCGCCATTGGTGAGGGAGGCCCTTCTGTGGAGGCATTCAAAGCCCATTTTAGTACCATCTGTTCAGCCAGGCATTCTCGATACTGTATGAGAACACAGATTATCAGCCCTTTTAAAGGTAATAGGTTATTATTAATATGCAGAATATGGCCTAATTTGATGTGTAATTATGTATTATATTGTGAGGTGATATTTTTAAACTTTTGTATATGTTTGTACAGTGCCCAGAGCATCTGGGATTGGGCACCAGAAAATAAAATTTGCCTTGCCTTGCCATCTATCTATTTACCTACCATGTCTGTCTATCTGCCTGCTCTGTCTACAGATAGTATCTATCTATCTATCTATCTATCTATCTCATCTATCTATCTATCTATCTATCTACAGACATTATCTATCATTCATCTATCTATCTATCTATCTATCTATCTATCTATCTATCTATCTCTCACTCTACAGACATCTATCTATCTATCTAGAAAAGTATTTATATATCTACAGACAGTATCTATCTATCTATCTATCTATCTATCTATCTATCTATCTATCTATCTACCTACCTAAAGTGTATATTCATCTGTCTCACCTGTCTGTCTATCTATCTACCCACAGACAGTATCCCATCTGCCTGCCTGTCTGTCTGTCTGTCTGTCTATCTATCTATCTATCTATCTATCTGTCTGTCTATCTATCTACAGCGGTATATATCTGTCTGTCTACAATATCTCATGTATCTGTGTATCCATCTATCTATCTATCTATCTACCTATAGATAGTATCTATCTACAGAGTCGGTCTAACTATCTGTCTGCCCGTTTGAAAACTATGCTCATCTACCAAGGTTGGAGTTTCTGCTCCTCAGGCACTCTCCCTTTATATATCTATCTGTCTGTCTGCCTGCATGTCTGTCTGTCTGTCTGTCTATCTAATCTATCTACAGACAGTATCTATTCATCTATCTATCTATCTATCTATCTATCTATCTATCTCTATGTCTCTATCTCTCTCTGTCTATCTCCATCTGTCTGTCTGTCTGTCTATCTATCTATTGACCTACCTACCATGTCTGTCTATTTGTCTGCCTGTCTGTGTGTCTATCTACAGACAGTATCTATCTATCAGAGTTGAACAGACAGAAGGTGCAAAAATAATGTGCATATTTTATTTTTGCACTATCTTCTTAATTTCACTGTGGTGTTTACCCTATTACTAAGCCACTATGACTGTCACTGGGGCTCCATTTGCACTGGAGTAGGTGGTATGCAGCTCCTGGTGTGCAGGAGATTTAATGCGGGATCCGTAGAGTAACATCTCATAGAAATGGGGTGGCTATTATATAATTAGGATTAGCTGAAAGGTTGCCACACCCCTAATGACAAAGCCTGTCATGTTCAGTGCGAAGTACAATGGCACTAATTGCGTATAGGTGAGAGGTAACTTGTGTTTGGTTGCATAGCCACTCTGCATATATCTTCAGCACTCTAGGTTTTGTTTTTGCATGTTTTTTGTGTTTGCACTACCTTGTAGCCCTAAGGAACACTGTTTCAATGCAACATAGCACATTTTTGATATATGACATGGAAATTTACTGACCCGAGGTGCCTATAATGTATTTTTCCTCTGTTTCAGGAGATACTCAGACTGTGGTTCTGTTTGCAGCTTGGAGCCTGTATACCTTGTAAAATTGTACTGTTCTTAGCCTTGGTGTCTCTGTATATATATTCCTGTACATATCTTAACTGTCTACTGGTTATGTTCACATGATTCTATTTTGACTCTGTATACTGCCTAACTTGTGTCATGTTGTCCTCTGTATGAACCTGTATCTCACTGTATCTGTATCTCATTGTACTCTCCGGTTGTACCTGAAAATAGGCATGTAACTTGTCTAATGTACTTACCTGGTTAACAAAAGTGAAATAAAATAAAAATAATAAATATTTAAAGCCTTATTCTAATAAATGAGACCTTCTGCCTGTTCAGACTCTGATGCATACAGTATGTGCACTGAAGCTTGGTGTGTATTTGGTAGTGCTCACATTTTTAGAGTACCTCTGAGTGCTTCCCTACATTCTCTTTTTTAACCTGGACTTTCTGTCTGTCTGTTTATTGATCTGTCTGTCTGTCTGTCTATCTGTCTATCTATCTATCTATCTATCTATCTATCTATCTATCTATCTATCTGTCTATATATTGACTACTATCTATCTTTCTATCTGTGTATCTGTCTGTTCATCAATCTATGACATAGTTGTGAGATACTGTTTATGTGGCATAACCATAACATAACTTGGAAATATTTCTGACATATTCTTCAGGTGGTTAGAAAGGGTTAAAGGAATATCACAGAGGCAGGGTTAGGTAAAAGAGCTTATTTTAGTTTTTTGGAGACTGTAGTCCATTTCAAATGGAGAGACTACAAAGAATGCCTGTGGGGAGCACACTGTTTCCTGGAAGGGAGGGAGGACCATAAGGAGCTCAAAGTAACCTCACTCAGCATTCAAATGAAGGAGAACAAGGCTGGGATACCTGGTCGGTAGCTTAGCTAGCATATGAATGGAATGTCTGCAAGAAAACTATGCTTCTGTGGGGCTCCTGGTACTAGAACCTGACTAAAACACTAACGCAGTTGATGGTTCTGGGTAGCCTTCAATACATGATTATCATCTGGGATTATTTTTACTAGATTAGATAAATTCATGATCTCAGTTACATCCTGCTGATGTTTTAATGTTGTCATCACTGTATTTTTAAAATGTTTTGTATGATTTGTATGCCTACATTGTGCAGCACCCAGAGTCCACGAAGATGGGTGCTTTATAAATAAACTATCTATCTATCTACTAGACTTAAATCAGTTTGGCCCACTTCTCAAGCAAGGTTACAAATGAAGGCTGACCCTTGTGGCTGACACGATGATGTGTCCTGATGGGTTGGTTCAGAGAGGGATATCATGTGACCCACAGGAGTCCAAAAGTCAGATTTTCACTTGGCTCAGGGAGATATTAGATACCCACAAGACAAGTGGACCCTGAGTTGAAATCTCACTCTGTAGGCAATTTTAAAGTCTGATGAATTGGGTAAGGTGCTGGTCTTAGTAAAGACTAGAGAGCTGTGTTTTTGCTTTCTGCAACCTGTCTGTTTAAGCTGTTTTCATTTTACATTCCTTAATGTGTTTACCTCTTTTGTATTTTACTGTGTATTTGGTAATTTTGTAAAGTAAGTTACACGTTTTAGATATTCAACATTCTCAGTGACTGTACAGTGTATTTTGGTATAAGCAAGGTCCATTTTTATTGAACAATCTGGTGATCCACTGCAAAAGAATGACATGAAATATAAAAGTACTCTATCTCTGATAGAGAAAGGAGAGGTTCCTGGGACTGACTAAAGTGGTGGTTCTGCACCTAAAGTAAATAATTTGCACTGGGTGAGCAGTTGCTGGTGGTGGGGCTAAAACCAAATAGAGGTACCCTAATAGTCAGTCAGGTGGTGACAGAAAACAGTAGCCATCCACGCACTGTGACGCTTTGTGTGAGTCTGTCTGCGAGTCTGTCTATCTATATGGCTATGTGTGTATGTATGCATCCATGCATCCATCTATCTATCTATCTATCTCTCTATCTATCTATCTATCTATCTATCATATGGGATTGTTAGAGTAGCAAGGTCTGTCACTCATTTTGCAAACTGTACTTACCTACCAAAATTGGAGTTACTGTTCCTCTCTCTCTCTCTCTCTCTCTCTCTCTCTCTCTCTCTCTCTCTCTCTCTCTCTCTCCCTCCCCGCTATCACCTATCTATCTGTCTATCTATCTATCTATCTATCTGTCTGTCTGTCAGCCTGCCTATGTATCTGACCTGCACATGCAGTGACCTTGACCATAGTATATACACATATACTTGTTTAGGAATCAGAGAAGATCACTGGTCTATCAAGTTCCTCTTCCCACCAGTTCCGTTGGGACAACCTGTTGCCCTTTCTCCTTCAAAGCACTTGTCAAACCCTAACTGCACATGTTTTAAGGAATGATGGATGCTTCTTGTTTAACTTGACAGTGTGCTATTTGTACTATTTATTGGTATGCAAACTGTAAGTGTATATGGATTTTGCTTGCGCCTAGGTCGTCCTGGAAGTGGGTATGTACTCAGAGGATTTACTGGGTTAACAAAAATCAACAACGAAAAATAAACAAACAAACAAACAAATGAACATGTAAACCTGAGGTTGAAGGTGGTTGCAGTATCAGCTGATACCACCTACTCTGAAGTCTATTACAGTTGCCCACTACTCGATCTATGTAGTTGTTCTTTCTCATGTTTCCAGCTAAAACTTTTCCCACCCACTCCAGCTCCTGTCAGCCACCTGCATGACCCTCTGGCACCCTTCTACCCCTGTTCTTGGGGCACCTCCTGGTTCAGTTGGTATTCCACCCACCTCTGCACTATCACGCTACATCCTGATCTGTTGTCTTTTGTAATCTGGGTTTTGAGTCACTCATAACACCAAATTCTGGCTCCTTGCATTGTTATTTGCACTTTTACCATGTGACCTGTACACTGTTTGCACTTTACTTTGCACTATTCCAATACTGCTCTGTGTGTACTTTGTATCCACCCCCAAGTTACACTGGAAAGAACCACAGCTTAGTGTGCCTCTACCATTTACCAATTTCTGTTTTCTTGCTTTCTATTTTTCCTCCCTCTCAGTGGGTGGCCATCCCTTCTCAAAGCTCCAGGCAGCACCATCACACCACCATCTCCCAGGGCTTATCTTTCTTCAGGAGTGCCTGGAGAATCCCTCCCCATGGAGGAGGTCCTCAGGTTGGACCAGCTCCCTTGGCTAGGCCATTCGTGGTGGTCCTCCAGTGAGCTGGGGTGGCGGAGTGCAGGGTCTGCAAGTTGCCCTGAGCCACCGCGAAGCATGGCTGCATTTTTTCACATTTTTCCCTAGGGATACTGGCTGATGGAGGTGCTCATGAAGCACAAGAGTGCCCATCTTGCCAATCTTCTGTCCCCAACCCCTAATACTACACTTTGCCTGATCCACCACCTGTTGTCATCCAGGTGGTGGTTGTGCGGTGACAGTGATACCTCCTTCCCAGAGAGGTGAGCATCCTGTGGATTCTCACCTCCTCCCCAGATGTCCGCCTGATGATCCAGGCTGGTTCCAAAACCCAGATCATTGACTTTGCAAGGATGGTAGTGCTACTGCTGTGTTGGTGGACCAGCTTATCAATTTTCAAACAAATAAAATCTTCTCACTTTCAGTGACATCACATGCTTCCTTCCATTCTTGTGCATTCTAAAAGCTGCTTTCATCTGACAGTGATATGTCTTTCAGGTATTTGAAGACCCTGCTAGTGTCCCCACTGTTTCTTCTTTTACCATGGAAAACAGCCCAGTTCCTTTAGCTGCTCCTCCAAGGAGGTAAAAAGAAGGCTGGAGTTTCACAGTCTGGGAATTGCTTGGAGACCAAGTCCCATATGCAACTCACTGGTGTAAGAAGTAAACCCCACACTCGTTGGAAACTGATGCTTGCGTAATTTTTCCTCAGGGGCACCACTTTCCGTTCTGTGTATATGCCATGCCTGGTCAACAGGTGTCATATGTACTCAGAAAATGGTGCAAGCTGTCGAAACTGGGAAAAGTATCATGATAAGACAGCCTGAAAGTCATATGCATGCTAGGACATACAGTACACAATCCTTCCTGCTGTATGTTAACGAATTGTTGGGCTATTGAAAATCATTCCCAGATTATTAGAATGCAAGATAATGTTGGTTCTTTATTTAGAATTCAGAATAATACTATTTGATGACTGTCAACAATTAAAATCGGCTGTATTCCAACCGAGATTTCAATACAAACATTCCAAAACAGAATGCAGAGGAAATCGCCAGCCAAAATGTCACAACACCAAAACAAACTGCAATTAAGATAAAGTCTATACACAATGTATAATAAATGATAATGATAGAACAAGGCTGTCATTGTAACGATTATTTATGCAATGTTGTAAGAGAAGAAATGGAGGATACTTAATTTATCTGGGCTAGTTTATTCTCTCAGTAAATGTACTCACACACCCCACATGTCACCACCCTCCTTCCTGAAGCAGCTGTCAGATCACAGTCAGATTCCAACATTACGGACCAATCAGAAAGCTCTGCATGCTTCTCTTCAATAACTGGTATACACAGCAGCATAACACTGACAAATTAACAAAATAGTTCCAAGGATTTTGCTTAAAACCATCAACAGTACATGTACTAAACATTTTTTATGTTCATTGTACACGACATCGCAAGCGAACATGTCGGTATGAGAGTTGCGAGAGAGGGGTGTGAGGGGCAAATCCAGAGACAGTGATGCTCTAGGGGCTGGTCTGTGGCAGACAAATCAGCAGGCAGTGTCCTGATGACACTGGTTTTATGAAGGGTTGGGTTTTATGTGATAAGGGCAAGTCCCTTTATCGTGTCGCATTATAGCATGAAAGAATCGCCCATGACAAAGGGCTACCCATTAAAGAGACCACCGCAAACAGTGACAGTCCCTAAAATACACAATACTCTCTTTTTATGCAGGGACTATGCCCCCACACCCCTTTGCAGGGGGTAAGCCCCCACACCCCACCAAAATAAGGATTCTCAACTCCAGGGGAGCAGACTTGAAAAATAGAAACTCCGCTGGAATCAAAACAATTGCCTGCACTGGGATCCGAATCTGGTACCACAGGCTCAGGAGCAGTGGCACAAGCCACTACACCACACAGCCAGCTTGGTAGCTTGGCACAAATGATTTCTCTTTATACCTGTCTCGAAATGTAGCATGTATCCCCAGCATTACACTCCGCCACATATCCAGAGCCCTTTTTCCCCACTTTCTCTTCATGGGAGCAGTATTACTGAGTTGCTCATACTGAACGCTCAATAATACTTGCCTAAATAGGCTGCTACCCTGGTCTGGACATGCCCTTCAAAGGACAGAGCCAATGCAGTAGCAGTATGGCTTGGTCCTTTGAAGTGTGAGTCAGGATGACAAGCACTTGTTATTCCCCCACTCAACCCTCCCTCTAAATACCCACCACTCTACAACCCCCCAAACATTCTGACAATGACACTGGGGTGCCCAGTCCCCAGTGTCCTCATCTGTTCAGCAAACTGCCCCTGAAAAAGAAAACTGTCCCTCGTTTTTTTTCCTGTAAAAAGAAACCATCCATCATTGTCTGTTGCGCCCATTATTGAACACCCCACACACCCACACACCATACTTACCCACCGGAGGCCCGCCATAATCTTCCTTGACTGCAGGCAGGTCTTCACTCTTCAAAGCCCAACCAAGAACTGAGGTAAGCGATTCAATGTGTTTTTCTGTGTCAATGTATTTCAATGGGATTTTCAACTTAGTGGCATAACTTGGCCATTTTTAAATATTTTGCCACAAATTTTCAACCTACATTTTTGGGACCCCACCTCATGAACAATGCAAGTGATGTTAGGTAAATCTGTTCCAAAAGGTGATTTTGCAATCACTGCACAAAATCACCTTTGAGCAGGAGTTGAACATTTTCTCTACCACTGTTCATGTGGTAGGGTCATAAGAAGGCTATGTTGCAAATTTGGTGTACAAATTTTAAAAACAATAAAGTTATGAGCCTGTATTGAATTTTGCGAACACAGGCTCATAATTTTATCAATTTTCAATATTTTGACCCCAAATTTTCAATATAGCCATTTCTTCACTGTATGTCATGAAAATGACAGTGTCATTTTTCAGATCCTGGCAAAATGTGTTTTGTATCCAGAAAGATAATTCCGCAGTCGCTGCAAAAATCACCTTTTGACAGGAGTTAAAATTTTCTCCACCTTTTGTTTATGAGGTGGTGTCATAAGAATGCTACTTTGAAAATCTGGTGTAAAATATTAAAAACAACAAAGTTATGAAACTGCACTAAAATTATGAACTCAGGCTCAGAACTTTTGGTCATTTTCAATATTTTGACCCTAAATTTTCAACATAGTAATTTTCACAGCACCTCATGAATATGACAGCTGCCATTTTTCAGATCCTGGCCAAATTTTTTTGTATTCCAAAGCTGATTTTAGAGTCACTGCATGAAATCACCTTTCGAGCAGGAGCTGAAATTGTTCTCACCTTGTTCATGAGGTGGGTCATAAGAAGGCTATGTTGAAAATTTGTGCAAATATTAAAATCGAACAAAGGTATGAGCCTGCATTAAAATTTATAAACACAGGCTCATACCTTTGCTAATTTTTAATGTTTTGACCCCAAATTTTCAACATTGACATTTCTTCACAGCACCAAGTGAACGTGACAGCTATCATTCTTCAGATCTTGGCCAAAACGTGTTTTTGCATCCCAAAATGTGATTCTGCAATCACTGTGTGAAGTCATCTTTGACCAGGAGTTGAACATTTTCTCTGTACTTGTTCATGAGGTGGGGTCATAAGAAGGGTATGCAGAAAATCTGAGGCACAAATATTACCAACCAGACACTTACACTGCCCAACATCATCACTTCTACTTTGCATTCTTGAACTAATACGCTGATTCCTTCACTGAAGTAATTTCAAACACCACCACCCCCATGAGACCAGTGCACACTACCAACATTCTGCATTGACAAAAACTTGTTTATTTATTGATTTAAGCAAATCAGATAAATATCTTTGAGCACTAATGCTTACTTACAAAGGTTCCACAGCAGGTTCAGAGTGGTACAAGTGTTTGGGGTACAATACAGTATACTTCAGTTACAGATTAGTACAACAGTTCAGGTATATACAGAAGGTGGACTACAGCAGACAACAAGCAAAAGAGAAGCAGTCAATGAAGGCATTTGTAAAATCAAACAAGTGATTCAAAACAAACAAATAACAACAACAACAAAAACCTATACCAGGACAGAGTTTAGGTAAATGTTTTATCTTACTCATAGGGACCACAGAAACACTTCGCTATGCTACTTTCCACTCTACCATGTGTGAGGTTATCCGAGGGCAGCACAACTCGTATGGATTAAAAAATGTATTAAACACTGCCTTGTTAAATATCCTCTGTTTATCTACTCATCAGTGGAAGATGTATATAATTTTTCTAGGTTCTCTTAATTCATTTATGTAACTGGAAAGGCACATTGAGCCAAGGCTCATTTCCAGGTGTGACCTTGTGGGGTGGGGGTACAAACAAGTAAATATAATAGTATTGATGCATACCATACAAATCAGGTGCAAACAAATGTATTGCAATATGACAAAAGTGCAAAGTAATAAACGGGTGTCTGTAGCAGCAGACATTTATTTACTTATTAGTTTTCCCTTTACTGGTAAGGTACACTAGGCAGTCAATGCCTAGTACCAGGTATGGCCTGGGAGAATACATCAGGTAGTAAAACACAAAGAACACATGATGCAGTTAGCTGGCATCGTGAACAAACATGGACTAGAATACAGCAGCATATAACCAAAAGTTACATAAATGGATAAAACCATCAATGGAAGAAAACTTACAAAAGCACATAGCAAGAATAAAACCAATGCATAATAATGTAGCCTGGTCCAAATACCAATACTTGGAACAGAAAACTAGGAGCTAATCTGCACAGCAACAGGCTGACAAACTCAAAAAATGCCTGTGTAATACAATCAGCAGAGTTGGAGTGAGGGAGACTGTGCATTTCAAGAAGAAAGGAGTTCCAGTATTTTGGGACAAAGACAGAGATGGCCTGTTCCCCATCTTAGATGCACATTTTGAAACTTGTAGCAGGGCTGCCCCCACTGATCTATGTGATTAAGGGATACCCCCATTGTAAGCAATAACCCACAACAGGGTGTGCGGTGTAACTAATCATACTGCACACTCCTGGCAGGACATGAAGCACATGATGCAGCCAAGTGCCTCAACCACCTGGGAAGTGCCTTAAGATCTGCATCCTTTCAAGTCTCCCTGTTTTCAGGGAGTTTCTCTGAATTTGCCTATTTTAGACAGTACTTAGGTTCCTCACGGTACTGTTCCAACTCTGTAAGAATTGACAAGAGTTCAAAACAAGCAAATTGTTCCTCTTGTCTTTAATGATTCTTGTACTATATTTCTACTATCTGTATATGATTTTTGTATTATAGATCAAAGAAGTGCTTCCAACCAATTGAACACTCCTTCCCCTGCATGTAGACATGCTTATTCTGTGAAGAGTGTCTCATGCACAGATGCCCTGAAACAGGCACATTCCTGGACGCTATTTTTTAAAACACTGGGCACTCCGCTGATTCATAATATTTTATTATATTCCTCATCACTACTTTGTTGCAGGATAAGAGTGCTTCACTTCATGCCTGTTCCAGCTAGAACAGCTCAGCGTCAAGGTGAAACCATTCTTATCCCACAACAAGTGGTGATGGGGATGTATTAATACATAGCAAATATGTTATTGATTTTCCTTTAAATGCAATTGTATATCAAACAATAAAATAAAGAATTTCAAATCAACATCATACATCGAAAATCAATTATCATCAATTGCTTTAGATTATCCATAAAACAACTGTAATTAAAACAATAAGACATTCCCTTAAAAACAAAATATTCATTTTCTATATAGAATCTAATCATAAGAGATCATTTTATTTATTTTTTTTTTAAGTTTTGATCAGGAAAGGCACGCTAGCTGTGATAGCTTGTTTCCAGGTGCATCCTGAAAGGTAGGTTGCATGGACCTGTTTAATTGAGAGGGGAATATTGGCTATATAGGGGACCTCCCTGCTTTTCTTTAATAAGTGCCATGGGGTCTTTACTTCCACCTGAACAGTGACCCGACAGGGCAAAAGGGACCTTGGTTTAACATCTCATGGAGGATGGCACCTCATCAAAGCAGCACCCCCCATACTGCATACAATGTCAGTAACACGACACTCCAAGTGCCTGTGTGGGCTAGAACCCATGATCATCTGATCTTCTGGTCACAGAGGCAAATATGCTCCTTACTCTGCCACTGCCACTGCATAAAGGAAGAAAGAGTGAGAAAGAAAGGAAAATAAAAGGTTCAATATAATAGATGAAAAAGGAGAAGCGGTGGATCATTATCTTGATATAATAGGTGAAAAAAGGAGAAGAGGTAGGTCAGTATCTGCACAAAGTGTACATAGATAAAGAGTGTTCTCAGAGGAGTACAGTCAAGCAGATGTTAAGGTTAGACTGGTAGGTCACATGCTATGAAAACATCCTGCATGTAATAACTGGTTTATTTTAGTCTAATTATTCAGTGCCAAGAAATTTAGATTTTTCCAAATTTCAATGAAATTATACAGAGCAACTTGAATTGGTGCAATTTAAAAGCAGTAAAGTGGAAGATGTTTTGCAGTTTTTAGCATATCAGTGCATTTTTTAATGTGAGATTCTCATAGATTGTTTCAAATTGTTCTAAATGCTTTTTATTTAGTGTGAGTCAGTAGCAATGTGGCCGAAGTGGTTGAGTCAATGGATTTGAAATCCATTGGGGTTTCCCTGCACAGATCTGAATTCTGTCATGCACGAAACTCCCTATCTCTGGCAACGGAGGAAGTATTTTTTTCATGGAGACGGTGGTGGATGGCATGGAACGGCCTTCCTGAGGAGGTCGGGGTCAAAACAGTGGGAGAATTTAAGAATGCATGGGACAGACATAAGGCAATTTTAGCAGGAGGTAGGAAGAAATAGGCTGTTGGTAAAACTAGGATCTGCAGCTCATCCAGTAGGTAAGGAAATGGGCAGACTGGGTAGGCCAAGCAGTCCTTATCTGCCAACAAAGTTTATGTTCTATGTTGGCAGAACAAGTAAATTAAACCAAACCCAGTGCTGCTCCCCACCTAAATTGCTGCTCAAATTGCATGCAATTCTTAAAATGTATTATCTAGTTTACTTACTGTGTTCTCAATTCTTGACATTCAAGTAGGACTTCTTTCTTGCATTTTTCAGCTGAAATGCAACCAGACTCACAGTGAACCCCTTGGTTGGGTCCTACGCTAACATTAAGTAGGGCAGGACTTCCTACTGCTCTGCTTACTTAACAACTGGGGAGCAGTGGCCCTCTTTGTAGAAAGTACCCAACTGGCTACCTTTGAGCCTCGTGGTAATGCTCTAAATAAACATTGAAACTGGAAGCTTGAAGGTCACCACATAAGAAAAAGAGAGAAGCAACGATATTTCAACTCAGATATGCAAGATAAAAATGGAATGTTGGTGTAGACCCAGCCAAGGGGTTCACCATGGTGTTTGGTGGCTGGCTGGGTTGCATTTCATCTGAAAAGTGAAGCAAAGTAGCCCCATTTGAAGGTCAAGAATTCAGAACACATAATCCATTTTAAGAACTCCAGGCAGTTTGAGCAACAAGGTAGTGGG
The DNA here is from genome assembly GCA_016271365.2 of Neoceratodus forsteri. Lineage (NCBI taxonomy): Eukaryota > Metazoa > Chordata > Ceratodontiformes > Ceratodontidae > Neoceratodus > Neoceratodus forsteri. The sequence goes on from CM028135.1 coordinate 1,060,787,603, forward strand.
GCACTGGATTCTGTTTAATTTGCTTGAATTGGTCACAAACCAGAAGTACTGCTTTGAAAAAAGTTAAACTACAAGAAATAAAATTAAAACCATGGGACAGAGTTTCAGTGGGAGGCACAGGGCTTGTGTTAAGTCTCGCATCGCCACACTTGCATGCCAAATGGTTATGCAACTGTGTCCAGTTTTAGTAGGTTGGACGAAGTTGCAAGAGTTTACCTGATTGACGGCAGGTTGCTCCAAATATTTGGCACAAGCTCCATGCAAAGGGTTCCTGATTGCCGCAAATTAGACCACAAAAGTTGCTCTAACTTGCAGCTATTACCTCACAGGATGTACAGTGTCAGTGGCTCAGAAGGTAGCTCACTGCCCTGAGGCCGGGAGATCAGAGGGCTGTGGGTTCAGTTCCCACATCTGGCACTTGGGTTAATATCCCAGTACTGACACTGTAGTGCAGCATGAGAGGGGTACTGCACTCTGAGGTGCCGCTCTTCGATGAGACGTTAAACCCAGGTCCCATCTGCCTGGATTGGTGGTAGTTCAGGGATGTTAAAGATCCCATGGCACTTATCGAAAAGTGCAGGGAGTTTTTATTGAAAATACATCAAAGGAACATAAAATCAACATGTGATTATACAAACATAATACAAAAATCAAACATTCAATCTACCTCATTTTTAATATAAATTAACAACCAGGAATCCCTTTATTTATATTTAATAAAGACCTGTAATCCTCTCCACCATTTAAATACTTTCCTGAAAGTCCCAAGACATTTATCTCTCATATAAACGGATTTCATAGCTTCCATTATAAGCACAAGAAATGTTTCATATGACATAATTTTTGCTGCAGCACCCACTGACATCAGGCCTGCCATAAATAATATTTTAAACAACAAAAAAACAACTAACGATTCCCAATCAAAAGAGGAAAGAAGGTGGGGAAAACCCCAAAATCGAAGCCTGATAATCAAGCCTATGCAGCCATGAAAACTGTAGTTTGGTACTTAAAAAATACCATAAGCCTGAAGCATAAGAACATTTAAAAAGGAAGTGATCCATGGTTTCTCCATAGCCTGACACCGCTGAATAAGGGCAATATCTTTCACTTATCATCTTATCATCTTATGCTTTGCATTCCTTTAACATTCAGTCTTCCATAAACCGAAAGCCATAACACCTCCCACATCTGAGTAGGGATCCTGTGGTAATTCAATTGTTTAATAGAAAATTCTGTATAAAGAGGAGGACAATTAGCAAACTCAGGTTTACTTGGATAAAGTTTCCCAAGAATAAAATTGTATAATCCAGCCCTTATATTATCTTTGATACACTGAGAAGAAATGGACCACTTAAATAACTTCTGGGCACAAGGTTTAAAAAATATCGGATATATGTACCCTTAGGGATCCGTGGGGGAAGGGTTTCATCCATACTTCAAAAAAGGATTCGAAATTATTCAATTCCCATAACTGTTGTATCAGCACAGGATAGAGGGGTCAAAATTAAAATTCTGGGAAAAGAAAAGGGCATTAAAAAACTAAGAGGATCCACCATACCTAACCCACCTTGAGAAATAGGGAGATAGGTATAACAATCGCTTAATAGGGTTAAGCCTACTACCCCAAAAGCATTGAGAAAAACAAGCATATAGGCGAGTTTCTATGGCTAATGGAGGGGATATACCATGGCAATATATAGCAACCTGGAATAAGAAATTTTAATAACAAAATCCTTTTCATTTTTAACAATCTCCACCCCTTCCACTTCTGAACCTTTGCTTCTGCCTTTTCAAGACAATTTCCCAATTATCCAACGGGAGATTCTGAGATCCAAAAATTATCCCTAATATCTTACACACAGTAGTGGGAGATAACAATACCAGACACCATAAACTGAACTTGGGTTACAGGCCCTAAAAGTAGGCCTTGATTTCCTGATATTAATTTTAGAATTAGAAACCCTCTCATATCTACTAATACAATCTAAAACAATAGGAATTTGGACCACATCAGTCAAGAAAATACAAATATCATCTGCATAGGCTTGAACAACCACAGTATCTGTATGCAAATTCCCAGAGATGCCTGGCAGGGCATCCATTTGGTCTAAAATCCAGAGTAAAGGATCAAGAGAAAATGCATACAATAAGGGTTATGGGCAGCCTTGTCGCACCCAAAACTAATTGAAATTGGGAAGAAGACTGTCCCTTAATAACAGGATAAACTAAAACCTTATTATACATTAACTTAATCCAGTGAATAAAGTCATGGGTAAACCATATTTCCTAATACTGCAAATAAGTATGGTCGAGACACCCTATCAAAGGCCTTATTTTGGTCTAAAGATAGAATGCAACGCCAATCAGGAGACCTATTTGAAAATTCAATTATTTCCTTAATAATAATGAGGGCAGACAAAATTCTTCTGTTTGGAATACCACAAAACTGGAGAGGATATAACTTATTAGACACAGATCTCAATCTATTATTTAATATTTGGGATAATATCTTGAAATCAGAATTTAAAATAGTTATAGGTCTCCAGTTACTTAATTGAGTTCTGTCCCTCCTTAAAATATATACCAATAATCCTGACGTGAACTGTAAAGGTAAACAGAGGACACTGTGGAGAGAAAAAACTTTTTCCAGACAAGGAGCCAAAATGTCACTAAAATATTTATAAAATTCATAGGACAAACCATCTAACCCTGGAGAAACCCCTGACTTTAAGGAGGATAAAACTTTAAGAATCTCTTGTTGGGATATATGATCAGCTAAATTATAGAATTCTGACCGAGGGGTGACAGTAAAATCCTGAAAAACCATTGAATAACACCATGTGGGACATCCAAACCTCCTGTTCCTTTATATGATCCTGAATAATAGAGAATAAGTCTCCTGGGAGGTTTTAAGTTTCCCTGCCCTATTTTGTAAAACCTCCAAACCAGAGGAGTTAATCTTTTCTCTAAAGGCCTCAAAGGGATCCCCTGTTGGGCTTTTTGGGTTCCAAAAGAGAGTTCTGAACACAATGTCTGTGCTCTCATCGTGACACAATCTCTCATAGCAGACTTAATAAGAGATATTTGTGCAGAAAAATCACTTCTAGAGGTGTTTGCATCAGAAAACAACCCTGAAGTTTCTTTCTTAAGGTTAAATATCGCAAAAATTTAGTAGTAACCCTTTGTTTCCCATATTTTTGGAAACATTTCCTAACATCATTTTTAGTCTCCTCCCACCATTCCCATAAGTCCTCATATAAATCCAAAACAGATGCACGGGCATACAGTAAAGAGGATATACCTTTTATAACCCATGGGTCCTGTAAGACTGAAGTATTAAGTTTCCATCTAGGTTTACTTATAGGTTTATGTGGGGAACCACCAAAGGAAATAGTGATAAATAAGTGATCAGAAAATTCAGTGATAAGAGTTTTATGGACAAGAAAGGAAAGATTAAAAAAAAAGATAATCAATAGTGGTTGTCAAGGACCCTTTTCTAAAGGTATAAGCTAACCCTCATTCTGATAGCTCCTCCCATTCCTTAATCCTGCAAGATTAATAATTCTCTAATGCTGTAGTATCACAATATTTTTTCCCTGTCTTACCTCTACTAAACCCTGAAATCTCACAGTTAAAGTCACCTCCAGGATAATATAACAAGAGGTGGCCAGGAAGGGTGAAAGAGCATTACACATATCAACCCTCCCTGCTTTTGTCTGAGGGCAATAAACTACTATAAAACGAAATTCAGCATGTTTCCAAAGCCCATCGATTATAAGTAGTCTCCCAGGTATAAGGTCAATTAATTTTTTATGTAAAATTAAAGGAGCCAAAAAGAATCCCTATACCATCAGCTCTGTCCAAGCCAAAAGACCAATAAGAAGGTTCCCAAATCCATTCGAAGTTAAAAACGGCATTGAACCAGAGTGTAAACCCATGTTTCCTGTAAAAACAAATATCAAGGCAAGACTGTGGAGAAATGAAAAAGAGCAGTCATTTTGCAATTATTCAAAAGACTACTACAGTTTAAGGACCCAACACAAAGAGAAGTCATCATAGGCATTTAGGTTTTTCCTTTTTTTTTTTTTTTCCCTTTATAATCTGTAGAAGAAGGTTTACTCCCAGAAGATTGGGAAAGAGCCGGGTACCAGTATCCATGTCAGAATCACCTGCTACAGTGTCAAGAATGGCATAAGAATTTTCCATTTCAAAAGTAGGAATTTCTAGAGAGATTGGGGGTTTGGGGGTATGGGGTTAGAGCTTCTGGTAACTCTTTTCTCAGCGAACCAGAACTGGAGGTTTGATTTGTACAGGATCCTGGTAACAAACTGGAGGAAAATCCTGAATATTAAGTGGTCCGGAGGGACTGGTCCCGTTTCTGGACCTAGGGAAGGGTCAGGACCTGAAACATCTTTGTCCTCAACAGCCGCTGGCTTCCCTGAGGGCGTAGAGTGAGAACCTTGCTTCTGGGTTTTAGAAAGAGCTTCATCCTGAGCTTTTGTATTAATAACTCAGGACTACTTACAAAGGCTTTGTTAGAAGCAGCCCAGGGCAGTCCCTATACCCATGCCCTGATTCTTCACATAAATCACATTTCACTAAGTTATAACACTGAAAGCTACCATGCCCAAGTTCCCCACAAATTTCACACTTAGTAGAGTCACAAGAGCTGGAGATGCGATCTAACCCCGCATTTATAACAAGCACGGGCTGCCCTGTAGAAACACACACCCCTGTCTCTTCCTAATGTAAAAGAGTTAGGAATGCATTTAATTTCATTATTAATCTGCCACAGTTTCACCTTATACTTCCAGCTACCATTCCAAAATAATTCAGAATCTAACACAGCCTCAGGGCTGCTCAAGACGCTGCACTTCTGGGAAAGCCAAAAGGAGACGTCTTCAACGTGGACCCTTCATTTCTAAACATCACAGTCACATATTTAGTCAATGATGGAGTTAGAGGGTAACAATGAAGGAGACCACAATGGGGAAAATTTCAGCTGATTATATCTTTGCCAAAATAAATCTAACAAGAATACAGATCTAAAACTGACATTGTAATTGTCTTCCCTGAAATGTTGATAAAGGCAAATACATCTTTAGGTGAAAACTGTAAGGATTCTTTTAAAGAAGCTTCCCCACATACACTGTCAGGCTGTTCAGCCAGTCCCCTTTATAGCGTATCCGCACAGCATTCCTTCAAGGGCTGTTTCTTTACAATTTGGGGAAAAAGATCAGACAATAGAGTCCTAAGGGGGCCTCAGAAGCATCTTTAAGGACTTTCTCCTCAGCCACATTATCAGATACTACTTCTGATTTGGAGGGAAAGATACTGTCAAAGGGTCAGTTACAGTTCCTGAAGGCTTGGAAATGGGCATATTCTTAAGCGCAGGAGACCATTCAAGGGTGTGAAGACAAGGAAGAACCCAAGACCGGTCAGGATCAGGGATCCATGTTCCTGTAGGGTCCAATTTCCAACCGGACTCCAGTAATGATTTCTCCGGGCCCAATCATTATTGCCATTTGTAACTTTAAGGGGAGAAAATGCTTGCTGAATAAGTTGTGAAGTAGACACCTTCTGAGTAAGTTTGGATTTAACCTTAGAATGCTGCACTTGTGGTTTGAAAGGCAATTCGATTAGCTGCTGTTATCGCAGCTTTTTATTTTTATCGATCCGGGAGAGCTTGTTTTTAGTTGAAAATGAGAAGGTAGTAGCGTGAGCTTGACTAGAGGCGCCAGTCTGGTATACCAGTTCCTCTTGTACAATACTACAAATTGCACTTTGTGCCCTTGGTCCCTCAACCATAGTACAACTTGAGCCAATCATAAAGAGCTTTGTTTACTTGTTAGGCAACCTACTGGCAATAGGAATAGTTTGTGGAAAAGAAAATCGGACTGCAAAGACTGACCTTATAAAGTTTCGGAATTAGATGCAGCAGAAATAAGTTCCTGACCTGGGATCAGCTTTTGGCACTGCTACGACTAGCGACTCTACTGCCAGCCAAACATTCTCCACTGAGAAGCGTGTTCTCAAAGGTTTCTGTGACAGGGAAGAGATCCAGAGACAAGGTGGCACCGCTGCTTTGATGCAACTGCGTCATCTGGTTTGACAGATGTCAGTCAGTCTCAGTCAAGTTCTTCTGGAGGAATACTATTGCCAGTATCGACATGAAGAATAGCAGGAGGTAACAAGATTTTGAATTTCCAATTTGTAAAGTAATAATACTCATCTGAAAGTCGGGAGTAATAACTTGAGAATTACATTCCGTCGAGACAATAGCAGCTTGAAAAGTAGATATTTCCTGAGTAGAAACCAGATATCCTTCTTGCAGAGGAAGGAAAGCCTCTATAGTTTCTGAGCCCAGAGGAGAAGGCTCGCCCCTGGCTCACACACATCCATACCATCCACCGACTTCTGCAAAGTGGCTATAACGATGGCCAGCAGCTCCTACTGACTCAGAGCAGGGGAATTTCCCCAGTGTCCTGGCCAAATTTCCCTCATTCACTAAAAATACCACCAACAGCTTAATCTGGTTCCAGGTCAGCTGGCATTCATCTGTATCTCTCTGCTCCGGTCGCGCCTGAAAATAAGCAGAATTTGTCTAGCGACTTACCCGTCAACAAAACTAAATAAATAAATAAATAAAAATAAAATCCCATTCATTTGCTGCACATGATGTAAAATCCCATTCAGTTGCACACGGGATGTAAAATCCTTTCAACTGCTGCATGGGATGTAAAATCCCATTCAACTGCTGCACAGGGTTGTAAAATCCCATTCAACTGCCACACAGGATGTAAAGTCCCATTCATTTGCTGCACATGATGTAAAATCCCATTCAATTGCCACATGGGATGTAAAACCCATTCAACTGCCACACGAGATGTAAAATCCCATTCAGTTGCCGCAAACCTGGTACACCATATCTTTGACCCACCCAGGGCGGCACCAATCCAGCCACTTTTAAAATCCATTTCTATGTGATTTGACAGGGTAGGACCTGCTACCTCTTGCATTCAGTAGAAGAAAATCTAGTATGGACCGCAGCCAGCTCTTTAGACAGAAGGGACAGAAGTGCGACTTGTTTTTAGAAATGAAACTGAGAATCCTGATTAATGACCCTGAAGTGTTGTCATCCAGAGACCACACTATTTTAGCTTTATGGTTTCCAGACGGGAAGCTTAACTTTAACAAAGGGTCCTGATTCCAAAACTGTACCCAAGTTTGCTAGTAAACTGCCCTTGAAGTGTCTAGTTGCTAAGATGAGTGACTAGAACTGTTTCCAGTTTTCTATAAACTGAGCCCAACATTTCAAGCAGCAGTATTTGTTACTCGGGTCATCTATAGTTTTTCTTTAGCTTCATATAGCATTTTTAGTGACAATATATTTTTAACATCCTTAGATTCATCATCAGGGTGTGCTTGCTCTCCTAATATAGTTTTTATAAACAGCTGAATAGCTCATTTTGTAATAATCACTCAAGTCATTGGAGATGGTTGCCACTTGCAATATGTTTTTCACTTACTCTTTTCTGCCTCCATCCCTGAACTGGAGGCATCCTCCAGTCCCCTCATTAACCTACCTCAAGGACTTACAGTTTAGATGCCGCTTATGCAGAGCCATGTTTGGCAAGAGGCCTGCCATGTAGGGTCGTAGGATGCCTGTGGGGATGCCGAGTGATCCGGGCCACTTCCTCCAGTGTTCTGTCCTCCAGTGTGTCGGTGTGATGAAGGGTCGCAAGTGCTCATCAACACATTTGCACGCTGCATCAGCAGACTCCACCCCTACTACTGCTTGTCCCACCTGTGCAGCCTCCCAGCTTCCATCAGGTGGCAGATGAGTGGCAAACTCAGGAACCCCCAATGGGAGGAGAGCTGTCCTGGGATGCTTAATCCTCACACTCCCAGCCAGCTCCCAAGTGATCCTGATCCATTTCCTAAACCAGGTTGCTGGCATGGCTGAAGATAAGATATCCGGTGCCTCAGCTTTCCACACCACTGGGCTAGCATGCCACTTGCAATTTTAAAGCTCTCGGACTGGATTTTCAAGGGGTATGCCGTCTTGCATCAAGCCCTGCATCGCACCGCGTTTTGGCGCAGTTGCAGCACACACCTTTATCGCGAGCACATCCGATTTTCTATTGCCAGACGAGTTGCGACAGTTTCTCACTTCCGTTAGCTTGCACCAAATGCTTGGCACAAGCCCTGCAAATGGGTCCCCAGACTGCCGCAGGTAGACCAGGGAAAAGTTGGTTCTGACTTGTGGCACTTGGCGCATGGGATTGAAAATCCCGATGTCCGGCCGGAGAAAGCTGCAAGGTCCATGCACGATATGATTGATGCATCAGGGCTTTCAGCATTCTCAGGCTTTGAAAATCCGGACCCTTGTCTGCTGACATTTTACCTGCTGCATGTACCTACTAGATTTATACCATGGTTGTGTATAGGATGCTGTTACCACATGTACCTGATGGTAAACAGCACAGCACTGTAACAGATATTGAATTACTTCATGGTGGGCATGATATGGAGTGGAACTTTAAAGAACTTCAAATCCCATATCTTCCTTCCCAAATGAAAGAAAATGAAAAGAAAAATGCTTATATTGATGTTTTTGCCAGAAAAAAACTTACTGCTGAGAAAACGACATGGTGACTAATAGATACTGCTGCTTTAACTCATGCTCCCATACCAGTGTACCATTTATTCTGGTTACGGCACATTCTGTAGCTCCTAGAGGCTGCGCCTGCACACAGAATGATGCAAAGTCACCTCCATACATCATCGACTTCACTGGGACCTGGGAACAACCCTACATTGACTTCAGTTGGGGATTGGGGCCCAGCTCAGGAGGATACGGGCTCTGTAAGGGAGACGGCCTGCATCTTTCAGGAGGGGGATCACAGTCCTCAGTGGGAGATTTAATGGTAGTTGGATGAGCATTTAAACTATCGGGGAGGCTGTAATACAAAAGGAGGCAAAATTGCCCCCTCATGATGAAGCAACAAGGAGGAAGGGCCCAGGGAAGGAGCTCCCAGGGCATGGGCGCAAGAAGAAAGGGGTGGGATGAGGCAGAGGACAAGGGGTATAAATCAAGAATGCGAGAAGAGAGGTGAAAGAGACAAGAAATGGCGAGGGTAACAAGGGAGAGGGGATCACAGAAAGCTTCAGAAAGCAGCACAGGCAGGAGGAGGGGAAGCACGCAGGCAGGGAGGGAGGAGTAAGTGTTATGGAGAGTCATGTGCAGTATGCCAGGAGTCTGGAAAATAGAATTCCAGACTTGAGGTCATCATGGAGAAAGCTAGCTCTGCATTTGGTGGCTTCACATGGAGTCATGGTGCACTGACAGTTATGACTGAGATATGGCCATATTAGGCTGCTCTCTGCTCAGGAGAGGCAGGGAAGGGGAGGGGAGGAGGGGTTGTACCATATGGGACTGAGGAAATCAAGACTATGGAAATACTGGGGCACCCAGAGGAAAAGGAAGGGCTGGAGGTGCTGTGGGTCATCCCAGAAACAGGAGTTGGGCTGCTCCCCATACAGGGGTCATATACAGACCTCCAGCACAGGGAGAGGAGTCTGGCAAGGCACTTTGGGGGGACATAATCAGGATGGCAACAGGAAGGGCTGCTAGCTGGGGACTTTAATCTGCCAGATGTGGATTAGAGCCTTCCAGCTGCAGCTTTGTCAAGGAGTAGGGCCACTCATTGACTTTCATGGGGGCTTCTTTTCAGGCAACTAGTCAGTGAAGCCACTAAGGATGGGCAGTGCTGGACCTGGTGCTCACAAACAGGGATGGCATTACAGACGTCACAGTGGAGAGTCCCCTAGTACCAGTGACCACAGTACAGTGTGGTTTAACATAAAGATAGAAGTAGAGGCAAACCATATGAGGATGAGGGTCCTAGACGTTAAGAGGGCAGATTTAATAAAAAATGGCAGCCTGCCTCAGAAACTGCCTAGGGGGATACCACAGTGGGGAAAAATGATAAGGAGAGCACAATTATGACAGGTAGCCTCTGTGTGAAGGAAGTGAGTTAAAGCAAAAGGAAAAAGAGACAATTGTGGTACTTCTAGGAAGTGGCCATAGTGGTGAAGGAAAAAGTGTGGCATTTCAGAAGGTATAAGGAAACTCAGAGGAAGGAAGACAGGGAAGTGTACCTGGTAAAACAGAGGAAAGCAGGAAAGGCAGTGAGGGGCAAAGGCGAGATAGAGGAAAGGATAGCCAGAGGGGTAGAAAACGGGATAAGACTTTCTTCAGGCATATAAGTGAGAAGAGGAAAGTAAGGGAGGTATAGTGAGGATAAGGGGTGGCAGGGGGAGAGTGCACTGAAGGGGACAAAGAAAAGCAGACATCCTAAACAAGTACTTCTTGTTTAGTCTTCACAGAGGAAACAGGGTGGGAGGGGGGAAGGACCACCAGGAAGCAGTAGGAAGGGTGGGAGGGGCAGACTCATTCCATGGTCTGAAAGTGGACAAGGCTATGGGACCTAAGGGATGCATCCAAGGGAATGCTGCCCTGCTGGCATCTTTATTCAACGCTCACTGAATCAGGCATGGTTCCAGAGGACTGGAGGACAGTAGACGGGCCCCCACGTAAGAGTGGCAGCAAGGAAGAGGCTAGCAACTAGAGATGTTCTGAAGTTTAACCACTGGTGAAGTTCTCCACAAAGTCACCAAATTTGCCCTGTGAAAAATTCTAGAAAATTACCTCTGCGGTAAAATCTGCCAGGAAACCTTACCAAGTTAACTTCAACTTTTTTAGTAGCTTTGAATGCAGTTGTCTTTAATCTGGTGCCAAAACTTCGCTGATTAACTTTGAAGGCTACTTGACTTTGTTAGTAACTTTGAAGTTTATGAAAAACATGGTTTGTCACATGATTCACTTACTGCATGTTACATGGGAGACTCAGGCAGGCAGGAAGTGAATGTTTCACTTTCATTTCGGCAGTTGTAGCTGAAGGAGAGGGAGACAGTGACTGACTCACTGAGCCTAGGCTAGAGACAAAGCATTTTATATATCTCATTCTCGTTTACAGAGTTGAACATTTTACTCCTTTTAGTTTTAATCCTTATCTTTCTTTACTGTACTTGTACTTTCTGATTTTATACATTTTTAGTGCATACTTTTTCCTGAGCTCTTACTGTCTTTTTCTTTCATTTTCTTTGCATTTCTGTTTGTGATGGAGGGCAGCGTCAGGACTCGGCTGAGTCCAGAGCAGCAGCAAAGAAAAGATAAACCGCAGGAGCAGGAACAACGGCAGCAGCCGCAAGTTCCACCCCCCAGCAGGAGCCTGCCTGCCTCTCTTCTGGTGCTCCCCAGTCCCGCAGCACTCTGTGGTGTGGGATTGTTTTGATATGCACCTTGCAGATGAGACAGTGGCCGCCTGCAAGGTGTGTGGGACAAAGCAGGCGTGGCAAAAGGGAGCCATCTTGTGACCGGGCGGCCAGAGGACACATTCTCCCATCCCCCACCTCACTGAGTGGTGGGCCAAAGAGCGGACGTGGCTGCATCATGCAATGGCGGTGGTGGTGATGGCCCTGGGGAAATGGAGCAGCATGACGTCAGTGTGCTGCTGCAGTGCCAGCAGCGCAGTCAGTGATGGTGTGGCAGGCATGATGTGAACTGCAGCAGTACTCCTGGTGTACCTCAGCAGCGCCCGCTATGACAGTGGCAATGACGAATTCATGGCACCAGCCACAAATAGCCATCTTGTTGTTTTGTGGGTCGTGTGAATTATCTGCCTAAGAATTGAACATCTTCCAGCAGGAGGTGATGGATCTGCTGGCAGTGTCATGTCCAGCCATGAGGATCCTCACTCTCCTATCCAAGCTGCATGGTGGTGGTGCTGGCATGGCTCGCCTTCTGGCAGTGCTGGTGGGTGGTCTGAGTTGTTCTGTTTCAAGTTTTATTTTAGTTTGAATGTAGTTATTCTGTCATCTGTGTTCTGAATTTCTCCACTCTAGTTCTCCCATTAAAAATAAAACACCCCAAAATATAAAAGTAAAAAAAGCTCTGTTGTTTTAAGGTCTGTTTTCTCTGTCCTCCGTTTAGTATTGTTTCGTCTGGTGGATGTCCCTTTGCTTCCAGTTCTGTTATTTCTTTAATCCTTTTACACGTGATGAACCACTTTTCTTCCTTTCATTTTGTCACTGGTTCATCATGTATACTCACTCCTTCTGTCCACAAATGTCAAGTATTTGCCACATTACATAAATTATGCCCCTAGGTATGTGATGGTAAGAACTGGTAGCTGTGTTATGTGCAACTGCCAAGTACCCAATGAAGTGCAAGCCATAACACAAACATGAGCTATTCTACTGAGAAGTTAAACATAAATCTGTTGTAAGCACTTAATATGTTTACCGCGCTTGCCAGAAATGTGAAGTTGTGTCCCAAAGAGAAAATGCATCTTTCAGTCAAATACGGTTGCCGCACACAGAGAAGGTGATGCAAAGCATATGTGAAGTTTGCAAGAGAACATAAATGTATTTATCATACTAAGCATTTTGGGCCTGCCTCCCACCACCACCAACACCACCACCACCAGCACTTTGCCAGAAATGTGAAGTTGTATCCCCAGAGAAAACTCATCTTTTCAGTCAAATACTATTGCCGCACACACCAGAGAAGGCGATGCAAAGCATATGTGAAGCCTGCAAGAGAAACACTATTGCCGACATAGAGAGGGTACCTTGATGCTACTGCGTGCTGCTGTTGTTCCAAAGTCAGAGAAACGGCCTCTTGCTCGTGTGGTCCTGGATTCATGATGGCATATAGACATACTGCACTGTTAAGTACCTTTCTTTTCTTTTCATTGTAATGGAGGGGGTTATTGCTACTGTTCAAGTCTAATATAATCGTAATTATCTTCCATTGATTTTCAGTTATTTGTGCAATGACATTATACTGCTGGACATCTACAACATAGATGCTGTAGTCTGAATCTTGTGTTCAACATCGCCAACCATGAAGGAAAGTATTTTTTGTTTGGGGTTGCTGCTGGGGTTCATGATGGCACATAGACATAGTGCAGAGGTAACTACCTTTGTTTTGTTAAGGAGGGGTGGTTATTGGTACTGTTCAAGTCTAATATATTCATATTTCTCTTTCATTGATTTTCAGTTATTTGTGCCGAATGCAGATAGATAACATCATACTGCAGGACAGCTACAACATAGATGCTGTTGTCTGACTTATGCACAACATTGTTCAACCACAAGTAGGTATTTTGTTTTTTTTTTTAGGATGTGGCTGGTAGACTTGTTTCTGTACCATAATCGACAGATTAATTTAATTTCTTAATCATGGACTCCACTGTTCTTCCTTATCTTTACAGGTATTCCATGTGCCTAATTTGTTGAAACAATGTGCTTGATGATTCACCAAGCAAATGATGTCAGTCCACAGAGCAAATGCACAAGAAAGGATTTTTTATGAATGAAAGTCGGGAAAGAAAAGGAAAGGAAAGGAAGGCAAAAGAAAGGAGAGGAAATTAAAGCAAAGGAAAACAACTCACAATGATACTTACCGTTAGAATACTACTGCTGGCTGTGTAGTTCTGTTTTAGTGTCTGTGCGCTGTAGTAGAACCAGCAAAACCTGCATAAAGAAGATATTACAGGAAAACATTTTAATGCTGCAATGAGTCTCATCAATTGTGGTCTGATTTTCTGCCTCTAGTAAGCTTATAGAAGTGCTGCAGTGTCTGAAAACAGTACAGGTGTCTCACCAACAGTAGATGAAGAAAGTCCTTGATGCAGTGTGGTTTCACTGCATGATGATGCCTTGAAGACTTCAGTCAGTGGTTTGATGGAGAAGGAGGACCAAGCTTAATCTGTCAAGAGGAGAGTTTTGAGGGGGTACAGGAGGCGATTCTGTTTCACATTGGTGCAATGAATCACCAGTCACTATGGTGGTGGAAGTGGCAGGCGTCAATGCTGTTTCTTACTTGATGTGATTGTGAGGAGGAGGAGGAAGAGGAGGAGGACAAAGCTGAAGCAGTCCAGGGGAATACAGAGGAGGTAGAGGAGGTGTTTCTTTATCACAATAGGCTGCCTACTACATGCCGATACCATTGGTGGTGGAACTGCTGTGCCATGCTGTTTCGGCCTGTGTTGGAGGAGGAGCCAAGGCATCTACAGTGCACAAAAGAGATAATAGGAGGAGGAGAAGGGTGAGGTGTTGAGGTCACTGCTGCATGACTGCAGTGTTTTTGCTAGCTAGAGTGGCTGTCCAGTTCAATAATTCATAAATGGCATAGTGCATTGTTTACAGCTGTTCAATTTGATGCAATTAAGAAGCAACACTAATTAATAGTTGTTGATGTACATCTCAGCACTGAATGTGATACATTATTATTGTTATTAAGTTCACATCCAGGATGACATGGTTGTGGATGGGTGAGGACTCGGGAACGTGGAGGCAGAAGGAGAAAATAAATAGCAAAGTTCATTATTCTTCCACGCCTCCATGAAGCATCCCTCACAGTCTTCAATACCGGAAGTGTCACCATACAGGAACTCCTCTCCATCACTGCTTCATCCACTTCAATGGTGTGAGATAATGTTGAGGTACGCCTGGTCTGCTCTAAAGCACTTTTCTCCTCCTCATCATCATCATCACTGTCAGTTGGTGCTGTTACCACGGACATTACTGTTTTGAGGGTATGAGCCTTATTCATTTTGATAAATGTCTGCATGCCAACATTTTTAGGAGATAGAGCTGTGCCTGTCACGCACAATGGCACCCGCTGAACTGAACACCCACTCAACGCTGACACTGGAGATGGGCAGCTAAGATATTTCAGGGCAACCGCTGCTAGTGCTGGCCAGTCATTGACCTTAGTGTCCCAGTACAGTAGTGGCTCTCTCCAATGGCGAGGTTCTTTGTACCTGCAAATATGCATCTACCATACGCTTTGCCAGTAGAAGACGTTGGCGGGTGATCATCCTCCTCAGTTTCCTCCATGTCTGCGACTCCCACCTGACTGCGGGCGGCCCAAATGGGATTCAGCATAGGTTCCTTTACCTTGCATTGCATTTTTGCAGTTTGACACCTGGCTGAGATGAAGAGAAGTGGGTGGCAGTAACACTGGACCTCTGTGCAGTACCAGCATCTTTCTTTGCCCTGTGCCCATAGTAGTAACTGTGCACCACTTACCCTCTGAGTGAGTAGTTATGTCAGTCTATGCAACTCATGATGCCCACCTTGTCATATGGCTGCCAGCCCACAATTATAACATGGGTCGAGCACTGTCGCAATTCCATACTCCTGAGACTGCATAACATACATTATGTGGGTGTTGGAGTCTAACGTGACAGCATGTGCTCCATTAGTGAGCAAATTGTTCTGTCACCACCTGCCTCCAGCTGTTGCTGCATATTCAGCAGTGTATGCATCAGCACCTGTAGCAGAGGAATGGACTCACTGATGCATGCAGTGTTCCCACTCACTGCCTGTGTTGCATGCTTGAAGGGTCTCAGAATCGAGATGAGCCCACCCAAATGGGCACCACTGCTCTGTTGTGAGACACATATGGATGCCCACTGTTGTCACAACTCACGTGAATAAGCAGATACTCAGATATAGCCTTGTACTGCTGGTATAGATGTTCCACCATGTACAAGGTGGAGTTCCACTGGTGACACCAACTTTAAATGGTGCTGAGGCAGCTTTTCTTTACCTATAGATCGCGGAGATGGTCATGTGCTTTGCTGAAGGTGCAAAGTGGGCACAGATACATCGGGCAAGAGCCAAAACTTCTTTTATATCCTGATGGTTAAGGAAAGCCTGCACCATGAGGTTAAGGCAATGTGCCAGGCATGGCACCCTGACAAATCCCCAATCAGTGATGCATTTCCGCACATTTGAGCCATTATCACTGGTGATGATTCCAACTTTCAGGGCATGGGGTGAAGCTATTGATCAATCTCAGTTAGTACGACTTCCAGCATCTTTTCTCCAGTGTGTGACCTGGAGATACTCTTCATGGTCAGTGTTGCATGCTGCCTTACACCAGGCATGTTGCTACCACCACAGTTTGTTCTACTGCAATTCTTGCCTCTCCCCAATCAGCCCTACCCCAGGTACCTGTGCCCAGTGTGCTGTAATGCACAGGTAACAGCTGCCAGATGTTTTCCCACTGGTCCACATGCCCATACTCAAATGGACATACTGTGCTGAGGAATGCCACAGGGCATGATGTACCATGTCATATACAGTACTGTACAGTTCAGGGATGGCACGCTTTGAAAAGTATGTACGTGATGGCACCTGCCATTTCGGCAAGGATTGGGCCACAAACCACCTAAATCCCACATTCTCTACAAAGGAGTATGGCAACAAATCCAGAGCAATCACTTCTGCACATGCTGCATTCTAACTCCTGAACTGTACCATGATTAGGGGGAATTTTGTTTGCCTATCCAAAATGGAAGTCCGCGTCGGCTGAACTTTTCTTGATACTGCTGTCGCAGTGATGCACCTGGTGATGTGCCAAACAGCTTGCCTCGTTGTTGTGCCAGTAAGGGGATGCTTTACCTGGGACTGCCAGTGGTGCTCATGACCTGTGGCGATGCACGACACACCTCAGCGGCTTTTTGGTTTTTCGAACTAGTAGGGTAGCAATCAAAGTTTGGGTTGGGGTGGTACTCGGATGCTAGGACCACTACTTTTCCCACTGCCAGAATCCTCCTCATCCAGTACAACAACGATGTCCTTCTCCTCACCTGCACCTCCATGTCCCTGTAGTGGTGCTGTGTGTATTTTGCTTACATTGCCCTCTGATTGGGATGTACCAGAACCACTGGCGCTGGCTGCCTTCTGGTGTTGACGCCACTGAATTGAGTGCCTATTTTTAAGGTGTGTATGTTGCTCACCTGTGCTGCAATGACTACCTGTCTTACCTCAACTTACTCAGGTTTGACACAGTTGGCAAATTGCTACTATCTCATCAGATGGGTCCAGTACATAAAAATTCCACACTTAGGGATTTATGGGGCCTTGTATTTACTTGGTGCCAAGATGACTGTGATTGTGACAGCAAAGGAGAAGATTTGCTCTTTGTTATGTTGTGGGTGACTGGAGCAATGTAGAAATAAATTAGAGAAACAGTGGTTGGGGTGACCTTCTCCTTGGCGGTTTTAGTAGCTAAGGCAACAGGAAAGACAAGCTCTGTAACACCCTGTTTTGCCCTTTTCTTTTCTGGCTCCCATGAAGGATCCGTATCGTCTGACACATCATCATCATCCACATCATGGTCTGGAAAAAGCTGGCTGCTGGCAGTATCATCAGCCTCAACAGGTCTGTCCGCCTCAGTAGCAAGTGCCACGGCTCTGTACCATGCACCTCCTCTTCATCACTGTTGTTCTCACCTTGCTTCATGTACCACCACCTCATCCTCACCCACTGGACATGGAGACACATTATCCGGCTCTGCCTCTGACCTACCATCACCAACAGCACCACTTTCAGCTGCACTTCAGCACCCAGAGCCTCAAGCCCAGAGTTGTTTGTCTGCTGGTGGTGCTGCTGCTTCCCTCACTGTGTCACTTGACATTGAGACATCCATCAACATGTCTGCCACAGATTCTGCAGAGAAAACGTAATTGCAGGAAAACCAACACCAGGGCCATATACTTTGCTACTACTGCTGCTGCTGCCACAGAGTCATCTGAATGCTGTCCCTGTGCTCTCACAGACACATTTCACCTCTATTAGGATTAGTATTAGGAACCACAAATTGGGAAATGTTCTTTGTGGCCACTCTACGGCCTCTCCTTTAGTTGCCCTTTTCTTCCAGCCATTCTTCAGCACATGCAGGGACACAGCAATCACTCAGTTTAAATCACTGTCTGGAGAACAGTGAATTTTTCCTAAATACAGGTGTGCATGCAGGACACAACAATCACTTGGGTTAAATCACTGTCTGGAGAACAGTGATTTTTTCCTAAATGCAGGTGTGTGCACGCGAGGACACAACAATCACTCGGCCTAAATCGCTGTCTGGAGAACAGTGACTTTTTGTCCTAAATACAGTTGTGCAGCAGTCACATAAAATCACTGGATTAAATCACAGTCAGGAGGACAGTGATTTTTTTCTTAAGAAAAGACAGGGCACTTGCCAACTTATTTTGTTCAGAAGAAAACTGTGCCTTCTAAACTACTCCTACCTTCCCGGCCCACACAAGCCACCAAACCACAGCTTCTAACAGAAAACTAAATATTGCAAATAAATAATACAGGAAGGAGAAAAGCAACACAAAATCACTGTGTGTGCAAAGAGCACTCACAGTAACAGTTTGAAGCAATTTGACCAAAAATGTTCTTTTATGTAATGTTTTACATTTGACTCTAAGCTGCAGTACAAGCTCTGCTCTCTAAGTCTCGCTCAAACACACTACACTCACAGAATGAGAAAACTAGCTTCTCATTGGCTGTTCAGCAACATGTGGCCTCATATCCCATGGTTCATTGCAAACTTGACTATTATGATGAACTTCACTGGCTGAGTTAAAGCTTTGCGGATCTGTGACACCTGTACCATTAATTGTAACAGGAATCAAAGTTTTGACTTGAGATTTCATGAATCACTTCAAACACTTCAAAGTGGGACTTTACAGGGCAGAAAACTTCATGGAATTCTCTGAATCCGCAAAGTTTTACGAGCAAATTTTGACAGCTTTGCACACCTCCACTAGCAACTATAGGCTGGCATACCTCTCAACCTCTTGCCTCATAAATCAGGGACAAGGCTTAAAAAATGTAGGGACAAAGACCCAAAATCAGGGACATTTAATAATTGGTAATATTCACTCAGAAAGTTGATAGAATAAGGGGATTAGTGTAAGATGCATTTTCTGATGAAGAAGAAGTCTGTAACTTTAATGTTGCATTATTTTGTACTTACAATTCCACTGTTTAGTCACAAAAACACTAATTTTACTAGGGACAGAGAAAATTCTGAGCCAAAATCAGGGACGTCCCTGATAATCAGGGACAGTTGAGAGGTATGTAGGCCGGTGAGCCTCACATCAGTGGTGGGGAAATTAATGGAAACACTGCTAAAGGAAAGGCTGGTAGAGTATCTTGAATCAAATTGACTGCAAGACAAAAGCGAGCATGGATTCATGGGGGGTCATGCTAGAGGAACCTTATTGATTTCTTTGACTGAGTGACAAGAAATACATCGGGAGGGCAGTAGACATGGTCTGTCTGATTTTAGCAAGGTCTTCAACACAGAAGACTGATTAAGAAATTGAGCAGCACAGAAGTTGGATCTAAAGTGGTGAACTGGGTCAGAAATTGGTTAATGGATAGGTGACAGGGGTGGTGGTTAACAGCACTCACTCTAAGGATAGAAGAGTGACCAGTGGGGTGCTGCAGGGCTCAGTACTAAGACCAATCCTCTTTAGTATCTTCATAAGTGACATTGCAGATGAACTGAAGAGAAGGTATGCCTTTTGCAGATGATGCCAAAGTCTGTAATAGGGTAGACAATCAGGAGGGATGGAAAGAATGGTTAGGGATCTTGAGAAAATTGAGGAGTGGTCAAAACATAGCAGTTGGGGTTCAACACCAAAAGTGCAAAATTATGCACCTAGACATAGGAAGTCACTAACCAGGAAAGGGACCTTGGAGTTCTCACATACAGTATGATGACCTCAAAGTGCTGGGCAGTGTGACAAAGCAGTGGTAGGGCCAGTGTGATGCTGGCATGCATTAGAGACGTATCTCAGCAAGAGGAGGGAGGTGGTGTTGCTGCATCACTCACTGGTGTGACCCTACCTGGAGTACTGAGGCGCACCTCAGAAAGGACATAGGGTGGAGGCAGCCCAGAAGAGGCATCAAAATGGTGCATGGGTTGCAAAGCCCTATGAGGAAACACTGAGGGATCTTAATATGTGCATCCTGGAAGAGAAGACAGCTAGACGGGACATGATGGCCTACAAGTACCTCTAGGGTGACCAGGGTGCAGGAGGGAGTCTCTTTCAAAGGAGAACCAGAACCAGAACCAGAGGACATGCAATGAAGCTTAGATTGGGGAGTTAAAGAGGAATGTGGGAAGTACTACATCACTGAAAAAGTGGTTGCCACCTGGAACAAACTATCAAGGGAAGCGGGGAGGCAAAACAGTAGGGGGCTTCAGTCATGCACGGATAGACATAAGGGAATTTTAGTGAATAGGTAGGAGGAGGAAGGAGTGCCACCAGAGACCACTTAGGTCTGTGGAGGCAGACTAGACAGGGACAATCTGGACAGACTAGGGCCGAGTAGTCCCTTTCTGACAACAAATTCTATGTTTCTATGTTTCAATGGTACGCTGGCTGACCCACATTATCCTGTCCTGCAGCGCAGTCCCCTGGGAGCTGCAGAAGTGTAAACGCATAAACAGAAAAAAAAGATGGTGTGCTGGTACAGGAATCTAGAACCCAGTTTTTGTGCTCACTTTACAGAAAACAGGAATCTATTCTAGCTACTCATCTTAGTGACTAGGGACGTTTGTCAGTAGTACTTAACAAAACTGGGTCCATTTTGAAAGGAGGAAATGTGCAGAGGAATATCATTGCTAAAACCACAAATCCTGGGACAGCTCAAACACAATGAATATTGGGTGGGAAAAAGGTAACTTTAACAAGAGACCCCAAATAAGGAAAAATTTTGGACTATTTCAAATAAAACACACAAACGAATATACCAGGCAGTTTTAAGCATACTTCACACATGCCTAAAAGAAATATTTAAAAAAATGTAAACAATGAGGTAATGTTCCCTTTGAATCAGACATGTATCACAATGCGGTACCTTACAAAGACACAGATCAGGAGCAGGACCTCAAAAAGACACATATCAGGAGATGAGACCTTCAGCAAAACATGGTAACACTTTATTTTAAGTTTCCTTAATTACACTGTAGTTACAGTATAACTACATTGTAACTGCATTACAATTGCAATGTACTTACATTCAAAAAACATGTCGCTACAGTGTAATTACCCCTGTTGCATTTAATTAATAATTACCTACCCTTGCTGTTACATTGAAACTGATACTTGAAATAAAGTGTGACCCAAAACATAGATTAAGAGGAGGGGCTTGAACAAGACCAAGGTCAGGAGGCTGACCGTAAACAACACAGAAACACGGAAAATGATGGTCATTGAAGACCTAGTGGTTCATTCAGTCTGCCTGAGCCTGTCTTACTTAAGGACTGTACTCTTGTGAGTCCTCCCTACCTCACCTGCACAGTCTGTCCTCAGCCTTTACGCACTATTCCCTTGCCATGGTGTAGCTAGGAATACCATTTGTAAGTCAGAATCCTTTGGTGTCACTTTGCCCACCCCAATTGTAGACATGCCGTATTTGTTGCACCAAAACCATTGTGCACCCCAAATTATATTTCAGGAACTACATTATAAGAGGAAAAATACAGCAGAACTTCATTTTATGTCTTTAACACTATCAAACAGAGAGCACAACAATCACAACACCAGTATGGGGTGGATATCAAACAACAGTAGGAGTAACCTTAATCAGTGCTTAGTGCCCAGAATGCCACCCCCAATCATTGTGTCAACTATGGCTTACTTGGTGTATATATGTTCCTACATCCATGTTCCCAGGTACCTGTCCCA
Organism: Neoceratodus forsteri; assembly: GCA_016271365.2. NCBI lineage: Eukaryota > Metazoa > Chordata > Ceratodontiformes > Ceratodontidae > Neoceratodus > Neoceratodus forsteri. Next base: position 1,060,809,241 of record CM028135.1, read on the forward strand.
TCTCATTTTCAACTCACCCACTGTTTCAGCCCTGATGACCTCCTCTGGAAGTTAGTTCAATCCATCACCATACTTTCTGTAAAAAGTCATCGGGGCAGAGCTTGCAGCCAGCAAGAGCACATGTGTTTCTGTAGAACTCTCCAACAGTGTTGCCGCATATAGCCTTTTACAAAAATCGAAGACAGTATTTAGCAGAACAAACCAACACAAGTTACTGCACTTGACAGGAGCTTTTGAAAGGTAATAAAGTCTTGGTGGTTTTGACATGGAAGACCACACCAGCAGGCTGCTCAGACTAGTGGCAAATGTAATGCTCAGAGCCAGGTGGAGCAGGCCAGCGAGGCGGCGGAGATGCCACTTGCAATGGCAGAGGACCAGAACCTACTGAACGCGGCCTTCTTACATGCCATTAGGACTTGGATCAAATGTGGAGGCATATAATACTTGTCTTAAAGTCATGGAAACCAGAAAGGACTCTATCTTGATTGAACGAATCTAAAGAGGCACAAGACTCAGTAAATAAAATACTGCTACAGTTGCAGGTCTCAGTAAAGAAAATAAAATCCAACTTGAGCAACTGGAGAATTCAGTTCACATGGCAAACATTAGTGTTGGGATCCCAGAGGAGAAGGAAGTTAATGATCCCTTAAAATATAAAGTAAGTATTATTCACCAATTGCTGAATCTAGACATTCTAATCTAGAATGAACATACAAAGCCTACTGAATCCCTCCTCAGCACAGACTGGTGACCCGAACCAGCTCAGGACTCTACTGATTGTTACACATGGTCCATAAAGGTAGCTCCTCGATGGACTGGACCGAAGTTACTAAACTTGTCTGCCTCTGCCATTGCTCCCCACTCACTGCTCTTTTCAATCTCTTGTTTCACTTGGCCACAATTCCCTTGATTGGTAACATGTAATTGTCCTCCCTCCCAAAGTGTGGTGACTCCTCCTCCCTGAGAACTACTGCCCAATATCACTCCTCCCAACGTTAGCCAAACTACAAGAACATCTAGTCCTTGACCAACTATCCTCGCACTTCTCTCCGACATTAATTTCTTCACCCAGTATCAATTCGGGTTCCATAAACATCAGTCTACTACTACCTCGCTACTTCGAATCACTGATGTGATCCTGAAAGGCATGGATTGCGGTCACATCACCACTGCCATTTTATTGATCTTGATAAAGCTTTTGACACCGTTTCCCACGCCTTCTGCTCTGCTCCCTCTCATCAGCTGGGCTGTCTGGAACAAGCCATTAAATGGTTCAGCACATACCTAAATGACCGCTCCACAGTCTGTAAAATATCTGACTACATCTCCTCCTCTACCCATATGCTCTGGAGTCCTCCAGGGTCCATACTAGGCCCAGTTCTCTTCTCCATTTTTCTGAATGATCTTCCATCTGTCTGTACCTCATCTTCTATACATATGTATGCTGATGATATTGTTCTTTTCTCCTCTGGGTCCTCGCCTTGGATGTCACCTCCAGGCTCTAACGTGATTTCAATAATGTCCAGAGCTGGTTTCAATCTCACCAACTCTTCCTAAATGCCAAGAAAACTGTGTCCATGAAATTTGGCATGCATCAGAAACTGTCAAGGCTCCAATCTGCCCCTCTTTCACTATCCTCGACGGGCATCTATACCTGCCACCGAGTTGTTCAGATATCTGGGCGTATGGCTGGATCAACATTTCACTTTCTCGGCCCACATAGATGCCATAATAAAAAGCTTCACCCCAAGCTCAGCGCCCTATATAGAAACCGCTCCTGCCTCCTGCCCCAGGCTAGACGTGAACTGATCCAAAACTGATCCTCCCGATTTTTGACTATTGCGATGTCGTCTATTGCTCTGCTCCTGCCACCTCCCAGCTAACTTGGATACTCTTTTAACTCCTTCTGTCAGTTTGCTCTGGATGCACGCCCTTACCCACCACTGTCACCTGTACCGAGCTTTAGCCTTCCTTCCCAACAAATAGACAATTGTACCACTGCGCAATTTCATCTCTAAGTACTGGCTTGGAACACTACCTCCCTATCTTAATTCCTAATCTCCCCCACCCACTCCCTCTCGACTTCTAAGATCCCATGACCACAGAACTCTGACTGTTCCCGTGAGATCCACCTCAAGTGGACAGGCCTCCATCTCCCAAACTGTGGAATACTTTTCCTACACAAACCGATACTCTTCCTTGCCTAGCTCATTAAATCAAGTTCTACAATTTCCTGTCTGTAAATTGCACTTGCCCCTAGCTCCCCCTTTCTTGTCCCACATCCTGACTGATGCCCTGTTTGCCTAACCATAACCAAATCGATGCACTTATAGTTTTTGTGCCTATTTCAGCTTCAGTTGTGTAATGGCTCTTTCAAATCATCTCTCTCCTCTCTAAATTGGTCTATCTCCTTAGCCTGTCGACTTAGCCCTGGTCTCTAGCTAGATTTCTCACCACTTTGTTATTTCACCTCTCTTGTTGCTCTGTGCCATTTAGTCTGAATAGTTTGCCATTGGTCACACTTGATTTTACTTTACTTTATATCTGTCTCACCACAGGTTCACTGTTACATGATTTAACTTTCTACCTGGAAATATTTGCTTTCCATGCTAATGTGTAATTCACTTTAACCTATGTTTGTGTATGCTATTGTGTAATTTGTGTGTACTCACTGATACTATGTAACTCCCACCACCCTCTCCCCAGGTTGTACCGGAAGACGAGCAACTTGTTTGTTCGTGTACCTTACCTGGTGAAACGTTTCAATAAATGAATAAATATGTATGAGACTTAATTCTTCAAGCTGCAAAGAACAAGGGCAGGTATCTATCAAGAATGGGTCCTTAATTTATTTTTTTCCAGACTTAGAGAGCAATTCTCACTATAATAAAAAGCTTAAAACAATAGATTTAGGACAATTACATTTTAACATTACTGTTTTCTAGTCATTTGTTATTTTTGTTTTACTTCTCCTGCTGTTGGTCTACTAAATATTGTAGATAATATAGCAATTATTTCAGTGAGTCTTTCAAAATGTATCTGGCTCTCCCTGTTAACTACATATTGCTATTTATGACATCACAGCATGTTGTCATGGTGAACACTATGATGTCATAAACAAAGGCACTGTGAGGCAAACAAGAGCAAGCACGTTTTCCAATGTTTTCTGTACAGACGTTTTAGATGGACTACAGAGATGTGCTGAAAATCTTGGAAACAAACATTGAAAAATGAAAAAATGTGTTCTATGGTAAATGGTAACAGCTGAAACATCTTATTTGTGACACACATGTTGGACTGCAGAGTCGCTTTTAAGTTATTCCATGAGGCAGTGCTGCAAAGCTTTGGACACTGTCCAAGCTGAACTGAGATTCAGCATCGTAGCCCACACTCTTCAACTACCTGCAAAGTTATGGATGACCTATATGGGAAAAATTTCATTTCCAAAGCACCAGACAATGTGGGTAAAAACTGGAAGTAATTTTTTATTTATTTATTTTTAATTATTTATGAGTATTCGAAAACCTTTGAGCATGAGCTCTTTTACAAAGGTTCCACGTCAGGGTGGACAAATATTACAAAACACAAATACAGTAGTTACAGATTTCGGAACAAGTTCAGTTACAAAGGTTCCACTAGACAGGACAAATGATACAAAACACCAGTACAGTAATTACAGATTTCAGAGCAAATACAGTTTTACATGATTTAACACAAATACACTGGTTACAGACTACAGAACTGTATCAGTCATACAGGGTTCAGTCATGGGGAAGTCATAAAAGTAGACTTTGCCTCTCGCTAAACTGGGGACATTGATTTGGTTGCTGTACCAGTAACAATGATTAGACATTGGTAAAAAAAAAAAAACAACAACAACTGAATGCCTTATCCACTATAAAGTGGTCAGTTGGTGTGACAGTACCATATTTGAGACTTTAAACTTACAAAGTTGTTAGATTAAGACTTGTTAACTGTTGCAATATATTTGGACTCCAGCTTTGCCTCCAAGAAAACAAACATGACTTGTGGGTAGTACCTAAAGGCACAGTTATGTGTGTGGCCACTCACCATTAAAACGCTTTTGAAATTGGATGTGGTTCTTGTTTGGGAGTGGCGGTACACTCTTGTTGTTGTGGGGGAGCCGAGGTTACAGGATGGCGCTCACTTACTTTATTATCATGATGCTATACTCATTGGGTAGTCAGTCCATACATATACACAGCCGCTTAGCCTAGAGGTTCTGTCAGTACAAATCGAGTTAGATTATAATTCTTTCCAGTTAATGTAAGTCCAGAATGTTTATTTTATTTATTTAGTTTCTGTTGACCAGGTAGTGCACTAGACAAATCCTGCCTATTTTCAGGCACAACCCGGGAGGGGTATACAGATGAATGCCAACTGACCTTGAACCAGATTTAGCAGTTGGTGGTATTTTTTTAGTGAATGAGAGAAATTGTCCAGGACACTGGGAAATTCTCATCTTTTCGATAAGTGCCATGGGATCTTTAACATCCACCTAAACTACCACCAATCCAGGCAGATGGGACCTCGGTTTAACGTCCATCTGAAAGACGGCACCTCAGAAGTGCAGCACCCCTCTTATGCTGCACTCACAGTGTCAGTACTGGATATAACCCAAGTGCCAGATGGGAACTGAACCCACAGCCTCTGATCTCCGCCTCAGAGGTGAGTGTCCTACCTACTGAGCCACTGACACTATAGTTGTGCAAATAGTAATAGGCTTAGCAATAACAATTGGTTTAGCCACTTCATACTATGCTTAAACTCATTATATTTTCTAATAATAACTGGTGACCCCTATAATGACTGGATAGTGACTCCTGATAAAATGTTGTGATAACTGTCCCCCACAATGGTCTGGTGGAGAAACTGATGGGGTTAGGAGTAGGCCCTTTGATGGTCAGATGGATTGAAAACTGGATAGCTGGGCGCACTCAGAGAGTAGTGGTCTGTGGGGAGCTCTCGAACCCTACAGAGGTTGGTAGTGGGTACCACAGGGCTCGGTCCTGGGTCCAATCCTGTTTAATGCATACATATCGGACATCAGGGATGGTATAGGGTGAAATGAGTCTCTTCATGGATGACTCCAAGATGGGAGCAGTAGTTGAGGGAGAAGAGGGGAGGTTGGCCCTGCAAGGACCTGACACCCTGGAAAGCTGGGCTCACACATGGAAATTAATTAATATCACCAAGTGCAAGGTTGCATCTTGTCGGGGAAACCCTAAACACAGGTACACCCTGGGAGGGAGGTGCTGGAAGCCTCAACAGGGAAAAAGACCTAGGGGTCATGGTGGATAGATGTATGAATAACTCTGAGCAGTGCAGGAGAGCAGTAGCAAGGCAAACAGGATGTTGGGATGCATCGCAAGGGGGATCACCTCTAGGAGCAAGGAAGTGATTCTGCCGCTGCACAATGGACTGGTTAGACTCACACCTTGAGTACTGTGTACAGTACTGGAGACCACACTTGAAGAGGGACATACAGCTCCTGGAGAGGGTACAGAGGAGGGCAACAAAGATGATACGAGGGCTAGGGATTTGACTTACGAGGACAGACTTGAGGAGCTCTGCCTGTTTTCATTGGAGGAGAGGAGAGACAGGGGGACATGATTGAGGTCTCAAGCACCTCAAGGAATAAATAGGGTAAACATGGAGGGATCTTTAGACTAAAGCAGGGAGGCATCACCAGAGGGCATGGTTTGAAGTTGAAGGTGGAAGGGTGAGGGGAAAAGAGGAGGAGGCTTTTCACTGAGAGGGTGGTGGACCCTTGGAATGCTCTGCCTGGTGAGCTGGTTCAGAGATCCACAGTGGAGGGCTTTAAGAGAGGGTGGGACAGACACAGAAAGTGGATGTATCAGATGATGGCCTGTCCCGGGGGTGGGGATGGATGATAGGGTTTCTGGAGCACAAGGGATGGGAGGGTCTCGCACCCAACTAAGGATCTAGGTTCGAGCAGACTTGATAGACCATAAGGCCTAATCTGCTGGCAAATAGTATGTTAACTAGGTGAATTCCATAATAACTCCATAGCGGGTCATTACTGAGTTTTTCCATGTGTTCTGACTTCAGTGAAGTGGGACAGAAAGTGCAGTGGCTCAAGACTGTTTTTTCACTGTCTGTCCCACATAAAAGCCTTACTACCACACTTACTTTTCTGCCTTTGGGAAACACTTACTGTTGATCACAGCAGCAAGAACCTAAAACGCATTTTCTTCTTAATAAAATTAAAATGAGAAGCAAATGTCACTCAGTACAGCAGTTGCTAAGGATATGATCCCTAGATGCAGCTTATTGCTTCAGTCTTGGGGTTAATGGATTATCACTCACCTCAGGTGTATGAAAATCCTCATAACTCCACACTCATGCAGGCATTATTTACAATTTACTATGACAAGGGTGTATTATGTTAGGATTTACAACACCTAGTGTGTTTGGTCACGAGGTCGATAGGCTGAGTGAGCAAAGCACACCAGGTGTTGTAACTCCTAACGAGACCTACACCCTTGTTGTGGTAAATTGCTATTATACAATGTCCTTTTAGTTTGCATTTGAAAAAATTAAATAGTTTTTTGTACATTTTAAATTATTTTTATTGTTGTTATTGTTCATGAGAAAACAAAATAGTACCTGTCATATCCTCGAAGAGAGAGTATGTGCATTTTCAATTTTGCATGCAGCGATGTGGGTGGAAGGTTCAAAATCAGAGCTGCAGTCACTGAGCAAGCTTAAACTATGACCAGATTTTATCTGGGATAAACACAGTGATTTACAGGTACAAGTGTGAGTAGAATATGATGGGACGGTGTTTTTTTTTATCAGGTGGGCTTTACTGGGGATGGAGCTGAGTCATTTGTTAGGAGAGTGTCAGTGTCTGTCCTCTCTGTGCAGTCCTGACTTCACGGAGGTCAGAGTGATTTCGGGAGTCATTGCGGCTTGGTGGGGAACTGGCACCTCTTCCCTTTGGTACTGTGGAGGATTTACAATGGGCATGAGGTGCCAGTTGATCAATCGAGCCTGCCATTTTGGACCCCATTGTATAATCTCTATTTATCTATCACTGCTTGGCAGTCAAGATCTTGTGAGTGGGTAATTCATTCATTCATTCATTCACTGATTCATTCATTTTTATTGGTTATACTAGAAAGACGTGTGAGCATTGCTGACCGCTTATACAAGTGTCCAGTTACATACAACAATCATGAGACAAACATAGCAAAGAACATTAAATTTCAACAAGGGATAACACAATGAAACAATAGAACTCAGTAAAATAGAGACTAAAGGGTGAACTGTGAACTAGCCTGGGTGAATTAACAAATACAATAGGTGACATTAAGCATTCAGTGAGGGTTAAAATAAAGCAATATAACAGTAGGAAACAAAATTTAAGTGCACTCTAAAACTAGCCTAGGTGGATTGACAATATTACAAGTGCTGGGGGGTAAGTGCCAGAGGTGGATAACCAGAGTGTGAGAGGAAAGAGTGCAAGAGGGAAGCCAGTTTAGGGCTGCAAGCTGGTGCAGGAGTAGGTGAAGGTGAAATGTCTCCTGAAAATGTAAAGTTACTTAGGCTGGAGCTCTGTAACACTTTGAATTTTGGGCTGTGTTCTGCTGGAGTTATCCCTTTCTGGCAGTTGTGCTGTGCTGAGCAGTGTTACATTTCTATAAAAGGGTGTCTCAAAGTGCTTTACTGGTATGTTTTAAACAGTTTATCGGGACTGATATACCACCCATTTCTTATCAATTATATTGCTTGGACTTTCTATCACCACAGGATCAGTGGTATTTTGGTAGTGCTGTGTACTACCCTGAAAATTACTCAAGCAATAAAGCACGACTGGGTGTGGGTTATTGGGAATTTATCCATGCCTTGTGTGGTGTGTCACGAGGCATAACCAAGCCACTTAACCACACAAGAAGTGGGTAAATCCATCAATAACTCACACCCTGGAGTGCCTTACTGTGATTATACAGCAAACTCAAATTCCATTTCTCAGCCATGGGTTATTGAAGAATATACCATGATCATGTGATGTGTTTTGATCAATGAAGTTACAGGATTTTCATACCCCATTGAATAATGGACATTAATCAATGATTTAGTCTAATGCTTGGTTGCAAATGCTCATCTTCAATTAGATTTATGGCAGTTATAATTTATTGTATAATTTAGATGGAACCCCACATGTAGTGCTGAAGGATAGAGAGTTTTTTTCCTATTGTGATATTTCTCTGTATATGCACATACTCTATGACTAGTGGTTTACAAAATGCATTGTGTATTTTCCAAACTGAATAAAATGTATTTGAAAAAGAAAGAAACATAAGAACATAAGAAAAGTGATGGCAGAAGGGGACCTTTGGTCCATCTAGTCTGTCCTTTTCTTGCTACCCCCAGTACTCCTCTTGAACCTTCATGTGACCAGTTTTAGGAGTTACCAGTGTCACCTATGTTACCATTTATTGTGAACAGCTCGCTGCAGTCTGCCTTGTTTATTCAGTGGAGGTGCTTGAATGTCTTAGTCATGTCGCCCCTTTCTCCTGTCCACTAGTGAGTACATGTTTTGATCCTCAGTGCTCTGCTTTGCAGCACATACCCTGTCATCACTGTATCATGTTAGTGGCTTGTCTCTGCACCACTTGCAACCTGTCCTACCCTTCCTGAGGTAAGGGCCCAAACTGTACACAATACTCCAAGTGAGTGCAAACCAGGGATCTGTCCTTCTGCTGGATGTTATTTTTTATTCTATGGTAACCAGGTAGGCCCACTAGGCACAACAGTGCCTGTTTTCAGGGTGACCAGAAGCCCTGGCAAGGTTAAATCACTTGCTCAGGGTCATACAGTATGCAACTGAAGGTTGATTCGATTTTTTTTTATTTGATTTTTATTAAAATTTCACGATGGCAACAAGTCACAAAGGACTGGTGGAAGTATATTACTAAAAACATGAGTCATTATACAAAATTTACAGAAGTCATAAGAAATTGTACAAATAAGCTACTATACATATTCAAGAAATAGATAATAATATACACTTGTACAAAATTCCCATTATTTCCAATATGGTCAACAGGTAGCTAAGCACGCCTAATCAAGGGAAAACTCAGCTGCAGTACTGCTGTTAAATACCGTACAAAATAAATTTATCATATTGTTCATATCTCTTTGTTCTCAGTCTAGGTTTTTCCCACATGCCTTGAATTCTCAGTTTATACTTTGAAGATTGAGGAATCAAGCCCAGATCTGCTGGATGTACCAAGCTCATTCACCAATCACAGCTGATGGCTCTACTTCTAGGCTGATCTGAACAAGACACAGACCAGGAGGCAGGCCTTGAACATCACATGGATCAGGAGATACACCATAAACAAGACATGGATCAGGAGGCAGGCCTTGAACAGGACACGAACCGGAGGGAGACTTTGAGCAAGACACGGCTCAGGAGATATGCCATAAATATCAAAGAGGTGACAGAATGCTTTGACAGTACTTGCTCAAAAAGAGATTAGTGAGGCAGTGTTATCGATTGGTTGGAGTAAAGGTATGGGTAATAGGAAACCCCAAATCTGACTCCTACTGCAGTCTCTGACATGCTCTCTGACCTTCAGCAAGCCACCTGACCTCTTTGCTACACTTCCTCCCACCCACTGTAACACTGGACAGAAGTAGGACCCCACTAAAACCAAGATCCTGCATTATATTTGGAGTATTCTATGAATACTGTATATTGTAAAGGAAAATACAGAGGAGGGAAAATTACCTCATCACTAGTCAGCTGTTTACGAGTTCCCTAGACAAAAATACAGTATCAGTTACTTTTCTCAGAAGTCTGACTTCCAGTTTCCTAATGTCATAGGTTTCAACACTCAGAAAGACTCTGCAACTGATAATCCTGAAGAGAAAATCAGAGAACGGAGGAGTCTGTTTGAAGGCCCTAAAATCAAATATTTAAACTCAAAGGAACATTACTCACTCATCACAATATTTATAAAATCTAAGTTTTTCTTTTCTTTAAAAACAAAACATGTCATCCAATACGATCTACCAACATGTTTTGGGTACACCACCTCCTTAGGGTGGGGAAGGAACTTCTCTGAAATAAGTCACACGCTTTGCTATCCACTTACCATTAAGTTAATTATGCCCATCTCTTTCTTTAAATGTATTCTTCCCATATGCAGTAGTCCTATTGACTAGGGAGGGTGTGGTTGTTGTGTGTGTGTGTGTGGGTGGTTGTTCCTACAAATTCCTAATCTTATCATTTTAACAATTTAGTCTGGATCACAATGTCTTAGATTTCACTGCTGCTGCTAGGCTGTGAAAGAAGACTGTGACAAAGTGGATGGAATGTTTTTAAAATGATTTTGTAAATGTGGTGAGTGGGCATGTTCCTTTTAAGTTGAATATCAAATTTATAGGTACATAGTTTTTAGTAGGTAAATATTCTTGGGTATAAAATGTTGTAGTGTTGCTCAGACAGTGCTTTTGTGGCTCCTACCACTGTCAGATAACGCTGGTATCCTACCTAGGATCGTACTCAGAAATCCTACCAAAGACAGATGTAGGACCCAGGGTCAGATAGTGATGGATTCTAGTTAGGAGCCACAGATCCTAGGTCAGATTCAGGGATCCTAGATCAGCTAGTTAGATCCGGTCAGATAATGATGGATCCCAGTTAGGATCCAGTTATTCTAGGTCAGATCCAGGATCCTAGGTTAGATCACGAGGATCTGGGGTCAGATAGTGATGGATCTTAGGTTAGATAGGATATGAGCTGGATCTGTTGCTAGAATGCACAGGATCCAACATTTGTAGGATCCATGCACTGGATCCTAGAGGGTAGGATCTATGGTCAGATAGCACTGCTATCCTACCACAGCAGCTGTCTGGCTAAATGAAATTTGTGTTGGTATCCTAGTTTCTGGGATACTAGATGAGCAACACTAATTTCAGTCCCTTCTGGGGTACAGAATGATGAACATTTACAGATGTACAGGAAAGCATAGGGGAAAACACGCATAAATAACGAAGATGGACAGCAAGCAAAAAAAAAAAAAAAAAAAAAATGTACATGTGAAAGGTAATCACACAGAAGATAAAGGCCAAATGTAAAGAAATAGAATAAGACATCTGAATCTGTTACAAGGCTGTAACACCATCAAGGGATTCAAGACATCATAAACCTCGAGAGCGGAGCTTGAGAGGCTTATGACTTCATGGAATCCCAAGGCGGTATCAAAACCCACAACAAAGCAGATTCCTATGTGTTGTTTTGTAATACATGGGAATCTTTCTGTGACTGCCTTTTTTTTAAATCCCTTTTTGTTTCAGATTTTACTCACCACCACAGCACATAGCTTTTGGCTCTCACTCTGAGATTATGAAAGGTCCGTGGCAACAAGGCTCACCACTACGAATGGCCATTGGAACAAGTGAATCAGCCACTGCTGTTGGGAAGCTCTGGGTGCCATTTGAAAATGACTGAGTCGTGTACCTTTTAAGAGAGTTTGAATTTGCAATACCATTGATCTGACTATTGTGACTTTGAAACTTGTAATCCAGAAGTATTACTAATTCTGATGTGTTGATCGTTTGTATAGGAAAAGCGATCGGCCCATGTATTACAAATGAATATCAGAATAAATAAGTAAACATGCTAATAATTAAAATGGGCTCTGCAAATCCTGACATCTGGTCCTGAACCATGGTCATATCCAGCTCACACTTTGATTAGGCTTCCTTGAAACTTTCAAGAAACTTTAGCTACATTACGGGGTTCCTTGAAAGTTTTATGGAACTCCAACTAATGTGCACTTTCAATCACTTTATCTGTGCCATTGTTTGAAGACCACAACACCCCACAAAAGGAATCAAAGTTTCAATGGCACTAGAAGGCACCAAGGTATCTTAAGCATATGCTTGGACCCATGGCAATGAGAACTGGCATCCCTGATAAAGTACCTTGTGTAAATAAATTGCTTGCATTACTAACTGGGTGCCTTTTATACATAGTAGAAGCAGGCTATAATTCCCGTTACAACCCATGGGTTATAATGGCAAACACACACCAGCTTCTGTTGTCCAGTGCTCTCGCTCAGTCACGCATACGGCTGTCTCCACAAGTGCCATCAATTGGCAATGACAAATCACACAGCCCCTTTCCCTCACTGACTAAAATCGGAGTTTCAGTACAAAAAAACACCTCAAGAAAAGACCTAACTTCTTGCTAACCATTACATTTACACTCACTCCCTAGCACTGAAATTAAAACTCACTCTCTCATCTACATAGAGCTACTGTGAACTTTCAACTCTGCACCAAATTAGCACATCGCCATGAAAACTTCAGACTAGACCTCCATGAAATTTTACCTCTATCACCTCTAACCTCGTTCATAAAATACCATCAACAGCTTAATCTGGTTCTGTAAATCAGTCTACATCTGTACACATATTCCTTCCTTGCCCCTGGATCACACCTGGAAACAAGCCACGGCTTAGTGTGTCTCTCCAGGTCACAAACATTCAAATAAATAAATGAATATTTTTTAAGTTACTTTAACTACTTGTTTGAATATTGGGATGTTTTAGGTACAGGAAAGCTAAGTGTTCACTCCAGTTTTCAGTAGCTGCCATTTGCAACACACATTGCCATTCTAACTCTGTCCGTTAAAGCAAACTTCTTTGTCAAATAAATGTAAATTCTTTATTTTCAGTCCAGGCACTGACAGTAGTTAAAGTACCAGTGGTACTCAGACATACCAAAGATCGTGTCACTATGCAGACTGCAATATAGCCCAGCCTTGAACATTGCAAGAATTAATATCTTAAGCTTCAAGATGGGGACAAAATCTCTCAGCACTATAAACCATCCCTCAAGCACTAAAGAAACTCCCACTCAAGCCAGTTCATTAAAGATGACAGTCTTGAGGAAAACTTTACAATCAATTTATTGCAACTTCAGGCTTTGACATGCACATAAACTACAGTGCTTCCACTTATGAACATATGAACATATGAACATATGATAAGAGTCAGCAGAAGAAGGCCATTAGGTCTAATGAGTCAGCTCGTTATATATTGCAGGGTCCTTTTGCCATTGATCCTGCCCCCTTTCCTGTTGTCCCTTCCTTCCTACTCCCTCCCCAGTCCCATGGGTTCCCTACGCCTATCCCAGGTCCACCCACCATCTTTACTGAGACCACTTCTGACAGCACATTCCATGTAGCCACCACCATCTCCATACAAAAATGCTTTCTAACATTCCTTCTAAATACCCCCACCAACTTCAAACTGTGCCCCTCATAGTTCTGTTGTTTCTTAAATTGAAGAGACCATCCCTTTCCACTCTATTAATCCCTTTCAAGTATTTGAAGGTCTCAATCATATATCCTCTCTTTTCTTTATTCCAGGGTATAGCCTCAGGGCTCCCAGGCTCTCCTCGAGACTTGCCCTGCTGACCACTGTTCATCTTGGTTGCCCTCCATTGGACCTTCTCCAGCAAGCTAATTTCCTTCTTATGGTATGGATGCCAGTACCTTACCCCATATTCTAAATGCGGTCTTACCAGTGACCTATACAAAGAGCAATATGACCACGCTCTGCCTATTACTAAATCCCTGGCTATACACCCCAGCATCCTGTTTGCCTTTGTTGCTTTCTTTTTACATTGCGAGGAGTGTTTCAGGTTTCTAGTAATCACCCCCATCCTTTTTTTCTCTGACACTGCTACCGGACTCCTCCCACCCACCCCAGGTAATACTCCATCCTAGGATTCCTGGCCCCAGTGTGCATTACTTGCATTTCTTGGCATTGAATCCAAGTTGCCAGAATCCTGACCATCTCTCAAGTTTACCGAGGTCATTGCAGGTCCTGTATACCTTCCACTGCGATTACTCTCCCACAGAGTTTGCTTTGGTTTCTTCTCACAAACAGGCACATCTTGCCCTTTATACCTTCCCCTGTCATTCATGAAAACATTGAACAACACTGGCTCCAACACCGATCCTTGTGGGACCCTGCTGGTGACCTCCTGGTGCTGTGTAACTCTTCCCCGTCACCCCTCTGGGTTCTGTTTCTTGATACTTGATACAAATCTTCTTCCGGGGTATAAACAGCCCCTAACTACAACTAACATCTGGGAATCCAGGACCAGACCCTGATGATAAGTGCTTCCAAATTACTAGCAATTCCCTTTCATCACAAGATGAGTCTCACAACGATAGGCATATACTGTTTCTTCAGCCACCTAAGAGAGATACATTGGAATGTGTCTCTTTTATTGTCATAATGAGAAGAAAGAGGTGAAATAATTAAAATGCTGGTAAGAAAGAAGAACAATGTATAGGATGCATAAATGATACAAGGAGGCAGATACTTTCCAATTTGTATGGTTTCTGTACACACAAAATGCTTCAATCCCAGCACAAAGCATCATGTGTATGCAAAGAACATAAATTTGCGGCAGACAGAGACCCCATGGTCCATCTAGTCTGCCGGGTTTCTACCCTCACTATCAATTTGTCTTGTGAAGGTGATTATACTGTCTATCCCATTCTGTTTGAATTCACTAACTGTCTTGGCTGCCACTACTTCGGTGGCAGGCTCTTCCAAGGGTCCACTACCCTTTCCATGAAAAGTACTTCCTAACATTTGTTTTGAATTTAACTCCCATCAGGCACATGTTGTGTGCTCTCTGCGATGCAGCCCTGTTTTCCCAGAAGAGGTTCCTGGTTTGTACTGTGTTCATCCCTTTAACAAATGTAAATGTCTCAATCATATCTCCTCTGTTCCTCCTCTGCTCGAGGGAGAATAAATTTAGCTGGCTGAGCCTAATTTCTTACATTTAGTGGTGCAGAGCAGATCCTGCACCACTTTGGTGGCATGTCTCTGCATGGTTTCCACACAATCTATGTCTTTTTTAGATGAGGTCTCAGAACAGCACAGTACTCCAAGTGAGGGTCTCCCCAGGGACCTGTACAGTGGGAGGATTACATCATACTTCCTACTGGAAATACCCCTACCAATACATCTGAGGATGCTGTTTGCCTTTAGTGCCGCTTTTGCATTGCCTCCTTACCTTTAAATCATTTGAGATCATGACACCAAGATCCCATTCCAGCTTTGTTTCTTCTAGTAGCTGCCCCTCCAGGACATACTTCATGCGTGGGTTCTTTCTACCCAAGTGCATGACTTTACATTTTTGGTGTTGAATGTCAACTACCAATTCCTGGACCATTCCTCTGACATCCTGAGATCTGCCACCTTTCTGCGATCCCTTCCTGGGTGTCCACCCTGTTGCAGAGCTTCTTATCATCTGCAAAAGGCAGACTTTCCTTCCAGTTCTTCAGCGATGTCACTGATGAATATGTTGAAAAGGATGGGGCCTAGTATGACCCCTGTGGCACGCCACTTGACACCTTCCCTCTTGGGACAAGGTGCCATTTACCATAACCCTCTGTGCCCTGCCTTGCAGCCAGCTTGTGATCCATTTTACTGCTTTGTGACTGATGCCAGCTTGCTCCAGCTTGTTGGCTAGCCTTCTGTGTGGGACTGTATAATGTCCAGATACACCACGTCCACTGCTGCCCCAGTCTACTTCTCTTGTAACCCAGACAAAGAATTCTATCAAATTTGTTTGGCATGAGTGTCCTGATGTGAAGTCATGCTGCTTTGAGTCAAGTTGCCCACCTGCTTTTAGGTAGTTAATTGTCCTTTCCTTAAGCAATGTCTCCATTATTTTACCCACCACTGAGGTCAGACTTACTGGGCAGTAGTTTTCTGCTACCTCCCTGCTACCACTCTTCTGCAATGGTACAACCATGGCCCTTTTCCAGTCCTGTGGTACTATCCCTGTACCAATGAACTGTTAAACAGTTCAGCAAGTGAGGTAGCAAGTTCATCCCCAAGTTCTTTTAGAACTTTTAGGTGTATTCCGTCACGGCCCATTGCCTTGTCCACCCTTATTTTAGACAACTCCTCAAGGGCCCTTTCTTTCATAAAGGGAGATGTGTCAGCTCCGTGGTATAGGGAAGTATCCTGGCTGGTGCTGGACCATTACCAGTGTCTTCCTGTGTGAAGACTGAGCAGAAGAATTTGTTGAGAACTTCTGCCTTGTCTTTGTCATTTTCCACCAAGTGTCCTTCCTCGTTTGCCAGCCATGTTATTCCTCCTTTGTGCTTTCTTTTTCTTGAATGTATTGAAAAATGTTTTGTCCCCTCCTTGTCACTTCTTGAGACAGTTTTTTTCAGTTTGGGCCTTTGCCACACTAATAGCTTTCCTGGCTTCCTTGAGTTTTCTTTGTAGGCTTCTCTATCTTTTCAGACTTGGCCTCTTTGTACTTCCAAAAGCTTTCCTCTCTTCCCTATTTATAGTAGCTACCTCTTTGGAGAACCAGAGGTGTTCCTGCCCTTTGGACTTGCTGATTTGTTAAGTGCATAGCGCTGTGACTGACGCTATAGCATCTTTCAGCTTTGTCCATTTGTCCTCTACATTCCATGTGGTATCTGTTGCCAGTAGAGCCTTGATCCTTTCCTCAGTTTTGGGAAATCTGCTTTCCTGGAATCAAGCACCCTGGTTCTGGAGTGGCAGTGGTCCTCAGTCTTGCTAATGGAGAACCAGCTTGATCTGTGGTCACTGGTACCCAGATTGATCCCCACTTGTCGTCTGATACCCTGGCACCGTTAGTGAGTACCAGGTCCAGGATAGCGGATTCTCTGATGGGAGAAACCACCATTTAATTCAGTCCTGCCCCCTCAAAGCCATGAGGAAGTCTCTACACCCCTCTGGGAGGCTGTGAAGATGGATTGAAGTTCCGACTAGCAATAGCTCGCTTTTGTCAGCCATCCTCATTATGTCTTTCAAGAGAACCTTCTCCTTTTCAATCTCCTGGTTTGGGGGTCAGTTGATAACTCCAACCCTGATAGGGTTCCTGTTACCAGCTCCCAGAGTGATCTATAGGGCCCTAACTAGAGTGATCCTTAGGGCAAAACCATGTGTGTTTATGGGGAGAGGGTAAACTGACCATAAAATATTTAGCTGTACTACATTATGTTGGACATGTCACTAGTCAGACCTCACCACAGACGATTCACACACATTAAGCGTAACAATAATCTTGAAGATCTGCACAAAAGAGTGCACCTGGCGACAACAGACAGAAGCTATTACTTGCCATCTACAAAAATATTCAGCTGTTATGTTTCAAACAGTAATTAGTATCTTTTTGCCTTTTACTTGCAGTTAGCAGTACCCATTTTGAATCATAAAGCGTGTAATCTCCTGAAGCGCTAGAAGCATGCTGTATTAGCCTGAAAGCTTGTGTACTGAAAATTCTTGTTGGTCCAATAAAAGGTATCAGATCACATACTGTGTTCACATATACTCCCAATAACATGCTTACAGGGTTTGTGGGCTGTCATGGAATAAACCATGGGCATACTAAAGCCCTACATGATGGATCCAAAGTCAGCGTTAGCGAACTTCTATCCATCAGAAACAACTCTCGACTACTTAGGTCCTCTTCCAGTCGCCTCCTTGAGTGTTCTAAGCTAACTACTGTCATAGGACATCGTTGTCAGGTGCAGCTTCTAAGTTTTGAATTAGCCCCTGAAGAGCTTCAATCCCTAGAAAACCCACTGACCTTCAGAAAGCACTTTAGTAGTGCACTGATGAATAGAATAACATGCAATTGTTTTGTAAGGTAGCAAATGGTTTTAACTGTTAAGCCAGGGTAGTGTACCAAGATGATGAACACTATTCTAAAGTACCACAACTTGTATTTTGTGTTGTATTGAATTGTCTATTACCAGGAATCTCTAGAAACCTCACTGTTATCTAGTGTTACTTTCCTATGAAGTGCTGCAGTCCTGTATATGTGTTTGTACTTGTGTAATCCATGTGCCATCTATATGGCTTGGAACATGCTTGAAAACAGTCACTGGAACCAGTGCACTTACCAGTTAACAAAAGCGAAAATAAAATAAAATGGGTTCTTGAAGTCACTTGGCCTCACCGCATGGATCCAGCACCCATACTGTGGTTTACTCCAGTATAGCAGTACTGTGAAAAGATGAAGCCAGAGAGTGGTTTCCACCCAAGAAAGTGAGTAAGCAGTGGAGTGTAAGCACATATTGGCATGGTAAAATTTAAAGTTAAAAGATGATCCCAGAGAGTGGTTTCCACACAAGAAAGAGAGAGGGTAGGGACCTTAACTTGTACTGGCATGTTAACATTTGAAAGTGCATTTTACTGACCGATGAGGGGTCACCTTGCGCGGTGGTCAGTTAATCATGACTTGGCCAAATGATGAGACCAAGAACCCTTTTAAATGTTAATATGATGCAAAGACAACCAAGTAAGAATATTGAATTGACTTGAATGAATTGCAGGCTTTCAAACAGCTTGGCGGGTGCACTGGTACTATAACTACAGTATTTGATTCTGTTCTGGAATAAACCACGGGCATGGATTCTTGAAGTACTTAGCCTCACTTTGTGGTTCCCGAACCCATAACTGAGGTTTATTTAAGCAATAAGGCACAACAGGTGTGAGTTATTGGGGATTCCACGCCTTGTGTGGTGTGTCCACGAGGCACAGCCGAGTGACTTAAGTGATTAATCACACAAGAAGTGGGTAAATTACCAAATAACCCACACCCTGGAGTGCCTTATTGCGATTATCGATGGAACCATATGTAAAATAAATTTAACATGTGTTTAATTATGTTTTCATAAATGCCATTCCTCAGCCGTGGATTATGCAGGATTTACCCACGGTCATGTGACATGTTTTGACCAATAAGGTTACAGGATTTTCACACACCATTGTATAATCTGGTATAGCCCACACGTTGCCACGTACCTTATTGATTATGTAATCAGTGATACAGATCTAATAAAGGCAGGGAATGCTTGATTGAAATGATAAATCAGGGTTTTCCTTTACATGTTACCAGTGAAAGAACAAAACATGTTGCCAGGCAGTGTGTGTGCTACAGGGCAGGGGCTGCCATGACAAAAAGTGGCCCTTCACAGATCTGATATAAGACATGGGGACCCAAAGCAGCCCCTGTCAATGGGAATGGGTGGGTTTGCTAGGGGAATAAGGGTTTGGGAGCTCACAGAGGTAGGACTATGAACTTAACTCTCAGAGGCCATATTCCCTAACAAGGCCATACTCCTAAATCAAAACTTGTATCTCATTGGAGGTATATAATTCCACGAATGGAAAGGAAAGGAATTTGGTTTTATATGGCGCATTTCATGTGAACTGCATCCCAAGTGCTTTACAACCCAGAGAAAGTGCGGCATAAAGAAAGTTGCTGCTGTTTTCAGCCCTCTTGGGGATCAAAATTAGCTTTCATAGGGACATCAAGCACAGGGAGGTTAAGTGACTTGCTCAGGGTCACACAGTAAGTGGTGGTTGGGGATCTCCAACCCTGACTCTTTACAGCTCTGTAACTTAACCACTGGGCCAAATGCCTCAGATCTTAAGACAAGCACTGCTTCTGTTTACCCTAAAGGAACACTGTGTTTCTATCATTTCAACACCTCTATATTTGCCATACAGTATAATTAGCATGCAAAATGCTTCAATTACAAGCACTCTTAAAGTGCCACTGAATTAGGGAAGCAGTATAGCTCAATGGTTTAGGTTCTGAGCTGCAAACCTGGAGACCTAGGTTTGAATTCCACAGCCCCACTTGCATACTGTGTGACCCTGAGCAAGTCACTTAACTTCCTTGTGCTCCTAGGTCATACCTGGAAACAAGCTTCAACTTAGTGTGCCTCTCCTGGTTAAAAAAAATAGGGCCCATCTATTATAGCAGAGGAAACCCCTCTGAGTAATAATTACACATATACCATTTAAAAGCTGCTTACTGCACACTACCTATCAAACTACATTCTAATGTGCTTTAACAGTACACTCTTCTCAGCCCTCAAATACTAGATGTGGCCCAGGGATTAACTGGAGAAATGATGTTAGATGTCATTTATTCTGGCACTGTATCATCATGACATAGCCATCATTTAAAAATATACTTGAAAGTTCAGCATGAGGGTTAGAGTAGGAAGTGTGCCCTAACCAAATAGGGCAGTTCCGTACACAGATGAGATCTGTGAAAGAAAAACTTCTCCTTTCTCTGCAGTGGTAACACATGCTTGCTGTTGCTTAGCAACCAAAGTGACATCATGGACCACAGCAAAACCCTTGAGTTCCTCCACAGCGGAACAAGTGTCACGGTTAACAAAACTGTACTTTTTTCTAAGGAAAGTACAGTAAGAACAAGAGAGGTTACAGTGGTCTCTACCCAACTGTTTCCAAAGGTAGTTGAGCAAGAAGATATGATCCTCTCTTGAGAAGCAGAAACCCCCATAGAACGTGTTTACAGAAAAAATGCCAAGTAATTACTGAGAATGGAGCAGCCTACATGCAGTACATTCTGGTTCAACCGTATTGTAGTTAGAACTGGAATAACTGAAATCCATTGGAAGGAATCTTCAGTTTGCCCCTTCTGTTATGAAATTGTATGAGAGTTGCTGTTCCACAGCTTCCTTGCCCGATTGAATACTATAAAAGAGTTCCCCATCCATCAAAGGCAGCTCTCCTTCACAAATCTAGAGATGATAGATCCCCCTCCTCCTAAACGTCTCCAATTTAAAGCAGCAGCTTTTGCTAATCATCATGTTTTCTTTGTTAATAACACCTTTCTGACAAAATGTCACTAACCCAATCCTTTTGATTTTCATTTGTTTTGAACTAAGATCGTGATTTTGAATTTTGTGAATGTTCTTGCTCCCTTGCAATGCCCAAAGTGAAAAAAATTATTCATCTTGGTGTGAGTGCGGTGCTCGTTCCATTAGAAACATGCTAGCATCATCATAATCTGTCCACAGTATGAATCGAGTGTTTTCAATCAAAAGGTACATTCAGCAGATGTTTACTGTGAGAGGTGGCCATCTTTAATTGCTTGTGTCATTAAGTACAAACATAGTTATAAAAATTGTTTTCAAATATCTGAGAACATTAAAGAAAAAATAATTATGAGTCAAAGGATGTCAGAAATACATTCTTGGGAAAAATAAACTATAGGAGGATCTTTGTTGCCTACATAGATACGTGAACAGTGTCGACGAGATAAGGGCCTATGGCCCACCCAGTCTGCCCATTTGAGCTTGTAAGTTTAGTTTATGTTTTCCTAGAAGTCTGTTGCCCCTTACCCGACCTCCAGAATTCTTTATGTCTATCCCATGCATTCTTAAATCCCGTGATTGTTTCAGCCTCACCACTTCCTCTGGCAGGGTGTTCCACTTGTCCACCACCCATTCTGTGAAGAAATTCTTCCTCATGTTTCCTCTGAATCATCCTCCCTCCAACTTCATCCCATGCCCTCTAGTCCTGGAACATCTTTTTCGCTTAAAATAGTGTATTCCTGCACCCTGTTTCTCCCTGTAAGATACTTGTATGTCTCTATCATAACCTCTCTCCCTCCTCTCCTCCAGGGAGTGCATGTTCAGTTCCTTCAACCTGTCTTCATAGGACTTGTGATGCAATCCATGCACCATCTTTGTTGCCCTCCTCTGAACCTTCTCTACCCTGTCTATGTCCTTACGTGGGTTTGGTCTCCAGAACTGTACACTGTACTCCAGGTGGGGGGCTCACTAGTGTCTTGTATAGTGGAATTATGACCTCCCTTTTCCTGCTGGTGATGCCCCTGCCTATACATCCCAGCATCCTATTTGCTTTACCTTCTGTCTTGTCACACTGTTTCCCTACCTTGAGGTCATCAGAGATGATAACCCCAAGATCCCTTTCCTGCTTGGTGCATGCTATATCCTCACCCCCCAACTGATATATTGTACCAGGGTTTTTGTGCCCCATATGCATTATCTTGCACTTCCTTGCATTGAATTTCAACTGCCAAACCCCTGACCATTCTTCAAGTTTCTGCAGGTCCTTCTCATTCTGTCTACACCCTCTGGTGTGTCTACTCTGTTACAGAGCTTTGTGCCATCAGCGAACAGTGAAATTCTGCCTTCTAGGTCCTGCGCAATGTCACTGATGAAGATGTTGAATAGGATCGGTCCCAGCACTGATCCTCTGGTACCCCACTGGTCACTCTTCCTCTGTGGAGTGACAGCCATTTACCACCACCCTCTGTGTCCTGCCACCCAGCCAGTTACCTACCCACCACACTACTGTCCTGCCCACACCCATATTCCCCAGTTTGTGTAATAGTCATCTATGTGGCACAGTGTCAAAGGCCTTGCTGAAGTCCAGATAGGCAATCCACTGCCCTCCCTGATCCACCTCCCTAGTCACCCAGTCAAAAATTCAACACCCAGTCAAAAATTCAGTGAGGTTGGTCTGACATGACCTCCCCTGGTGAAACCATGCTGCCTTGGGTCCTGTAGTCCATTGACAACCAGATGTTCCACCAATCTCTCCTTCAGTAGTGCTTCCATGATCTTCCCCACTACCAAGGTGAGGCTGACTGGTCTGAAGTTCCCTGCTTCCTCTTTGTTCCCACTTTTGTATAAGGGACTACATCTGCTGTCCTCCAGTCTTTGGGTACCTCCCTGTTTCCAGTGATCAGCTAAACAGGATAGCCAGAGATTCAGCCACCACCTCTCTTAGTTCTTTAAGGACCCTGGGTGCACCCCATCTGGCCCCATTGCTTTATCAACTCTTATTACTTCCAGTTCCTTCAGGACCCTTTCTCGTAAAGGGACTTGTCCATTTCTGCACCATTCTCACCCTTGTACTCCCTTCAGACCCATTACCCTCCTCTTCCTCAGTAAAGACTGAGCAGAAATACCTGTTCAATGTGTCAGCTTTACTGTTGTCATCCTCCGTGCCCCATCCTCCCCTTCAGTCTCACTATCCCTCCCTTTGTCTTTCTTTTTCACTTATGTACCTGTAAAGGTTTTGTCCCTCTACCCACTGATTTTGCAATGTGTTCTTCTGTCTGAGCTTTGGCTTCCCTTACTGACCTCCTGCCTCCCTTTGCTTCTCCTGGTACTTCTCCATATCCCCTTCTGCCTGTGTCTCTTTGTATTGCCTGAATGCAATCTTTTGGCTTTCACTTTCTTTGCTACCTCTTTGGAAAACCATAATGGTCTCCTCTTCCTTTTCCTCTTACTAACCTGCTTAATACATAATTCTGTTGTTCTTGTAATCCCATTTTAAATACTGCCCACTGTTCCTCAACCCCTGATTCCTGTCCCATTCCCTTAATGCCTCTTTAAGTATCTCCCCATTTTCCCAAAGTCTGCCCCTAAAATCCAGGATACGTGTTTTTGTGTGGTTTGGTTCTGCTCTTTCTGTGATTTCAAACCACAATAACTGGTGGTTACTGTTCCCAAGTGCTCCCCACTGTTACCCCATCACACTGTCCCTGTTTGTGAGCACAAGGTCCAGTATTGCCTTCTGCCGAGTTGGTTCCATGACCAGTTGTTGAGGAAGGCACCCTGAAGGAGTCCAGGATAAATCTGCTCCTAGTTGATGCTGCTGCTGGGATGCTCTAGTCACGTCTGGAATATTGAAGTCTCAACCATTACTACCTCACCCTTGTCTGCCATCCTTTGGATGGCTAGCATCAACTCCCTATCTGTTTCTTCCTCATGGGCTGGTTGTCTATAGACCACACCTGTGCGGATGGCTGTCCCCATTTTCCTTTCCAGCTTAACCCACAGTATCTCTCTCCCATTTTGTTCCTCCTGGATCTCTGTGGCCCTTATGTCATTTTTCACATACAGTGCCACTCTTCCTCCCTTTCTGCCTGCTCTGTCTCTTCTCAATATGTTGTAGCCAGGTATGGCCATCTCCCAATCGTGGTTATCATTACACCAGGTTTCAGTGATGGCCACAATGTCCAGGTCTGACTGCACCATGATAGCCTCCAAATCTTCCATCTTGTTGCTTGTTGCCTACTAACAAATACTGATGCTTTAACCATTGGTCTGGCCCACAAGGAAACAAATGGCCCCTCCCAGTAAAGTCACTGATGAGTAATCATGGCGGCAGAAGGCAGGAAAATGTAACACTTGAAGCTAGGGTTATAGACACATGGAAAATGATGGCAGAAAAGGCAATTGGTCCATCCAGTCTGCTCAGTTTTACCCTATCCTACTCCAGGACCTGTTGTCTACCTAGGTTTTTGCCCTTGTCTCCCCTTGCCCCATGCTCTACTGCTACTCCCTCAAGTAACTGTTAACCTTTTACTCTGTCCCAGCCATGCCTGGAACCAGCAGCTCATGATAAGCATTGTACACTCACCCATTAGTGGTAAGACATAGTATATGGTGGTGTTTTTCCATGTTGGTAATACGAATGTCTGTTTTTTAATTAAGTTTTTTGCAGGTGAGTAAGTCATGCTTTTCAATACAAAGTCCTGTTTAGGCTGGGACAATTGATGGGGAAGGATGTGGAAGAAAGTTCATTATAAAATAAGCCATGAAATTCGGTAACCTCATTAGCAAAACATGTCACATGGCTGTTGATTATTCTCACATGACTTCACACCTTACCTGAACTACCAGAATTGAAAAGGCCAACCAGGTACCTAGAAAGTTCCAGGTGGGTCACCTCTGTTGGGTATCTGGCCACCTTCTGACCTCTGAAATACTTTGCATTTTTATCTATTTTCTAATTATGTGGGGAAATTCCTTCCTACTTACCGTAATTTCCTTTCTGTTAGTTCCAACATTTTCCGTGAAGAGGCAATACATATTAGTTAATACATATGGTAATGAACACCCTACTGGGGTAGTGGTACAACCCAAAGCTGTAAATCAGCATAGAACCCTGGGATATATGAACATTCTGAGAGTCGAGATTCTCCAGTTGCCTCTTGTCCACAAGTACCTATAAACTCCTATGCAGTCAATAATCTGCAAACGTCCAGGTCAACAAACTCTCCTTAACTAACACCAGCAATTCACATGTAAAATGATCTGAGATTATAGGATGTATTCAATTATTTGAATTTTGGTACCTGGTAGGCCCACTGGGACCATATAGTCACGTTTTTAGGGTGACTTGGGGAGGGTACATAGAACAATAGTATACAAGGTACAAAGAGACACAGTGATATAAATAGTCAAAAATAATGTCACAAATGTAGTACAATAAACAGGACTTTATAATCTATAGCAGTGTCACAGCACAGTACAAAGTTTTGCTTTGACAGGATAGAAATAGGGTACAATCTTTAAGATGGCTACACTGGTGTTGAGTTTTCACTTTGCAGAACATTGATGTACAATGCGGTTCAAATTATGCTTTGACAAGACAGAAATTGGGTACAATCTTTAGAATGGCGATACAGGAATTCAAGTATTCACATTGCAGAACACTAATGTACAATACAGATGATCAAGTGGTTACTGTACAGTAGTAACAGAAGGTTGGAGAAATAAGCATTAAGGTTTTAGGAAAACAAGGTAGAAGGGTTGGCGTGTAAGTCAGATGAGGCAGGTAGTAGAAGTAGTAAAACTTTATTTTTATACAGGTAGATGTACAACTCATCATTAGGTCATAGACCCATTTTCAAGATGCACCTGTTTCAGATTATATATATTTAAAAATACAAGGTGCAAGTTCCAGAATCAGATAAGTATTTATGCAGAGCCAGTTTGAACCGAGGGAGGGTAGTGTAGGAGAGAATAGGCAGGGAGGAGGCGTTCAAGCTGAGGGGTGGCAAAAGCAAAGGCTCTTCTGTCTGAGAATAGACATATCTTCAGTATGGCTAGTAGCAGAAGAGAGTAGAGCAAAGAGACTGGCTGGACTGTTTTCTTACAATAATGTCAGATAGGCTTGTGGGAGTATAGAGATGCATGAGCTTGTAGGTGAGGCATAGTGGGGAGTACTGGATTTTGTATTTAAGTTGTAGCCAGCCCAAATATATGAGTACAGTGCAGTGGCATTGGCGGAGGCTGCTCTGATGGCAAAGTGTCCTATCTTGTGATATAGCTGTTTCAGTTGGTTCTTGAGGAAGCCTTAATTGATAAGAATAGAGGAGCCCTGTGGGAAAGTAGAGCAGGAGAGAGGCAGTAATTTTTGGCAGGATGCATTAGATAGCAGGGGACGAAGATGGTAGCAAACCAGTCTTTTGGTGTTGGCTTTTGTTGACATGGGCCTCGAAGGAGAGGTCTGGGTCTAGCAGGATGCCAGGTATTTAAATGATTTTACCAATTCAAGGGGTTCCCCATTACTGGAGCGGATGGAGAGCTGAGGGTTGAAAGCAGATTTAAAAGAGACGGGATGGAAAACAGATTTTTTTGGTGTTAAGAAGTAAGTTGTTTTCAAAGAACCATGCTTCTAATTAGTGGAAGTCAGATTCCAGGTTCTGATTAAGCCATTGGGTGCCAGCTGAGGATTGGTATAAAATGGCATCATCCACGTAAAGCTGAATGGACACCCTCCACAGAAGCCTGGCAACTCATTAATGAATAACAAGAAGAGTAGGGGTCCAGGATGGATCTCTGGGAATGCCATGGGTAATCTGTCTGAATGGAGATTGACAGTTGGCCCATTTGACACTTTTGGTGTAGCAGAATGGGTAGTCTTGAAACCAGGAAGAGGATGATTGATCAAATCCAAGGGTTTCAATTTTCATATCACAGCGTGTGGTTCACCAGGTCAAAAGCCTTGGTGAGGTCAGTGAAGATGGTCCCTGTAGCTAGGCCAAGATCAAATGCATGATGAATGTCTAAGGTGACCTTGATGAGTGCAGAGAGAGTGCTATGATTTTTGAAAAGCCATGTTGGCAGGGTGATAGGAGTTGGTGTTGTTCAAGGTAGTCTTGTAGTTGGTGGTACAGAATTCTTTCTTGTACCTTAGCATAGTGGCAGAGGATTGAGATTGGCCTGCAGTTTTCAACAGGAGAGGCTGAACCCCTTTGTGGATTGGGATTACTAGTGCCATTTTCCATTTTGAGGGTACAGTTCCTTTGAGAAATGACCTGTTAATCAGGTTTGAACCAATACGGCAAGTGCCGGTGCGCTCCATTTTAAAATCTAGGCTCAAGTGAGTCATGGCCAGGACAGCCACGTTCCTTGAGATTTTGAAGTAGTATAAGAACCTCTTTTCAGGTAGCTAATTTGATGTGGAATTGCAGAGTCCTGGTCCTCCAGAAATTTGTGACTGGAGAGAGGTGGTTGCCTTGGATTGTAGTGAAATGGGATACATAGTTGCTGTGAATGGATACCTTGATGTCCTACCTTACTCTAAAGAGCTGGCTGGTGGAGTCCTACCAATTGAATCTGTTGTCCTATCCTTAAGGCGTCTGACCACTGGTCCATAACAAGTTTAGCTTTCTGTTGATAACACTTGTAACATAAAGATGTATAAACTGTAATAACAGCCGTGACAGTAAGCGTCACTGCAAAACCAGAATGAGCACTGACCTGTAACAGGAAACACCACTCACTGTTCAGAAATCTCCACCTGTTAATCTGCATACCTGTAACTAAATAAACTGCAAATGTTTTCTTGGCTAGCAGATAAGTGGACAAAATGTAAAGAATTACCAACCTTACTGAAATGCAAAATCCTGAGATATAGCAGGTAATATTCTCCAAAAGGAACCATGGGCTCCTGGAGAGGCCCCATTGACAACGCTGTAGCTAAGAGAAAAGGAAATTACAGTACGTATGAAGGAATTTCTCCTTCCTGTGTTGCTCCATGTTATCAATGGGAGTTATGAGTTCTTTTTTTTAGCTGTTATTTTATACTCTTTGCTCTCATGGCCCTAGATTGGGAGGGAGTGCCATCCCATCCCCAACCTCGTCCCCCGACATCCACCAGCCGATGCCGACCATTACCCCTGGGCTTACCACCCAGTGGGGCACCCCAAACCCCGCTGAAGACTGGATCCAGTGTGGTCGGCGCTGTGGCTATTCGGGACGGGACCTGCGAGTCCCCTCCATCATCCAGCCGGAGCTCCTTTCCTCCAGTGTTTCACCCCCTCAGGGCAGAGCATGCAGTGATGCCAGCAATGGTAGCATGCATGCTCCATGCATATCCATCAGGTGTCTGCCCTGTCTCTGACCAAGTCGACAGTGTCGGTGTGCCACCCCAGCCTTTACTAAGGGCCAGGGATGCACTGACCACTGATTGCCCCTCCCTCGAAAAGGAGAGCAATCCCTGGGATGCTCGATCCTTCTCCTCCCAGCTGACCCTGGTGGCCTGCACTAGCTCCTGAACACAAGATGTCAGTGTGGCGCGAGGTGTGGCATCCAGTGCCTCAACCCTCAGTGCCACTGGGCCAGCAATATATTTGGGTTCTAGAAGAAGTACCCATTTCCCAACTGGGTGAGGGAGAATATTGTCCATATATAACCCATACAGGTGATAAATAATTATTATCTGTTAACCACCGCCTGCAGTACTCTCTACAAACGAAGGCTGCATTGGCAGTACTTTGAATACCCAGTCTGTAGTGCTTAGTAAATGTATAAATGGAAGACCACGCTGCCGCTTTGCACAATTCCAATACAGATGCCTCCCACTCTATGCCCAGGAAGTAGCCTGAGCCCTAGTGGAGTGAGCTCTGATGAGGACCAGCATGTTCTTCTTCTTCTCTGCTGCACAGGCCTTAATGATGCAAGCCCTCACCCATCTAGCCAGGGTGACACTGGAGGCTTTCTGACCCTTTTGCTTGCTCCAGAAAGAACAAACAGGCTTTCAGACTTCCTGAATTCTGTTGTCCTTGTAGAGTGCGTCTTGACTGCCCTGCATAAATCCCACTTGTGCAGCTCATGCTTCTTTGGATTTGTGGCTTAGGACAGAAGGATGGCAAATAGACTTCCTGATTTACATGAAATGCTGTAGGTATCATAGGACAAAAGATGGGTTGTCCTCAATACTACCTTCTCCTTATGAATGATAAGGTAAGGTTCTTTGTGGGACAAGCACCTGAAGTTTACCAGTCTTTCTGGCAGAGCACATTGCAATTAGAAACACACCTTATATGACAGGATATCCAACGCACTGATGAAAGAGGTTTGAAAGGTGCCTTACAAATATCTTCAACACTAGATTCAGGTCCTGTGGGGAACTGGAGACTGAAACAATGGTCTGATTCTGCTAACTGCTTTTAGAAAATATATAACCTCCTGACTGGTCCCCAGTAAGGTGCCTTTGCAGGGCAACTCCTAACACGATACCTGACCTCTCAGAGTGATCAGTGCAAACCCTTTGTCTACTCCTGCTTGAGTGATGATAATAGCATTCACCATGAATCCTGGTGCATACATAAAACAGGAATCCAAGCAAAAGAAAATGTGGCACTCATGGACCAGGTGATGCTTCAAAGTGTTTATTTCAGATACACCATATCTTGCTCAAAATGACCATCACCAAAAAGGCAGCTACAGCCAGGAAAAAAGATCCCAAGTGCTTCAAGGCTCACCCAGCCTCTTTGTCAGGAGGAATGCTGAGATACCACTCTGCCCTGGCTTTGAACCATTTTCCAATTACCTGTTTAACTGACTACTGGTTTTTACCATATTTGACTGAAACAATGGTCTGCTTCTGCTAACTGCTGTTAGAAAACATGTACCCTCCTGACTGGTCCCCAGTGAGGCACCATGGAACTTCCAGGGCAGCTTCTAGTGTGGATGGACACCTGACCTCTCAGAGTGCTTGGCACAAGCCCATTGCCTAGCCTGCCTGCAAAAATCTAGAATCCACAGGATTGTACCATTGGAGGGTCTGATACCTCTCTCTGTCCCAAGTCAAGAAGGTATTCTACACATGGTCGTAGGCTGCAGATGTAGACACCTTTCTGGTGGCCATTAGGTATCCACCACCTTTTTGAAAAACACTGTCTTAACAATCTCCTCTCTCAGGAGCCAGGCTACCAGTTGCATTGCCTCTGGTTTGGGATACAAAATGGGCCCTTGGAGAAGGCCCCTCTCAGTGTGGAAGTTGGAATGGGAACTGCTGAGCTACATTCACAAGGTCTGAGAACCATGGCGTTTGTGGTCATTCTGGGGCTACCAGAAGGAAGTTTCCTTTTCAGTGCCTTATCTTATGAAGAACCTTGGGAAGGAGGGTAGCGGAGGAACAAGTACGCTCTGAAGAAATCCCATGTCTGTGACAGAGCATCCACTGCCTCTGCCTGAGGACAATGGTACCAACTGAAGAACCTTGGTACCTGAGCATTTTCCTTTGATGTAATGAGGTTGAACTGAGGTGACCAAACCATCTGTACAGGAGTTAGAACACTTCTGGTTTCAACACTGTTCCCTGAATGGACTGTTTCTCGACTCAGCCAAGGATGTTCAGTTCTCCTGCCAGAAGAACAGCCAAGATAGTTAGAAGGCATTTTTCTGCCCCATAGCTGGACTCCAGTGGTGTCCACCAGCATGTCCTTGCTTCTTGAGCCTCCTTGGTTGCTTATATACACCACAGTGGCAGCGTTGTCTGACCTGACCTTCATTGACTTAGACAGTACTCAATTGTGGAAATGAAGAAGAGCAAGTCATAATGCCCTCCTTTCCAATACGTTTATCTGTAGCCACTGCTCCTAGTGGTCCAAATGCCCTGGGGTGGGATGTGGTCAGGACTGCACCCCAGCCCAATAGGCTGGCATTGTTCATCAATATCAGCCCTAGCGGGCTTCCAGGAGAGACTCCCTGTTGAGGTTCTTGGGATTTTCCCACCAAGCCAGTGACTGTCAGACTGACCAAGGAAGCATGATCAGGGCTTGGTAGTCTTCTGAGGCCAGAATCTGGCCTCCAGCATCCCATTCTGGAGGGCTGCATATGTAAGTGTGCCCATGGAACTAGTTCTATCACTGTAGTCATTAGCCCCAGAATCAAGAAGCCTGTGAGCAGAGACCGACAGCTGACTGCTCAGCCATTGAGCCTCTGCCTCAGGGTCTCCTTCCTGGATGAAGAGATGAAGACTTTCCCCTTGTCTGTCCTGAAATCTGAGATGGAATGAGAGCTCTTCCCCAATTGACAACCAAGCCATGTGACTCCAGCACCTCCAGAGTCCTTGACACCAACCTCCTTGCCATCTCAGCTGTTGATGTTGAGCAGGTCATCCAGGTAAGGATACATGTGCTGTCACTCCTGTCTCAGTTGTACCACTAGCATGATCAGGACCTTCAAAATTCCCAGGGTGCCGTCACCATCAAGAAGGAAGTGCCTGGTACTGGAAATGCTGCCTCTGAATCGCAAACCTCAGGAACTTCTGGTGAGACTGGCAAATGGTGATGTGGAGATAGGCATGTTTCAGATCTATAGAAGCCAGATAGTTTCCTTGTTGGAAGGGCGGATGACTGACCGTCTTGAAGGTCGTGTGGTGAAAAAACTTGTTTAGATCGTCAGGTAAAGAATCAGATAGAAACCCCTAACTTCTTTGGGACCACAAAGTAAACTGAGCTGAATTCCAGACACTACTAACTGGAGGTACCAGGACAATTGCCCCAATCTGTAACAAGTGATCCAAGGTCTGGGCTACGCCTGCCTCTTCACGGGGTTGTGGGGCACAGGGGATTGCAGGAAATCACCTCTTGTGGGTACTATGGCAAACTCTATTGCATATCCTAGAGCCAGGAATTCCAGTACTGATGTGTCTGACATCATTTGGGCCAATCTCTGATGAAAGGTCTGCAGTTTTCCACCAAGGGAAGGGGGCAGAGATGGCCGCGTGACTTTCACTGAGAGTTACCTCCTCTTCATCCTGCACCTCTATTATGCCTGTGGGTGAAGGATACTCTGTTACTATTGCTCTTAAATCCAGAATTGGCTCCCTTATTTTGTTGGTTTCTGAAATTCCAAAAGGGACAGAAGCTGCCAGGGACTGCTGCTGCTGTGCTCCGCCTCACCCTCTTGACACTGAGTTTGCTCTCTGTTGCTGTTTCCACACTCTGAGATGTCACTTCTTATATGTAGCTGTCTTTCAGTATGTCCTCTAATCCAGAACTGAATAATAGTCCACCTTCAAAGGCCAGGTTTAACAGCCTCGTCTTTGGCATCTGATCTGTGACTCAATGCCTCGGCCAAACACCCTGCATAGCTGCCACAATGTGATAGGCGGTGCATGCTGACATTTGTAAACTCTCCACAATGCATCTACCAGAAAAGCAGATGCCATGGACACCAGCTGCAAAATGTTTGTCCTTCAAATCCAGGAGTGAAACTACCCAAGGCCATAACCAATGAGTTCAAGGCCTGGAAACAACAAAGGTGTAAATGACTAAGAAGATTTACCCCATTCAAGGCAAACACTCTTCTGCATGAGGCATCCATCCTCTCATCATGGGTGTCAGCTAGGGACAATTAACCCTCAGTAAGGGATGGTTATGTGCTTAACAGAATTATGCATGGCCTTATCTGCCATGAGGAACCTCCACTTCTGGGAGCTCTCCTCCAAAAGGGCTAACATCTCACCCTCAGTCTAGGGAGATGCTTGTACTTATCTGTGCTGGCCCATTCCTGCTGAATGATCTGAGTGGCAGTGCACAAAGTTTGGGATGCACTTTGGTGCAGACCAATAGCGAACAAGATTGGACTCATGTCCAAGGATTCCATGACTTGCCTCCTTCAGCTTCAATGTCCCACAAACCTCCATTATAAGATAGGAGAAAGACTAGTATCAAACAGAGGAGGGATCAGAATCTTTTCTCAGAATCTGTCCACTCCCCTCTTCCTCCTCAGTTTTCATCCTCATTGTCCAAATAGCATGGATGGCTGGCCCGCTGGCACAGTGGTAGAGTTCCCAGCCAGAAGCTGATGTCCTGGGTTTGGGAATGGACCTGGGACTCAGAGGGCTGGCAGATGGGGAGAAGGATGGAGAGTCCCTAGCAACATCTCTCCTTCTCTGGGGGGTGACTGGTCTAATGCTGATCCCCGCGGAGGATGGGACCAGCTCTGGCTTGGTGGGAGGCATGCCAAGCGTTGCACTAAGGGTGTCTTATATCACTGCAAGTCACACCTCCCGGGTACAGCTTGTAAAATCAGAGGTTCTGCCTCTGCTAGCTCATTCACACCACAAGAGCTCTTTGAGACTTCTACCACTTGTGTCCTGTATACTCTTAGCACTGCATCCTGGGCCTCTCTAAGCAAAATCAAGCCATAATCAGCATGCCACAAACAAATGTGAATACCTCTTGAACCGTAAGTGCTACACACAAAGTATGAGTGGCAAAGTTGTTCAGCACAAATTTACCTTTCCAATGGTGCTATGCAAGCAATTGTAATCAATTCAGTTTTTATTTATTCTAGCTAAAATACCAAACAACTGTGAGGGTTTTCAGATTTTTTAAGGTGCTTAGGTGAGGCTTGAGGACAAATGTCAGCCATGCACACCATACCTTAAACAAATGCGAATAACTCCTGCAGTATATACATGACAGACACAAAGTATCAACAGCAAAGTTGTTCAGCAAAAATGACCTTTCTAACGGTGCTATGCAATCAATTCTAAGCAATTTGGTTTGTTTAATATTTAGGTAAAACTACTGACTTCCTCAGGCATTTCCAGGCTTGAGTGTAAGTCAGCTGAGTATGTCTATAGTCGTTATTGGCCTGAGTGGCTGTAACTTTCAGACACCACCTACAGACCTATCTAGGCCTGAATGAGCTAGATGATGTCCATCCCACAGAGTGGACCTCTGCACTGCTGCCTAGGCTCCTGCTCCCAGGCCCTCTACTTGTCTTTGTCGGGAGTGGGACCCTCTAACAGCCCCACCCCTGGGAGGTAAGCTAGGGTGATTGGGAACTGACCACTGTGGTGGCATTGTGGGGGCGGAGCATGCTGTGCGTATATGCGCATTGGTGGCAGTGCAGACAGAGAAGTGGTGAGAGGCGGTGCAGAAGTGCAGCACTGGAAGAGGGGTGCACCAATGCACAGCACCACAACTACTGCCATGGGTAAACATGCAGCAGTATGGACAGTGGAGTGGCGGCCCGGTGCAAAGTGCTGCACTGGAAGAGAGGAGCATCGATGCACAGCGCTGCAACCATTGCTGTGTATATAAATGAGTGGTGGCAGTGGTGCAGATCGAGGGTGAGCGGTGCAGAGTACAATGCACCACCCCTCATGTAAACATGCCTAATGAGAAATGATCCATCCCAGTAACCTTTCTTCAGCCCATTCCACACTTGTCTAAACACGTTGCAAAACACTAAATATACATCACTTAGTTCTCATGTGGCAGACGCCCAAATGTGACAACTATTCAATCAGCTAAATTATAAAATCCACAAACTAACATCAACTGGGCTATCTGAAAATTAAAGGAAGTTAATTAGACTTCCGTGAATACATCATTTTAATGCAATTCTAGCCAACAGAGATTCTATAGCTCTGATAGGGAAGTTAATTAACTCTGTTAAAAGCAGCAATGAGTGAAGATGTTCTGTTTCCTTGCAATGTCAGCTGAGCCCAAGGGACAATCAAAAATAAAGCGTGTGAAGATCAGGGCCAGGCGGGCTGAGTCTGCAGCACATCAGAAAGCTAAAGGAGAGTTAAGAATGCCCACATGTAAACACTGTTGGCACTTTGCACACCTGTAAACACTATTAGCACTTCCCATGTTCTGCCCGTGTTGTTTAATTAGGAGCCAGTGTAAACAAGTCCTGCAATGTGCAGAGGGTCTGTTCAATTACAGCTCCCTCTGGAATACTACCTTAGGAATGTTTTGGAAAGTTGCACCAAGTATGACTGTGAAATTACAAACCAAATCTTTAATCTTATTCCAGAACCTATTTTTGTTTTTATTTCAACAACGTGTGTCTGGTTTGGGATCTGTTTGGCTCCAGGAAGAGCATAGGAACTCCAGCTATCCCTAATAGTAGAATTCTGCACACCGTGCCATTCCAACTTGCATACCCTCAACCTCTCAACATTCAAAGGCATAGCATGTCATTGACTTTCAAAATTCAGAGAAATGGCCAGAATGTCTAGCACTTTCTGATTTTAAAGAATAATATGTCTACAAACAGTGGGCCCCATATGTTTAGTAGTAAGGGATGTTTCTATCAAGTTAGTTCAATATTTGAATAGCTGTTGTGTATAGAAATAGCTCTAAAATTATGAGGAACTTAAGTAAACCTTTGCAAAGCAAGGGTAAATTTGAGTGTGAAATTTACACGCTATGCAAAATTCATAGCACTTGAGAGGTATGCCTACTGGATTAGTATACCAATTTATACCATATGTGAGTAATAAGTATGCAATCAGATATGATGGGGTATTGGTTGTACTGCCACAACAAGGGCGTGTAGTAAGGCATGAGGCCACAGGCAGAGTGTCTTCAGCCCGAGAAAGTGATTCTGGCAGCACAGCCAGCCCCAAAACATCTTACTGTGCTTACAAAATGGGTTTTGTGTTAAGAATGTTTGAAAATTAAGACTAAAACCTGAAACATATTTAAAATCAGTTATTTTATGTGAACTAATCCTTCTGCAGATGGGCTGTCACTGAGGGTGCTAGCCTGAGCTACCCTGTAAGAGCCACTGTAGTGTGTGTGCTTTTGTGGTACTGTCTCTTAAAGTTACTAGCCCCCTCCCCAACTTTTATTTCACTTTTCTTTAAATTAAAAAAAGCTGGATATTGTTTTACTTTGTACATTGAACTGGAAATAATTGGCTTCAGGTGTTTTAGTTCAGTGAAGGCGTGTACCTGCAGGGTAATAGTGTAGAACTGTGATTAGGGGTAGCAATATGAAGGAGCAGCCCACTGATACTTGCAGTAACTGAGCAGCATTGGTACCAAGACTTTTCCCACCCATTGGTTGTGCTGCCTCTATCCAGTGGGTAGGAACAGGTTTCAGCAAATGAGGATGCAGGATTCTTAGCAACCATTTTATAACTAGGGCTGCACCTTTGTCACAGAAGTCATAGATGCCGTAATTGTTCACCCATTTTTATGAAAAATCCACGTAGTTGGCTATTTTCATGACAACATGATTCTTAGCATGTCACATGGAAAAATTCTTAGATTTTGGTGTTTGCAAATGATGGGGGCGTTTAAAAGGGTTGGGCGCAGGCAGCATATGCATGTGGCATCTGCGTCCATTTTCCAGGTGTCCAGGCAGCCCTGCTACTGTTTTCAAGTTGTGTCCATTTACGACAGAAAGCCACAATTTACAGAAATAAACAGAGGCACTTGGGTCCAAAATGGATGCAGGTGCAATTGTATCCATTTTGGATTCAAACTCTGGGCCTGCTAGGCCAACTAATAGATGTGGTCTAACAGGTTTGGATGTATTTCTGCTTTAAAAATAGCAGAAGATGCATCTTGAGTGGATCTCTTGGAAAATCCATCCCACAATCCGTAAATGTGAACCTCACCACCGTAATGCCCTTGGTCCCTTGTCAGCCCAGTATGGGATTTAGGGACTTGTATGTGGGCCCCAGTCTCAGACTGCAACACATTATGCTGCTTCTACTATTGGACCAGCCTAACAATAAATTTTTTAAATGTAATCTTTGCTGATATGCTGATATATGCTTGTTTACAATATCAGAACAGAAGGAATTTGTTTAACATAAAATTGTTCCATGACTTTTGATTTCCAAGATTTCTGTCATTTTGACCATGACAATACCATGAGTTTCTGAGAATTTTTAATGACAGAAATACAGTTCTAGCAGTAACACACACAACAAGGTGTGCTTTCTTTGAGAGATATAGGTGCTCACCTGCTGTGTATTGAGACACGAGGCTGCAAGCTGAGTGCCCCCATAACCGCACCTGAGGAGTATATACCATTAAAACAGCGACGGTAATACCACAAAGACCATTACAGCGACAAAATCGACAGTTCACTGTAATGGTCCACGGTACACTGATACTGTTTTCTCCAGTGTGTACATCTCCCCCAAAACAACTCCAACTCGGGCTGATAATCCCAAGTGCGGGGCTTCAGGTTTGAAACCCCCATTAAAAATACTCTGTTTTACTGATGGAACAATACCGACTGTCGGCATTGTGCCATCGCTATATCTCCGTTCAACAATTTCCTTGACAAAGCAGCCTGATGGAACCTCAGAGGTACCTATATCTCTCAATGACCGCAGCCCCTGGTGTGTATTATTGCACTTATAAAATGGCCTGATATTAAACATTTTGGGTTAGACAATGCAGCACCTTGTGTTTGTGATTATGTAAAGGCACAGCAGCTGGCCTGACTTAACTTTTATTTACCAGGTTGGATACTCTCTTCAATGCTTTCTGTCACTTTGCTCTTGATTCCCCTCCGCATACATCACTGTACCTTGTGTCATTCTCTAGGTTCCCTCCCTTGCATGCAGGCATCTCTCTCACTGCGCCAAGTTCACTTCTAAATTCTGGTTTGGGACTCTCCCTCTTACCTCTCCTTCGCACTCTCTGCTCACCTCCCTCCTCCTGCCTCTCAGATCCACTGATGCATGCACTCCAGCTATTCCTCGTTGCTGTACTTCCATAGGCCAGGAAGCTTTCTCCTGCTGCTGCCCAAAGCTTTAGAACTTACTGTCACCTCCTATCAGACGTTCCTCTTCCCATTTTAATATCCTTAGCCCTTCATAATTTCTGTTCCCCTAACTGCAGTTGTTCTTAGCCCCCTTCAACCCTCCCAACCCTGGCACAGTATCCTTTAGCTATACTTTACTTCTATTCTCCTAACTGTACTTGTTACTAGCCCCCTTCACAACCCTCCCACCCTTGCTCTCTGTCCCTACTCCTCTTTCCCTGACTTACCTCCTGTCTTCTAATTGAAACCTTCCTCTGATTACTTCCTCACATGCACCACCTATTAGTATACCCCTCCTCCCACCCCACCACAACCTATTGTGCCATTTTGACACTATACTACCGTCCACAACCTACTGTGCTATTTCGACCTCTGCTGACCATCCCCCACCCCCCTCTCCTCCCCTACTGATGCTCTCTCTTTTCCATTCCTAATTTACCCCTATTTTCTTCAGCATCCCAATTGATTATCCCTTTCCTCGTCTCCAGTCACCCACCACATTCCTCCTCTCCTCCTCCTCCCTGCCCCCCCTTCTCTCTCTCCTCCTTTTCTACCTGTTCCTGTCCCTCTTGCAGGGTTTTCTATCATCCTGAAGTGGTATAGATCCTGGCTCCCTCTCTTCTCCTCTTCCTTTCCCCCACTTTCTAATTGTGACCCCTGCAGGGTTCTCTGCATCCTGAAGGGATATAGAAACATAGACTTTAATGGCAGATAAGGACCGCTTGGCCCACCTAGTCTGCCCATTTTCCTACCTACAAGATAAGCTGCAGATCCTAGTTAACCAACAGCCTATTTCTTCCTACCCCCCACAAAAATTGTCTTATGTCTGTCCCATGTATTCTTGAATTCTCCCACAGTTTCAGACCCCACAGCCTCCTCAGGAAGGCTGTTCCATGCATCCACCACCCTCTCTGTGAAAAATACTTCCTCACATTGCCCTAACCACCCCCATCTTTAAATTGTGTTCCCTTGTTCTTGCACATCTCTTTTCTGAAAGATGCTACCCTCTTGGACTTTTTGATTCCACTGAGGTACATAAAAGTTTCTATCATGTCCCCACTCTCCTCCTTTCCTCAAGAGTATACATATTAAGCTCCTTTAGTCTCTCCTCGTGTAGGCTTCTCTTGCAGATCCTGCACCATTTTAGTTGCGCTCCTCTGGACTGCCTCTATCCTGCTTATGTCCTTTCAGAGATAGGGTCTCAGAACTGGATGCAGTACTACAGATGGGTCTCACCAACTGTCTGTACAGAGGGTAACAACTTCTCGTTTTCTACTGGTGATGCTTCTGCCTATTCATCCCAGTATCCCCAGCACTCCCTACTGCCTTCTCACATTGCTTGCTAACCTTAAGGTCATCTGATATTGTACCCCAGGCCCCTTTCCATTTGTATATTGATTGTGCACAGCACAAAAACATATTGGACAGCTTTTCTCAGAAGCAAGCTGTGAAGGTTGTGCACTGTTGTGGCTAATGACCCCACAGCCTGCAAAGGCTTGTCCCACTTCCCCAATGCCGCGGTACGCTGCTGGTGACAGTAGTTTGGAGCGTTGCCACCAACTTGTGACAATTTCTCTGTGGCAATCAGGGCTGCCTCGTCATTGCAGCGTCAGCCATCCGCTGCAATGATGAGCGACCATTCATTGCAGTGGAACTTCAAACCCTGATATTGTTTGTGAACATGGTGGTGGCTTGCCGCCATGTTCACAAACAACAAAACCTCCCCCACCATGTTTATTTGCCAACGGGACCCCAATGCCCTTCAACTTCAGTGCCCCAATGTTGATTTTGCAGGCGGGAGGCCCACTTCCTGTTGGCATTCTGTCTTAACCCCTTTCATTGTCTGCAGATGGGATGCCCAGTCCCTCGGCATAATCTAACCCCATTTTGTTGTGTGCCGGCGGGTGCCCAATCCCCGTCGACTACTGCTGCCCCCAAAGAGAGAGTCATTTGGCACACTGAGAGCACCCAGTGTGCCACATTGCTCTCTACCGAAGAAAAAACTGTCCTTGACGTGTTTTGTTTTTTAACCTGAAAGAAAGACTGTCCTCGGAGGTCTCCCTGCCCCCATCCCATGAACCCACGCCCACCCACTGTGCACCCTGCCTCCCACACCCTCTCATCCATACTTACTCTCCGGAGTCCGCGACCATCTTCGTGGACCGGGAACATGTCTGCAGTCTTCAAAGCCGAATGCGAACTGAGAAATGCCAGTAAGCTGTATAATGGAATAACTTTAATGCATATCTCAGGCATTTTTTGAAATTTTAGCACCACATTTTCAACATGGGGTTTTGGACCCTCCTCATGAATTCTTGAACTGTCATGGCATTAATTGGCCCGAAGGTGATTTTGCGTGCACTGCGTGGAATCACCTTTGAGGATGAATAACGAAACAGCAGTGCAAGTATTCATGAGATGAGCTCTCAGAAAGCATATGTTGCAAATTTGGTGGGAAAAATCTAAAAATGACTGTTTACTAGCCGCAGCCATGCAGTTGCTAAGCAGCTCAGAATCTCATGAATTTGCAATATTTTCACACCAGATTTTCAACACTGGCATTTTTTCACACCCTTGTGAGCAATACAGCTGTCACTGTTCACATCCTGGTGGAAATGTGTTTTCATACTTCTGGCGCAGAATAGCGCGTAGCTGTGGAAATCAGTGTTTGGGACAGGTTAAGAAAATAACAGTGACACTGTTCATGAGTAGAGTCCTAAAATGGCTATGTTTAAAATTTGGTAGCGATACCCCATAAAATGACGCTAATATTCTGGCGTGTGTGTTGCGTATGGTTGCATGCACGCTCGTAACTCATGAATTATAGTATTTTCATTCCAAATTGTCAAAATTGCCATTGCCCACACCTACTTATAACAATACAGCTGTAATTTTTCCCATCCTAGCGAAATGTGTTTGTGCACTTAGCGCAGAATAGAGCAGTTGCTGTGGGAAATCAGTGTTAGGGACAGATTAAGAAAATGACAGTGGCACTGTTCATGAGCAGAGGTCCTAAAATCCCTATGTTGAAAATTTGGTGACAAAACTCCATAACATGACTGTGTTACAAGTGGGCATTGAACTGTTTCACGCACCCCTTTAACCATAAATTTGTAATATTTTGATGCCACATTTTCAACAGTAGCATTTTTACATCTCCTTATGAACAGTATAGCTGTCATTTTCACATCCTAGCTAAATATGTTTCTGCACTCCTGCGGAGAATAGCATGGTCACTGTGGAAATCAGTGTCTGGGACAGATTAAGATCGAACAAGTGAGAGGGGGTGACCGAGCTCAACTAAGCTCTGTCGGGACTGCTGCGGTTGTTTGTGGGCAGAAAAAGGTCCCAATGCAAGAGCCCAGTACAAAGGGCAGCCTGCAGCACTGGGAAACAGAATGAGGCGTGAGTGAGGGAGAGTGGCGAACTCACGGGCGCTGTCAGGACTGCTGCGGATTTCTTTGTGGGCAGAAAAAGGCATCAATGCGAGCAGGGGCCCAGTAGAAAAGGCCAGCCTGCAGCGAGTGGGAGAAACAATACAGTGGAGTGAGACAGGGGACTGAGTGAGCTCAACAGAGCTCTATCAGGACTGCTGTGGATTTCTTTGTGGCGAAAAAGGTGCCAATGCTGGCAGGAGCCCTGCGAAAGGGGCGCTAGCAGCGCCAGGACAAACAGAATGAGCGCATGCCAGAGGGGAGACTGAGCGACCTCAATGGAGCTCTGTCAGGACAGCTGCAGATTTCTTTGTGGACAGAAAAAGGTGCCAACACAGCCAGAAGCCCCGTACAGAAAGCAGCCTGCAGCGCCAAGAGAAACAGAATGACAGAGTGGTAGTGAGCAAGCTCAGCAGACTCTATTGTGACAGCTGCAGATTTCTTTGTGGGCAGATAATGCACACGCAGGCAGGAGCCAGTACAAAATGCCAGCGTGCAGCGCCGGCAGAAACTGAATGAGTGAGTGAGAGGGGTGAGCAAGCTCAATGGAGCTGTGTCAGGACTGCTTCAGATTTCTTTTGGCCAGAACAAGCCCCAATGCAGGCAGGGCCCAGTACAAAGGAGCAGCCTGCAGCGGCAGCGACACAGAATGAGTGAGTGGAGAGAGGGGAGAGTGAGCTCAAAGGAGCTCTGTTGGGACTGCTGCAGACTTGTCTGCGGGCAGAAAAAGCAACAATGCACACAGGGGCCCAGTACAAGAGGGCAGCCTGCAGTGGTGGGAAAACCAGAATGATTTAGTGAGAATGGGGAGTAGGCGAGCTCAACAGAGCTCTATTGTAACTGCTGCAGATTTCTTTGTGGGCAGAGAGAAAGCGGCAATGCAGGCAGGAGCCCAGTAGAAAGGGCAGCCTGCAGCGCGGCAGAGCGGAATGAGCAGTGAGAGAAGGGGGTGAGCGAGCTCAAGCGGAGCACTGTCGGGACAGCTGTGGATTCCTTTGTGGCAGAAAAGGTGCCAATGCAGGCAGGAGCCCAGTACAAAAGGGGCAGCCTGCAGCCGGAGAAACACAATGAGCGAGAGAGAGAGGGGGAGTGAGCAAGCTCAATGGAGCTCTATCGTGACTGCTGCAGATTTCTTTGTGGGCAGAAAAAGGCAGCAATGCAGGCAGGAGCCCAGTACAAAGACCAGCCTGCAATGCTAGCAGAAGCGGAGCAGTGAGTGAGAGAGAGGAGTCAGCAGGCTCAACAGACCTGTGTCGGGACTGCTGCAGATTTCTTTAGTGGGCAGAAAAAGCCACCAGCAGAGGCAGGAGCCAGTACAAAGGGCAGCCTGCAGCGCCAGGAGAAACAGAATGGCGAGTGAGAGCGCAGAGGAGCCACCTCAACAGAGCTCTGTCGGGACAGCCTTGGATTTCTTAGTGGGCAGAACAAGGTGCCAACGCAGGCAGAAGCCCAGTACAAAACAGCAGCCTGCAGCACTGGGAGAAACAGACTGAGTGAGTGGCAGAGGGGCAGTGAGCGAGTTCAACACACCAGCGCAATCAACATTCAGTACTGACAAATACTACTGTTGCTGTTGTTAGTACCCCTCCCCCATTGTGTAATCTTCCCTGGGTTTTGTTTCCCAGGTGCATTATTTTGCACTTCTTTGTATTGAATCAAACTGCCATACTTCTGACCATTGCTCCAACCTTGCCAAGTCCCTTTTCATCCTTTCCACGCCCCTTGTGTATCACCCCTGATGCAGATCTTTGTGTCATCTGCAAAGAGGCATACTTTTCCTTCCAGTCCCTCTGCAATGTCACTTACAAAGACATTAAAAAGGACCGGACTCAGTACTGAACTCTGTGGTACCCTGCTAGTAACCCCCTTTCTTGGAGTGGACTCTGTTTACTATTATCCTCTGTGTCCTGTTATCTAGCCAATTGTTTACCCAGGCTACCACTCTGGGACCCAATCCCAGGCTGGCTAAATTTGTTTATTAATCTTTGTGTGGTACTGTGTCAAATGCCTTGCTAAAGTCTATGTAAACCACGTCCACAGCCCCTACCTCGCCTACTTTTGTCACCCAGTCAAAGAAATCGATTAAATTCATCTGACATGACCATCCCACTGTGAATCCATGCTGCCTTGGGTCCTGTGCCCCACTGGCCTCTAGATACACAACAGTTCTCTCTTTCAAAGTGATTTCATCATTTTCCCTACCACTGAAGCCAAACTGTTAGGTCTTTATTTTCCTGCCTTTGCCTTGCTCCCACTTTTGTGAAGGGAATCACATCCTCCCTCCTCCAGTCCTTATGTACCACACCATCTTCCCA
This sequence comes from Neoceratodus forsteri, assembly GCA_016271365.2. Lineage (NCBI taxonomy): Eukaryota > Metazoa > Chordata > Ceratodontiformes > Ceratodontidae > Neoceratodus > Neoceratodus forsteri. Next base: position 1,060,852,490 of record CM028135.1, read on the forward strand.
TGATTTGTTAAAAGGGTAGTCAGTGGTGTCACTAGTTCTACCCTTAGTTCTTTTAGAATTCTGGGCTGAATCCTATAGGGCCCATTGCTTTGTCCACCTTCAGTTTTAGGAGTCCTTTCAGAACCCTTTCTTCTGTGAATGGACTAGTATAACCCCCATCCAGAGTGCTTCTATTGATTGGATTAGGTACCTCCCCTCCTCTTCTTTTGTGAACACTGAGCAGAAGTATTCATTCAGTATCCTGCTTTCCCTGTCACCTTCTGCCCACCTACCCTTCTCTTTATTAAGCCTCACTATCCCTCCCTTGGTCTTCTTAGCTCCCTAATGTACTTATAAAGGTTTCATCCCCCTTCTTAACGAGTTGGCTATCTTTTCCTCGATTTGGGCCTTTGCAATTCTGACTGCCTTCTCCACTTCCTTCTGCTTTGACTGGTACAGTTCTCAGTCCTGCTCCTTCTATGTTTCCTTATATTTTTGAATGTTATCTTTTCTCCCTAACCTTCCCCACCATCTCTTTTGAGAACCATAGTGTTTTTCCTTCATTTTGATTTGTTTATTTGTTTCACACAAAGGCTTGTTGCCTCTGTGATGGCAGTTTTGATGTTTCCCCATTGTTCCTCCACCCTCTTTGTTGCCTGTTTGCTAGTGGTTTTCTGAAACACTCTACCATTTTGACAAAGTCAGCCCCCTAAAGTCCAGTACCTTCACTTTTGTATGGTTTGACTCTCGGCTGTGTTTATCATGAACTACACTGTTTGGTGGTCACTTGTTCTCAGATGGCTACCACTTCTAATTTTGAGATCCTCTCTCCATCCCGATTGAGAGTACCAGGTCTGACTGCTCCCTCCCGAGTAAGTTCCAACACTAGCTGTCTGAGACATGCCCCTGTAGGGCATCGAGAATGACCCTGCTCTTGCATGTGGCTGCAGCAAAGGTGCTCCAGTTAACATCTGCATATTCAGGTCTCCCATCAACAATATCTCCCCTTTTCCTGCCATTCTAAGGACCCAGGTCACCAGATATGGGGTTTGGTTCACCCTCTGGACTTTTCTTGGGGGCTTATCACTCCTGACCTCTGAACAGGTGTGAAATCTGGATTCGCAGGTGTCAGCTGCCACCAAATCTTCCTTTTACCATCTAAGGAATATCTCCAGGATTAAGCACCTTGTTCCGTCCGGGGACCTTCCTACACTGGTTCATGCCATTGTGTCCTCGCCTTAGATTATTGCAACTCCCTCTACCTAGGGCTATCAAGGATGGAAATCCATCACTTGCAGCTGGTGCAGAATGCAGCGGCCCGGCTTTAGCAGGATCGTCTCCAGTTCTGTCATATTTTAGCGGTGCTCGCGGACTGCACTGGCTGCCTGTTCAGTGGTGGATTACCTTTAAAGTCAGTCTTCTGACTTTTAAAGCCCCATGTAGACTGGGTCTGACACTACCTGAAAGAGCTTCTGGTCCCTTATTGCCCTGGGCGAACACTCCGTTCAGCCGAAGAGGGGTTGCTAGGGATTCTGAGGTGTGTTTGAAATCTTCTGGGGCCAGAGCATTTATGATGCAGCCCCAACCCTCTGGAATTCTTGACCCCGCAGTTATGGGAGTGCACAACCGTGGAGGGATTTAAGTAAACCTTGAAAACCTTTTTATTGAGCCAGGCATTGGTGACTGATGGTATGATGTTATTACTGATTTTATATGATGTATGTTGTTGATGTTTGACTTTTGACTTCAAATCTGTTAGGTGCCTTGGTATTTGAAAGGCACCATAAAAATAAAGTATTATTTATTATTATTTCCTTGTCCATTTCCTCCCCTGAGGCGGGTCTGTATACAACATCGGTGCGGATTGTGGTGCCATTTTCTGTCTCAGGATTATCCCAGTGCCTCTTCTCCTCCTTGTTTACCCTTTAGTTTATTTATTTTATTTATTTATTAAATTCTCAGAATACAACCTTTGAGCTACAAGCTCATTGACAAAGGTTCCACATCGGAAAAATATGAGCATGACAAAGAAAACACACAGAGTTGCAGTTACATTAAACAAATGACAACAGTATAATGAATGACGAACTACATAGTATAGGTTTGTGACTCAGCATACAGGCTAAGTTGGTGCTTCAGTAGTAACTAGAAAAGAGAGGGAGCAGGAGGAGGCAAAGCAGTTCAAGAGAGTAGGAGAGAGGGGTGGAATGGAGGAGGTGTTAGCTTCGGTAACCTCTGGCTAGGGTCGCCTTGTCAGAAAGGGTAGGGAGTGGAAGGTCAGAGGCATCATAAATTGGTAGGGGATGTGGACTCGGGGGAATAAAGAGGGTTAGGACTGGGACCATGGGGGAGAAGGGGTTGGTGGAGTAGGGTAGGAGGGAGAAAGTAGCAGGTTGGATGTTCCATTAGTGCAGGTAGGTGGGGTAGTCAGTATTTGTTGCTGGAGGAGTTGATCAGGTGTGGCAGGAGCATATCACTTGGCTGAACAGGTGGGATCTGAAATGCAGTGTTGAACAAGCCGATTTTGCTGATAGTGGCTAGTTCTGGCGGAAGCGAGGTAAGCCATAGCGGGGTCCGGTATTCAAAGGATCGCTGGCATTGGGTGGTGCGATGGTAGGGATCTTGATGGAGATATTATTGGATGTCCTTGTAGTCCTTGTTGGTGCGGCCTGGTGTATGAGGGAGCTGGGTCCGGAGGCAGTAGGTCCAGTGTTGCCTTTTGGCAAGAAGATAGGTTTGATAGCGGGCTCTGTCATTCAGATTTAGCCAACGGTTTTCTGGTAGAGGTGGTTGGTATGGGTTAGGCGTGGGGCTCCAAGTGCAAGTTTGCACTCTTTGTTGAGCACGGTGGCGAGCCGCCTGAGGTGCTGTCAGGGGCTGCACTGTAGATGGCAAGGCCGTAATCAATAGTTGAGAAGACCAAGTTGGTTATGGCTAGCTGGAGGCATTATCAGTGAGGCAGCTTTGGGGCTTATATAGCAGGCCGAGCTTCCTGTTAGCTGTAATGGCGACATGATCGACATGTGTGGCGAATGAGAGGAGCTGTCTAGGGTGAGACCCAGGTACTTGAACTTGGGGACCATTTCAATGGTGACATTTTGTTTATTCTGAATGTTCAAAGTTGTATTCATGTAGTGGCTATGGGCAGGGGCAAAGAGCATGGACTTAGTCTTTTGTGATTGACTAGGAGTTTAGCTTTGTTAAACCAGTCTTCCACATTGTAAAAGTCCTCTTGAAGTCACTGCTCCAGGGTGGTAGGGTCTGAGTGACTGGAGTAGATTACCGTATCATCAAGCGTAGAAGGATTTTTGTTGACAGGCAAGTGGTAGGTTGTTTAGAAAGAGGCTAAAAGGAGGGCCCAGGATGTATCCTTGGGGAACCTGTGGATACTTGTTGGGGTCTGAGAGTGCATTGCATATTTTGCATATTTTTACCCACTGTACACGCCCAGAGAGGTAGCTCCGGAACCAGCACAGCGAGTCTGAGGAGAGCCCAGTTACCTCTAGTTGGGCCAGGAGGCGGTCATGGTTGACTGTGTCAAAGGCCTTGGTGAGGTCAATAAAGGTTCCCCACCAAGTGCCCACAGTCGAAGGTGTTGTGAATGTAACCCATGAACTCTAGAAGTGCTGTGGTAGTACTGTGGAGTTTACGGAAGCCATGCTGCTGCTGGCATTGCAGCTGGTATTTGTCGAGGTGTTCAACCAGCTGATCGTGAGACTATCAGTTCAAGGGTTTTTGAGATGGGGAAATTGAAATTGGGTGGTAGTTGGCATGGCTCCATTGCTTTGATCCCTTCCCTTACATAGAGCTGCTCCTCCTCCTCCTCTTCTACCCTACCTGTCCCTCCTGTAGACTGTATAACCTGATATGTTGACATCCAGTCATGGTTCTCTGTGCACCATGTTTCTGTGACTTCTCGACATCCAGCCATCCCTCTTCCATAAAGGCCACTAGTTCAGGAGCTTGTTACCCAGACTACAGGTGTTAGTACTCACTGCCCTCCATTTTGATGGCCTTACCCCATGTAGCCACACCCATGCCCTTACTACCTTTGCCTATTTTCCATTTACCCCTGCCCTTCTCCCTATCGACTTCTCTATCTTACTGTTTATCTCACTAACTACCCTGTTTTTTTGGTAGGGGCTGGGATTTCCCTGTTTTTTTCTAGTGCCTCCCTTGGCTAGTTTAAATGCTTGCCAATGAAGCATTTAAACCTATCCTCTAGGATCCTCGTTCCCCTCCTGGACAGATGCAGACCATCACACCAGTATAGGCCTGTATCCTCCAGGTGGACCCCAGTTCTCAAAGAAGCCAAAACACTGAGCTCTGCACCAGTTTTCAACCTTTAATTGAATATGTGATCAAAGATAGTGTAATAGTCATGTCTAAGTAATATATTAAGTGTTCTATGTATATCAATCTAAGATAGTGTAATTATATTGTCTAGTGTAATATTTCACACTAGATTCTGTGTATATTTTATTATGTGTTGTATGTTACTATTATTGAATGTGATCAATTTTATATGTAAAAGTAACTGGAATTGCACTTACAGTAGGACCTCACTGGAAATGAGCCTCGGCTCAGTGGAGAAATCAATTCATTTTGTATATAAATGAATAAAGTTTTACTACTACTGCTACAAATTCAGCTTCTTTGGAAAACATTTTGCATTGCACTCACAAGTGGGCCAGTACAAGGCCTTGGTTAGAAAATCTGAGTACTGTGTCCAGCTTTGATCACCACGGTACAGAAAGGACACCAGCGAGATCGAGATGCTCCATCACCAGATCACTAAGCAGATTAGTGCCTTAGGAATCAAGAGCTAAAAGGAGACGTTTGAGGTGCTGCAACTATTTAGCCTAGAGGAGAGAAGGCTGGGGGACATGATCCCAGGTGGAGGAGGGGTGAGACAAAGAGCCCATTTTTATACAAGCATTTCATGATCACTGGCTGGAAAAGCTTTAAAGATTTAATTTCTTTGCCAAGCTCCAACCCCAAACCATATGCAAAATAAGAAGGTATTAATTAGGGGATATGCAAATTGATATTATGAATACAGCTGTTGTGTTTACAGGCTGATTTATGGTGGGGTCTACAAGATTTCCACAAGCAAAATGGGAGGGCAAGATGCGAGTCAAGTTCCTTTATACTTGAGGAGAAACCCAAAGGAAATCCAAGTGTCCATAAATCAGCGGGTGAACACATCCACTCCTTCAGAATCTCCTTGCAATCCCATTTCAGCAGGGGTATTTATTTTTGAATTGCATGAAACCAAGCACGTACAAAATGAATAAATGCACAGTGCAGGTGAGGAAGTGCACTCAATGGATAGATGGTGTCTACTGCCATCAGTCATCCTGTTGCCCAACAAGCTGGTTACAACCTAGTTATAACTACAGGGGTTCTGAGGGGACAGTCCCTCCTAATGTGGGACAGGTGAGAGGCATGGACAGAGGGGTAGGATGAGAGATGTCCACTGGTCTGGTTGCCCAGCAATAGTGCTTCTGCTCACTATGCCGGTGTCCCAGGTCTGGGAACGGACTTGGATCACTTGGGAGTCAGTCAGGAGAGGGGGATAGAGTATCTCAAGGACAGCTTTCCTTTTTGGAGAGGAGGATATGGCATCCCGCTTATAGGCTGACATATGGTGGAAGCCAGGTGACAGTGCAGCAGTGCATACAGAAAGAGGAGGGGCTGCTGACGGATGTGGAAATGCAAGCATGTGCATCCTCGTGCACCGGTACCCTAAGGGGAGGGGTCAAGGAGGAGGAGGAAAAGCTGTGGTCTGCTGAAGATGACATTAGAATCCCTCCCACCTCCACAATTCTCTGGGTTGCCCCTAACGTACCTCTCATCTATCCCATGTCTGGAGAGGCATTACCATTTCTTGTTTTACCATTTAAAGACCCTCCATGCATATCTCTCAACTATCCAGTATTTGGAAGGACACCACTCATTTTACCATTCAGATACCCTCTGTGCATACCTCTCAGTTGTCTTGCATTTGGGTGATAAGGGGATAAGGGGAAATTGTTGAACCAGGAAAGGCACACTTAGTCAAACATGTTTCCAGGTGTGACCTAGGAGCACAAGGAAGTTAAATGACTTGCTCAGGATTGCACAGTATGCAAGTGGGGCTGTGGGATTCAAACCCAGGACTTCAGGTTTGCAGCTCAATGCCCTAAACCACAGCACTATTCTGCATTTGGAGGACCCTGCTCATTTTACCATTCAAATACAATCAGTACAAACCTCTCAACAGTCCTGCATTTGGAGGGTTCTTGCTCATTTACTATTCAGAAACCCTCCGTTCATACCTCTAAACTGTCCTGCATTTGAAGGAGTTCCCTCATTTTACAATTCAATGTCACTCATGTGGTTTTGAATAGGAAAATTGGGGATGACTGTATAAATAAGAGACAGTTTAGAAGTATTGCACAGAGGGTTTTGAATGGTAAAACAAGAACTGTCCCTCCTAAAGTGGGACATGAGAATTTTGGTCACAACATGCAAACTCATCTTGTTTATAAATGACCCTTATCTTCCTGAATGAAATATCAGATAGTGAGGGGTTTTAATCTGAGTGTACAGACATTATACAGTGTTGTACATATATATTTTTATCTAAAATGTTTTCAACAGCTGCCATGTGAGGCCATCCCACTTAGAGCTCCTTCAGACCTCCTCAATCCCCAACTCCCCTAGGAGAAGCCTTTGTGTCCCTTTCTCAGTCCACTCACAAACCTTCTCTGCCATGAGACCACACTTCTTGCCCACTGTGGTGGTACCTGACAGGTCAGCCAAGCCTGCCGTGAGACCACATCTATCACTGCATGGAGGGACGAGGCTAATGATGGTGTCTTCACAGCCATGTATCGACATATGAGAAGAGGAGGGTGTGCCCATCATCTGCCTGGAGAAGGCTTAATGTTGTCCTGCTTTCTCCTCTCTCTCTGCATCTCACACAACACAGCCCTGACTCAAACATGCTCTCTTCCCCATGTAGCCCACCAGGGTCAGTATGCAGTAGAATCAGAAGCCCTCCCTTACTGGAGGAAGTTAGCATCTAGGTAGATGCTTGACAGTCCTCTGTCAGCTCATTCCTCATATCCCGGACTCGAGTGCAAATTCTGCTGCCAAGCTTGCTAACAGGATGACCACGGCCACCTGGCATCACAGAGCAAGCAACAATGTCTTTTTTTATATTTCTAAGGACATTCTAGAAAACAAAAAAATACACATTGTGTCCCAGAGCACTGTACAAGCAGTGAGACAGTGGTAGTGAGGTGACTGTAAAATGTAAGTAAGTCTTTCTTTGTTAAGCTCCCATCCCATTCCCAGGGGATTAGGGTGCTGTACATAAAATCATGAATTTTAAAACAAAACTAAGGAAAATAATCACTATTTAAAACAGAACCAAGTAAAAATACAATAAATAAAGCAATTCAAATAAATATGTGCAAAAGTGCAACTAATAAAACAATTCCATCATTACGTTAGCAGCATCAATGCATGTGTACTGGCAGCCATGTCTCACATCAGCACCTACACACAGCCTTAGACAATTGCCTAAATCAGTTTTACAGGAAGGAGAATGTTGGCTACATTGGTCTGGTATCGGGGGCACCAGATAAAGTCCTAGCCATTAGCTAGGAACCTTGAACAGACTGGGTGGGCCAGGTGGTCATTTCTGCCATCATGTTTCTATGTTTCTGTGTTGGCCAGGACACCAGGAAAATACTCTACTCTACTCTTGCAAAAGTACCTTGGATTCTTTTACTTCCATCTGGATAGCCACCAGGACAGCAACAGAGCTGGGCAGAAGGGACCTCAGTTTAATGTCTTGTCTGAAGGATGGCACCAACAGCACTGCTTCCCAGTACTGCATTCAGGTTTCAGAATTTAAAGTATGAGCCCAAGTCCCAGTGTGGAACTAGAACCCACAGCCTTCTGGCTCAGATGCAGTTGGGCTACCAACTGAGCCCTGCTGTCATCTATTATGTTGCATCTGAATACCCTTACATGCAAATTAAGTTGTGTTAAACCCCTGTTTTCAAGCTGCTGCTACAGGTGGGTCAGTACACCAGAATCTCATAAATTTTACTTCTTTTTTATATTTATAAGTGTATCTCCTGATTTCTATGGTGGAGTGGTTGGCAGGATAGGGAACTCTGGCCAAATTGAATTGAGTTAGAAAAGTGGCCAATTTAATGTCCAACAGTCGACAGCAGAAGTGGGCAGGGCACTTTTGTTGTACACTCTAGTAGTACGTTATACTTATTTTGGTTTGAAAAACAAGGAAGTGTTCTCTTGGTGACTATGTTTAATTAAATTGAGGAAGTCAGATGCCTATTCCTGAGTTGCAGTAGGAGGCACATGATTTGACCAAAGGGCTGGATAGTAATCTGAAAGTGAAAAGTCCTGTGGGGGTCCACTTCGATCAGGGAATGCCCCAAAATACCAGTGTCAACACAGCATAGCTTTTTATAGGAACTGACTTTAACGTCTAATTCATCACACATAGTTTATTTTCAGACAGTCTTCAGGAATGTATCAGAAAGTTCCACATGACTAAAGGATAAATATTTTAAATTAGCATTATATCATGTGCTTTCTTTAAACCACACCAACTGGAATTTCAGAGAAGTCAGATGTTGATTCTGTAAGCAGTGTGTACTCTGGTTATTACTTATTTGTTTTTTTTTGACTAGGGAAGTGTACTAGGCAAACAAATGCCTATTCAGAGCATGACCCAGGAGAGTTAAGTATAGAAAACATTACAGAGAATGGTATAAGGCAGCGACAATTCAGACAAGTCAAGTCAGTATACAATAAATCATATGTGGAGAAAAAACAGTATATAACATTAAGACATAAACAAGAACAGAGAAAAGCTACAACACAAATATGTGGGAAAACAGGGAGCCACCATTTACATAACATAGATAAGTAGCCAGGTCTAACTACACAAATAAGTTAGCTATCATAATATTAGGTTGATAAGAGACTCAATGATCCCAAAAATCAGACAGATTAATGTGAATTAGGGCAATAACACTTAGACACCTTGGCCCAGATTTTCAAAGCATGGCACAGGGCTTGTGCCAAGTCCTGTGCCATGGCACTTAGGTTCTGGTGTTACGTTGAACCCCTTTGCCACAACTGTGCCTGATTTTACAATCTCGGGCGAGCTACGACAGTTTTCATATTTTATGGCAGCAGCCAAATGTCTGGCACAGCCCATAAAAAGGACCCTGGATTGCCACACAATATAGACCACAAAATGTTAGTCTAACTTGTTGCAGGTGGCACACAGGATCCCCAATCACTGACCGGAGAATGCCGTGACCCTGGCGCACCATATCTTCGGCATACCGGGGCCTATGTATTCTTCCCTTTGAAAATCAGGCCCCTTGAGAAGATGTTCATAGTACACCTCTACAAAATGAGGATGATGAAGAACTTTGTTGAATCTCTACTGGAATGGAGTTCCATAATGTTGGTGCAGAATATGCAAGAGGATTTCCCCAGTCCTGGTTCTTAGTTTAGAGATTTCTACAGGGCACTACCTCCAGAATCCAGGGATATGTACCATGTACAGGGCTGAGGGAGATGAGTGCCAGAGGCATATGATTTGGAAGAATGCCATAGATGACACCCCTAGCAGGTGGTCATGAATCTGGGGTGAGGAAGCCAGCTGAGCCTATCATAAAGGGAGCAGTGATATGCGGTGTATATGATTCCAGGGCAGATTGACAAATGTTATTATATGCTACATCCCATTTTGAGAGAGTGGTTTTAGAGGTTGATATAAAGACTGGATCACCATAAAAGAGTTTAGGTAGGAGCATACATTTGGCAACAGCTAATCTGATTTGTATGGTCAGATTATGACTGACTTTGTAAGAGACACCAAGCATGGAGTTCACAGATTTACAGGCACCCCTAAGTATGCAATAGAAATCTAGTGAGGGGTCAAAAGGTGATGCCTAGATAGGTAAATGAGGTGACTGCAGGGACTACCATTCCAGGCAAGAGATATGGAGGCTGGGCACTGTCTAAGTTTTGGGGGGCATCCAAAAAGCATAGACTGAGTTTTGGACATATTAAGGATCAGCTTGTTGCAGAACAGACAGATATGGACTGATCGTAGGTCAGAGGTAAGATGCTGATTAATACGGGAGATGTCTTTAGAGCCAGTGCATAGGACCAGATCATCTGTATACAGTATTGTAGAACAGTAGAAAGCGTCGAGTGATCTGATTTATCGTAAAACAGGATCTGAATAGACCCTTGTGGGACCCCCATGAGTACTGGGCAGGTTCAGACTGGGATGATCCAGATTTAACTCTGCTATCTGTTGGCTAGGTAATTTCTGAACTGTAGAAGTCGGTGGCTTTCTTTCTATCTATCTATCTATCTATCTATCTATCTATCTATCTATCTATCTATCTATCTATCATCTGCAGACAGTATCTATCTATTTACAAACAGTATCTATCTATCTATCTATCTATCTATCTGTCTGTCTGTCTGTCTATCTATCTATCTATCTATCTATCTATCTGCAGACAGTATGTCTATCTATTTACAAACAGTATCTGTCTGTCTATATCTATCATTTATACAGTATCTATCTATCATCCATCTCCTCTGTCTACAGACAGTATCTATCTGTCTGTCTATCTATCTATCTATCTGCCTATATTTCTATCAAGTGTATGTCTGTCTATCATCTGTCAATATTTATGTGTCTGTCAGTCTGTCATCTATATGCTGGTTTAACACTGTCCATCTGTTTGTTATCTTTTTGCCTGTCTGTGTTTCATCTGTTTGTCTGTGCCTATCATTTATTAGTGATTAAAATGTATATATTTCATGTTACTAATTCTCTGTTCCACAGAACAATACATATACTGTAAGCACTGAGTAAGTCTCCTCTTAGATAAAGCAGTGACACATGGTGCTCTTTTACCTTCTTCTCCAATTGTTCTGAATTCCTTTATCTGAAACATGCCAGTTTTAATGTCTATAATGGATTATTTGCCTACAAGCATGCTGTCTGATTAAATTATACCTGCTGAAGACAAAAATGAATTATTTTGTCATTTTTAAAATCTCTATGTAGAGTGCATATTGCATTGTGGTTTACACATACAATACAATAAAATACAAAGATTATCTTGTATAGCATATTCTTATAGTCTGCATCCCTAAGTTAGAACTGACACGTCTGTTGCATGTTAAAAATGTTATTTATTGATATTATTTATATTGTGATCAAGTTATATATTTTGTGTATTATATTGTGTTCTGTGAAGTGCTCCAAGCTATTTGGATGAGGATGCTACAGTATATACCAATAAATAGCTTACCTTACTTGACTCTTTACAGGTGTATGTAAAATAAGACCTATATAAATACTATATACTACAGTAGTGTATCAAACAATAAGAAAGGTTCTTACTTAGAAAAAAAATATGGAAGCAGTATTGACTGTTCATTAGAGCAGAGATATACAATACTTAAATTGGTCCTCCTTGTACTGCAACTAATGACTAGTCCTGTATTACACAACTATGACCCGTAGTGTTGATCAGTAATGCTTCCTATGTATTTTATCATCTTGAAGATTAATGTGCTAGTGAATAAGCTTTCCTCTGTAATGTATGTGAGCTTACTATCTGCAACTAAATCCGGTCGTCCCTGAAAAGGACCCTTGGTCTCAACGGGCCCACCTGGTCAACAAAATTCAATTAATAAAAATAAACAAATAAAATTCAGCCACCATCACCACCACATACTCACTATGCACAGAGCAAGTCAGACTCGTAATGTCCCTGTGTTTAACCTCTCGTTACTGGTTAAGGTTGATTGTCACCTAAAACCAGTTGCTGTCATACTCCTTAATATATGATTGTAACGTCACACACGCAATTACTAGGTTCAGCCCACAAGCCACTCTCTCATGTTTATGTGTTTACCAAATTGTCTCTTTTCTGAAATCAGTAATTCTAACAAAAAAAAATGTTGTAACTGGCATCGGTGTTGTTTTGATTTTTTGCATCCCTAGGTGTGTGTTACTTTTATAAACCACTTGAGTTTCACTCTGGTTGTTTATGTACAGTAGTATAGCACACATGGGGATTAAAACAAATCTCATATCACACTGACATCCATACATTATTTTTTATGTAATCTATCTCTCATTATCTGTCTCTGTGCTGTTGTAACTTCCATGTGCAATTAATAAGAACACTTTCCCCCATACCATTCAACTGTCCCTGATTACGTGGATGGTACCATTCAACTTCCCTGATTACGTGGGATGGCATCATTCAACTGTCCCTGATTACGTGGACGGTACCATTCAACTGTCCCTGATTACGTGGGACGGTACCATTCAACTGTCCCTGATTACGTGATGGTACCATTCGACAGTCCCTGATTACGTGACGGTACCATTCAACTGTCCCTGATTACGGATGGTATCATTCAACTGTCCCTGATTACATGGGACGGTACCATTCAACTGTCCCTGATTACGTGGGATGGTATCATTCAACTGTCCCTGATTACATGGGACAGTACCATTCAACTGTCCCTGATTACGTGGGATGGTATCATTCAACTGTCCCTGATTACATGGGATGGTATCATTCAACTGTCCCTGATTACATGGGACAGTACCATTCAACTGTCCCTGATTACGTGGGATGGTCCTCATTTTACCTTTCAGAATTACTCTGTCCCTCATAGAAAATGTGCTGCCTACACTCTGAACATGCTATAAATTCAGACTTTAAAGTGGAAATTCATGATAGATTAAGATGCTAAATCAAAATAAACTTTGTACAAGTAAACACAATGGTTTCCACAGTGTTCTGAGCTTCTATCTCCATGTTCAAGGGTCAGGGTCCCTCAATGTCACTAATTTTTAGTGTCTATGTCCCTCATTCCAAGGAGAAAAGATTGAGAGGTATGGTCCCCTTCCTCTGCTAATTGTGATGTGCTTTGGAATACGGTTTGTATGAAAGGCACTTTATAAAACCAGATTCCTTTCCTTCCTAGTCTGAAAACCCAATTTCAACTTTAGATTATGGCAGAGATGAAAATCAATGCAAGAGAGAGAGAGAGGGAAAATAGAGAGAGAGGGTAGGGAAAGCAAGCAAGTGAGAGGCAGGGAGGGAAGGAGAGAGGGAGAAAGGGAAAGAGAGGCGGTGAAAGACAACCAGGGAGAGGGAGAGAGAGACAGAGCGAGGAATGGATGGAGGAGACAGGAAGAGAGGAAGGAAGGAGAGAGTAGAGAGTTATGGAGGGAGGGAGAGAAAGAGAGACCGCCGGATCTGGGTTCAGTTCCCAGAAGGTTACATTATTTCTTTCTCACTACAATTTGTGATTTAAATTGCTTAGCAGTAGCTAATACTGCACCTAAAAATATCTTTAAAACAAAGAGGCATTCTAACCAAACAGAGATCATAAATTAGAAATAAAAACAGGCAGGATCAATTTAATCTGGGACGTAAAGACACCCAACTCTGTAGCCAGTGTGGAAGCAGTGAAACTGAACTGGATATGCATTTAATCTCCGCTGTGGAAACCACAGATGTATACGTAAACCATGTTTTCTAGAGCTTTCAAAAAGCCTAGCAGAGTTCCAGATCACGAATAATAAATATAAACTTTGTATATTTCTGGGGAAAGGAATGATGTAGCAAAATATAGTAACTGTAAACTATATAGGTGCATGCCACCATCTTTGCAAATCAGCATAGCTATATTATTACATAGGTGGTGAAAGGGTTTATTTTTCAGTTAATCTATTTTCCCCTTCCCTTTGGCGCTCCCTCCTGCCAGGTGGCTAAGCCCATCTCCGCTCACAGCTTATCTCTCCGCTTCCTCCATGGCTTACTCCCCATGGTGGGGTGGTGGGATCCCTCAACCAGCTTGGATGGAACCGGAGCAGGGGTTACTGCCAGTTGTGGGAGTAGGGCCTGCAGCGACCGGCAATCATCCTGCCCAGGAGCTATTTTTCCATTTTCTCCCCTTCCTGATGGCAGGCGTTACGGCCGGCACCAATGACAGAGCTGCACACACTTCTGCATGTGACATGCCAGGCATCTGCCCCATAACCGCCCCCCTATGTATGAGCCACATTGTGCCAGCCCCCAGCCTCTGCTAGGGTCAGGCGTGGCAGCGGTCTCTGTCCCACTCCCTTCCCGGGAGGAGAGGAGAGCTGTCCTCAGGATGCTCAATCCTCTCCTCTCCAGCTGAACCCTGGTGGCCGCTCGCACAGCAGCACGGGTCACTGGCATGGCAGGAGGTAAGACATGATGCCTCAGCCCCTCCACGCCACTGGGCTGGCCGTGGTGAAACTGTTTAAAATGTTTTAGGTGAAGAATGTAAGGGTAACCCCAAATCCCTGGTGAGTTTCTACCTTTAATTTTTTAATAAAATTTGTAATTGTAGAGTAACCCCTCCCTGAATAAATATGAGCTCCTGTGCTTAGTCTCCTTACTGGGCCCTCCTTCCATTTAACAGCAGATCCATACAGGCCTTGCTTTATTCTATGACCCCTCCTGCCATCACCAGCAACTGAGAGATTTAGTTTGGTTTACTTAGCCCTGCCTGATTTGCTGGCAGAAATCTTTGACATGACATCTGAAACTCTGCCACCATTGCTAAGTTTCTCTTCAGTTTTCAATGCTTATAACCCCCATCTCCACAGACAGGCAAAGCAAGTACAGTAGTGAGGTGCTTACTGGCTCACATGAGTCTTTGTGGGGTACCATCTTGGCAATCGTAGCTAATCTCATCTTTTATGAGCTGCTCTGCACAGCATGTCAGGGAAGTCTCCAGGCCATAACTTGAAGGACAGGATTCATTTCATTTGTTTAGACTGCTTGCCTTATTAGCTTGGTGAGCTATGAACCCAGCTCACTTATCAACAGTGCTGGGACTTCACTTTCTGAAATCCTGCCATCTTCCTGCAAGTTGCCTGATTAGTATGTTTACTACATATTCTGAGTTTTAAAGGCATAGCACTAACTAGTAAAATATTACAGTGATTGTGAAAACTGATAGAGCCAGCTCTACTGCTTGACAGTACCCTCAGGGATCACCTCAGGCAGAGGGTTGTGAGGGGCTGTAATCGGACACTGCCTCCCCACTAAAGGAGCCCAGCTACTGCCCTGGTTCCCCTCACAGTACCCTCTTAGGATCACTGCAGGCAGAGGGTCATGACAGTTCTAATCGGCCGCCACCTTCCCCAAATAAAGGGCTCAGCTGCTGCCCTGGTTCCCCTCGCAGTACCCTCGTGAGGATTACTGCAGACAGAGGGTCATTAGGGCACTAATCAGATGCTGCCGTCCCCACTAAAGGAGCCCAGCTGCCCCGGTTCCCCTCCACAACACCTGCATAGGATCACCACAGACAGAGGGGTCATGAGGGGCTCTAATTGGGCCTTCTCTCCCCTACTAAAGGCCCAGCTGCTGCAGGTTCCCATTGCAGTACCCTTATGCGGATCACAGCAGACAGAGGGTCGTGAGGGCTCTAAACGTAAGTTGCCCTTTTCCACCAAAGGAGCCCAGCTGCTGCCATGGTTCCCCTCGTAGGATCACAGCAGACAGAGAGTCATGGGGCTCTAATCAAACACTGCCCTCCCCACTGAAGAAGCCCAGCAACTGTTCAGGTTTGCCTCGCAGTACCCTCGTAGGAGCACCACAGACAGAGGGTCATGAGGGGCTCCACTGGATGCTGCTCTCCTGTACTAAAGGAGCCCAGCTGCTGCCCAGGTACACACAGCTACACTAGTGAGCAGGGCCACACAGTGTGTGTGGCTTCTGCCATAACAACATGTAGTTACAGTCAGCCAAATGAAACTGATTGACTCACCTCTGGCCTCTTTCTGCAGCTCTACTGCTTCATTTTGTGCTTGCCTTTGTGTTACCTTAAGGCACTCTATGTTACCTGTATTCCTAACTTATTTAATGCTATATTACATGCACCTGTATAATTTCCCCCATTACTTCAGTTTACCTTGTGTATCATATTGATTTTGATATACTTGTTCCCTGATGTATTGTATCGTTTTTTCTTGTACCAGCTGTGTGGCTCAGGTGGTGCCTGAGAATAGTCCTTGGATCAGTGCACCTACCCAGTCAACAAATGAATGAATGAATAACTAACTAAATAAATAAATAAGTAAGCAAGTTGATGAATAAATAAATAAATAAATAAATATGAAATGGTAGGACCATGGCCCTACTGCCCATGCCTACAGTTCCGGCACCCATGTATTATTCTAAGTGCATTGCAGTATGCTAATGTCTTATGCATAGTTTAATATACGTGCTTTGGTAACATTTGTATGTCTTGTCAAGCCAAAACATTTATTTTTAATTTAAATTTGAAAATTAGTGGGAGTGAGAGAAAGAAAGAGATGGCGCGAGAGGAGGACAGAGAAAGAGGGAATGAAAGGGAGAGAGGAAGGAGGAGAGAGAGGGGTTGGGGCAGAGAGAGAGGAGGAAGGAAGAGAGAGAGTGGAACAGAAAAGAAGGAAGGGAGAGAGCAGGTGAGAGAAATGGGGAGAGGGGAGGCAGGGAGAGGAAAGGAAGGGACAGAGTGAGAGGAAGAGAGGAGGCAGAGAAAGAAGCGGGAGGGACAGCAAGTAAGACAAATGAGGAGAGAGGAGGTAGGGAAAGAAAGAGAGGAACTGGGGCAGGAAAAGGAGAAAGGAAAGAGGGAGGGAGGAGAGGAGAGCAGGTGATAGAGCAGGGGAGGGACAGAGGGGTGTGGGAGGAGAGAGAACAAGTGAGAGAAAGGGAAGGAGAAATGGAGAAAAAGTGAGAAGGAGGGGAGGGGAGAGAGAAGGAGAAAGGAAGGGAAAGAAGGGGAAAGAGCAAAAGGGAGGGAGAAAGAAGGAGGGAGGGTGAGAGGGAGAGCTAGAGAGAGCGAGAGAGTCAGAGAGAGAGGGGAGGAAGGGATGAAAAGAAGATTAGGTATCATAAGTGAGGTAGAACAGATTTTTTCATGATCTTTTGAACATGATGGCTTTTATGTATTTGGGTGTTGTAATGGAGACTGTGCTCCAGGCTGTGAAACAGGACGGCACAAACAGAGGCAATGAAGCTGGAGAACAGGGATCAGAGGGTAATTAACAGACTGTACACAATAAAGCTATTTTTTCCTCATGGGAAACTCCAAGCTGCTTACCTACAATGGTTTGTAAGGCCACCACATAAACGTTCCTTTATGAACTGTAGAATTGCCAGCCTTCACCCTGAATGCTTTCTTTTTAAATTTAGAAATGCTCCCACGAGTAAGGACGTAACCTTTGACTTTCTTTTAATAGGGAGTTCCCTTACCAATACTGCTTGGAAGGAAGGTTACTGTCTGAAATAGGTCAGTTCAACAATTCTTGCCATGTAGTACTGCTGGTTACAATTGGATTTTTTCATGACAGTCATTTACCAGATCTAAACTTGCTTTAATATTTATCCATGAATTATATCCTTGTATAAGGAACCAAGCGCAGTAGTAGCACACACACAAGAAAGGGAGGAGCAGTGCAGCTCTAGTACAAAAGAAAAAGGGAGGAAGGAAGGCAGGCTGTAGCACACACCAGAAAAGGAGAATGAAGTGCAGTGGTAGCACACAAAAAAAGGTAGGAATGAAGCACAGCTATAGCACACATGAGAAAGGAGGAATGAAGTGCAGCTGTAGTGCACATAAAAAGGGAGGAATCAAGCACAGCTATGGCGCACATGAGAAAGGGAGGAATGAAGCGAGCTGTAGCACACACAAGAACGGGAGGAATGAAGTGCAGCTGTAGTGCACATGAGCAAGGGAGGAAGGAAACGCAGCCGCTGTAGTGCACACAAGAAAGGAGGAATGAAGTGCAACTGTAGCACACACAAAAAGGAGGAATGAAGTGCAGCTGTTGCGCTACGAAAAAAGGAGGAAGGAACTGCAGCTGTAGTACACATGAGAAAGGAAGAACCAAAGCGCAGCTGAAGTGCACATCAAAGGGAGGAATGAAGTGCAGCTGAGTGCACACAAGAAAGGGAGGAATGAGGCGGAGCAGAAGTGCACACGAGAAAGGGAGGAACATAGAACAGCTATAGTGCACACAAGAAAGGAGAAAAGAAGTGCAGCTGTAATGCACATGAAAAGGGATGAATGAAGTGTAGCTGTAATACACATGAGAAAGGGAGGAACAAATTATTCTCTTACCTTTGTAAAATGTACTCACTTCTATTTTTTGAGAGCTGAAGTTCTTATAATGTATGTAGTATGTATGTTTAAATGTATGTATTGGATTGTTTAATACTGATGTTGAACCTTTGAAAACGAGCACCTTGCTCAAAGGTTATTTCTGAGCTATGAAATAAATAAAATAAAAATAAATAAATAAAATAAAAACACACAAAAGGGTGGAATGAAGTGCAGCTGTAGGACACATGAAAGGGAGAAACGAAGTACAGCTGTAGCACACGCAAAAAGGGAGAAATGAAGTGCAGCTGTCATAGCTGTAGTGCACACACAAGAAAGGGAGGAACGAAATGCTGCTGTGGCACACAAGAAAAAGGAGGAATGAAGCATAGCTGTAGTGCACACGAGAAAGGAGGAATGAAGTATAGCTGTAGCACACACGAAAAAGTGAGGAATGAAGCATAGCTGTGAGCGCACACAAGAAAGGGAGGAATGAAGCGCAGCTGTCACACATGATAAAGGGAGGAATGAAACACAGCTGTAGTGCACATAAAGGGAGGAACAAAGTGCAGCTGGTGCACATGATAAAGGGAGGAATGAGCACAGCTATAGTGCACATGAGAAAGGGAGGAATGAAGTGCAGCTGTAGCACACATGAGAATGGGAGGAATGAAACACAGCTGCCATGCACGCAAGAAAGTGAGGACAAGTGCAGCTGTAGTGCACATGATAAAGGGAGGAATGAAGCACAGCTATAGTGCACATGAGAAAGGGAGGAATGAAGTGCAGCTATAGCACACATGAGAATGGGAGGAATGAAACACAGCTGCCATGCACATGAAAAGGGAGGAGCAGTGCAGCTGTAGTGCACATGATAAAGGAGGAATGAAGCACAGCTATACTGCAGCTGTAGCACACACAGAGTGGGAGGAATGAAACACAGCTCCCGTGCACATGAAAAAGGGATGAATGAAGTGCAGCTGTAGTGCACATGAGAAAGGAGAAATGAAGCTTAGCTGAAGTATACACACCAGAGGGACAAAAGCATAGCTGCTAGCACACATGAAAAAGGGAGGAATGAAGTCAGCTGTAGCACACACAAGAAAGGGAGGAATGAAGCGCAGCTGTGGTGCACACAAAAGGGAGGAACAAAGCACAGCTGTAGTGCACATGAAAAGGAGGAATGAAACACAGCTGTAAGCGCACACGAGAAAGGAAGAAACAAAAGCCAGATGTAGACACTTTTAAAGGGAGGAATGAGCGTAGCTGTAGTACACACAAGAAGGGAGGAGAAAGCGCAGCTGTGGGATACATGAAAAGGGAGGAATGAAGTGCAGCTGTAGTGCTTACGAGAAAGGGAGGAGCAGTACAGCCTATAGCATACACGAAAAGGGAGGAACAAAGCACAACTGTAGCACACATGAGAATAGGAGGAATGAAATGCAGCTGTAGTGCACCACAAAAGGAGGAATAAAGCTGGTTGTAGTGCACACAAGAAAGGGAGGAATGAAGCTCAACTGTAGAGCACACAAAAGGGAGGAATGAAATGCAGCTGTAGTGCACACAAGAAAGGGAGGAACAAAGCTCAGCTTGGCGCACATGAAAAAGGAGAGATGAGCGCAGCTGTGGTGCACATGAAAAGGAGGAATGAGGTGCAGCTGTAGTGCACATGAGAAAGGAGGAATGAAAAGAAGCTGTAGTGCACATGAGAAAGGAGGAATGAAGTACAGCTGTAGTGCATGAGAAAGGGAGGAGCGAAGCCCGCTGTAGTGTACACAGAACAAGACAGGAATGCAGCGCAGCTGTAGTGCACTCAAGAAAGGGATGAACAAAGCTCAGCTGTAGCGCTCATGAAAAAAAGAGAGATGAAGTGCAGCTGTAGTGCACATGAAAAGGGAGGAATGAAGTGCAGCTGTAGTGCACATGAGAAGGGAGGAATGAAAGCGCGCTGTAGTCATGAGAAAAGAAGGAATGAAGTGCAGCTGTAGTGCACATGAGAAAGGAGGAGCGAGCCAGCTGTGAGTGTACCACGAACAAGAGAGGAATGAGCGCCAGCTGTTACCTACGAAAAAAAGGGAGGAATGAAGTGCAGCTGTAGTGCATATGAGAAGGTAGGGCGAGTGCAGCCGTAGCACCCACGAAAAAGGAGAATGAAGCTCAGCTGAACACACCAGAATTGGAGAATTAAATGCAGCTGTAGTGCACACGAAAAGGGAGGAATGAAGCACTGCTGTAGTGCACACAAGAAGGGAGGAATGAAACACAGCTAGTGCACCACAAAAAGGAGGAATGAAGTGCAGCTGTAGTGCACATGAGAAAGGAGGAATGAAGCTCATCTGTAGTGCACACAAAAGGGAGGAATGAAGTGCAGCTGTAGTCGCGTGAGAAAGGAAGGAATGAAGCGCGGCTGTGGTGCACATGAAAAGAGAGGAATGAAGTGCAACTGTAGTGCACACGAGAAAGGGAGGAATGAAGTGCAGCTGTAGTGCACATGAAAAGGAAGGAATGAAGTGCAGCTGTAGTGCACACAAAGAAAGGGAGAGCAAGCCAGCTGTAGTGCACATGAAAAGGGAGGAATGAAGTGCAGCTGTAGTGCACACACAAGAAAGATTGGATGAAGCCAGCTGTAGTGCACATGAGAAGGGAGGAATGAAGCTCATCTGTAGTGCATATGAGAAAGGTGGGACGAAGTGCAGCCGTAGCACACAGAAAAAGGAGGAATGAACTTCAGCTGCTGCTTACCACCACGAGGGTGGAGAATTCAGCATGACTGTAGGTGCACACGAAAAGGAGGAATGAAGTGCAGCTATAGTGCACATAAGAAAGGGAGGAATGAAGCTCATCTGTGAGTGCACACGAAAAGGGAGGAATGAAGCGCAGCTGTGGTGCACAAAAGGGAGAATGAAGTGCAGCTGTAGTGCACAGAGAAAGGGAGGAATGAAGCACAGCTGTAGTGCACACGAGAAAGGGAAGAATGAAGTGCAGCTGTAGTGGACATGAAAAGAAAAGAAATGAAGTGCAGCTGTAGTGCACACAAGAAAGGGAGGAATGAAGCCAGCTATAGTGCACATGAAAAGGAAGAAATGAAATGCAGCTGTAGTGCACAGAGAGGGAGGAATGAAACACAGCTGTAGTGTACATGAGAAAAGGAGGAATGAAGTGCAGCTGTAGTGCACACAAGAAAGGGAGGAACAAAGCCAGCTGTAGTGCACATGAAAAGGAAGGAATGAAGTGCAGCTGTGGCGCACACAAGAAATGGAGGAACAAAAATAGCTGTAGTGCACACGAAAGGGAGGAATGAAACACAGCTGTGGTGCCCATGAGAAAAGGAGGAATGAAGTGCAGATGTAATTACTGCGAAAGGGAGGAACAAAGCCAGCTGGTGCTACGAAAAGGGAGAATAAGTGCAGCTGGTGCACACAAGAAAGGGAGGAACAAAGCTAGCTGTAGTGCACACGAAAAAGGGAGGAATGAAGTGAAACTGTAGTGCACATGAAAGGGATCCTTCAAAACACAGTGCTATGTGATGCAAAAATGAAGTGCATTTCATTCCATTATTTATTTCTTTTCCAGTTCTAAATGGACATGGCAAGTAAAGACCAGAGAGCTAAACTCACATACCTGGGGATCTCAGCACAGAAACCCCAATGATGTTTCCTGCCGCTCACAGTCAAAGTGCAGTGTGCACAAAATGCCACTCTGATGTTCATCCTGAGCTCCCAATGTATGTGTGTTTCGCTCTCTTGTCTTCACTTGCTATGTCCATAAGAAATGCAATAAATAAATAAATACAAATGGGTGAATTCACTCACCTTTTTTTGCACCACACTGCTCTTTGTCTTGGAGGCTCCCTTTGTGTGTGTGCTAGAGCTCCGCTTAGTTCATGATTGAATGATTAGCAGCACCTGACATTTATCCTGTGCACCATGTTATTTGTGTTGCTGTATCTCTGGATTTGGCCTGACCCACCTCAAGCCCAAAGGAAAAACATTTTTTGAGGGGGTTTGGTTGTGGGGTAAGCCGACCAGAGGTCAACACCAAGAACTGAGAAGACCAGCACAATGACAGATTTCGCCTCGAAACCGCCGGGTTGCTCTGCTGGTCCCTAAGACACGGGCGCATCACCCAGTGTTGTGCTCACTCCCCAAGACAACTCTGACTTGGAGTTGTATATCTAGAGACCAGGGTGTCTGGTGGGCACAGCCCCCACATGGGGTCGGGGCACAGACCCCCAAAGAGAACACATCATATCCCTGACAGTACAATGCCAACACTCGGCATTGTGTCTGTCGCTGTCGGAATGTTGGCATCAGCCCTGTCACAGCTCTATAATAAAACTGGTTGTGGGAGGGCATCCTGCATTTGATATAACAAGGTACATGGGACCCTACCCATGATTGCTTGAAGGGATTACCAGACATGATTAGGATGGCAGTTGTAAGTACTGAAGTATTTTGCTCAGTAAAAAATATTTTTCAACAGTCTGACTGAATCCTGTGTCTGGAGTGCTGATTCTTTACTATATTATGATTAGGATGGCAGTCTGGCACAGTGGTTAGAGCATTGAGCTGTGGTAACCATTAGATCTCCTGTTCAAATCCCACCATAGTCACTGTCTGTCTCTTGTATCATTGGGCAAGTCAGTTGACCTCCCTGTGAGTCAATGACTTCAGCTGTAAAATGTGGTCAAACAAGACTCCCCAAAGCCACATCTCAGTTGGACTGTGCTGGCTAAATAAATTGTAAAATAAGTATACAGGCTGTATTTTGTGTGGACGCAGCACTTTTGGCAGTTGTTCTGCCACAGCTGCATTCATATAAATGCACCAGAATGTTTTTCATGCAAATTTCAAACATTATGGTGCATTTTACTGCTACTAACTCAATTCGGCTGCAAAATGATGCATGTGTCATTCACAGTGCACAGCTTCGTGGCACTTGCAACAAGGCGTTAGGCCACATTATCTGTGATCTGTACGTCTTGTTGCAAGTAGAGTAAGTGCCTAAATATCATGCTGTAATGGTTTTAAAATCCAGGCCACAGCCTTATCCTGCAGACCTGGCCAAAGCAGTGTCTAAGAGGAAGTATTCTTTTTTATTACAGATCATTGGGCGTCATGTGACACTCCCCACCAATCACAGCACTTCTTTCAGTTGTGCATGAGATACTCTTTATTTCCAAAAGAGTCTCTCATGTGCTGTGCCGTTATAACAGGCTTGCTGCTACCACCACTCGTGCCACAAAGAAAGGCACAATTAAGTGGACAAAGTAATTAAAAAAAATACTAACCTCACACAATCTGTAGTAAGTTCATAGGAACAGTAGGAGAGCCTCTTATAAATGGAAGAGTACCACCTCTTGTGTCATTAGGGCACCAGAACTGCTCACCTCGGTTCACAGTTCTCACAGCCTAAGGACCTATGATCGACATTTTGATATCCAAAACAGACCCTCCTGGTATCCCCATAAAGTTATCATTATTTTTATCACTATCCCCCATGGTACCCTCAGTCCCCACTCTGATGACTGAGATTGCTCAGAACACTTCCTCCTGCCTCTGGATGGAGAAGCTGCTGCCTACACAGCCAATGCCTTCTTGGTAGTCAGCCAGCATGGGGGTGCATGAAAGCTGGGTGCCCGCTCACCTGCATTACCCACCAAGCCCACAGCACAGGATTATTGAGTCTGCCTACATACCTTTATCTCCTAGGAGGTAGGGTGTTACGCTGCTGATGTATCACCCTATATCAAGCAACCATTTATTTTTCATATACTACATACTAACATACTAAAATGCCAGCAGAATAGGCCCTAACGGTCTTTTGCGTCTGCTCATTTGGTCAGCCCCACCCTGGGAGCTGACCTTGCTGCCCCTCGCTTTCTCTGGCTTCTCCCTTCCCAGTTCCAGATATTCTTGCTGCATTGGATTTTGCTTCCAGAACCCTTTCCTGTACCTGTCCCATCCCTCTTGAACCCCTCCACCATCTCTGCCTCCACCAGCCCCCTAGGCAGCACATTCCATGGCTCCACTACCCTCTCAGTGAAGTAGCACCTCCTCCTTTCTCCCTGAATTTTCCCCTCTAGCTTCCACCCATGCCCTCTAGTGGCCCCCTCCTCCTTCCTTCAAGCACCCTGACTGTTCCTCCCCTATTTACCCCTTCATGTACCTGAAGAGCTCTCTCATGTCCCCTGGTCCCTTCTCTCTTCCAATGTGTACATATTTAGCTCTTCGAGCCTCCTCCTCATAGGTCCTGTCCCCAAGCCCCAAATCATTTTGGTTGCCTCCTCTGAACCCTCTCCAGGAGTTTAATGTCCCTCTTTAAGTGTGGCCTCCAAAACTGCATGTAATTCATGAGTGCGGCCTCACCAAGCAGTTATACAGAGGTAGTAGCTTCCCTCCTTCTGGAGGTAGTCCCCTAGTGATGCATCCCAGCATCCTGTTGGCCTTAGCCGCTGTCCTCCTACCAGTCTCCGAGTTGTTCATTTTGACATGGCCACCACCTCAGGTCCCTCTCAGCCATCGAGACTTGTAGCATTGCCCCCAGGGTGTACACTTGTCCTGGGTTTCTGGCTTCAGGTGCAGTACCTTGCATTTCCCTGCATTGAACCTCAGCTTCCACTTTCTAGACCATTTTCCAGAGCCTCAGGTCCCCTGTAGGGCCACCTCCCCTCCTCCCCATCCACCACCACCCCCAGTTTTGAGTCATCTGCAAGAGACTCATCTCACTCCTGATACCTGTCCTTATGTCAGAGACATAGGCGTTGAACAGGAGGGACCAAGGACTGATCCCTGTGGGACCCACTAATGACCCTCCTTGGGGATGAGACTATCCCGCCAACTCGACCCTCTGGGTCCAGTCCTGGAGCCAACTGCCTATCCATCTGATCATCTGGTTCCCCACCCCATTTCTCCCAGCTTATCCAACAGGCCCATGTGAGGAACAAAGTCAAACACCTTGCTGAAGTCTAGAAGAGGGCGATCCACTGGTCTACCCAGGTCAAGGCACTCATCACCCAGTCCATAGAAATCCACAAGGTTTGTCTGACATGATTTCCCCAGGATGAATCCATGCTGTCTATCGTTCCAGGCACTCTGACTTTTCCAGGTCCCCCAGCCTCTCCTTGACAATGCCCTCCATCACCTTGCCCACCACACTGATGTCAGGCTGACAGGCCTGTAGTTCCCTGCCACCTCCCTTGATTCCCCTTGTGGATAGGCACTATATGCGCCACCTTCCAGTCCTGGGGCACCCACCCTGTCCTCAGAGGATGGTGAAAATCTCCGCCAGGGGTTTAGCCAGGACATCCATAAGTTCCTTCAGCACTCTGGGATGTAATTTATCCGGCCCGGTGCTTTCTCCATCTTAAGGGACCTGAGGGCTTCCCTCAGTCTCTCTGCTGTGATTTCCACTTCAGCTACCTCTTCTCCTTACTTGGCCTTTCCCCTCCTGCCAGTGATGCCTCCCCTCTCCCCAGACCCACCCGATCGGTGGGGTCCCCCTTCCTCAGTATCACTGTCTCCTCTCATGTATGATGCAGCACCCCATTTTCCTTGGTGAAAACTGAGGTGAAGTACTCATTTAGTACCTCAGCCTACTTCCCTGGGTCTTATGCCCATCTCTCCCTGTTTTAATCCTGCTAATCTGCCCCTTCACCCTTCATTTTTCCCCAATGTATCTAAAGAACCCCTTGTTCCTCTCCTAATTTCCCTGCCAGGTTCTGCTCCTTCCTTGCCTTGGCGCCCCTCACCACCTAGTGGCCCTTCTGGTCATCAGCTCGTACTCCCTCAATCCCTTTCACTCCTTGAGCACTTGAATTGCCTATAGGCGCCTTCTTTCCCCACATCACCACCTGGACCTCCCTGGTCCTGACAGGAGTTTTGGGCCTACCGCATTTTCGTCTTACTCTTGCACAGGTGCTGGTAGCTGGTAGCATCTTGCACCCTCTCCAGGAAAAAATTTATTTTCTTATATTTAAAAATTTAAATATCCTAAACTTGACTGGCTTGGGGATATTTTAAATATATGGAACAGTGGGAAAATGTATGGGCCTGGATTTTCAGGCAATAATGGCATGATCTTGTTGCACTTGATGTACTTTTGGCAAGAATGTCAGACCACAATGTCTAACATTTTGTCACAAGTGCCATGAGTTCACACTAACAATGATGCACGCATCATTTTTAGTGTTAATATAAGCAAAGTGTTGTAAATGGGTCAGAACGTTTGAAAATCGTAGGCAAACATTCAGGTGCATTTACAGGGATGCAACTGCAGCAGTACAAGTGCCGAAAAGTCTTGTGTCAAAACTTTCAAAATCCAGGCCCTGCGATATATACTATAAGCAGTTCATGAACAACATATATAACAAGCAGGTACCCTTTTATGTTTTGAGAATGTATTATGTAAGCAATAACACACTACAGGGTATGGGACCACATATATACAAGACATCTAGACAATGAACTCTAGCATGTGTTTGCTAGAGCTGAGAACAGAGGCTGTCTCCCATGGTACTGTTGGCGTTCGATTATTCCTCATTGAGAATCCCAGTGTTCATATCTATATTTGGACACGTGTAGTCACACCTCACGCATGTTGAAGGTGTACTGTTATTCTGAGGGTAAATCTAGCCATGCAGTAGTGGCTTGGACATAAAATCCCTGAACAACTTTGGAAACCTTAGCGCTTGTGTGTGAAAAGTTTTTATTTACTGTCAGCTATCTTATCCCAACACATGGACAATGTTTCCCTAGATCGTTCTTCTTTTATTCTCCAGTGACTCCTGTATCAACGTTTGTACCATTTCTTGTATGCCTTACACAGGCATTTCCAACAGAAGTTCAGATGGCACTTGGTAGGAAGGGAAAAGTTCTGTTTTCATTTTCAATGAAGAAAGGACACAGAGGAGCAGGAATTATTGTACAGGTTATTAGGACAAGCGAGAACCTCCTGGGGGTTTCTTTCCAACTTAATCCTGGTCTAAAACAGCCATTTTATTTTAACAAGTTGATTTTACCCCCATCAAGCACAAAATGGAATTCTGTACTTATGGAAAGGTGTACGGTTGTCCGCCTACAGTAGCATAGTTCAGCATGAATGAAGCGTGGGCATCTGCAATAGATCCACTTACTTTTATTATTTATTTGTTTGTTTCGTTTTGTTAACAAGTAGGTGCACTAGACAGCACAGCTGCCTATTTTCAGAATACGACCGGAGGTTACATCAATGGAGTACGTAAACAATAGTAGACACAAGAAAACATCATGGGATCAAGTAGAAGTCAGACATAGTACACTTATACAAAATTTTCAGCAATGACAGTACATTTGCAGGAATCTATATGTAGTAACAAAACAGGAATATAAGTGCAAATAACTAACAGTCATAAGTCACACAACTAGTGAGTAAGTGCTAGAGAGAAGTAACAAAGATTTCAGGTAGGTTTGAGAGTAGAAGAGGTTGGAGCCGGTAGGCAACTAAGGAGGAACCAGTTACATTATTATTGTTTGTACCATTGTTGTACAGCCATTACATTATTAATAGCACCAATAATAGATGTTTAATAGAATTTAGATTTTTGATAATAAACAGGGCTACATCACGGGCTGTAGTGGAATAGCACATTTATCCTTACTAATGGCAAAGCCTAACTCATGAGTAGCAAAGCCACAAAAATATTTTAAAGTTTTTACTAGTGTTTTAACGTGTTTTATTTTAAAACTGTCCATTTTTCCATCACAAACTGTGTAGTCCCTTGCTTTTGTGTTCTGTTTCCAGATTCTAAGTGGAAATAACATGTTCTAAGTACAGTAACTTATTCTGAGTGAAAATATAGAGAATACATAATTAGTTGCAGTTGAATAACACATTTCGTCACCAGGAGTAGCGGTAAGACCCATAACTGACAAGTAGCTACACCACAAGTTAGTTCTGAGCGTCTTAACACTTGTAAGGAGAAATGTGTTGTTACACCTACAACCCTTATGTATTTGATAAGTACCACACTATTTTAACACCATCTTAGTGTTTTACCGTAACATCCTGTGGCAGGCTTGCATATAAGCAGATCCTGAATACATTCCAAACAAATTTGGCACTCAAAGGGTTAAAACTGCCTTTATTTCTATTGTAAACTCTCTTGCTGGCTAAGTGCTCTCTGCGTGCTATTTCCAGATTATACATGGAAATAATATGTTCTAAGTGAAATAACAAGTGTTCTAAGTTAAAGTAAATATTTATCCCACAATGACATGATGTATTTAACTATTTGCCCAATTTATTAACCACTGTATGTAGGGATTTTGTAATAGGCTGACTCAGAATATGCAATTTACCTTCATGTGTGAAGACAGGCCATAATTCATGGCGTCAGAGCGGGCAAGTTATCAAGTCCTGCCCCATCACAGCCGATGATAAACTGCATACTGTGAGTCAGACTGTTGCATATTTGGTTTATACAATATCGGTTTACAAGTTATTGCTGGTAAATCATTGTGTGTGGATATTTTAATGGTTTCTCTTTGATTTCAATTGCTACCTTTGCTGCTGCGCCGACTATTGTGGTGTCATTGGTATTGTGAAAGCTGCTCTGTGATTGCAATATATATAGGATAGTGGATGGATAACTATGCACAGCCAGTGTGTTGTGCCACTGGAAGGGTTTCGATTCCCAGTGCCCTTGAGGCGAAGCTTGGGGAGGTCCATGGGAATCAGTCCCCAGGTAGTACAACACACTGGTTATGTAAATTGTCCATCCACTGTTCTACTATGTATGAGCATCCATGCCTATTTCAGCCACTGCCCTTTGTTTCAGTGAACTGGTGGTTGGGGGGTACTTGAGGGTTGGTGGTAGGCTCAAACTACTGACACTGTGTGCTGCAGATGTTTCTGCAAGTTCAAGTTTAAAACCAACAACTTCCAGCTTAACTGGATAGGGAGATCAAGCATGTGGCAGCATTCCAAGGGTTCTGCTGCATGTGACATCACTACTGCAGCAGAACAACATAGTGACATCACTACTGCAGCAGAACAACATAGTGACAACACTACTGCAGCAGAACAAGCATATTGTATATAGCACAGTTGTTAACCAAAGAACATACATTATATTTTATAGTGTATGGGCTACAAAGACTACGTAATTGCAGACCGAATTACTTTCTGAATTACTTTACAGAACATTGATTGTTGTGAGCATTCCGTTTCAGTATATCATTGATCGACACACTCAAAAGGTTAACAACAGAGTGATGTCATAAAGATGGCATAACACAGTTGTAATCTGCTTGATTTCAGTTAATAATAAGGGCTCCCAATGAAGAAGAAGAATCAGCATTTATATAGCGCTTTTCATACACAGTATCCCAAAGCGCTTTACAAGCAATGCTAGACTGGTAGTGAAGTGACTGAATGTGTAGTGGCAGTCATATACACATCATCACCCACACACAGCCTGGATAATTGCATGAACGGTTTATGGGAAGGGAATGTTGGCCAGGACACCTGGAATGTTCCCTACTCTTTCGAAGAGTGCTCTGGGTTCTTTACTTCCACCTGGACATCCACCAGGACAACACCAGGATGGGTAGAAGGGACCTTGGTTTAACGTCTCACCGAAGGATGGATATAGAGGATAATGTATGGTCATCAGTTAACAACCACGCTGTATTCATTGACAGGTTACCATAGCAACTGAGTAAACTCGAGAATCTAAGCTCGAGAGGTTTACAGCTGCTGTAACCTCAAGAAGTGAATCAGTGAGGTTGTTAACTGAAGATCTTACATTGTTTTGCATAGTGAATGCTCAACAGTTACTTAAGCACTGATCCCTCAATAAATGTATGCAGTCACGCTGCAGTTTTGGACTTCACCCCCACCACAAACACAAGGAACCTGGCCCATCTATGTCCCCGATCACCCGCTTTCACAGATAAAGTTTGTTTCTTTTTTATTTTACATCTTTTCAGGATTCAGGTGGCATCACTGGCCTGGTCTAATGACTCCTGGACTGCTGGTGTGTGTGTGTGTGTGTGTGTGTGTGTGTGAGATGGGCAGCTGGGGTGGACAAAAGCTGACCAAGGGAAGGAAAGAGGTAAATATTAGCAGGTTGGGACAGAGGATTAAAAAAAACATGCAATACTGTATGTGTCACTGCTAAATTCGAAGAGAAAGCTGCACACGGGCTGATCTGAACTCATACCTCAGTAACAAACATTCTTATTTCCCTAGAATTTGCTTCCTTGAGGAAATGAGGAAAACTGAGGGAGTTGCAAGATTAAATTATTTATCTATTTATTTAAAAGTTTTACCAAGAAAGATAATGAGCTGGTGGTAGCTCATTTCCAAATGTGTCATGGCTGGGGGCGGGGGAGGAACAGTAAGGTACACTAACAACAATAGCAGGGCCAGCTCAGTGATGTGGAGGGCTGAGTACTGAACTCTGTACCTCCTGCCACGTTAGTGACCCGTGTTGAGAACAAGCATGGGCTGCCAAGGTTGGTGGGTTGGGAGAGGATTGAGCATCCCAGGGACTGCTCTCCTGTCCTGGGGAAAGGTGGCTAGCTGACTTGACCTCTGACTGCCACCAGGTGGAGGCTCAGTGGTAGTGCAGGTTGCGAGCAGTGATAGGGCAGGTTGTGAGCAGTTTGAAGAGGCGTGGCTGTGGTTCTGCAGGACATGCGTGTCTCTGGCGCAAGAGTACTCACATGTTCTCTGATGAAGGCTTAGTGGTAGTACAGGTTGAGAGCATTTCAAAGCGACAGGGCCATGATTCTGCATGGCGTGTATGCCTCACATGCATGTACTGACATATTGCCATGGTCAGTGGGAGAAAAAGGAAATGTGAGATGGGCAGGTTTAATAGAGGCCTGCCTGTTCCCCGCAAACCCACACCACTGCTTGACCGTATGGGGAGGATCTGGATTTGCTGACCAGGGTCGGGCAATGGCCCTCCCTTCCTGATCCAATCATTGGTGGAAATCCATGGGTGACTTGTCCCTGAGCTTGAGAGAGGCAAGCACTGGTGCGTGGGTGGGCTGAAGACAAGATTATCTCAGTGTTAAGTGGCTTCCTTACAGTTACCAAGTCTTGAGTGCACACTAGATGTTTGTTTGGACTGCAGTTTGGGTTGTTACAGGAACTAGCCACTCCTGCTAGTAGTGCTGCAGTCCCTACTCTATAAGATTACATCTTTCTGGTGGAAATTGTTTTTTAATTACACGGTTTATGGACCTCAGATAGCCCAACTGATATGCAGCCTCTCATTTATGAGGGACTCCATCTTCTGCTACTTAGCTGGCAACAGAGGAGGCAGATGAGTTGCTCAGGGCCACATGGTGAACCAGTGGCAGCAGTGGGATTTGAACCTGGGACCTTCGGTTCACAGTTTGGTGCTCTATAAAGGGTTTTGCCTTACCTTCTTTCTTCCTGATCCATCTGCAGTAAAACATTTGCTCCCAGCAATTCTCGTTGATGAGAAGTATTAAAGGAGAATGGCTTTGAATCTACAAGTCATTTTCATGGTAAAACTGTTTGCTTTTTAATGCGAGCAAGTGCTGTGGAGCTGCACTGCATTGGGAGATAGCACCATGCAGCACACCCTTGCTGTCTGATCATGGATCATACAAAAGTCATAGCCAGTAAGTCGAAGGCTAGAAAAAACTATTGCTTGTTGCAAAAGCCTAATCAGTGGATGAGGCTTTGGGGAGTGGAGTGTGGGGGTGGAATTCCTAATAAGGAGAGTTCTCCTATCATTTCAACAAGAGGAGAATTTGTTTCTTGTTACTGTGATGTAGTGGGGTGGGGTGGGTGGACACAAAGCTTCAATTTGAGACCCCTCCACCGGGATATCAGTTTGCATTCTCAGTTCCATCCCCATCTCGCTAGCTCTTGCTTCACCTACAGTATGATCTGAGAAGGTCAGTTGGTGACTGAGGCTATGAGTCATATTCATGACCTGTCCAATGACAGCATTACCTCATTGGCTGTGTGTCACTTAACCTGCAGGGGCTGCTTGTTACCCTTAATGGATGGCTGACCAACAGCAGGGTGTTGCCAATGATCTCCATAGCAACCAAGACAATCACAGGATCTGAACTGGTAATACTGCCATTAAGTGGTCTGCATTGCTAAAGTCACTTCAAAAATATCTGTCTATATATATATATATATATATATATATATATATATATATATATATATATATGTGTGTGTGTGTGTATGTATATATTATGGTAACGATAGTGCTACCATGAATTAAGTTGAGGAGCCATTTACATATTAAACCTAAAATTTTGCACCATAATAACTTTGCAACGTCCAACAGATTCACCTGAAATTTGGAATACACTATTGAGAACCCTACATCTTGGGATATGCCAACTTTTGTACTGTTTGGATCTATGGCTACGAGTTATTAAGACATGATCTACGTGCATTTATGCCTTTTTAATTCTTTGCTCATCTCTACAGGTCGCACAGTTTGCGTGACCAGTCCTGAAATCTTCAGGAACATGGGTCAGGTCCCCGATGTGCCTTTGAAGATTTCGTGAAAAATATTAAGCGTTCAAAGTTATTCAAAAACAATTTCCCATTATAAGTCAATGGGAGAAGTCAATAAAAAGTTCGACAGTGTCACAAATGCAGTTTTACTTTCTAAATGGCCTTTTACTGTTGCAAATCCACCATCTTGTTTTCAGTTAGTGATCAGAAAATAGCTTGGCATTTAAATTTGGGACCCTCTAGCAACCTAATTCTTTTGTATTCACCTAGTCGGACCCTGAGGATGCTAGGCATGTCTTTATTTTGGGTAAAACACCCCAGAATATGTTTTCAAATTTCTGGAAAAAGTTCTTTCACATTTGCGACACTGTCGCATGAATTTAATAAGCTTCGCAAAGTTCGACAGTACTTTTCCAGGCTGTGGGAAAATGACAGTAATTCTTTGCCACCCTGCTGCAAAAGAACAGTTTGGTCTTTTGGGCTGAAATTTGGAGGAGCAGCCAACATCTCACAGATGTGCCTTTCAGTATTTTAGTGAAAAAATATTGCAGGGCAACAAGTAACAACACTCCAAAATTGACACTTTTTCCCATAGGATAACATTATGAAGTCCAGCATTACAGAATACTTTGCAGCCTGCTGCAAACTAGCAGTTTGGTTTTGGGCTGAAATTTGGAGGAAGAAAGCCAACATCAATAGATGTGACTTTTAGTGGTTTGGTGAAAAGATATTAGAGGAGCCAAGATTATGGCATCTGAACTTCTCTTTTGTTCTCATAGGATAACATTACGGCGTTCACGCGCCTTTCAGGGCCCGTGTCTTGGAAGCAGGTGCGAGATACAGACTTTTGTCAGAAAATGCTTAGCCCACTAACAGGGGCTAAGTACAAAATAACCAGGAAAGTCATAAATCCTATGACTTTTACATTTCTTCCTACATGTCACGGTTCCTGAGATATAAGCAATTTAGTATTCCAACTCATTTTCTGCTCCAAGACCCATTATTATGCATACATTCTTTGTACTCACTGTCTTTCTCTATGCAGCTTTTGGGAAAACCAGCCTGTGTGCTTACATTACTGTATCATAACGCTTCTGCTTGCAGTTCATTACCCATTTCACTTACTGTTCCATCTACAGCACCATGTGCGTTACCTTTATGTTTTCATTTGCGCTTGCGTTTCGTTATTTTAACCATTTGTGTCTACAGTACTTTTTATCTTTGTGTTTCGCTTTGCATCACCATGCATTACCATTTGCGTTTGCAGGCACCGTGTTACTATGTGACAAGACATCATGTGGCGGGATTCACTTTTCTCATTATCATTCTCAAAGAAGGAAATTATAGGCAAAAACTCCATTTAATGCATTAGTTAGGGTTGTTTCACAGGGACAAAAGTGAGAAATTCGGTGTTAGGGTTGAAAGCCCCCCTGGACCCCATACCTCCCAACCAGCATCGGGGTGCGCATTGGGGTTGTCGGTCTATCTCACCCCATTCTCCTATACCTCTGCTTCTTCACACATCTGATGGGGTGAGAGTTAAGGCCAGCAACAGTCACAGATGTCGGTTGGGGTGTGGTGGGGGGTCCAAGGGCTGCTCACTAACACTAATTCGCTTTGTGCTGTCAGGAACAACTCTTTGGTCGCTTTAATTACTCTATCTCATATATGTACACATATATATATATATATATATATATAATATACATACATATATATATATATATATATATATACACACACTATAGGATACATAATAGCTTTTCACAGAATCGCCATTTATTTATTGAATTTTGTTAACAGGATGGACCTGCTGAGACTGAGTCCCTTTTTCAGAAGCGAACTGGAATTACATAAAGTACAGTGTAACTGTCTTGTAATGGAGACCCTTCTAGTGGACACCGCTTATCATGGACAGATCTGCCTTGCCAAAAGCCACAAGCTATGTCTGTAATGTTAAAACTGCTATTTATATCATACTCTGCAACCTCATATAATAACAAACACTGCAAGTGTCTCTCTGCCCGTACATGCTGCAGACTGCGGGTGCTAACTGCCTGCTAATTGTCACTTGATCATTCAGCTGGTTTGACTGGAATAATAAAGACATCAGGCACCTTACGTAATGCCTGATACCCGACACCTTACTCCAGAAGATTAATCTCGATCCTTCCTGATCCCCAGTCAGCACAGGTACTGTACAGTAAAATCTTACCACTCACATTTAAAGCACAGCTCCCTGATCCAATAATCAGCACAGGAACTTTACGGTAAAATCTTACCGCTCACATTGCTGCTGGCTCCTGATCCCCTAATCAGCTAGGGACGTTACAGTAAAATCTTACTGCTCACATTTACTGCACAGCTCCTGATCCCCTTATCAGCGCAGGGACCCGTACAGTAAAATCGACGCTCACATTTACTGCATAGCTCCTGATCCCTAATCAGGCGCAGGGACCGTACTGTAAAATCTTACCACTCACATTTACTGCACAGCTCCTGATCCCTGATCGGTGCAGGGACTGTACAGTAAATCTTACCACTCACATTTACTGCACAGCTCCTGATCCCTAATCGGTGCAGGGACTGTACAGTAAAATCTTACCACTCACATTTACTGCTGGCTCCTGATCCCTAATCGGTGCAGGGACTGTACAGTAAAATCTTACCACTCACATTTACTGCGCAGCTCCCTGATCCCTGATCAGTGCAGGTACTATTACAGTAGGCTTACCACTCACATTTACTGCACAGCTCCTGATCAGCGCGGTGACTGCACAGTAAATCTTACCACTCCATTTGCTGCACGGCTCCTGATCCCTGATCAGTGCAGAGACTGTATAGTAAATCTTACCACTCACATTTACTGCACAGCCCCTGATCCCTGATCAGCGCAGGGACTGTACAGTAAAATCTTACCACTCACATTTACTGCACAGCCCCTGATCCCTGATCAGGGGACTGTACAGTAAAATCTCACCACTCACATTTACTGCACAGCTCCTGATCCCTGATCAGCGCGGGGACTGTACAGTAAAATCTCACCACTCACATTTACTGCACAGCTCCTGATCCCTGATCAGCACAGGGACTGTACAGTAAAATCTTACCACTCACATTTACTGCACAGCTCCTGATCCCTAATCAGCGCAGGGACCGTACAGATCTTACCACTCACATTTACTGCACAGCTCCCTGATCCCTAATCAGCGCGGGGACTGTACAGTAAAATCTTACCACTCACATTTACCACGACATCCCTGATCCCTGATCAGGCGCAGGGACTGTACAGTAAATCTTACCACTCACATTTACTGCACGGCTCTGATCAGTGCAGGACTGTCCTGATAAACCTCACAGCTCACATTTACTGCACAGCTCCTGATCCCCTTATCAGCCAGGACCGTGCAGTGAAAATCTTACAGCCACATTTACTGCACAGCTCCCTGATCCCTCAATCAGTGCAGGGACCGTACAGTAAAATCTTACGCTCACATTTACTGCACGGCTCCCTGATCCCTTATCAGCACAGGGACCGTACAGTAAAATCTTACCAGCTCACATTTACTGCATAGCTCCCTGATCCTCTGATCAGTGCAGGGACTGTACAGTAAAATCTCACCACTCACATTTACTGCACAGCTCCCTGATCCCTGATCAGTGCAGGGACTGTACAGTAAAATCTTACCACTCCACATTGACCATGCAGCTCCTGATCCCTGATCAGGCGCAGGGACTGTCAAATCTCACCACTCACATTTACTGCACAGCCCTGATCCCTGATCAGCGCAGGGACTGTACAGTAAAATCTTACCACTCACATTTACTGCACAGCTCCTGATCAGCGCAGGGACTGTACAGTAAAATCTCACCACTCACATTTACTGCACAGCTCCTGATCCCTGATCAGCGCAGGGACTGTACAGTAAAATCTTACCACTCACATTTACTGCACAGCTCCTGATCAGTGCAGGGACTGTACATAAAATCTCACAGCTCACATTTACTGCCAGCTCCTGATTCCTTGCAGGGACTGTACAGTAAAATCTTACACTCACATTTACTGCTCGCTCCTGATCCCCAATCAGTGCAGGGACCGTACAGTAAAATCTCACCACTCACATTTACTACACAGCTCCTGATCAGTGCAGGGACTGTACAGTAAATCTCACCGCTCACATTTACTGCACAGCTCCTGATTCCTTGCAGGGACTGTACAGTAAAATCTTACCGCTCACATTTACTACAGCTCCTGATCCCCAATCAGTGCAGGGACCGTGACAGTAAAATCTCACCACTCACATTTACTGCACAGTTTCCTGATCCCCTGATCAGTGGTGGACCGTACAGTAAAATCTTACCATCACATTTACTGCACAGCTCCCTGATCCCCTAATCAGTGCAGGGACTGTATTGTATGACAAATTCTTTCCAGTCTGGTTTACTACTCAATTCCCAATCAGCTGCACATAGTAAGTCCCCATACCCTTGTTGGAAGAGGAGGGCCCTGATTTTAACTCCTGTGTGTGAGCTGTGGTAGAGGAGATTCATATTTTCAGACTTTAGGATATGGGACACCCCTTCAAATGGACAAAACCTGCTTGCATAGTGTTACCACCTTTTAAGAAGCCAAAGTGGGTTATTTCTTACTGAAACATGATTTTTGTGGGACAATATATAACCTTGTCCAATACAACAGACTTGCTTTATTAAATAATCAAAATTAAGACACAGGGCCCATATTCAGGCGTGCGTAAAGTTATTCAATGAAACAATAGGGCCAGCTGCTCTGGCACCATATTCAAACAGATAGCATAATCTGAACCGACAGTGCTATCTATTTGAATATTGGAACCTAGTAGTGCGGCACACAGCAAGTGGTGGCCATGTTAGAATACCCAGTGCTACCTGTACGAGGGGCTCAAGACCACCCATAGGGATACAGCATGGCACATACTGGTTAGCGTGAGGCCCCACATGGGCGATATTCAGTACAAACATGCAGATGAGCCCATTGGGCAAGCATGGCGCTATGGGGCCCTTTGCATGCCCATTATGGGCTCTTCTGCAGTGAGCACTGGGTCAAGTGCATGTACGCCTCCCGAGCCTCGATCTGTGCTCCATTTTAAATGAAGTAACATCCCTTTCCTGGTAACATAAAACATAGCCTTTTATGGCAGATAAGGACTGCAGGTACTCAGGAACACTTTTCAGAAAGGCAGTTTTACAGGATTTAGGACACTGTCCACATGCTGGGCCATTGGAGATCTAAGGGCTCAGCTCCAGGCAACATGGGCAGAGATTGTGCACCTCAAATTGCATATTCAAGAGGAAATATACTATAAGAACTGCCTGCCATTTCCCAACATCCAACAGAAGCACCCAGACTGCCAAGGGTAGTTGGTCTGGGAGATTGGCAGGTGGTTAGGAGGGGGCAAATCGGTGCCCCATCACTCGGTGTTCTCCAACATATCACCTCCACAAACCATATAAAAACTACAAACAGGTATCTCCTCCTATCTCCAAAATCAAAACAAAGGGACAGAGGACAATGCAGAGCAGGACACTGTAGCACAGGAGATAGCACAACAAAACTACTTAAAACAGGAACCAAAACAAAAAAACAAAAAGGAAATCAAAAACTTCTGATTATAGGAGACTCCATGATTGGGAAGTTGGTACCCATCTCCAGCCAGGGTAATGGTCAGATGTCTCCCAGGTACATCAGCATGGAGAATTGCTAAAATTATTCAAGAAGCAGGAGAAAACATTGGCGTCCTGGTACACAAGGGACTAATGATCTCACTAGCGGTCAGTTGTGGAGACCTAGGAACACGTGACCAGGCTGGGTGACAAACTATCATCCATTTCATCTGGTATCTCCTTCTCTGAGATCTTGCCAGTCTGGGAGAGGGCCAGATGGACGGAAGGTCAGAGAAGGGGAGATAGGGGAGCTAAACATGTGGCTCAAGGGCTGGTGCCAGGAAACAAGACATAAATTTGTAGGAACTGGCAACAGTTTTGGGAGCGAAGGTTGGACTGCCTCTGACTAAGGAGGAAGTCAGTGCATTGGAACAGAAGTTTGACATCTTTGTAGAATATTTAAACTAACAAATGGGGAGAGGTGCAGCACTGCATCGTTGAATGGAAGAACCCCTCCCCTCAGCTAGTGGTCAAACAGGAGTTCAGCATGTTTGTAGTTCATTTGCATCACCAGGTAAAGAAAAGGTCCGCCCCCATATGACGCACAGGAAATGCTGGACCTAGCCCAACAACTAACATACAAAATCTGGCCAATGGAAAATCATGTACATAAATGCTTGCAGTCTGGGAAACAAGATCCCAGACCTGAAGGCAATAATGACAGAGGCTAAACTGGACATAGTAGCCATTTGCGAGACATGGTTACCAGTAACCACACTTGGGAGACTTCAGTACCTGGCTATGCATTGTTCAGAAGAGACCGAGGTGCAAAAGAGAGGGTGGGTGGAGTCGCCCTTTATGTCAACACAAATATCAAAGCTACAGAAATTCAGAATACACATAGGAGCCAGAAGAACTGTGGGTCACCCTGGAAACAGGAAATGGGGCAGCCATATGAACTGGGGTTGTGTACAGGCCTCCAGACCAGGGGAGGACATAGACATGTTACTGTTTGAAGATATACAAAACATGACAGCTAAAGGGAGGTTCTGATAATGGGAGACTTCAACATGCCAGATACAGAATGGTCAATACCAGCAGGGACATCTGCCAGAACTAGACACATGGTGGATTCCTGCAGGAGGGCCTCAAACAACTGGTACAACAACCCACAAGAGACAGGGCTATCCTAGATCTAGTACTGACTAACAGGAAAGGATCACAGATCTCCAGGTAGAAGGTCACCTGGGTGCCAGTGACCATCACATGGTATGGTGTAATTTGGCCACTAGAACAAAATCATCCCATTCCAAGGCAAAAATATGGGACTTCAGAGGAGCTGTCTTTGATAAGATGGCTAACAGAGTTAAGCTAGCCCTGGCAAAAGAAATACAGGTGATGGGGTACAGGCAAAGTGGGCAAGTGTAAAGATGCAATACTTGAAGCAACATTCCATTGTGTTAGTGAGAAAGGAAGTGCAAAGAAGAAGGAAACCACTTTGGTTCTCAAACACAGTAGCAGAAAAGGTCAGAGCCAAAGACTGGCCTTCAGGAAATATAAGGAATGCAGCAGGATGAAGATAGGGAGGCATACCAAACTTCCCTAAGGAAGCAGCGAAGGTAGTAAGGCAGGCAAAGGCCCAAACTGAAGAAACACTAGCACGAACAGTAAAAGAGGTGACAAGACTTTCTATAGATACATTAGTGAAAGGAGAAAGTCAGAGGGGTATTGCTAAGATCAAAGGGATAAGAGGGCGATTGAGGAGGAGGAGGAGAGGACCATGTAAAAGCATCTATCCTAAATAGATTCTTCTGCTCAGTATTTACTGAAGAGAAGGTAGGGCAGGGCCCACAGCTCAGCATCATGGACACAAGGGGAGGGAGGTGTACACTAGTCCCTTCACAAAGAAAGGGTCTCACAAGAGCTCCGATAAGCTCAGGGTGGACAAGGCAGTGGGACCTGATGGCATACACCCAGGGTACTAAAGGAGCTAAGGGTGGAGCTAGCAGAGCCATTATCAGAACTGTTTAGTGAGTCTCTGAGCACAGGAGAGGTCCCAGAAGACTGGAGAAGGGCTCATGTGATCCTGCTCCACAAGAATGGTAACAGGAGGAGGCAGGGACCACAGACCAGTCAGTCTTACCTCAAGAGGGCAAGATTATGGAGATATTGCTTAAGGAAAGGATAGTGCAACACCTGGAATCCATAGGAGCACAGGATCCAAGACAGCATGGTTTACAAAGGAAGTTCCTGTCAAACTAATCTCATAGATTTCTTGACTGGGTAACAAGAGTGGTGGACCAAGGGGAGCAGTTGATGTCGCCTACCTTGACTTCAGCAAAGCTTGATACTGTTCCACATAGAAGATTGATTAATAAGCTGGGTAGGCTTGGGGTGGGTCAGACATTGGTCAACTGGGTGGCAAACTGGTTGATGGGCAGAAAACAGAGTGGTGATAAACAGTATACCATCAGAAGAGATGCAAGTCACAAGTGGGGTACAAGGTTTGTCTGTTTGCAGATAACACCAAGGTCTGCAACAAAGTAGATGATCCAGATGGGGTGGGCAGAGAGAAGAGATCTGGATAAACTAGAAAAATGGTCAGAAGAGTGGCAACTGGGGTTTTAATGCAAAGAAGTGCAAGATCATGCACATAGGGAAGAGAAACCCTGAAGCCACCTATAGGCTGGGTGGGGAGTTGCTGGCAGTCACAAGGAAGAAAGAGACTTAAGGCCATCATCACCGATAACCTGAAATCATCCAAGCAGACCACTAAAGCAGTAGGTAAGGCTAGAGGATGTTGGGATGTGTTAGTAGGGGCACCTACAAGTCGGAAGGAGGTAATAATCCCTCTTTACAAGACACTGGTTAGACCCCATCTGAGTACTGCATGCAGTACTGAGGCCACACCTTCACAAGGACATTAACCAAATTGAGGCAGTCCAGAGAAGGGCAACCACAATGGTGCAGGGACTTCATCAGAAA
This sequence comes from Neoceratodus forsteri, assembly GCA_016271365.2. Lineage (NCBI taxonomy): Eukaryota > Metazoa > Chordata > Ceratodontiformes > Ceratodontidae > Neoceratodus > Neoceratodus forsteri. The sequence goes on from CM028135.1 coordinate 1,060,893,815, forward strand.
ACATATGAGAACAGATTTACTGAGCTCAATATGTATACCCTGGAACAAAGGAGGGAGAGGTGATATGATTGAAACATTCAAACACCTTAAGGGCATTAACAAGGTGAAAGAGTCTAACATGTTTCAATATAAGAAAACTAGCAGGACAAGAGGACACAGCATGAGATTAGAGGGAGGCCAATTAAGAGGTAATGTGAGGAAGTTCTTTTCACAGAAAGGGTGGTGGATGCATGGAACCGCCTACCTCAGGAAGTGGTGGATATGAATACAGTGCAGGGCTTCAAACAGGCATGGGATAAGCATAAGGGTGCAATACAGTTGAGTATGAATAGATAGGCCATTGATAGAGCAAAGGCCAATGGCACATTCATAAGGCTGAAAAGAAATGGGCAAACTGGATGGGCCTTGCGGTCCTTATCTGCCATCAACTTCTATGTTTCTGTGTTTCTATGCTTTGCCCTACCAGTCTGCCCATTTCCTACCTATTGGATAAGCTGCAGATCCTAATTAACCAACAGCCTACTTCCTCCTACCCCCACTGTAATTGCCTTATGTCTGTCCCATGCATTCTTGAATTCCCCCACTGTTTGTGACCCCACAGCCTTCTTCAGGAAGACCATTTCATGGTAGTCTAGTGACCCTCCCGAGCCCCGATCAGTGCCCATTTCAAATAAATTAACATCCCTTTCCCTGGGACTCTAGTGGTCCCCCCTTCCCTGAGCCCAGATCCCATTCAGCAGAAATAAATTCCACATCCCTGGTGGGCTAGTGGCCCCACCTTGGTAAGCAGTGACCCACCACCCGCCTCCCCGGAAACTGACTGAAGCTGGTTACTGGCACAGCACTTCTGACACCACCATGGCCAGCGCTAGGCTAAACTGTATCGAGTGCATACAGTAAACAGTACACTCACCAAACCAGTTAACGCTGTTGCTTCTACTGTGTGTGCTCTGATACCACTTTTGGAAGTGCTAAACAGTTGTCCTGTGTGGCACAGTTTAAAGTTCCTGAAACCCTGCATAACGGTGTTTAGACAGGATGGCATAGGACCAAGGTATTGAGAGCTATCAATAAAATATGTAGATTATCAATAAAATATGTAGATTATTAATAAAATATGTATTCTTGTAATGAACAGTACTAGTCACAGATGTTTCACATCAGCCTAAACCAAGGTCAGTTCACCCATGCTGGTGCATGTGAAATGTGGGTGATGTAGTTTAGGGCACAGGAAATGTTACCCAGAATTGTTGCAGGTGACATTGGGTCTCCAGACAGTTGCAGCGGCAAAGCATCATCCTGAAACAGGTAGGTTTACAGGGGCCCCCCAACTAAAATAACCACCTCCAGGCGGACATGCCATGAAGGGAGGTGAATGTTGGAGACACCCATCAGGGCATCAGTGTGGGATGATCTAAAATCCAGATCGCCCCTGTCACTCCCACCCTTGTTGTGGTGTCTACATTACGGCACCCAAATTATGGTGCCCTAACAATGGTATACCAACCAAAGTCTAATACCACTTTATGTGGTCTAAGACAAATACAGATGTTTAAGAATGATATTTGTAAAAGTGCAGCATTTCTGTGTATTTGACTAGCATTTGTGTTGTGCAACCCCAGTTCTTGAGTCCAAATAGGTTTCCGCATGAACATTATTTCTGAACCCATAGCCAGCCTGCCCTTTTCAGACTTCAGCATGAGGACTACTGTCCATGGCTAGAGCAGAAAGGCCCATCATGTATCTGAATGACAGGTCCTGTAAGTATAAAACTGTTGGAACATGAGACAGCTAGCCAAGGGTCATGTGCTGTAACAATAGCCCAGACTTTGCGTTACTTACAAAGGTCACAGGTTAGGGGCTAGTCTTGGTTCAGGGGCTTCAAACTCCATCTGAAAATCATCTACAAATTTTAGTATTCGATAAATCAATAGGTATTTTAACAAAAATTCAAGTACTGCTGTTTTTAGAAAGCTATGAGGACTGTTGTCTGTTCAAGTGGTATTAATTGACTTGGGAAATTTCCTCCCACCCTATGCAAAATACATTTTGGCTGTGAGCTGCAGTGGGTCTTAGAGCACAGTCAACACTGGAGTGTTTTTATGTTTGCTTGCGCATGTGCAAGAAACATAGTGCCATCATCCGAGATTTTGGAGGTGTGTACCCCCTCTTCCAATTCAGTCAATTGTGTTGGCAGGCGGCCCTGTAAGCCAATGCATGCTGGAGCTGCCTATGACAAGCTCAAAATACAGTGGCATACAGTTGAAGATATACGCCTGCTCATCGCAGCTCCCCTACACATGCACACACACAGAAGCATGCGCATACTGCGTCCCCCCCACACACACACTTATAGCCGGCAGGGTGCCCAATCCCCACGTCGACTTGTTGCTGCAATCCCCAAAGCCTTCCACATGCCACACTGGGTGCCCACCCCAGCGTGGCAACTCATAGAATAGCCGACGGGGTGCCCAATCCCCATCTGCTCCACTGTCCTCACCCCGAGTACTGGGTGCCACGCACAGAGCCCACCCAGCGTGGCAGCAATCATATGTGGCGGGGTGCCCAATCCCGATCGGCTCCGGCCCCCCAACCGTCCTTGTGCCGCTGGGGAGCCCACCCCAGCGTAGCAAGCGTCCCATCGTCTTTTTTTTTACCTGCTAAATAAAGCGGTCCCAGGCGCTTCTCCCAGCCCCTCCCACAACCGCACCACCACTCGCACCTGCCTCCCCACCCCCTCACCCCATACCTACCTCCGGAGCTCGGCGCGATGATCTTCGCTGGACCGGGAACACGTCTGCACTCTTCAAAGCCGACCGCGAACTGAGGAAATGCCGGTAAGCTGTATAATGGGCTAGATAGGGTTTTCAACTTTGTTGCATATCTCAGGCATTTTGGAATTTTGCACCAAATTTTCAACATGGGGTTTTGGACCCTTCTCATGAATGATGTCACTGTCATGGCGTTATTCGGGCCCGAAGGGTGATTTTGCAGTCACTCGTGAAATCACCTTTTGGGCCAGAATAATGCCATAACAGTGACATCATTCATGAGAAGGGGTCCCAAAACCCCACATTAAAATTTGGTACAAAATCAAAATGACTGTTTATGATTAATACGCTGTGTAGTTCCTCGCAGGCTCGTAAGTTCGCTAATTTTCAATATTTTCACTCCAGATTTTCAACATTGCCATTTTACCACACCTTCTTATGAGTAGTACAGCTGTCATTTTTCACATCTCACCCAAAATGTGTTTCCCCATGTAGTGCACAATGGCGCAGTCGGTGTGAGAAATCAATGTACAGGACAAATTAAGAAAATCACAGTGACACCATTCATGAGCAGAGGTCTTAAAATGGCTATGTTGAAAATTTGGTGAAAAATTCCTAAAATGACTGTTTTACGACGCATGTTGTACAGTTCCACGCACGCTTGTAAGTTCGCTAATTTTCAATATTTTCAGTCCAGATTTTCACCAGTGGCATTTTTCCACACTTCCTTATGAACAGTACAGCTGTCATTTTCACAACATGGCTGAAGTGTGTTTTCACACTTTCAGCGCAGAGATGCGTGGTCACTGTGGGAAATCATTGTTTGGCACAGATAAAGAAAATCACAGTGACACTGTTCATGACCGGAGGCACCAAAATGCCTGAGTTGACAATCTGCTGTAAAAATCCCCAACTTAATTATATTACGGGTGTGCGTTGCACAGTTTCTATGCACGCCTCAGTGACTTCACCATTTTTTTATATTTTTACTGCAGATTTGCAACATTGCCATTTTTACACCTCCCCATGAACAGTACAGCTGTCATTTTACATCCTGTTGGAATGTTTTGCACCTGTGGTGCTAAATGCTGTAGTCGCTGTGCATAAGCAGCTTTAGCTAACAAACTGATATTCCCCTGTTCATGAGGTGGGGTCACAAAAAAACATGTTGAAAATTTGGAGTGGAAATACCAGCGAATGCCTGAGGTATTAGGGTTTCCAACCATAACGCCCAACCCTGTAGAGAATGACAGGCATCAGGGGTGTGACTTGGGATTTTTGCCTGTAATGCTCATACCATTCCACACCCTGCAGCCAGTGAGAGGCATCGAGGTATGCCTTGGACTCCTCGCCCCAAAGTTCACCCCATTCTCCTATATCGCACCCATCTCACCGTGTTCCTAATGAAATGTAAGTGCGATAAGGCCAAAGACCCCAAGGAACTTGTCAGTGTCTGCAGGGTGGGGTGTGGTGAAATAGCGTGGCCGTTATGCCTGACGACCAAACACACACCCCAATGCCTGTCACTCTCTGCAGGGTGGTGGTGGGGTTGGCTTCAGTTCAATACTTCACTGCCATTCCTATTACGCAGCTCTGTAACTTCTACACTACCACTGCCAATGTCAGCAAGCAAACATTCGGCATTGACCAATGCTTGTCTGTCTTTGTAGTACTGGTATTCCCTCCCAAATTGTTGTTTATTCTGTTTAGTATCCCCCAGCTCTCCTTACTGACCTCTACTTTGCTTGCCCACCTTTAGGTCATCTGATATGACTACCCCAGGTCCCTTTCCGTTTTGTTGTTGTTAGTATCTCACCCCCATTGTGTACTCTTCCCTGGGTTTTGTTTCCCAGGTGCATTACCTTGCACTTTAGCATTGAATCTAAGCTGCCATACATTTGACCATTCCTCTAACCTTGCCAAGTCCCTTCTCATCTTTTCCACCCCACCTTGTGCATCAACTCTGTTGCAGATCTTAGTGTCATCTGCAAAGAGACATCTTTTCCTTCCAGTCCCTCTGCAATGTCGCTTATAAAGATATTGAAGAGGACCGTCCAATACTGAATCCTGCGGTACCTCACTAGTAACCCCCTTTCTTCAGAGTGGACTCCATTTACTATTACCCTCTGTGTCCTATTCTCCAGCCAATTCTTTACCCAGGCTGTCATCTTGGGACCCACTCCCAGGCTGGCTAACTTGTATATTAATATTTTGTGTGGTAATGTGTCAAATGCCTTGCTAAAGTCTAGGTAGGCCATGTCCACAGCCCCTCCCTGATCTACTACTTTGGTCACCCAGTCAAAGAAATCTATTAGATTCTTCTGGCATGACCTTCCGCTGTGAATCCATGCTGCCTTGGGTCCTGTGCCCCTGGCCTCTAGGTACTGACAATTCTTTCCTTCAGAAGTGATTCCATCGCTTTCCCTATCACTGAGGTTAAACTAACAGGTCTGTAGTTTCCTGCTTCTGCCCTACTCCACTTTTGTGAAGTGGAACCACATCTGCCCTCCTCCAGTCCTCAGGTACCACCCCATCCTCCCATGATTTGTTAATGAGAGAACCCTGTAATGGCGTGGGAAGGCAGCCAGTGGTGCGCACCCTGAGATCTTCGGAGTAGTAGGACAGTCGGAAGAACATGTAAAATCTACGCTGTATGTGGATGACATGCTCTTATATATCACTCTCCTCAAATCAATCAATGCCACCGCTTCTCCATTTAATTGAACAGTTCTCTCAATTCTCGGGATACAAATTAAACCTGAGTAAATCAGAGGAACTTAGAATTGGAGAAGAAAGGAATGAGGAGGAAGGGAGGCCAGGAATGGGGATTCTGGAAGGTTGACAGATCGTTTGTCTATTTGGGTATTAAGGTTGGGAAAAGCATAAATACACTTTATGAAGCTGAACTATGTACCTTTAGTTGCGTACAATTATAGCGGACCTGGAGAGATGGGATAAACTGCCTATAACGTGGCTAGGCAGGATAAATCGACTCAAAATGAATGCCCTGCCATGATTACTATATTGCATGCAGATGATTCCGTGGGGCTCACCGGGCAGATCGGAAACATCTGGAGAAAGCATTCTCAAACTTTCTATGGCAGGGCAAATGACCACGCCAAAGTCTTGCACGCTTGAAGTCACCATTTGAGAAGGAGGTCTTCAGTTCCCGGATCTGGGAAATTATCACCTTGCCATATAGTGCCGGTATGTTCAGGACTGGGTGGGAGACCACAGGAGGCAGGATGGTTGGACTTGGAAGAGAGAGGCTGTCCTGGCCAAGTGAGTGCCTACCTGGCGGGGAAAGGCCATAAGGCATACATGAATCTACCCAGGCCAAACCCCTGGTTCGGGTAACACTAGAATGATGGGGACAATTGCTTAGGCATGGAGGGTAGATCAGGAGACTCTCCTTTTACCAATTGCAGGAACCCTTTCTTCATCCCAGGGCTGGGGATGCTGGATTTAAGGGGGAAAAGTTAGGGATAATGTATAAGGGATTTGTATACTAGAGAGGATTAGATACATTTGATCATATACTGGAGAGAACAGGGCTAGGACATAGACACTTTTACAGATATCTCCAACTCCGAGCATATTGCTACTCCCTGGGAGGAGGCAGGCTGTTGATCATGGCCTGGGAACAGATAGAGCAGTTGATACAGGAGGAGATGCAACCCCAAGGGTACATTCATAGAGTGGCCAGAACGGTAGACAGCTACTTCCAGATGTGACGCAGAACACCAAGCAGCTCTGGGAGGCGGGATAAGGGGTCCATATGATAGAGGACACATGGAGAATGATAACCCAGCTACATCAAGGTATACTGATCTGTAATAAGTATAAAGAGTCTTTTATAAGTTTTGTCATAGGTTATATCGTCCGCCTCTGAGTGTTGGAAGTATAACTCCTGGTCTCACCGATCTGCCCTCTATGTAGGTAGGATTAGCCTCTTATTACCATTATTTTGGCCCTTCCCATTTTGCAAGAATTTTGGAAAGAAGTGGTGAGGGAGATACAAGTAATAGCAGATAAGCAGCTCCCATGCTTGCCTATTGTGCTGCTATTTGGGATAGAGGAAGTGGATAAGGACGACTGGGCCCCCTACCTCGGTGGATTTGGGTCCTCCTGGTGATGGCCAGACACTGTATTTTGAATACCTGGGTGACGACAGACAAACCTAATATACAACAATGGAAAACTTTGATATTGCAGGCCCTCACCCTGGAAAGACTTACCTATGTGCTGCAGGATAGGGAGAGCAATTTTATAACACCTGGCAAATGTATTTAAGTGCTCTAACACCGGCAGAGAGCTCGATTCTAGGAAAGGGTTGGATGTAGAGGAGTAGGAGGGTGAAAGAAATAAATGGTGCTCATAATTAATGGAAGGATGAGGATTTATGCTGCACAGATCCCTATCGAATATGTTAATGAAGTTTTGCTTCTTTTTTTTTTATTTTCTTCCTCTTTCAAAGTGCATTGTGATGTATTAGTATGGGAGTTTTATTATCATGAATTTGGATCTCTATGTATATAAATTTGATACTGGAGGTACCTGTCTGTATGTATGTGTTGATAATAACTGGTCAGCAATTTCTCTCAATGTACTGACAGGTTGATATTTTCCATAACAACCAGCTGGTTGTTATGACATTAAATGAAACCATGCCAAAGTATGCTGCTGCCTCATTGGCCAACATTCTGTATGTGGGTGGGGCCAAACAGTCTCACAAACTGCTGAAGAAAAATTGCTGGTCTGTTATTATAAAAATAAAAGATGGGGAGGGTGTTTGATATTTGGTTAATGCACACCTACGTTGTGGGATGTTTTGATAAACCCCTCGGGCTAGCCCTCAGGTTTATGTAGCATCCCACAACTCGGGTGTGCATTAAATTCTCATATCAAACCCTTCCTCATCCATTATTCTCTATTTATTGTCCTGACGGGCCTGTTTGGCCTGTTTGTCTGTGTACTGGAAAATCTGAATAAACATATGATGCAAAAAAACGAAGTAAGACTCACCCTTCCCTAAAATAAAACCAGAATCACACTTTTATGTATTTATTTATTTTGTAACATAGGAATTACAACGTTTGAGTCATAGACACATTTCCAAAGGCTCCATGTCAAATATACGGTGATACAGAGAACAACAATGCAGGTTAACAATGGTGCAGAGTCATACAAGTGTGAATGTGCAAATAGGATAAGAATGTGAATTAAACATACATAGGGTAATTGCCTGTACAAGTGATCGCTAAACATAGGATAATTGCCTATACAGGTGGTAGCTAAACAGAGGCTGCATAGCAGACATACAGATAATACAATATGTGCAACGTACATACATAGGGTAATTGCCTGTACAAAAGGTTACTAACAGAACACAGCATTACAGGTTATAGTAAGACAGCAGGGTGCTGCCTCCAGGGAGGGCTTTGTCAAGTTCTAACATAGGAATGAATTAAGAGTAACTAACTTAGGCCTAGGGCACATGGGCCTCAGAGGCAGCGGAATGTGAGCTGCCTCGATCGAGAGATCGTCAAAGGCCAGGTACAGCCTAGAGTGATGTAACAGGACCTGGGGTGGGGTTAGTTGGTCACACTGGCAGTTATGTGATGATAAAATATGTGTTTTCAGGGCTGCCTTAAAAGGATCTAGTTTGGAGATGGCAGTGATAGCAGGGGGAGGCCATTATACCAGGAGGGGGCTCTGAAAGGGAAGGCTCTTTGGACTAAACTGGTCCTGACCCTGGGGACCTTCCAGATAGTTTTGGTGGCTGTGCAAGTGACCACGGAGAGGGTGGCTGACTGAAGGGCCCATAACACCTGCTGAGGTTAAGCCCAGGTGGATTTTCTTAGTGAGGAGATAGGTTTGATTCTGTAGCCTTTCCTCAAGTATGAGAACATTGGTGAGTGCACAGAGGGTGCAGGTGTGCATTTGCTTGTCTGCACCAGAGATGAGTCAGCATGTCTTGTTGGTAGCTAGTTGGATTTGGTGGAGCGAGTTGGGTCTGAGGCAGCATAGATCGAGAGTCCATAGTCCACGAGTGACAGGACTGAGGACATTACAGTCAGGTGAGCGCTTCAGGCAGTAGGCAGTCTTTGTGCCTGTATAGGAGACCCATTCGGGTATTAGTGGCTGAGAGTACTTTTGATGTGCTCATGGAACGAGAGGGTGGTGTCAAAGTTGGCACCAGGTACTTATTGGTTTGGACCCACTCCAGAGGGAGGAGCAAACTGGAGAAAGATATTCAGGTGATAATCCTTTACCCTGTTTTGGTGGAGGGCAAGAGCATAGTTTTGGTCTTTTAACGTTGACAACTAGTCTGTGTTCAATCAATCAATCAATCAAATCTTTATTTATTCAGGCGATCATCATTGAGCAAGGCTCATTTACAAGATGGACCTGATAAGGTCAAGGTTCGAGTTGATACACAGCAATTACATCACACACTTATAAGACAGTTATACATACAGAAAAAATGATGTTTATCGTGTTCAGCAAACCAGTTTTCTATCTGTTTGAAGTTTTGCAGAGAGCTGGAGTGTAGAAGGATCATGATCGGAGGCATAAAGAACTTTTGCCACTAGCATAATACCAATATATTCTACTTGCATTCTGCAAGCAAGTGTGAAAAGGTTCCTACCCTGCCCCAATTCCTCAACCATTTGCTATGTTTTTTCTCAGTATACTGCTTTATTTTGTCACCATCCCTGCGCAGCACAGATTTGACATTTTAAAAAGGCTGTGATGATGCTCAAATGTCTTCCACAATTTATTTTTTGGACAAAGTCTTTCCACAGGAGTGCGGGTTTCAGTTTTGTGGAGCCCTGGCTCTGATCTTATTCTACTCTTGGTCCAACACCACCCTCCATAAGCCATTAGTTTTCCTATTACGTTACACAATAAGCTAACTGTCAGCTTGGTTCACTTATTTAGCACATCTGCCTGTGGGCCACAAGGTTATAGGCTGTAGTCCTACAACCAGGACTTAGGCTCATGTGCAAAATGCTGCCACCCAGAGAAGTACGGGGGTGGCGGTACTGCTAGGGTGTGCCAACCTTTGGATCCCTTCTGCCCATCTTTAGTGCTGTCCTGCTGGGTATCCAGGTGGAAGTGAAAGAACCCAAGATGCTTTCTCCCAGTGCCCCAACCAGCATTTCCCTTCCCATAAAACCGGTTCACGCAATTGTTCAAAGCTGTGTGTCGATATTGATGAGCAGAGTGTCACTGTCACTACATGTATGCAGTCACTCCACTCCAGTCCACTCTTTTACTACTTGTAAAACACTTGAGGTACAGTGTGCATGAAAGCACCATATAAATGCAAATTCTTCTTCTTCTTGCCTTTGCCTAAAACATGGGAGCTACGTCCACTGCCGTTCTTTCTTACTATTTCTATTTTGGGACAGCTGGACCTAGTATTTAGGGGTTACCGTGGATTCTCTCCTCTTCATCCCATTCTTCTTAGCTCCACAAAGAGATCAGAACTGATGAAATGGGTAAGGATATCACTACATCCTGATTGGTCAGCAGCCATGTATTGGAGAAAACAACCACGGGTACAAAAAAGGTGCTGACAATCAGGACACAGCACACTAACATATCAGTGCCTTTTGTCAAAATTCCTGACTTCCGTTACAATCGTTGCCCTCCCCTTTACTCCCACAGAAAGTCAGCTAGACCCTAAAATGAAACTCCTTCAAAATTTTAAAAAGAACAAATAAATGTTCTTTCTCTTTTCATTCCTTTTATGCATGCACCACGCATGCATGCACACCTACAAATAAAAACAAGTACTACTCATACAGTAGCTTTACTTCCATGAGTTTCTTTCTTGACCATCAAAAAAACCCTTCCTGGCCTTCCTGCTCACCAGGAAATCACTGCTGCATATTCTGCCCAGATATAATTAATTGAATCCCTGCTTTACTGAGGCTTTCTGTTGTACATGTTTGTGTGGACAGAGGTAAACATGTGGCCAGTAGTCTTCTGCAGAAGTTTGAATTCCTGTATTCCATGATAAACATTCCATCTACTGAATGTGTGGAAGAAGATGATAGACAGGTGGGAATGGTATACTTTTTACTAGTCACTTTCAACAATATAAAATACAGGTTTATATACTGTACCATGCACAAGTGGTGAATTACTATTATTTTTATTTTTTAGTCTTTGGTAACTGGGTAAGGTCCACTAGGCACAAGTGCTTGTTTTCAGGGACGACCTGGGAGCACTGGGGAGGATAAGTGACTTGCTCAGAGTCGTACAGTATACAAGTGGAGGTTGTTGGAACTTAGCCCAGGTCTGTCTGCTAGATGTACCAAGCTCATTCACGGCTTGTTACTCTAACCTATAGGCTATACTGCTACCCCTATTTGGTGAATATGTCATGTTATTTTGAATAAATATTTATTTTCACTTAGAAAATGATATTACACTTAGAACACATGATGTTTCACTTATTATATAAGATTGAGGGCGCTCCCGACCAATTGGTGCACTCCTTTCCTCTCATGAGACACTCTTATTCTGTGAAGAGTGTCTCATGTGAACTCCCCACACAAAGCACATTCCGGGAATAGTTTTTATATATATTATTGATCACCCTTGATCAATAATATATTAATATGGCTCTCATCCTGTCTAAGAGTGTTTTCACTTGCCATCAGCTTGAGCCAGTGCAGCTCAGCTTCACATCTGGTTCTCACTCCAGCTGATTGCATGTGAAACCACTCTTATATAGTAAAGAGTGACTCTGGGGACATATTAACCTATAGAACAGGTTATTTCCACTTATAATCTGGAAATAGAACACAGAGAACAATGGGCCAGATAAGAGAGTCTACAGTGGAAAGAAAGGCAAATACAAGATATAACACCAGTAAAAGCATTACAAATGGTGGGTGTATATATATGTATCTCTCTCTATAGATATCAAATACATAATGGGTTACAGTAGAATTAAAATTTATCTCCACACATGGGTTATAAAGTCTATATCAAATATTAATGGGTTGCAGTGGAATAACAAATTTATCTCTACACATGGGTTTTAAGACCGTCTTACCACTTACCAGTGGAGATACATGTGTTATTGCACTGCAATCCATCATGTGTTCCTATTTAATAAAAAATGGCATTTTTGCTTTTAAGATTTCTCAAGTTTTTCTATTTTGTAAGTGCAATAAGACAAGGGTGTGGGTAGTTATGTGATAACTGCACTTCCATGTGCTGAAAGCACTAGGTTCAAACGCCTCCTGCCTCAAAATATCCTGGGTGTGCATTCATCACATAACTGCCCACACCTACTACAGAGGCATTTAAGACTGGGCTTGATAGATGTATCACAAATAAATATGAAATAATATAAACTATCAAGGCAAGCTAAATATGGATGTAAGTCTAACACAGCTCGAACAATCTATGGAAACCTTGCTATGTCTTACTGCTTACATGGTACACCTGTACAAGCGTAATGTGAGGTGGTGGCTGCCTGTGAGGCCAAGCGTCCTGTTACTAATTTTAAGAAATATGAGGCAGGCTAAGGCCTCCTTTTCAGAAAAGCAGCAAGAGAGTACATGGTAAAGGAAAGGCATTCTGGGAATCCCTACAGAACCTCAAAGGAAGGGTGAAAAATCGCCACCAGCTATGTTTAACACAAATGGATGTATTACATATAGGATAAAGTATATGGGGTGCAGTGTGTTACAAAATTTAACACACACCTAAGTTGTTGGATGGCACACATAAACCCGGTGAAGCCGAGGTTTATAACCATCAACAGTGTGTGTTAAATCGAGTGAACTACACTGCACCTATATTTTGTTTTATATAATTGAAGGGCTCGCTTTTTCTATGGTGAGATTTGACTTTGAAAAAGAACTGGAATCTTACCTGGGAGATGAACGCTTTTATTTGTGTGAGAAAAACAGAACTGTGCTTCAACATTAAGATTTAATTATTTAAACTGGTAATCAGAATTGTTGTTAGGACTCGCTGCATTATCATATACAGAATCTTAACGGACTGGTTACTCGAAAATCTCACCTTGGAGGTGCTGGGGCATGTGAAGGAGCGGACTAGACTTTTCCTTCCTCTTCTGGCAGTTGCTGCGGTCGTTAGGCAGTCCTGAGAGCAGAACACTAGGTTACGGTTAGGCAGTCCTCAGAGCACTACCGGCTTGTCCCTTAAACACTGGCTTGGATTCAATGGGACCATTTCAGTAAATCAGATGCTCCCGCCGAATCATCATCCAAGCACCGCCCTGTCACTGCTACAGTTGGCTGCGCTCTGTTTTTCAGTGTATGTCTCCCGAGCGCTGCTGCTATGGAAAGGGAGTCGAATGCTGTAAATAATCTACTTAGGTGTTACGGTATTTAATACACGCTTTTTGTATGTGAAAAACGGAGACCATTAATTATACTTGGATTCTACTGAGACTGGAACACATTTAATAGTGCCTTCACCGACCTCAGCATGGTTCTTCCACCAAACGATTACCACACACACACTCTGGACAACCCCCAAGAAAGACTACTTAACATATCTGATGATCTAAGATACCCAAAACGTTATTTCAAATCGGTCTCAGTAAGTGACACTGTCAGGTACTGTATGTCAACAGGTCCTTGGTTAAACCAGGATGGGAAGCGATGTCATAGTCATGAAATTAATTGGCCTAACCATGGATAACCTAGCACACTCACTGGTCAAATTGTTCAACCTCTCATTCCTGTACTCTCATTTCCCCAGTCTGTGGAACACTGCCTTTGTCACCCCAGTACACAAAATGGGCACTGCTCATTAGTCTCAAATTATAGGTCTACATCTATTCTCACCCCTTCGAAAGCACTGAGAGAATAATTTGGATCAGCTCATATCCTACCTGAGCCTATACAATATTCAATGTGAACAACGGCATGGGTTCCACAAACTACATAGTACCACCACTGACCTACGTGATACGACAGTGTCAATGGCTCAGTAGGTAGCACACTCGCCTCTGAGGTTGGGAGTTCAGAGGGCTGTGGGTTCAGTTTCCTCATCTGGCACTTGGGTTAATATCCAGTACTGACACTGTAGTGCAGCAGGAGAGGGTGCTGCACTCTGAGGTGCCGTCTTTCGGATGAGAGCGTTAAACCGAGGTCCCATCTCCCTGGACTGGTGGTAGTTCAGGGATGTTAAAGATCCCATGGCACTTATTGAAAGAGTAGGGAATTTCCCTGGTGTCCTGGCCAAATTTCCTCATTCACTAAAAATACCACCAACAGCTTAATCTGTTCAAGGTCAGTGGGCATTCATCTGTATCCCTCCCCGGTTGTGCTTGAAAATAGGCAGTATTTGTCTACTGCACGCATCCGGTCAACAAAACTAAATAAATACCAATTTTTACATAAATCCCTAGATAAGGGTCACCTGGCCAGCTCCATTTATATAGATCTTACCAAAACCTTTGATTTAGTCAATCATTCGCTACTGCTGACCAAATTCTGCACATTAGGCCTCTCTGCTGACACTGTAATTTGGTTCTCCAGCTACTGTATCTGTCCAAGGCACCCTATCAGACACCAGACCATTCTGTATAGGAGTACCACAAGGGTCCATACTAGGACTCCTCCTCTTCAGCCTCTTCATTGACAGCCTCCTGAAGCATGCCCATACTCAATGGTACTGCTTTATGCGGATGATGTTGTCATCTGTTCTAGTAACCCCAGTCAGAAACTTTCACCCATGAGCTTCAACTCAGCTTTAGCTCACTTGAAAACTGGTTTGTGCAGAATAAACTTATATTGAACTACAAAAGACCAAGACAGTGTTATTCTCAGTGCATGAGAGAAATATAAATTATAACCTCATTATGTGATTCTACATTGTTGTTTCATTTTCTGTTACTGAAGAGGAACCTTTATAAATGAGCATTTTGCTCAAGGTGTAAATCCGATTACTTCAATAAATAAATAAATAAAGTCCTCAGTGGACTGGGCCCTTCCAACCTCTGCAAGCTCCTGTCCTGACCTCCCTAGCACTGGTCTGCTCCAAAACAGATTTGCACTTTGCATCTCTGCAGACCAGAGGATTCTGGTTTTCCCATCTGCCTAACTGAAAATAATAGGTGATGGGGCTGTTTCAATCATGGCCTTTCCACAGTAATATGACAGACAAACTCACTAGATTCTGTTCATAAAAGTGAATGGATATTGGCTGTTTATGCAAACCTTTTCTGGACAGTCCATGTGACCTTTAATGAGCTATGGTAACATGTTTTATCTTGCCGACCTAGTGCTGTTATTTGTTCTTAGCCAAAGTTTTCTTTCTTGATTATTTGAATGTTTTAATTTTTATAATTACTAGTGAGCCCATGTATTGACTGAACTGTCACGCTTTAGAATGCTGCAATAACTGGTTGGTTATTATGGAATGGAACCCGATTATTATAGGCGTGGGTGTCAGCCAGTCAATGTGAAATTAAAGCTGCTGCCGTCTCCTACTCACAAAACACAATGCCACAGATATGGAAAACTTATTCTTTTTATTTATTTATTGAAACATTTTGTATTGAAAATGGTAGTTTCATAACATACAAGCACTAAACTGACCAGCAAATATATAATAAAAAAAAATGGGGTGTTGCATTATTAATTTTTTAACTCCTCAGTATGTAATACTATCAAGAATACCACTGTGGCTTGCATTCGTAGTCAGGTATTATTATCAACCTCAGGTATGTGAAAAAACACATACTGTACAACACCTGCATATCTCACCTTATATCACTGTTCCTATAGCTGTAACTCGCTCAAGAAAAATTCTGTTATTTTGCTAGGCAGCACCTTAGGTTTCGCATTCGCCTTTAGTAAAGCTGCTATTGGCCACGCCAGTCTTTCTGCCTGGAAATAAACTACAATCCTCCTCCTCCTCAAACTTTCTGAAATGGTTTCCTTCAATATATTCAAACCTTTACTCTACTGAACACCTTAAGGAAGTCTGCCGCTGTAACACTAGATAGCATGTCATTCATGCTGTGCAGTTTACCCAGCAACAAGCTCTTTCTGTCCCTACAAATCAAGTCTAATTGTATAGCTTAGGATTGCTTAGAATTGTCGTAATGGCTCTTCTTAACCACTGTTCTGCTGTTCTTGTAAAAGCTTTTCATTTGTATATTCGTGCACTCCAGAACCATTACATAGATACATAGACAGTGTCATAGATAGGGCCTACGGCCCACCCAGTCTGCCCATTTGAGCTTTGTAAGTTTACTTTTATGTTTTCCCAGAAGTCTGTTGCACCTAACCCTGACCTCCAGAATTCCTTTTATGTCTATCCTATGCATTCTTAAATCCTGTGATTGTTTCAGCCCCCACCACTTCCTCTGGTGGGTGTTCCACTTGTCCACCACCCATTCTGTGAAGAAATTCTTCCTCATGTTTCCTCTGAATCATCCTCCCTGCAACTTCATCCCATGCCCTCTAGTCCTGGAACATCTTTCTCACTTAAAATAGTGTCTTCCTGCACCCTGTTCCTATCTGTTAGATACTTGTATGTCTCTATCATATCCCCTCTCCCCTCCTCTCCTCCAGGTACATATTCAATTCCTTCAACCTGTCCTCATAGGACTTGTGATGCAATCCATGTACCATCTTTGTTGCCCTCCTCTGAACCTTCTCTACCCTGTCTATGTCCTTACGTAAGTAAGGTCTCCAGAACTGTTACACTGTACTCCAGGTGGGGCTTCACTAGTGTCTTGTATAGTGGAATTATGACCTCCCTTTTCCTACTGGTGATGCCCCTGCCTTTGCATCCCAGCATCCCATTTGCTTTACCTGTTGCCTTATCACACTGTTTCTACCCTTGAGGTCATCAGAGGTCATCAGAGATGATAACCCCAAGATCCCTTTCCTGCTTGGTGCATGCTATATCCTCACCCCCCAACTGATACATTGTGCCAGGGTTTTGTGCCCATATGCATTATCTTGCCTTCTTTGCATTGAATTTCAACTGCCAAACCCTTGATCATTCTTCAAGTTTCTGCAGGTCCCTTCTCATTCTGTCTACACCCTCTGGTGTATCTACTCTGTTACAGAGCTTTGTGTCATCAGCAAGAGGGAAATTCTGCCTTCTAGGTCCTGACCAATGTCATTGATGAAGATGTTAAATAGGACCGGTCCCAGTACTGATCCCTGTGGTACCCCACTGGTCGCCTCTTCCTTCTGTGGAGTGACAGCCATTTACCACCATCCTCTGTGTCCTGCCACCCAGCCAGTTACCTACCCACTGCACTACTGTCCTGCCCACACCCATATTCCCAGTTTGTGTAATAGTCTCTCACGTGGCACAGTGTCAAAGGCCTTGCTGAAGTCCAGATAGGCCATGTCCACTGCCCCCTGATCCACCTCCCTAGTCACCCAGTCAAAAATTCAACGAGGTTGGTCTGACATGAACTCCCCCTGCGAAACCATGCTGCCTTGGGTCCTGTAGTCCATTGACAACCAGGTGTTCCACCAACTCTCCTTCAGTAGTGCTTCCATGATCTCTCCCACTACCAAGGGTGAGGCTGACTGGTTTGTAGTTCCCCGCTCCTCTTTGTTCCCACTTTTGTATAAGGGGACTACATCTCCTGTCCTCCAGTCTTTGGGTACCTCCCCTGTTTCCAGTGATTGGCTAAACAAGTTGCCAGAGGTTCCATCCACCATCTCTCTTAGTTCTTTAAGGACCCTAGGGTGCACCCAATCTGGCCCCATTGCTTTATCAATTCTTATTACTTCCAGTTCCTTCAGGACCCTTTCTCATGTAAAGGGACTTGTGTCCATTTCTGCACCATTCCCACCCATTGTACTCCCTTCAGACCCATTACCTCCTCTTCCTCAGTAAGACTGAGCAGAAGTACCGTTCAATATGTCAGCTTTACTGTTGTCATCCTCCATGCGCCCCATCCTCCCCTTCATTCTCACTATCCTCCTTTGCCTTTCTTTTTCACTTATGTACCTGTAAAGGTTTTGTCCCTCTACCCATTGATTTTGCAATGTGCTCTTCTGTCTGAGCTTTGGCTTCCTTACTGACCTCCTGCCTCCTTTGCTTCTCCTGGTACTTCTTCCTATTCCCTTCTGCCTGTGTCTTTTGTATTGCCCGAATCACGATCTTTTGGCTTTCACTTTCTCCGCTACCTCCTTGGAAAATCCTAATGGCCTCCTCTTCCTAACCTGCTTAATGCATTATTCTGTTGTTCTTGTAATTCCCATTTTAAATACTGCCCACTGTTCCGCAACCCTGATTCCTGTCCCATCCCCCTTAATGCCTCTTTCAAGCATCTCCCCATTTCCCAAAGTCTGTCCCCTAAAATCTAGGATAATCGTGTTTTGTGTGGTTTGGTTCTGCTCTTTCTGTGATTTCAAACCACAATGACTGGTGGTCACTGTTCCCCAGGTGCTCCCCCACTGTTACCCCCATCACACTGTCCCTGTTTGTGAGCACAAGGTCCAGTATTGCCTTCTGCCGACCAGTTGCTTGAGAAGGCACCCTGAAGGAGTCCAGGATAAATCTGCTCCTAGTTGATGCTGCTGCTGGGATACTCCAGTCCACATCTGGAATATTGAAGTCTCCAGCCAGTACTACCTCACCCTTGTCTGCCATCCTTTGGATAGCTAGCATCAACTCCTATCTGTTTCTTCCTCCTGGGCTGGTGGTCCATAGACCACACCTGTGCAGATAGCTGTCCCATTTTCCTTTCCAGCTTAATCCACAGTAACTCTCCCCATTTTGTTCCTCCTGGATCTCTGTGGCCCTTATGTCATTTTCACATACAGTGCCACTCCTCCTCCTTCCTGCCTGCTCTGTCTCTTCTGAATATGTTGTAGCCAGGTATGGCCATCTCCCAGTTGTGGTTATCATTACATTACACCAGGTTTCAGTGATGGCCACAATGTCCAGCTCTGACTGCACCATGACAGCCTCCAGATCTTCCATCTTGCTGCTAAGGCTCCTGGCATTTGCACACATGGCTTTCCATGATTTGACCTCCCTAGACTGTTTCACTGTTCTCTCCAGCCCATTCCTTGGTTGTCCTTTATCCCTGGTTCTCCTTGCTGTCTGCCCTTCTGCTGAATTTTGCCCTTTTCTGCCTATCCACCTCTTGGGCACTAATCTCCATCTTTTGCACTGCTTTTCAGAGATAGCCACTCCTCTGGTTCCTGGTTCCACTGCTAGCTGTGGGGGTGAACAAGTAGGTACCCTCCTTGCTGGCCTGCCACCCCCTTGCTAGTTTAAATGCTTGTCAATGTAGCATTTAAACTTATCATTGAGTGCTTGGATTCCGTCCAGGATGGATGCAGGCCGTCAGGCTTGAACAAACCTCCATCCCTCAGGTGGGCCCCAGTCACCAATGAATCCAAACCCTTCCTCACAGCATCAGTTCTTCAACCATGAGTTAAAGTTCCTGGTGCATGCACTTATGCTCTCCCTTGCCTCTCACAGGAAGTACTTCTGAGAAAGTGACAGAAGTAGCTACTTGCTTGAGACCCTCCCAATTTCCTAAACTCTTCCTGAACTTCCTTTGGCTCCCCATTTGCCAGGTCATTAGTACCTAGGTGGATAATGACATCCATCTCACCCTCCCGTCTTGCCTTCCCAGTGATCCCAGGATCTTCCTTCCATCCCTCCATGCCATGGCACCTGGTAGGCACCTCACCCTGTCCTTCCCTCCTGTGTTCCTAGCTGGATCCCTCTTATGATAGAGTCCCCACCAGGATTCGCTTCCTCCTGCTCTGGGTTCCACTACTTTCCCGCTGAGGTCCCTCCTTGGCTAACCTCCACATCCTTTCCTTCACTTCTCTGGTACCTCTATTTGGTTGTCCCCATTTACCAGTGTGGCATATGAGTTCTTGGGTGGAATAGGATCTGGGATGTGCCTCTGCCTGACTGCCCTAACCCTCCCTGAGCCCACTGTCATCCAAGTGCTTCTCGTTCTCGGCATCCTTTGCAGCAGCAGTTGGACTGGGTGGTCTCTGGATAGGGTGATGGTACTCCTGACCCAGTTTACTTCCACTCTGAGGTCTGGCTACCTCATCCTGCAGTCCAGAGTTGCATGCAGATAGGACAGCACCTCAGCGTCCAGAAGGTCTGCCTGAATATGGCTTCCCACAGCCACTGCATTGCACCACTCCCCACATTATTCTACACTTATACTGCTATTCCAGTACTTGTCTGTTACTGAAGCTCTCCTAGTTCCCTTTTATTAATTTACTGTCCTAAAAATCCTGCCACTGCTCCTCAGATACTTTTCTTTAAAATAGAAAAAATAAATAAAAATGAGTCAAAACACTTGTCATTATTTGTTACCTCTGTATTGCCATTGTATCTTTTGTATTGTCCTGTCCTTAGCAGGACCTCCTTGTAAATGAGCTTGCTCAATGGAGTTTTCTTGGTGAAATAAACTTGAACTTGAACACCTCCTCCATTATTCTCTGTATTATGCACACTTTCATTTTTATGCATTCTGAATAACTGTTTCACTTTGCTGGCACTTTTCATATATCATGGGAGTTTCTACTTTTTGTGCGAGTCTCTTGCAGGTACAAAACATGCTGTATTGTATAAATTTGTTATCTGTTTACAGATTTTCTTTCTTTTCCACTGTATTAATAATGACAAGCTGAGCTGTTTATTTTATTGTTAAAGTGACAATGCGACTATTTGAAGTGCTGTTAGGAGGAGCCAGTTGGTATGAAAAGCACAGGTTGTGGCTGCCATGTAAATAACATAACTACTTTGCAAATAACATGCTATTTGCACAGCAGCTATGTCTCCTGTGAAAATAACAGCTTTTATCTTCCAAATGTTTTGCACCCCTATGGTGTACAAATAAATAATTTACAGGCTGGTATAATATTGTTTACATTGTTTATCCCATGAGGTAGCTTCAAATATTCCTGTTATCCGGTTTGAAATGTTGTTATTGTCACTGTGCACTCGTGGCTGTGTGGCACTTGTGTATGTGTGCAATAACAACATTCCAAACTAGACAAAATACATATCTGAAGCCACTGTACCCTCCTGAGATAATCCCTATGCATACCCTGGGAGTGCGAATACATTTAGAAGATAAAAGCTGTTATTTACTGAAGACATAGCTACTGTGCAAGTAACAGTGGAAACCATGTTATTGGAACAATTAGCTATGAAATTTCCATGCTAACCACAACCCTCACATTCATGAACTGGCTCCCTACGAGCAACACATCAAACACTAGGCGCTGTCCTTTAACCGTAAAAGTAAAGGGCCCGGCATAGCATCATTAGTAAAGTGGAAAGAAAAAACTCAGAAATGAATACTCCATTTACATAACACAGCATGGAGGATACTGGAAGGCAACTATGCACAACCAGTGTGTTCTGCCAAAGAGAGTTCTGATTCCCTGTGACCTTGAGGCGAGCTCAAGAGGTTCATGAGAATCTGAACCCCAAGGTGCATTAACACACTGATTGGGCACACAGTTGCCCATCCAGTATTTTTAGTGGTGTATAGTTCCCCAGATAATAATAATAATAAAACAGATTTTTTAAATAGAAAATTACATCTCTGCTGCTGCGTCTTACTCTAGCTTTTAAGGCTGGTTGCTAGGGTCAATGGTGTGGTTGGTAGGGACCAGACATCTGATCCCTACATCTATAGCGCTAGTTGCCACATGACAGCTGTATCTCTCCTGGAGCGAGGACGGCGACTGAGAGGATTTGTTTTTGTTTCTCTGAGTAATTTTAAATATCTGGTTGATTCTGCAGTTTTATTTTTATCACAGGTGAAAATATCTGGTTGATTCTGTGCTTTTCCCCTTGTATCTGGTTGATCCTGTTCGAGTTGCGGGTTGGGTGATCATGCCCCTCGCAGGAGTGTGTATCTAGTTGATTCTGTTATTTCTGTTGCCTGTGGCTTGTGCACTTCTCAAATCAGCTGGGGCACTGTTGTACCATAGAAGGTCTGAGCAGCGTCCCATGACCTTGAACTGTGGCACAACAGCATTTCAACTGTGATGAAAATCAAAGTGGAACAATGTTCAACCATACACTGTATATTTTTTACTTGCAATAGAAAAATAGTGGGAACTCCCGATACACATTGGATATTCCATGAGTTAGCTCCAACTCGCATGGTATTTCGTTTGAAATGTTGGTGTTTCTGCCACTGTGCATGCGTGGTTGTGCCATCTGTACAAGTGTGTAATAACAACAACATTCCAAACTAATAAATAACAACATTCCACCCACATAACTTGCATATTTGAAGCTACCTCATGTGATATTCCCTATTTATATAATATCGTGAACATTAATTTGTCAAGATAAACATGTTATTTCGGCAACATGAGCAAGATAAATGAAGTCGGTCACTGAGCATGCTCAGAAATCTCTCTCTCTCTCTTATTCTGGTCACACTAAGCATACTCAAAAATGTATTCTATTTCTGAACATGTTCAGTGACTGACTTCATTTATTTTCACCAGGATGCCTCTAGAAATGAGCTTTTATGGTCCAGTAGGTGTTTCCTGGTTAAACTCTCAATAACTAACTAACTAACTAACTATCTAACTAACTAACCAGCTATCTAACTATCTAACCAACTAACTAACTAACTAGCTGTGGGATGCCTTTATTTTGACCAAATATATTGTGGTTTATGTAGTTAAGATTTATTTTACTTTTGTCGCTTTTACCATTTCTATCACAAGCCACCTAAACACTTGTTTGTATAAATCAATATATCGTGGGTTGATGAGATATCTTTATTTACAATTGAGGGCATTGATCAATTGCTATCTCACTTGTGGCTTCACTGCTTGTTAGATATCAACAGACCGACACCTCTGATGAAGATAAAAACAATATCTTATGTCAGCCATGTCATATCCATATATTTATTGCATTTTGATAACCGGGTAGGCCAATGAGACCAGTAACCCCTTTTACTGGGGAGACCAGAGGTAATTACAAAGGTAGAAATCCGTCAAGGGCACTGCCCACAAAACCTTAAAATGGAATTATTCCATTGGATTTCATAACCTGGTATGTTGTATTTTTATAATATGGAGCTAATCCTGGGGTGCCATATCTCAAACTGGGAGTAAACAGAGCCCTGCCACAACCTAATATTTCCCCATAGTGCTCACCCATCTGCATAAACCGCCCTGACCCACCACGTGTATTTAATTGAAAAATTCTTTTTAGTTTTCCAGTAAAAAAAAAATATATACTTTTCTTTATTTGTGGCATGGTCCTGTTTGTAAAGGGCCGCCGCACTGTGAATCACCTGCTCAGTACTGACTGACAGCATGATGACACTGTTTAACATGACGAAAAACAAAGTCTAAGAGGATGGCGAATTCTGCGCACTCACATGCTAGGGTTGGACCTACTCTCCCTTATGGTGAAAGACAGGTTGGACCTGTTTGTCGGAGAATGGACCCTCTTTCTGGTGGATCTGTCCCAACAGGAGAATATGGCTCTGTGGGGTGGTATAGATATATAGATATCTAGATATATAAGATATGTGGAATGGCTTGAGGGACCTTGGAGCTAGCACCTCTTCTTTACTGGATAAGGGATTGATTTAGGAGGTTTCTGGATTTGCTTGATATATAGTATGGGGTATGTGCTAATATGTATGTGGATACGGATATAGAATGCAAAACTGTAACTGATTTTGGAAGAATTGTGGAATATGGTTGCTGTACCTGATTACAAATGAACCTCTGTATGAAATTGACTATGCCATTATAGTGAATTATGGTATGGGAAAAAATGCCTTTTATAAATTATATCGGCTTGACCATATAGGATATATACTGTAACACTGCAAAGTGCTGGTAGCCTATGAGGAGAGCTCAGTGAAAACAATTAAACACAGAAACAGCCAGCAGAAAATGGCCTTACGGTCTATCAAGTCTGCAGGAATTGAGACCATGCATTCTTCTTACCCACCACGTCACTCTTACCCTCCCGTTGACTGTATCTCACTCCCTTTTGAATCCACCAACGTATTTCTGGTTCACTACTTTCTCTGATAGCCCATTCCTTCCTGCCACCCTTTCCACAAAGGCGTGCCTCCGCCTACTTCTGGAAACTACCTCCAGTCAGTTTGTAACTGCCCCGTGTGTTCTTGTGTTCTGTGAACTTAGAAAAGTTTACTGGGGTCGACATAATACCATGAAGGTGTTTAAAGGTCTCTATTATGTACCCTTGTTCCTTCTGTCCTTGCATGAGTACATATTCAGGTTCCACAGCCTCTGCTCATGCTAGAGTCCATCTTGACCCCAAATTATGTTTTGGCCCTTCTCTGTACTGCCCTCAGCAAGTTATTGTCCTTTTGTGGTAGGGGCTTCAGTACAGCATGCAGTACTCAGGTGGGGGTCTCACACTGAAGGAGCAATATAGCACAGTGGTTAAGGGCACTGAGCTGCAAAGCTGGAGGCCTGGGTTTGAATCCCTCAGCCCCTAACTGCATACTGTGTGACCCGAACAAGTCACTTAACTTCCTTGTGCTCCCAGATCACACCTGAAAACAAGCTCCGGCTTAGTGTGCCCTTCCTGGTTAAACAATTTCCCTTTCCTTCCTCCTATGCAATGGCAGTATGGCATCTTTGCTTCTGCTGGTGAACCCCTGCTTATGAAACCCAACATCATTGCTAGAGGCAGTGCAGAGAAGGGCCACAAAAATAATTCAGTGTCAAGATGGACTCTTTAACTCTAATTTTAACTGGGACTGAAGCATCTCGGACATGTATTTTTTTTTCCACCATACACGCTGACCCCAACCTCTATTAAATCGCATTCTCCCCACAGGCTAACACCCTCTTCCCTCTCTCTACTTTACAATTGGCTCACACCTAGGTCATCTCCTCCTTTAAGAAACCTAGCCCCATTCTGCAATCTGTCTACTGTCTGCACTGCTCCTCCACAGAAACCTTCAGAACAGGCTAGCCTCTACACCCATTATTACAGCTAATCTACCTACTTCATATTTAGCTGTTCCTAATTGATATGCTGAACCCCCATATCTTTTTCTCAATATCACTGTCTGCCCACATCCATCTAACATGTATCACCTGCATCTAACCCCTCTCATATTAGCTCTCTTTCTTACTCTCCTGGTTATACAAGCATTAATACCTCCGTGCCCACTGACTATGATACAATTGAATTCACCCTCCACCCTGTTCCCTAATACATCTTACTCTGATGTCCCTTTCTTTTGGTTAGGCACCCACATGCCTCACAATGACAAATTAACTATCTGCCCCCTACTAACCTACCCACACTATTCTGTGTTTCTTGTCCTAGTGAGCAGTACCTCCCAAATCCTGCCTAGCCAGGTTAGCCCTAAATCCACCTCCTACACAAAGAACATAAGTTGAAAAGATGTACCCATATCTTGGTGTCCCTGGCTGGAAAGAAGCAAAATGTGTACCTTCTCCCCTCAGCAGTAACCAACTTAGTCTTTACTTGTACTTCTATAAAATCACACAAATCTTGTACTAGAAATCATGGAGCGTGGACTGACATACATAAAATGGCAGATTATAAGACTAGCCTACCTCCTTTTGCTCTATCAGGCAATGTCCACCTAACCCTGGACCCATTACACACTCTCAGGGCTCATCAAATATTCACTCTGGACTAAAAATAGCCTCTATCAACATATGCAGCTTACAGGCAAGATTTGACACACTGCAAGAGTGGGTCACCCAACATCAACCCGATATCCTCTCAGTTGTGGAGACACGGCTGAATCCCAGAACCTCTGATACTGCCATACAACTATCTGGGTACAACACTTTCTTGCATGATAGAATGGGTAAATGGAGGTGGCTGTGTAATATATCTGAAGGACCACCTCAAGGGGCAAATGCTACCTCATACAGCTAAGTGTTACACCCAGTTGCTCCCCATAAGGATACTGCTTGGAAAAATGGAAAGACACTTATGGTCGTATCTACCTATATTCCACCCAAGGCTCAAGGCAGTGGTTTCAAAGTCACTACTGACTGCCTCACTAGGAGCAGTCCATCACTGAAATTATTGTGTTGGGGACTTTAATATCAATGGAACTCCCTTGAAATAGGTCCTTATAAGGATACTCCATCCTCATTACATACAACCCTATTAGTGACCACCCCTACTTGCCAATCTACCAGACTGGCATTAGCTCCCCTAACTGACTGGTTGATCACCAATCACCCCGAAAGAGTAAACCACATCTCATTGCTCCCCGACTCCTTAGTAATCACTCCCTATCCTTTTTACCTGAACAAATAAATCCCTAAGGTCCCCAACAAAACCGTCTTTACTAGACTTCTAAAAAAGGTAAGCTGAACCGCTTAAAAGCACACCTAAGCAACCAGGACTGGAATTTCCTGCACAACACTACCAACATTGATGCTGCCTAAAACACTTTATCCACAAATTGCAGAGTCTTGTGACATCTTTGTCCCATTTACCAAGTGTAAAATCCGGGCCACCAAGCCCCATGGATCTCCCAGAATTGCTTGACCTCATGAAACATTGTGACAACCAATGGTGTAAATCCAGAAGCTCAGGCTTAGCTGTTGACACTCAGAAATGCAAGGAGGCCTGGAACAGCTGTATGTGGGCAATCTGAAAGGCCAAACATCAGCACTTTAAAAGCGAGCTTGAAAATTCCTTGGGGACAGTAGACATTTCTGGGATGATGTCAAATCCCTGTCTGGCAAACCCAACAAGTCACCTCCCACACTAATAGCGTTGATGGAATGCCCACAAGGGACCAAAGGACCATTGATGAAACTTTTAACAAGGCTTTTTCTGACATGAGTGGCACTACCCCAGACTATTTCATGCTATTGAAAAAGTGCAATCCTGCAAACACCTCCTCCCTACCTAGCTCGACACCTCCTTTCTACCTCAGAATAGTCACCCCAGCTGAGGCAAAGAGATATATCACTATGGTGCTCGGTAAAACTAGAACCAGTAATGACGGCTTGATCTCAAACTCTTAGAACTCACACTTGATGTTATTCTCGCTCTCCTTACCAAGATTCTAAATTTATTGCTTGTCACTGGGAAGTTCCCACAAATCTGAAAGGCCGGTAGTAACACCCATACACAAGGCGGTGATCAAACTAACCACTCAAACTATCATCCCATCTCGATACTCCCCCCTCTGTCAAGGCATTGGAGCATACAGTTTCTGACCAACTTGTCAAATACCTTGATAAATATCAGCTGTAATGCCGTCGCAGCATGGCTTCTGGAAACAATATAGCACTACCACTGCTCTCCTTGAATTCACTGGCTTTATTCATAGCGCTCTTGATCGTGGGCTCTTGGTGGGGCTAGGTATATTGACCTCACCAGAGCCTTTGACACAGTTAATCATGAGCTGCTCCTCTGCCAATTATCTGACATCGGTCTCTCCCTGAATTGGTGTCCTGGTTCAGAAGCTACCTCCTAGGAGAGTACAAAAGTCAAAATTAATGGCGTCTGCTCCGATATTTGAGATGTCTCTACAGGGTTCCCAAAGATCCATCCTTGGACCCCTGCTTTTTAGCCCTTTTCATAGCTGTCTCCCCAAGCAATTAATGGCCAAGTTCCGCTCTATTCAGATGATGCTGTGCTTTTCTGGTGCCACTCAAACCCCACAGAGCTTGAACTCCAGATACAGACAAATTTCTCCATACAGACAATGGTTTTCAGACTCAAAGCTTCTTCTAAACTATAAAAACAAAGACCATGATTTTTGCTTCCACTCACAATAAACAAAGGAACTTCCAGCCATATATGGTCAACATCCAAAATTCCCCTAAGTCGATAGACCACTTTAAGTAGCTGGGAATTGCATTAGATAGCACTCTGACCTACTCTCTGCACATCAACCAAATTGCAAAAACTGCAAATGCTAAACTGGGATTACTCTATAGAAAAGTCTTGCTTCACCACTGCTGCTCTAAGGGTGGCAGTGTGAGTTCAGTGCTATCTATCATTGACTGCGGTCTGGGGTGTATGGCACTGCTACTTCTATAGCCCTCAGAAGACTTAAAACAACCTCAGCAAGGCCTGTAGGCTTGTGCTTAGAGTGCACCAGCTAACACACACTTCGAAGCTATACACACAAAGTAACTGGCTTAATTTAGAATGCTGACTCTGGTACCAGACATGTCTGATTGCCAAAAATCAGTTCTAGGACCAAACCCTACGGAGTCAGACCTTCTCTTTCAAACCAATACGTCCAGGTGCATGAGGGGTCTAAATGGCCTAACCCTGAAAGTCCCATTCAGTAGGACCTTGCAAGGACAAAGGTCCTTAGTATGATGCACCAATCTGGCTCAGCTCACTCAGCGATGAATTACTCATTGAAGCCAAACTTGGCTGTTTTAAAAACAAAGCTCAGAGCCATACTAATTGGGACAGTGTCTGAGACTGTAATGCCTAACTCCACTGCTCGTGTCTGCAATACTTCGTTTCCTCTCTTTCTATCTCACCTCACCTACTCACCCTTATCCTGTCTTCCACTTGCATTATTTTTGGACCCTTCCCTGTTCTCCTTCCTTGCTTTCACCGTACTCCTCCCAGGCACTTTACTACCACTTAGTGGTGTGGCAGGAGGCTTTAGTTAACTCCATTTGGGAGTATTTGACTTCCAGGAAATAAGGCAAAACTTCCAAAATAAAGAGGGAGGGCGTCACTGACTTCAGATGTAAAACCAAAATTAGATGACTTTCAAAATTGCAGGCATGGAAGTCAGAAATGATGGACTTTTCTGAAGAAATTGTATTTACCACTAATGTATTATGTTAACATCCATAAATTTGCCCATCTTAGAATATTGACTTCCAAAGTGGGATCCTGAAGTATTTGACTTCCCAAAAGTGGAATGACTTCCAGATTTGAACTCCTGGAAGTTTTAGACTTCCATTGAAAATACATTATCTGAATCCCTGATGGCAGCTGAATGCCTGTGGAAGTTGTAACCCATTTTCCCCTGTTCTCATCCTACCCCTTACTCTTCTATCCACCCTTCTTCGCTCCTTTCAACCCCTATCAGCCCATCTCTCCTACACCCCACTGTCCCTATCTGTGTACTTTCTGCCCCAATATACCTTATGCCCCTTTCTACCTCTATTTTTCCTCCTTGTTTTCCCTCTCTTCCCCTCTCCTCCCCATCTTTGCCTCTCCCCAGTTTTCCCTTAGACACCTCCCTACCTTTTCCCTGCTTGGCTTCCATTTCTCCTCTTAATCCTCTATATTGCAATTCTTTGTTCACCTCGTAGCACTGCTTGTACTGAAGGCTAACTAAATTTTAGTTAGCATTTTCAGTTCTTCCACTTTGACAATAGAACTGTTATTATTTTACATGTTCAAGCTGTTCTTTATCTTTGTCCTGTCCACAACTCTGCATAAGCTAACTGTATTGTATTTAGACTTACTGGATATGTATGCCCTATCCTTGTTATCTAATCTTACTTCTGTATCAATGTAATTCTGCTTTTGTCTGCTGTAATCTGTTTTCAATGTGGAACCACTGTAAAGAGACTCTGACTCAAAGGTCTAATCTAGATTGAAATAAATAAATAAATAAATCATTTAACCCTTGCTGCCACCTTACTGTATAGCATAGAGGGTTTTGACTGCTCAAGACTGAAATTCCCAGGTCTTTACCCTTCTCAGACACTGCAACTATCACTTCCCGTAGTCTGTACTCAGCCCTCACGGCTCTTACCAGCTATGTACATGACATTCCACTTCTTAGCTTTTTGTATTCCTGTTACCAGATTCTGGACCACCTTTACAGCTTTATGAGGTCTCTCTCTCAAGTCTATGACCCCACTCTATGTCTACCTCCCCACAGGGCTTAGTGTTGCCCTTGAAGAGGCAAAATTTTGCCCATGATGCTGTTCCTAATGTCATCTGTGAACCTGCTGAACAGCAACGGTCCAGTAAATAAACCTGTGTTCCCCATTACATCACAGAATGGACCTAGTAGCAGGGACTGAGGCAGCCTCAACTACAACAGCAGCGGAGCCTCCACAAGCAAACAGCTTTTCACCCTACTGCCTATCACATTCCCCAGCTTATTTTTCAGGGGTGGAGCTATTGGAGATCAAACCAGGGGTGATGGAAACCACACATCTGCATACAAATCCAACCCCTGTTGCTTTGAGCTAAAAATAAACTGTTCCCTAACTTCAGCAGCATTTTGTTTTCAAGTTCTGCCAGCTAGGCAACTGAGTCAATGCTACTCCTTCATGCCCTGCCCAGATGAAATAAATGCCTTTCTCACTGGATCCCTGCTCTAAAACTCTAGCCCCTCAAAAGTGGGTGAGACAGAGTTCGGACATTTGCACCCAGCAGTCTGATGCTGACTGATATGTTCTCCTTTACACTGGAGAGCAAGCCACATGCAGTACCCTCTCCAATGTGCTTGTGTCTGATTGGATGGCGCTGACAGCTGTGTACTCATTTTCTGTGCCCACTAAACCATGCAATAACATTTCTGTTTCCCTTGGCCAGTCAGACAAGAATGTTCTTTGGTACTAAGTTTGATCCAGTTGAATCTCTCTGTTCAGACAACAGAATCTGTGTCTTGTTTTGACCTATCCAACCTTGTTAAATCTACTTTTGTTAGCAAAGAGATGTATCCTATGCACATACAGCATATAGGCCATACATTGAGGATATCTTTAAGTTGCCCCCCTCAGAGTATCAGGCGGCTCTTGGAGCTACACAAGCAATGGGCTGACAGAATAGCCTAGAGGTTAGAGTAATGAGCTGTGAATGAGGTTGGGTAATCCAACAGACTTGGGTTTGATTCCCACAACTTCCACTTGTGTACTGTGTGTCTCTGAGCAAGTCACTAACCTCCCAAGTGCACCTGGGTCACCCTTAAAACAGGCACTTATGCCTAGTTGGCGTTACCAGTTACCAAAATAATAATAAAACAAATGTACGAGGCTGTAGCTGAACATCTGCCATCAGGGTAAATTGTGTTTACAAGCAAAGTCCAAAAAGAGCAGCCTTACTCCATAGCTATCTTACATGTTTTCAATTAATTCTATTTATGAATCTCTCACAAGCAAATGACCATGCCCTAAAGGACTTTGCCTGCTTGCAACTGGATTGGCCTGGATCAGCCCCTGATCGAAGGATTTAATAAACTATTAATAAAATGAGGAAACCTGGGAACTTCCTTCCTTTGTCTCGTAAAAATAACATTCAGCAGAACAAAAGCGGAGTTATTTTGAATACATGCTAAAATAAGATAATGAAATTAGAAACAATAATGTTTGACATTAAGACTTTGGTGTGTAAATAAAATTGGAGCTCAACTCTAAAATGTGGATTTTAACTTCATTTCTTTTTTTTCTGTGTGCGTTGAAACAGAAGATCCTTTTGTTCTGTTTGAAGCCCACATGTTGATGAGGTCCTTCCTCCTTTTATTCACAGAGGTTCTATGCTATTAACAATCCTTTCACAGGTAACATGGTATTCTAGCTTTTATTATTACAGGGTATTGTTAAAAGATGGGTTGTCAGCTTCCTTGAGCAGGGCGTGCAGTATTTTTTACTGGAAGAATGGTGAGAAATTGTCTTTTTTTCAGCAGTGTGGCTTCTCTGGGCTCTCTTGGTTCTGCTTGGCCAATTCTGCTGTCCCCGTGGATGGAATTCCTGCTTCTACAGTGAAAACCAGAGAGAATCTGATGAAACATTTGTTTGTTTTTTAACTTATTTATTGCAAACATTCATTCAGATTGAATCTGCGACATTCCACATTTTTAAATTTACTGTAAATTATCTACTTCAGCCTCATCCTCACTGTCCCCAGTACAACATTCAACTAGCTCCCTCAGCCACTCTCTCCTCAGCCCCATCACCCACTGTCCCTGAGACATGACTTCTGACCTAACAGTGCTCCACAGTTTGTCCCACATAGTGGAGCCTCCTGGTTCCCCTGCCTGGTGGAGTTTAACACAGATGTTTGGTTGACAGCCCAGTGAGTGGTGCAAGGCCTCTGAGGAGAGGTGGCATCATCCTATGGTCGAGGGCTCCACTTTCTGGTTTTCTTCCCGGGCACCTCATGGGCAAGGACTGAAGTGGATGTCACACACAATCATGCTGACATCCTCAGTCAGGAGGCACCTGCCCAACCATAGCAGCTCCGCTTGCAATGCCTGTAGTCACCCAGGTGGCAGTGTTGCAGCAGAGCCTAGATCCTGCCCCCACCGGTGGAAGAGAGTGTCCTCTGGGATCTGATGACTTGGCTTGCTTACAAAACCCAGGTCGCCAGCATAATGAGCGGATGTACTACAGATGCGCTGATGCGCTGGTGTAGGCATTCCACTAGGGCTGTGAGGAATTCTGAAATTCTGACAGAATGGAATTCTGCAGAATTTTGGAAAATTCTGTTGAATTCTCTGGTGGCATAATTGCGACATTCCGCATGTAGAATGTTTTTGCAGATTAATAATCCAGAGGTTACATGAAAGCGGCAGATTCTTTGTTCACATTCAATGGAAAATGATTCCGCATGTTACGTGATCTCTGGAAAATTATTCCGTGGTTTACGAAATGCTTTTCAGAATTAAAAAATTGTCATTGCCATTCGATGGTGGAATGCTGCATTGCTCACAGCCGTTATTTCATTCCAGCAGTTAGTTGATCGGTATTAGAGATGTATTATGTAGACATATACTCTGTGAAGGCAGTATAATCTAGGAGTCCCATGCCATGCTTGTCACCTCTTTCTTGTGGAAAGGCTTGGGGACCCTAATAAGTTCTCAGAAACACAGAAACATAGACAATGATGACAGGAAAAGACCACTGGTCCACCCAGTCTGCCTGTAACTTTATTTTATTTTATTGTACCATATTTGGCCAGGAAAGACACACTAAGTCGAGGTTTGTTTACAGGTGCATCCTTGCTCATGGTCACATAGTAAGCAAGTGGTGACTGTGGGATTCAAACCCACCCTATCATACCCAGAGACCTTTTGTCTATAAAGGGTTTTAGCCCACACGCTCAATCCCCATGCTCCTTGTTTTATTGCTGCCACCCTAAGAAACTACTAAGCCCTTCACATTGTTTCGCTGTACTTGAAGAGAGAGTTGGATCCTGGCTGCTTCACCCAGCCTTGAATTAAGGGCTGTAGACCACAGTAATTCTGGAGAAGATTTCCTTAATAATGATAAATGGACAGTGAAAATGCTAAGAGGGAAGGAAGACTCTAAAGCTCCCAAAAATGATCATTCAAAAAATTGCATTTACTTTTCACAAAATGCTTGATAGCCACCTAAGAGAGATCCAGCCAATTTTTTTGGCCATAAAGGCCCTTCCTCCAGGGCCCATGGTGGTCCTGTTTACGTAGAACAGCCAGAAAACATATTTATTTGCTTGTATTATGTTACTTATCACAGAAACCAGTACATTTTCACAATGAGCAGAAAAATCCATTTCATACTTCATAATAATTGTTACTATATAGTTCTGACAGATTCTATTCCATCATAGTAGGGATACTTGGGGTAGTATCCCCACTATGATGGAACAAGCCCTGTCACAACTATATAATGCATTATTAAACTCGTGAAAATGTACTGGTTTCTGTGATAGAAGTAGCAATAATAAGCAAATAAATATGTTTCTTTCTGTTTTACAAAACAAGGACTGCCGTGGAGCCCTGAGGGAAGTGGCCCATATGGCCCGCAAACGCTGGCTGGATCTCTTTAGAGTGGCTATCAAGCATTTTGTGGAAAATAAATAGCTTTTGAATGATAATTTTTGGGAGTTTTAGAGTCTTTCTTCCTCTTAGCATTTCAGCTGTACCGAAACCATTAATGATTTTGTTGTCCAACACATCAGAGTTCTCTTAGCTAGATAGTGCCCGACAATCCCATTCTTTGTTTTCTAATTGTTGCAACCTTGTCCTTATGGGACAAAAAAATTCATGCCTCCCTTGGTAAAAATCTACTTCAGCCAGCTGTTCTGGACTTTAAGGTATCTGTGATGTAAGGAGAAGGTGAGTTTTCCCATCCCATACATCTCCTTGATCATTTTCTCTATAGCTCTATCATTGGTGAGTCCTCCTCAAGCCAACACCATGTTATAGTCTTGTTTGCCACATCTATAAGCACACTCCACAAATATTTCAACTCTGCACCCCCAGGTCCTCCAAGAGTTGCCCCAGGACTGCCCTCTGTATGTCTATGGGTTGTGAGATGTTATAAATGTTTTTAGCGCTTGTGAGATTTCTCTCAGTATGGTATTATCTTCCACCCTGTCAGGGGACAAGGAGGTCACGAAGTGGGATACCATAGGCATCAGTCCTGGGATCTATCCTGCTCAATATGTCTATCAGCAACATAAGGGAAGGTATATAGGGCAAGACTGGTGTCTTTGCAGATGACACTAAGCTCTGTGACAGGGTAGACAGTGAAGATGGGATGAGGGAGTTGGTAAGGGACATTTAAAGGTTAGAGATGGCCTAGGTTTGGCAGCTGAGGCTGATGCCAAGCGCTGCAAGGTTCTGCACACAGGAATCCGGAATCCTAGGAGAGAACATCAGATGGAAGAGTGCGTTGACCACTACTTCAGAAGACAGGGACCTGGGAGTTATCAAAAGTGACTCCCACAAGCTAGTCAGTGCATTAAGGCCTGTAGCAAGGCAGCCAGAATGTTAGGGTGTATTTGAAGGGGTTTGATAACAGGAGGAACAGTAATACTGCCTCTATATGGTCACTGGTGAGCCCCATCCAGAATACTGTGTCCAGTTCTGGAGTCCCCACCGTGGGAGTAACAGGAACAGGCAGGGAGACAGTACAGCAGAGGCCACCAAGACAATTTAGGGCCAACAGCACAGATCCCATGAGGAATGGTTAGGCCACTGAACATGTACTCACTGGAGGCCAGAAGGGGGAGGGGTGACATCATAGAGACCTTCAAGTTCCTTGAAAGGGATAAACAAGGTGAACTGTGAGAAGCTATTCAGTTGGAATCGGGGTCAGTAACAAAGGGTCATGAATGGAAGCTGATGAGAGGGAGATTCAGGGATGTGAATATGTTTTACTTCATGGAGGCGTGACTGAGCCATGGCACAGCCTACCAGCTGAGGTGCCAGGAGCAAGACCCATAAATGGGTCCTGG
Organism: Neoceratodus forsteri; assembly: GCA_016271365.2. NCBI lineage: Eukaryota > Metazoa > Chordata > Ceratodontiformes > Ceratodontidae > Neoceratodus > Neoceratodus forsteri. Next base: position 1,060,928,749 of record CM028135.1, read on the forward strand.
CACAACTGGGACAGAATAAGGGGTCTGATAGATACACAGAGGGTAGCAGTACCATAGGAAATGGGGGACAAGGGCAAAGACTTATCTATATAATAGATCTCAGGGTAAGGTAAGTAACTAAGTAACTAAATAGAGCAGACTAGATGGATCAATGCTCTTTTCTGCCAACAATGTCTATGTTTCTATGTTTCTCCCATGCCCAAAGTACATGTCTTTGGCAAGCATGCTTTCCCCATTCCCTCCACAGTTGGCATTAGCAAGTCCTCAGTGCTTATCCTGAATGTCCAGTATATAAACAAATCATGTCCAAAACTTAAAGCAAAATTCATGCCAATGGGTCGAGTATGTTGCCTGAAAGGCACTAGTAAACACTTCCTCCCAATCTTCATCTGACAGGTGGACCCCATTCTCCCACCTTCCATTTCTCTCTACTGTATGTGGTCTGGCATTATTTCCCTTAAAGCTATGCTGGAGAGAACCCCTTTTAGTGTCAGGCCCTCTAATATATCTCATGCACCACTTCACTTTTAGTAATTTGAAGGAGCCTATGTTAATCTTAACTTAGTATGCAGTAGTCTCTGATTTGCAGAGACCTAAAAGTAAAATCTACCTAGTATGACATTTTCCATTAACTGTTCAAAGGGATTACCACTCCTTGTGTCGGCAGTTGTGAGTAGAAAAGTCCCAACCTCTCAAGTTGTCTAAGTCTAGCATCAAGCCTCGCTGGGGCAAGGTGAGGTCCCTTGGCATCTATCTATGAAATCAGAAGTGGGTCTTCAATTTAAAAATGTGTAACATTCATTGTCCCATATAAAAGGTAATGTTTACCATCAAAGGTATAGGAGGGGTCCTCTTCAGCAACGTAATATGAAGTCTCTGGTTTCAGTAGGGACTAATGTCAGCTAAATTTTCTGTCTCTTTCTAAAGGGATTTTTACTCAGGGGCTGTCCACAGCAGCATTATTCATAAATGGGTTGCAATACAGTGTCCTTCTAAGTCTGGCTGTGCGCGCCCCGGACTTTCCTGCCTGCAAAAATTTAAACTACAATCTGGGCCAATTCCCACCGACATAAACCAAGAGAGGACTCTCTGCCAGTCCTCTGATTGTTTCAGGGAATCACCATGAGCACGTACTGCAACACCTACAGAAACCTTGACAATACATTCATAATGAGCATTTTGGTTCTCAAGTACATCAGAAGATTTAACAGAGACCATGTAAAATCATCTTGAATACTCTTAAAAGTGGTTTAAAATTAAGATCAAATAGTTTACTGTTTCCTTCAATTTGCACCTTTAAGTACTTAAGGTTCCTCCATGTCAGTTCGAGCATCTATATAATTAGACCAACACTACAGAGACATGACAATACCGATGGTGACTATCCTGCATGACAATTGTGCCGCCTGATTGCCATCACTCCAGGTACATTCTGGCTGGCTGTTTGCAGGAGCTTCACCCCGTGCCTCCCACCATGGGGGGAGAGGCACTCTTCACCCCCAGAAATAATATAACCACCTCAAATCAGAAGTATGAGGGGTGAGAGCACAACATTCTGGGGCAGCAATGTTGGTGGGTACTGCGAAATCCTGATCTTTGGAATGATGGTGGTTGGGTTGCAGCACCGACGTTGCCATTGCTGTAGGGGTTTGGCTGCACTGACAGCATACCAGTACTTATTATGATGTACATCCAATGTCAACTGTAGTGAGGACTTTAACTCCTTTTTTATTTATTTTTATTGAGAGACAAACACACAGTTATTCATGCAGTTACACTGTCATATTGAGACAACATAAACTATTTACATCTTGGTTATATACAGGAGATGACTAACACATTTTCAGTTTCTATTGTCATAGATAAGACATTTCCAAAGTAACCACTGGTTTAGAAGTTATAGAAAATCAGCTTTATTATCAGGGAAGTCCCATACCCCTTCCAGCTCATCTGGAGTGGCGCCCTCCCAGTCCTCTTCATCTGCAATCTCTAGAGAACAAAAGTTCCATCTATTTGGGCCATGCACCATATCCATTTCTGCCACTTCAAAGTCAAACTAGGTAGTTTGTCAGCTAGGCCTGCAGTTAATCTTTCCAAGTGGTAAATCGATGAAACAATGTGTCTCCAATCATCCACGTGGGTATAACTGGTTGCAGCCTTCCTAGTTACAGCTTTCTTAGCTGCCAAAAGGTATATAGGCAATAAAGTTTTATACCAGGGAGGAGAATGTGAGGGCATTATCATTAGCAGAACCATCTCATCTGTTAACTCCACTGACTCTCCTAAACAGTCTTGTAATTCATCCTTTTTTTAATTCAAAGTTTATTAAAGTTTTAACAAAACAAGCACAGTTCCATACCAGAAATATTACACAGGTTATGTACATAGAAAATAAGGAACTACCCAACCCCTCCCCACCAAATCTCCCCCCATTCTCCCTCCCTCCCATCCCTAACCTAGCATGGTTCACACTCTGTTAGGGATTTATGGAGTAGGGATAAGTAACAACATCAGATGGATGGCAAGGAATACAGGGAATAGAGAGGACCCCAAATCTTCTCAAATTTGTCTAGCTGATTCGGGAGACTGGCAATCATCTTTTCAGTTCTAAGATTGGCTAGCAGTCCATGCAACCATTCAGAGTAAGTAATCTTATTGGCGTCCTTCCAGTGCCTTAATACCAGCTTTTAACTGACATTGATATTAGAGCCATATGGAATTTGCGATTGAGTACCTTCACTTTGGTAAAATCCCCAAGAGGCGATTCTGGCAGTAAACAAGTCATTTAAACTTAAGAGCGGATCTGCCTTTTGTTTAATATAGGACCACAGTGGGGCTATCATGGGGCAGCTCCAGAAAATTTGGAGTAAAATGCCATCAGCTTGGTGACATCTTGCACAAACAGAGGGGATTATAGGGCTGAACTTGGCTAACCTCTCTGGGGAATAATAAAGATTGTGAAGGATGTGGAATTGCACGAGATGAAGTCTGTCCTGCGCTATGAATTTGTGACAGCTTTTCCATAAGATAGGCCAATTTAAAGGTTCTTCTGGGAAGTAGGCGCCCAGTATTTTGATGGGCCCATGTAATCTGAACCAACCCAATCATACATGAGGCCATAAATTTTGACACAGAATGTGGAAGCCCAGGAAGGGGCTAATTCTTGGGAAAAGTATATAGTTGCTGGACGAGGGAATGGGGCCGAGCGTTTGTGCTAAGTAACTGGAAAATTTTGAAAATCGTTGGCTGGGAATATCAAATTTAGCCATGATATCTGGAGAGGTGAGCCAAGTATCATCATCACTAATAAAGTGTTTAAGCTGAAGGAAGATACTTGAGGGAGCCACGAGGATGGGAGGACTTTGCCAGCAATTTTGAGGTTAGGGTTACCTGTAAGAGGCTGGGTAGTATTGTGAGTGTTATTATATTTAAGAAAGGCACAAAGCTGAGTATGGATCTTGATGGAGACACTGATTGGAGAGTCATGGAGTTGTAAGGAAAGAGACTTGGGGTTTGTGTGTAGGGAGTGATGGGGAGAGATTTAGAGAATGAATTAGAGCTAATTCAGTATTAAGCCAGATGGGAACATAGGGAGCAAAATCTGGTCTGTTTCTGGAAGTGTCCACCTAAGATATTTGTTAGCTTGGCTGGCCCAATAGTAGAGAGCTCTATGGAGAAGACGTAACCTCTACCTTTAGGTGCAGCTAATTTATTATAGGACATCCGTGGTTTTTGCCAGCCCATATAAAATCTGTAAGAACTCTAAGTACTTTTTAAACCAGGAGAGGAGAAGCCATAAATTAAGATGGTTGAGAGGATAAAAAGTCAGGGGAAACATTAATTTTATTAGGTTGATTCTACCCCAAAGGGAGAGGAAGGAGCGACCATCTATCGAGATCATGAGTAAGTATTTGGAAAGAGAGTCCAAATTTATTTTTGAGGCATGATTCACTTCTAGTAAGGTTGATTCCTAAATCGTAAGGGAGTTGTGTTCCCAAACAAGACCAAGTGCAGTAATTTCAGGCTTTAGAATGTTATAATTCAGAGGGAATACCACTGTTTTATCAACATTTAGATAATAGTTAGAGAAACTATTGAATTCTTTATTGATTTCTAACATTGGTGGAATAGAGGTAGCTGGACCTATTAATTGGAGAAGGAGATCATATGTGTAAGCAGAGACTTTGACCTCATATCCTCAATCGAAAGCCCTGGATCTGTGGACTATCCATTAACCTCCATATTAGTGGCCCTAAGTAGAGATTAAAAGGAAAGGGGATAAAGGGCAACCTTGTCTGGTGCCTGATTGCAATGGGAATGACTCTGAGATTTGCCCATTGCAATAAATGCAACAGAAGGGGAATTATAGAAAGCCTGAATCCACTGTAAAACTTGTCAGGAAAACCAAAAGTGTGTAGGATTTTGAAGAGGTAATTCAAATTTGCTCTATCAAACTCCTTCTCGGTGTCCAGAGAAACCAGCGGTTGGAAAGTCTGCATCCTGGATGCGAGAAAGACGTGAGTCAAGGTATGCAGATGGTCCTTCACAAATCCTACTTGCTCTGGCCCAATAAGACTAGGTAGGACCTGATTAAGATGCTCTGCTAAAATCTTTGCCAATATTTTGATATCTTGATTGAGGAGAGATATTGGCCTGTAACTAGTAACCAGGTCCAACTGTTTACCAGGTTTGGGCAAAAGGACAACCAGAGCTTCAAAAGGGAGTGATCAGCCTCTCTGCTTGAGAGGATATATTTAAAAGGGATTGCAGCAAAGGAGCTAGTTGTCCAAAAGGCTTTACAGAGTTAGAGGTAAAGCCATCTGGTCCTGGGGCTTTTTGGACAGGAGATCCCTGATCATATTGAGTATCTCTGCTTCTGAAATGGGGATAAAAGGGCTTGGGCTTGTACATTCGAAAGAGAAGGGAGCCTTGTGTTATGCAGGTACTCCTCGAGAGATTGAGGAGAGGGGGTTATTCATAGGGCCAATCAGTTGCCTATAATATTTAATGAATTCAGCCACAATGTCCACTGGGGAGGTCTTTAGGAGCCATCTTCCAAGGAAATGGCTGCAATAAGTGTGAAGGACTCTTGCTGCTTAATCCTCAAAGTCAACAAGCGACCAAGCTTTCTTCCCCTGATCAGTATAGGTAGCCTTAGTTCTTAGGATAATGTATTCCACTTTTTCTCATGAAATTCAGAATAAGCATCTTTTAATTTCGTGTGCTCTTGTCTATACTGATCAGGGATTGAGGAGAAAAGCGGAGTTCTATGTTTCTAATTAGAGAAAGGAGAGTTAGTAAATGCTCATTTCTCTTTTCTTCGGGAAGAAGTGAATCCTATGTAACCCCACAAATATGCTTTCAAGGCACACTATTCAACATCCCTTTTATCGGTGGAGCCACTGTTGACAGATATGAAATGAGTGATATGATCTGATCTGTACTGTACCACTCCTGGGTCTTTTAGGATCTGGTTGTTAAGCCTCCACCTTCAAACTTCGCATAAATGAAAGGGAGAGGTTACAAATGACTAGGAGTGATCTGATAGTGGGCCTGGATGTATTTCTGAGCCAGATATCCCTGGAAGTAGAGAATGGGAGAGGAAAATGTAATCAATCCGGGAAGAGGTCTTATGAACCAGGGAGGTATATGTGTACTCCGGAGTGAGGGGTGGAGGTTCTCCAAATGTCACAGAGACATAAATGATCCACTAAATCCCTTAGGGCTCTTTGTGCAGGGAAAAGCCTTTACCCATACAGCCTGAACGATCAAGAGATGGATCAAAACAAATTCCAGTCTCCTCCGATAATCAGTGGGAGGTTTAGGAATGGGGACAGTATATTTAAAAGCTGTATATAAAAAAGTGAGGGAGTCACGTTAAGGCCATATATACTGCCCAGCAAGAGCTTGGTACCTCATACCTTTAACAAATAGATATCTGCCTTGGTGGTCACTGACGACCTGGGTGGGCTTAAACGAACTGACCTCGCTACCAGAACTATCACCCCACAAGACTGAGTACTATTTCCAGCAGAGAAACCTGCCCAATATAGTGCCTCCTTAGTTTAGGCACTTCAGAATTGAGAAGATGGGACTCTTGAATGAATGCTATGTCAACTTTCAAAAGGTGCAGATGTTTTATAAGTTTATACTGTTTAGTCTTGTGGTGGGCCCCTTAATATTCCATGTGGCAAAATATAGGGTCCTAGTCATATCTTATAAGTAAGCTAAGGCAGGGATTCCATGGAGAAAGCTGGCATGTTTATCCCAGGGTATATTAAGTAATAATCAACTGTGCCAAACCCACCCCCATCCCTCCCACCCTGGTCCCACATCCCTAAATCCCATAAATCCCCAGAACATAGAAAACAGGCAGTAAAAGTACCTGAAACATCACGTGAAAACCTGCTCCACCCCCTTACTGTCACGATCCAAAGTCAGCAGATTACCCATATCTAGCCCCTGCCCCAGCCACCCCATTCCTCGTGGACTCACTGAATTGAAATAGTTAACCGTCCATTGTGGTTTACCTGGAACCAAAAAAGCACAGATTAACATTTAAAACAGGAAAGTTCATCCGGAGATGTTGGCAGAGAATTCGACTACCAAAATCAGGGCGAGAGAGAGAGAGAGAGAGAGACTCATTCAACCCCAGACTCTTAAATAAATAAGAATCAAACGCCGGTGGCATCAAAGCGCCTTGCCAAATCAAAGCAGCAGAGGCCCGGCAGGAAAAGGACCAGTGCACTGAAGAAATTATTAGCCACATAGATCTGGCAAAAGCCACTGATTAAGGCTTACAGTTGTAATATGTTATCACTGAACTGCTGGCTTATCTTCCAGCGAGGTCAAATATTGGTCCAACTGGCGTCAAATCCAAGGGCTCCAGGAATAAAAGGGTGAGGGTAAACAGAACAAACTTTAAGCACAAATAACAGCTGTAGCTTAAAATGGAAAAGATAACAACAAGCAAAACTGTTAGCCTCTTAACTAGTTACATTTTAAGCATAGCAGTCGAACTGGCAATTGCCAAACAAATGTCTCATTTAATGAGCAATGAAGCCACTCTCGAGCGTGAAACTGGCTCCCTCTTGTGGCAAAAGGTTTTTGCTCGCGTCACACAGGGCACAGGACTCTTTTGTGATCTTGCACTGAGCCACTAGAGAGCTGTATTGCGCTCCCAACAAGGCAAAAGAAGGTCCTTTGTCACCGCTGATGTTCTAAGGCCTGGTGCTTCCTCTGGTCCCAAGGCTATCACCATGATGATCGGAGATTCCTAGGAGGTAGGATACATCAGATTGCAATTACCTGGGGCAGTTACAGGGCCAAAGTGTGAACAGAGAGTCAGGAGATAATAGTCGCTCAGCAGAAGGTGAAATATTGCAGCCATGTCGAGAACACCAAAAAGGAGTTGAGGTTAATTGTAGCTGTGCTCAGAGCTGAGTTTACCTCAAGGATCCCTAAAGAGATCAGGAAGGCAGACTTGAGACCTGCTGCGGCTGCTTCAAGGTCTTAGTATATGGCCCACTTACATGCTGCAAGAACTTGAAACTGAGCTGGGTATTCCATCTTGAACTTTATTCCAACCGCCAATAAGCTTTGCAATTGGGGGTGAAATGCTGCTCATCTTTGGTGCACCATTGCAAGCAAATCTTGTGTGACTCTAATCTTTGCCCCTTCCATCAGAGACCTTGGCTAAAAGTGTTGCCTTTCCAAAAAAATTAAGGAAGCGAAATGTGAGGGTCGCGGGGGCCTGGAGAGAGCATGGGACGGAGATCACGATGAGCACACTTGACGATATATATTTTGGGCCAAGTGATGATGGGCCTGCTATTTTTCTACAAATTTTTAAATAAACAAAACAGGACTGAGATTCTCTTCCTTTTCAGGTAGCCTGATAAGGACCGTGATTGTTCCTGTGGCTGCGGCCTTCAAGATCCTCCATTTCTAGTTCGAGCTTGGAAATCTTTTGTCTCGCATTCACCAGTTCAGGGTCTAACTTGGCAGCTTGTTTTTCCAGCGAATGGATGCGGGCTTCGTTATCCGAGGTATGTTGTGAAATATCCTCCATCGCTTGCGAAAGTTTGAGTTCTGTAGTAACAGCTTTGAGCTCCTGTTTAAATGGCGAAACTCCTCTAAAAACTATGTCAGGGTGAGTGGCTCCTGTTCAGATATGCCAGTAGTTGCGGCCTGGGAGTCGGCAGTAGGAGAGCCTTGGATGTTTTGAGGACCTTCTCTGGGGTGCTTGAGGTGTATGTCTCGGTTGAACTTTCTTCATTTTAGACCTCCATCACGATTAAAAATCCCAACAATGGCAAGCAGACATCCTTAAATACTGCTCTGGTTCAATTTTAAAGGTATCAACATGGCCATAAGAGGCAAACATATAGTTTTGATTGAATCGGATTGGCTGGAGCAGTGGAGTGAAGCTGCTAGCAGATTCTCTGCATCACGTGGTCTCCTTGTAATTCATCCTGTAGGGCACACCAGAATGGAGTCAGCAGAGGACATGACCAGAAAATATGTCACAAATCTGCTTTCTGACACTGACAGCCCCTCAGCAAACCCCATATTGTGATGGAAGATATTTAGTTAACAGCACTGGGGCTCTAAAATATCTGCTTCTACACTTCCAGGAAAACTTCCGCAGATCACTGTATGTGTAATTTTAACTGTCGGAAGTGCAGAATTTATTCATGTTTCACAAGATATGGAAGAGCCCAAATCTTTATTCAACTTTCCAACATGACAATCTGGAATCTCCCAGTCATTCTCTCAGAAGCTTATATAGCTGGCCAATTAAATGTAGCCCCAAATTTCCGTCAATATGGTCAAATAATAAATGAAGCAGAGGGGGCTTCAGCACCAGAAGTCTGGTCGGTGAGGGCTTTAACTCTGAGGATACTAAAGATTAACTGTAAAATGGGTAAGAAAAATCAAGACCTGTGATTGGTCAGATGTGATCACATGACTGTGATTTATTTATTTGTTTGTTTTTGTTTTTGCTGACTGGGTAGGCACACTGATCCCAGGAACAGTTTTCACTCATGACCGGGGCCATAAAAATGCGCTTACAATAACAACAAGGTCACATGACATGAGTAGAGAGAATGTCCAGCGCACCATAGTACCAACAGGTAGAGTACAATATAGAGGTCTTGAATAACAAGCAGTGCATCACATCAGAGTGCTAACATGTAGGATATTATGCTGGAACTATATCGTGCATGGGAGGGCTAACACGTAACTTCAATCGAAGGATTTGGTTTGTGTAGTTGGTACAGTCTAATGGTACATTGGTATATGATATCTAAGTGTACAGCAAAACAAACACAAATAAAATTGAGTAAACTAAATGCACAGTAAAACAGAGTAAGAAGAAATAGAACAACATAATAAATATTTGGTGGTGAATTACTGCTGTTGGTATAAAACAGCAGTATTCAGATGACCTAAAGGTGGTCAAACAATGTGAGAAGGCAGTAAGGAAGGAAGGCTGGGGGATACTGGGATGCATAGGGAGAGGCATCAATAGTAGAAAACAGGAAGTTGTCATCCCTCTGTACAGACAGTTGGTGAGACCCCATCTGGAGTACTGTGTGCAGTTCTGGAGACCCCATTTCCACAAAGATAGACAGAGTGGAGGCTGTCCAGAGGAGGCAACAAAATGGTGCAGGGTCTGCACCAGAAGACATATGAAGAAAGACCAAAGGAGCTTAATATGTATACCCTTGAGGAAAGGAGGAGAGGGGAACATGATAGAAACTTTGAAGTACCTCAAGGAATCAACAAAGTCCAAGAGAGTAGCATCTTTCAGAAAAAGAGATGTGCAAGAACAAGGGGCACAATTTGAAGATAGAGGGGGGATGGCTCAGAGATAATGTAAGGGAAGTATTTTTTCAGGGTTTTGAGGGTTGTGGATGCATGGAACAGCCTCCTAAGGAGGTAATGGAGTTACAAACAGTGAGGGAATTCAAGAATGCATGGGACAGACATAAGGCAGTCCTAGTGGGGGTAGGAGGAAGTAAGCTGTTGGTTAACTAGGATCTTCAGCTTATCTGTTAAGTAGGAAACTAGGCAGACTAGGTGGGCCAAGCAGTCCTTATATGCCATCAAATTCTATGTTTCTATGTTTCTAATTAACAAAGCTAGGATCAATAGTAGCCTGTACGGAACTGCATAGTGATACGTGTGAAAACTTGCTAGAAGTTTTCCGGCACAACTCATGAGTCAGAAATACTTCACTTTCTGAACCTCATTATTCAGTTTTGAAATAAATATCAGAGGCACCATTTTGTATATAGAATAATGGCTGGGTAGGTGGTTATAATGAGAATTTGACACACATCCGAGGTGTGGGATGCCACATAAACCCAAGAGTGAAGCTCGAGGGGTCATTAAGACATCCCACACTGGGATGTCTAATAATAAAATTGAGTTTACACCTACCCAGCCTATTATTTATATAATTGGTTGGGGAGCATTTCTTTGCCACAGCAATTGTATAAAATAAGCAGACAGAGCCTTGGACTGGTCGGATTTCAGTGTGGTCTGCAGTGGCTGGCAAAAAAATAATGTTTACATTTTGTTTCCTTTTATTTATTTTTTTACTTTAAGTGTAAAAGTGCAAGAGAGGTCTTTTTTAAGTAACTTACTGCCAACTCGAGGCGGTGAAATCACCGATGAGGAAGAATTGGCTCCAGGATATGGCACTGAGCAAGTGAAGGCGGGAGGCTGGCTCATGCATGGAGCATGGAAACCCAGAGCGTGTTTTTTCTGTTATAACTAGTTTGTTTTCTGTTATAACCAGTTGGTTATAACAGCAAATTATAACAGGGTTTCCATGGGAAAAATGCAACCCAATAATTATAATTGCAATAAGGCACTCCAGGTTGTGCATAATTGAGGGATAATGGCACTTAATGTGGGCATAAGGCACTCATTGTTGCCTTATGCCTCACTCCCCAAGGCATTCTTTTATTCCAAATTATAAAATGGACAAGAAAGATCCAGTGATCTGATTGGTTTATATCAGTTCAGACCTGTGCAGTAATTGACCAATAACTGCAAGAGTCTGGAAAGTGCCTTGCAAGTCTTGGAACTACACCGCTTCAGAATTCTCCATAAGCGTGACAGCTGGAAAAAAAAAGAAAAAGGTTTAACTAACAACATGAGTGACTTACCTGCCAGTCAGCCAAATAGACCTCTTTCATGGGCAAAAGTAGCTTTGTGGTGTAAGAATTGATTTACCAGTCATGAAGATTTATTTATTCTTAAAGATTTCTTTAGTCCTGTGTTTTTATTATTTTGGTGCCATTTTATAAATGCAATAACACACTTGGGTTTGTGATTATTGGGTATTTACCTCACCCCCACTCTGTGGTTAAGGGCTTGGCTAAAGCCTCATATCTCCAATCCATGGAGTGGGAGGGAGGTGTGGTAATTAGCTTTATAACTGCATGCCTTGTTGTGAGTCATTGCCTACATAACACACACCCTGTCATGCTTTATTGCCAGACTTCCCTATGGATGGTATTTAATACACTCCTACATGGGCACCAAACATCTCCAACACCTGCCATACTTCCAGCATTGATTCCTCAGGCTCTGCTTAGTACGGCAGAACATCACTGACATATAGGGCCACACGTCACTTTCCTTCCCTTGGGTGATCTCTACCATAGCTGAATGTTGGCTAATCCATTGTGCTAGGGATTCAGTATCTGGCATTCCTAATGGCTTTTTTCTCCTAGAAGTTCTGCTGAACAAAATTATTCCATTTCTCACGGATCTACTTTTGAATCACACAATATGTAGATGTTGTGAAGTTTTAATTCGGAGGCAAGGTTCTGGCAAGTTGCCAACTTTGTGAATCACTTCACAAATGTTTGTCATTTTAAGCTAATTTACTTGTCTTTCTTAGCATCCATTTGCCCTATACTTCGCCTGTGAACTTGGCTTTGAATTTTGATTTAAGGAGAATTTGGGTGAGAGTTTTCTCAGATCGAGGCTACTGGTAAACAAGTGCCTCTAGGTCACATGGAACAGCTCCATGGGTCACATGTTGCAGCTCTATGCACTGTATGCACTGTTTACTTTAGTTTCATTTTGCAGTCTGTGTGAGAGTGTGGAAAGGGCAGATCTGCCGATTTTTGACCCATAGAAATCAACTGTAAAAACAACCTTTTGCTGCATTTTTTGTATTTTTAGACATCTTTATTTCACTTAGAAGTTTGTTAGTATTTTTTATTGTGGTTTTTCTGATTTTCTTTACATTTCTGTATTTATAGCTATAGCCGTAATAGCTGTATTTTTCCTTTGACTTCTGTTTTGAGAATTCGTGTTCTGCTAATTCTTATTTACTTATTATTGATAATTAGATTTTTTTCCATTTTCTGCTTTTTCTATTAACTTTTTGTGTTACTCTGTGTTGCTGAGTGTATTTCTATGGTTTCATATTTTTCTTTTAAATTAAAAATAAGTGGCGAGGAGAGTGGTAGGACTTGGCCTGGAAGTAAATAAGATGCAGTCGATGACTGTCTGTTAAATACTGGTTCCCATTCTGTCATTCCATCTTTAATAGATGCATTGTAGGAGGATGTGGACCTGGCTGCTCTGCCCTTAACTAGGGCTAGGTACCTATTGTGTGGAGAAGTCTACCTCAGAATACCCCAGAACAAGCACAAATCAAAAGGGAGGTAGGTTCAAACCCCTTCTACTTAAAGCCCGTGAAATCTTATTAAACCAAAAAAAGGTTTACAAACAAGCCACCTAGTAGGAACAAGATGATGTTTTGTGGCCCCAAGGCCACTTCTACAGGACTGCAGTGGTCTACACTGCTGACTGCTGTGCAATCCTTAGAGTTACGCCTTGTAGGAGACATGGGCAAACCTGCCTGTTCTGCCTTCCCTAGTTACAGCTTCCATCAAACTTTAGGAATATCCAAAATGAACTTGGTAGGCCGGCATCTGCAGCGACCAGTTCAGTAAGCCTCAGAATGTTGGCTTGCCTCACTGCATATACAAAAGTCCCTGTGGGCCCTGCACCATCTTTATGGCTCTTCTGTGTACTGCCTTCATCTGATTAATGCCATTCTTGTGGTAGGGGCTCCAGTATGCCTGCATGACAGTATAGCATGCCATAATTTATTTATTTATTTAACGTTTGGTAACCGGGAGAGGCACACTGAGTTGAGGCTCATCTCCAGGTGTGACCCAGGGAGAAGGGGAAGAAGAAAAACACAGTACACATGGTGCATATGATAACAGCACAAAACATGGTAAACAAGTGCACATGTTAACAAGCGTAAAAACATGGTACACAAGGTGCATATGGTAGCAGCATAAAAAACACAGTACACAAGGTGCATGTGATAACAGCGAAAATATGGTAAACAAAGTGCATATGATAACAGTGTAAAACATGGTAGACAAAGTGCACATAACAGCATAAGCAAGATAGGGATTGTAGTAAACAGTACAAGGATTTAAGTAGTTGTACTGAAATAGCAACATGTAACAAGTGTAATGGAGTGATGCATTTCAATGCCCAGGAGAAGGGAGGGTGCAGGTAAATAAGGACGTTATGAAAATCTCCTGGATTTAAGTGGCCACAGCCATGACAGGGGCTGGCATGGTTGCTCATGTATGTCTCTCAGTTTCTATGTCTATGCAAAGTTCATACCTGCATCGCTCCACAGTGTTAAAGTAATTTAATTAAAATATTGAGTTAATTAAAGCATGAAGAAGGATGGTGACAGGTCATTTTAGTTCCCAGGGTACTCAGTTCCAGTGACATTGTCTTCTTGCCCTACTTCTCTGGAATCAACTATTATGGGAGCTTCAGTCCTGAAACTGCATTGTTACTTTCAAATTTCACTGTGGATTTGCTTGCTATCCTAATTTAAATGCAACTAGTAACCTCATGCTATGTATGCACTTTGATATACTTAAAGCCCTAGAATTTTACAGTTCCATAGTCATGGATTTTTCTGCAGAACTAGCATCATGCCATATGATAGAGGCAGTGTTGCAGAATTCCATACTTTAGTGATTTTTTAATTCGGATATACTGTTTTCCTATAGTGCTCGTCCTGTCCCTCTTGTTTAAACTGAAATTCCTCCTGTGTGAGGCATGTGATGTCATCAATGACATCACATCATATTTCAGTCAACAACAAGACTGCATTCTGCCATGGAAATGAATAATTCACGTCGCAGGAATAAACAAATATCACAGAAGCCTAGGGCTGGACTGAAGTTCAGCAGAAAGAGCAGTTAAATAAGAACTTACTGTAACAGTAGATCTTTGAGGGGTCTCAGTCATCGGATCTGGATCCTGCTTCACCGACGTGAAGTTCCTATGGTGTGAGCTGATGACTGAGATTCCCAAAGAAGATCTAGGGCTTTGTATCTACTGTTTCTGACCCTTGGTTTGTCCTCTCCTGTATGTTTATGCCTCCCTGTTGTTTATCAATAATTTATTGTATTTCTCACACAGCATATATACGACTCTGCCTTGTGCCTGAGTCCTAGAGCTTCAGTGAGTAACAGCTCAGTTAAAACCCTCAATAAATAACTAACTAGAATATTGGTGCAGTCCTACTTTATCAAACACCACCACTGTCTTCTGAAGACTCCTAGACTCCAAGCTGTCCTTAGATTCCTATCTCTAATGAATTCTAATGTTTCTAAGGCATTTTGTAAAGATCAGCGGTTGAAATAGGAAGAGGAGACCCAGGAAACTCAGTGCAGGGATTGACCCTGTTAGGCATGTTTGATCCTGCATCAAAGGTGGAGGGTTCTGCCAGTGAATTGTTTTAATTTCCAGCACTGTTAAAGACAAACTTTATTTTCAAAGCCTGGGGAATGAAGCAAGGTGCCCGCGCCAGACATAAATGATGCAAGTGGCACTTCACGTCAAAAGATGCGGCATTCCCAATTTTCAAACATGGTCTGTGTCACAAAGGGAGCTGCTGCACCAAAGTGGTACTGCACTAGCCTTGTGACCCAAATCAGGTGCACCAGGTCACAAGAGGCTTACACCACATCAAAGCTGCAACATACCCTTTTGAGATTTTGGACACAGCAGGGGCTCCCACTTAGACCAGCCAGGAGGTAGTCTAAGGGACTTGCACCAGTGCCATCCACTGTGGTGAATAGTGGGGATATGAAAATGGGGAGTCAGGGGTAGAAGGGGCACAGGGTGCCCTAGGACTGTGGCTGTCACAGGTATGAGAAGCTGGTGATGTCATTCTGCTATGTGTGTATAAACTAATATAAAACAGTGCTTTGTACTGTAACATTGAAGAAAATGTAAAATATTGCATTTTAAAAGCCGTTATGTTCTGCAGTCCATATAGGTAGCTGAAAATAACCACATCTGATGGCAACTATACCTAGAAGGCATTTGTGGAGACAGTGGACATGACAGGGAGTGATGTGGCACCCGACGGAGGTGCCCTTGGAAAGCCCTACAACAGCCGCTGGGTGCCACATCACTCCTTCATGTCTGCTGTCTTTGCGATGCCTCCTAGGTATAGTTGCCATCAGATGTGATTTTTGGCTACCTATATGGATTGCAGAACATATCAACTTTTAAATGCAATATTATATGTTTCCTCTAATGTTACAGTACAAAGCACTGTTTTCTATTATGTTTATACACACATAGCAGAATGACATCACCAGCTTCTCATACTTGTGACAGCCACAGCCCTAAGGCACCCCATGCCCCTTCTGCCCCAGGCCCTCCGCAAGCATTTTCACCACCCCCAACCATCTCGGCCCCTCTTGTGTTGCCAGGTGGGAGGGCTGGATCCATGCAGAAACTCCACAGGTGTGACAACTGTTTGGGGCAGCTGTCAGCTTGTGTCAAACCTGGGGAGTTTGGCACCAGGACCCTGATTTTTTAAAATTGGGCTGCAGGGTCCCAGTGCACCGGAGTTTGCCACAGCCATAGAGTGATGCAACGTGCGTTGCTCTAGAGGCTCTTTCAAAAAATCAAGCCCAATGTTTTTGAAGGAGATAACTTTGAAACAAGAGGGCTATGAACTTAATTGTTTGAAGGAGAACTCTCATCTCCCTGGAGTAACGCTGCAGGACACAGAGGTTCAATTAAGCAAACTGCATCAACATTACATATTTGTCCACTAAGTTGTGTGGTCATAGTTTTATCTGGTTGAACCTGTGACTGCTCCCGCTCACCATGACATCCAGCTATGCCTCCCAGTATCTCCACAGCCAGCCTACTGATGGCGTGAATGATAGGCTAAGCAGTGGGGATGCCTTCGTGCCTTGTAGTCTATTTCAGCATTCACAGAGTAATACAGGACATTATCGCTTCTATGCATCTGGTATCAATCACCGTCCCTTAGCTGATTGCTGCTGGCAGAATAAATGCAATAATGTGCTATAATGTTCTGTGAATGTTAAATATACTACATGGCATATGAGCGCTCCACCCGGCTTAGCCTGTCATTTGTATTTTCAGAAGGTTGGCTGTGGAGACACTGAAGACCGATTCAGAAGGAGCCCTTGGGCGATGCAAGTTGCGCCTCTCAAGGCTATGGCAGTGCTGGGTGCACCAGGGACCTGCGCCATATTCTGAAAGAAAGCAGGGTTTCTGTGCCAATGCCCTGTGATTGCCACAAGTGCAGGACTGCACCAGACCAATGGTACACCAGCAGCACATGCCACAAGGCCGTGGCACCCTTTATGCTGGTGCAGTGAGGTCCCTGCCAGCACTGGTAGTGATGATGTGGGGGGACACAGGTGCCCCGTGGTTATGTGGGGGTGGGTGGGGTCATAGGGAGGGTCAGTGTGCCAGCAGGGTGGTTGGGTATTGCTGTGGCACCCGACAGGGCAGTAAAATGCCCATGGTATACGGGCATTTGCACTCGTGCGGCACAGTGACCATGTATGTCTCGCTGCCACACCAACGCTCCCTATGCCCTCTGTGTCCCTCCTGCCAATGGACCCCACTTGTAGCCCTCACTTTACAGTGTGCCAGTCGGTCCCAAGGCTTAGACCATCTCCTGGCAGGTCCAAGTGGAGCCCTTGTGACGCCCATGGCGGGGTTCTTGGAATCGAATAGTGAACTCCACCATGGTGCAAGCCCTCTTGCGACTTGGTGTACCGGATGCAGGTCACAAGGGTGGCACAGTGTCCGTTCAGCACAGCGGTTCCCTGTTTGGTGCAGGCCACATTCTGGAATGGGGAATGCCACAACAGGGGACGTGAGTGAGTCTTGCGACATTGCTCTTTATGTGACACCTTGCATCCGCCATAATGGCTTGGAATCGGACCCTGGGAGACATAGTTGGCTGACATGGGGGTCACAGGATTAACCAGATAAAAGCTATTACTACACACAAGTAAGTGGATAAAAAAAAAAAAAAACATTAATTTCGATGCAGTTTGCTCCTGGAGAGCTGAACAGTCCCTTTAAATGAAAGCTTGAGTCATGGCAACACTGACATGTTACTGTTACCTTGGTCCAGCTTACATATATTGATATTCAGTTCACTTATTAAAAAACTTCAAAATATCACTTCATGAAAACTGTGCTAAGGTAACTGATAAACATTTTCTTAACTCCAACTTTTCATTAAGAAAGCTCAGCTCCTATCACTAATGGTTTCAAAGCTAGCCCTTTGTAAGATTTTTTCTGTGTGTGAATTTAATTTTGTGTGTGCCTACAGCCCAGTAGCTGAGCCTTCAACTTCCTCAGTCCCTGCTCAACCCACTAGGATTTACCTCTGTTCGTGATCCTCCTGGCTTGTTCCCCAGGGCGGGGCTGCTGAGTAGTTGCTCCCTGGCGGAGACTGACATCAAGGTGTCCGGTAAGCTGGCTACTACCAGTGTTCCTCCTTTTGTGAAGGTACCAGACTGACAGCATTGGAAACTGAAGCCTCTGTTTATCTACGTGACAGGTACAGCACAGGTGATTACAGTGCAAGCTTCCCCAGACTGCCCCTGAAATCTGCTTCAACCCTGCCATGGAGGGACCACCACATGGGGAGGGGTAGTTCAGACTCCATGCCCATTCAGTCCTTTGCCTCTCATGTGAGAATGCCAACAGAGATGCCACGGGTTTAAAGCTACCATATTTGTTAGTCACAACATCATTTTTTCTACAATAATGGTCGTCTGGCAAAAATATAAAAATACCCTTTTTGGTTTTCCATTTTCTTTCATTCCTGAGCCAAGATACAGGATTTTGATATTTTAAAGTCCCACTCCATGCCAAGCTCGAAATGAAATATTTTGGTACAATACTGTGCTGAGTATCATCAAAGCGTGTGATAACACCATCATATAGCCACAGTACCAATCTCATCACGTACAACAAGAAATCTCATCAGAAGAGAGATTTTTTTTTATCATTTAACAGTTTGTCGCCCGCTGCAGCATACTCTGGCTTGGGGCATCCAGCTGCCGGCTCCGCCCAGAGAACTGGGTAGCTCAAACTGCACCCAGGAGGATCCGGGATGGCCGTCTTGCCATCCCGCTGAGGCGCGCCTCAGCTTCAGCCAGCCAGGATAGCCCTGGACCCTCCCCAACAGGACTCCGCCAAAGTCCTCCAGGCGGCTCGGAGCACGGCCATCAAGCTGCATGGTCATGCCCAGCCAGATTCTCTCCTGATTGTTCCCTGGAACATGGACATGCAATGCGTCCAGGCACAGGGTGCGGCGTCTGCCATTCCCCTCCAATATCCCCGCTCCAGTAGTGCCCCTGAGCATCCCCAGGGGCCGCTACAGCGCGGCGAGTTCCCAGCCCACCCCAGGACCAGGAGAGCAGTCTACGGATGCTCAATCCAGTCCCCCTGCTGACCCCCAACGACCAGGCTCGTTCCCGAACCGGGTCACCAGCGTGCTTGAGGTGTGGCGTCCAGTGCCTCAACCCTCAGCGCCACCGGCCAGACAACAGAAGAGATTTTTAAATTGCGGGATCATCCATCTTTAATGACATGAGTCATTAATTACAAAAATAGCTGTAGAAGATGTGTTATCAATATCTGAAGACTAAAAATACAGTGAGGATGAATCTAAGGATATCAGAAATACATTTTTGCAAAAAAGGAAAACAAAACTATATGATAAAATTACTCACTGACTATCAAACATTGTTCTGTCGCTAAAGTGAGTGCTGTGAGCATATTATTTGTAGTGAGCATATTATTAGAGTTCCCCGTTACTGCAGGTGGGAGCTTGATCTCGCTTGGTGACGTAACCTGGCAGCTTCTGTAAGAAGGATCCCCACAGCTGGAGTTACCGCACCATTTGTTATTCTCCAGTACCAGTGGTTCACCTGAACACTGGGGTGCCATTACCTGAAGGCTTAAAGGGGAAGGAGGAAATTGTTTAACCAGGAAGAACGCTAAGCTGGAGCTTGTTTCTGAAACCTGAAAGCATGTAGCACAAGGAAGTTAAATGACTTGCTCAGGGTCACACAGTATGCAAGATGGGAGCTGATGGGATTCAAACCCAGGTCTTTTTTTTTTTATTTATTGAATGTTCGAAATACCTTTGAGTCAGAACTCCTTTACAAAGGTTCCACATCACATAGTTTACATACAGAGACATACAGGATATATAGCAGTACATCAGTACATTGTCAGTTTGTTACAGTAGCAGATTGTGAGTCTAACAGTGAGAAAACTAGGTTAGAACACACAACATATAGGACACGAACAAAGACTAGGCTAGTCGGACATAGATTAGGGGTAGGGTCGAGAGGTCTCCAGGTTTGCAGCTCAGTGTCCTTAACCACTACACTACACTTCCTCCTGCTTATAGACATACTGTAGCCTGTTCTTCCAGTGTGGGAAGCAGTATAGCATACTGGTTAAGAGCACTGAGTCAGACACCTCGAGAACTGGGTTTGAATCACATGGCTGCCACTTGCATACTGTGTGACTATGAGCAAGTCCTTAACTTCCTGTGCTCCCAGGACACACCTAGAAACAAGCCTCAAGCTTAGTGTAACTTTCCTGGCCAAACATTGTAAAATAAAATGAAGAAATGTCCAGACGTAGTCATCTCCTTTGGGGAGTGTTACACCATGTTAAAGTGGTGTTAGATGCAGCTTGTGCTAGCCAAGAAATGGTTTGTAAGTGACAGGCAGGTTACAACCCACAGTGTAATTATCCTTGTGTTGACCACTCTTTGAACAGGACTTAGTTGTTGGCAATGCCTGCTGCCCGATAAATAGCTCTCAACTGCTATGCAGTTTGCAAAGCGCTATGCTATTTACACCCAAATTTACCTTTGCTATGCAAATATTTATGGATGCAACTCATAATGTTATAGCTGTTTGCTGACAAAAGCAAACTATTAAACATGTAAACTAACGTGCTAGAAATGGTCATAAACACTAACAATGTGGTACACACAATTCTTAAAGAGCTAGTGACATGTTCAGGACAACTTTAACAAAACATAAAGGCCCTCTCCAGCTTGTATTTCCCATTAGTTCTGTATTCTCCCTCCCCATTATTTAGTAGTGAGGTCATTTGCATGAAAACAGGATCTTTGTTCCTGAAGAGTTCATCGATTCCTGCTGCTGTCTCCTAGCTGAAGTCATAGAGCACTGCCTGTGACCTCACAGTTACTCCCATGGCAACGGATTGTGATGTCACAACAGAGGATTATGACTTGAAGTAGGGAGTAAGCTATAGAGGCAGATGAACTCAAAATGAACTCTAAGGGACAACAATCATAAATTAATACACATTTCTTTAGTAATAAATTATGAGGAGAAGAAATATATAAAATATAAATGGAATGCAAGCAGAATTGTACCTAATTATTATGTTTTTAAAGTTTTCTTTAAGGCATCAGGTGCCCTTTAAGCATATTGCTCTTTAAAAAAATATGCTTTGCATTCTTGCTATTTGCTGCACCTTAATGGTCAGTGCTACATCTTCCTGATGGGAGGTTGAGAAGTACGCCCCAACAGATGCTGTTCATAGCATATAACCACGAATAGGAAGCGTGGCCAAGCCACTGGCGTGAACCTGGGAGTCCTGCTCTTCACAAAACAGAATTATAGCCCGGAAGCTCAGAGCAGTAACAGACACGCCTTCTCGAGAGAAAATATTTTGTCGATTACTATGGTCACACCAGAATTATATGTAATCTGTTTCTTGCCTACCAAAACTAGGATGTTTAGAAACCAGTGTTTTTGAAATTGTGTTCTAAGCTGTCACAAAAGAAAGCTGTTAAAAATGTGGTCTATTTATTTCCTTCTAGATAACAGTAAAGCTGCCACACTATGGGATGTGTGAAACCTCACTAGAAGGGCAAAAAAATCGCGCATCTCATAAAGAATATGAGGCCGACAACAAGGTTTGATTAGTGTAACAAAACAGAGTTTACTCATTTGTGAAGCTCTTTAGGGTTTGAGCTTTTGTCTTAGATTACATTTTTGGCAGAATTAGGACCTAAAACTGCTTGCAGCTTCACAACACTTTATAGCTTTTTGATATCAATGTCTTTATGGGATATGCTATAGGCAAATTCAAAATATGCAGTTTATCTTCACTTGTAAGAGGGCAGGGCCATAACCAATGAGTGGCAGAGCCTTGAGTAGTAATAAAGTCCTGCCCTTTACAAGTGACGATGAACTGCATATTCGAGTCAGACCATTGTATGTTTGGTTTATATAATATCAAGTTACTAATTATAGCTTTTAAATCTGCTGCTTATATGAATATTTTAACTGTTTCTCTTTGATTCTAATTGCTGGCTTCAGGGCTGGACATGGCTGTTGTGATGTCATCAGCTGTGAAAGCTGCTCTCTGATTGGTACGGTATGCACTGTAGCATGCCCAACTTTGCAAGATAATATTATAGCATATAGCAAAGTACTGTTCTGTATAGAATTCCATCCCTTTCAAAATGCTGTTGTACCACAGTTCAAAGGTCATGCAATGTGATTGTATCCTTCTGTGGTACAACAGCATTCTGAAATCTCTAGAGACTCCACAAGGTAGTTTTATTCTGGAAGCAAAGAACTGCGGCACAGACATTTCACATAATACTATACACTATAAAAATACAGGATGAACAACTTTATGTACAATCTGTATGTTCTGCCACCTCGGGCTTCTGACTCCCATGGACCCCTTGAGCTTTGTTCTCAAGGTTGAGGAAATCAGAACCCTCTGTGGCAGAACACTCTGGTTGTGCAATAGTTGCCTATCCAGTATTCTGTTCTCTCTTGTTATGTTGGGTCAATATAACCCTTTTTATCTTACTATTTATTAGCACACATATGTTGTTTTAATATTATCTTTTCCAACATCTTTGGGTGAAGTTCTTCTTTACAGCAAGAAGTGCGAGAACTGCACTGACAGTGTTTTATCAGGAGTTTGGCATTTTTCTGGAGCTCATACAGTAATTATAACAGCTGGTCTCAGAGCTTTCTTCCCTGTCAGTACTTGAATCTAACTCTGTCCTCCAATTAATTTACTCTGCCTCCACCTCTGAGATTTGACAAAGCGGACTTTTTTTTTTTCACAGTCTTCAGAGAAGAACAACTAAACAGTCCAGAGATGCTTCAGCTCCAGACCTGTAAGTTGTGTGATTAGAAAATGTGCTTGTTCCTCTGGATGTGAACGAATTCATGAAGTAAAGCTTAGACAGGAAGAGTTGAGCTTTGAAATGAATGTGTACTTTCTCTTCTGGAAAGCAGTGGATAATTTAAGAGTGAAAGAGACTCTATGATCCCCATATTAAAACTATTTAAGGTGTTGCCAAGGGTGTATTGCACGCCAGTGGGATATAATATGTAGCAATAATACCCTCAGGGTGGGTGGTATTGTGCTATACGGGACCTCCCAAGGCGTGATGACCCCTCCGCCACAGGCGGAGGCCTTATAGCCCTGGAAGGTCTGGTAAGCACACATCCCGCCACCCTGGAGGGTATTATTGCGCTTAGAAAATGGCACTGTAAAACAAATAAAGTTTAATAAAAAATATTAATGAAAGTCATTTAAAGTAAATTTTGTGATAAAATAGTTCCTCCTACTAACACAACCTTTGAGGCCATCAATTGTATTTTTTCTTGTGGCTCAACGCCCTCCCAGGCTGCGTTACGTTTTTCTTTTTCTCCTTGTTGATGCAGCTCCGTTTTTTAAACTGTGCTTGTCGTCCCAATTAATCACAATTAATTTTATTTTGCTGCATAACCGAGTCATCCCCAACAAGCTGTGCTCCATTTCCCCTTTAGCGATGGGTCTCCGTGTTGGTAGAAGTAAGCAGTGATGCTTGCGATAATCAATGGGGTTAACAGAGGACCGAACTACCTGGCAGCAGTGGAGCTGGAGTTTGGTGTGAATAGTAAGCAGTGACACAGCATAGTGTCAGTTACGCTCTCCCTCCCGCAGTTGCTGTCCGCTTCTTTTTTTTTTTAACCTGTTACATTGCGAGCACGATCTGAAAAGTACTGCTGCTGGATTTGAAGTGTAGACTACCAGGGCTGAGGTATAGAATTAATTGTTTGTGGTGGTGTGGCAAGAGTAGTAGTTTTAAAGGGGAAAAAGGCAGTTTAAAGGCAGTTTGTGCCTTCACACCCTCTCACCCGTCAGTTTGTAGGCAGAAGTAAGGTAGCCCATGGTGCTGCATTTGCACTCCTTCGCTGTGGTACGGGAAACAAAGAAAATGCCCTGCTGCTCTCATAGATAGTAAATCTTTCTGTCTCCTCCCTAACCCAGATTCGGGAAGGTAGGGTTTTAGCCGCTTTCGCTCGGTGGCGAGAGGAAATAATGGCGGCAGACTGAAAATTCAAATTGGCCCCTTGATTGCGGTTGTCTGCGGTCAGTTGGCACTGGCACTTGTTGTAACCTGGGGTCTGTTGTCTGATACATGCCCAGCTTGGCAAGGGTATCAGCCAATCAGAGCCAGGGATTTTAAGGCCATTTTAAATTCTAATACCTTTTGCACGGCCATTGCTACATTCAAAAGTACACTTAGTGCATTCCTAAGTGGTTGCGAGTCATGCTAAATACACCACATTGAGTGAAACCTCTTGCATACAGAGTGCAGTGGTATACTGAAAGGGTTTTGGAGCGCTAAAAGGCTGCCTAGGCAGTGCTGTTTACCACCTCCAAAACCCTACACTTAACAAGTAACCCCCAACATGGGTGGCTCAGTAAAGGAAGAGAATATGTTTCCCTACCCTCACCTAATCCCCTGTAATGTACAATCCCTGGTGCTAGTGGTTCCCTTCCCAGAAATATTATTGCTTTCCATTCCATGACAGTCTAGTGGCCCCTCCCTCACCCAATCTCAGTTGGCACAATAGAACATCTCCCTGATGTCCAGTGGTCCCTACACTCCAATTAGCTCTCTGCCCCTCCCTCAAATACTATCTCTGCACCAGACAGGGGCTGGCATTTACCCTCCACTCACCTCCCTGGCTGGCCACTGTCTTCCCGCACAATTCACATAGTGATAAACCAAGCTCTATATTGATACAATACTTTTGGACAGGAAAGTAACTAAATCTGCACCGTCTTGTGGTATCACTTTATGGGGTCTTAGTTTCATTTCTTTCCAAAAGTCCTGTACCAATACATAACTTGGTATACTGAATCACTACAGGACTCGGGCAGGGCAGATGGTGGGCTGCCAGGAGCTGAGTGTAGAAAAGTCCTGCTGGCATCTGGTGGGGAAGGGCATTGAGGGAGGGGCTACTTGAAGGAGGGTCCCTCTGGACAACAGGGAGGTTCTAATGCGCCAGCAGGGATTGGGTGAGGCAGCTACTAGACTGCTCGGGAGTGAAATGTAGTAATATACATATCCTGATGGTGATCATGGCGGGGGGCACTACTAGTACTAGGGCATTCCATTAATTCTAAGTAGGACTGTGAGGGAGGGACCATTTGTATGAGGGGCTTACATTTAGTATAATTATGCTCAGGGTTCAGGGCAGAGGGGCATGGAATGCTTTTCTGTGCAATGCCTCCATGTATAAAACAGCACAGAGGCATTGCACAGATATGCTAATGGTTACATGATGGCATGCGAATGGCCTCTTAGCACCTTGCATGACTTACGTGGTCATAAGTATGCTGGCATTTGCATATGGCAGCCAGAAGCAATGGTGCTATTCTGCTTGTGATGTGCTAGCCCCTTGCTCCTGGGTGCCTGCTGCCAGCAGAGAGCTGTGGTGCACTTCTGTGCATTTGCACTTGGTCTGTTATGTCCGCCCCCTTCACAAACAGGGAGGAACACATATGCTCACCAGTGCGGATGGGGTACTCTCCAATGTGAACATCAAGGAACCCCTGGGATGCAGTAACCACAATCAGGTGACTCCCTCCCTGGTGACAGGGAATACTAGCTAGGTCTCAGTCACTAGGACCCACTACTTCTGAAAGTCCCTTTACCAAGAAGATGGGAATGGCATGCAAGAGTCTTGAGCACTGCAGAAGGCTGGTAATCTAGGAGCGCATGTGGAGTTTGTAAAGAAAGTCCTTGAAGTAGCCACAGAGGTATGCAGCCTTTAAGCAATCAGAGGAAAAGCACAAATACATGCCCCACTTGGCTTAACAGAGACCCAAGGCCAAGGAAATGGCTACTGAAGAAAAATCTGATTTATGACCTCTGGAAACAGAGTGGTTTGCCACCAGGCCTGAGAGGAGTACAGAGCAGCAGAAAGGGACTGGAAGACTAGAATTAGGAAAACCAAAAGGGTCTGGAAGCCAAGATAGCAGTAGGAGCTCTGGACAACACCAAAGAGGTAGTCCCACGCATAAGTGGAAGGAGGAAGGTGAAGGAAGGGATTGAGCGCCTGAAAGCAAGAGAAGGGTAAGGAAACTGTGAAAGAGCCAGAAGTGACGATCGAGATGGTAAAGGAAGCCTGTGTTTCTGTGTTCACCAAAGAGCCTCCGGGTAGAGATGCTGCTCATTGGGATGGAACACAGCTTCAGGTGAGACATGATTCAGCCTGCAGACTTCACACCTGTCCTGCTAGCTGACTACCTGAGTGAAGATCAAGCCAGGTAAAGCCCACAGTGAAGGTGGTATACACTCAAGATCACAGTGGAGCTTAAAGAACTGTTGGTATGGCCAACTGCGGTTATCCTTCAGTGAATCTGTCCGCACAAGTGCTATGCAGCAAGACTACAAAGTGGCCAATGTGGTCGCCATCTTCAAGAAGGGACATATTCAGACCCAGGCAACTACAGGCCACTGCACCTGACATCAGTACTGGGTAGGTGTGACCCAGGCAACTACAGGCCAGTGCACCTGACATCTGTACTGGGTAAGATAAGACTCAGGCAACTAGAGGTTGGTCTGCCTGACATCAGTACTGGGCAAGGTGACCCAGGCAACTACAGGCTGGTCCACCTGACATCAGTACTGGCCAAGATCAGATTCTGGCACCTACAGGCTGATCCACCTGACATCAGTGCTGGGCAAGGTGTGACTCAGGCAACTAGAGGTTGGCCAGCCTGACATCAGTACTGGGCAAGGTGTGACCCAGGCAACTACAGGCTGGTCTGCCTGACATCAGTACTGGGCAAGGTGTGACCCAGGCAACTACAGGCTGGTCTGCCTGACACTGGTACTGGGCAAGGTCCTGGACTCTGTGATCAAGAACCAAGTAATGAAACATTTGATTATAGCTGGTTGTTGCCCCACCCCACTTCTGTTATAAGGGTTTGGCCGACATCAGATGTTCTGTGACGCCAGCTCATGATGTCCACCATGTTGTGTGGCGTCCTGTCAAGCTATTGAACACACTGTGGGGTTTCAGTCTGGCATGGTGCAGAGCCACAGGAAAACCGTTTTAACTTTTGGGGCAGTGGGTTTGGTTTTGCATCTGCTTATGAACAAGCTGGCAAGTTGATCCAACTCCTGGAGTCTTAAGTTCCATACAGCCAAAAGCAAGGTGCTACACTTGGGGGAGCACAGGTGTGTCCTACCCACTGTGCTGGACCCTCTTGCTGGAGTAGAACAGGAAAAGGACCTGGGGGGTCATAATACACAAGGGACTAAAGCAGGACAAGCTATGTGCAGATGCTGTCAAGAGGGCCATGAGAATTCTAGGGTGCACCAGTAGGGCATGGAAAGTAATCCTTTCACTATACAAGGCCCTGGTCGGGCCCTGCCTGAGTACTGCATGCAGCTCTGGATGGTCTCCTCAGTGCAAGAAGGACATAGAGGCAGTCGAGAAGGTATGACACTGAGCTACAGGACTGATCAGGGAATGGGAAACAAAAGCTATGAGGAGATGCTGGTGGCTCTTAACATGTTCACGTTGGAGAAGAGCTGACACTGTCACAGTCTTCTGCATACTCTGGGGATGGACAAACTCCCAACAGACAGAAAGGTTTGATCAGGTGTCCTCCAGCAGGACGTGAGGGACATGCCCTGAATCTCTGAGCTGGTAAATTCAGGGTGACATCAGCAGGCACTTCTTCTCCGGGGGGACTGATGGAACAGCCTTCCAGCAGAGACAGTAGACAGGAAGACAGCACTCATTTTCCAGGTAAGCCTGCATGGATTTATGCCTGCCAAGGGAATAATAGATGCACTGGGTAGTACAGTGGATACGGAATTAAGCAGTAATGACCGAGAAGTCAGTCGTTTCCGAGGAATAAATGATCGATTAGGCGGATGGGTGTTACAAGACACAGCTGAGGGCCACATCCTCCAGCCTGTCATTAATTCAAGGAAATGAACAATTTTGAGGTTCTTATTATGACTGAAAATCTAATCGCAGTAACAACTGTAAGTTTTGCCGCTTTTTATATTTACATGCAGGTTTTAGCTGCGTAGCACAAGTCGTACATGCCACACAGTGTCAGCTGGCAGCTGGAGCGGCCATTTCTAAGACATTAGTGACCAATCCAGTAGCCAATCAGGAGCTTTGCTAGGCTTATAAATAATTAGACTTATAATCCCAGTTATTACATATTTGCATAGCAGAAGCTTGGTGGTTGGACATGATGTTTGACCTAGAATCCTTCCAACCTTAAATTACTATGTTATACAATATAATTATACCTTATTGAGACTTCTCACCTACACTGCTACACAGGGTACCTGGTGATTCCCTTAGTAAGAACAAATTTGTTCAGGCTTACCTTAAAGGAGGATGGAATTGAACCTGTAAGTCATTTTCTCCTGCAGAAGCTGATTTTATGTTGATTGCACACAGCGCAAGAAACATATTGCCGCAACTTGCTCCAGAAGCAGGCTGTGGAGGCATAGCACTGTTGTGGCCAATGCCCCACAGCCTGCAAAAGCTCGTCCCACTTCCCTTAATGCCATTGCAGGCTGCTGGTGACACAAGTTTGGACGCTTGCACCAACTTAGACAAATCAGCCGCTGCAATCAGGGACCGCCTCGTCATTGCAGTGTAAGCCATCTGCTGCAATGAGGAAGTGACCCATCATTGCAGGCCGGGATCTAGCAAGCCTGATATTGTTTGTGAACATGGCAGCGGGTTGCCGCCATGTTCACAAACAATACACCCCAACATGTTTATTCTGCCAACGGGGAGCCCACTCCCGCCGGCATAATGTCACCCCCATTGTCTGCAGACGGGTGCCCAATCCCTGTCAGCAGAAAGGAATCCCCCTTTGCTGTTTGCCGACAGGGTGCCCAATCCCCATCAGCAGAAAGGAATTCCCCACCTTTGTTGTTTGTCGACAGGTGCCCAATCTCCCATCGTTACAGCTGTCCCCCACAAGACTCGTGGCACACTGGGAGCCCACCCCAGCATGCCACATGCCCTGTAAATAAAAACAGTCCCTGCAAGTCTTTTTTTTTTACACCAAAGGAAACGGTCCTCATAGTCTCCCGCCCCCACCAACCCACACCCACCCACTGTGCACCCTGCCTCCCACACCCCCTCACCCCATACTTACCTCTGGAGCTTGGCGTGATGATCTTTGGTAGACCGGGAACACATCTGCACTCTTCAAAGCCAACCATGAACTGAGGAAATGCCGGTAAGCTGTATAATGTAATAAATAGGGTTTTTCAACTTTAGTACATATCTCGGCATTTTGGGAATTTTTTCACCAAATTTTCAACATGGGTTTTTGGGACCCCTTCTCATGAATTCTTGAACTGTCATGGCGTTAATCAGCCCCAAAAGATGATTTTGTGGGCACTGCGTGGAATCACCTTTCGGGATGATTAACAAAACAACAGCACCAGTGTTCATGAGGTGGGCTCTCAAGCAGTATGTTACAAATTTGGTGGAAAAATCAAAAATGACTGTTTTACGGAGCGTGCATTGCACAGTTGCTACTGCCGTGCTCGTAACCTTCGTTGAATTTGCAATATTTTCACGCCAAATTTTCAACATTGGCATTTTGTCATATCTCCTTGTGAACAGTATAGCTGTCATTGTTCACATCCTGGTGGAAATGTGTTTTTGCACTTGTGGCGCAGAATAGCATGGTCACTGTTGGAAATCAGTGTTCGGTCAGATTAAGAAAATGACAGTGACACTGTTCATGAGTAGAGGTCCTGAAATGGCTATGTTGAAAATTTGGCAGCGATACTCCATAAAATGACTGTCTTACGAGCATGCGTTGTGCAGCTTGCATGCAGCACCGTACTTCACGAGAGTTTATAATATTTTCACTCCAGATTTTCAACATTGCCATTTTCTACACCTACTTATGAACAGTGCAGCTGTCATTTTTCCCATCCTGGCGAAATGTGGTTTCACAGTTGCGGCACAGAATAATGCAGTCACTGTGGGAAATCAATGTTCGGGACAGAGTAAGAAAATGACAGTGGCACTGTTCATGAGCAGAGGTCCTAAAAGCCCTATGTTGAAAATTTGGTGACGAAACTCCATAACATGACTTGTTACAAGTGTGCGTTGAACTGTTTCACGCACCCTTGTAACTTCACAAATTATAATATTTTCACGCCACATTTTCAACAGTGGCAGTTTTTCACACTTTCTTATGAACAGTACAGCTGTCATTTTCACATCCTGGCTAAAATATGTTTTGCACTCCTGCCGGAGAATAGCCACGATCGCTGTGGAAATCAATGTTTGGGACAGATTAAGATTGAGCAGTGAAGGGGGAGTGACCAAGCTCAGCTGAGCTCTGTCGGGACTGCTGTGGATTTGTTTGTGGGCAGAAAAAGGCCCCAATACAAGAGCCCAGTGCAAAAGGGCAGCCTGCAGCACTGGGAGGAAAAACACAACAAGAGGAGCTAGTGAGGGAGGGAGTGGCGAATCCACCAGAGTGCCGTCAGGACTGCTGCGGACTTCTTTGTGGGCAGAAAAAAGGCATCAAAGCAGGCAGAGGCCCAGTAGAAAAGGCCAGCCTGCAGCGGTGGGAGAAACAGTATGAGTGAATGAGATGGGGACTGAGTGAGCTCAACAGAGCTCTATCAGGACTACTGTGGATTTCTTTGTGGGCAGAAAAAGAGACCAATGAAGGCAGGAGCTCATTACAAAGGGCCGCTTGCAGCGCCAGGACAAACAGAATGAGCACGTGACAAAGGGAGACTGAGCAACCTCAGTGGAGCTCTGTCGGAACAGCTGCAGATTTCTTTGTGGACAGACAAGCGTGCCAACGCAGCCAGGAGCCCCATACACAAGCTCAGCCTGCAGCGCCAAGAGATACAGACGAGTGAGTGACAGCGCGGTAGTGAGCAAGCTCAACAGAGCTGTGTTGTGACTGCTGCGGATTTCTTTGTGGGCAGAAAATGCAGCAATGCAGGCAGGAGCCAGTACAAAGGCCAACTTGCAGCGTGGGCAGAAAGCGGAATGAGTGAGTGAGAGAGGGGAGTAAGCGAGCTCAATGGAGCAGTGTCGGGACTGCTTCAGATTTTTCTAGCCAGACAAGCCCAATGCAGGCAGGACCCCAGTACAAAGGGCGCTTGCAGCGGCAGGAGACACAGAATGAGAGAGTGAGGGAGGGGGTGAGTGAGCTCAACAGACTCTGTTGGGAGTGCTGCAGATTTGTTTGTGGGCAGAAAAAGGTAGCAATACGCATGGGGGCACTGTACAAAGGGCAGCCTGCAGTGGCGGGAAAACCAGAATGAGAGGGGGGTAGGCAAGCTCAGCGGGCGCTATTGTAACTGCTGCAAATTTCTTTGTGGGCAGATGAAGCGTGCAGAGCAGGGAGCCCAATAGAAAAGGACAGCATGCAGCGCTGGCAGAAACGGAATGAAGCGAGTGAGAGAGGAGTCAGCAGGCTCAACATACCTGTGTCTGGACTGCTGCAGATTTATTTGGGCAGAAAAAGCCACCAACAGAGGCAGGAGCCCAGTACAAAGGGCAGTCTGCAGCACCAGGAGAACCAGAATGAGCGCGTGAGAGAGGGGAGTGAGCCACCTCAATGGAGCTCTGTCGGACAGCTCGCGGATTTCTTACTAGGCAGAACAAGGTGCCAACGAGGCAGGAGCCCAGTACACAAAGAGCAGCCTGCAGCACGGGAGACATAGACTGAGCGAGTGACAGAGGGGCAGTGAGCTAGCTCAACACACCAGCGCAATCAACATTCGGCACTGACAAATGCTTGTTAAATACTGTTTCAATTCTGTTACTGTTCCATCTCTGTAAGCTTCCTGGTTATCCTAGTGGGTGTTACTGATTTACACACAAGTAGTATGTGCTCTTTTAGAACTGTGTGATGTTGTTAATGAACTTGCTAAGCTCTTCCATTGTTAGCACAATGCATCCATGTTCTAATCTAGAACTCTGTAGTTGAAAGGGACATAAAGTATATCACACATTCTAAAATGGTACTTAACACCAGTTTTAAATCAGATACACTGCTGTTACTAATCGGCCGCATAGATGGAGCGATACCAAAACTGGAGCCAGTACTCAAAATCAGCTTCTTCTGTGAAAAAATTTACTTCGGCTTAAGTGCAGTTCTTCTTTAAAGTCCTGTACTGCCTTAATGTCCACTGTCTCTGCTGATAGGCTAGCCATAGTTTATTGCCCTGATGGAGAGGAAATGCTTACTAACATTACCCCTGAATGTATGGCCTCTGAGATTCAGGCTGTATCGCCTCTTCCTGCTGAAGGACACCAGATAAAACACTTCTGTCTGTATGATCTTGTCAATACCCTGGGTATGTAGAAGGCTGATGATATGTGCCCTCTCGGCCCCTTTTTCCAAAGGCAAACATGTTACAGGTCTCTAGTATCTCCACATAGCTCTTGTTCTCCCATCTCCTTATTATTTTGAAGGCTCTGCACTGTACCACCATGGCCACCTCAGTGTCCTCTCTCCCAGTGTGCACTAGCCCCGTTCTTACAGATGGAGAGATGGGGCAGTTGCTGACACAGCATTGAAAAGAATATTTAACCAATAAGCCACAAGGGGTATGGGTTATCAGGTGATTTACCACGGCTGGAGTGGTTTGCCCATGAGAGCAGCTAGGTGGGTAAATCCTAAGCCAGCTGTAGTGGAAAATCTAATAACCCACATCCTCCAGTGGCTTATTGCGATTCTACTAAGGTTAATTTTTTTTACTATAATAAAATACAAATATTAAAGAGGTTGCTTTGTGTTTTATTTTTACTGTTATTTATTCCTGTGCTGCAGATATTATAGATTACATACTCATCAACAGCCGTTGGTTATCAGAGGATTTACAACGGTGGTAAATTGCCACTCTGCGATTTCACTGCCTGTTCACTTACGTCCATGGTATAGTGTTGAAGATGCAACCCAGTAGGAGGATTTCTACAATTGGTGGCATCCACGTGACTCAGAAAGGATGAGAAATGCTGTGATAATCTGCAGCATCTTAAGGATATCTCGGATAATGGCAATTTTGGGTCCAGATTTTTAGGTAGCGGAGCAGATAAAGCAGTGTCTGGGTGTGTATTCTTTTATAATTCTGACATGCATTTTTAATGCTTGGATAATCAGGTTCTCATTTGCTTTACAACCAGGTGGTTGTAACCACAAGTCGTCGATCAAGCTCACTCTAGTTATAGTGCACTTAGCTGTCCCACAACACCCACCTGTTTAAACAAGTGAAGTTAAAAGATAATTATTTTATTGTTTTTGTCTATGTTTATCACACCGGCTAGTAAAGCAAACACATTTAAAGCATGATTTTCCTCATTTTATTTGTTCCAAGTAATTACCTGACCCAATCATTTATGAGAAATGCTCATCAGTAACTATAAAAAACTCTGACATGGGTGGCTGCGTGTAACTCAGAATTTTATACACACTCTTGGTATGGGATGCTTTTTAAACACCTTGAGCTTCGCTCTCAAGATTTATATAACATCTATCTCAGGTCTGTATAAAATTCTGGTTCACACCTACCATGTAATATTCTCTATTTTATTATTGAATTTTAACCCTGCTGTCTTGTCGTCCCCATCCAGGGCCCCCCGTGCCAAGTCACCAATCATCCCAGGACTTACCACCAGATACTCCTACCACTTATCCCTTATGGTGGGGTTGGAGGGCTTGCCTTGCCCACCCAAGGTAGGGATCAACTTGGGGTACCTAGGCGGTGGCGGCGGCCTGCGGGGAGCCATCCATCATTATGCTCAGCATGGGACTTTTCCACGGTTTCCTCCTGGGGGTATCCGACATGCAGTGACATAGTACATCTGTCAGCCTCCCACATCCTTCTGGGTTTCCTGACTGCTGTGACACCCAGCATCCACTAGGTGTCAGGTACACTGTGGGAGATGTGACCCCACCACCCAGTGAGAAGAGATCAGTCCCTCAGATGATCCACCCACCTGCTCCCCCACCTCGGCCCACCCCAATGAGTCTGGTTCACTCCCTACTCTAAGTTGCCGGCCTAGCCTAGCACTGCCCTACTGGACCAGTTGCTAACCAGTTATCTGGATCATGTTGGGCAATCTCTGTTCTTGTGCAACCTGTAACTGCTCCATAGCTTTCATTATAAAATGTTTTGGTCAAATGCTGCAGTCTGCCCCAGAGGCACGTGTTTATCACAGAACAATCCACAGTTTGGAATGAGTTCAAGGAACACCTAGCAAAGTACACTATTAAAACACTTCACCTTGACCACTCTTTAAAAGCACCTGCCAAGTAACAGGAAAAACATATACTTTCATGTTTCAAACAGTGGCCGCCTGTGTTCACTGCCAATCAGCATAGGTGGCTAGCCAACACAGTATCCTCCAAAATAACCCTAGACATCATCTAGAAGTATTTAAATGGAAGGGGTCCCCAGACCCCTGTGAATCCCTAGTAGAGGTATAGACCAACAGGAGTACATAACCCAAGCATACACCCCTTCCAGGATGGGGTGACCATCTTTGATCCTACTCCCCAGGTTGGGGTCTTTGTGTGGAGGCTGGAAAGAGACAGTGGCTTTTCACCCAGGTGGTCTACCACACTTTGGGTTAATATGGTAAGAATGCAACAAGCTTTAATCTAGATAATTTCTTTCATGTACTACTTTTGGGAAAAGCATATGTGTATTCTGCATTTTATGTGTACCTACTGCATGGGTTGCAATGTTTGTCTCATCGGAAAAGGTTTAAGAAAATGTTTAACTGCAAACTGCAGTCTCAGTTTCTTCCCCTTTAGTGACTTTTTCTTGCATTTTATTTGTAAATTGCAATATTGTACCCATAAGCACAGAAGCTCAATTCAGGGTTTGGGGGGTTCTCTATGGATTAAAGCCTTAATTCCACCCAGTGACCTGCTCTCACTGGTGCATGCCTTTGTTACATGAAGACTAGATTACTGCAATGCTCAACACTTCAGGGTCAGTGGGGATTCTCTGTTGCCTGCAGCTGGTGCAGAGGCAGTGGCCAGGTTACTGATGGGCCTTCTGAGGACCTGCCATGTGACCCCAGTCCTGTGTGATCTGCACTGGCTGTCGAAGAGGTGGAGGATTATCTTCAAGGTGAGCTTGCTTACCTATGAGACCCTATACAGTTCGGCCCCAGGCTTCCTGGTGACCTCCTGACTCTTGTCCACCCAGTACACTCACTCTGTTCCTCCACGAAGGCCTCCTGGTGGTTCCTAGGGCCAGGCTGAGAACCTCATGAGACCATGCATTTGAGATGGATGGCCCAACCCTGTGGCACTCTTTGCCAAGATCCCTGAGGAGGTTCCATCAGTGGAGGCTTTTAAGCGAGGGCTGATGGCCCATTTATTTAGAGAAGCTTATGGTAGCCAGCTATAGATAATTTTATGGATGCTGCTGTTTTATTGTTGTTTATTTATTTATTGAATCTATTGACTGTTGTGACTTGTCTAATGCTAATTGCTGATATTGTTGGTATTATATATATTATGCATCCTTTTTGTAACGTGCTCCAGAGCTTCCAGGATTGGGCGCTAAATAAATGAACAGTTACTTACTTAATTACTAAGAACCTGTCTACAGGCAATTGAAGCCACTTTGCTTTGCCTTGTGGCTCCAGTACACCTGTCTCTGTTGTTCTTTAGAGCACATCCCATGGCTGTTGTGTTTTGTTGCTTACTTACAATTGTGTTGTGTTGTCGCATCATATGCACTTTCTGTAAACAACTGTGGGACGCCTGATAACAGGAAATGTTTTCTTGGTTCTTTTTGTCCCGTCAACACAAATCAATCAATCAAACAATTAATCTGGGGAAATTATTAATTATCTGGTTCAACCACCAGTAGACAAAGGGCTAACAAACACTAACGTGGAAAAGGAAACAAACCATGGCTGGGTTTGTAGTTAAAATGCTTTTATTATAAGCGAAAAATACACATTCAGACCACCAGCACTGCATGGCCAGTGGTGTATTGCTAGTGGGGTGAGTGAGTGTATTTTTTATTTCATAATAAAAGCATTTTTTCTTTTCTGTTTTTGCTCCTTCTCTCCCCAGTCACCCCCTTCCAACTGACCACCCCAGCCCTGTCACCCGGCTCCTCTGGGACTTACCTACACTGGTGTTACCTGCCACAGGTCCTGTGGTGTGTGCCGAGCCACCAGTGAGGAGCCCTGATGGGGATCGGTCTTCATCCTGCGTCTGGAGGGTTTTCCACTGATTTTCTCCTTTACTTCCACGGGGCCTCGGCCAACATGGTTGTGCATGCGCTGGAGGCACACATGCGCACCGGCACCGACAAGAGCCCCAATCCACCCACCCGACCTAGCGCCAGCCCCTCCCAGTGTCCAACACTACCATAGAGCTTCCACTCAGTGGCAGCCAAGAGCTGGGAGGCCTATCTCTCCAGTCCAGGAAAGGAGAGCTGCCTGGCAGATGCTCCATCTACTCCCAGCCCCCAGCGACCCAAATATGGGTCTCCAGCATGGTGAGAGGTACGGCACCTAGCACCTCAGCCTTCTGCCACTGGGCCAGCCAATAAAAGTGTTTTTAACTTCAAACCCAGGCAAGGTTTATTTTCTTTTCCATGTTAGTGCTTGTTAGCCTCTTTGTCCATTGGTGGTTGAATATGACAATTTTGAATGGGCTCCAGCGTGGACTCCTTAGCCACCTTGGTTTTTGTTTTACCTATTAATTATCTGGGTCTAATCACCAGGAAGCAGATAGTTGAGGGATCTGCAGATAGCCAAAGTATCTAAAGGACCCATCTTGGAGGTGTGTTGGAGATTGGATTCAATGCCACAGCTGGGGGCTGGGGGTTACACAGCCAGTACTAGAGTGCATTTATAAAGGAGGAACAAACAAACTTCTGATTCCACTTGATTTGACAGAGGGTCGTAGTGAACAGGATTCAATCAACCACGTGGAGGTCACATGTGGGGTGACACAGGGTTCGGTCCTGGGTTCTGTCTGGTTCAGTATGTTCAAAAGTGATATCTGGAGGGTATCTGGGGGAGGGCACATCTCTTTGAAGATGGCACAAAGCTCTGCAGCAAGGACGACAGCGAACAGGGGTAAAAGGAATTAAAGAGGGGTTTGGAGACATAAGAAAGGTGGTCTAAAGTCTGGCAGTTGAGATTCGATGCTAAAAAGTGTAAAGTGATATAAATTGGTAGAAGATCCCATGTACCCAGTACTGCATGGGGCTAGTTCAGTTTGCCCCAGTGACTGAGGAACAGATCTGGGGTAATCTACAGCAACACCCTAGGCGCATTGAGCCAATGAAATAAATCATACAGCAAGGCAACCTGAATACTGGGACAGCAGCAGCAGTAGCAGTAAATTTATTTATAAGGTACACTTCCCCAGAAGCTCAGGCGCTGTACTGTTACAGACAAACAAATAAAAGCAAAATAATTAAAAGAAAGCCAATAAATAAATTAACAACTTAAATAATGGAGATAAGTAAATTCCAGACTTTTTATTTATATTGCAATTTTAGCCAGGAAAGACACACTAAGCTGAAGCTTGTTTCCAGGTGTGTCCTGGGAGCACAGGAAATTAAGTGACTAGCTCATGTTCACACAGTATGCAGGTGGTAGCTGTGAGATTCAAACCTAGTTCTCCTGATTTGAAGCTAAGTGCGTTTAACCACTGTGCTATACTGCCTCCCACCGGGAAGAGAGAGAATTCAGCAGTGTGAGGAAGGAGGTGATATTGCACCTGTACAGGTCTCTAGTGTGGCCTCATCTTGAATACTGTGCCCTGTTAAGCCACACCTAAGGAAGGACAGAGACAGGCAGGAGACTGTGCAGCGTGGGGTCCCCAAGATGATCCTGGGCCAGTAGGCAGATAATATCAGGAGCAGCTCAGACCTAAACATGTACACGCTGGAGGCCAGTAGCGAGATGGGCGTGCAGATCACGACTTAACCAACTTCTTGAGGGGGATAATCAGAGCAGCCAAACAGGACCTGTTCACCAGGAGTAGTAACACAGTGATGAGGGGCAGGAGTGGAGACTAGTCGGTGGGAGATTCACAAGGGCTGCAGGAAGTTCTTCCCAAAGGGTGGTGGAATAAGCGGAACAGATTGCCAAAAGTGGTGGGGGTTGGGGCCTATTAATGGGTTTAAGACTGGGTGGGACAGATACAGAGTGGCTCATAGCATAAAGAAGGGATAAGGAGAGGGAAAGTAGAAAGTGAGGAGGTCAGCTGGAGGAAGTGATGGGTAGATCTCAAGGTGAAAACCATCTTCAACAATATGTCATAAAGGAATATGAGGGAAACGGCAGCCTGGATGGACCTTGGGCCATGGGTCTTTTCCTGCTGTCATACCATAGTTTGTACTGCAGTTTCAGAGATGGAATTAGACATTTGGCCACATTGATGCCATTCTGAAAAAACTGCACCCCAAGCTTGGAGCCCTTTATAGGAACCATAGTTGCATCCCTCCTACGGCCTGGTGAGAACTTGTCCAGAAGATGATCCTCCCATTTTTGACTACTGTGATGTAGTCTATAGTGTTGCTACCCATATCTGCCTTACCTGACTAGAGACTCTTTTCAACTCCTTCTGTCGATTCGTTCTTGATGCCCCATCTTGAACCCATCATTGTGACCTTTACCGCGCCCTCCTTCCCCACTTGCTAACAGGCACCGGCTCACTGTGCCAGTTAACTTGCAAACTTTGGCTTGGTGTACTTCCTTCTCACCTCTCAAGCTCCCTCCTCTCCCTCAGATCCCTCCAACACCTGCACCTACTAGTCCCTGTTGTACCACCTCATTGACCAATCAGGCTTCTCCCATCACTTCCCCAAAATCTGGAACTCCCTCCCACCTCAAATACGACACTCCTCCCCTCCCACTCCCTTGCCTCTGCCTTACATAACTTTTCTCTGCTAGCTGCTCCTGCTACAATCCTCATAGCTTGTTCCCTATAGGCCTGCTTCAGTTTCACATCCACCTCTTTCCTGCAAACCTCCCCCCTACATCCTCCCCTCAGCATCCCTTCCTTT
Source organism: Neoceratodus forsteri (assembly GCA_016271365.2). NCBI lineage: Eukaryota > Metazoa > Chordata > Ceratodontiformes > Ceratodontidae > Neoceratodus > Neoceratodus forsteri. Next base: position 1,060,967,525 of record CM028135.1, read on the forward strand.
TCCAACTTACTTCCACCCCCATTCCCTCCTCTGTACACCACACCTTCCTACTACCCACTGCTGTTGCTTGCCTGAGGCCCTCGGGTAGGTCTCTGCATCCTGAGGGTCCAAACCTAGGCAAACAACTTCCCGCCCACTCTCACCCCATTCTTTCCTGAAAGGCTGGGTCTTGGCCCCTTCTCTCCTACCTCCCTCTCTCTTGGTCCTTCAAGCCTCCCCTATCGCTGCCTGCTTCCCTCTTGTCGTGCTCTACCTCTGCTGCCCACAGCCTGCTTCCCTCCTGTCATGCATTACCTCTGCTGCCCACAGCCTGCTTCTCTCTGTCGTTACTACCCTCTGCCTTGTGCAGGTAGGGTCCACAGCATACTGGAGGGGCCAGGCCCTGGCACCCTTCTCTTCCCTCTCTTCCTTCCTGACGTGCTCTAACTCCCACTGCCTACAACTTGCTTCCCTCCTGTTCGTGCTTGATCTCTGCCTGGTGCAGGCAGGGTTCCCAGCATTCAGGAGGGGTCAGGCCCTGGCAGACCCTTCTCCGCCACCCATTGTCTTCCCTCCTCCAAATCTGCCACTTTCCACCCCTGCTCTCTGCCCAATTGTCTCCTAGTACTGGTTTTAAAAAGTGATGTTTTCTGTTGTTTATTGTGATGCCTTAGTGCATATGTTTCTTGTCCTCCACCAGGTTTAGTGTATCCATCAATTCCCTTGTCATCATATGTCTTAAACAAAAATAAAAGGTTCGGCCATACTGTGTGTGTCCTCCAGTGAGTGAAGGCCTAAATGTGCCAACCTTGCCTTGTATGGTAAATGTTCCAGTCCCTAATCAGCCTTATGCTGAATCTGTTCTATTTTGATGTTCTTCCCAACGCTAAATCCCCAAGAATTGTGATCTGTAGTCAATTAATGGCCTGATGTATGGCCTATAGAGAGGAAGAAAAACGTGTTCTGACGTGTGTAAAATGCCTTTTCATAGCATTCAGCAGATGATTCATTTTACCACGACATTGACTCGCTTCTTTGATTTTAGGTAATCTGAATCTGTAACATATAGGCCAAGGTCTTTTTCACACTCGTCATTTTAAGTTTAATTCCACTCATGTAGCAATGTGCTTTTTATTATTTTTTCCTAGATGCACTACCATACATTTATTGTTGTTAAACTTCATTTTCCATTTATTCGCTCATTCTGCAGTAATATTTACAATATGTCAGTTTGATTTTACTTGTCTCTTCATTCGTATTTGCCATCCCACCTATTTTGTGTCATCTGCAAATCTGCTACATGTATTTTACATTATCACTAGATCTCATATCAACAGTTCAAATAATACTGGACCTGATACTGATTCCTGGTCAATTTCTATGTTTCTACTTACTCTCCTCCATTGTCCATACTCATGAGTTGAACAATTTTTTTAACAGATCACTTGGTGGGAACAATTTTTTTTTACAGGTTACATGGTGGAAACAATTGGTTTTCTTTACAGGTCACTTGGTGGGATTTTATATTTAGAATGTGTCCATCAGTGTAGCTTGCCTTGATCACTTGTACTAAATTCCTGTGCATTTTTCTGCTAAAGTCTTCAGGCCTTTTAACTCTGCTCCTCACCTGCTGCCTTCTTGCTCTTTTGTCATTCATTTCAACATGCACTTGTTCCCGTGATCTAATATATTTCAAAGATGTATATTCAGTCTGACTCGCAACAGCCTTCAACTCGCCTCATTTTGTTGGAAGCCAGGTTTGATGTACTTTCTACAACTAGAGATTCTTTGCTTGTTCAAGCTCCTGCCTTCTGTCTTTACTGAGGCATAATTTCAATTGTAGGTATCTCGCTCGACAAGGCAAAACAACTACACTGTCGAGAGAATATTATCCTTTCAGAGTCATACAGCTTCTGTTAGGTTTTGGAATTATGTCTACGCTGTCTTTTGCTGTTAAATTACCACTTCAGAACCTCTGCCTCTTCCCTGCTTCTCTAGAGGTCCTACTCCTGTAAATATTATACCCATTTTTGTCCCTGGTGCAAACATTTGAAGACTTGGGCCCTGGGAGCAAGCTGTTGATGTTGTAACTAGTGCTGGTGAAGCCAACGCTTCCTACTGTTGGTCTAGCTATACAGACATTACAGATATTGCATGTAGGAAACTGAATGAGACTCAAACCTCAGTATGGGGAAATTATTTTATTTAATGGCTACAGGCCACATCAACGCTTTCTCCCCATGTAATGACATCAGACACCATAGGCAGAGCTATAACAGAAGAGAGACTGAGGAGCGAATTGGGCATGAGAAATCTCGTACTATAGATATATTATTCACCGTAGACATGAAAACAGAAAAATGTTGAAGGACTGTTCATCACGAAGTTGGTATACAGCAAAACATTGCTGGCCTGTAACCATTAAATTAAATAATTTATGCAATATACATTAGCCCTTTTATGCTAAATAGAAAACGTTATCTCTACTAGATAATACCAAGTAGCTAGATACATTTTTATCTCCACAGTAGGGTACATCACAAAATTTATCTGGCTAGCTGGGTACGCCATACAAGCATTTCATTCTGTGATCTGTGCCCCAACGCCTATGAAGCCACGCACTCTTTGCTGCATGAGTTACATCTTTCAATCAGCACATCACTGTAACTTGGGAACATGTCAATCACGGCTTCACTAAGAATTCTAAAAATATGGTCGGCCTGGTGGTGCTGAGGGTTGAGGCACTGGATGCCACACTTGGCCACGCTGGCAACCTGGGTTTGGGACGAGCCCGGCCATCGGGGGTCGGCAAGGAGAGAGAGAGGATTGAGCACCTGGAGTACTGGTGTCCTCTCTGGGGAGGGACCCGGTCTGCCTCGGTGTCCTGGCGACCCCCAATGGAGATCAGGGGTAATGCAGGCAGCCAGCCAGAAGAAGGGGCAGGGAGGCAGACATCAGCAGGAAGCCGTATGCGGGACGCGCATTGCACGCTGCACTCCCAAGGGAACCAAAGCAGAAAATCCCTGTCTCACCTGTGGTGATGAAGGGATGTCAGGGACACAGCCTATATCCCCGACCGCTGGCCCTATGTCTGGAGGACTCTGAGGCCGACCTGACACCCAGGTAGGATCTCCTAATTTCAGACAGGCCATCGAGGGAGGAGGAGCCTACCCTGGGGGTGATCCAGGGGTTAGGTGTGCTGGGCTGGTCGGAGGGAGTCCTCCACTAACTAGGGTTCAGGCAAGGGAGAGAGGCTGGAGTCGAATGCATCTCGAAGGATGCCCAGGCTAGAAAAGGAGCATAAATAAAGTAAAAAAAAAAAAAGAATTCTAAAAATAAATATAGATGGTAAACTTTTACGCTTTTATTCAAAAGTCACGGGTAGAAAAGAACTAATGTATGTTGCATGAACTGCACATGTGATGTACTTTCATGAGATTTGTTATTTATCATCATTCATGTTCAGTGATCTCTTCTGACTCACCCGTGGCTTTGCCACTCGTGAAGGTCCAGAGGTCACTGACCACACATGAAGATAAATATCATTATCTCATGAACGCCCATCTCATATCCCCTATTTCTGCACTGAGGTTTGAGTCTCATCCAGTTTCCTTCTTGCAGCTGTGATCGTGGACTCTCGGAGGAAAGAAAATATAAAGTTCCAATGAGGAATAGGGCAAACCTGGACTCTTTGCTGCAATACAGACATTGTACACATGACTATGCAGAGGAGCTCTGCAAAATGTCAGGATGAAGGTTTTCAGAAGGTGCAGGGGAAGAGTAAAAGGTTGCTGAGCAACGGTTTTGCACTATGAAAGTAGAATAAAAACTGTTTCTGCACTTTAAATTTTCAGTTCTGTGCTCCTTGAGTGCTCTCCATGTGTGCGTTTCTAGGTACGCACTAGTAGCTTTATGTGCCAGCTGTGATAGCAATGGAGGAAACGGCACTTAATCATCAGTCCATCTATCCCTTGGGGGCTGTGACCTTGGCTATCACCGTGATGAGTGATCCCTCAGCTGCCAAGCCATTTAGTCCAGGTAGCGGCCTGTGATTGCAGCAAGGCTAGGCGCTGATTTTGTTGCCTTTAGTTATGCAGGGATCACTAACTCTTGGAAACACTGTTCACTCTGATTATCTAAAATCTTGAAGTATTTTGTAGTTGGTGTCTTCATAAAAAAGAACATACAATGATAGAAGAGTTTTTTTCACAAAACATTTTGCACCGTGAGTCATCACCTGCTCTTCCATTTTTTACCATGTAGCAATTAATCTTGCGGCATGCGTGCAGGCTTATCTGCCCCCACTTCACCCCAACCAGTTGCCCCTCCCCAGAAACATATCTGACTGCAGGTCCCCAGCATTTTCCTCTCCGGTGGGGCTAGCAGAGGGGAGTCTGTCCTCTCCCCAGTACATAACCTAGATGGCAGTCATCAGCTTCCGGCTGATGGTGCAGGTTGGAGAGAAGAGCTCAAGGCTTCATGAGCACACACTGCCTTTTCTTTGTTCTGGTCCTGCCCACCCCACTGTGGACAAGCTGTAGTGCATACCGTGTGGGGCACACATGCACTATGCCAAATGGGTGGCCCCTCCTATACCTGCCGTCCCAGTCTGCACTGCCACCAGACCTCCCTGGAGGCAGTCGATGGTGGGCTGACAACATCCCCCAGGAGAGGAGAGCACTCCAGTGGACACTTAATCCTTTCCCCAAGCTGACCCCAGAAACCAGAGTCCGCTCCCAAACCCAGGTCACCAGGGTGTGTTGGGAGTTAGCTCAACCACCATGCGACAGGACTGGCCTGCTCCTCCCTTCTTGAGTCTTGTGCTGCCAGTGAACCTCAGCACCATCTGCACCCCCACTGTCATGGCTGGTGGGAATCCCCACCAAGAAGGGCCCACAGTTCAGTACACATGTCATTTCCAGCTTTCGCTGCATACAGTCACTAACTTCACCCCATGGCATAAGTGTTGAGCAGTGCATCTGTTGGCTAAGCATGCCACAGCAACCCTGTGACAAGAGCCGCTCCATGACCCAACTGCAGCAGTTGCTGTGCCACCAGATTTTACCTCAGCCCTCCCCTGACAGAGGTGCACTGCTGTGTGGCCGCTACCTCAGCCAGCCCTTTCTCGCCCATGTGGTGATCCCAGTCCGCATCCAAACATTGGCCACCTGCATGGCACCACCACAGGCTACCACTGGGCCAGCAAGGCAGCCCCTAGAAGTTTTTTTCAGTCTTAAAGCAACAGTGCAACAAAACGGGCAAAAGATTTGACCTTTACCTTTTATTCACCGTACAACATTCCAGGCATCTTCTCCAGTTTTATTTGGAAATACAACTTTTAGTTCCACTCAATATGAATATTTTGTAAATGTTTTAATTTAGTTTTTTCACAAGGAAAAGAGATGACTGTGACATCTGGCTTCTGAGAAATAGCATTGTAGACCCGGTAAGGTTGGGATAGAAAAAAAAAAACTTATGGTGCACAGCATAGGAGGTACCTAGAAAAGCAGATCTGATGGGGATGCTAATATCTTTATAAATTGTAGCTCAAACTAGCTGTTTGGAAAACATTTTAATTGCACTGCTGCTTTAAAAGATTACATTTCCAATGGCTTCATAAGTATATTTCTTGTCATATTAAAAGTTCCTTAGTGCCCTCTTTTCGTCCATGATCATTAACTCCTTCACTTATAGGCTTAAAGATCAACTCCACACTTTAGCGTGTACCTTCATAAACAGGAAGTTTCAACTGCTACAGTTTACTACAGAATACTTTTTGTTCATCTTCAGTGTTCCTTATTCCAAGGCTTACAGCATATCGTGTTAACTTGTCCGAAACGTCTGTATAAAAGCATTTGCCTCTCCCCAGTTAACGTCACAGTGCTTTTGTTTATGACATCATAGTGTTCACCATGACACCAGGCAGTAATGTCATAAACAGCAGTTGTGAGGGCAGCAGCACATCAGATACAGTTTAGAAGACTTTGTGAAATAAGTACTGCATTGTCTGCACTATTTAGTAGACCGACAAAGGGAAGAATGAAAAACTGTAAGACTAAAACACAGTGAAAGTCTAGATGTTTCAGCTTTTTACTGTGGTAGAGAGTTGCTCCTTAAATTATCCATTGCTCCACTGTTCTCATCCCTATATTTTCTTTAAATGGGCTTTTTAATTACTGGGCTCTGATTGGCTGGTCCCTGCTGGAAGGTACATTAACTTTCAATAGATGCCCAGCAAATAAAAATTCCCTTCACCCATCCAACTATCTTCGTGCTCACCCTGCTTGCCTATTGGCTGTGAGCACTGCATCCAGTTTGAAAATGCCGCCATTTTTTTCTGCCGCTAGAGAGAGAACTGAAACCCAATGTTCTACAAGTTCAGTGTAAGCTGCTGAGGAAATGCACATCACCCCGATGTGCTCATTTCTCGACAGGCATTTTTTTATTTTCAGTACATAATGTCCCATTTTGGTGCTGCTAGATAGCTCGGCTCTCCAACAGCAGACCTCCCTCTCAGTCCTCTCCCGATCGCCCAGTTGCTCGAAATCAAGATCTTACTTGAGCGGGCTCTTGCTGTAGGCATTCACATATAGGACTAAGCTGGCAGACATCAGGACCCCACGGAAAAATCTCTAGCTATCAGTCTGTGGGGGACTGCCCCACGCCAGCAGACCGCATCATGCGCCATCAGTATAAAGGCTTATCTTCCACACCCGCTTCCAGTTCGGTCCGCTTGTGAGTTCCTCGCGGTAGAACAGCCATCAGTCTTTCATTGGTCACTAAGTTTTTAACTTTTGACCCTTTTTCTTCTATATTTCAAATTTTTCATCGATTCGCAGTGTATGTCATCCCGCCCTCCGGATCGCATATGAATAAGTGCGACTTGTGTGGTTCCCAACTTCAACACAAGGACTGCCCTCCTTGTGTCTTTTCTGTCTGGGTCCAGACCACCTGTGGAGAAGTGCCAACACTGCCAGAAGTTCAACTCCGCACCCGCAAAGGAAGGCAGCAGTCCCTGGAAGCCCATATCCCAAAGAAGAAAATGGCCTCCATGGAAAAAGAACTTAAGAAACTCAGGCAGGTGTCCACGCCCCTGAAGGTCACAAGAAAAGCGCAATAAGGAGAAGCACCAGGGGCCGGGAACCGGCTCCACAGCAGCGGAGTCATGACACTTAAGGTAACCTCCCTCTGGGGACCACTCCATGATGGCTGTCTTGGTGGTTACCAAGAGGGGCGCCACCCCTCCCATCTGACCTCGCACTCAGACTCTTCAGGAGCCTCCACGGCAAGGAGGCCTCTGCTCCCTGAAGGCCGCTCTCTGCTGCCTTTGGGTCAAAGTGGGTCCAGTAAGTTGGACATCGCCCCCACCAACATCTGTCCAGACAAGACTGCTAAGTTGTTTACCCTTCAGGGGAGCACCCAGCCAAATCCCTCCTGACAAGGTCGCGTCTCCTGGGCAGTCTTCCTCGGGCAGGAGTCTGATAAGTTGGACTCCGGCTACTCTGACATCCACTCGGATTCAGCCGGTAAGTCGGACGCTGGCTCTGCCGATGCCTGCCTGACCAAAAGCCTATGCCAGACTCCAGGGAACAGTCTGACACCCAGACTCTCCTCAACGTCTAACCACATTGCCCTCTGAGGTCCCCGTGTCCCTCGACTGACCCGGGATTATAATCCTCCTTCCCTGGTTGTCACCGAGGATTTTGAGTTGCTGCCATCAAGCAACCCTCCTTTAGGACCGATCCCCGACACTGGACCCTCAGATGCCGGTCCCGATGCCAGCCTACCCGATGCCATCCGGCGTCCTTTCCTGATGATGGACCTATCCTGCCATCAGGTCCTTGGACCCTGTGGAGGACATAACCACACTGGGTCCGGACGCTCATGGGGCTAGTGTTGTCACCTTCTGGCCCATCAGCAAGGCCTCTGCCAGGTCCCTCTGCTCCGTCAGAGCCCCTGGAATCCCAGATCCCATGATCAGGGACTTGCAATGGTGAATGATTCAGGAGAACCTGTGCCTAGGAGTTCAGTTCGGCATTGACCTGCCCTCCCACACGTTACTGATGGACGCATCCAGAGCAGGTTGGAGCACCCATCTGGGACCTCACAGGACTCAGAACAGCTGGTCCAAGTTCGAACAAAACCTTCACATCAATGTGCTCGAACTGAGAGCAGTTCTTTATGCCCTTCAGGCTCTTCTAGCCTTCATCATTCCCAGTCACCTCTTCATACAATCAGACAACATGTGTGTAGTGTGGTACCTCAACAAGCAGGATGGAACACATTTCTACCCTCTGTGCCAGGAAGTGGTGAGAGTCTGGCATTGGGCAGCCCAACACCACCTCCACTTGACAGCGATCCACGTTCCGGAGTGGAAAACACTCTGGCAGCTGGGTCCCACGAATGGGAGTTGGATCAAGAAGTCATAAACAACATCTTTCAGTGATGAGGAAACACCCCAGGTAGACCTCTTTGCCTCTCCTCAAATGCAAAACTCCCACCTTCTCTCTCTCGCTCCAGAGTGAGACATTTTCAGTGGGACACTCTGTCTCTCGCTTGGAGGGACAGATTCGTTTATGCCTTCCCTCCATTTCCTTTAATCCTGAGGGTCCTGAACAAACTCAGATCAGAGGGAACTCAAATGATTCTCATCGACTCCCTTGTGGCCCAGGCAAGTTTGGTTCTCTCTTCTGCAACAGTTTTCAGAGGAACCTCCACTTCCTCTTCCTCTGTCACAACACTTTTTGACCCAGGATCAAGCGACCCTTGTTCATCCAGATCTCAAATCCCTTCATCTCCATGCGTGGCTCCTGCAGACTATAGTTAAAGCCCACTTTGAGTCTCACCTTTAGTAGCAGACATTTTAGTGGAGGCCAGAAAGCGTCCACCAGGTCCACTTATGCCATGAAGTGGAAATGGTTTTCTATCTGGGCAAACTCGAAAGACTTGAGCCATTCGTACTCCAGCCACTAAAGTCCTGGACTACATGTCACCTTTTGATCAGGGTCTCAGCCATTCCTTGTTGAAAGTACACATGGCGCTATTTCAGCCTACCATATCTTCTTTGGAGACAGGACTTTTGCTCAGCTAGAAGTCTGTAAGACTTTCCTCAGAGGGTTCTCCATTTGAGACCCCCATCCACATTCCTGCCCATCCATGGGACTTGAATTTCATTCTGGAGAAACTTACTCCGCCTCCCTTCAATCCAGCAGGCACAGCTGATTTGAAGTTCCTTTCTTGGAAGACCATCTTACTAGTGGCCATCACTTCACTTGGCGAACCTCCAAGCTCCAGGCCTTGATGTGTAAAGTTCTATATTTGATTTTCCACAAAGAGACGTGTGGCTCTATGCACCAACCCAAGTTTCTTCCTAAGGTGGTGGCTGAATCTATGCTGAATCAATCCATTGAGTTACCGGCTTTCTTTATGCAACACTCCAATCAAGGGGAATTCCTCTTGCTTACTTTGGATGTTCACAGAATCCTGAGATACTACACCAATCGCACTAAGGATCTCAGGAAGACTGATCAGCTTTTGTTTCTTTTGCTCACGAAGAGAAGGCAACGCTGTTTCTAAGCAATGCCTATCCAAATGGTTGGCACATTACATCCCTTTCTGTTACGACAAGTACAACAAGACCCTTCTGGGTCAAGTCAGAAGTCACTCCACCAGGAGTTGCTGCCCTCATGGCTTGTTTTAAGAATGTGTCAGCGGCAGACATTTGTCCAGCCACAACCTGGACTTCTGTCCATACCTTCACGAAACACTACAGTTTGGACATTGCCTCTTGCTGTAGAGCAGGTTTTGGGTTGGCTGTCCTTCAAGGTCTCAGTTCATGAGACCCGTTTCAGCCTGAGGTTCCATGTTATGGATGACAATTCTCCTCCTGAGTACTTTTCCTTGTTCCAGACTGCTTGGGACTCAGTCCTATATGTGAATACCTACTGCAAGAGCCCTCTTAAAGTAAGATAGTACAGTTATGTAAGAACGCACTGTAACAGCAGATCTTGAGAGAGGCTTTTGCAGTAGGTATTGCCGTCCAGCCCTCCAGCCTCTTAAGTTTCTTTACTTTATTTCCATGAGGGTAAATATCCTCTTCTCTCTCATCTTGCCTCTTTTGGCATTTGGCGGAAAGAACTGGAAGGCCAGCTTGGGGACTACCCTTTATACCGACATTGCATGACGCCAGACACCTGATGTGGGGGCGATCCCCGCCAGAGACTGCTAGCTAGAGATTTTTCCGTGGGGTCCTGAAGCCTGGCGGCTTGGTCCTATATGTGAATACCTGCAGAGCCTGTCTCAAAGACCTACTGTTGCAGTAGTTCTTACGTAACTGTATTTTACTGGCCACCCAACTCTCAGTAGTTCAGTACCAGCTTGATGAAATGTACATTCCAGTCAGCACATCTCGTTTTTACTACTGTTCTTAGAAATGTAACAGAGTTATTTTTTAAATCTATGCCTCACTTACGAGACCTGAGCAGCAGTGTGGACTGGGATGTGTCCACGCCACTGCAAGAGACAGAGAAAGACACAGAGTGGTTTAGCAGCTGTCGTCTGAGCTGTCGACAAGTAAACTGCAATTTTGTGCTGCAATGGAGAGAGACAGAGAGAGAAAGAGAGAGACAGCAGTTTTGCAGCTGTTTGTCCAGGCTGTCGACAAGTAGAGTGCATTAAAAACAACTACCAAATTGTAATACAGTGTGTCTGTGCTGGAGAGGGGTGGGGGATGGTAAGCAAGGGTGAGCCACTACCTGCGTTGTAATTGTAATTTCTCCAAGAGCCAGGTGAGTCTTTTGACAGAGAACTAACATTTCTCTATTTTATCTATTGAGTGCTGCCAATTGTCTCCATTAGCAGCTGTTTTAAAAGCTTTTAGCCAAATACATTCTTTTAGAAAATGGGCTTTTTATTTTTGGGGATACAAGAGAATGGCTCTGTGGGAGGGGTGCAGCAGAAGATAGAACAGCTCAGGGACTATTTTACTAGAAAAGACTAACTTATTTCTTATTTGGTTTTTTTTTTTTATTTATTTATTTTTCTAAATCCTATATAAAATGCTACAGGTAGCCATTTCTCTAAGCACAATAATACCCTCCAGGGTGGGCTCTATGGGAAGTACCAGACCTTCCAGGGCTATAAGGCCCTCTGGCTGTGACCAGGCCTCATTATGCCTTTGGGTGGTCCAGTATTGCCCGATTCCTCCCACTCTGTCGGTATTATTGCTTAGCATAGTGCTCTGGGTTGGTCATTATTAGAAAGAGATGGGAGAAGACTTATGCATCGTGTACTACTCTCTTCTCTAAATACTGCACTAGTAAACTTCCAACTTACCTTTCCTACCTGCTGTCTCCATCTTAGGGATTCAGCAAAGCCTAGTGGTCAGAGCACAGAGTTGCAAACCTGGAGTAAATGTCACTACAACCCCAATGATGGAATTACAAGCCTTTTATAAAATGGGCCATAAAAATCCTACAACCTCATTGGTCAAAACACGTCACACAACTATTGATTATTTTTCTGATAATGCAGAGCTCACGTGAACTACATATTTTTAACAAATAAAAGCCCATTCTATATGTGGGATAAAACACTCCAGGGTGTGAGTCATAACAGAATAATGCACTTCTCAGGTGGTTGTAGCACTCAGCTATGCCTTTTACCTAACAACCACCAAAGCGTGCATTATTTCAATATAACTGTGCACCCTGTTATGTGTTATCCTCACGTACTTTACAGTTAGACTATTCAGAATGTTCAGAAAGTCTGTGCAACGCTGTATTGTAAAAAGCCATCTTTTACATTTCTGATGTTCCTAGTATGAATTATGACAAAAATGTGAGCACCTATATATGTGAATTACAAGGGTGAGTCATATTTTAAATAAATAAATAATCTCAAAGGGATGGTACATGCACAGTAGTAAACATTTACAGTGTGGCTGGCTATCTCCAAGAGGAGAGATGAAAGGCACTTGTTTGGCCAAGTTGCCCTTGCCTCTAACACACATGTCATCCAAAACTAAGATTTTCTTGTTCTGGCTGTCAGATTTCATCATTTTATGACTAAGCAGTGCATAAGACCCATTTAAACTTGTTTTATTGGTCAGTGTATTTCAGGAGCTTTAGGAAGATTTTTATAATGGTTATTATGATGAAAATACACTAAAATCACAATATAATGTGATGGTTCTCCAGGGCCTGGTTCAATCCCCAATAGGTCACATTATTCCTTTCTCACAACAATTTTCAATTTAAATTGCTCAGCAGCTGCTAATACTGCACCAAAAATAAATCTAATTGTCATCTTGATTATTCCTAGTTGCAGGATATGCAATACCAGAGAAGGGAAGTGTCTGGGAGCCCCAGGTCCAACAATGTGAACCTGTAGCTCAGCAGTTAGAGCAATGGGCGGTATTCCCAGGGACATAGGTTCAATTCTGAGTAGGTCACATTATTTCTTTCTCACTACAGTTTGTGATTTTAATTGCTTTGCAGTGGCTAATACCGCACCAAAAACACACCCAATTATCTTGATTATTTCCTGGTTGCAGGATATGCAATACCAGAGAAGGGAAGTGTGTCCGGGAGCCCCAGGTCCAACAATGTGAACTTGTAGCTCAACGGTTGGAGCAATGTGATGGTATTCTGGGGGCTTGGGTTCAATTTCCAGTAGGTCCCATTGGGCTGTATTTTCAGAGCCCTGAAATTCCCATTGCTGTGGGGAAAATGGTGCCAAGTGGGTCACCACTTGTGAAGCCGCAGTTTTTTCCCTGTAGCTGCTGTATTTTCAAAGGCGCAGCCAATTGTGACCGGCTCTATGATTTATAGTAGCTTGCGGACATTTATTTGTTGCAGCTGTACCGAAGTGTTATGCCCAGTGGGACCAGACATAACATCGCCCCCGCAGCTGCACCAGTTGAAAATACGAATCTTCGCAAGAGCAGCGATTTTGTCCTGCAGCAGTAGCTGCAGGTTGGGACTTAGTCCATGATGGGCTGAAAAATCCAGCCCATTGTTTCTTTCTCACTACCAACTTGTGAATAAACATCTGTTAAAGGAAAACTACACCCAAAACCTGAAAAATATATGTTGTGCAGAGTGTTTTAATTTGTATGTGAAGTTCTAGTGTTTCATTCCCTCTGACTGGTATTAAGAGTTTTTCCCAAATTAGCCTGCTAGCTTTATGCTAGTTTTATGACCCTAGGAATCTCCATACCTGATAGTGTAATTGTATTTCTGGTTCCCACAGTGCATTTTGTCTCATGTGACTGTGATGTAAGAGAGACTCAACATTCAGCATACACGATGCCAAACAAACTAAATATCTTAGAAGCTTTACAAGCTGCACAAAAATTACCAGCAGCAAAGTTTTTCAGGACAGTAAAACCTTTAGGATGAGGGTGGTCACCAAGCTGAATTCTACAGATTTTAAAATATAGCCATCTCTGTTGTTGTGAGCTGATTGTAATGCAATGCTTTCTACTGGATTTATGGGCACTGCTACATCACCATTACATGCAACAAGGTGCACTGTAGGACAAAGAAATGCAATAAAACTATTTGATATGGTGATCTCCAGGGTCAGAAACTACCCTAAAGCTAGCAGGCTAATTTAGGAAAAACTCCTAATACCAGTCAGAGGGAAGGAAACACTAGAACTTAACATACAAATTAAAACACTCTGCACAAATATATTTTTTCAAGTTTGTATGTAGTTTTCCTTATGTCTAGCTAGTAATGTACTAGCTCAGAACCAGGTCTAAGAACATGCATTTTTCTAATTTGTTACTGTGTTAAATTTCTTTCTGTCAAAAAAAAATGTATATACAAAAGATGATTTAAGGAATATTTTTAGATTTCACTCAGTGTTGAAGCAGACGTAGTACTCCCAGCAGCTGCACAGAAGAAAGAAGAAAACAATTTAGCCAAGTGCGCTATAAACCTCATTTTGTGAACAGATAGGAATATCATAGCTTTAAAACAATCTGCTGTTCCCTGTTGCCATGGTGAATATAAGGGAGGAAAAATGCCTGTGGTGAGCTGTGAGTTTGTTGTAACTACAAATCATGCCATGTCCTTAATAAATCACATAACCATTTCAATTATTTTAGAAAACTGTTTTCTACCTTTGCTGCATGGGTTTTAAAGTGAGGGCAGAGTAGGTTTAATTGAAATTAGACTAAAACACTGTGTAGAGTGCAGAGGGCAGGTTGAACTCCGATGTGTAGCCAGAGAGAGACTGGGATAAGGATTGTGTATTATTCAATTCAGATCACTATCCACAAAGAGTTTCAGCATAGGTGTCCAAGAAGATAACCCCAGATAATGGATAATGTGCCCAGATAATTCCATATAACTTAACTGGATACTGATTCAGATACGTGACTACTTGATCTGATACAAATTGTGGCCCCAAATGTGCCACTATCCAAAGTATGTGAAGGATATAGTCAGTAACATAGTAATTCAAGGTCAGTAGGGAATCTGGGTTCATCAGGCCCCTCCCCACCCCAATTGATAAACAAGGATGAATCGTAGGCTGTGCAGCATGTACTAATTAGATATGTAAGCACTAAGCCATGACAGGGTGTACATTACAGGATCTTATAAAATGGGTAGAAGCTTTTCTGGCTTTTGATCGCTAACTGGCACATCTTAGTGCATCCTTATCCATCCATAATGTGCCAACTGGTCCTGGTTAGGACCACAAGGCGCTATACAGCCAGAGATCCATGCCTTCCAGAACATTTTGAAAAGAAAATTTCTGACCTCCAATAATCCACGGCCGCTGAGTTTCCCAAGCACTGCCTGCTCAGAGGTCACCTGCCCCCACCAGCCACACAGCTCATCTGCCTCTTGCTGCCAAAACTCCTGTCAAAAGAAAATGTGTCCTCATGTGACAGTCTTTATTTGCTAAATACTGCTTTTTCTTCTTTAAGAAGAAAAATCTGTCCCAGAACGTAAGCTGACATTTCCAAGCCGACTACGATCTTGAAGCTGAGCTCAAACTGGAAGTCACTCACTCAGTGGTCAGCTCTCAGTGGTCAGAGCAACCGTAGGGTTCATAGGTTCATAGAAGAAGTATCAAGTTCATAAGACCGAGGTTCTCAATTGAACTTGCACGCTTTTTAAGATTTTACGGTGGAACATAGGAATTTCCTTCCTCCCATAAAACAATCTAACCTTTTTTAAAAGACTACAACACGATTACTTTCCATTACATTCCTGGGCAGAGTATATTCCAAATGGTGACAATTCTCTGATTATACCATTGGTTTCTCATATATGTTATATTAACGTCACCTTTCAATTTCAGGTCATGTGACCTAGTATCTCTGTTGTGGTCAGTATTTCTAACTAATCCAGTTGTTTCAAAAGTGTGCGTCATGAAAATCTCTATAGGTTAAGCATAATTCACCCTCAATTTCCTATATTCCAAGGAATATAAATTTAAGTGCTTCAGTAACTCATGATATTGGCGTAATGTTATGGATTTAATTTATCTTGTCACCCTTTTTGAACTTTTTCTAACCTATTTTTCCCACCAATAGAATCTGGGACACAAAAGGAAACAGTACTCCATGTGTGGGCAAACAAGAGATTTGTACAAGGGGATAATTACTTCAGGTCTCTGCTCTTTATTGAATTTAATATACATCTGATTATTTGATGGCATCTACTGCTAGTTATATTAATGTGCTAATCGAATTTCAAGTTTCTAGAAATCTAGACCCTAAATCCATTTCATTAACACTTTGGATAACTGGATTTTATTAAGTTTATATTGGAAGCCTTGGTTATTTTTCCCAAAGTGCATGACTTTACATTTTGCCTCATTGAACATTAATTTATGTTCTTGTGACCATGTTGCCAGGTAATCCAGGTTTTTCTGAAACTGTTTTGCCGTTTTTCATTATAAACTATACCCCATCTCACAATCATCGCATACTTGCACAGCCAGGAACTCGATGGTGTTTGCATTGAGGACAGTAATATATTGAAAAGGATGGGGCCCAGCACTGTGCCCTGAGGAACACCACTGTTACTTCCCCCAAGAGGATCTGTAGCCTCTAATAGACACACGTTGAGTTCTGTTATTTAACTATGAATTGATCCAACTAATTATATTGGGATGGAAATGTAGCTTGATTGATTCCCTAATCAAAGTATTGTGCAAAACAGAATCAAAAGCTTTTAAAAGTCAAGAAACACCACATCTATTGGCATACCTTTATCTACGGCAGCATTCATTGGCTCAAAATCTGCATAGATTAGCGAAACAAGATTACCAGAAACAAAACCATGTTGTGTCAGATCAATATATCCAGTTTGGTTAAGATGTACAGTAATACGTTTCTGTATTAGCCTTTCCAGGATTTCACCCATTACTGATGTCAAACTGATGGCTTTGTAGTTCTTACATCTTGTTTATTGCCCCTTTGTTTACTGGACTTACTAGAGCCCTATTCCATACTGGTATTGTATTCCCAATTCTTATGGAGGCATTAAAGAGGACGGTGATAGGGCTCGCTAACTGAAAACTAGTTCCTTAAAAATGTTAGAGGTTAGACCAGTAGAGCTAGTAATTTTAAGACTGCTTATAGCGTCAACAACATCAGTCATAGTAAAGGTGGATAATCAGATCACAGAGGAGGTATTTCTTCTTTACTATTGTCTTTCACTTTATGGACACTTAAAAATATTGATTGAATTCTGAGGCTGTGTCCTTCTCCAGAATTTATAAGACCATTATAAGCAAACTCATCAGAACAGCTAATATTTTTAAGGCAAACTACCTCTTGCTGGGAGCTACAATACTGAACATAGGATTTGCAAGAAAGCGAGTTGTGCTCACAACAGAGGGAGGTGAACCTTGCAATTGTCTTTGGTTTGTAGCAGAAATTCTTCAGGTGGAGACTACTTCTAACTGAAAGGAGAAATAAGGAACTTAATCAGGAAAAGACACTCGTTACAATTCTTAAGATTTTCAGTGCAGGAAGAGTTTAAACCCTAGGCTAAACATTGGTCACAAATCCTGAAAAAGTGCAGGTACAGGTTATGTATTTGACCCAGACAGTAAACTGTTTTTTGGGTTTATCTTTGTGTGCCTTAAAAGGAAATTCCAGACTTTCTCAGGAAGTGATTACACCATAAGCTACTTAATCAGCCAATAGCTTTGGTAACAGACCTGAGAACAATAGTATTATAAGCAAGTGTTTTATAGCAAACTCATCAGAACAGCTAATATTTTTTAAGGCAAGCTACCTCTTGCTGGGAGCTACAATACTGAACATAGGATTTGCAAGAAAGCGAGTTGTGCTCACAACAGAGGGAGTGAACCTTGCAATTGTCTTTGGTTTGTAGCAGATATTCTTCAGGTGGAGGCTACTTCTAACTGAAAGGTGAAATAAGGAACTTAATCAGGAAAAGACAGTCTTGTTACAATTCTTAAGATTTTCAGTGCAGGAAGAGTTTAAAGCACAGCTGACTTATTTTGGGGCTGACTGTTTCAGAAGCACAAACCACCAGGGTGTTTTGGGGCTGGGGAGGTTTACCTGTGTCTGACTTGGATGTCTGGATTTTCTCTGTTTGATTAGCAGGGTTTGTTCTGTCAAATTGTTGTGTATGGTATCTTGCTGACAGGAAGGCACTCATCATGGCGGTGGGTCAGAGCTCTTAGCTGATTGTTTTGTGAGGGCACAGTTTAGGCCCAACCCCTTCCCACCCCTCACCCCACCCACCCTGGAAATAGTTCCTTTATACCTGGGGTTCTGACATCATTTCCTCAAGAGTGCAAGGTGCATATCAATGTCATATCCTCTCTAGCACACAACACTGAAAATATAAGCATACACATTGTATAATATATATTGCTATATAACAAACCAATCACACACACACACAAAAAAAGTACATAATCATGTGGGAGTAGTGCAATGTAATGGCTGTGGGGCAGCAGTCTTCCGGGAGACTTTCTGAGGCTGAGATGCTGCCCTATTTGCAGACAACTCTCTGCCCTGAGGGAGGAATTTGCCCGTCTTCAGGCCACACTGGACAGCAGTAAGGGAACCTTCCCCAGGCCAGACTGGATGGTAAGAAGGGAACCTCCCCATCCAGGGAGCACCAGAGCCACCACCACTGCCTCAGAGGTTGCAAAAAGCACAGCAGTTGGACCACAGTGGGCTCAGGGAGGGTGAGGATGGAGGAACAGAGGCACACCCAGTCAGTTGTTCCACTCCACAATCCATACACCATTCTGGGGAGCACAGCTCCCCTATGGGTGCACCCACAGATGAGATTAAGGTGGCTGAGGACACATGTCACAAGGAGCCCCACAGGAAGGAGGCAGAGGACACCACAAGGAAAGGAAGCAGCTCCTGGTGGGGACTCAAGTGTCGGAGGATAGAACTGGGGGAGCAGGAAAACTGAAGTAAGGTGCCTGCCTGGTGCCATGGCTTGGAGGGACAGGAAGCGCATCCTCAGGATCACGAGAACAGCTGCACGGGAGTCTGAGCTGGATGTCATTGTCCACCTAGGGACAAATGACTTGGCTCAACATGAGATTAGAGTAGTGCAGGAGGACTTTGTAGAACTGGGAAGGGCCTAAGACAAGTAGCACACACAGTATCCTTCTCAGAGGTGCTGCCTGTCAATGGCATGAGTGAGACGAGTGACTTTGCACCATGCAGTTTAATGAATGGTTGAAAAAATGGTGTGGAACACAGAGGTTTGGCTTCATTGGTGACTGGGGTTCCACCTGGAGGGACACCAGCCTGTACTGGCAGGATGGTCTGCATCTGTCCAGGAAGGAACAAGTCTTTTGAACAATCGGTTTAAATGCTTCATTGGCAAGCTTATAAACTAGTCAAGGGAGGCACTGATAAGCAGCAGGAAAATCCCAGCCTCTCCCTACAAAACAGGGTGCTAAATGAGAAAAAGACCAAGGTAGAAAGGTCAGTGGGGATGCTGCAACTGAAGGTAAAGCCATCAAAAATGGAAAGCAATGAGTACCAATGCCCGTAGTCTGAGTAACAAGCTTCCTGAATTAGTGGCCTTGATGGAGGAGGAACATCTGGATATCGTGGCAGTCACAGAAACATGGTTCACACAAAACCATGACTGGGACGTAAACATACCAGGATACACTATCTACAGGAGGGACAGAGAGGGTAATAGAGGAGGAGGAGTAGCTCTTTACATAAGGGCAGGAATCAAAGCAGCAGAACAAAAGGGAAAACAGGGAGGAGAAGAAGCACTGTGGGTAAATTGGAGACCGGCAATGGCACCACAATCCACACGGGTTGTATACAGACCCCTTCTCAGGGGAGGAAATGGACAAGGAAATGATAGAAAGTATACTTAGTAAGGCAGAAAAGGGAGATATTGCTGATGGGTGATCTGAATATGCCAGATGTTAACTGGAGTGCAGTTGCAGCAGCCACTGAAGAGTGGGGTTATTCTAGATGCCCTACAGGGGCATGCCTTAGACAACTAGTATTGGAGCCCACTTGAGAGGGAGCAATCTTAGACCTGGTTCTCTCAAATGGAGATGAAGAGAGATCACAGATGTAGAAGTGGGTAGCTATCTGGGAACTAGCGACCATCAAACAGTATGGTTCACAATAAACACAGCAATAGAGTCAAGCCAAACAAAGGCAAAGGTACTGGACTTTAGGAGGGCTGACTTTGCCAAAATGGGTGAGTGCCTAAGGAATGCACTAGCAAATGGGCAGGAAGGAGGGTGAAAGGACAATGGGGAATAATAAAACTGCCATCACAGAGGTAACTAGCCTTTATGTGAAGCAAATAAACAAAACTAAATGATGTAAGAAACCACTATGGTTCTCAAGGAAGTGGCAGTGAAGGTTCAAGAGAAAAGAAAGCTTTCAGGAAGTACAAGGAATCACAGAAGGAGCAGGACAGAGAACTGTATCAGTTAAAGCAAAAGGAAGCTGGGAAGGCAGTCAGAACAGCAAAGGCCCAAACTGAGGAAAAGATAGCCAACTCAGTTAAGAAGGGATAAAACCTTTATAGTTACATCAGGAGTGAAGGAAGACCAAGGAGGATAGTGAGGCTTAATAAAGGGGGTGGGCAGAGGGTGACTGTGAAAAGGCAGAGATACTAAACAAATATTTTGCTCTGTATTTACAAGGAAGAGGGAGGTACCTAAAACAAACAGTAGAAACACTCTGGATACGGAAGTTGATACCAGCCCATTTACAGAAGAAAGGGTTCTGAAAGAACTCTTAAAACTGAAGGTGGACAAAACAATGGGGCCTGATGGGATTCATCCCATAATTCTAAAAGAACTAAGGGTGGAATTAGTGACACCACTGACTACCCTGTTTAACAAATCATGGGAGGATGGGGTGGTACCGAGGACTGGAGGAGGGCAGATGTGATTCCCTTCACAAAAGTGGGAGCAAGGCAGAAGCAGGAAACTACAGACTTGTTAGTTTAACCTCAGTGGTAGGAAAATGATGGAATCACTTCTGAAGGAAAGAATTGTCGAGTATCTAGAGGCCAGAGGGCACAGGACCCAAGGCAGCATGGATTCACAGTGGGAAGGTCATGCCAGGCAAATCTGATAGATTTCTTTGACTGGGTGACCAAGTAGTAGATCAGGGAGGGCTGTGGACATGGCCTACCTAGACTTTAGCAAGGCATTTGACACAGTCCCCACAAAAGATTAATATACAAGTTAGCTAGCCTGGGAGTGGGTCCCAAGATGACAGCCTGGGTAAAATTGGCTGGAGAATAGGACACAGAGAGTAATAGTAAATGGAGTCCACTCTGAAGAAAGGGGGTTGCTAGTGGGGTACCACAGGGTTCAGTATTAGGACCGGTCCTCTTCAATGTCTTTATGTTTACATTGCAGAGGGACTGGAAGGAAAATTATGTCTCTTTGCAGATGACACAAAGATCTGCAACAGAGTTGATGCACAAGGTGGGTGGAAAGGATGAAAAGGGACTTGGCAAGGTTAGAGGAATGGTCAAATGTATTGCAGCTTAGATTCAATGCTAAGAAGTGCAAGGTAATGCACCTGGGAAACAAAACCCAGGGAAGAGTACACAATGGGGGTGAGATACTAACAACAACAAAAATGGAAAGGGACCTGGGGTAGTCATATCAGATGACCTAAAGGTGGGCAAGCAATGTGAGAGGGCAGCAAGGAGGGCTGGGGGATACTGAGATGCATAGGGAGACATCACCAGTAGAAAACAGGAAGTTATTATCCCTCTGTACAGACAGCTGGTCAGACCCCATCTGGAGTACTGTGTGCAGTTCTGGAGACCCAGTCTTAGCAAAGACATAGACAGGATGGAAGCTGTCTAGAGGAGGGCAACTAAAATGGTGCAGAGTCTGCACAGGAAGACATATGAAGAGAGACTTAAGGAGCTTAATATGTATAGCCTCGAGGAAAGGAGGGAGAGGGGGGACATGATAGAAACTTTCAAGTACCTCAAGGGGAATCAACAAAGTCCAAGAGGGTAGCATCTTTCAAAAAGAGGTGTGCAAGAACAAGGGCACAATTTGAAGATTGGGCGCTCAGAGGTAATTTAAGGAAGTATTTTTCACAGAGGGGTTGTGGATGCATGGAGCGGCCTTCCGGAGGAGGTCGTGGAGTCAAAAACAGTGGTGGAATTCAAGCATGCATGGGACAGTCATAATGCAATTCTAAGGGGGGGGTAGAAAGAAGTAGGCTGCTGGTTAACTAGGATCTGCAGCTTATCCAGTAGGCAGGAAATGGACAGACTGGGTGGGCCAAGCGGTCCTTATCTGCTGTCAAATTCTATGTTTCTATGTTTCTATTATCAGTTAAAAGTGGACCAACTATATTATTGGTCTTTTTGATGATCTGACATAATTGTAAAATATCGCTTTGTTATCTTTGACTGTGGCTGATAATTTTTTCCAAAACCTTTTTGCATTTTTAATGGATGCTTTAGTTTCTCTTACAACCTTCTTATGTAATCCTATATTATTATTTGGGTATTTTTCTGTCTATTATATAATTTCTTTTTTTCCTTATTGCTTTTTGAACTTTATTAACTCACCAAAGGGTACCCTAGAGTGTTTTATATTTAGTTCTCACTGGAACCCAGTTATATATATGTTTATTTTATTATATAGAATATTCTCAATCTCTTCTACATCAATATTTTTAATTCTTTGGACCAGTCCCATTGTTCTAAGAAACTCTTTATGTTATAATAATCCGCCTTAAAAAATCTTTAAATGTTGTTATTTTGTTGATCGGCATAATAACAGGACACCAAAATTCTAATTGAATCACATTATGGTCACTGCTTGAGTTTTCACTACTATGCAGATGACACTCAGCTCTATATGTTCTTTTACCTGGACAGGTTGATGCAGTCTCTGTGCTCAACAACTGCCTCACCGAGATAAAAGACTGGATGAGCACTAGCTGGCTGAGACTGAATCCAGACAAGACTGAAGTTTTGGTAGTGGACCAGGGTTGTTGGGGGTGGGTTTGGGTCTGGGCATGTGTTGGGCCTATGGCTTGATGGTGTTCAGCTCACTACCTCAGACCGGGTGCATAGCCTGGGTGTTATTTTATGATGACCTGACCCTGAAATCTCAAGTGTCGACCGTGGTTAAATCCTCATTTTACCATCTGAGGAATATCGCCCGGTGAAACACCTGGTTCATCTGGATGACCTTCCAACACTGGTCCATGCCTTCATTACCATCCGTCTTGACTACTGCAATACCCTCTACCTAGGGCTTCCTGGGGTTGATATCCACTGCTTGCAGCTAATTCAGAACACTGAGGCCGGGTTATTGATTGGTACATCAAAGACTAGTCACATTACACGTGTTGCATGGACTGCACTGGCTGCGGTTCAGTGGCAGATCACCTATAAGGTTGGCTTGCTAACCTTCAATGCCCTACATAAACAGGGACCTGACTACTTAAATGCTCTCCTGACTTTCTACTCCCTCTTCATCCTCTCCGATCTGCTGACGAGGGATTGCTAGAGATTCCCAGGGTTCATTTAAAACTTCTGGAGCTCATGCTTTTTCCTTTGCAGCACCAACCCTGTGGAATTCTCTACCTCGTCAGTTAAGAGAGTGCCTGACTGTCAACAGCTTTAAATCCATGCTGAAAACATTCTTGTTTACTTTAGCCTTCCGGATTTTTTTAATTTGTATCCATTGTTTACCTATGAGTTTTAATGTGTTTGTGTTTTTAAAATGTGAAGTGCCTTGGTTTTGGTAAGGTGCTATAAAAATAAAGTTTATTTACTTTACTTTACTGCTACTAAGGGAAGTATCCTAGTTACGGGCTTCCAGCATCAACATTAGTAAAAATTAGGTCAAGAACATTTGTTTTCCTTGTACCCACATGTACTAATTGTTCAAGATTATTCTGGGCCATTATCTCAATAAACCAATTGTCAGTACTACCTGCCACAGTTTGACTTTTTCCTGTCAATGAGTGGGAAATTAAAGTCCCCATAGGGACAACATCACCCTGTGTAACCATGTTATCAATTTCGTCAAGAAATAGATGGGTCTCCTCAGTATTCAGACTCATCAAATGATAGCCCAGTCCAATAGTTAACTCAATTTTGTTTATTAATATTTTGCCCAAATCAGTTCATTATTAATGTTGGTAGTGTTAGTCTTATTCAGTTCAATTAGTTTCAGTTCTTCTTTTATATAAAGTGCCACACCACCTTCCTTTTTGCTTTTCATATTTTATCGAGTAATGTATAGCCAGGAAGGATATTCCCATTCCTCATCCGTGAACCATGTTTCAATTACACCGTGGATATCTATATCATTTTTAATTAAGAGTAAGTTGAGTTCCCCAATTTTATTTCTTAGACATTGGGCATTTGTTACTAATAGCTTTAATGGTGTTATCCTATCCACTATTTTTTGTTCTTCGCTTGTCTGATAAAGTTGACATGGATGAAACTGGTATATAATTAACTGAAATTTCCGCCTGTATTGAGAGGGTAGTATAGGGCCCCTCCCTACCGTCACATTCAGTTTAAATAGTTAGCGATACAGTTTCTAATATGTTTTCCTAATGTAACACTTCCTTTCTGTTTCAATGAAGCCCATCCCAGCAGTCAAAGATCACACCTATACTCAAAGTTCTCCCAGTGAGGTAAACATATGATACTTTGCTTTAGCACCAACTCCTCAGCCAGTTGTTTCTGCATTTTATTTTGTTGTTTAATTGTACAGAAACTATTGGAATTTGGAATATCTTGGATAGGGCTACTACTGCACCCAGATCAATTAATTTGAACAAAGAACCATGATCCAGCAGGACAGTACATCTTATAAAAGACAAAATATGGGAAAAATTAAATAAAATGATGAGAGTGTGGCAGGAGGGCTGATACAGAAGTGCACTCATCTGACACAATGGCCCTCTAGTGATCTCAGTACCATATCCATTACAAACCATTACAAACTACTGACTACTAGAACTACTTGGCAGCATTTACAATGACATTTTTTGTGTGAATTTAAACTCCTGTAAAGCAAAATACATTCAGACTATATTCTGAAAATGTTCTAGCCATTTTATGAGCGGGATAAGACACTTCCTAGGTGCTAATGCACTTGGCCAAGCGCCTTTGTGCCTCATTACCCACCTAGGGTGTGCTCTTATTAGCCCATAAACTGCATTTTGTCATATCTTACTCCTTATTTAATACAATCCCCAGGGGTGTAGTAAGGTACAAGGCCAAGGACCGAGTGTCCTTACACCCTGGAAGTGCATTAAAATCCTGCAATACACACCTTGAAGTGGCTTATTGCACTTATAAAATGGCTCATAATGACTAATCTTGATGAAGATGAGGATGGCCACCAGGCTGGGCAAGCGGTCTCAGGAACTTAGGACTCTAAACTGTCTGTGAGCTCTTTTTGTATAAAAATCTAATGCAGGGTTCTACAGTAGTTGCACACCACAGTTTGTTTAAGCACCTTGCTTTAAATTAGCAGTTAATAGTAGGTACAAGTTTAGAGCTTTTACTTTCAGATAGGGACAACAGTGAGTCTGTGCTAGGATGCAGTTTATTTTTTATTTTTTATCAGTAGGACTGTACATAGTCTCGGCATGGCAAACTTTGTATAACAATTTAAAACTGTTACCCTTTAGACCATTGGATGTCTAGATTCCTAGGGTGCATTAAACTGGAACTACACACATGTGGGCAGTGTGTTTATGGAACAATCTTTTCATTTGCAATTTGGGATTCTCCTGGCTGATCCTGCAGTTGAAGGGAATATGTGCCCTGGAGAGCACTGGCTGGTGTTTGACAGATTGTCTGATGCCAGGGCGGACTGTGAGTCGCGAGCAGCAGTGGACTGCATGAGAGTGAGGTCTGGTGAGTTGAGGGGTTCGAGCCACGGAGGCGATTGGAGTGGCCACACCTGGGACTTGCCTCACCTGTTTGGGGTAGGGCAATCAGTTGATCACTGTTTGACTGAGCTGGGACACAGAATAGGCCTGACTTGCTGGAAGTAGCTACCTGGAGGACTGCTGAAGAAATCTGATCAAGGAGAAGGAGCATTTTAGGGCTAGGCCAGCGGGTAGTGAGAGAGAGCCTGCTGACTCAAAACTTTGATTGTTCTTCTCGAGTGTTACAATGAGCTGAGGGTAGTAGTAAGAGGACTACATAAACTCTTTGACTGTTTTTATTCAATAATCTAAGTGTTCTGGTGAGAACTGAATGAATTATGTCTATATGGGGATATCCCTGTTAAACATTTTATAAGGGCAAAAGACTGGCTGAAGTCTAAATACATATTTTGGACTTTGCACCATAGACTGAAAAACTGTCATTCCTGTAATTTGCTGCTATTCTGAGTGTGTGGTGTGAATGTGATAAGTTAAGTTGGCTGGGTTGGATGATTGTTGGTTAGGAATTTGCTGTGATTTTATAGACAGTGCATGGTTGTTATTATATAAGGCTTTTAAAGTGCGTGCTGTTTATGTGGTGTGGAGGCGGGTATTGGGGTTGTTGTGTTAGGACTTATTTGGGGAGGTTTGTTGAATTTGTATTTGGGTGTGTTTTATTGGTAGGTATTTAAGGCCGCATCAAGATGTACCTTGGGTGTGGACCCTTAAGTTTAGCTACTTACCATCCTGGCTAATGGAGCTACATCTCTTTCAAGGCTCCCTGCATCTTAACATCAGTGCAGGGTTGGGAGGTGGGAATTAGAAACATAGAAACATAGAATTTGACGGCAGATAAGGACCGCTTTGCCCACCCAGTCTGCCCATTTTCCTACCTAATGGATAAGCTGCAGATCCTAGTTAACCAGCAGCCTACTTCTTCCTGCCCCCACCCCTAGAATTGCCTTATGACTGTCCCATGCATGCTTGAATTCCACCACTGTTTTTGATAGAAACATAGAATTTGACGAAAAGGCTTCACTTAAAACGGATGCCTTACTCCACTAAGCCATCAAAGTGGAGGCATTGTTAGGAAGCATGGTGGCTGGTTGTCAGGTACTGGGAGAACTAATGGAGAGAGGCACCATTAGGATGGTGAGGACCAGGAGTTGTCCTGGGGTGAAATAGGACCTAGAGCAAGGTTAGACATGGCAGGTTCCCATACCAGGGCTCCCACCAGACAAACTGGGCAGGCAGCTCTTAGGTCAGCTGCCATGTTATGTCCCTTCAGGGCTGTGCTTTACAATGCCAGATAAATGAGGAACAGACTGTTATTATGGCAAATTAAATTTCTGGTTCCTCAGCTGATCAGGCTTGCATCTTGGATACTTGGCCGAGTGTTGATGCCGGTCCAGTTTTTAAGATGGCAGTCCCAGATGGATTCCCTGGGTACACTGCCCATGGAAAGATTGTGGAGGAGAGTGGCCATCTGTTTTAGATATGAACTGAACTTAATGATGCACCTAGTGGGGAAAGCCGTGTCATTTGAATGTGTGGCTTGTTTTCTCTAGTATAGTATGGAGATGCAAGGAGTTTCGATGGGAGCCAGTAGCTGGGCTGGATGGGATTTCAAAAGGACATTCAGTGCAGAAGTAATGTCATTTGTTTCAAATTTAGGAGTAGCATATTAATTGGGTTTTCAGGATATAATGTTTCTAAAAGTACATTCAAAGCAAACAAGCAGGTTTAGGTGTTAAGGATGACGTTCGGTGAAAAGCAGATTTTATCTTGTTTATTTAAAACAGTTACAAGACTGACATACATGTGCATACTTTGTGTGGGTGCTTGTGACTTATTTCTTGAATAAAGAAATGTAGGTGAATGGAAAACCACCATTTGTAGCTGCGTGTGTTTGTGAGTGTATGATCTTGGATGCTGCGATGTGGATGTGTGAGCAGGATGCTGCGGTGTGGAGTGCGTGGTGGAAGTGACCAGGTAAAAACAGTGTCCTTTGTATAGAGACCACAAAATTTGTAGGAGGATGTGACAGGCTAAATTATTTATATAGCCTGCAGGAAATATTTTAGATTGTGATGAGAATGTGGGAGTGCAATTTGTTTTCAAAAGATTGAGAACAGTCAATAAATACATTTATATATCATGGTAGTAAAGCATTTTATTTTCAAAACTGCAGCTACTGGCTTTTTTATTTTCATTTTAGGGTGTAGTGTTAGGTGTCAGTAAGTGTTTGTTTTTTTGCCATAAAAGTGAGTTTTGGTATTTGACCATGTGGTGCTAGCAATTTAATGGACGGTCAGGTGACATGTCTCAGCCAATGATGTTCTTAGATTTTTCCTGCCATTTTATACGTGCATACAGTAGATGTTTAGAGACAGAAAAATACTCTTGTCTATCCATTCTACCCAGTAACTACCTAGGTCCCCACCAGTCTAGCACTGGCATGGTCTTATGTGTCTCCATGATCCCTCAGTTCCCTGTGTTCTATCACAGTGCCCTGACCACACCCACCCTACTACCCAGGGTACTGTGATTCCCTTGGTAAGCAAAGTCAGCAAAATGTGTCCAGGCTTACCCTCAAGGCATGTACTGCCTCACATTCACTGTCTCCGCTAGTGGGCTGTTCCCTAGTCTCACTGCCTCTGGGAGAAGACTTTCTCATGTTTCCTGTAAATTTAGTAGTAGTAGTTTTATTTGTAGTAATTGCTGCTCTTTCTTGGAGACTCAGGGCACCATTACAACAAAAAGCAAGCGAGGGCAGGAAATACAACATAATAAGTGCATAGTAATTAGATGCATCCCACATCAATAGGTAGGCAGGTGGGTAGACAGAGACAGACAGACAGACAGATAGATACTGTCTGTAGATAGATATATTCTGTCTGCAGATAGATAGATACTGTCTGTAGATAGATAGATACTGTCTGTAGATAGACAGTGAGAGACAGACAGACACTTTCAATAGATAGATACTGTCTATAGATAGCTAGAAACTGTCTGTAGATAGATAGATAGATAGATAGATAGGTATTGTCTGTAGATAGATAGATATATAGATAGATAGATGAGAGATACTGTCTGTAGATAGATAGCTAGACAGATAGATACATACATATATACTGTCTGTAGCTAGATAGAGAGATAGATACTGTTGATAGATTGATAGATAGATACTGTCTGTAGCTAAAGAGATAGATACTATCGATAGATAGATGTTGTCGATAGATAGGTAGATAGATACTGTCAGTAGATAGATATATAGATAGATAGATACTGTCTGTAGACAGATAGATAGAATACTGTCTGTAGACAGATAGATAGATACTGTCTGTAGATGACAGATACCGCCTGTAGATGGATAGCTAGATAGATACTGTCTGTAGATAGATAGAGAATAGATACTGTCGATAGATAGATAGATGGATAGATGGATAGATAGATCTTGTCTGTAGATAGAGAGATAGATACTATAGATAGATAAATACAGAGATACTGTTTGTAGATAGATTGATAGACAGATAGATACTGCCAATAAATAGAAAACAGATAGATACTGTCATTAGATAGATAGAAAGATACTGTTTGTAGATAGATAGATACTGTCTGTAGATAGATAGCTAGATAGATACTGTCTGTAGATAGAGAGATAGGTACTGTCGATAGATAGATACATACTGTCTGTAGATAGAGAGATAGATACTGTCAATAGATAGATACTGTCGATAGGTAGCTAGATACTGTCTGTAGATAAATAGATACTGTCTGTAGCTAGACAGATAGATAGATAGACAGACACTGCCAATAAATAGATAGGTACTGTCAATAGATAAATAGATACTGTCTGTAGATAGAAAGATACTGTCTGTAGATAGATAGCTAGATAGATAGATATTGTCTGTAGATAGATAGATACTGTCTGTAGATAGATAGCTAGATAGATAGATACTGTCTGTAGATAGAGAGATAGATAATGTTGATAGATAGATAGATAGATAGATAGATAGATAGATAGATAGATAGATAGTATCTGTAGATAGGCAGTGAGAGAGAGCTACTTTTGATAGATAGATGATATATGATAGCTAGATAGCTAATATCTGTAGATAGCTAGATACTGTCTGTAGATAGATAGATAATGTCTGTAGATAGACATATAGATAGGTAGATATATGCTGTCTGTAGATAAATACAGTCTGTAGATAGATAGATACTGTCTGTAGATAGATAGATAGGCAGATAGATACTGTCTGTAGATAGATAGATACAGTCTGTAGCTAGATAGATAGACAGATGGATACTGTCAGTAGATAGTCAGATAGATAGACAGATACTGCCAATAAACAGATAGATAGATACTGTCAATAGATAAGAAAGATACTGTTTGTAGAAAGATAGAGATAGATAGATAGATAGATAGATAGATAGATAGATAGATAGATAGATACCATCAGTAGATAGATATACAGACAGGCATACAGACAGACAAACAGATAAATAACAATGCTATCTAGCATTATAATGACATTTTCCAATAAATAATCAAATAAGCAAGAAAAATGTATAACAGGCTGGGGTATCAGGATGGAGCAGGGAATTGACCCCCAAGAGCCTGCATAAACATATATGTCTTTAGGCCCTTTTAAAGGCCTCCACTGAGGGTCTCCCTCAGGGGCTTCCCACCTCTGTTCTTCAGGGCATGTCCCTACATTGTACTGGAGAAGTCCAGATCAGACAGTTTTGTACTTCGACTGATAACTTTTTCTGCTGTGCCAGCTAATTAGCTGATGCTAGAATGAAAGGGCAAACCAAGACCAGGTGTAGTTAGAAAACAACATTCACTGTCAGTCTATGAGTGTGGGGATGGGGGTGCGATTTTCAAAGACATCCATCCAAATTGGGTCCCCAGCTATTTTCAGACTGCAATGTGTCAAAGCTCTTAGACCATCTAGTAAATGGTCAAAACAGAGCCAGATTTCTCATCCATAAATGGGCACAATTGTGGCAAACAATGGCAGCATTCAAATTTGTGCCAATTTGTTACAGCCCATCATGGCTTTTTGTTGCAGATGGGTGCATCTTTTAAAACTAGCAGCAGATCTGCTCAGACACAAATAGTCAGAGGTGGGTGCTGCTTGCATTTGTGTCTATATCCAGCAGGTATCGTAAGTAAGGGGTACTCAGTGTGCAGCAACTTTTTAAAATCAAGCCATGCGCGCTCATGTGAGGCATAGTGCAACCACTAAAATTCCCCTAGGTATCCACTACAGGGAGGGGGATATAATATAGACCGTTAAATACCTCAAGGGGTAAATATGGTACAGGAGGGAATATTTTCAGAACGAAAGGAGCTCAAGAACAAGGGGACATGCTATGAAGCTGGAGGGTAACCTTCAGCTTGACTTCCACCAGGTTCAGACTAGTTATGGTTTGCCTCACAGCAACTATTCCAGAATGCCAAAAGACTGTCTCCATGACCCTTGGCACTAGGCAGAGACTCTCTAGGCTCCACCTTTACCGTCTTTCCATACCTTTGACAGGGCAATACTAGAGGACACCTCCTCATTCAGATACCTTAGGGGTTTGGTTGGACCAACATCTCAACTTCTCTGGCCACATTGGCGCCATCCTGAAAAAATTGCTCCCAAGTTTGGTGTCTTATTCAGGAACCGTGGTTGCATTCCTCCTGCAGCATGATGTGAACTAGTACAGAAGGCGATCCTCCCCATTTTACGTTAAGCGGCGCATGCACAAGGCGTCTTGGGAAGAATGGGACACTTTGGAGTTGTGCCCTCCTGCAATCCCCTGCTCCATTGAGCAGCGTGGCAATCCTCACAATCGGATGCGGTGCTGTGTATGACAGCGGTGGTCTTCTCTTCAAAGAAAACCACCGCTGTCATACACTTTTACTCTCTATGCTCCCAATCTTTGCTGCCATGCGGAGCCACAAAGCGTGAGCCAGCGTCCGCGTCATCTGCCGACAGGGGTGCCCAATCCCAGTCAGCCCAGGCCCCCAGCCATCCTTCTGCCATGCTGGGAGCCCACCCAGCGTGGCAAATGTCCCATCCCGTGTTGTCTGCCGACGGGGTGCCCAATCCCCGTCAGCTCCACGGCCCCAGCATTCTTCTGCCATGCTGGAGCCCACCCCAGCATGGCAAACGTCCCACATCATCTGTTTTTTTTTAAACCTGTAAATTGAAAATGGTCCCACGGCGCTTCTCCCAGGCCCCTCTCCCACAACCCGCATCACCCACTGCGACCACACACACACCCCCACCCCATACTTACCTCTGGAGCTTGGCACGATGATCTTCGGTGGACCGGAACATGTCTGCACTCTTCAAAGCCGACCATGAACTGAGGAAATTCAATTTGAATTCAAGTTTGGCAGTTGAAATTCAATGCAAGGAAGTGCAAAGATAATGCATATGGAGCACAAAACCCTGGCACAATATATCAGTTGGGGTGAGATATAGCATGCACCAAGCAGGAAAGGGATCTTGGGGTTATCATCTCTGATGACCTCAAGATAGGGAAACAGTGTGACAAGGCAGCAGGTAAAGCAAATAGGATGCTGGGATGCATAGGCAGGGGCATCACCAGCAGGAAAAGGGAGGTCATAATTCCACTATACAAGACACTAGTGAGGCCGCACCTGGAGTACAGTGTACAGTTCTGGAGACCATACCTACGTAAGGACATAGACAGGGTAGAGAAGGTTCAGAGGAGGGCAAAAAGATGGTTCATGGATTGCATCACAAGTCCTATGAGGACAGGTTGAAGGCACTGAACATGTACTCCCTAGAGGAGAGAGGGAGGGAGAGGGATATGATGAGACATACAAGTATCTTACAGGAGGAACAGGGTGCAGGAATGCACTATTTTAGCGAAAAAGATGTTCCAGGACTAGAGGCATGGGATGAAGTTGGAGGAGGATGATTCAGAGAGCGTGAGGAAGAATTTCTTCACAGAGCGGGTGGTGGACAAGTGGAACACCCTGTCAGAGGAAGTGGTCGGGGCTGAAACAATCACGAGTTTAAGAATGCATGGGATGAACATAAAGGAATTCTGGAGGTCAGGGTAAGGGCAACAGACTTCCTGGAAACATAAACTGAACTTACAAACTTAAATGGGCAGACTGGGTGGGCCATAGATCGTTATCTGCCGACACTGTCTATGTATCTATGTATGTATCTATGAAATGCCGGTAAGCTGTATAATGTGCTAGATAGAGGGTTTTCAACTTTATTGCACATCTCAGGCATTTTGGGAATTTTGCACAAATTTTCAACATGGGTTTTGGGACCCTTCTCATGAATGATGTCACTGTCATGGCATTATTCAGGCCTGAAGGTGATTCGCAATGAATGATGTCACTGTCATGGCGTTATTGGGCGAAGGGTGATTTCATGATCACTGTGGAAATCACCCTTCATGACATCATTCATGAGAAGGTCCCAAAACCCCATGTTGAAAATTTCGTCAAAAATTCCAAACATGACTGTTTTACTGAGCATGCATTGCGCAGTTCTCACGCAGGCTTGTAAGTTTGTGAATTTTAATATTTTTCACTCCAGATTTTCAACATTGCCATTTTACCACACCTCCTTATGAGCAGTAGAGCTGTCATTTTCAAATCCTGCCCAAATGTGTTTCCGCCCATGTAGCGTACAATGGCGCAGATCGGTGTGTGTGAAATCAATGTATGGGACACATTAAGAAAATCACTGTGATGCTTTTCATTAGCAGAGGTCTTAAAATGGCTATGTTGAATTTGGTGAAAAAATTCCTAAAAATGACTGTTTACGAGCGTCGTTGCACAATTCGCGTATGCTCGTGGGTGATCAATTTTCAATATTTCCACTCCAGATTTTCAACATTGCCATTTTACCACAGCTTCTTATGAGTAGTACAGCTGTCATTTTCACATCTCACCCAAAATGTGTTTCCACATATGGCGCACAATGGCGCAATCGGTGTCTTGAAATCAATGTATGGGACACATTAAGAAAATCACAGTGACACTGTTCATGAGCAGAGGTCTTAAAATGGTTATGTTGAAAATTTGGTGAAAAAAATTCCTAAAATGACTGTTTTATTAAGCGCAGGCTATGAAATTCTAATGCGATGCTCATAAGTTCACACTTTCAATATTTGCACTCCAATGACTTCCAAATACCTAAACAGCACATAGAAGCAAGCAACATTTGGCATTGACAAATGCTTGTACTTCTTTGTCACAGATTTTTAAGCCATGTCCAAGTGCCAAATACCACTTCAAATACCTGCGTGTTTAATGTTTGGCATTGACAATGCTTGTTGACTGCTGTGATGTAGTCTATGGTGCCGCCTCCCAAATCCTCCCTAACCCGACTGGACACTCAGTTTAACTCCTTCTGTTGATTTGCATTGATGCTTCATCACGCACTCATCACTGTGACCTCTATCACACCATTTCCTTCCCCAGCTTGCCAACAGGTGCCTCACTCATTGTGCCAAACTCACTTCTAAATTTTGGTTAGGAGAACTTCCTCCTACCTTTCATGTTTGCTCTCTTCCATTCCTCCCCTCCATTCCCTCAGATCCTCTGTCACTGCTCACTTTGTTGGTCCCCGTCGTTACCACTCTCATTGGTCAGTCAGGCTTTACCCATCATTTCCAAATCTGGAACTCACCCCCAAAATATGGCACTCCTCCTCCTCCTCCTCCTCCCTTGTCTCTGCCTTACATAACTTTCTCTTACCTAACTGCTCCTGCTTTAAACCCTCAACTGTCTCCTTATGCCTCTGCTCTCTCCATGACTCACATCACCTATTAAACCTTCCACCCCCAGCCTACATCTCAGCACGCTCTCCTTTCCCTGCACCACTACATACTATGTTCCTCAGATACAGTATGCCACTTGTAATTAAATGCATATTTCACAGGTATGATATATTTAATTGTATGTTACGTTACAAATGTGACTGAATGATTCTTTATGATATTTCTAAAACTGTCTTGTTACAAATATAATTGAATGTTTAATTTCTTGTATGTTTTAAATGTTAAACTGTATGTCTAATTCTTCATCCCATAGTTCCCCGATCGCACTGGGAGGCGAGCAACTTGTTGTTCAGTGTGCCTTCCTGGTGAAACATTTCAATAATTAAATAAAATAAATAGATAAACTCAGAAGAGATGTGAGAAGTACTTCTTCACAGAAAGAGTGGTGAATTCCTGGAACAGCCTTCCAGTGGAGGAGGTGGAAGCGAAAACAGTGGTGGTGTTCAAGAAAGCATGGGATAAGTATAAGGAATCATAATGGAAAGGAAGGGGAAGGGAGAAAGAGCTGAAGATTAAGTAGGGTTCTCTTGGTGACACTGTAGGAAGGGAAAATGGCAGCTTGTTGGAGCCAAATGGTCCTTATCTGCTGACAAATTCTATGTTTCTATGTTCTGTGTTTCTGTACTTCCATAAATGTAAAGTTTCCACCATCATGGCTGACCATATATTACGTGTTTTAAATTTCAGTTTCTCTTTGCAGGATGTAGATGCATTTTAGTAACCTATCCAAGCTGCCTCTGCAAAAGCATCCGACTAGTCCAAACTCACCTCATAGTACTTACATACATACGAACATATGAACATGCCAGCAGAAACAGGCCATTACAGTCTATCAAGTTTGCCTGAGTGTGCAGCACAAAGTTCATTTGCTGTAGCTGCCCTCCCATTTCCTCCCTGGATTTATCTTCCCCACCCTACTCTCCCTCCCCCACCCTTCCACAGAGTTCACCTTCCCTTTGACCCTGTCCTACCCCCTCTTAAAACTGCCCACAGTTTTCAGTGAGACCACTTCCTCCAGCAATCTAGTCCACCTTGCCACTACTCTTTCTGTGAAGCAGCGCCTCCTCATTTCCCTTCTAAATCTTTCCCCTCAATTTCAGGCTGTGGGCCCTTGTGGACTTCTCCCCATTAAGTTAAACATGCCCTCTGCTGCTCTAACCTTATTCATACTTTTTAGGTATTTAAAGGTTTCTATCATGTGCCCCTTCTCTCCTATCCTCCATGGAGTACATGTTGATCTCTCTCAGTCTCTCCTCATAGGGTTTGCCCCCCATACCCTGGATCATCTTGGTTGCCCTTCGCTGCCCCTTCTTGATACCCTTCTTCAAATGTGGGCAATAGAACTGCACACAGTACTCCAGGTGTGGTCTAACCAGGGACCTGCACAGTGGCATGATGACTCACTCCCTGAGGTGATGCCTCTGGCAATGCACCCCAGCCTTTTGTTTGCTTTGACTACTGCTTTATGGCACTGAGCTGAGT
Organism: Neoceratodus forsteri; assembly: GCA_016271365.2. Taxonomy (NCBI): domain Eukaryota; kingdom Metazoa; phylum Chordata; order Ceratodontiformes; family Ceratodontidae; genus Neoceratodus; species Neoceratodus forsteri. Next base: position 1,061,003,223 of record CM028135.1, read on the forward strand.
GTTTTATGTTCCCAGTGACAATCACCCCTAGATCTGTTTCTTCCTCAGAAGTGGCTACCTGCACCCCACTCCAGCCAGAAGCTAGTTCTAGGGTTCTTGGCTCCCAGGTGCATGACCTTACACTTCTTTGCATTGAACCCCAACTGCCAGATAGCCGACCGGTGCTCAAACTTAGCCAGGTCCTCCTGAGCTCTTGCCTCCCTCCTTATTGTCCACTCTTGCACAGATCTTAGTATCATGTGCGAATAAGCAGATTTTACTGTTGATCCCTTCTGCTGTGTCCACAGTGAAGATGTTAAATAACACTGGACCAAGTACTGAGCCTGTGGGACCCTGCTTGTTACAGGCCTGGGTTTCGATAGCTCACCCCTATGGTTAGCATCTGCACCCTGTCCTGCAGCCAGCTCTTGACCCATCCCACTAGTTCCTCGCCTACTCCCAGGTTTGCTAGCTTACTGAGCATCCTACCATGTGGCACAGGGTCAAGGCCTTGCTGAAGTCCAGATACAGGACATTCACTGCATGGCCCTCGTCAAGTGCCCTTGTGACCCAATCAAAAGAGTCTGTTTGTTTTGTCTGGCAGGATCTCCCAGAGACAAACCCATGCTGTCTATCATCCTGGAGACCATTGGCTTCCAAAGTACATCAGTCTCTCTTCCAGAATGGTCTCCATTAACTTCCCTACCATGGAGGTAAGGCTGACCGGTTTGAAGTTGCTCGGTTCATCCCTGGGTCCACATCCATCACATTTGCCAATCTCAGTCCTGAGGCACGTAACCTGACTTCAGTTGAATAGTTCCACCAGGGCCAGCCTGGACCTCTGCTAATTCCCTCAAGACTCTTGGGTGCATGCGCTCTGGTCCTGGGGCCTTTTCCACCACGCATGAGACCTTAAGGCCTCTTTAAAACCCTGCCTTCGTGATTTCCCCATCAGTAACCCTGGCACTTCCTTTTGCCATCCCTATTATCCCCTGCAGTATGGGACCACCCTTTTCCCCAAGTGAACACTGAACAGAAGTACTCATTTAGTGCCTCTGCTTGGTCCACCCTCTTTCTGCCCATCCTCGCTCCCTCTTAGTCTTGACTATCTCATCCTTGTAGCTTCTTTTCTCTCTTATGTACCTGAAGAAATCCTTTTTCACCCTTCTCTGATCCCTTGTGCCAGCTTAGTTCCCTTGTGACCTTAGCTGCCCTGACCATTTGCTCACTTCCTGGATTTCCTTGAGTACTCCTCCCTGTCTACCTCTCTCATTGATCTCTTGTACCTACAGAATGCCACTCTCTTATCCCTCAGTTTCTCTGCCACCTCCTTGCTGAGCCCGCTAGGTCTTTTGGACTTTGACTTTACTCTCGGTCTTAGCACATGTGTTTGTGGCCTCAATCAGTCCAAGCTTGATAACAGACCATTTCTGATCTGCATCCATCTCTGGGCTGATCTTGGCCATGTTCCTGCTAGGATGTCACTCATCCTTCAAAATCAGCTCCCTAAAGTCCACCACCCATGTCTTGGCCCTGGCTGCTTCCTTGCCCAATGTGAGGAGAACCACACCATGCAGTGATCAATGCCTGCTAGGGGTCCTCAGCTACTATGTTCCAGACCTGTTCACTGTTTGACAGCACCAGGTCCAATATGGTACCTCCCTTGTTGGCTCAGTGACCCCTGCAGGGAAACAGTCCTGGAATGCTTCCAGGAGAACCTTTACCTAGAACAGGAGGTAGTCTGTGTGTTCCAGTCTATCCTCAGCAGATTGAAGTCCCAATATGTGTTTATGACATCACAGTGATTACCATGGCAACAGCCTGTCATGTCACAGACAGCAGTTGTGAGGACACGAGGACAATCCAATGCTTTTGAGAGACTATGACATAAATGCTGTGTCATCTGAAATATTTAGAAACTCAATAACAGGAGACTGCAACAACACCCTGTAAACCTTATTTATTATTGATTGATTAATTGATTTGCTTGTTTATTTATTTTAAAGTTTCACCCGAAGACGCATCTGAGCTGCTAACAGCTCATTTTCAGATGTGTCCTGGGGAAGGGATATGGAGAAGATCAGAAGGTGGAGAAAACTAAACCACAATACAATATTAGTCATATATAGCAGTGCAGTATATTAAAAGAGCCATTAAAAATATTGAAGGCCAATCAGTACAACAGACACACGTTGTAGATACAATTGATATAAGTTAGGTGAGGGAAACCACTCTTACAAGTTTAGAACACGGAACAGGTAAATGAGAGGTACAGCATGGCCAGGAAGGGAAGAGACAGAGGACGGGGCAACGGACAGTTGCAGGTCGGCGAATAAAAGTCATGAAGATAAACTTAAGGAGAAAGCAGAACACACAGAGCAGATTGACAGGGAAGGAGGAGCAGAGTTTAGGGAAGTGGTATGAGAAAGCCAATTGACCAGCAATAGATTTTCTAGAAGGAATAGAAAGGAATGAGAAGTAACACAGTTTGCTTTTCTTCACTGTCTGCCTTCCACCTGAAATTGTTGTAAGCAACAATCTAAGTGTATTTTATTTACTTCTATGTTTATTTTTCACTTGACTGTTGTCTATTAACTGTGGGTCATGTAACTCTCATGTGTGCAAATGCCAGGAGCCTTAGCAACAAGATGGAAGATCTGGAGGCTGTCATGGTACAGTCAGACCTGGACATTGTGGCCATCAGTGAAACCTGGTGTAATGATAACCACGACTGGGAGATGGCCATACCTGGCTACAACATATTCAGAAGAGACAGAGCAGGCAGGAAGGGAGGAGGAGTCGCACTGTATGTGAAAGATGACATAAGGGCCACAGAGATCCAGGAGGAACAAAATGGGGAGAGATACTGTGGGTTAAGCTGGAAAGGAAAATGGGACAGCCATCCGCACAGGTGTGCTCTATAGACCACCAGCCAGGAGGAAGAAACAGATAGGAGCTGTTGCTAGCCATCCAAAGGATGGCAGACAAGGTGAGTAGTACAGGTTGGAGACTTCAATATTCCAGGCGTGGACTGGAGCATCCCAGCAGCAGCATCAACTAGAGCAGATTTATCCAGGACTCCTTCAGGGTGCCTTCCTCAAGCAACTGGTCATGGAACCAACTTGGCAGAAGGCAATACTGGACCTTGTGCTCACAAACAGGGACAGTGTGATGGGGGTAACAGTGGGGAGCACCTGGGTAACAGTGACCACCAGTCATTGTGGTTTGAAATCACAGAAAGTGCAGAACAAACCACACAAAAACACGTATCCTGGATTTTAGGGGACAGACTTTGGGAAAATGGGGAGATACTTGAAAGAGGCATTAAGGGGAATGGGACAGGAATCAGGGTTGAGGAACAGTGGGCAGTATTTAAAATGGGGATTACAAGAACAACAGAATTATGCATTAAGCAGGTTAGCAAGAGGAAAAGGAAGAGGAGACCATTATGGTTTTCCAAAGAGGTAGCAAAGAAAGTGAAAGCCAAAAAGATTGCATTCAGGCAATACAAAAGACACAGGCAGAAGGGATAGGAAGAAGTACCAGGAGAAGCAAAGGGAGGCAGGGAGGTCAATAAGGAAGCCAAAGCTCAGACAGAAGAACACATTGCAAAATCAGTGGGTAGAGGACAAAACCTTTACAGGTACATAAGTGCAAAAAGAAAAGACAAAGGAGGGATAGTGAGACTGAAGGGGAGGATGGGGGCGCGTGGAGGATGACAACAGTAAAGCTGACATATTGAACAGGTATTTCTGCTCAGTCTTTACTGAGGAAGAGGAGGGTAATGGGTCTGAAGGAGTACAAGGGTGAGAATGGTGCAGAAATGGACACAAGTCCCTTTACAGAAAGGGTCCTGAAGGAACTGGAAGTAATAAGAGTTGATAAAGCAATGGGACCAGATGGGTGCACCCCAGGGTCCTTAAAGAACTAAGAGAGGTGGTGGCTGAACCTCTGGCTATCCTGTTTAGCCGATCACTGGAAACAGGGAGGTACCCAAAGACTGGAGAACAGCAGATGTAGTCCCTTATACAAAAGTGGGAACAAGAGGAAGCAGGAACTACAGACCAGTCAGCCTCACCTCGGTAGTGGAGAAGATCATGGAAGCACTACTGAAGGAGAGATTGGAGGAACATCTGGTTGTCAATGGACTACAGGACCCAAGGCAGCATGGTTTCACCACGGGAGGCCGTGTCAGACCAATCTCGCTGAATTTTTGACTGGGTGACTAGGGAGGTGGATCAGGGAGGGCAGTGGACATGGCCTATCTGGACTTCAGCAAGACCTTTGACACTGTGCCACATAGAAGACTATTACACAAACTGGGGAATACGGATGTGGGCAGGACAGTAGTGTGGTGGGTAGGTAACTGGCTGGGTGGCAGGACACAGAGGGTGGTGGTAAATGGCTGTCACTTCACAGAGGAAGAGTGACCAGTGGGGTACCACAGGGATCAGTGCTGGGACTGGTCCTATTCAACATCTTCATCAGTGACATTGCAGGACCTAGAAGGCAGTATTTCACTGTTCGCTGATGACACAAAGCTCTGTAACAGAGTAGACACACCAGAGGGTGTAGACAGAATGAGAAGCGACCTGCAGAAACTTGAACAATGGTCATGGGTTTGGTAGTTGAAATTCAATGCAAAGAATGCAAGATAATGCATATGGGCACAAAAACCCTGGCACAATATATCAGTTGGGGGTGAGGATATAGCATGCACCAAGCAGGAAAGGGATCTTGGGGTTGTCATCTCTGATGACCTCAAGGTAGGAAACAATGTGACAAGGCAGCAGGTAAAGCAAATAGGATGCTGGGATGTATAGGCAGGGCATCACCAGCAGGAAAGGGAGGTCATAATTCCGCTATACAAGACACTAGTGAGGCCCCACCTGGAGTACAGTGTACAGTTCTGGAGACCATACCACGTAAGGACATAGACAAGGTAGAGAAAGTTCAGAGGAGGGCAACAAAGATGGTACACGGATTGCATCACAAGTCCTATGAAGACAGGTTGAAGGAACTGAACATGTACTCCTGGAGGAGAGGAGGAGAGAGGGGATATGATAGAGACATACAAGTATCTTACAGGGAGGAACAGGGTGCAGGAAAACACTATTTTTAAGCGAAAAAGATGTTCCAGGACTAGAGGGCATGGGATGAAGTTGGAGGAGGACGATTCAGAGGAAACATGAGAAAGAATTTCTTCACAGAACAGGTGGTGGACAAGTGGAACACCCTGCCAGAGGAAGTGGTGGGGCTGAAACAATCACAGGATTTAAGAATGCATGGGATAGACATAAAGGAATTCTGGAGGTCAGGGTAAGGGGCAACAGACTTCTAGGAAAACAAACTGAACTTTACAAGCTCAAATGGGCAGACTGGGTGGGCCATAGGTCTTATCTGTCGACACTGTCTATGTATCTATGTATCTATGTAACCGACCCTTGCTATACTAATGTGCATTGTTTTTCTGTGTATCCCTATGTTACCCTGTCCCCGGCTGCATCTGGAAATGAGTCTCGGCTCAGTAGTGCCTTTCCAGGCTACCAACTTTTAAATAAATAAATAAATTATTGCAGAGAGGTAGGAGGAAGATGAAGGAGATGATAGTAGGGATGTAAGGTAGGAGGAAGGGTATCATATCAGAATTTAGATACAAAGGAGGCACAATGCAAAAGGCACCTGGCATCAAAAGAGAAGTGAAAGGGCAGAGTAGAGAGCAATGGTGGGTATGGGGGAACAATCTAAAGCAAAAACGACAAAAGAGTAGAAGAGGGGTCCAGTTTGCAAGGAAGGATTTGGGAGCTCCACTAAAGGCCATGTCACCATAATCAATAATAGGAAGAATTATCTTTAAAACAATGTCTGGGCAGGCAGGAAGCTTGATATTCACTATGTTCCTGTACCATGTGCCAAGTTTGGGGTGGCGCTTTTGGTGTATGGCATCAACACACACCGAGAAAGCAAGATGATAGTCAAGCTATTAACCCTAAGTATATCGGTATATGAATATCAGTGCTGAGAATACTGTAGGGACACTATCAGCAGCTGCAAATTGCCACAAATGTCCTGTCCCTTTAAGAGTATGTAACCCCACTCTATCAATATAATCCTCCGGTACATTATAAAACGGCAAGAAGAGATTCTGACACCTCAGGGGCTGAGAGGCATCACTTGACCATGCCTTGAAAAGCTAGTGATGCTTGGTCAGGTGCCAGATCTCATTACGAAGGTAAAAAGCCTTACTACATAGAAAATCAGGAAGTATTTCATTGATATAGTTTTGCCATTTAAAATGTAGTTAAATAAATGATTTTATGCATAAAAGTCACAATAAAAAGGTTTCCGTGTTAATATAATAAACAAGACCTGCAAGCTTTTTATAAGCACAATAAGCCACTCCAGAGTATGCATCAAAGGATCTGAATGCACTTCTGAGGGGTATAAGGAGACTTGACCTCGGCCGTATGCTCAGTCTCCTGGGCATGTATTAAAATCCTTTAATGCACACTCTGTTGTTTCCTATTACTTATGTTATGAAACAGCTTGTAAGAGATTCTGCAATGGAACAAATACAAGACACAGCTAGCAATCTTGCACCTTCAAAACTGAAAATCCACATTTGTTCCATTTTCCACCCTGTTCTCCACATTGCTGGTTATGGATCCACGCACTAAGCAGTTAGTTAAAACAAAAACTGGACTGGAGGTTGGTAGCTGGGGGATAGATTCAGGAGGAATGTAAAGAAGTTCTTCACTGAGAGGGTGGTGGAGCCATTTAACAGATTGCCAGCGGAAGTTACAAGTTCAAACACAGCTGGGACAGAGCAAGAGGACTCAAGTCATAACTCCACTAGGAGGAACCAGGGAGGTAAGGTATTCTGGGGGCAGAGGTGGATAACCCATTAGGCACTAGGTTGGAGCAGGTATCATAGTAAAAGCCAGCAGAATAGGCCCCATGGTCTATTGTGTCTGCTTGGTAGCTAGCCCCTTACTGGGAGCTCACTCCAACCACCACCCCAGCCCCAGAGGTGGCCCTCCTTAACACCCTCTCAGGTGAAGTAGTAATATAATTCTGGGAAGACTAGATGGACCCTTGGTCCTTGTCTGTCACTGTACGTCTATGTTTCTATGACTGGCAGGAAAATTGCACATAAACGTAGCATGTAAGGAAATTCCATGAAATATTCCTGCAAATATACGCAGTGGGTTCCCTACAGAGTCATGTCACATAGAGCTCATCATGTGGATTACCCAGGGCCACATTCAGGAAACATCTGCATGTGTAAGATTTTTCCTCCTTATGGACAATTTTCTCAAACTCACTGAAGTCTCAATTATTTCACACTTTTACCTTTTGCAGGAAAATTGGTCCCTAAAAGTTGAAAAGCAGTGCAAAAGGTATTGGAAAAAGTCATCCACTGTCTAAGCCTTCCGAAAATCCAGTAATGGCAGTTGGAGCCTGGAGGAGGCACCCGTTGCAATGCCTTGTACCTTCTTGATGTAACACAGAGAGAATAATGCCACCAACTGGCAACCACATTCCCAACCTGGTGCTTATTTACAATGCCAGAAATCATAGCCATGGTTGTTACTAAGTCACCAGTACAATACACTCCCAGCTGTGCTTTGTTTCCAAATGTGTTAAAATTACTAAGTCACAACATTTTAGGAAATAGTGCCTTGGGTGCTGGAAATACAAGCATAATGCTCAACTAAATATTCAACAACTAAGCGTGTTTCTCCGCTACTAGTAGCTAGCCATCCTCGTGGTACATGACAGTCAGTTAAGTAGCTGGGCAGGTTTGTCTGTTGGTACTAGTTAATACAGCTACCTAGCCATCCTGCATGTACATTACAGTCACCTAAGACTATCCACAAAGTACATGCCAGCCATTGAAATATCTGGGCACTTTTGTCCTTCAGTACTAAATAATGGCACTTGTTGGTTAACCATAATGTAAATGTCAGCCATTTAAGTGCTATAACCGGATAAGATTGTCCATGTGCCAGTTAGTTAAATGAAGTAACCGAGCTGCTTTGCCCTTCAGTACTAGTTAATATGGTTAGCTAGCTATCCTCAAGGTACCTGCCAGTCAAAGGCCATAACTAGGAAGGTTTGCACTCTGGTACTTGTTAATACACAGCTAGTTATTCTTAAGGTACATAACCAGTCATTTAAGTACAATAACTGCACAAGCTGTCCTTCATTAACGAACAGGTGAACCTGTGTACTGAACCAAATGGTGAGCGTTGCCAAAACAAAGGAACAGACAAAGGAAAGCAAATAGGCGGCACTCTGCAGCAAAATCTTAAACAAATGAAGCAAAGAATTACAAGCGAACAAAAATGCTCCGGAGATGTTCTGCAGCACCTGGCAACGCCCGAGGTCTACTGTGACCCTTCGTCAGGGGTGTTGCCATGGTGTACAATCTCTAATCAATTTAACATTTTAAAGTCACAGGTACACCACAGCACACCTAGTGAGAACACCAAACAGTGACAATAATATAAAATAACCCCATTATGTACACTAAAGTAGTAAAAATTAAACAACAATGTATGTAGTTCACAAATACCTCAGGCAGGCTGTTGAAAAAAATATTAATAGTAACAAATTAATAGGACCTAAGCATTTGCATGTCAGTGGCTCAGCAGGTAGCACACTCGCCTGTGAGGCCGGGACATCAGTAGGCTGTGGGTTCTTTCCCACCCAGGCACTTGGTTAATATCCCAATACTGACACTGTAGTGCAGCATGGGGGGTGCTGCACTCCTGAGGTGCCGCTCGGATGAGACCTTAAACCAAGGTCCCATCTGCCTGTTCTGGTGGTAGTTCAGATGGATGTTAAAGATCCCATGGCACTTCTAAAAGAGCAGGGAATTTCCCCAGTGCAATGGCCAAATTCTCCATTCACGAAAAATACCACCAACAGCTTAATCTGGTTCAAGGTCAGTTGGCATTCATCTGTATCCCTCCCCAGGTCGTGCCTGAAAATAGGCAGGATTTGTCTAGTGTACTTACCCAGTCAACAAAACTAACTAATAAATAAATAAATATGGTGCAGTTTATAAAGGCTCATCAATACTATTCAAAATAAGTAAAAAATGTGTGAATCAAGAGGTGCAACAAAAGTAGAGTGCGCTGACATTTAAGGTCCAATGAGCCAAACAAAAATCATAAGCTGTTAAAACCTATGCACCCAAGAATAGGAGCTATGATAGCTCAAAAAGACAGTGTTCATAACAGAAATTCATTTCTAGTCAATCCAAAACAAAGCTTTTGTAAAAAAGATGAAATATATCCTTCAATACTAGATAATACAACTAACTAGTTAGCCTTAGGGCACTGACATGTCAGCCAGTTCAGTAACTGGACAGCTGTGTTCTTTAATACTAGTTAATGCAGCTAACTAGCTATACTGTGCAGTCAGTTAAGTACAATAACTGGACAGCTGTGTTCTTTAATACTAGTTAATGTAGCTAGCTAGCTATCCTGTGCAGTCAGTTAAGTACACTAATTGTACATTTGGCCCTTTAGTACAATTTATTTTAGCTGTTAGCTATCCCGAAGATACGGTGGCAATCAGTTTCATGGTGTCTGCAGACAAATGAAAAATCTTATCAGAACCTCATTGGTTTTAGTGAAAAGATAGCTTTGTGTGTCAGTTCCTTTTTATCACACTCTGTGTTTTTATTGTTGCATATTGATTTTGTTGCCCAGACATTCATTATCTATATGTGTTACACAAGAGAAAGTGATACTCTTAGACTAAAGCTGGGGTTCCCCTTTAGACAAGCATTCCTATATTATGGGCTGCTTACTTGATAAATGGATTTCATCCAATTCCCCACCTGTTGTCTGCTGTGTTACAGTTCCTGCAACACTTTATTACCTCCGGTCCGTAGATGCTCTTTTATTAAAAGGGACAAGGTGCTCCACTAGAATGGGTCAAGTAGCCTTCTCTTACTTGGCCCCAGGCCATACAGTCACTTTGGGGGAGGAAGTCAGGGTTACAGAGCAGGAGAGGGATCTGAATATAATAGTGTCTCATAACCTCAAGGTGGGAAATCAGTGCAACAGGACAGTGGGAGAGCGTCGGGATGCTGGCATGTATGGGCAGGGAGTCACTAGCAGAAGGAGGGAGGTCCTGATACCTCTATACCAAGCTATGGTAACACCACACTGTGGCAGGAAGCTTCTGCCACTCTTGAGGACTGACCTTTTCTTAAATCTGTTGCAACAGTTCTTCTGTTTCTTAGCCTAATTTATTCTTTACAATTTCTAGTTCATAAGGTTGGCCACCTGTGGGCACCCCCCTCTTGATTATGCTATAGTGTCCGCTTTAATTGTCGTTTTCCTCTCAAGTCTGAGGTTATTGTTGTGACCTCCAAGTGAATGTAAAACAGGTTGTGTTTATCATTGTTGGATTTAGTATGTAATAGCACTATGTCATAAAGTACCGTGATGTAGATACCTTATGTTTATGAAACCTGTAAATGTTGAAAATACCATGGCACTAGGTGTTTTTGATAATGGTAAAAGTACTAGGTGACATTTATAGAAATTAGGTTAGTTGTGCTACTTAAAATGCATGTAAATTGCTGTAAAGTGAACAAGTCTGAAATGTCATGGTGATTTGCATATATTCCATGATGCTTTGCATTATGGAAGTATGCATGATGTTTATTTCTTTGAAACTTGATTTATTGCCAGTGTCCTTTGGAATAACCCTTTTCAGTGATTCTGCATTGAGGTTCTTTGTCTATAGCTTGTTTTATTTTTTCTTTTGAGCCCCCACTACACAAGCAAACGGAGCCATGTAGGGATGAAAGGTTTTCACTGAAAAGTGATTAGATCAGAGATCAGTGTCAGCAGGTGCTGGCTAAGTGCAGAAAAAGGACATTCATAGTCTGTTGCTGCAAATTGTTGTACTGAAGAAGGAATATGCCATTGCTGAAGCTTATTTCCTGCATTCTGAATAAACATCACACAGAGATTGTATGCTGAACCTGAAGTGTGGTGTCTGGTCCATCTGTTATACCCCAACCCCTCCACACACCACGAATATGGACTCCAATTCTGGAGGCCATACCTGAAAAGAAGATATAGATATGATTGAAAGGGTTTAGAGAAGAGGCGACCAAGATGATACAGGGATGAGGGCAAACTGTATGAGCAGAGATACAGGAATTGGGACTTTCTACACTGGAGACTAGAAGGAGAGAGGGACATGATACAGACCTTTAAATATGTCAAAGGATAAATAAAGTATGCTCAGGGCATTTATTTCACAGGAAGGAAGGCACTATAATGAGGGGCATGGTTTGAGACTGAAGAGTAGAAACTACAGAGGCAATGTGAAAGGATGGTTCTTCACTGAGAGGTGGTGGAAGCATGGAACAGGCTTCCAGAGGAGGTGATGGGGTCCCAAACAGTGGAGGGGTGCAAGAGAGCATGGAACAGGCACATGGGGTTACAGGGCAGTGGGATGGGTGCTCTTAGAGGGAGGAGGAGGAACAGTGGGAGGTAAGGGGCAGACTAGATGGGCCAAGAGGTCCTTTTCTGCTGTCTCGTTTCTATGATTCTATGATGCTTTGATTCAAACAGCCATCTCTTACTCAGCCCCAGGTTATAGAATCATATAATGGATCAAATAATACGACTCTTACTTGGCCCCAGGTTATAGAAAAAATTTCCTCATTAGGCCAGGATAGGGATAGGGATAGAATTCTGTCCATGTGACAGATCCGAACCTTCTCAGAATGGCCCACCTTGAACTGACTCTGGAAATCAGACTCATTTGTGCCTCGATTCGGTTTGACCCAGTTCAGTCTTTAGACAATGTGTTGATTTTCAAATGACCCAGTTCGGACCCAGTCCTGATAATGTAAATGATTTTGGAGCTTCATTTCTATATAAAAATAATAAATCCGTTTAAAAATAACTATTTTAAATGACGAATGTGAAGAGGCAATCTGATTCTGTCATTTGACCTGGTCCAGATCCACCTCTGTACCTATTCTGGCAAACCAAGTAAATCAGAATTTTTCTGAAAAATATAAGTCAGAATCAAAACTGGGTCCCAGCTGACCCGCCCATCCCTAGGCCAGGTGTTCTGATTCTCACCTGTGTGCTAAATAAAGATTTGCTGGCACTATTTAAGACCCTGTAGACACCATGGATCTTAAATCATTTGCATCAGACAACAAGACCCTTACAGTGTTTTAGCAAGAAAAAAAAATATTTTAAATCCTCCAGGGTTCTCAGTAGGATTTTTAATTTGGGGGTTCTGGACTTCCGGGAGAAAAGTGGGATCCACAGGAAAGTTTGAGTCCCCGACCACTCGTGACACTGGCAACCCAGGTTTGAAACTCAGCCTGAGTTGTCATGGCTGGTGAGGGGCAGGAAGTCTATGTGCTCTGCTGCAGTACTGCCACCTAGGTGACCACAGGTGGTAGTGCAAGCTAGCTGCGATGAGTAGGTGAATGCCTTCTGACTGGGGACATTGGCACACTTGCGTGCCATTGTACCTGCAGCCCTAGCCCATGAGGCGCCGGGGAAATGACGGCACCTCTCTTTGCAGGTTCTGCACCTGCTCACTGGTCTCCCGATTCACATCTGAGCTAAACTCCTCCCGGGCTTGGGAACCTGGTGGTCTCTGCCACAGGAGTTAAACCATGGGGCATTGCAGGGTCAGACGGTAAGTCACAGGGGTTACAGGGCTGCGGAGAAGACTCTGACAGGGCAGCTGGGTGTCCAAGGGGCAAAAAAGTACAGAACATTTAAAAAATGCATTCCACAGAATTTTGTGAGGGTCCCCAAAGAAGTAGCATCATTGTTACCCCTATCTAATTTGTAAAATGACAAAATTACTAAAAATTAAGCTGCTAAATGCAAGATATTTGTTGCTTACTTTACAAGTGCCAGTTTTTCATTCCTTTTCTCATTTAACACTTTTCACACCCAGTCCTTTAGTAATCAGCCCACACCCACCCATTTCTATTCCCTCCTTTGATACCCCACCCATCTGTGTCCCATTATCCCCACCCTGTCCTTCAAGAAGAACCCACCCATCTGAGTTTTGACTCCCAACCCCTATCCACCCAGTCCTCTTTATTAAAGGTTCTAAGGCCCATCATAGTGAATACATATCCTACTGCTTCCCTGCCGTGTGTCCATTCTCAGATTTCTTTTCTCACCACCGTCCTGAATGCCATTAATCATGTACAATCGCGTAAAGCAAGATGGAGGCGAGATTACTGGCATTCAAACCTACAATGAGAAAAGACTGAGAACAGGAAGAAAAGTGGGGACATCAGCATATTTGTATTTAAATTTTTAAGTAACCGAGGGTGCAGAGTGAGTCCCAGCCAATAAGGTCTATATTTTGGGATGCACTTGGGCACAAACATGTGTTCTGAACCAGTCAGTGAGCATAAAGGATGTGGGTACCAGCATTCCTAAGAGCCCTGCCTTCCTAGGCACCTAGTCTTGAAACCATTTTAGAATCAGCATGGTTTCACCCACATGTCTCGACAGGAGTAAAAACAGTTTAAGCTGTAGCGGTTTGACTAACTCAGTTCTAGCTGTAGTGTGGGCAGGTAAGCATAGTTATGTGTGCTGGAATTAATGTGAAGTGGTTACAATACATTGAGAACAGATTTCAGATTTAAAACCAACAGTGTGGATACACTGAACTGTTCTCAGGAATGGTTACTGAATAATGTGGGTACATTAGCAAAACTGGTTTTGAAAATGGTTTTCAAAAACAGTTTGCAGTGTGGAAAGGGCCGAGTCAATCAGCCTGTACCTGCTGGTTGGAGTTGCTTTGCTGTACCAGTTACAGTACCTCTGCTAGCTATTAGGTCACCTACACAAGAGGCATTGCTTGCATTTTAATATGGAGTGTACTCTGTTTCATCTGGCTTGTACCATACATGTCAGCAGTTACTGTATTATTTTTTATGTTAAACGTATTCTGAATTTCCTGCTACTGTACTATTATATTTCTACTTGTATTCTGTATATTTTAATATCCAGGTCAATCTGGAAAAAGTCAGTTTATAGCCAAATATACTTACCTGGTTACCAAAAGCTACATATGTAAGTAATAAGCTATTTTTAATGCATGCCCCATAGGTGTGCTAAGGCATGAGGCCAAAAGTCGAGTGTCCTTAAGCCCCTGGGAAGGACACTAAAATCCTTTAATCACACCCTGGGTGACTTATCACAGCTAGAAAATGGCTTGTTTGTTCATTTGAACTATAAGTATTGTAAAAATCTGTGTATTTTTTATTTTAAATACGTAAGTGTACTGCTTTTAAATGATAAAATGCATGTTTGTCTAAACAGCACCATCTGCTGGCTAAACATATCAACAGCGGCATCAACAGTGGCACTGTTTAATTAGTGACTGATTCAGTCAAGAATATTATGCAGTGGAAGGCCTTCTGTTTATTATTGGTGGATCTTTGTTGTTGTTTTGCCCCAAGAATGACCTCAGTTTTACCCACCTTGGCAAGAAAGCAGTCAAAGAGCAATTTTCACTTCACCAAAGTCGCCCGCTCTCCTTACATTTGCAGCCATCCCATCTCTTAAAGGAGATTTGTATCACTCGCGTGTACTATGTGCCTGCACCCCATATGAGTGGTATTCAATTAAACTAGATGGCAGCATTTAGGGACAGTATTTAGAACACACGACAGGAGATAGCTGCCGCCGAGTGGCAGCATAGCCAAGAGGTTAGAGTAATGAGCTGTCAATTAACTTGGTATATCCAGCAGACCTGGATTTCATTCCCACAACCTCCACTTGCATACTGTGTGACTCTATGCAAGTCACTTAAAGGAATCCCCATCAACCCTTCTTCTGTATACCTGCATTGTTTGTAGGCACGGACAATGATTCCCCTCTTGCATCCCCTATTTTCATCATAATTTAAATATAAAGGAGTTTTGCCCTGGTGAGAAAACCTGTTTGTCTCCATTACAAAGGTCATGACTCCATTCATGCAAGGCATCATGGGAGTTGATGATGCATACATACACAAGCCAGCAGAAGTTATACTCTCATTTAGTTCTGTTACATGTCTTGTAAAGTACCTGTATTCTCTAAAATATTTTTTCTAACTCGGATACACTTTAAAATACAAAAAACAGCAGGGCACTTACTATGCCTTGAAAAGTTCCATGGCCAGCTTAAGACAAGAACATAGGGACTGCAGAGGACAGCAATAGCACTTACTAATATGGTGTAACTACTGCAGGCTTTAGCACTATAACATCATAACATTCCAGGATGCCTTACATGAGCCAGATCATGACCTTGCAATGGAGCCAAGCAGGTTTTCACACCAGACTTAAAGTGGCACTGACGCCTTGAGAGAAGAATTTTTAAAAACATAATATCTGGACACAAAGCAGCTTATTTTTCTATTGGCTCTGTATTTGTTATCCTCTTATTTATTATGGAGTCATATGCATGAAAATAGGATAGCTGTTCCTTGAGATTCACAGTCCTATTGCTTCTTCCCAACTTGATGTCATAATTGTCTGCTTTTGACATCACAGTTGTTCCCATGGCAACAAACTGTGATGTCACAACAGAGCATTATGCCATCAAGTTGGGAATAAGCTATAAGGCAGAGGACTCTAAGGACTAAAGATCTTGTTTTGTTGGAATTTTTTAGTAATAAATAATGAAGAGAAATCTAAAGAAGATGGCTGAAATACAAACTGAATTGTGTTGAAATATTGCGTTTTCTGATGTTTTTCCAAAAGTGTCAGCTGCTCTTTAAGTACCTCATTTGCATTTAAATCCTGCTGAAATTAGGAGGCTGCAATTGAGCCAATCATTGTGCATGCATACAAACAACACAGGGACACAGAATAAAAGGCTGAGTGGACTTTCCCAGTAAGCAGTCCAGTGTTCCTGGCTTGCCCATGAATACCAGCACTTGGCCTAATGGGCCTTACTCCAGTTAACAAAAATTAAAACAAATGAATAAGAGAAGTTTAGTTCATAGTAGACATTTGGGTTTGCCTTTAGAAGCATTCAGACCCTCCCAACAAGAATGAGGAGCAAAGGGGTTGTTGGCCCTCCTAGAAAATATAGAAATCAGGCTGGGGAGCTGAGGACTAGTGTTGTATTTGTTGTGCCCATAAAACATGATAGTCAGGCTAATGTCCCACTTTCTTGCTTGACTGGCCACCTGCTTGCTGTTTTCTTTATTTAAATTAAACTGGACTACCAGGGCTCTCTTTTAGCTGACATAACACAGTACAGGCAGCAGGAGTGTATATCTGAGGAACAGCAGAATGAAGAAAAATATAAAGCAGATCTTGTTTTATGAGCTAGAGAGCCGTTTAACTTTTATGTGCATCCTGAAGTGCACTTATGTGGGGAATTAGAGGTGGAACACACAAAGTCGATAGTTTTATGAAGAGGTCAAACAGTTTAGATTAAGTAGTTAGGGAGGTAAGTTGTTGTATTTAACACTGGGATTTGTTTCAACTTGTCTTGTTGGTCTGGCAGTGCAGTTTGCTGCTGGAAATATTGGTAGCGCTGTAGTAAAGTACAGGAATTTCAACATGGCAGCTGCTGGATGTTTTATAGTGGCATTTGATATGCTTAAGTAAGAAGGTTTTCAGGAGGAAAATTAAATTTGAAAGCTGACCATGCATTTAAAGAGATTTAATGTACAGTTAGGTGATGTTTCTTGGCCAATAGCATTTCTGCATTTTTCCTTGCCATCATATAAATAAACATCTAAATAAATAAATAGATAACTAAATAAATATTACTGTCTAGTGTTCTTACTTGGTTACCAGACTAATTAGCTAATGATACTTCTACTCATTTTTAGTACAACGTGTTCCATACCACTAACTGCTCCTTGAAAATACCCTTTTTGTGAAGTTTTCACAAGTAATGATGTAAGAAATCAATGCATATACCATAATGAGGATAAACATATCTCCTTCTCAGTTGGCACAATTTAAAACAAGTTACTAGCCCAAAAAGTAAAACCTGCCATGGCCCAGACAATATTGCTAGTCATTTATTATACATACTTGCTGGTTGTCTTGCTTACCCACTAGAGAGATATTTAAAGGCTGTCCATCTAAAAATGTTGTCCTTGATTCCTGATGATCAGAAAAATACAAATGTTATCCCTATCCATAAAAAGGCTATAAGATTTTGTGGGAAAACTACAGGCCCATTAGTCTTACTTCCGCCATGTAAAATAATGGAAAGCCTTATCAAAGATACAATTTCACTGACACTAGACAGACATGATCCAGAACAGCATGGTTTTAAAAAGGCAGAGGCTTTTTTACAAACTTAATGAGCTTCTATAAACAAGTTAGCTACCAACTGGATGTGAAAGTTCCCTGTGATTTTATTTTCACTGGTTTTAGTAACACTTTCGATGTAATGCCACACTGGGCCTTGAAAGTTAAATTGCTTAATCTCAAGATCAACAAATACATCATCAACTGGATATGTAACTGGCTGAATTTCAAAACACAAAGGGTATTAATTAATGGATAACTTTCTGATTATGGAACTGTCTCTAGTGGTATACCATAGGACTCTGTTTTAGGGCTCTGCCTTTTCCAGCCTTCTCATCAGATATGACCAAAAACAGTTTTCTGCATCGATAAAATACGCAGATGATGTAAAACATAGTGGTCCCTGAGCAAAAAAGAAGGAACAGATACTATCCAACAAGACCTAGATAAAATCACAACCTGGGCCAATCAATGGGGAATGAAGCTTAATACCAGTAAATGTAAGATTATGCACCTGGGCACGAAAAATCCAAACGTAACATGCAGCTTGGGTGGTTCAACTTTGGCACCCACTAGTGACGAAAGAGACTTAGGGATTATCATTTGTAACAACTTCAAATACTGAAACAAATCAACAAATCAATCAACAAAACTAACAGGGTAATCCAGTCCATAAGGCACCATTAAATCTCAAGACCTGAAGGTTATGACACCCCTATTTAAAACATCACAAGACCGCATCTTGAGTATGCATCCCAGTTGTGGTGCCCTTATAAGAAATCATATTGCAACTTGTCAGAGGTTCAGCGAAATACACCAAATGTATACATGGTCTATATAACCAATCATACGAGAACAGATTACACTCCCTAAACCTAATGACACTAGAAACACGTCACCTTAGGGAGACTTACTCTTTTATTTGATATAATTAATGACCCATACCTAATGAAAGAACTTGGACTGAAATATCAAATCAGTATTCATGATACCAGAGGTCTTTCTCTTCAGCTAGCTGGTAAACACTTCAATTATTTAAGCAGAGAGCATTTTTCACCTTAAGAATTGTTAATCCTTGGAATAAATTACCCTGGAAATAATCATTAGTAAGACCAAGAATTTAAAAGCGTCTTGACACGCTCTACTTTCTGGGCAGACTTTAAGTTACTATGCATCATAGTTAGATAAATCCATGGGCCTAACAGTACCCTTGCTCCTTATACACCTCAGTATGAACCTTTTTGTTCTTGGCTATCGACAATTTGCAGTTACAAAAGTGCTTTAAAGAAAAGTACTTTTGAAACTAGGTGGGGAAGGCATGATGGGAGGTACAAAATGTAACAAAAAAAAGCCACGCACACTGCTAAAATGTTTCACAAACAAAGAATTTGGATATTTTGATCTTAACTATTTCCAAGACAGTGAGCGTTAAGGAAGGAATTTGTTTCATATAGTGCCTTTCCTACACAATGTAGCAGTTTTGTTAGCTGCAAAAAATGTCACTGTATTGTTTTTAGTTGTAATTTGCTTCTGGCAAAAGAAAATCAATACATCCAGTTATTCCTTTTCATTTAATTTCACCCTGAACTGAGATATGGGATTTTGAAGTTTTTAAAGTCCTGGCTCGCTACCCATGCCCACTAGTAATAAGTAAATATTGTGATGTGGTGCTGGCTGTTTATCATCTGAAATTTTTGTTAGCATCCCCTAATCTGTACACTGTTTGCAGCTGTGTTGTAGCCTCGTTATGAACTGGTGCTGTTTTTCTTATAAGGTCCATATAGCAAATTGTACTCTAATACAGTATTTATGTTCTTACTTGCCCCTATACTTACGATACTCAAGCGTCTTAAGGAAAATGCATTACAGTACTCCTGTAACCCTCCCACCTATCCCACACCCCAGTTCACAGCTGGAAATGAGCCTCCAGGAGTTCTGCTTTTGCCTGGTATAATATGTTTAAATACAATAAATAAATATTTCTTTATTTAGTTTTTATTGACTGGGTAAGTGCACTAGACAAATTCTGCCTATTTTCAGGCACAACCAAGGGAGAGGATACAGATGAATGCCAACTAACCTTGAACCAGATTAAGCTGTTGGTGGAATGTTTAGTGAATGGGGGAAATTTGGCCAGGACACCAAGGAAATTCCCTACTCACAGGTAGAGGAACTAACATCCTGGCTCCCTAGCCAAGATGGTGTTTGGTATGGAAGGAGAGAGTTGGAGATTGTGGAGATGGGGAGCAGGTCTCCTCTCTATCTCATCTCTGCTTGAGACCCCTGCAGGACACATGAACGTGGATGTGGCAGTACCATTAATGAAACAAAACAGGAGCTATGGACCAGCAGAAAACCCTTTGGAGATGGATGAGAACAAAAAGAGATTCAGCCTGGATTACACAAGGATGGCAGTCATATGTACTATAAATTGCAAGCCCTACCTTGAAGGACCTGTTGCAAGAGGAAGAGGCATGGCATGCTGCTACTAGAACAGCCTAGCTTGTGCAAATGGAAGCGCTAGGAGCACTGCATGATGGTAACACAGCAAAGCCTGTGTGACCGGTTACTATGGAAATGGAAGCACAGATCGCAAAGGATGCGGTGATAATAGCACCTGATGTAAGAAACACAACTCCAGTAGAGGAGGTAAGGGCTTGTACAACAAACATTTCAATGTCTAATGATGAACTACACTGGGACCCACATCAGGAATGTTATGAATGGACATTCAGTCTGGCCTAGGACACCCACAGTTAGGCCCATTACTATTGCTTCTACTAAAGAATTGAATTGGAATGAGGGACTCGCATTGGGAATGGCACAAACAGATGCTCAGTCCGGCCTAAGAAGCCCCACAGTTCGGCCCATGATTGTTTTAATGACAGAAATGTGGTCAGCAGAGACAGTCTTGCAGGCTGCAGGGTGGAAGAAGATGGTAAAACAGGGCAATGGGTCTCAGGGGACTCACCAATACATATTTCAGGGTCCTGCACGATGTTCAAGTGATATACTCAAGTAATAAAAGCCATAGGCAAGACTCCCAGGCTATGGAGCTTCCTGCGGACTTGGACTTTACACAAAACCCAATTTGCAATGGCCAGGTGCTTCCACAGACCCAATAAATACTGCCCTGAGGATACAACCTCTAGAGATCCCTGATAAATAACCAGACTCACAGACAATCATGTTCTGCAGCACCTTCTAGCAACATTGCAAGATCAAATGCATCTTTATTTTGCACCACTATGCAACCAGTGAAATGCCACAATGCAGTATGTTTAAGATATACAGGGGCATGTTGGAGGCCCAGACAGACTTTATGTCACTGGAGTACTCATAAAGGATTCACTTACATTTTTGTAAATTAAATCCATGCCCTTGTCCATGTCTCTGGGAAACTACATTTGACATCAGTTTTAAAACTCAACAGGGCCTTGGGCTGGAAGTATAGCCTACAGATTAGAGTAATGAGCTGTGAATAAGCTTGGTACATCCAGCAGACCAGACCTGGGTTTGATTCTCACATCCTCCACTTGCATAGTGTGACTCTGAACAAGTCACTTAACCGCCTAGTGCTCCCAGGTCACCCCTAAAACAGGAACTTGTGCCTAATGGGCCTTACCCAGTTACCAAAGACTAAAATAAAATAAAATCAAACTGAACACTTCTGGATTAAGTATCACAGATTAAGAAACACTCCTTATGGACCCCTTTTCAGTTCTCCCACTATCTAGGCCTACACAGAAAACTATAATTGTCCTATTCTGTAGTGAAGGTGTGAATATGAATGATTTAACCCACTGGCTTAAGGCAAGATGTACAGTTCTTTCAGACCCAAAGGCAATATTTGACTTGGAACAACTTTGGACTGGGGATTAGCGTGTGAGAGTCATGTTAAAGACAGTGATACTGGAGTGATGCACCTACCTAATAGTTTCTTCCTGGGCAGAGATAGGAGAGTACTGTTCTACTCAGGACCACCTAAGGCATGCTATAGATGTGGCTCAGTTGCACATCTGAGTAGTGCCTGTGACCAGGTAAATGCACCATATGTGGAATAGTAGAACATTCTGAGACACACTGTATAGAAAGAAAGAGATGTAACTTGTGTGATGTAGCTGGCCATAATTTCCAGTCTTGCCAATGGGTGGCACACAATCAACCTGATTTGGCAGATGGGACTGAACAACATCTGTACATTACTCTGGCTCAAAAAGAAGACTTTTGCCCAGAATGAACCCAGACCTGAAGAGAGTATGTCACACACCAGTGCAGTACCGAGGATACTCCAGGCACATTGGAGACACATAGGAGCCTAGTCCTTCAGCACAGGCCTTGGTGAGGCCTCATGGTGAGCCTGCATCCTCTCAACTGAATATGGAAACAGAGGCTGGGGATGGAGATATTGAGAAAGTACCAACGATAATTCTGGCAACAGACAGAGAATAAGAACCGCAGTGATGGAACCCAGACCTTTGAGTATTCCAGATACTACTGTTATGAGTCCCCTTCACTGTAAATCAAGTCACCACAGTTCTGGCCAGTCGACAGAAAAGTACAGGACTCAACCAGATCTACACAAGCACAACTTGAGACCGTAATGGTCCAAAATAGATACAAACTATTACAGATGGAAAGTGAGGCATCTGAAAGTGACTGTGATACCTCCTCTTTTAGTCCCCAATTCCCGAACAGACTACAGACACTGAGGTACCAATGGAACGGTCAGGTCCTCAAAACGGAAAGCCAAGGCCAAACATAAAGAGTCTGCATCCCATAGAGGGAGACTTAAGTGACTGGGAGAAGTACCACTACAAACCTCTTGTCATGGTGTAACATGAATGCTTTGCACGTCATACTATTAATGTGAATAGTATAAAGAACCCAGATAAATGGGACTTAGTGTTTTCATATCTCACCATGTGTGCTTTAGGGATTGTGTTTGTTCAAGATGTGAGGTACCATACGTTGCATGAAATAACACAGGATACACGGGCCTGGTACCTGGGCCCTCCTCCTGGTCCATAGGTCAAGAAGCATGCTCAGCAGTAGGGATTTTGTTTAACCTTCCAGCGATAAGAGCTGGTTAAGCTTTGATTTGGTACCTGGGAGAGTGTTAATATAGGATGTTGAAATTCACCACATTTTATATAGGCTAATAAACATCTATGCCCTGCAAATCAAGGCACTCGGTTGACCTTCTTAAGTTGATTCAGCCCTCTTTACATACATCTCAGTTTGTTACATTTGGAGGTGATCTTAATTGTAGTCTCTCCATAAAAGACAACACTGCTACCTCCAAAACCTCCAAGGTCTTTTCTGACTCTAATTTTTATCTTCTATGTTAAAAACAGTACTTTTTGTAGACTCCTATAAGGCTCATACTAACCTACATACACCTACGTTTCATAAGGGTAACTTAGCTTCCCGTATTGATTTCCTTTTGTATCCCAAGATATGCCCATAAGGAATGCAATAGTAACAGTGATGGAATTCTCAGATCGTAATACATAAACTGTCGTCATAGGGGCTGTGAATTCTATTCAGAGAGGCCAGGGACTTGAAACAAACACTTCCCTGCTACATAATGAGAGTTTTGTGCCTTCACTTACAGAGTTTTGAGAGCTAAAAATCAGTTTTCATTTTGTATGATAACATTGTACAGTGGTGGCTAGACACCAAACAGGAGTTGGGTCATTTTTAGAAAACGATAGTAAACCAACAGGCATGACTAAATATAAAGAGTGTCTACAAACCAGAACTAGACTGCAAATGCTTATGACATTATCTACCCCTACAACACATGATTACATGTCACAGATTCATGTCCTAAAAATCAGCTTCAGATGTTTCATATGGAAAAGGCCCATTCCCTCAAACACCAGCAACGATTTGGCATTGCTGGACCTACTGAATCGATTTGTCCCTGTGAAGCATGTCAGTCTCAGGTGGGAAAAAGGAAATTATGGCACTATATAGCCAACAGGATGAAATAACAAAACTAATGGTGGCGTTATGGAGTTATTACTGAATATTCTAGAATTAAATATGGTCCTATTGACTTTGCTGCTACACAAGCGGAGTCTACACCTTCTTATATTAATTTCCCAGTATCTCGCAACCTGAGAGTATATTATTGGAAAAACCCTACAAACCTTCGAGGTTATGGATGCCATTCATACTCTGAAAACAGTACGCCCCAGCCCAGATGGATTGCCATCAGAACTGTATACATTTCTGTCCACAGAATTAGGGAGGAATTGAATCAGGTGTTTAACCTGCATGTTGGAAAGTCAAGATATTCCATTAAAGATGAATGGGATCTCTTATCCACCTACATAAAAAGGGGATAAAAAGTTATACAGAATTGGAGACCGATTAGCCTGTTAAATACAGACTTCAAGATCTTAACAAAAGATCTGGCTAAAAGATTGATGGGGTAGCAAAATTTGTAATTTTAGGTGCTCAAGCCTCTACTATCTCTGGTCGATGCATCCAGGACTATCTGTTTTGTTAATGGAATTGACTGACAAAGGAATACGGGCCATCTTAATGGATTTGTACTGTCACTAGATCAAAAGCAAGCCTTTGATGCTGTCAGTCATGACTTCTTATGGTTGGTCCTGGAAAACTCCAGATTCCATTTAAATTCATACAGTGGATCAAACTGTTATATGATACTGCACCCGTATGTCCAGCAGTAAATGGGTGGCATGGATCGTTAATTAATATTAAGCGTGGGGTTAGGCAGGGATGTCCCCTGAGTCCTGTCTTGTATACTTTTTCTTGGATCCACTATTACAGATGATTAATGATTCCTGTGTTTTATTCCTATTTCTGATACTTCTGGTTTGAATGTTTGTAACACCATTGCTTATGCAGATGACATGCCTTTTGATTACAAGATGAAGCCTCAATAGTAGAAGCATTATGACTGTGCTCAGAATTTAGGGAGTTTTAGGGCTACTCTTAACATACAGAAATTCTGCTCTGGGAAAGTGAAAAGTTAAGAATAGTGAAACAGCAACAAAATGTTCCACTATATTGAGAGGGATATTCACCAGACTGAGGCAGTTGAATGTCATTACTCGTATTATGGTCTCATTACAGAGGAAAGGATCATATAATGAACTTTTAAGCACAGTGTGTCAGGTCCCTTGATCTTTAAACATTGTCCGGATGATAGTAGAATGCCCTAACTACGTTATTAAGAACCCAGATCCCTCCTCCCCCATATGTGGGACCTTCATTAGCTCAGCTGTCACGGGAAAATAAATGTTAAGGGTAATCATAAACGCAAACAGGCAATTGAAAGGTTGTGTAGCAGACCTGAATGTATTGCACAAATAGAACCGATTGGACAACTTTTTTCCAGTGTTCATTTATTAAAGATTTTGGGCCTTTCTTTTTTTTTTTTTTTTAGTTGTTTAACCAGGTATAGCACACTAAGCTGAAAGCTTTTTACAGGAGCAACCTGGGAGCACAAGGCGTTAAGTGACTTGCTCAGGGTCACACAGTATGCAAGTGGAAGCTGTGGGATTCAAACCCAGGTCTGGTCTGCTGGATGTCACCAAATTTGCAGCTCAGAGCCTTAGACCACTCGCTATACTGCCTCCCTTTCTAACAAGGGCTGGGAGGCTCGACCTTTGCTCTGGTAGCTTTTGAAAATCTAATGTCGGGAAGTATCTGGGCCCTGGAAGGTGTGGGACACAGAAACTGTTGCAGTAATTTTTATGGTTTGTAAATGGCAAATTTGGAATGCTCACTGCCTTTTTCACTTCAACAGAAACAATCTACATATCCTGAAATACTGGGAAAATTACTAAAGTTCTAATACTAATTTGTACAAGGGAAAAGCTCTTTATAGGAACATCTTCGATTAACAAAATGACATAATTTACCCTGAAAACTGACTCATACTCTTATAACAAGAATGGTAGTCAGATGCTAATGGGAGTAGTTTTACAGGTATAAGAAATTGTTTTATTTTCCAAAAAAAAAAAATGATCAAAGAGTATTTTTCTTTCAGTATGTAATTTTCTTGTACCCATTTCTTTTATTTATTTGAGGACACATTATTCTCTGAATTAAGAGCTGTGAAGTATGTATTTAGTGTGATTTTGCTTTCGATATGGATAATGTATTATTTGTATATGGTTTTGTTTATGTATGTATGTATTTTAGTTTTGCATTTAATAAAATTTCCCATCTCTTTTGAGAAGTGCCATGGGATCTTTAACATCCACCTGAATTACCAACAGAACAGGCAGATGGGACCTCAGTTTAACGTCTCATCCGAAAGATGGCACCTCAAAGTACAGCACCCCTTATGCTGTACTACAGTGTCAGCATTAGGATTTAACACATGTTTCTGGTGTGCGGATAGAACCCACAGCCTTCTGATCTCCCAGCCTCAGAGGCGAGTGTGCTACCTGCTGAGCCACTGAGACTGGCTCAGCAGGTAGCTGGATAATATATCCACAGTATGTAATGTCAAATAGTAACATAGAGGAAAAGATTTAAAAATTGCTAAAGACAGCCATTTTAATGACTCCAGTCAATAATTATAAAAATGAGTAAAAATCATGCTGGCCCAGTGGAGCAGCAGTTAGATTTCCACTTGCGATGCTGATGACCCAAGTTAGTGGAATGGACCCAGGAGTTAGAGGGCGACCAGGGTAAGAAGGATCGAGCATCCTGGGAACTGCTGTCCTTCTCTGGGGAAGGAGGGGTGGATTGTCTGGTGCTTGATGGACCCCTGGTGGAGGCTGGGGCACCACGGACTGACACCAGTATGTTAAGGGGTGGGGAAGATGCTGAATGTCATTGCATGTCCCCACCCTGGGGCAACAAAGCAGCACAAAATGCCACCCCCAGCATGACAGCCCATTCCACTCTGATGCCCACTCACTCTGACACCCGCTAGAGGGTCCCAATCTTGTGGCCCTGACCTGGGGGTAATCCGTTGTAGCCACGATGTCCACTGGGAGTGGGAAGCACCCTCGGCAGTCCCACCCAAGGGGGTTAAGCCTAGGCATGGGGGTGGCGGACAGCCAAAGCAAGGACAAGATGGGGGTCAGACCCAAAAGAGAAAAACTGAGTAAAAATAAGCTGTTATGTGTAGGCTCATCAGTACCATGGTAGAGCTATTGCTCTTGATGCCGTCGACCTGGGTTCGGAAATGAGACAGAGTCATCAGGGCAGGCAAGGAGGAGAGGAGGATCGAGCATCTCAGAGAACGCCTTCTTCTCCTCTGGGGAAGGAGGCAGCCAGCTCCACTGCCATACTGCCACCTGGGGACCACAGATGGCACTGCAACCAGAGCAGCTCAGGGAGGGGGATGCAGGCAGGTGCCACGCTACTCATGCTGGTACGCATGCATACCTGTGTTATTTACATCCTGGGGTCGGGACAAGAAACAAGATGGAAATGCACCAGTAACTTGCAGGATGACTGTCTGATCCCATGTAGGACCTCGCCATGATGGGTCCTCCTCTAATCTTGATCCTGGTCTAGCGGTGAGATACGGGTGAGAGAGCTGGGTAGAGTCGGCTCAATGGGGACATAGTCAAACAGAAGGAATAAGTAAAAAAGCTGTTTCAAAAACATCTGAGTGAAATAAAAATATACTGACGGTAATCTAATTATGTTGTACCTACATTAATGTTAAAAGATTATGTACATATATATGAACTGCATGATTTTTCCATGTGCATTTCTCCAAATGCTGTTAAAAGTGAATTGGTAGAGGAAAGATGGATTTTGAAAGTCTTTTGGTTCTTTTGATACAGCTTTTATATATATATATATATATATATATATATATGTGTGTGTGTGTATATATAGATTATATACATATATATATATAAAATCACACACATGCCCCACAATGCAAAGCATCATGGGCTGCATATGCAAATCACCACAGAATGTTATGCTGGTCCAACTTTAAGCAGAATTGCATGGTGCCGAAAGGCCTCTCACACAGTTTGCAAAAGGTGTTAACAAAAGACATAGACACGTGTTTCATCCTACTAGTACTCATCAGTATGCCTCGTCTGTTTGACACCCCAGTGCAATGGACCAGCTACCCTTAAGGCAGTGTGCCTTGGATATATTGTGGTGAACCCATTAAAATAAAAACTATTTAAAAGACAAAGAACCTCTGTACGCAAACACTGAGGCAAGGGTTACCCAAAGGCATTTGGCTGGGAAGCCAAGTTTCAAGAAAATAAAATCACACATGCCCCACAATGCAAAGCATCATGGGCTGCATATGCAAATCACCACAGAATGTTATGCTGGTCCAACTTTAAGCAAAATTGCATGGTGCCGAAAGGCTCTCACATAGTTTGCAAAGGGTGCTAACAGAAGACATAGACACGTGTTTCGTCCCTACCAGGACTCATCAGTATGCCTCATCTGTTTGACACCCCAGTGGAATGGACCAGCTACCCTTAAGGCAGTGTGCCTTGGATATATTGTGGTGAACCCATTAAAATAAAAACTATTTAAAAGACAAAGAACCTCTGTGTGAAAATACTGAGGCAAGGGTTACCCCAAAGGGCATTTGACTGGCGCACAGAGGTTCTTTGTCTTGTATATATACATATATATATATATATATATACATATACACTGTATGCACAGTAGGTCCTGGGTTAGTTAAGGTTCTATGGGCAGACCAGATGGACCAAAGATCTTTTTCTGCCATCATTTTCTACGCTTCTATAAATAACTTATTTTGACCGATGAATACTGCAATTTAAATCAAATGTAGAGTTATTTTGTGGTTTTGAACCTCGGTCTACATGGAGCCCTCCCACGTTAATTTAGACGTTGGCCTTGTGGTCAATCTATTGACCTGGAACACTGATTACTGAGATTTCAAAATCCGATCACAGAGGTATGCCAGATCCAAGCACTGCTAGCACTTGTTAACAGCACGGTATTCTCACATTTATCAGAATAATGTTGCAACATTGCATTTTGAAAGTAACAGTGCTGAGAAAACTAAGCAAGTGTGAGACACAAGCCTGTCAAAACTAAAGTAAGAATACAAACCCTTCTTTGTATCCGACACCCTACTGAAGAGTCGGCTGTGCGAACTGTATGATGTTTCCACGTACATTTCTTCAGATGCTGCTGAAGAGGAACTGGATAGCAGTAGCGTTGCAAAATTCCCAGAGGGCCTGGGTGCAAGGCAATGTTACAGGCCCCTCCCAGTTTTGAATAAACATCAAAATTATGATTTGGCCCCTCAAACCTTGTGGACCGGGTGCCACTGTACCCCTGCATCCTCGTAGCTATGCCCCTTCTGGATAGTGGAAACATGGATTTTGAAAGCCTTTTGGTTCTTTTTATACAGCTTTTCTTACCTCAGGGTGCTGGCTGGGCTGTCAGCCCTTGCTCACCTCTCTGGCCGGCAACCATCTCCCAGGACTCACCTGCCTAAGTCCTAAGTCTCCCCAGTCTAGCTAAACCACAGTGGGGAGAAGAAGGGAGGGCCTTCCTCACCCTCCTGTAGCACTATCCAGTATCAGCAGGCTCCTGCTGTGATGTTGCAGGCTGTAGCAGGTGAATGGGGCTTCATGAAGCTCAGCTCCTGAGTCTCCTGTTTTTCCGTCTCAGGCAGGTGGTGTGGTGATACAATGATAGATGTGCATGGGCGTACATGTACGATATGCCAGTTGCTGGCTGATCCTCCCCAAGTTGTGGCTCTCTGATTGCCGTATCACCACACTTCATGTGGTGGCAGTGTAGGAGCAATGCAGCAAGTCCGTCCACTCCACAAGAGGGACAGCTGTCTGCAGACAGTTAATCCTCTCCTACCCTGGCGGACCTCTGGCAACCAGAGTCTGTTACTGAACCCGGTCACCAGCATGGCAGCAGATGTGATGCCCAAGCATCAGCCCTCCACAACATCTGGCTTTTGGTTCTTAAAAGTGATCGGTTGGTCATCACTCCTCAACCCTCCATAACCAGTCCTGCTTCCAGCTGCAGGAATTGCAGACCCCGTTTGTGCTGCCTGCTTCAGCCAAATATATGGCATGCTAAACTGCTTCTGTGGCTGCAGTACATGAGCTAAATTAAAGGCGGGTGGGGAAACACTGAAATGCCTTGCAAGGGAGACCTCAGTAAATTAATTAACTACGCCAAGCCACAGAGAATAAGAATCTCACAAGGACTGCAGTGCTATAAGATGGGAAAGCAATACGCCTACAAAAGGAAGAAAGTAAACGGAAAATAAACCTATTATAATCGAAGCTAACTCATGGTCTGCATGGGGGATTCTGGAAAGAACAAATACAGGCAGCTTAGCCCCACTGACCAAAAGATACAATAATTGATTTATTTTGTATTTATTAAATTCTCGGATTACAAATACCTTTGAGTAGAAACTGCTTGTTTACAAAGGTTCCACGTCAGAGAATGAGGGCAACATACATTTATTTATTTAGTTTTTCTTGACGGGTAAGTGCACTAGACAAATCCTGCCTATTTTTCAAGGTACGATCCGAGAGGAGGATACAGATGAAAGCCAACTGACCTTGAACCAGATTAAGCTGTTGGTGGTATTTTAGTGAATGAGGGAAATTTGGCCAGGACACAGGGAAATTCCCCTACTCTTTTCGATAAGTGCCATAGGATCTTTAACATCTACCTGAACTACCAACAATCCAGGCAGATGGAACCTCAATTTAACGTCTCATCCGAAGACGGCACCTCAAGAAGTGCAGCACCCTCTCATGCTGCACTACAGTGTCAGTACTAGGATATTAACCCAAGTGCCAGATATGGAACTGAACCCACAGCCCTCTGATTTTCCAGCCTCAGAGGCGAGTGTGCTACCTACTGAGCCACTGACACTACATGCAGAGGTAGTAAAAAGTACTAGAATATTAACCCAAGTGCCAGATATGGGAACTGAACCCACAGCCTCTGATCTCCAGCCTCAGAGAGGAGTGTGCTACCTACTGAGCCACTGACACTGACACTACACACAGAGGCAGTAAAAGAATGCACAATAAACAAAAAAATACAGTTACAACATACTTTGCAATAATATGCATACAACGAGCAGCTTGAGTAGGCAGCGGCTGAGGTAACAATAAGAGATAGAGGGCACAAGAAGCAGTTAGTATTGTAGGTGTGCGACCGGGTGGAGGGGAGGAGAAGTAAGCAGACTAATGGGCCATTGTCAGTAGGTGGGGAAAATGTCTTGTACTAGTGGAGAAGGAAGTAGGAAAGGAGTCACAAAGAAGGCCCGGTGCCAGAGGGAATGTAACTAGGGAAAGGGCAGGCTGTGGGATATGAGTGAGCTGGGTGATGTTAGAGAGACTCTATTCAGAGAAAGTCACATTGAGTGGAAGAGGTGAGGTAAAGTTTGAGATTCCTTTAAAGGGTCCAAGTGCAGTAGAGGAAAGTGCTTCTTTATTGAGGGAATTGAACCATAGAGGAGCTCTATAGATAGATTATATTATTATATATAGTATATAACCACAATTTAATTCCGTATAGTAACTCATACAGAATTAAATGGTGCTCAGTATATATCATTAGCTCCCACTATTCGTTTTGATCCAGAATCCCTCTCCCCGACCATGAGTACGCTCGTAACAATGCTCCACGTCTTTGTTTGCCACACCCCCATTGTGCCGGCTTGTTTACATTACTGTTTGGATGTGCTTACATTTACAGTGTGTTTTTTTCTCCTGTGTATATGTTAGACGTTGGGCTCGATTTTCAAAAGGCGATGCAGGGCTCGTGTCAAACTCTCTGTCAAAGCTTTTTGGGCGCAGTTCGTAACTCCTTGACCACAACTGCACCTGGTTTTCTCTTCTGGGCACAGTTGTGACTGTTTCATCAGTTTATGGCAGCTCATGCCAAATATTTGGTGCAAGCCTTTAAAAGAGTCCCAAAATGCCACATGTTAGACCAAGGAAATGCTAGTCTAACTTACAGCATTTGGCACACGGGTTGCAAATCCCGATCACGGCCAGGAGGAATGTGCAAGGCCAGCATGCCAAATGATCGGTGCACCGGGCTTTGGGTATCATGGGGCTTTGAAAATCAAGCCTCCTGTATGTAACTGTTCCTGCTGGACTATGTTAACCTATTATCTGCTGCTATCCTCCTGGGACCCCATGAAAATGAGATACTTCATCTCATGGAGTTATCCTGGTTGGAGTAATGTAAAATAAATAAATAACTAAGCTAGGGATATCATAGGTCTGGATGGATGCTAGCCCTTCTCATGAAAATGCCTCACGGAATACTATCTTTAGAGAGTGCAACTCTGGAGAAGATTATTAAATCATGCTAGAGGTTGGGGGAATAAAGGAAGGCTTGGCAGGACTTGATGATTTCCTGCCATCTAGAACTAATGCCCATGCTCATCTTGATAATGTGTGGTGAACTCGAAGGTGAGGGCATATGGGGATGAATAATCCTCACATCCCTTGCTGCCAATGATCATCTGTAAAGTTTGATTAAATCTTTTATGGTTGTGAGTTTATGTTTTTATTTATTTATTTATTAAATTCTCAGATTATTGCCTTTGAGCTGAAGCTCTTTACATAGGTTCCACGTCAGAAGATTACATAGTCAGGTGACGGACGCAGTGTCACCAGGCAAACAAGCAATTACAGTGATTACAGTGTCAAGCAAGAACAGTAGACAAGCATAAGAACAAGTTGCATTACTGACATAAAAGCAGGTAGCTAAGACACCAGGATAAGGGCGCCTGCGTCATCATGTCAGTTTACTAACATACAATAGGAACAACTGGAAAGAAAATTTGCAGCCGTGAAGCCTTCTTGTAGATGAAAAGCTGGGTGGGGGAGGGTGGATAGGGGGATTGATTAAGGGGTGAGATCGGTGGAGATATGTGGTGAAGTAGAGGAGAGGTGTGGAATTGAGCAGATAAAGAGGGAAGTGGAGGAGGGAGAAAGTGATGGTGCAGGAGGGGTGGGAAGGAATGTAAAGGAGACAGGGTAAGTGCTAAAGGTGTCTGATACAGAATATTTGTTTATGTTATCTTGTTTTTCATTTGTTATAGACAGGGTAATTATGGGTGTGCTAGTTGAGCAGGAAAGTAGGTAACAGACCGAAACTGCCTTCATAAGAGTAATCCTATTTACATGCTTGGATTATTCAGCATTAGCTAATGTCCTTCCTCCAATCCAGTTATTTAATTAGAATTTACACTCTTTCTTCTTAATCTTTTAATATAATCTATTATATGAGTAATGATGGCAGCTTATAGTATGTGTTGTTATGTTATGGCTGCCATATTTGCATTGTATTTTGCACATTACAATGCCACTTTTGTCAATCAAATCCTATTACTGTTACTACTACACTGCTTATGTGTTAATAACTGTGCAAAAAATTAAAAAGAAATGTTACTAATTTACTTCTGCCATCTAGGAACTGGCTCAGATCCAAAATCTATATTCTTTGCTCATTTTAAACAATGAACAAAGATTTGGGATATTACAGATCTGAACTATTTCCTACGGCGAGACGTTAAGGAAGGAATTTTGTTTTATATAGCGATTTTCATACACTGTATGCCAAAGAGATTTACAATCTGGGAGTAGGGAGAATGTTGCTGACATTTTTGACACACAGGAAGATTAAAGAGCACAGAGAGACATTGAGCACATGCAGGTTAAGTGAGTTGCTCAGGGTCACACATTGAGTAAGAGGCAGTTGTGGGTTTTAAACACAGGTCACCGGGTTCACAGCTCTGTTCTCTAACCAATGTGCCAAGCTGCCTCCTGGTTTACTTAGGCTTGGGAAGAATATTTATGGGTTTTATAATCAGACAGATGAACGAAGCAGGCTCATTGGTGCAGCAGTAGCACTACTGCTCACCATCCTGGTGACCTGAGTTCAGAGGTGAGTCCGGGAAGTTGGGGGCCAGTCGAGAAAGGAGGCTTGAGCATCCCAAGGAATGTTGTCCACTTCTGGGGAGGGTGGGATGTTTCTTCTGCTGCACACTGCCACCTGTGTGACTGCAGGTGGTAGTGCACCTGAAAAATACACAGGAGGAGATGGCTGCAGGCATCAATGTGTTACCCACTTTATGTGCACACATCATGACATTGCCACCTGCACTGCCTCAGGACACCAGGAAATAGGAATACAGGGCCCTGGTACAATGACCCCTCCAAACTCGACCGAGATGTCCCCATAAGGGTTTATAATGCAGATTCTGTCAAACATTTTCTGCCCTCGGCCCTGCCTGGGTGACTACGCTACATGGTGACTCAGTGATGTCTGCAGGTAAATGGCAATTGAGGGTCTGATGCCAGAGATGAAGGGGTATAAACAGAATGACAAGCAATGATGTACAAGCTGAGATTCAGCTCCAGACCCTCCCCACAAGGCCAGCTGGGAGGCAATATAGCGTAGTGGTTAAGAACACTGAGCTGCAAACCTGGAGAACTGGGTTTGAATCCACAGCCACCACTTGCATACTGTGTGACCACGGCAAGTCACTTAACCGCTGTGCTACCAGGAAGCACCTGGAAATGAACCTTGGCTTAGCATGTCTTTCCTGGCCAAAACTGTAAAACAAATTCTTTGAGATCCAGCCTAGAATCCCAGATCCAAACCCTGTCCCATCCCTAATTATCAGAGATAGAGGACAGCTGCCATGCACAGTACAGACAAATCACTATGGGTTGGGTCAGGTGCAAACAGAATTCTAAAAGTCGACAGCAGTGGCTGAGGATCCTGTCACTAATGAAAATGACCCCAGACCTCTGTTTCAGGCTCCTGAGGGACCGCTCCATGCTGCACAGTTATTATTTCAGCCAGTGACTAGGTCAGCTACAAATGACTAAACAGGTCAGGAAATCCGAAGGCAGGATTAAACATCACATCCTCTGACTGCACCTGCTCCACACGTCCATAACAGGATTTGTGAGAACTCACTTCAAATCATAACTGTCAAAACATGTTGGAATACAAGATCATTGGCAAAGGGGCAAAAACCTAATAAAACAGGGAATCCAGGGCAGTAAAGAGAGAGGAATCCCTACACATTAGTACACATTTCACACTGCAGCGTGCTATTTATTCCTGCTTATAAAGCAAGGGGTGGGGACTGGACCTGATACCTGGCGTTCTCTCAGCACTAAATTACTTAAGCAATAAGGCATGACAGAGGTGCATTATGGTGAGACAATGGCCTGCCTTGGGTTGGTTGAAGCACAAAGTGAAACTGAGTGTTTCCACCACTCAAGAAGGGCTGTTAGCCCTGTAATACCCTCTGAAATGCAGAGATTATGAGAGTGGTCATTTTTAGTAAATTGGATGTATATTATTAAAGATATTTTCTTGCACTACTTTCAGCTGGGCTGTTGTGCTGGGATAATGGCCTGGCTGAAATGCGTACTGGTCAGTCAGGAGTCAGCATTCTTTCTTCCCATTTCTTAATATGCTGTAAGAAGCTAGCCCAGGCTATACCAATTCCTAGCACAATGCCAGTGTATTACCAACAAGGGGGGCAGTTAGGGGTCATCCTGATGGCCCAGTGGCAATGTGTTGCTGCCATGGTGACTAGCATTCAGGAGAGGACTCAGGTTGCCGTGTCAGCAGGCAGGCCAGGCCTGTAACTGCCGTGCGTCAGTGCCGCTCAGTTGGGGGTGGGTTGGTAGCCAGTTTAGTGCCACATCAACCCTGAAGTTGGGCCAGGAAGCTTGCTGTTGCTGCTGGGATGCTGTGTGCATGGACAAGGCTAACAGCGACTCTGTTCATGCCAATGGGATAGTGGGAGGGCTTTGGGTGAGGAAAGAACCAGGAAGGATGTCCACTGAGCCATCTAAATGATGGTGGCTGGCACACTCGGGCCTCACTGCATGTGGATACCCACCAGCCTAGACAGTAGAGTGGGCTGACTGATGGGGCTGATACCAGAAGCACAAGACCAAAAGGCAGGAGAAGGTGGTGGCTTGGGGGGGACAGCTATATGAAAAGAAGAGTGGGTGCAGTTCAAGTTGTGACTAATAATCCTTACATAATGAAATGGGTAGAAAGAATACTGGTTCCTGACTGGCCAAGAGGTACTTTCAACTACACTGTTATTTATTTATTTGTTTATTTATTTAGACATTATTTATTTATGTTATCCCAGCACCGTTTAAAAATACACCCAATTTACTAAAAGGACCCATTTCATTATCGCAATAAGGGCTCAGGGGGTGCGTTATGGTGGGCTAACAGCCCTTCTCCAGGTGGTGGAAGCACTCAGCTTCACCTCGTGCTTCAACCCACCTGAGGTAGGCCATTAGCTCACCATAATTTTTTTTTTTTTTATTTGTTTATTCATCCCTGGGTGCCTTATTGCTTAAATAGTTTGGATTCTCAATTTTGTTGTAAATGTTTTGTTGTATCTGTCAGTCCGGATCACATCTTAATGCAATGTCTTGAAATAGCAATATTTATTTATTTGAAAATTGGTGACCGGGAAAGTCACACTGAGCCAAAACTTGTTTCCAGTTGTGACCTGTGGAAGGGAACAAAGGAGACAAATACATAGTGTAACACTTGACCAGCTGGTTATGATCATTCTATGATATTTGTAATATAAAATATAGTATGTGAGTCTGTGCACCATGGGTGCCCCTCCCAGGTTTCAGTGAAGCAGGAACCATTTAATTAACTGACTTACTTCAGAATGGCATTTTATTACCTTTTTATGATATGCCTAGGCTCTTTGAAGTGGAAACGAAATTGAACTTTATGAGTCTGCCAGGGGATGAGTCTAATAAACTTTTATGATGTCTTAAGAGGAAGAACATGATATACCACCATGGTGTTAAAAGGTGTAAAACACTTTGATATGCCTTGGGAATAGGAACTGCTCAAGATCAAAAGAAAATGTTTAATTAAGGGTCATTTTTGGAAGTGGAGTTTTTGCTGATGTCACCTTATTTAATATACCTCCTGATATGACACTTTGTTTGTAATTTTTTTATATTCTATAAGGAGGAGGCTAGATGACTCAGAGAAGGGTGTGGAGAGACACAGTTTAAACTGAATACTGTGTCTGAACTTTGTTGTCAAATATTCCCTCTTGGGACTGTAGAAGGACACAGTTCCTAACATTCAAGGCACTTAGAGGTAATACATTAGATAGAAAATATCTAAATGTACTTTGGTAAGAGTTTGTCTGTAGTTTTCCTTTATGTGATTGCATGCTCTTTGATATAGTGTCTGTGTTTACATTTTACATATTTTTATCCATTTTGAAACCTTTTATTCAAAAGACTGCCTGGGTGTCTCAAGTTCTTTTTGCATGTGATGTATACATGGTTAAGTTTGACAACTTTTCAAAAGCTTGATGGTGTTACTAAACTGTGAAAAGGTAAGAGTATACCTAAGGTCTTTTATAGAGTTTAAGGGTTCATTTTGGATACCTAGTTAGGTGGCCTTAGGCAAAAGATATATTGCATCCCTGAAGAGAATATTATCTGGGCCTGTACATTTGGGTACACTAGCATAAGGTTCCAATTTGAATCCCCAGAACTTGAGACTAAAGGTGATTTGGACCCACAAGCAGACAGGAGAGTTACCCTGTCTGTTACCTGTTCACATTGCTGCACTCTGAGGTTGGCACTGTGGGAGCAGAGGCCTGACCTGCTGAGTGCATTTGTGACACATAGCACAGACAAAGTACATAGTTAAATGCAGTTACATAGCACTGACACAGTTCACAGTTACAGTAAAGTGGAACAGAGTACATGATTAAAACAGGAGTAAGAACAAAAGAGGGAGCAGCAAAAATCAATTCAGGCAATTCAGTCTCACCTACCTGAGATAGAAGGCAAAAGTAAGGGAAGCCTGAAGAAGCAAAGTTACATGTGCAAATGGGCAGACTGGGTGGGCGTAGGCCTTATCTGCCATCAATATCTATGTATCTATGTATAATGGGGGCAGTCAGATGGGGGGAGGAACTGGGGAGAGAGGCATTTCCAAGTGGTACAGGGAAACAGGTAAGGTGGTGAAATGGGGAAAAGATGGAAGTAGGTTTCAAAGTCAAGAGAGATGATAGGAAAAAGTTGATTGCTCAGGTGGGAGAAGGAATGGCAAAATAAAGAGGATCCCTGGTGGGGAGGGAGCAGGAGGCAGAGGAATGGTGGAAGGGTGAGGAGGTGAGGGCCCAAACCAGTATTTGGGTATGAATGAGGCACAGTGTTTTTGGGGCATGACGGTAGATGATAAGCAGGTGTAGAGTAAGCAATGGAGGGTACAAGAGGGGAGTTCATAGCAAAATGATAGACTGCAGTGCAGAGGTGTCCAGTCTGGCCAGAAAGGTGGAGGTAGCAGTGCAATAGACCATGTCTGCATTGTCAAAGACTGGGAGCACCATTTTGGTGACATGCTCACAGCATACCTGTGGAGACAGGCAGTCATTATTAGCGGTACAAGGCACCAAGTTTAGGACAGAGTTTGGCATGGATGGTGCCAATGTGGGCTGAGAAGTTAAGCTTCCAGTCTAGCCACTGATTGAGGTATTTGAATGAATGAACCCTTCAAGAAGGGTACTACACAAGAGTGGAGTATATATGCAGAGTTGGGAGTCTGACCAGTTTATTGCTTGTGCCAAAGGTCATGGGCACAGCTTTTTTTTTAATATGGTCTACCTCAAGTGTTACTCAAGCGCACCTTTAGAATATTCTGAATGGCTGTTCTACCGTAAATTATATATCTGCCCTGACAAGGCAAGCCATAGGACTAAACTTGTTGGTCCACTGTAGAATCTGTGTGACTCTCCCACTTGAACTGGTTGGTCAGAAATCTATGTTCAAAGCAGACATATTTGCTAACAGGCAAAAATGACATTGTATACTTTTAACAGTAATGTACTTCTGACAGCCTTAGGTTCATCTTAGTGCATTTTAATTCCATCAGATACTTTTAAAACAGCTTTTATTATTTATTTTGTAATTAATGACTGAAATCAATAAAGATGGCCTCCCAATCCACATGCAGTTGTTAAACATCTCTCCTTTGAAGTTACTTTTGACCATACACCCTAGATTAATGCTGAGGACACAGCGGATAATGCTAGCACATATTTCTGATGGTGAATAGCACAGCTCCACACAGTGGCAGCATAATGGAAGCTTTTGCACCAATGCAGACACTGTCCACACACAAAGAGCCTTTCTCAAGTGCCCACTAAATGGCCCATTATGGAAGCCTCACTGTGCGCCACTGTAAAGTGGTTTGCATTGCAACACAGAGGACACCAGGCACACATGTAAGCCAGATGGTTATCTCATTATCATGTACACATTGGGAGAATGAAGCCTTCTGATCACACTGACTGCCTGCCCGAGCTGCCCCTGAAGAAGAAGCATCAGCCTCAAAGCACTGGCGTGGTGTCCATGTATTTGTGCCACAGTTTGTTTTGTATTCAATTAAAGTTCTTTACCAGAAGCCTGCAGAGAGTGCTCCTTATTTCTTGATTCCTGAATCCAGCCACAGCTCCTGAATCAGGGATCCTAGGTTTGAATACCACCATAGCTCGTGAACCAGGAGATCCTAGGGTTCAAATACCACCACAGCTCTTGAACCAGGAGATCCTAGGTTTGAATCACCACAACTTTTGAATCAGAGCTTGAGGTTTGAATCCCACCATTGCCACTAGAACAGGAGATCCTATGTTTTCATCTTGCCACAACCATGATCAGAGAGCCTGATTAAAATCCCACAACTGCTGAATCACAAGCTTCTTGGTTTGAATCCCACCACTGCTGCTAAATCAGGAGATCCTATATTTGAATCCCACAGCCTCTGACTCCTTATGTGATCTTCAAAGCGTCCTACGACCTCCCTGAACTTTAGTTTCCCACAGCTGTAAAACTGGTAGATGTAGGTCCCCCACACACTTACGCTTTACATTTACACATACACTTGTCTCCTCTTGCTTCCTATATCATTTGTACTGTTTGGTTTACTCTGATCACTTTGTTGTTTATTTTATTGCCGTACTGTGCTTTTTCTAAGTTTATTGTGTACTTTAACATTGTAGGACTGTTCCTGTAATCGTACTGTTTTAATGGTTTGTACCCTCCTGGGTCATGCCTGAAGAAGGCAAATTTTTGTCTAGTGCACTTTACCCAGTAAACAAAAACTTAATAAATAAATAAATAAACTGAGTTTGTCACTTTTGTGAAAAAATTAAAATGCATAATATTCAGATACAATTCAGATTTTATTTGATAGATGTGTTGAATTTATATATAGAATAATACATGAGTAGGGGTGTGTAATTTATTTTGTACACACAAGGTGTGTGATGCTACATAAACCACAAGAGCAAAGATTCAGGGGCTTTCAAGGCATCACACAGCAGGTGTGTGTAAAAAAAAAAATTATATAACCCTGGCCCTACCCATATATTTCCTTTTAGAATTGCTGACTTTACTGATCTGTTTTCCTTCACTTGCTCCTTCATGGTGCTGTGCTGGTTCGAGCACCAAGTTGAGTCCTGTTTCCCAGCCCTGCTGCCTGTCACTGGGCTGTGACGGACCTTTTCTTGTGTCAATGATGCTCCTCATAGTCTGATACCAACTCTGCTGCTTGCCCTGGTGTCTGGGACCCAATAATGCAACAGGCAGCTTTTCAAGTACATCATTGGTTCAGAAGTTTTTGGGGCAGCGATTTTATACAGGCGCCCTCACACTACTGACCTTATAATAGGGCCCAGTGACCTGGTGGTCACTGAAATTACTGCCATTTTTACCAATATTAAACCTCAGAGCCTAACTCTATCCATGTCCACCAAAATCACAATTTTCTTTCCTGGGTCAAACAGTCTCGCCTCACATGCAAAACAAAGCGGCAAACCCATGTCAGATCCTTATTGGGAAACAAGCAGCCCAAAACAACGAAGAAGAGATTCCAAGGTTGCAATTTAGCACTTACTGGGGAGTTATGCCTAATGACTCCACTCACAAATACTGTTCACGCATACCAAAGCATTGATACAGTGAACATTGTATTTAAACCGAAGAACAACACTGAACTGCATCACAGTTATCTGTATGTAATTAAGCCTAGTCAGTAATTATATATAGAATAATAGATGGGTAGTGTGTATAACAAGAGTTGTACACACTGAAGTGCTGGATGCTAAATAAACCCCAGAGCTGGCTTCGAGGGGTTATACAAACATCCAACTTGAGGGTGTGTAAATTTGAGTTTTACACACTACCCAATGTCTTGATTAATATAATTGGTGGGGACTGTTTTTTCACCACAGCAATGATATAAATACAATTTGATCTCTGTGCCAGTAGCCGTGGCAGCTGTGGCCAGGCTGAAATGGGAGACAGTGTGCACATGCATGGAACAAGGAAAACCATGCACGTGTCTGTCATTATAACTGGGAGAAAGCACCTCCCACAGTTATTATATTCCTTTTGTTCATTTCAGGTTCATTTACACTGAAGCAGGATCCCTGTCCCCTACAGTCGATCTGCTCCTGCTGTTTAATCCTCTGGTGATGAATCCACTGTCTGCAACATCATAATGATTTCCAAAGCAACAACCTGTGCTGTCACAATTACAGGATTATGATCTCAGCAAAGGGTTAAGCAACAGAAACCAACAAACTCTAGACAAGAAGGATCCTGTTTCCATGCAAATTAACCAAGTAATGAAGAACAGAGGGAGAGAAATAACAGACTATATATTAAATACAAATTGAATTGTGTTTTATTGTGATTTTTAATGTTTTCTCAGATTGACTTTAAACAAGATATGGTATTTTATTTGGCTGTCCAGGATAAATATACTACAAAACCACAAATATAAACCATTTCTATGACTGTTTAGGCACAGATTTCAGGTCATTCACAGCAACAAAATAATTCTACCCCATCTATGCAGATTTTGTGGCAATGGATCACCACCGGTTTGCACTGACTTTTGCCATAATTATTTCTGATCACACATTAAAAAGAACACCATGGGTTCACTTCAGTGGCAGTCCGTTGGCAATGAGCCAGCTTTGTGGTGGGTTGGGTCTGAATCACGAGTACTGGAGAGCTCAGAGAGGAGGGGAACAAAGGTGCCGAGGGCAGTTTCTCCAGCAGGGCTGACTAAGCTACAGATGTGACTTCCTTCCTCAATCTGTTTGGGAAAAGTCCATAATTACTTGGAACAGTATCCAAGTCAAACATCAAGTGATTGAAACTTAATCGCGGTAATAGTGGCAATGAAGTGAAAACAAATGCCGTACAGTAGTACAGAGATGAGACGGAAGGATACATGATAGCAGTTTTCAAAAGTCAGTAAGCTGGTGGGCCCCACAGTCACTTAGAGCTGTAATTCATAATAGCTGGAACATTTTTTCACACACCGTTTTTACTGGCAGCTATAACATAATTTTATTCTGAGCTGCAATGTGCTTTTGTCCATGCAGTCACTTTAAAATTATATTGATAAACAGTATCATAATTAGTATGAATCGAAATAAAGATCCAGTTTTTAAAATCTTTTTCCTGTCATTTATCTTCTGTTGTAAAAACTGTATTCAAATTGCTGATACTGTATGTCAAGGTAGAGAAACACTTGTTTGGGATGGCTGTGGAACAGTGCTGCCTCAACCCTCAACCAGCTTGACTGGTTTTAGTGGAGCCAAGCAAGGAAACAGAATCTTAAAAAAACCTTCAAAAATGCTTATTTAGCACTTGGAAGGAAAAAGATATATCTGGATAAAGTAGTACTGTTACGTTTTTGTTTGCTATAACTGATGAAAATTTTAGTTCCCTCTTATGTATCACGAATCACTGCTCTAAAATCTCCAGTGGGCCCATATATTTCTAGTGGGTGGCTGGGCACAAGGCACAGTGCCTGTGGAGGTCTTTACTTCACTGCCCATCTGGGCTCACGCCCAAGGCTCGCTCGCTAATGCAGGCTGGCATGACACTGGGAAAGAATCCACCTCTGTGCCAGCAGCCCCAGGGCAAAGGTGGCCTGCTTGTGACTGCCCCCCAGGCATTCCCCAAGAGGCAGAATAGGTGGGACACCTCACTGTTTGTTATTTTCAACCAGGAAGGAAACACTGAGGTGTGAAAGCTTGTTTCCAGATGTGTCCTTTGGGGTGGGTGACATGGACCTGTTTGTTGATGGAGAAAGGTTGACAATGACACCGTGGAAACTCCCCAACTCTTCATCTATAAGTGTTATGGAATCTTTAACTTCCACCTAGTCAGTGACCAGAAATGGGCAGAAGGAACCTCAGTTTAACATCTCATCCAAAGCTAGCACCTCAGCAGTGTAGCATCTCCCCCCATACTGCACTACAGTGCCAGTTTTGGGTATTATCCCAAGTACCTGGTGTGAAGCTAGAACCCTTGACCTTCTGATTGTTTGGCCCTAGAGGACAGCACGCAACCTTCTAGGCCACTGGCACTGCTGAGAGGGAGAGAAATTCTGACAGGCTGTGCATCAGTGCATGTGACCATTTAGAGCAATAGACAGCAGGTGCCCCCACCAGGCTAGGGGGAGGAAAAATACTGTCACATCATGGCCTCCAGACCTCTTGTGCACCAGGCCACCTCCAGCCTCACCAGATCCTGCTCCCTTGGAGGGACATCCCAAAGGCCCCACCTCAGGGGGACAAGCTGTGGAGATGAGGGTCATGATAGGAGGCTCCCAGTATGGCAAGTTCCAATAGAGACCAAATAGAAACAGCTGGGCAAAGAGGATAACTCAGCTTGTTGGTAGGGCTAACACTTGCAATGCTGGTGACTCAAGTTGCAGAAAGTCAGGTGCCATGGGGAGGGACTGTGCATCCCAGAGGATTCTCTCATCTGGGAAGGGAGAGAGGGCTGCAGGTTCACTGTGCCACTGTCACTTGGGTGACCATGGTTAGTGGTACAGCTGGAAGCTGACACAGGTAGGATGACACCAGCCACTCAAGAGTGCGTAACACCTCTTGCTTGCGGTTGCATTTGTTGACGATGGTATGCCACATCTAAAGCGAGAAACCCAAGAGAGAAAAAGCACCAAGACTGTGAGCAGCATGACCTCTGCTTCCTTCAGGCTCCAATGACCACGGCTTGCTGCAGGTCTGACAGGCTGGATGGGAGGTCTCTTCCTCCATCCAGAGAGGAGCCCACACTAGATGCAGGAGCTGTGCTAAAGACCCTGTGGAGATCCAATACTACTAAGGTTCATACTAAGGTCTGAGGAGCTAAAAAGGCTTTGGGCCCATATGAGCTCCTTTATTTTATCCACAGTAAGTTAAGTTCTGTGCATTTGTATGTAACAGTCAGAAGTTTTGATTTATCAGCTCTGTTTACTCTTACTGGATACAACATACGAAGGTAATGCGTTCCAGGGTTAACCACACTTTGAGTCAAAAAGACCACCAATAAGCGCAGAAGAATAGATGGGATAGTACTGGAAGGTTGTCAAGCCAAAATGGACCACACTAGAGAAAGTGGGTAAAAGAATAATAAAAAACAAAACA
The DNA here is from genome assembly GCA_016271365.2 of Neoceratodus forsteri. Taxonomy (NCBI): domain Eukaryota; kingdom Metazoa; phylum Chordata; order Ceratodontiformes; family Ceratodontidae; genus Neoceratodus; species Neoceratodus forsteri. The sequence continues at coordinate 1,061,047,007 of CM028135.1, forward strand.
AGAAAAAGGTAAAACCAAATCCTCAATGGGCAACAAAAATGTATGGCACTGTGGTTCAGGTCTCTCTGTTAGAAGAAACAAATGAAACTGTTCATATTCCAGGAGCTGTGGTTGCAGAAATTGCTGGTCAGGATGTCAACAGCAGGTCATCAAACCTAAAAGGGACTCTCTACAGCTCACATGATGGAATGCACATGCTCAGTGGGTAATAACACATGGCAACACTGGTTAAGGGGTGGGTGACCGAGGCGCAAACGATGGCCACCTCCTTCCAGCCAGTCATTAATCCAAGGAAATGACTGGCTTTGAGGTTGTTATTGCAATCATAATTTTAATCACAATAACAACTTTAGTTTTTGCTGGTTTTATTTAGGTTTTAGCTGTGTGGCACGAGCATTACACACCACAGAGTGTCATTTGTAGCTGGATGGGTCATTTCCAAGATGTTAATGACCGATCCAGTAGCTAATCCAGAGCCTTGCTAGGCTCATGAATAATTAATTAGACTTATAATGCTTTCATAATGATCAGGGATATAAAAACTCAGTTGAGTCGCAGGCTCATTTACAGTGAAGCCCTTGTGCATTTTGCAGTATGATGTCAACATTACACTGGGCAATTAGTTTCAACATAAAAGCAAATAAAGATAACAATTACAATAAAGAGACTGGGGTCTTCCTTGAGGTTATCAACTTGAGCACTCCCCATTCCATCAGCAAATAAGCTCAGATGTGCAGAATATATAAGAATGGGGTGAGGGTAAGGGTTGATAGCCCCAAGGAAGACCCCAGCCCTGATTCGTCGAGACTCAGTACAGCCAAAACTGTAATGTTTTTCATTTGCTGCTTGGAGAGTGAGGGTGGGGTGTTAGGGTTAGAAACCCTAACCCACATTTTCCTACTATTGTCACTTAAATCTGAACCCTAATTGGTGAATTAACACAGTTTTTGTAAAGAATTTCCTTATTTTTGAGATAGAATAATCATATCCTGATTTGGGGTCCCTTTGGGACCTGCATGACACATCCATCTGCCTAGTAAAGTGCATTCCTTCATATGAAAAAGAATGTGAAAAACGAAGTCCAAATTCTTTCTTTCGTATGAAGGCAATATTGTTTCCTATGGCCCTATTCCTGTTTCCGCATGACCATATAAAAAAGAAAATCGCCCCATAAAAAAAAATAATGTTAAAAACACATTTCTGGGTCATTTTCCCCAAAACTAAGTGCAAAATCCATCTAATGGGGTCCCAATTAGTAAGACACATGTTGGTGAGTTTCCATGATAAATGTTTTCTGGGGTTTCAGAATTATCTTTTTTAATAAATGGAAACAAGATGGCACCATACAATCAAGCATTGTCAATGCAGAATGTTGTCTTGCTGGCATTAGTATTGGTACTGTAGTGCAGGAGTTAGAGATGCATAATAGGAATGGCAGTGAAGTATTGAACTGGCGTAGCCTCACCCCACCACCTGCAGAGACTGACAGGCACTGGAGTGTGCCTTTGGGTCATCAGCCATAATGCTCATGCCATTTCACCTTACCCTACCCTGCAGACACCAAGTGTTGCAGTGTGCCTTGGGGTCTTCGGCCATACGCTCCCCATTCCATAAGTAAATACATTGAGATGGGTACAGTATAGGAGACTGGGGTAAACTCTGGGGCTGAAGAGTTCAAGGCATACCTCAATGCCTGTCACTGGCTGCAGGGTGGGGGTGAGGGGTGGGAATGGAGTGAACATTACAGCCGACAATCCCAAGTCACACCCTGGACGCCTGTCAGTCTCTACAGGGTAGAGCATTATGTTTGGGAACCCTAGTGCCCCAGGTGTTTGTTGGTATTTTCACTCCAAATTTTGAACATGGGCTTTGTGACCCCACCTCACGAACAGTGGTACTATCAGTTCATTAGCCAAAGGTGATTTTGCACAGTAACTCGCCCATTTGGGGCCACAGGTGTGAAAACACATTTTGGGCAGGATGTGAAAATGACAGCTGTACTGTTCATGAGGAGGTGTAAAAAAATGGCAATGTTGAAAATCTGGAATAAAAATATGAAAATTGGTGGTCTCTAGCCTGTGTAGAAACTGCACAACACACACCCATAAAGCAATTATTAGGGATTTTTAACCAAATTTTCAACATAGGCATTTTGGGACCTCTACTCATGAACAGTGGCACTGTGATTTTGTTAATCTGTCCGAAAGTTGATTTCCCACAGTGACTGTGCTATTGTTTGCCAGATGTGCAAAACACACTCGGGCAGGATGTGAAAAATGACAGCTGTACTGTTCATAAGGAGGTGTGAAAAAATGGCAATGTTGAAAATCTGGAGTGAAAATATTAAAAATTGGCGAAGTTACAAGCATGCATGGAAAATGCGCCAATGCGCTCATAACAGTCATTTTGGAATATTTTCACCAAATTTCAACATAGGCTTTTGGACCCCACCTCATGAACAGTTGCACTGTTGTTTCATTAATCAGTCCGAAGGTGATTCCAGGCAGTTACCGCAAAATTACCTTTTTAGGACTGAACAACCAGATGACAGTGCATAAGTCATGAGGTGGGGTCCCAAGAACCCCATGTTGAAAATTTTGAGCCAAAATTCAAAAATGGCTGAGATATCCACCTAAGTTGGGTGACTAGGGAGGTGGATCAGGGAGGGCAGTGGACATGGCCTATCTGGACTTCAGCAAGGCCTTTGACACTGTGCCACATAGAAGACTATTGCACAAACTGGGAATATGGGTGTGGGCAGGACAGTAGTGTGGTGGGTAGGTAACTGGCTGGGTGGCAGGACACAGAGGGTGGTGGTAATGGCTGTCACTCCACAGAGGGAAGAGTGACCAGTGGGGTAGCACAGGGATCAGTGCTGGGACTGGTCCTATTCAACATCTTCATCAGTGACATTGCACAGGATCTAGAAGGCAGAATTTTACTGTTCGCGGATGACACAAAGCTCTGTAACAGAGTAGACCCACCAGAGGGTGTAGACAGAATGAGAAGCGACCTGCAGAAACTTGAAGAATGGTCAGGGGTTTGGCAATTGAAATTCAATGCAAAGAAGTGCAAGATAATGTATGGGGCACAAAAACCTGGCACAATATATCAGTTGGGGTGAGGATATAGCATGCACCAAGCAGGAAAGGGATCTTGGGGTTGTCATCTCTGATGACCTCAAGGTAAGGAAACAGTGTGACAAGGCAGCAGGTAAAGCAAATAGGATGCTGGGATGTATAGGCAGGGGCATCACCAGCAGGAAAGGAGAGTCATAATTCGCTATACAAGACACTAGTGAGGCCCCACCTGGAGTACAGTGTACAGTTCTGGAGACCATACCTACGTGAAGGACATAGACAGGGTAGAGAAGGTTCAGAGGAGGGCAACAAAGATGGTGCATGGATTGCATCACAAGTCCTATGAAGACCGGTTGAAGGAACTGAACATGTACTCCCTGGAGGAGAGGAGGAGAGTGGATATGATAGAGACATACAAGTATCTGACAGGGAGGAACAGGGTGCAGGAAAACACTATTTTAAGTGAAAAAGGTGTTCCAGGACTAGAGGCATGGGATGAAGTTGGAGGAGGACGATTCAGAGGAAACATGAGAAAGAATTTCTTCACAGAACGGGTGGTGGACAAGTGGAACACCCTGCCAGAGGAAGTGGTGGGGACTGAAACAATCACAGGATTTAAGAATGCATGGGATAGACATAAAGGAATTCTGGAGGTCAGGGGTAAGGGGCAACAGACTTCTAGGAAAACAAACTGAACTTACAAGCTCAAATGGGCAGACTGGGTGGGCCATAGGCCCTTATCTGCTGACACTGTCTATGTATCTATGTATCTATGTACCCCCATTGATGCCATTATACAGCTTACCAGCATTTCTTCATTTTGCAGTTCGGCTTTGAAGAGTCCAGACGTGTTCCCACTCCACTGAAGATCACAGCGCTGGACCTCTGGAGATAAGTATGGTGTGTGTGTGTGTGTGTGTGTGTGAGGTAGAGTGTGCAGAGGGTGGGTGCGTGTTGGTGGAGGGCACTGCAGACAATGAGGGACCATTTTGTTTTCAGGTATAAAAAAACCGAACATTGCGGACCGTTTTCTTTCTTTACAGGTGAAATAAAACAAATGTTGGGCACACTGGGGTGGGCTGCCAGTGTGCTCCATGACTTTTGAGGGTGTTAGCCACACTGGGGTGGGCTCCCAGTGTGCCACACAATGGTCGTGGGGAGGAACATGCAGACATGGGGATTGCACCCTGATGTCAGCTTTGTTTGGCGGGAGCCACAGCCATGTTTCCACCATGTTTATTGAAATGTTTCACCCAGAAAGGCATATAAGGAAGGCGTGTCATCTCTGCAGCTGCATGATGAGTATCTCTGATTGCAGAGACACTTTCTTTCAGGTTGGTGGCATTTACATAATTCTTGTGTCAGCGCTAGCATGCTAGCTAATTGGGGATTGAGGGATGCCTACTAAAGCATGCCTGCATTTGCCAACACTGACACACCTCTGCATCTCTCCTACTACCACAAGATGTAGCTTGTGCATGCACAAGACAACACAAAAAATTTTTTCTTACTAGATTACCACGCCAACCCCAATACTAAACAGAATCCTTTTGTATGGCCCAAATTCTTTTTGTATGAAATAGCTATCCAAAAGGTGTACCCAGCATACTCAGAACTAGCATTTCAAACCTTTATAACTCTAGAATGGGTTGATATTTTCACTCAAACCAACAAAAGGCACCACTCTGGGTCAGGCCTTTTCTTTCTTGAAAACTTCAGACTAAAATTCTGAACAGTCTGGGTGGTGGGTGATGACAATAAAGGCACCCTCCCCCAAAAAATCACTTTTCTCACCATCTGGATCTCAGAATCTGCACATCTGACTAGAATGAAACTCGCCACTTTAGAAGGTTGTGGTCTTGCCGCCAAGACCATGCATGCAAACTTCCATCCAAATCTGTTGAACGTTGACAAAGTTATTAAGGTGCAAAGTTAGGGATTTGACATTAAACAGCCTACTCAACCCCTAACTATACGTGCTACCTTGTCACTATGATAGATAGATGGCTAGATAGATAGACAGACAGACAGACAGGAAGAAGATAGAGAGATAGACAGGCAAGCAGACAGACAGACAGACAGGAAGAAGATAGACAGAGAGATAGACAGGCAGGCAGACAGACAGACAAGCAGCCAGACATATAGGAAGATAGATAGATAGACAGACAGAGAGACAGGTAGATAGATAGATAAATGATAGACAAATACTGTCTGTTTACAGATGATAAATCGATAGATACTGTCTGTAGATTAGATAGCTAGATAGCTGGATAGATAGATAGATAGATAGATAGATTAGATAGATAGATAGATAGACAGACAGACAGACAGACAGGAAGAAGATAGATAGAGAGATAGACAAGCAGGCAGACAGACAGACAGACAGACAAGCAGCCAGGCGTATAGGAAGATAGATAGACAGATAGATAGATAGTTAGATAGATAGATAGATAGATATATAGATAGATAGATAGACAGATAGACAGACAGACAGATAGATAAATGATAGACAAATACTGTCTGTTTACAGATGATAAATAGATATATACTGTCTGTAGATTAGATAGCTAGATAGCTGGATAGATAGATTAGATAGATAGATAGACAGACAGACAGACAGACAGGAAGAAGATAGATGAGAGATAGACAAGCAGGCAGACAGACAGACAAGCAGCCAGACGATAGGAAGATAGATAGACAGATAGATAGATAGATAGATAGATAGATAGATAGATAGATAGACAGATAGACAGACAGACAGATAGATAAATGATAGACAAATACTGTCTGTTTACAGATGATAAATCGATAGATACTGTCTGTGAGATTAGCTAGATAGCTGGATAGATATATAGATAGATAGCTAGACAGATAGACAGACAGACAGATCGATACATACATACATACCTACATAGAAAGAAGGCTAGATAGATAGCACTTGGCCACTCCACTGACTCTAGATTAGCCATGGTAAACATCCTTTTGGATGCCTATCATGTCTGTTCTAAAGTCAGCAGGAGCAGGCCAGTGCTAACTTTTCTTCTGAGCCTCAGAATAAAACAAGGGTAAAAATAACTGATTTTACCTTTGCTATATTTAGCTTCCCATAGCATGATTGAGTAAGAGAGCCTAGGCGCTCTGTGACTGAAAAGAAAGGGCACCATTTTTCTCGTGGTAACATGAGCAGCGGCTTTAATTACCTCCAGGGTGATAAATACCACCTATTGTAGCCATTTATTTTCAAAAGCATTCTACTACCGTTAACAGTTTGTGTCTCTTCTCCATCTGATAAATCTTGTTCACTGTGCTCAACCATTCCTCCCAATTTGGAAGGATATTTTTTAGCCACTGGTGAGTGATATATTTCTTTTCTGTACTGATCATACTAGAATATATCTTTTTGTACTTTAGATAATATTTCACACGTAAAGGCTCATAGCAAAGCGGTCACTGGCAAATTGTTTATTCCAATTCCTAAAATCCACTCAGTGATAATGTACTAGCTGGCTCACTATACGAGGCAATGATGTGATTGTCAAGTGAATAAAGCACGAGGTCGAAGGCTGAGTAGTGTATTCTCACAAGACAGTCTTACTGCCAGACACTGAGTTAACTATCACAGTATCACTATTGTGCTTCATGTGTTTGAGAAAAGCTAATGATGCTTGTTTTGTCCTTAGCAAGTTGTGGAACTACACTCTTTCCCCATTCCTGCACTGTATATGTTTACAGTTGCTGCTGTGAAGAGACCAATCGGAATGTAAGCTAGGAGAATGATGATGCTGCTATCATTTTACTGACAATAAAACAACTGCTTCAAATTTGCAGTGGAATAAATTGCTTGCAACTGTGCCTTGTGATTGGAGGAGAGGGTCCATGTGTAGTATAATGTTCAAAAACTCATCCCAATGTTCCCCAGTGCACTCAAGACGTGAGTGTGTGTGTGTGTGTGTGTGTGTGCGTGAGTGTGTGTGTGTGTGTGTGTGTGTGGCGAGTGTGTGTGCCTGTTTGTGAGTGTGTATGTGTGATTGTGTGTTTGTGTGTGCGTGAGTGTGTGTGTGTGCTTGTTTGTGAGTGTGTGTGTGTATGTGATTGTGTGTGTGTGTGTGTTTTCAGCTGTCCTTGCACAATAGTTTCTCCAGTGTGTCTCAGAAAATATTTCATCATAACTTACTATTTCAGTGTAAACTCCATTTTAGCAAATTTAAGTATAGCAACCATACACGCAAACTCCATACAGGCACCTGAGATTGTGATATTATGAACAGAGGTGCAAATATGTTTCTTCTGTTCCTCAGGATGTAATTGTTTTAATTTTTCTTGCCACATACATTCAATACTGATCCCTTTAGACTTGGACAACTCTTGTAGCATGTCATCAAGTAACACTGTGCACATTCCTAGTATCACTTCAGTGACTAAGTTTACAAAAGAATGATTGAGTTCCTCGGCTGGAACAATCTTTGCCAATCTAGTCTAAATGAAACAGGACTTTGCTAGTTTCTATTTTTTTATTTTATTTGTGATTTTTGACTAGGAAAGACATACTGAGCTGTGATAGCTTATTTCCAGAGTGCGTCCTGTGGGGAGTTATATTGACCTGTTTTTATTGACAGAGGAATGTTGTCAGGACAGTGGGAAAAATCCCTGTTCCTACTGTAGCAGTGTCATGGCTTGGCTTTTAGACATGGATTTACCCTTGATAAACCCCTCAGTTTGAAAAATAAATTATAATAGTAAGTTCTGGTTGTTTTATGAGGAAGCCCAGTAGTTGACTGGGTGAAACATAAGTTTGTTCTGCATTTTTCCAGCCTTTCCTGCCACTGGTTGCTGTGCCTTATCATGAAGAAGAATTAAATATTTTGCACCTTGTACTCTAGCACTGTGCTTTTTGTGTGTCCGTTTGATGGGTGCTGTTTGTTTTTCTTTGCTTTATGTTATGCAGTTCAGCGTCTGTCTCATCGGGTCCAAATTCAGAAAACTCATCCATGGATGACCCTGCCAGTGCTTGATGTCATTTACATATGGGAACGCTCATAAACGCCGAGTGGCTGCTATGTGTGGACTGCCAGGTTTGCATTTCACATTAAAAAGAGTGAAAATAGGTAATTCTCAGGCATATTTTGCAATTATATACAGTATAAAGCCACTAAGAAGGCAGCAGGGATTGCAGACACTTTTGTGTTAACAGGCTAAATAAAGTCTGGTCAGAGCCAATATGGCTGCAAAATGATGGCACTGATACAGCTGTAAAAGTGAGAGGCTGCTTCAGACCCAAGGAAAGCTGAAGATTTCATTGATGCATGGACAGAAGCAGGCCCTTTAGGCCATGTGTTATGGAAAGACTCCACCCACCTACTTAAGTGCAGGGCCTAACACATACACTCTTTATACATTCAGTACACATTGATTCACTCTTCACACATTCACTATTGACACATTCTCTCTTAGTTTTAATTTTGACCTCAAATTTTCAAGATAGTCATTTTATGATTGCTCTTATAAACATGACATATAGCATTTATAGTATATTAGTCGACATGTTATTTTGCACCAATGCAAAAGATGTCTGGATTTAAAAATTACACCTGTCACATTCATGAAGTGGTGTGGAAAAATGGTATGCTGAAAGTTTGGAGCCAAATATTGAAAATTATCAAAGTTGAGAGTGTACGTTGAAATATTGTAACATTGAGTCATAACCTGGACATTTTTCATATTTGTACACTAAAGTTCATGCATTGCCTTCTTATCCCACCTTATGGACCCTGTAGGTGAACATTTTCAAATCCCCACTGAAATGTGATTCTGCACCACCCAAACATCATTCTGCACCACAGGTGCAAAACACATTTTGGCCAGGATTTGAAAAATGACAGCTGTCACGTTCATGAAGTTCACGTGAAAAAAGGGCTATGTTGAAAATTCTGGGCCAAATATTTAAATACCGAAGTTATGAGTGAGCATAGAATAATTTCAATGTACTGAATTTTTCATTTTACATATCATGACCCCAGATTTTCAACATAACCTTATTGTGATCCCACCTCATGAACGATGGTGGTGAAAATGATCAAATCCCACCAGAAAGGTGATTTTGCCACGTGACTGCAAAATCACCTTTTGGGCCTGCTTTGCATAATTCTACTGCCATTTGTCATGCTTGGATCCTAAAAAGGACATGTTGAAAATTTGGGGTAAAATATGCAAAAATGACAACGTTAGGCCTTAAAGTTGAAAATTCCCATTGAAATACATTGAACTGCGCTTACTTAGTTTCTCATATTGCAGTCACTGGTTCTGGCAGCAAGACGCATCTTCGACTGGAGAATGAATCTTCACCCTGTGACCTGTTCAGGTGAGTGAGGGTGTGTGGGGTGTACTGGTATGTGGGGTGCTGAGAGCTGAGTGGGAGGTCAGAGTGGCAGGGGTCAGATCAGCATGGGACCACTTTCTTTCATACAGGTTTAAAGACAGGAGGAAAAAACATTGAGGATAGTTTTCTTTATTGCAGCTCACAGGAGGATGGCAATCAGAGGTTGAGGGTTCCACTAGACACGAGGGAAACATATAGGGGATGGAGAGCAGTGGTTGGGGTGCCCCTAGACAGCAGGAAACATATAGGGGACAGGGACTGGAGGGCAGGGTTCCATGTGATAACAACGACCCATAGTAGCGACTGCAGTTTGGGCAAGTCTACAGTGTCGAAAATGAATTTTGGCAATGTAGACTCACAGTGGGCATCAATCACGGTGCCAGAGACTTAATTTTTTTATGCAGGGGCTGTGCATCCCACACCCCCTACTAAAGGATTCTTAACTCCAGGGAGGTGCATATCAGGATTGTGTGTAAAACTAAAAAAAAAACAAAAAAAAAACAGCAACCCAGCGCAAAAAAACAAATGCACCCAGACCCAATCCCGGCACCTTCCCAACCCCAGCCTGCCACCAACCCACCATGCCACATAGCCAGCTTGGCAGCCCCCGCTGCACTATGCCCTACAAACCCTCCCTTCCCTTCCACCCATTGCATGGTCTGATCCCCATGTGCATGTATACATAGTGACATCCTGTCGCTATAGTCACCGAACCCCTATTCAGTCGCCCACCCTGCCTGGTAGCCCTGTGTAAAAGTGCTATGACTGAGAAGCCCATTTTGAAAGTGTTCAGTTGTGGTTGCCTACTGCACAGGATACCGAGGGCAGGGGTGCAGACAGTAATGGAGGATCTAGGGGCTGCAGTCACAGGATGGCAATCCGAGGTCAGACCAGAAACACCACTGCATGCCCTGTCCATTTCTGAACACTGTTCCACTACTGGTGTTGCTGCCAAGACTACTGGAGAAAGAGAGAGGAGGATGGAGCCGTTGGGGAGCAAAGAGGTGTGTAGGTTTTGTAACTCTCCCAAAGAATACTGCTGCTTTAAAAAGCACCTTGATGCAGAAGCCTATTGCCAGTCAGCTGGAGCAAAGAAAATAGTGTGCAGTGGAGGGAAGGGGAGACAGAGGAGCAGCACTGTTGTGAATGGAGAGGACCACATATGCTTCAGCTCCATTGTGGAAGAAGACAGTCTAGGTATCCAGTCATGTGCTTTCAGAGCCCATTCTCCTACTACATGATAGCAATATGTCATGCATACCTTCCCTATGCAGCCATAAAAATAGCAGAGAATAGTTGACAGTGTCCCTTTAAAATGGAAAGCCCTACAGGTATTAACAATTGGAGACACACTTGTCTCCTCAATTCAGATTATAACATTTTGACAAAAATCGTATGCAAAAGACTAGCCAAAGTAGCAACAGACCTGATTTATCATTCTCAAACATGCAGTACAGAGGGTAAAATAAATTTGCAATTTATGCCCATTGCTGCTGCTGTTTATTGACTGAACCTAAGTGGAGTTCCAACCCCTGTGGAAGGATCAGTGAGATCCGAATGCGCATGGGTTGTTAGTACTTCAGTTTTGGGCCTGCACATGGTATATACTTTGTGGTTTAAATAAACAGAATTTTTATTGCATTTCCTGAATGCTGGTCCTTTTGTGGTCTAAGAGGTAGAGTGATTTGGGACAATTTGACCACTCTACAAGGAGCTATAGAGCATGGGAATGGGGGATCTACTACAGAAGCCTGACAGTCAGTCTCCCAAACTCCATAAGCCTGAGTTCAGGAGACCGACTGTCTCAGGAAGACCAGCAGGGTGTTAGTGCAATGCAGGGGGCAAGCCTCTGCTGCCTGCACTAAAATAACCAACCTGGGGAGAGCGGACTCGGGTAGGTTGAAAAGTTATGGGGCAACAACAGCTTGGAAAAATTGATCCTCCGGGAACAGAACCCAGGTTGAGAGTGCAATGCAGGCTGAGCTGCCTATGGCCTAGCCCTCCATGCCACAGGAGTAGCTCGGCCAGCTTCCACATCCTCCCTGCTGTTCTCCTGCCTGACTTGGGGTGGGTAGTGGCGTGTCACATCCGCTACCTTACCCTGTCAGGTGGGTGTGTGTCGGTGTGGATTTCATATTGCCAAACTGGATCCTGAATGTTAGGATTCCGAGTGTTGGCATTAGGTAATACTCCCAATAGGGGTAATCAAAATGGTTTCTTTTGAGTTTAGACCAAACTAAAGAGTTTGACAGCTTATCACATCAGTACCTATATATGGTATTAGAAAAGCTGGAATTCCAAGGTGCTTTACCGTCTGGATTATACTGTTATGTAGTGGGCAGCTACATACCCTAATATAAGTGGGTTGTTTGGAAGTAGTATAAAAATTAGAAATGGGTTACGCAAGATAGCCTACTTAGCCTATTGCTTTACATGTTTGTTATTGACCCCATCTTGAGGAAACTTGAAACACAACCACAGTTAGTAGAAACTGGGAGTCGAGTCCTTTCTCTACAAGACCTTTAGCCTACATGGATGACCTATGCCTTTTTATAAGGCATGAACAAGAAGGTGCACTGGCAATAAATTTGCTGGGTAAATATGAAAGGGTATCAGGTGCAGAACTAAACCTCAGAAAATACATTGGAGTTCCAGTAGTGTCTCATATGAAAATTCCCAGTAGGATAACAGAAAAGGTCATATGTACTAAATACTTGGAAACTATTTTGGACCTGGGGATTTAAATCCAGAGAAATTGGGAGTAAAACTAAAAGAGTCTGAAAGGAAAGTGGCAGCTATTTAAACAAAACAGAATGGCTATCATTATGAAATGGGTTGGAAATTTCATACTTCCTGACTGGCTAAATAAGTTCTGAGATCCATATGTTAATTCCCAGAAATGCACAGGTTGGGAAAAGTTCTGGTACTGGGATTTGGAATTTGGGCCAGTCACAAACAGAATTCATGAGCCACTTCACTCATCCCTAACTGCCATTACAAACATGGCTACCACCTTTACTCACTGAAAGCCTTCAACAAGGCCCTAAAAGCCTTAAAGGCTGGCCCAAGTGGCATGGAGGGCTGAGGTGCTGTATGCCTAACCTCCTACCATGCCGGCAACCCAGTTCAGAACAAGATAGGATTGCTTGGGGAAGGCAGGGAAGAGAGAATTAGGTGTCCAATGGACAGCACTCCTCTTCTGGGGAGGGCATGCCATCTCAGTCCTTAGCTGCCACCTCATGGAGGCCAAATAGTAGCACTGAAATACAAGTGATGCAGCAGGAGAGAGGACGCAGTTAAGTAGTATGTGGGTCTGTCCATATTCGCATGTTTACATGCAGTCGTGGTGGGGAACATAGGAGAAAACTGAAAACAGTTGGCACCAGCTTCATGCAGCCCAGCCTATCTTCCCCGTCCACGCACTTCCACCTAGACTACCGATCCAGCTCTGGATGATACACCAGCTGGGGGCAGGATGGACTTCTCTTCCTGGCCCTGTCAAGGGGTGCAATCTATGGGGAATTCGTGGGCAAGGTGAGTCTGGGGAGATGGATGCCAGGTGGGGAAGTGGGAAAGGGGTGAACAGTCTGCTCGTATCAACTGTGGGAGAAAAGGCTTCATGACAAAAAAAACCCTTTAAACTGAAAATAAATAAATAAATAAATATACATTCTTTCCTCTCATGATACTCTCTTACACTCATGAAGAAACTTAAAAATGAAAATGTTCACAATTGTATTTCCTTGAGTTTCTTTGGTGACCATGAGAAATCCCCATTCTGTCCTTACTAATTTGTGGCCCCTTCCTGCCCCTCCCCCATGGGGAATCCATGGGGAACAAATAACAGGCTTCCAGGTGAATACTGAGGGAGATGTAGGATGGTGGGTTCTCATGGCAGAAGTGAGAGGATTCCCAGTCTGTCCTGGCTGAGGAAAATAAACAATGGATAGAGAAAAGAAAAAAAGGGGGGCACTGATATGATAAATCATGTGGCCTTTTACTTTAGTGTATTCGTTATATGAATTTTGCACACAAAAAGTTTATTACCCCAGAGATCTACCTTACTAAATATATGGTTACAGCCTATGTTTGCTTGTGTGCATGTGCAAGAAACATGTTGTGGCATCTAGCTGGAGAAGCAGGATGTGAGGTGCAGCAGTGTTGTGGCCAATGCTGCCACTGCTTTTGGGGCTCATCTGTGTGTCACCAATGGAGGAGCACGCTGGCTGTGACAGTAGTCTGCAAGCGTCCACCAACTTAAAACGATTTCACTGCTGCAATGAGGGAGCACCCTTCATTGCAGGGTGTGCCTTCCTGGTGTAACATTTCAATACACATGGCAGTGGCTGTCGCCAGCCTGCCTCTGACAGTCCCCAGCAAGCCGACTTCGGGTGCCCAATACCCGTCAGCATGCCCCTCCCAGTTCGTTGCCAATGGGGAGCCCATCTCCATCAGCACATGTGCCCTTTGCTGTGTTTTGTCTGCCGAGGGGGCCCAATCCCTTCAGCATCATCCTCCCAAACACAGACACGCTTACCGACGGGTGCCCAATCCCCTGTTGGCATGTTTAACCCTCCCATTTCATTGGCATTTTCCTGTGCCCACCCACCCCATTGTGTGCCACACTGGGAGTCACCCAGTGTGGCTAACATGACCCTCCCCAAACTCTTACACCTGTACAAAACAAAAATGGTTCACAGTGTTTATTTATTTATTTTTTTTTTTTTATAACCTGAAACAGAAAATGGTCCCTCATCATTGGGTCCCCTTCCCCAACCCAATCCACTCTCTGTGCACCCCACTTCCCCACCCCTCACTCCATACTTACCTCCAGAGTCCGGAGCGATGACCTTCGGTGGAGTGGAACACATCTGCACCCTTCAAAGCTGACCGCGAACTGAAGAAATGCCGGTAAGCTGTATAATGGCATAAATGTTTTTTTTTTAACTGGAGGATATCTTGCCCAGTTTTATGACTTTTGGCCCCAAATTTTCAACATGGGGTTCTTGGGACCCCACCTCATGAACGCAGTCACTGTTATAGTCGTTATTCTGTCCCGAAGGTGATTTCGCAGTCACTGTGCGGAATCACCTTCTGAGACAGATTAATGAAAACAACATGTCACTGTTCAGAGGTGGCCCCTCAAAAGCCTATGTTGCAAATTTGGTGAAAAATTCCAAAATTATTGTGTTATGAGCGCATTGTGCAGTTCCCACACACACTTGTAACTTCCAGAATCTTTGATATTTTCACCCAGATTTTCAACATTGCCATTTTCCACACCTCCTTATGAACAGTACAGCAGTCATTTTCACATCCTGCCCAAAATGTGTTTTCGCACATGTGGCGACAATGGCACGGTCAGCTGTGAGAAATCAACGCTTGGGACAGATGACGGAAATCACAGTGACAATTTCATAGGAGAGGTCCCAAAAAGCCATGTTGTAAATTTGGGGAACAAATTCCAAACAAGCATTTGTCAATGCCGAATGTTGATTTGCGGTGGTGTGTTGAGGCTCGCTCACTGCTCCTCTGTCACTGCTCAGTCTGTTTCTCCCAGTGCTGCAGGCTGCTGTTTTGTACTGGGCTCCTGCCTGCATTGGCACCTTGTTCTGCCCACTAAGAAATCCGCAGCTGTCCCGACAGAGCTGCGCTGAGGTGGCTCCTCCCCCTCTCTCACTCACTCATTCTGTTTCTCCTGGTGCTGCAGGCTGCTCTTTTGTACTGGGCTCCTGCCTCTGTTGGTGGCTTTTCTACCCACAAAGAAATCTGCAGCAGTCCCAACACAGGTCTGTTGAGTCTGTTGAGTCCCTCTCTCACTCACTCGTTCCGTTTCTGCCTGCAGGCTGCCCTTTGTATTGGGCTCCTACCTGTGTTGACACCTTTTTCTGCCCACAAAGAAATCCACAGCTGTCCTGACAGAGCTCGCTGAGGGCGCTACTCCCCTGTGTCACTCACTCATTCTGTTTCTCCTGGCGCTGCAGGCTGTCCTTTGTACTGGGCTCCTGGCTCTGTTAACCCTTTTCTGCCCACAAAGAAATCTGCAGCAGTCCCGACAGTACTCCGTTGAGCTCGCTCAGTCCCCTTCTCACTCGCTCATTCCGTTTCTGGTGGTGTTGCAGGCTGCCCTTTTCTATTGGGCTCCTGCCTGCATTCCGCTTCATTTGAAGCAGTTACAATACAGCTCTGTTGAGCTCGCTCCACCTCTCCACCCACGCATTCTGGTTTTCCTGCCACTGCAGGCTGCCATTTTGTACTGGGCCCTGCATGCACTGCTGCCTTTCTGCCCACAAACAAATCTTCAGCAGTGGCAACAGAGTCCGTTGAGCTCACTCAGTCCCCTCCTCACTCACTCATTCTGTGTCTCCTGCCGCTGCAGGCTGCCCTTTGTACTGGCTCGCCTGCATTGTGGCTTGTTCTGGCCAGAAAAACCAAGCAGTCCCGACACAGCTCCATTGAGCTTGCTCACCCCCACTCTCACTCACTCATTCCGCTTTCGCCCGCGCAGCCGGCCTTTGTACTGGGCTTCTGCCTGTCTTGCCACATTTTCTGCCCACAAAGAAATCTGCAGCAGTCACAATAGAGCTCCACTGGAGCTCGCTCACTACTGCTCTGTCACTCACTCATTCTGTTTCTCTTGGCGCTGCAGGCTGCGCCAGTACAGGGCTGCTGGCTGCATTGGTACCTTTGTCTGTCCACAAATAAATCTGCAGCTGTACCGACAAAGCTCCATTGAGGTCGCTCTGTCTCCCTCTGTCACGTGCTTATTCTGTTTGTCGTGGCACCGCAAGTGGCCCTTTAGTACGGGCTCTTGCCTGCATAGGCGCTTTTTCTGCCAACAAAGAAATCCACAGCAGTCCTGGATAGAGTCCGCTGAGCCACTCCAGTCCACCTGTCTCACTCACTCTGCATTGTTTCTCCCACCGCTGCAGGCTGGCCTTTTGTACTGGACCTCTGCTGCATTGACACCTTTTTCTGCCCAAAAGAAATCCGCAGGCAGTCCTGATCAGCCCGTGAGTTCGCCACCCCTCCCTCACTCACTCTCTTGTTCTGTTTCTCCCAGTGCTGCAGGGCTGCCCTTTGTGCCTGGACTCTTGCGCTGGGGCCTTTTTCTGCCCACAAACAAATCCGGAGCAGTCCTGACAGAGCTCAGTTGAGCTTGGTCACCCCCTCTCACTCATTCCATCTTAATCTGTCCCAAACACTGATGTCCCACAGCGACCGTGCTATTCTCCGTCAGAGTGCAAAACACATTTTAGCCAGGATGTGAAAATGACAGCTGTACTGTTCATAAGGAGTGTGAAAGAATGCCACTGTTGAAAATGTGGCGTGAAAATATTACAAATTTTGAAGTTACAAGGGTGCATGGAAGCTGTTGAACGCATGCTTGTAACACAGTCATGTTATGGAGTTTTGACACCAAATTTCCAACATAGTGATTTTAGGACCTCTGCTCATGAACAGCGCCACTGTCATTTTCTTAATCTGTCCCGAACACTGATTTCCCACAGCGACCACGTTATTCTGCTCCACAACTGTGAAACCACATTTCACTCAGGATGTGAAAATGACAGCTGTACTGCTCATAAGGAGGTGTGAAAATTGCCATGGTTGAAAATGTGGCATGACAATATTACTAATCTGCAAAGTTACAAGAGGTGTGGAAAGTGTCAACGCACACTTGTAACTACAGTCAATTGATGGGCTATCATCACCAAAATTTCAACATAGGCATTTTAGGACGTCTGCTCATGAATAGTATCATTGCTGCTTTTAATCTGTTCTGGACAGTGATTTCAGCAGCGATCATTTATTCTGGGCGCCGAACTGCAAAAACATACTGTCCAGGATGGGAAATATGACAGCTGCACTGTTCATAAGTAGGTGTGGGAAAATGGCAATGTTGAAAATCTGGAGTGAAATATTATACATTTGTGAAGTTATGAGCGTGTGCAAACTGCACAACGATGCTTAGGACACAGTCATTTTATGGAGTATCATTACCAAATTTTACACATAGCCATTTCAGGACCTCTACTCATGAACAGTGTCACTGTCATTTTCTTAATCTGCCCCGAACACTGATTTCTGACAGTGACCGCTATTCTGTGCCGAAGTGCGAAACACATTTCTGCCAGGATGTGAACAATGACAGATGTACTGATCACAAGGAGGTGTGAAAAATGTCAATGTTGAAAATCTGGCATCAAAATATTGTAAATTCACGAAGTTACAAGCGTCGACGTAGCAACTGTGCTGCATGCCAGTAAAACATCATTTTGGGATTTTTCCACAAATGTGCAACATAGGCTTTTGAGAGCCCACCACGAACACCGGCACTGTCGTGACATGAGCCTCTCAAAGGGTGATTCCATGCAGTGACCATGGAAATCACCAGCCAATTAACGCCATGACAGTTGAAGCATTCATGAGGAGGGGTCCCAAAACCCCATGTTGAAAATTTGGTGAAAAATTCAAAAATGCCTGAGATATGCAGCAAAGTTGAAAACCCTATTTACTCCATTATACAGCTTACTGGCACTTCCTCAGTTCGCGGTCGGCTTTGAAGAGTGCAGATGTGTTCCCAGTCCACTGAAGATCGTCACACTGGACTCCGGAGGTAAGTATGGGGTGTGGGGAGGCAGGGTGCCAGTGGGTGGGCACGGTTGTGGGAGGGGGTCTGGGAGACCTGAGGGACCATTTTTCTTTACAGGTAAAAAAAAAAAAGACAATGCGGGACAGTTTTAACTTCACTGGCATTTGGCATGCTGGGGTGGCTCCCAGCATGCCATCGAGTCTCGCTTTGGGGGGCGCTGGCAACGGCAGAATTGGGCACCCCATCGGCAAACAACAAAAGGGGATTCCTTTCTGCCGACGAGGATAGGGCACCCGTTGGCAAATAACAAAAGGGGGCTAATTCCTTTTGCGACGGATTGGGGCAATTCTCGCTGGCAGACACCGAAACGGGGCACATTATGCCGACGGGAGCGGGCTCCCCGCCAGCAGATAAACATTGTGGGGTTATATTGATTGTGAACAGGGTGGCAACCCACCCCATGTTCACAAACAATATCAGGCTTGCTAGATCCACCCTGCAATGATTGGTCACTCCTCATTGCAGCGGATGGCTTACGCTGCAATGACGAGGCAGCCCCTGATTGCAGCAGCTGATTTGTCACAAGTTGGTGCTAACGTCCCAAACTTGTGTCACCAGCAGTCTGCAACAGCACTGGGGGCGATGGGACAGACTTTGCAGGCTGTGGGGCATTGGCCACACAGTGCATGCCTCCACAGCCTGCTTCTCAGCAAGCTGTGCCAATATGTTTTTGCACTGCACGCAATCAACATAAAAATGACTGTGTTACCAGTGTGCATTATGCAGTTTCTGCACACGCCGTAACTTCTGCAAATTTTTATATTTTACTCCAGAATTTCAACATTGTCATTTTTGCACACTGCTCTATGAACAGTACAGCTGTCATTTTTTCACATACAGCCCAAACATGTTTTCACACCTGTGGCACAAGGTGGGTGCGGTTGTTATGCAAAATCAACGCTCGGACAGATTAAGAAAATCACAGTGCCACTGTTAATGAGTGGAGGTCCCAAAATGTCTATGTTGAAAATGTGGTATAAAAAATCCCAAAATAACTGCATTACGGGTGTGCAAGCACAGTGTCTACGCACCGTGACTTTACTACTTATATTAATTCCAGATTTTCAACATTACGATTTTTTACATCTCCTCATGAACAGTACAGCTGTCATTTTCACATCCTGCCTGAAATGTATTTTCGCACCTGTGGCACCAAATGGCACAGTCATTGTGCAAAATCACCTTTGGCTAATGAACTGATAGTGTCACTGTTCAGCGGTGGGGTCACAAAAAGCCCATGTTGAAAACTTGGCGTGAAATGCCAAGAAATGCCAAGGTGTTAGGGTTTTGACCACAACGCCTTACCCCATAGGGACCGACAGGCATCGGGATGTGACTTGGGACTGTCGACAGTAATGCTCACGCCATTCCACCCCACCCCCACCCCATCCTGCAGCCAGTGACAGGCATGGAGGTGTGCCTTGGACACTTCAGTCCCAAAGTTCACCCAGTTCTCCTATACTGCACCTATTTCAGCATATTTCCTTATGGAGTGGGGTGAGTGTAAAGCCTGAACACCCCAAGGCACACCTCAACACTTTGCTGGTGTCTGCATGGTAGGGAGAAGTGAAATGACATGAGCATTATGGACAATGACCCAAAGGCACACCCCAATGCCTGTCCATCTCTGCAGGGTGGGGTGGGCTGCGCAGTTCAATACTTCACTGCCATTCCTATTCTGCATCTGTGTAACTCCTGCAGGTCCAGTACTAATGCCAGCAAGCAAACATTCGTCATTGACAAATGCTTGTTAAAAAGAGCGATAGAACGGTCCTTTAAAATGAAAGAAGCACATGGACTTTCCTGGATATGCTAATACAGAGTTTCCAAAGGTAAAGAAATGGAACTTTCCTTGAGGATTGATATTAGAAGGGATTAGAACTATTTTTTATATAATTTCTTGGCAGAATCTACATTTTTGGACTTCCTCCTGATGCTTTTAATCATGCAGTATTGCAATTGACAGATCAAATCATTCCAAAGGGGACATGGATGTCCACAAGGCTGCCCCAGGCATACTCAAATACGCACCCTGCATACCCTAAATCTGTCAAGCATGCCCTGAAATGAAGCTGGCCTAGAGGCAACAGAAAGCTAGACAGTAAACTGTGGGGAAAAAATTCATTTGCATATTATTTTTAAAGGTCTGAGGGCAGCCCTGGGATGTCACATGGTCCAGTTGGAGTAAGACACAATCTTTGGAGTAAGACACAATCTTTTAGAGTAAGACACAGCCATAAACATAACATTTTATTTATATGAAAGGTTCTGACTGAGGCAGGACTGTAATGCAGAATTTGATTCTCAAGAATGCTGGCCTTATCTAGCTAAGAAATGGAAAGTTCCCAGTCTGGAATATATCACATGCAATGAGGTTATGTTTGGTGACCTCCTGACAGCATCAAAGGTATAATCAGTGAAACTATGACTAATTTTGCTGGCATTGTGGTTTTTTGTTTTTATGGTAGATCGGATGTAAACTTGTATTTCAAAAGGTAGAATCAGTGCAAATGTTGACAGAGCACTCGTTTAATATTTACAGAAAGGAAATGAGAACTCTTTCAGTTAGTCAGTTTGGACTATTGTGGATAAACATCGACTGGCTGTATTGAAATAAAGTGAGGGAGACGCCCTTCTGAAAGCTGATATACAATGTGTTCAATTATTATCATACTCTGAGTTGCAAAAGAAACCGGTATAAGGGGATAGGAAGATGTTTCACTTTGTTTCCTTTTCTTTTAATACGTTTGTATTTATTTTATGCTATTGTTCCTTTCTTTCAGTTTGTGAAATGATTTCCGCTATGAATTTAAAAAAATCACTCCATATTTGATGTGGTGCATGCTTAATTTCTTTCTTATAATAAAACAATTCCCTACTCTAAATAGTACAGTGGTAATATAGCAGCTGTATTGCAGGGTTCCTGGAAACTGTGGGTGATTTAGATGGAGAATGGGCAAAACAGATGAGTCACTGGGAACACAGAATATCCATTAGCCCAACAAGGAAATCATTCCCAGAGTTGACAGAAAACGCCCACCAGATGTGTCAAAACACGTGTATGGGAAGTGCCCATCGTTTGGGTAACAGACGAAAACAAGAAAGGGCAGTATCCCTCTTTAATGGAATGAAAATTAATTTCCTCCACAAGTACCAATGGGTCCAATAGGTGAGACCAAAGAAGCAGCTCATGTGTTACAAGTCCTTAGATTGCCTAAATACCCATGGAACTTCACGTGATTATTACCCCGATAGACTGGGAGTAAGCATGTCAGAAAGATTCTGCTTGAGGAATGTCTGTAGTGGACAACTCAAACACGGGCATGTGTTCCTTCTGCAATGTGCCCTTACTTGCATATTTTACTGTAACCCCTTGCACATGGGGGTTCGTAACTGCCAGCCTGAGCTTACCTTAGCCTGTTATGTTCTGTTCTCTCCTGCTGTCTCCTGAACTTCTCCAACTTGGCCCCTAATTTTTTGGCTCCCCAGGTCCTGTTTGCCTTTCTGTGTGCCCCAGCCTGCAGCCCAATTGAAATTCAGCCCCTCAGGGCTTAAAGCATGATCACGATCTCCCACTATAAAGTGCTGCCTCCAGGGCAGTGGGAGTCATGTTGGTTACACAAAGCGCCTTTGATGTGGGGCACTTGTTTCTGCGGTCGCTTCGGGGCTGTGCAGTGGGTCCCAGGATCCCTTCCACCTAATTGGGACCTGGTGACCACGGACAGCCTGCTGGGGGCCGCTCCTGTAATTTGACAGAGTTTGGCCCGGATTCAGGGCAAGAATACCTGAGCAGGGCCCCGGTCATCTGAATAATGCATAACAGTGTCTGGCTACCTCCAGGGTAGCCCTAAACAGCTTTGTCCAAAAAGGGAGAAAATAAATGTTTTAAATGTAGTAATCTGTTGCTGCTTGTCGGGAATATACTGAACATGTGGGGAAAGTATTTAAAGTGAAAATTAATACTGTTTCCTCTGGCAATTCCAGTATTTGGGACTCTATGTGTCAGCCTGGCAGCTGCTGCAGGGGAGCTTGCATAAGTGCAGCAGCGACAGAGAAAAGTAAAGCACATTCTTCATCTGTGCAGCGACTGCAAGTACAGCCTTTAAGCTACAGAACTGTGGGCCATTTGGGAAAATAAATATTTCTTTCTGGCTGCACCAGGACATTATTCAGGACTGTATCTGATCTGCTATAAGAGACAGTGGGTTAGCAGCCATTGCCAGCAGCACAGCCAATTGGGAGCCAGAAATAAAATGCCAGTTCTTGTGGGACATTCAACACACCTCATGGGTAAACACCCAAGTGCCTATGGGGGCTTACAGGGACATTAATTTAGGTGCCAATTCCACAACCCAACTGTGCCTTAAGTTTTCTGATTGACAGGTCCCCTAGCCACTTGGAGACATGTCACCCCATCTCTGCTGCCAATCAGGAGTTGAGCTAGGAGCTCTATAAAGAGACTTTGTTGCCAGTTTGTCTGGAGATTCTGGAGATTCAGAGATTAGAGAGAGAGCAGCCAGAGCAGGCTGGCAACCTGCTGGGAGCCTCCACGGTGGGGGCTCAGGCTCCAGCCATGCCACCAGGCATGGGCCACTTAATCCAAGACCCTTCAGTCTTCAGAGGGCATTATTATTTTCTTAAGTTAAAGTTACCAGTTAAAGTAATTGTAGATCCTGCAACAGCTAGTCTGGAGGTTGCCAGTTATGTCCTCCAGAGGCTGGCCCTCCCTTCCACGTCAGAGAAAGATGTAGACGAAGATCAGATGTCTAGCAGCGGTGAGAGTGCTGACCAGACAAGATGAAATCATGCAGCGGTGAGAGTGCTGACCTAGTACCTCAGCAGTGGAGAGAGCTGAAGAAGTCTTCAGGATGCCTTCAATGCG